>CP136056.1:532382303-533863553 GCA_032464435.1 Aegilops umbellulata | reverse complement strand
GCGTTTAGCTTCATCTAGAAAGAAAATCGGCCTTCCACCACTAAAGTGGGATAATACTCGCTCAAAGAGATGAAATCTCTTGGGGGAAACATAAGCAGTTTCCCGTGTAGTGATCTCTGTTCACGGAGGTCGCGAGGCCCACTGATGCTACATGTGGATGGGTGGGGATAGAAGAGTGGGTATGTGGGCTTCTATCCAAAGATACCGCTATCTAACGTGAATATCTCGCTCCTCGGGGAGATATGTTGGTGTTGAGAAATGACGTCCAATCTTTCGGTACCCATCATATATAGGGTTGATAAGTTTTGATTCTTCGACTGAAATAGGCCGATCTACAGTTTTCAATGACTTCCCGATCAGTGAAAAGGGGAAGGAGTTTCGGATATCTAGTACAAACAGTGTGAAGGGTTATGAAATAAATAATCATTGGAAAGCCTGAGAGGTCACTTATGATCAACGGTTTTCTATTTCTAGGCGAATCTGATAGCGCAACTGAAGAATAATTGGCGAGACTCTGCGATAATACGTTTTAGGGATAGCGTAATGCTATTTAGGCTTAGGCTTAGGATTCTCGAGTACTGGTATGATCGGAACTAGTATTTAGATATATATGACCCTCTACAGGTTTGACCCTCGTTGATGGAACTTGACCTTTTTCGCAGATTCCATGTTCAGATCCATCTATCTGTCCCTTTCTTTGAACCTTACTTCTCAAATAGGACATGTATGTTTCCCTAGATGAGGCATACTCATCATTATTCTGAATAGGTTACTCTATCAAAAACGTTCTATCCAATTCCCTGAATCATTCACTATCATACTCAGTCTCACCTTCGCTTAGTTGAGGGATACTAACATCACCATCTGCGCTGAGGAATATCTGAGATTTCTCAGGGTTCACGAGCATGCCCCCGCCACCACGCTCTATCACTGAAATAGGTCCGGTTAGATTCACGTGCCTTAAGATGTCCTGAATTTGAGGACGGTCAGGATGATATGGATCATAGCGTGTTGAAGCTAGAAGGACATTGGTGTCCCATCTTGTATAAAGAACGCCTTCATACCGGCTCAGGACCTCCCTATCGAATTGGTGGTGGAAAAAGAGATGTAGGAGCACGTCACTCAATTCACCTATCAATGGTATACAATTAGAATGAGGAATTTGGAGGTTAGTGTCGGCATTATATATCGGGAGAGATATAAATTCCTTTAAGATATGCGAAATCACTCCTAGATTGTGTAGACACTTTAATGTATTCCATAGATGCCGAGTAGAAACATAGCGGATACTGGGAGTCAAATCCACACAGACTATTTTCTCTACACCACTTTGACCATCCCAGAACCTCTCGTGGTAGCCCAACACTTCATTATAATAATTGAATCTAGGTGGAAGATTGTTCCTCATCACTAGAAACTCCCGCCTTAAGATATGGGGCAGCCATACAATGCTTTCAAAAGTAGTACATCTACTGAAAGGTATGGGGCAGCCATACAAGGCCAGTCACCAGCATTGATGAGTGGACGCCTGGCACAACAATACCCAAGCTCATCTTGTCTTTCAAGAGTGAAATGTTCCTGCAAAGTCATACCTCCCCTACCATATTTATAGACTTTGTATACCAATCTGGGATGAAATGATGAATAACCTTCATGTATATGTGACACCATGGTATCGATTTCTTCGGGTAAGACGCCGCGCTCCCTCCACATATCATTCGAGTTATAGAGTCTCCTGACCTCATTAACCAATTGAAGTTTCCTAAAACCACCATTATGAAATCTCCTAAGAAAAGTTGTGCTGTGATTACTACTAGATCCAATTCGAGAGAGAGAGAGAGAGAGAGAGAGAAAATAAGTTGGTAACTGCTCATAATTGACATTATTCATCTATACTTACTCTTGGTAAGTTGGCCGGCTTCTTGCTTTGCGCTCACGATTTGGAATCAATTGGATATGTTACTATCCGCTTGACGTCTAGAACATTAGTTAGCCTCTTCCCATTTAGGGAGAAAAAAAACACTCTACTGTACCAGTAGGCCGAAGACCCGCAAGCTCAACCTGATGCCTTTGTTATTGTTCCTCAATCCGTCTCAGTATCATTCCTACTCATAAGAGGGATTCTTATCTGTAAAAGAATACATCTCATTTACAACGCCATCCAACGAGCAATTCCGGGATTTCACGAGTATCGAGTCAGTGCATTATCTCTCATCATCATTCATGTATCTGCCTATTACCATTCCTAATATGCCATCTTTCCTTACTTTACCCTACCTGTGTTTATGCTGTACCGACTGTACTAATCATAATTTGTGCTGTTAAACTCATACAAACCATGACACCCATCAAAGCACCCGCTAACATCGCTTTTGCTATCTCACCTTGAGGATTGTAATTAGTAATATCAGCTACATCGCGAACTGTTGGATCGTTGCGAAACGCGTCCAATACGATTTCCTGTACGTCCTTAGTAAGAAGATATGTCTTCTTATGAAACCCATCGAAAGTCAAGTCAGGATCATTGAATTGGTTGACAGATATAGAATCGATGACAACAGGTATGATCAGCGGGTCATTGCCCCCAACCACTAGCTTATACCAAACCGTGCACATCATGCCTGTATGTATTAACGTGATAAACACTAGATATACATATGAACGCAGAAGTGGGTTGTAAAAGATTGTAGTGATCTCCATTTTCGGGGCAGCATAGCTCGGTTTACTAACCGTAGATTTGAATCCACCACCGAACTCCCTGAACTCCCTGAAGATCACTTCTCTAGTCAGGGAAGCCATACCCACCAAGCCAAGAGAATCTGGTAGATCTACCAACTTATCATATAGTGAAATAGTACGCTTATAGTGAAAGCCAATAGGATTGGGGAATGAAAACCTTGAAATACGGGGCAGATGGGGCCAACCAATTCCAGTTAGGAACGTCAACCTTGAAGTAGGTTCTTGTACAGAAACAGGTACCACATAATCACTTGGACGAGTTCGATGAGTTATCAAGAACTTGTATCTATCTCTATCATACTGGATTTGAGTATTGAGTATAGACATAGAATACACTAGGTTCTCTCTCAAATTGTTAAGAATGTGAAAACGATTTGATGCGTTAGAAGGCGCACCTCCAGGAGGACTATTATCACTACCATTGGGGGCGCCTCCTCCACTCGGAGGAATCGAACCATCATAATTACTATCACTAGATCTACTTTCAGAACCTTTATTGA
This sequence comes from Aegilops umbellulata, assembly GCA_032464435.1. Lineage (NCBI taxonomy): Eukaryota > Viridiplantae > Streptophyta > Magnoliopsida > Poales > Poaceae > Aegilops > Aegilops umbellulata. Next base: position 533,860,314 of record CP136056.1, on the reverse strand, counting down.
CTTTCTTTCCTTTATTCACTTTTCCTTTCTTTCCAGAACCTTTATCGACTTTTCCTTTCTTTCCAGAACCTTTATTGACTTCAACGTTCTCTTGATTTCCCTTGACTTTATCTTGATCAGATTGAGTAGGAGGATTAGACTGCAATCCATTCTTCGACGAATCTTTAGAGAATTCTTCTCCGGAAAGCGAATCAGAACTGTCACATGAGAAAGCGTCCTTGAACTCTGAGTAAACTAGCTTAAGAAACGAAGTTAGATAGGATCTCGTAATATCTCTCGTATTCATATAAATATGGATTTCATCCATTCTAGGATTTCGATTGGAAGTGTGGTATTGAAGGGCGAAGCCTTTACTCTTTGACTTGTTTCTTTGAATATAACATAATATTGACTGCGCAGTTCGAAAGATGATGGTGTATTCCGAGGATCAGTCCGTTTTTTATTGAATTCGCAAATTGATAGATCTTGATGAGTCAAAGAATGATTCTTCCCTGGGTATTTTCCCGGTACCATTATTTAAATTGGAGCTTTTCAATTCCATTTTGGAGATTGAGGTGAGGGTTTAAGACCGCTCGTAACGATTTTTTTCTTTTATGGCTGGGTGGGCAAGAAAAGGATTTGACTCTTGAAGATACCAACTCATACGCCTGCTCCATACATTCAAAAACATTTTTGGTACTTTCTATGAGAATGGATAAATAGAAATGGGTACATTCCTCTTTCTCTTTCTGGCCAAACTACCCATAAAAAAGAAGAGAGAGAGCTGCAAGAGCGGTAAAAGCAAGCTCGGTGGCCCGGTTTCACTACAGGTTGATAAATCCTTTTGAAAGAAAAGTAAATTCGCTATGCTATAAGGTACCAATTCATCAAGGTATAAAACCACATCCACAGTGGGAGTCCCTATCTACTTTCGATTCCCTTCTTACTGGCTTTGCCAATACATCATACAGATTTGACGCTTCCTTACGCTTTCTTTCAAGCATTGCTTCCAGGACAACGGAGAGTATTCCAAGATAAAGAACCAGAACTGAGGTTGACACTACTGAAAGATAAAAAAAATGGTGGATAGATGGATTCGCACCATCCCAAAACTGAAATACAGACAGACCAAAAAAAGACGAAAATAAATACTCCACCACCAGCCTACCTACTAGCATGTATTAAGCGAATAGCTTGTATGGTAGTTGTTAAAGAAAAGATGTATGTAGTCCCGGAAGAGAAGCAATTGTCGTACGACCTGTAAGCGTCACTTTTGACTTCCTTGCCGTTTGTGAATTGAGTCAATCGAGTTACGTTTGAAAAATGAATGGAATTCTGGAGTGGACCGAATATCAGTGGCAGAACCCCACACTGGCTAGGAACTGGGCTGCACTAAGCCCGGCACTTTTTGGGCTTCTTCATGAATCTAGTTTTCAGGTAAGGTCAAATCATCTTATTGAATAGATATCTGAAAGAAAGCAAAGGAATGAATCGTTTTTCCAATTACCTTCTCTCGAAAACCATAGATCTTCTGGTTACCATTGACTATCCGACACTTTTGTCTGTAGAGCGAAGCAAGAAATTGCATGGAAGGGCTTTTATGCTAATATCAGCCTTGTTTGGAACAATAGATGCAATCCATTTCAGTGTATGTCACTGAGTTCACCATTGCAGTTGAGACGTCAGGAAATTGAGCGTTCCCTAGAGTTTGGTTCGAAGGCTAAGGACTACCCGCTGCCTTCATAAGGGCACTAAGGCGGAGCACGAAAAACCAGTCCCAGATCTCAGGGCCGTTTTGCCAACCGCCGACATGAACGAAATCGAATTTCATTGCGGGAAATTAGGATTTCATGAGGGAGGAAAAGGGGGTGGAGAGTCGTACAATGCATTGGTGGGATGAAGGTGCTAGCTTGGCTGAGATAGGAAGTTTCGATGTGTATGTAGATTTGGTTCTAGTGCCCCCACCCTTTTCGAGATCTGTCAGGATTAGCAAGATGATCTGGTGTAAACTATAGAGAAATGGAATGAATGAAATGTATCTAAGAAGAAAGGAAGCCATGCTCCATCCTGTTTCTAAAAAGAACATCACCTCCCTTTTTGGTTAGATACCGCTCCGTTAGGTACTAATGCTTCTACCTATCACCCGGAGGGTGAGTTTGAGAGCTGTGTTTTTTTTCCAACATTAATAGCATTCCGCGAGAAAAGTCATCTACTGATGTTGTCAGCGGAGTCCCTCGTCCATCCATGTATGAATAGCGGTATCACCCATTTTGGACAGTGATGAGGTAGTCGACGCAATTTGCATGTGTATTTGCGTTCGGCTTTGCTACTTTCCTTCTAGAAAAGAATGTCCGCGGAAGGGAATAGTCTACGTGGCCTGGGGTACTCTTTCAATTCCTTTATCGGGTGGGAGAGTTTAGAACCAGTTAATCCAATAGTTGCTGCTTTAGTCACACTAGCTACATCAGTTGATCATGGATTTAGCATACCACCTCAGAATAGTCTAAGTGGCCCCTTGTTTTTACTACAATTTGATATAGTGAATCCAGTAATGCAGACAGCCCTTTTTAAAGCGCTTTTAAAGCCCCTGACTCTCAAAAAGAGCTGGAGGTTTTGCCTCAACTCATTCCATGAATGTTGTTTCATTCCCCACGCGGCTGAATCCAACTCAGTCTTTATCCTGCCTTGGAGTTCTCTCTCATAACTGAAGCCAGGAGGTATTCGATTTATCGGATTTCGAGCTAGCTGCCCTTTTCTTGCTCCTTGCCATTAGCGCAGCCCTTTTCTTTTTCTTAGCTAGCGTAGTTTTTCACCTTCAAAAGAAGGCGCCAGCGCTTTTGAAGTGACCCCGGAGGGGTCCCGGGTTGCATTGGCGCGCCCCACCCCGTCAGTCCTATGTTGTACTTGACTTGACTCTCCCCATCTTGCTGCTTGCTGATCGCAGTGTTCAAAAATGACACGAAGCTGGATGTGAGTAGATGTTGTTGGTCGAAAACGTCTTTGATTCACAATGAAACAGAACGGTCTCGCTCGATGCGTCATTTTAGAATGTGTATTTTCATATTAAGAGTTCTTAAAAGTTCTCAACTCAAAGCCCAACCGTCAAAAGGATGCTACAATGTTCGAAATTATCAACTTAACATGCCCCCTTACTTCCTTCGTGACCTCCCACTACTTCATCTACCGAAATGATTAGGCAGATCTCGTTTTTTCTAGCATTAAACCTGCTCATGATCCTTTATAGAGCATGGAGCAGACAGAGAGATGAAAGGACCACCTTCTCCTGCTTGCTTGATCGGAATCTATTCACATTTAGAATAGCTGAAGTGCTACTTAACTTCACTTAGTAGTTGAAACTCGGAGAGACAGAGAGAGTCCTCTCTCATACTTGCCAATTCCAAGGCTGATCAGCAAGGGAATTGGCAGGAACCAATCTTAGTTGCCCCTCGGTCGAGTGAGTCTACTTAGCGAACTGGCAGGATGCGGAGATCGATTGATCAATATGCATATCGAGAGTTGATGGTTGACCGCAGCCCCCCTTGTCCTGCCCCGGCCGGGGAGGCAAAGGGGATTGCTATCGTCACCCTTTCTCCCGGTGTATGTGAAAGAGAAAAAGTGATGCACTTTTTGGATTTTCTGTTTGCGGTTGGTTGGGCCAAAGAACGAGAGTCAGCTTCCTTAAGTCCGTTCTTCCTCAGTAGCTCAGTGGTAGAGCGGTCGACTGTTAACTGACTGGTCGTAGGTTCGAATCCTACTTGGGGAGATTTGATTCATTCAGAATTCGAATTGATAGTTATAGCTTTTCTGACTAGCGACCCATGTCCTTCTCCTTTTTTTTCTAAAGACGCAGCAGAATCGTCAAACGGGACATCAAAAGTGGGAAGTTGATTGTAGGATTTCTATTCCTCACTCTCGTATAGGTGAACTTGGTTCGTTCAATGAAAAGGGATAAGAAGGATCCACTGGGAATGAATGGGAAGACTGGGGTAGTATCTTCATTAGCCGGAAGGAATTAGTCTCCACTAGCGTAATTCGAAGAACGAACAAGAAAAGGCGTCTTTAGGTAGGAGGATGGATGGATGTGGTCCAATGGCTAAAGCTCTGCCAGCTTCTTGTAGACTCGCAGTCTCCGAGAGGAACCTTAACCCCCCGGGTTAGGCCGGGTGGGATGGTATACTTTTTTTTCGCCACAAGTGGGAACTCAGTCCTTGGTAAGACACAAGGGGGGGAGGAAGATCTTCACTCATTCATTAAGTAAGTGCCTGCGGTGAGACCCACAACAAACGAAGGGGGTGGAGGGAGACCGAAGAAGGAACAATTGTCTTGAATGCTACGCTGGGATCAGCAGCTTCCAGTGTTTTCAAAATGAGTCGGGCAGGAAGAGGAAGATCGGGCGGGGAAAACGGGGTTCGAACCCGCGACTTCTGGCGTGACAAACCAGCACTCTAACCAACTGAGCTATTTCCCCCTTTCGTAACTACCGTCGATTCAACTGTCACCTACCGGTTACCTTTGTAACTATACCAAAGTAGCTGTACAACAGAATGCCCTTCGCCTTTAGTACTTCTCTTTTTCTTTTGATGACAGTAGAAAGAAATGGCTCTGCTCGCTTAGAGAAGGGGCTCCGCGCTCTATCAGCTATCTGTTAGTTGGCGCTACGCGCGACTTCAGTTGACAAAAGCGAACAAGATAGCGCTAGCGCCCGCGGAGATCTTTCGTTTGTTCGCCTTCTAAAAGGCCTACTGACCTGCCGGTGAAAAGCCGGTTACAAAACAAATAATAAGACGTAGTGAAAAAGTACCAAAACAACTGAAGCCTACATCCCACTACGTCTGGGTTCCCCCTTCCTATGAACCTTGAGTCAATAGGTAGGGTCAACTATACCAAAGTGGAAGGGCCACTATCTAAGCTATTAGTGGGTTGGTTTGAACTATTGATTTACTAAATCGAGTGAAGCTGTGTTGCGTAACATATAGCTCGCCAAGGCCTAGAAGTACAAGTGGTCGCCCTAACGGTCACTCTCAAACTCACTACTTGAGTGACGAAAGTCACTTAGCTTCTTTAATAGGGCTTGCCAAAGAACCCCTCCGGGGCCCCGGGAAGAGGAAGAAGGAGATAGAGCAAAGGTCTCCTCTTTCTGTCCGCTCTTCCCGGCATGTAGAGATTCGATTGGGCTTATAGTTTAATTGGTTGAAACGTACCGCTCATAACGGTGATATTGTAGGTTCGAGCCCTACTAAGCCCATCTGACCTGCTTAATCAATGACTCCGGTAGTCACCTGAACCACTCTCTCGGATAGCCCACAGCCTCTCTTCTGGATGCGAAAGAAGATTCGATCAACGTACAAGGTTTGCCTTCTTGTGAGAAGGAGGGTTCTGAATTGTGTTCTCAGTGCAAAGGGAGTCTTTGAGAAGGTCCCGTTTTTCTGAGGAGAGAGAAGATCAGTAGAGCAGTCCGGCAGCTGTTCGGGGGTCAGCTTTGGGATTTGCCTGATCGACCCCTACCAGTGTATTAATCTACAAAAATGAAGATTGACATTCGTCAATTTACCGGATCTATCCTCTTCTACTAACTTTACAAAATGGAAAGGAAAATGTGAAGACCAAAGATGTCAACTACTAAGCATAGTCAATTGCAAATCGGCCGGTTGGTTTGCTTCTCTCCAAGTATGGGAGATTTTCCAATCTTCGAAAGACGCTCGTACTTTCTTGATCTTATGAAGAAGGGGCTTTCCTTAGCTGCGGACTTTGGGATCTTGAGAGTAGACCATGTCTTACGTTAGGGAATTCGAATCAATCCAAATCCTCTGACACTCCTTTTCAGCTGCTATTTGAATACATGTTCAGATGCAAAAGAGCTTGACTTCGAGTATGGTCTTGTTCTTAACTGCTTGAGAGAACGCATATATCCCCTTTTTATTGCTAAACCTCCACAAGCCTTCCCATGCTCGCTAATTGAACTGTCCGTCTTCATCTTAATCCATTCGTTTCCCGGTGGTCAACACACAATAGAATATGTTTGTTTTTGATCGGATTGAGACAAAAGTACCATTTTTTAGGATGTTCGCCGATTCTTCCTCTTCTTTCTCTCATAAAACTGGAGATACTAGCTTCTAATCTGCATATTTTTGCAAATCCTTTTCCATTTGGATTTTTGAAAACATTAACTTACCTCTAGAATTCCACTATATATAACGTTGACGTTCCGCCAAAATGTGCCAGAGCGAGTGAAAGGCAAGCCTACCCACGGTGTTAACTTGCCATCCCCAACAAATCTGCTAGCAGTCCATTCGAGTTCCGCTTGGAAACAAGAAGCTCTTCTTTATTTGCGTTTTTTTGCACAAGATAAGCCCATTTTCCAGAGCCAAGCCTATTATAAGAGTTCAACTGTCATATTCGGATGGAGTCCAAATGCTTGCATCTTGGGCTGAAGAATGACCCAATTCCTTAGCTTCCATGCATTAATCATATCCGGGGATGTGGGAATAGGGAGATGCCATCCATCTACACGACACGATAGCTTAAGCAAAGAATAGAGAGAGCTAAGCTAGAATACAAACAAAAAAGATATTCCACTAGCGTAGGCCTACCATAGAAAAGTCTAAAAAAACCTTTTCTTTGTCTGTCAGCGGGAGAGAAAGCAAGCTTACGGTGCTTTGGATGTTAATGTTTTTGTAGGATACTAAACACCTATATATATATATATATATATATATATATATATATATATATATATATATATATATATATATAGACACACACACACACATTGTTTTATACTCCTCTGTACAAGCGTATAAGAGCTATTATGCTCGATAAAAGGAAGTTTATGAATAATTAAGTCTTTCTTTTTTGAATAGCCGGCGGGAGAACTTACTTTTCCGGCTATCGTATGAACAATGCCGTCCGCTTTTCTTTTTTGAGTTTCCATGGATCTCTCCGACGAAGTAGCGGAAGCATGAAATGCTATTCACGAATGAGCATTGCTATCTGATTCCTACAAAAGAGATAGGGGAAGCTCACTTTTGTCAAATGGGGCTAGAAAGCATAGAACCCCGTCTTAAATCAACCGGTGAATCCAGAATCAAAGTGAGGAGAACATGATATGTTATGAGAAGAGTGAGGTGGGAATAGATTGCATTTCAAAAAGAGCTGCTATTACAGTCAGCTCCTGGCTCTACGACTAGGTGTTGGTTTGTCGACTAAGCAGTCGCCTTAGGAGCACGTCGTCAGTATCACACTTGTTATTCGCAAAATCTACCTTCCAAACGATTTCCAGAGGATCGAGCAAGAAAAGGACATAGTCAATCTCTGTTTGAACCCGGTTGCTTTCTGCGCAGAGATGTTTGCTCGTGTCTGTCTTCCGGGTCATCTATAGAGGCTTCTGTTTGGATATAAAAACGGACGTATAGGTAGCTTTTAAGGTGATGTATCGTCTGCGGTTCTTCCCGCTGTACTAGATTTTATCTGGTTAAAGCCAGGTGTGCACATTATATTCATTATAGAAGATATAGAAGATACTTCCATGCCAGCTGTTTCTTATTGGTAAGCTTGCTTTTCGTCGAATGTCTCTAAAGAGTGATGGTGAGTCGAGTAGCATGAATTCTCTATCCAAGGGGTCGCTAATGCGTTATTTGTATAGGATCTCAGTTATTATTGTCAGCTAGATCTACATAATATGCTTCACGCGGAGCCCTTACTTGGTTCGATTGGCATTTTTCTTATCATCCATCCACATAGGGAGAAAGGCCAAGGGCCCAGTGGAGTGATAAAATGAACTATCCAAATTAAGCTAATCCCGTGTCCAAGTTCAAACCCCACATAGCCACTCTTCTTGATCCCCCACCATCACTTGAACCGAAGAATCAACCCGTTTCTTTGCCAATGGGTTTCTGCACAGAGAGCTAGATGAGGGATCGGATGTGCACCTTTCACTAGATTAAGGTACAAAATCCCTTACTAGGTTTGGTAAGTATGTTATGAAGGTGAGAAGTCATCAAACTTCTCGGTAGTGCAATGGATTAAGGTAAATGTGCTAGCTTTCCTCCTGCTGGTTGATGAAAACGGACCTATCCCATATCTCAAAATGGCCCCGTACACTCCAATGGGAAGTAGAGAAAAGGGGAAGTGCACAAAAGAAGGATCCCCAAATCAGAGGGTATATAAACTTTGTTTGATTAAGGGAATTAGAGAATAGAGAGCAATGGGATAGGAAAAGCTCACGGGAATGCAGGTACCGTTTCCCAGGGAAAAGACAAGGGAACTTCACCTCTTCCTACTAATAATATAAGGCAATCCAATCCTGATTCAAGATCATGTTGTCTCAACATAGCAATGCGTGTTATGGCAACCTGATTGTGATAACAACATCAAAGCCAATAAATCAAGGTCGAAGCAGTGGAATGCAAAGTGTTCTCCAAGATTTGATCAAAGAAACTCTTTTGTTTTCTCATTCCCCTTAACAAACTGCAAAAAAACATGGAATTGGAACGAAAAAGTGCGTCTGTCTCCCTTTTATTACTCGAATGCCGTTGCACTAGGAAACCTGTGCTGCCGTTTCCTCGCTTGCAAGCCATTTTTGAGCTCTAGAGTACTTACTATTGACAGTTGATGACGGAATGAACTGTTCGACCTGATCCACCAACTCTTCCTTTTGGGGATGTGAGAGACGCAAGCTCGGAGCGCCTCAGCTACTGAAAGGGGTGGTAGACCCGCGCCTTCCTTCCATCAGCTGATAATGATTCCCGAATTCTTTCAACAGTCTGTTCTCAAATTCTTGACCAGAGGGGCTTTCCATGCAGAGTTGGCTTATGCTCTTCTATCTCTGTTTCGTTTTCAACTTCTTTTATACGAAATAAAAGCCTATTGGATTGGCTAGACAGGCATGTAAAAAGCTTCTATTTTCTCTTCTTGGTTCACACGGATTAACGGATGGTTCCCGCGCATAGCCGGCGTGGAAGTTTTTGAATAGAAGCCAGTCTTTTTTGGATTGGGAATCCCCTGTTCTCCATCACAACTGACCACTCACATAATCTAGAAAAAGATTCCCGTTTTCATCTGCCAGATAAGAAAGACAACAAAGAAGCAATAGATGAAGCCATCTCGGAAGGTTTATAACTCTAGTTCTAGTGTTTGTTGTTGGTTGTTCAGAGGATAAAACAGGTTCTAAGATGTTGTTCCTGAGTCCTAGGGTGAGGAGAATCACTATCTCGTGAAGTCACGAGCGTAAACCTTACATAATTCCAGCAAAGAGCAAAGACAATGGTGAAAACCTTTGTTCTTGTCCGGCCGATGTTGTTCAAAGAAAACTTGGACAATGAGGGGCAGGTTATATTCCCTTTCTTCTGATCAATTGAGGAATCGCTGATAATGACACCACGTCTGTAGCATCTACTGCTATTGCAAGGCCCAAAGCACGTGGGAGAATGTTCGTTTTTTCTGGATCGGATTAGCAAAAGCAAGCAAGCGTGTGATGTGGCGGGGAAGCCTAAAAGAAGCCTTTGGGAGGCAGTGTGGTGACGCCTATTTGGCGCGTGGGAATTAACTAATCTAATGATATATTGGTAACTGCCTGTGGGTCCCCACACCACTCCTTATGTTCAGCTAAAAAGCCTTCCGGGTCGAATTTATTAAGATAATAAAAGATTAGAATGCCAATGTGTTAGAATGTCGACGGGAGCTTTCACAAAGCCAAGTCACAAATACAATGAAGAAGTGCTACTGCCAACAGACGCAACCACGGATCCCGATTCAGAAGATTCTGAGAAAGGCGAGTTAGTTATCACATGAGAGCCATAAGAGCTCTCCAGGAGAGTGATCGGCCGGTTCGACTGATCCAATTTATAGTCGCATTCAAGGCTCCACACGGGTGGTAAATTCCAAATAATATTTGGATATCTCGAAGACAACCCCAATAGAACCATTTAGATACTTCGATGAGAACCAATAGAACCATAATGGTGAGCGTCGACGCCAGGTCAATTTATAGTTCTAGTCTACTGGCCCTAATTCACAGTCGCATTTATTACACTTTTACAATACGAAAGCGATAGTGGTTAGAACGCGCTAGACTGGCTGATGCTATAGATTTGCTCCATCCAGAGTCACCCAAAAGGACCTTATCTGTTGAATGATCGGTTTTATCCTCGAAGTCTTTCTAGCCCGCCCGTGCCAAACTAGTCTTCTTTCAAAGATGTGGATCCAACAAAAGTGTAGATCCAATTAACAATTCACCGCAAATAAGGGTTTTAGGAGAGTCATTATCTCCCTATAGGCACACCGGTGGAAGAAACTCCTAAAGCAGGGAAGCACGATCTTGTTGCTTCTTCTGTTCTTGTGGATCCACGCCTGTGGTTAGCGAGGCTACAGAACACAATAAAATAGCATTGATAACCAGAGAGATCCGCGGGCCTATTACCAGTTTTGGCATGTTAGTAGTTTTGGTCATAATGTTAGCCATTTTAGGCCTATTAAATTCAATGAACATGTTTTGCATGGAGTCGATAAAGACAGTGATATGATTGCCGCATAATAATAATGAGTCAGTACCAAAGAGAACGAGGATAGCCCAAGCCTTCCACAAGTTCCTCGCTAAACAGTGTCTCATCTACGCTTCATTTTATATGTTTTTATAAATAAAAAGGCCACGATAGACCATCTGATGCTAGCTCCTCAAATCATTGGCCAGAGAGGGAAATGGATACAGCAAGTCTCCCCTCATCTACCAGAACGTGTTTGGAGTTATCTTCGCTCCCACGCATGGCTAGACAACCGAAAAACAACCTAGCAAAGATGACTTCTCTTGGGCAACGCAAGGACAAGTAGCTCTGATTACGAAACACAACACAAATTGGCATAACCCAAGTCAATATGATAACTCGATCATCCAGGTCTTGCCTGTGTCAGCTTCTGCGACTCCCTCGTCGATGCTGGGAACAATGACTACCTCGTGACCCTCTCCAAGGCCAACGCCCCGCCGTACGGTGTCGAATTCTCGTTCTCCGGTGGCAAGAAAATTGGTTGTCGCCGACATCGCGCCGCTAGGTTGCATATCGTACGTTCGTGCTCTGGAGTGCATTCCTGCAGGGGAGTGCACGGAGATTATATGCAATCCTAGAGAGGTCCCACGGTTGCAGCAGCATACGTAAGATGGCCTTGCTTCCTCCCCACTGCCGCTCTCCGCTCTCCACAATACTGATAATGCAGTTGAGCAGCGTCTCTAGGTACGGGTCCGACTTGAACTCCTCCACGTCCTTGTTCTTGATGATCCGCCAGAACGCCGGCCTGCACATGTACAAGCAAAAAGCAAGCGCCCCCTCATCAGAATCAAACCCTAATTACCAACCACCTTCCATAGAGAGTAGACTAGACAAGCGGACGAGGGGGATGGCGGCGGCGGCTTACACAGGGGAGAGGAAGAGGCCGAAGGAGATGACATTGCCGACGATGTTGCGGGCCGCGTCTGGGGAAATCATCTTTCTTTGCTCGCCGCGAGCGGGTGGGCACTTGGGATTGGTTTGGATTGGATGGCGCACGCGGAGAAAGGGAGGAAGAGAGAGAGCCAAAGCAATTGAGATTTGGGAGTCGGTTGAGGTCGAGGGATTAGCTTATATAGATAGACGCGGCGGGGGCGCGGTGTTTATCCGGTCTCGTGTTAGATCCTATGATTTGGTTAGTTAGCCTACGAGAACAAGTCACAAGTTTTTTTGTTTTACTATGCATCCAGTTCGTTGCTATCTCTATCTTTATCTACATGGATATTAACATGCACTCTTCTTGAGAGTCAAGACACCGTTTTGCTTTAAAGAGCAAAATAAATCCCAGATAATTACTAATGCACCGTTGAGTACAAAGATTCTTTTCCTGTTCGTACTGGAGTATAGTAAGGAAAAACTGCTTGACCGAATCAAGGTCAAGATAACTAGTGTGATTCCTACACTGGGAGAATCGTGGATATGTAGGGAATAGAGAAATTCCACCCGCCTAAGTAAAGAACTGTTACAAATAAAGAGGAAACTAATAAGGATAAGTAAGAAACAAGATAAAAGAAACCATATTTGACACCGGAATATTCAGTTTGATAACCTGCAACTAATTCCCCCTCTGGGTAATCTTTCACATTCGGCCAAAGAAGAAATTCTAAAAACTAGAAATCCTATAGGCTGACGCCAAAGATTCCATAAAAAAACCATATTTTGGCTGTGCTTCAACTATATCAACTGTACTTGAACTGTTAGATAATCATAGTCGATAATAACATCACAGCTCCCACCGCTATTGCAAAACCGTACATGAAACCTTAGCTTCATACGGCTCCTCTATGATCAGAAAAAAAGGACTGTTTCGGTATTATCCCCCTGGTTTGTCAGTTGTAGGTGAATCCTGTGAAACATCTCTCTCGAGGCTAGTAACAACACTTGGAAATGAAAAATGAGCTTAGCGGCTGTACCGGGTCAGGACCATAAACACCACGAGTCGGTTAAGCAACAAAAGCTGTGGGCGAAAGCACACTCGTCATTCTCAGACCTGCGGTCGAGGTACGTGCGAACAAGTTCCCATTCTCTATGTTTCATGGCCTATCAATGAAAGTCGGTATCAGGCTGGCTCGCTTGGCGGGTCGTCTCCTTATATACCTAAATCCTCGTTTCACTCATCTGTAAAGGTCTACCCTTCGAAAGGTAGGTTGAGTTCCCCCGTATGTAGCCAGCCACACTCTACTCGCATGTAAAATATTGGCGTAGACAACAGAGAATGTGCTAGGTAGGAAACCGAAGGAACTCTTACTATACGAGAATTTGCAATTCAATATGACAACCGATCAGAAGGGATTGGACGATCCCAATGCGTTGCCCTCCTTCGCAATACCGGAACTATCTGACCGAGCTCCATCAACACAGAAAGCGGAAGGGACAGCAGATACGGATAGACTGGATCCGGAAAGGGATTTCAGCCAGTCCTTGCCTATTGCTGGGCTGGTTGTTTTGTCATGGTCCGATTAGTAGAAGGTGAGTGAGTAAGACGAGGCCCCCGAAGCGTAATGTAGAGCTATACTGCTCTTGTTTTTCCTTCCACCCTGCTTAGGAGAACTTTGTCTAGAACCCACTTTAGCTAGCTTTCAAGGATATCATTACAGATGAGTGAAGCGAGTATACCGTTTCCGGAGCTCCCGAGGTAGCGCGGTAGCGGAAGCCCTTTCTAGTTCAAGCAGTTCCAATTCCTATTCTGCTTCACCGCTTACACCACACTCTATTGGTTCGCCTTGTGGTGCCTTTCGATCAAAGTCTACTTTGGTTGATCCACTTTCTTCTACAGCGCGTTATCCGCATCGAAGTTAGCCAGGTTCCTACCGCTTCTTGATATTATGGATTTTGCAATCCCTGAACGCCAGTGCTTCTACAACCAACGGATACTATTTAACATAAATAATAAGTAGAAATGGACAAACGAGTGAGGAAAAAAACATGGTGGTACCAGCATTGCGTATCACTCACTATGCTCTATGTAATATGGCTTAAGCAATGGTAAAATGGTAGTCCTGAGCAAAGCACATCTGATCGATATGAATGAAAGATACATCCGTCTTTTCTTCTCCTTCGAAGGTTAGGTATCCGCTCGTTAGTTCAGCGCCGCATAAATACTGACTTTAAAAGGGGCGACTCCCGCCTGTGCTTAAATTGTTTCAAGCTTGTAAAGACTCGCGATCGGAAGATTGACCTGGTTTTATTTCAGCTGAAACTCTACCTAATGGTTCAGATTCCCCGGGTCCATGGGTCCATGGCCGCTTAGCTTAGATAGCCTTGTTAGAGACATGAATGCGGGGTTCGGTTTCCAATTGATTTGTATTCACCGGGACCTCCTCTTATTGGATTTTCTCCACTTTTCTAGTTGCTGTGGAAAGAATGTTGAGCAAATGAGTTTAAGGGGTGGTTTTCTGTTTACTTTTTTTCAACCTACGTCGTCTCTCTTCCAGAACCTCACAATCATCAGTGTCTGAAGTTTCATGATGAATATTGGTTTCACATTTTATTGCTTACGTGAGGAAATATCAATTTGGAACTCAAATTTGTATTTGAGTTATGATGAGGAGTGAGGTAGATTCGCATTGTTGAAGAAAGCGAAGAAAAAGGATGTTGATATGGCTTGCTTGTGGCTCTTTCTTCTATTGGCTAGTTTCAGGCATGATAGTTTCAATTTCTTTTGGAAAGCAAGTGCGGCTCAGTCATAAGTGTTAGTAATAGCATGAAGTAAGTTGTTAGTAGTCGGCATTAGGTAAAAGGAAAAGCTTCTCAAAAGCATCCAGAAATATCATAGAATGGTGATCGAGATCACCTTCACGGGAATCATCCTTTTCAAATTGGGGGAAGGGAACCAATCAAGTCACCAAGAAGTTCCCGAAACTTGGTTTAGTATTAAGGTTCTTCTCTTCCAGCGTTTAGTATTCAAGTTCTTCTCTTCCAGCCCCCTGGCCCCTCTTTGATAAGTCAAGTTTTCAAAACGAAAAGCAAATGAAAAATCTGGTTTGATGGCTCTTCTCCACTACCCGCTTTACTACTTTCTATTTTTTCTTATGTATTAAGTTTCCCTTAATATATAATTTGATATTACTTTCGATTTGTATATTTTTATTCCTTTATCGTTTTATATTATGCCTAATACCAATTTTCGATCTTTTTAGTTCGTGCTTCGTAGGCTCCTCCTTTCTGATCACTCTCCCGCCGGAGATTCAAGACCCCCAGGCTCTAGCTCATTTAGCAGGGCTAAACTTCTATCTGAGTCTTTACGAGCAGGATCCGGGATGGGTTACGTTCATTCAGAATGAGCTTAATCACAATACCCCCCTGGAAGACATACCTGGGCGGCTTAAGCTCTTCCTAATAGAAGAAAAGCTCTCTTCTATGCGACAAGATGTCATTCAGGAATTTGTGGCGCTTTATCAAAGAGTAGGGCCTTATCTACCGATCGAGCCCTACTTGGTCGATGAAGCGCTTCGTTCCTATCTGGACCATATTCGCGCAACTGATTCTTTCACTGTTCTCCAAGCGTCTTATCAAGATCTGCGGGAGAATGAGGGAGGATCCGTTTTCTTTCGAAATGCTGTTTCCCACAACCGGGATCTCCTTGAGGCGGAAAGCTTCGCAAGGAGGTGCCTGGAAGTGGAACATAGGATCCAGTGGGAAGAAATCCCCAAGAGCAAGGCAAGTCTCGAAAGAGCTGAGCACGAGGATGCTCTCGATTTGTTTAAGTCGGAGGATCTTAGAAGGGAATTAGAAAAAAAAGAGCGGGGTAGCTCAGTAATTCTGATTCTTTTCTCTTCCAGCCCCCCGGCCCCTCTTTGATAAGGAAAGTTTGCATTTCTCAAATAAAAAATGACAAATATGGTTCGATGGCTCTTCTCTACTAACCACAAGGATATTGGGACTCTCTATTTCATCTTCGGTGCCATTGCAGGAGTGATGGGCACATGCTTCTCCGTACTGATTCATATGGAATTAGCCCGACCCGTCGATCAAATTCTTGGTGGGAATCATCAACTTTATAATGTTTTAATAACGGCTCATGCTTTTTTAATGATCTTTTTTATGGTTATGCCGGCGATGATAGGTGGATTTGGTAATTGGTTTGTTCCGATTCTGATAGGTGCACCTGACATGGCATTTCCACGATTAAATAATATATCATTCTGGTTGTTGCCACCAAGTCTCTTGCTCCTATTAAGCTCAGCCTTAGTAGAAGTGGGCAGCGGCACTGGGTGGACAGTCTATCCGCCCTTAAGTGGTATTACCAGCCATTCTGGAGGAGCAGTTGATTTAGCAATTTTTAGTCTTCATCTATCAGGTATTTCATCAATTTTAGGTTCTATCAATTTTATAACAACTATCTTCAACATGCGTGGACCTGGAATGACTATGCATAGATTACCACTTTTTGTGTGGTCCGTTCTAGTGACAGCATTCCTACTTTTATTATCACTTCCAGTACTGGCGGGGCAATTACAATGTTACTAACCGATCGAAACTTTAATACAACCTTTTTTGATCCTGCGGGAGGGGGAGACCCAATATTATACCAGCATCTCTTTTGGTTCTTCGGTCATCCAGAGGTGTATATTCTCATTCTGCCTGGATTTGGTATTATTAGTCATATCGTATCGACCTTTTCAAGAAAACCGGTCTTCGGGTATCTAGGCATGGTTTATGCCATGATAAGTATAGGTGTTCTTGGATTTCTAGTTTGGGCTCATCATATGTTTACTGTGGGCTTAGACGTTGATACGCGTGCCTACTTCACCGCAGCTACCATGATCATAGCTGTGCCCACAGGAATCAAAATCTTTAGTTGGATCGCTACCATGTGGGGAGGTTCGATACAATACAAAACACCCATGTTATTTTATGTAGGGTTCATCTTTTTGTTCACCATAGGAGGGCTCACTGGAATAGTTCTAGCAAACTCTGGGCTAGACATTGCTCTACATGATACTTATTATGTGGTTGCACATTTCCATTATGTACTTTCTATGGGAGCCATTTTTGCTTTATTTGCTGGATTTTACTATTGGATGGGTAAAATCTTTGGTCGGACATATCCTAAAACTTTAGGCCAAATCCATTTTTGGATCACTTTTTTCGGGGTTAATCTGACCTTCTTTCCCATGCATTTCTTAGGGCTTTCGGGTATGCCACGTCGCATTCCAGATTATCCAGATGCTTACGCCGGATGGAATGCTCTGAGCAGTTTCGGTTCTTATATATCCGTAGTTGGGATTCGTCGTTTCTTCGTAGTTGTCGCAATCACTTCAAGCAGTGGAAAGAACCAAAAATGTGCGGAAAGTCCTGGGGCTGTTGAACAGAATCCAACCACACTAGAATGGTTGGTACAAAGCCCTCCGGCCTTTCATACTTTGGAGAACTTCCTGCGGTAAAAGAGACAAAAAGCTAGGCGCATATACGTCCTAACTATTGCCTCTTTCTGGCTCTGTATTGAAAACTCGAATTGGATTTTGTGTCGGCTGGCCGGCAGGACCGCCAGCCCGCAGATGTAGGGAGGTCTCCTCTTGAACTGAGAAATCAAAGTCGCGATCTGATAGGTATCTACCCGGACGAAAATCCGGAAAGCGCTGGTTCAATCCCGGCTCGTGACTCGCGAGGTATGCTCGCTAGCAGAAAAAAGGAAAGGGCAAGATGTAATATGCGTTTATGTAGCTATTGGTCAAAGAGCATCCTCCGTGGCTCCCCATACCAACATCTCAGCTGGTCGCTCCAGCTGCAAGCTCGGAAGGAGATCCTCCGCGGTATGTATGTTTTTTCACACATAAACTTACTTACTTTGTTATGCTTTTCCACTTTTTACTTTTTTTAACACATTTTTATTAACATGCCATATGTTTCATCTTATGTTCTAGACGGAACAGAATGCAAAATAAGGTATGCCATCTTGCAGACATATCTCGAATGTCTAATTATTTTTGATCGATGTATAATATGGACATACATGTATTAAACCACTACTCTAACTGCTATAATAAGGTTTTTACTGCCTGTTGTGACCACATCCGCGCAACCAATCGGTGATGCCGCTGGCACGATCGCAGCAAACTGTGCTTGACGAGCGTCGTTTTGACTTATTTATTAGCTAGATTCTTCATTTGTTTTTAGTTTATGTTGTGATGGAACGCTAAATTATCTATCCTTGAGTGTGATTGACATGTACTGACATTATGTTTGTTTCATACCTCCTATATCTTCACCTCGTACATTTATTATATTTACTGCAAATTGAAATCTGCGTTACCTACTTGCTTGCGATGACAACAAGCAAAGATTTGCTTGTATAATAAATTGTTCATACACTTATTTATAATCAACACTTTTCTGCAAGCATTAACTTTATGCAAATAACTGAACACCAAATGGAACATTTATTGCCCATAGAGAAACACGTGGGCTCAGTTGGTGAGGATTCAAGAGGCCAAGGATGAAAGGTAGCCATGTTGACAACGTGATCGGGAAAGGCGCGAGGCTTGCGAGTATTATCCCGTGTGCGAGTAATCGTAGGATAAGTGGATTGAGTTGATGAAAAGGGGGCTGATGCTGTCGGATCAGTGGAAGTAGAAGGTGCTGGAGTTAGTGGATCAGGACCAGGGGTCAAGGGCTGCTGTACTGGGTCCGCGGGTTGAGCAGGTAGGCTGGAACCTTAGGAGGTATAGGTAGGCTTACTGAATTGGTAATCGATCGGGCAATTCGTTAAACGATATCTGTATTATGAGTACCTCTTCTGAACCATACCTCTCTTCTGGTAAACGGTCTGAATCAGTAAAAAATGAGTTCCTTCTTCAAATCCATCGGTCACATCCACCCTGCTGTCTCAATCGGTCGAACTGTATTGGTCAACTACAGGAAACTGGCTTGGTGAAGGTCAACGGTCCTGTTCAAGCATTGGCGCATAACGGGAGGCTAGCTCAGTAGATTAGTTCTTTAGTTTAGGAGTGAATGCTTTGCTTTCTTTTCTTTGATCTACTCGTTCAACAATTCCATCAAAATAGTAAATAGAAAGAATTTCAAATCACCAATCATACATAATATGCAATTCTTGTGAACGAAAGAGATATCCGATTTGAGAGTCAGGACCTTAAAGCTGATTATGGTGAATCCAGTGATAAGACTGGCAAAGCTTCTTTGCTCTAGGTAGAGGCGGCTGTGCTTTTCATTTTCTTTGATCTTTCCGCAAGGGCCTCCGCTTTCCTCGAGGGAATACGACGAGCACTCATCTCCAGCATTCAGGTGGTCCTATCATCTCTATTTCCTCCCGACATTTCCTTCTCTAGTCAGGGAAGCCATAATCAGTCAGTCAGAAGTATATCTATAGGGAGTTTCTAATAAGAGAACTGGATGTGCGAAACTTGTGTCAAGAGGGGTGTAGAAAGGAGAAAAAGCATAGTTCAAACTAGCCTCATCACAAAAAAAAGCCCATGATCAAATGTCTTCTTTGAGGTGGCACAAAGACGAAAGTAATTAGTTCAACAAGGCCGATGATAGAAGGGCTGGGCCTAATTAATTGTTCTGGTATAGAGATGAATGAGAGGATGGAGATAGCGCATTGAATGGTTTGAGGAAGTAGTTAAACAATGATAAAATTTTGCACAGATAATGCGGGATGAAAGTTCGATATGTTCCTAAAAATATGCTAATTTGAAACGTAGGAATTTTTATGGTGACCTATGAAATATGAACTCGAAAATGCCAACCTCGAGAGGAGTAGGCGATCTCACTGCGCAATGCGAAAGTGCCCGTCTGGTCGACGTAAGAAATAGCATTAGATACTGGTCAAACAGCAGACCCGAGCATATGGAGGACAAGTGGAAAGTGGATTCCAGGTTCGAGAGGTTCCTCCGTCTGCCTCGGCTCCAAGGCGCCTACCAAGCTCGTAAGCAAGCGGACTGTTAATGATACTTAATGAAAAAGAGATCGGCTCTTGGATGATATATTTGGTTATAATAACACATTCCTTAGGTTAGAAACCGATTCAATCGACTACTTACTGAAATGAAATAAGAACCCTCTTTGGGAGAAGTTCTCATTGTGATTAGAATGACCAGCACGAAAGCAGTGATCTTCTAGGTCTGGCTCATAAATAGGCCTTGGCTCCACGGCAAGTCCTTCTTAAGCATGTGATGGAGCTCAAAAACGGCGTTAGGCCGTGAGGGCAACTGATGACCATTCGGTCTATTGATAGGACAGTCACTACCGAAACCCCTTTCTATGTCCTTACGAAGATGGAATACGATCTTAAACTTAGACGAGTTGCTAACCGAAGGCAAAAACCAGGGATTTTTTGAGTATGTACCTCGATTTCCAACGGGAAATTCATATCTAATAGAGGACTAGATCGATGCTTTAATGCGAGGGCAGGGTATCTACTCGCTTTCTTGCCTTATCACGAGCTATTGAGAACGGATCTAAGGGCATCCCTACCTACAATCCTTCCTTGGTGCCCCATTCCTATCTTATTTTCCAGATCCTTTTTTTACATTGAGCAGGGCCTTTATCTCCCTAGCTAAGGTTGCTACAATCCCTCTATAAGTATTTATTAGTGGCTTCGCCCTTTGTAAGATAAGTGGGTCAATTGGGCCAAAGCGGAAGAGAAACCAGTATCTATTGATGGCGAGCCCGGATAATTGAAACAAGCAAGATATCATCTCTTCTTTAACTGAACTGAACAGAGCAAACCTCAACCGATGCGGCCAAAGAGCAAGTGGACTGAACTGCTCTCCCTTACTATGAATAAAACGGAGAATAGAACCGAACACTTGAAGCTCTAATTACCAGTATCTTTGGATACGGAGACCGAGGAAGAGTTCCTCCAATCTCTTTAAACACACTCTAATTGGGGGTCCAGATTCCAGGTCGGAACCCACGTTATCCCTTGTTTAAGGGGAATAGATGAGATCCATGGCATATACCTCGTAACTAATAGAGGCAGACCCGGTTTAATGACACCTTTCACAATATCATTAACCCGAACCTCGTCCTCAGCAGTCAGAGGCGTGATAATTGACGCGAACGTCCTCTTATACTAAATATCTTTTTATCAAGCTATTATGATGCTCGCTTCTCTTCGGTTGGATTCCTCTCGAAGAAGGAAATTGTGCTTCTTCAGTTCTACATTCAAATTATTGTGAGTAGATGGATACCAGGCCTTTTCTGAGAAACTTGGTTTCGAGAACTTTTTGGGATCCTTGGTAGAGCCATTTGGAGTGGAGGGTAATCGGTTTATGACAAAGACTGTGCTTTCGAACACGACACCCAGGGGAATGGAGGCTTTGTACATAGTTGCAAGACGTTGCTCTACAATGTCTCAGTGTTGACGCTCTGCGAGGCCTTACTGCTCCTTATCTCATTTCTTTGGAAAGGCAAACCTAATTCATACGGAACTCTTGGTACATTTCTTTTTCACTCTCGCCCCGGTGAAAGCACACAGTGCAGATCCATGCATGGGAGCTAGTTCAATAGGCCTCAGTGAGTGATGTTGCATTTCGAGCACAGGCACCTTTGACCTAGCTTTCGATAGAGAGAGACAAATGGGAATTCCAGGCACAACTCTTTGCTTTGAAGCATGAGAGAACGAGAACATTTCCACTGCTTTAGTTGCTAGAACCCCCGCCTGGAAGACAGCACTCATCCCTTCCTTAATTAAGTAGTACTAATCCCATTCCTTTAGAAACCTGCCCTTTCCAGTGGAATAGCTTGCAGAGTAGAGTGATTTCCTTGCTTCATAGGTTTCAGGTTCAGAAGACTCTCTTCCCCGTATACTATATTTACTAGTCAGGCCCGGTGGAGCAATCTCGAATTCTCGTATATCAATGCTACATGAATGATTCACATAAGGGAATTCCAAGTGGGTCGAATAGGACTAGGGAGCTCGCTTCCATCTACTAAAAGTTCTCTACGGGTGGGGACAAGGTTGGTTTACAGTACAGACAGTTTCCTAGCTGGCACTTGAGAAGTGCTCGTCTAGTTTAGTGATTCCTAGCGTAGAACCCTTCTGTGTTGGAATAGTTTCCAGATTATGACCTTCTCTTTTGATTGAGTGAATAGCCATGCCATGGATTCTCTTTTCTGAGCTAGCTCTATACCATTTCCATAGTAATACTGCCTTGGTGAATCCCTTATCTTGTTTGCAGCATCATTCTCGATCCCCTTATTCCCTTCCCAAGAAGGAATCATATCCTACGGCTAACTCATCCTTATATGGCTCCCGGATCCTTAAAGAGAATCAAAGGCTATCTCGAGGGATGGTCAGAGAATCGGTTTATCTTCACGGCACTAGACGGCACCTTTATGAGTGCGTATAAGCTTGCTTTAGAGCTAGAGCATGCATCTAAAATAGTTTCATATCCCTTTCCATGGATCTTTCTTGGTGCTGTAGTACCCATTCCTGCTAGCTTGATCTGGTGGCCTTCTCTTGGCCAGGACCATATATAATAGTTTATTGAGTGCTTCTTGGGTTGGTTCTCTTGAAGTGCATAGCCCGGCCCCTTTTCTCTTTCTTCCAACGGAAAGGGTTCTCTTCTCTTCCGGTATGGAGTTCGACTAGAGCATGCCGCTTTTCCAGGTTTGGGTGTGGGTGGATCTCATATCTTAGAGGACAGGGCGGGGCTTATTCCCAAGGTCAGGTCCCATGCCGGTGGACTTGAAATACGAAGATCTTAAGCTAAGCTACGGGGCCGGGAATATACTCCAGGTTGGGAGATCTGTCTTGCCATCGGGCATGCAAGAAGCTATGTGCGCAGGGCATCAGAGGCTTACTCAAGTGGAACATACGAATCCAACCTTGCTTGACTCTCTTTTTCATACTTGCCCTCGGGATCAGTGGTAGATTCGTAACGTTATTACTCATGGGTAGCAGATGATGGATCCATTTCTGTTGAAGTAGTGGAGTGAAGAGGAGGGTTGGGTCCCGCCTCACAACGAGCCCGGGTAGCTAGATAGGTAGATAGTAGATAGCAGTCCGGATAGTGATAAAATCTGAAATAATCTTCTTCTTGATTGAAAGAAAGCCTGTGCCGGAAATAGAGAGAGTTCTGCTCTTGGTTGACATAGATCGCTCTACTCTCGAATTGACATACATAGAGTTGAAAACATACTCCTCACAAATGATCATAGTTCACTAGTAATGAGCGAGTAACTACTAACGTTACGAGCAAAAAGACGAATCTACTTGCTTCATATCATATGTTCCGCTCCGTTAACAGGTTCATATATGTACCTGATGTTCATGGAAACAACAGGATGATAATCCGTTGATGGGAAACTCACTTTGCTATGCTAGGAAACTGACTAATGAAACTAACAAGTTCAAGTGCTCTAGTCATGTAGTAAGCTCCAGTGGGAAGCGCTAGTCTAGATAGAAAGAATAGACAGGAGGATTGCCAGGTTGGTCCGCACAGGTGCATATCTGTAGGTTTCAGCACAGGATTCCAGATCGTTGGTACCCGATGTTCAGTTCATGGGAATGGGAATGTAGGAAACTCTCTCTTCCGTCCGAAACATATAGATAGATTGATTGCTGTAGCAGCAAGTCAACTAGATCCAGTGAGGAATGAGAACCTTTCCGGGGGCAGGGGGGCGAAGCTACTAGCTAGTATTACTATTGGCTATGGATGTCCTAACACGAACGGAGTCTATACGAGCAGAGGAAAGCGAAGCGTATTGGTTGGTTCAGATTTCAGAGTGCACTGGTTCTATTCTAACTAGACTCGCATCATAAGTTTGCCTGCTTTAAAATCCCGCGAAAGTACTACTGGCAGCTCCTATATGAGGTTGATGCCACGAAGATTATCATATCTACATGAAAGGAAAATTCATGGAAAGTAAAATGAATGTGATGTACACTAGAAAAGATACCAAGCAAGAGGATGTGCGCAACGTCGCGCTCGAAAGTCTTGTCTATGAAACCAAACCCTAGTTCCGTGAGGAGGAAGACTCTCTTCAGTCGAGGGATGGATGGACTAGTGCCGTAAGGATGAGTGATGCTAGAGGGAAGTAGATCAATAGGTGCCGCTTGCTTACTATAGTGACAAGGAAATCAAACAAAGTAGTGGCCAGGCCAGTCTCAAGAATGGGTGAGTCAAGTAAACTTGCCAGTATGCCGGGAAGCCGGTAATGCTAGGGTATCTCCAGTCGAAAGGATGCCGGATCCAACTAATACGGCTACGCTTGAGGAAGAAGAGTGCTCCTACTCCTACTTATTCTTCTAAGAATAGGCCCGGTGCTAACTCCACCTTTCGGACTGCCCTTCATCGGCACGAAAGTAAGATTGGACATGATAGACGGAAGCAGAATCGAGGCAGTATCAGTTTCCAGGTTTTGAGGAAGGAAATGTCCGCGGGGCTCTCTTATCTTCTTAAAGGATGAGTGTGTATACAACCAACCTATAATACGTATTTTCGAGGTTCCTATGCTATGGTATCCAGGTTCCCGTCAGGGAAGGGATAGGGTGCCGTGTTTTCCACAGAACAGTCTGGTGGAATCCAGTGGTATATAGAAGCTCTGTGCCCTTCTCTTTCTCCTGCAGCAATATGAACTCAAAGGGATCCTTTCCTACCCGGGACAGCTTCATAGCTCCTACCTTTACTCTTGATTTGCGCAAGAGTGCTCGTCAGTGATCTCCATTCAAAAAAGTGGAAAGGAATGTTCCATTGCGACGAACAATATGGGCTTTCTCATGGATTCCCCTTTTTCTTCTACACATTATACTAATATAATTGGATTGGGAATTCGTAGGAATGGGTATTGAGAGGAGGATCACCATGGCCAAAACAGCTCTTGTCAGCGACAAACTCTATGATTTGCCAATTCCAATCGATTTGCATATCAGCAAGCAGGGATGAGCACATCTAGAAACCTTGACTTCCTCTGGATGCGGACCAATATATGCATAAACCTTCGTTGGCTGGGTTCTCGTTTCTCATCGAGAGTGTTGAGACTATCTTTCAAGGAAGCTTCCCAGCATGACCTTTCCTTGAATTGGCGTATAGTGAGGTGAGTATCCGGGTATCATGACAACTCCAGTCAATCACTGGGCTATACCGGCACTTAGATGGATTAGATGACTTTTGATGATCAGCCTTTACCCACGGGCACTGGCCACTTACATACAGAACCTATACATTTCCAAATAGGAGATGAGACAGCCCTTGATCTGGCGCATGACTCTCACGAATGAGAAGCTCAATAGCCGTCTATCTAGAGAAGGAACTAATACCACTGATAGGAAATCCATAGACCGTACGCCCACTTACCACTCTACCACTTCAATTCAATGACGGACTTCACCGATACCTAGCTTGAGAGAGATCGATCACTGGCATGTGGCGTATATTTCTGAGAGAAAGAGGACTGAAATTCACCTCTACCCCTTCTATCACAGGTCTCACTAGAGATTCCCACAAACAAAAGAGAGATTAGGAAGACCGCTCCTTTGCGAACTTGGATGGCATTTTCCGCAATCTGTTTTCTGGATGATATCCTTCCATACCAATAGGATCTGCTAGAGAATCAAGGGTCCATTCCAATAGACATAGTGCAAGAGAAGAGAATTGCGTGACTTGAATATGCAGCAATTTGCCCGGCTATGGATAGGCAAGCATTCCTTTCTATGGGCCACCCACTGCTCCTAATCAAGAAATTGCTTTAGGGCAAGAGTCATGTGTGACCAGATTGGAAACCAAATTCCATTCCTGATCAGAAACTATCTGATATTCCTCCTATTCCGGAAGGTTTTCTAGCCACCTGCTTAGAGATTTGACGGACTACCAATCCAAATAGCCGTCAAGAAAGAATCCAAGTTACAGTCAAGATAGATGGAATGGACTAGGGAGCAAGGAAAGAGATCCAGAACGAGACCGATCATTGTATACATAACATAGTGGAATTTGAGTAAATTCTCTCTGCCTTTCCCATTTCCAATTCCAAAACCACTAGGCATAGAAGGAAATCTTTCCCGGTAGAAGGTTCTCAGTAATCAGCAGTGGGAATAAGCCCTTCCAGTCTTTTTCGCCTAAGAAGGTTTTGGAGGAGGAACCTATGGGAACGGCAGTCCTGCATCGAGATTATTAGTTGCTTACCGCTGCACATTTTACTGATGTTGTCATCTTTCGATAGCTAATACGAGTTGGGATGACCAGCAACGTCAAGAGGTGTCAAGGAAAACTAGCTCTATAAGCTCTTTAAAACGAGCTAGAACCGCATCAACCGAATTCAAGGTAATAAATCCCACTGATAAGAAATACATAGGCCTTACGCCCACTAACCACTTCAATGACGGACTTCTCCGATACCGATACCAAACCTAGCTTGAGAGAGATCACAGGCATGTGGTGAACGATACCGAGGGAAAGAAAGGACGGAGGGATCGTACCATTCGAGCCTTTTTTTCATGCTTTTCCCGGCGGTCTGGAGAAAGCAGCAATCAATAGGACTTTCCTAATCCTCCCTTCCTTTCAGGAAGAACGTGAAATTCTGTTTCCTTAAATGATTTTTGAGATAGAGCAACTTTTTATGGAATTAGCCCCCAGTGGAGAAGCAAGGCTTCCAGGCTCGCCATCAATCCAGGCAAAGCAGTCTTCCCAAACTAACTAATTGTTGAATTAATACTTGCTATACTAATAGCTCTTCAATCTATTTATTGTTGCTTCATTGTCCTTTCCCTTTGCTCTAGCGTTAGTCGCAGGAATCCCTCTTGTGTTAGTCGTAGTCATCTATTCGTACAAATCGTAGGAAAGATCGTGGGAACCTACACCGTACCTTTCGTAGTCAATACGATGAAACCAAAGCCTTAGCAGAGGAAGGAACCGATCTGATTCCCAGAACCGAAACAGGTATTTCCACTACTGCCGTTACTGAACCGAGGACAAGGACAGCTGCCCCGCTGGGCGTAGATTTCATCCCGTTAGTGTGCCTTGTTGAACCCAAAGACAAGTAGGGATTTTGATATTGATAGCTAAGGGTAGGTGTACTAATAACACCAGGGCGATCTCTATATCTATAGGGACAACTATGATAGGGGGGTCTGTCGTAAATCCAACAAAGTATGGTAGCTCAAGTGGGGAGCAATCCGCATTTGAGAATGCTATGCTAGCGGTGAACCTAAATCTGATGATGAAGGGGGCCAACACTTAATGAGTACGGAATTTCATAACCGGGGTGCGAAAGGAATGCACCCGAATAAATCAATGAATGAAGCTCAGGCCACGAATTCTGGAATCTAAGAGTGGGTGGTGAAGTTGGGCACTCTCGAAACCTCTGTTATGACTTATTTTGTTCACCTTTTGGTTGGTTTTAGACTGGTCTCCTGGAGAAGTAGGCGACGGTAGAAAGCATTTTTATTACTCCTGTTGAAGGAGGCAGTGGTCCAATTGGCTATTGAAGTCGGTGGATTCTGCCCAGAGTAATCTCTAGAATAGTGAAGCCAGTAGCAATGACTTCGTTTTCAAGCTACTGAAATGCACTTAAATGTTGAATTTTGATTAGCAAATTACACGAGCGATGCGGCGGCCATTAATATTTATCCCTTTAAATTCTTGTTTATATTCGTTGAACCAAGTTGGATCTGTGATACCAGGGTGGTGGCTTTAACAAATAAGCTCCAATTAATCCATTATTTGAGGTGGCCACCGGTGGTAGCCCTTAGGAACACGAGGAGGCTAATGTAGTGAAATTGGATGAGCAATGACGAGGCCCTTTCACGCTATCGCCCTGGATTGTTCACCTAGTTTAGAGAACACTCAGGTTGCTTAGAAAGCGTAGCGTTAGGAGACACCAGGGTGTTAGCATTCAAGAATGAGATCACACCAGTGGTACCAGAAGCTCTAAAGACTGTTGAAAACAAAGGGAGTGGACAGACAAAGAAGAGAAAGGAACAAGAACCCAGTCGTCGAACCAGTATAAAGCCCTAAGTGATCTGCTCTACAAGAGTATATTAACTCATGTTCGGAGTATGAACAGGGAAACCCAATACCTACTACCTTAGAAGAAAGAATTCCGGAAGAAATGAAGAAGAGTTGTTCGACAGCGATCCTTACCTATCAATTCATGAAATTGGAGTTTGATGTTGTGTTGTAAACGAAATCTTCAGAGAAATGGAAGACAGGCAGAGTATAGATTAGTTCATCTCTCCACTCAATGAATTCCACATTCATATCCAATCTCATTTCATTAGCAAAAGATACCGCTACACTCTAAATTTCTCTATTGACTTAGGATAGACGTGATCGAAACCAATATGCTTGGTTAGTTCATGCTTGACTGGATCATTGGCAATCTGAATAGGATTCGGAGTCTCCTATTCAGATTGCACGGAGGGCTTGGAAAGAGGCCTCTCGTGTAAGATAAGATTCCATTCCTTCCTATCGAAAGGCTCCGGTAGTAGAGCTAAATTCGGAATGTTGATATAAAAAAGGGCAGATACAGAGAGTTAAGGAACAGATGTTGTTGATCAAGTCTTTGGAACGTAGTTAGTCCCATCCCTTCCATCCGGCCACTAGTCTAGTTCGGTCTCTTCAAGGAGAGAAATCCTTTCTCGAGGAGTCCAAGTATTGGATATATTGGTGGAGGAGATAGTCAGTAAAAAGATACCACTACGCGGTAGACAGCTTCCCTTCCTTACTTTTCTTAATAAGCCCTTGATCGAGTAGTTCATCCGAAAGCATTTGATCCATCAGATCAATGCTTGTTCTTATACGGTTCAAGATCTAGGAATGAAAACAGCTGCAAGATACGCTTACTACTTTCTCTTAGTCAGCTTTATCTCATATTGCCTACGAAGCCGCAAGCACTGCTTGCTATATTAATTCTACCTGGCTGCCGCCCATAGGAGCCTAAGGGAAGACGTACGGAGGAATGGTCTTGGGGCATTTGTGACCAGCACCCCATTTATCACCATACTTATCACCACACTCTTCTTTGGGCACTGCTTCTCTGTCTGGATCTGAAATACGCTGCTTTGGTGGTCCACAATTGGAACTACTTGATCCGCCGACCTATGCTGAAACAGCTGACCTACAGGACCCGTACCTTCGGCTTTCGATAGGACCAGCTTCCCGTATTCTTCCCCCTACTTAATAAGAACCTCTTCCTTATTATGTTCATAAACATAGTATCTGTTAGCGATAAAACTTCGAATAATAGCAGAGAGCGAAAAATAGACCCCCGATTGGTAGCTTAGTGAGAGATCTTCTCGTGACCCTATAGGTCTGGTTCTTCAATACGCCTTCGTGGTGTGCCTTTTGATTACAGTGACTTCAATTCAAAGAAAGAGTGAAAAAAGTCGTAGAGCCAGGATAATGGAATGTGAGCAAATAATCCATATATTTAGACAGGACAAACTGAGGGGTGCATCATACTAGCTTCAACTGCAAAAAAAGAACAATCCAATCCATACTTGTGGAGTGCTCAGTTCAGTTCCTGATTTCTCTCAAGCTGAAACCGGAAAAGGAAACCTATTACCTGGGGTCCCCCCTTTCGGCAATCTCATCTACTGTTCCTCGACTCTCAGGAAGGTAAGATCATCAATCAATAGTAGGCTGCTGCTCTGTGCAGTTAAAGATAGGATCCAACCTGTTCTATTTGCTTGTTTCCTATAATCTGTGCTCGATTCCATATTTCTGTATCCTTCGATTCCCGGGACAGATCTGATCTCCTTTATACTTACCTCAAACAACGAGCGAAGTCGAGATGTTGATGAGAAAGGGGCTTTTCTCAAGGCCAAAGAGTGCTCTTTGAAGGCTACTATGCATCCTTACGAATACAAGAGTGTTTTTTTTGTTTTGGGTATAGCAGGACTTGAACCTGCGACCATTAGGTTAAAAGCCCAATGCTCTACCAACTGAGCTATACACCCGATTTTACAAGAAGGCTTCGTGCGGAAAAGAAAAGAGGGCGGCCTGGCCCCTTTTCTTCTTATCATATCACAAGGGCGCGGCTCTGTATGGTATAGTACTGTGGAGCAAGTTTGGGAGTCCTTTCCACTCAATGAGGATTCTATCTAAAAAAGAAGGTCAACGGGGGAGACTACTTTGAAGTCCGGGCTGAACAAACTACTTCTCCTGCTACCAAAACAGAGAAATAAGGAAATAAGATGGATTCGTCTAATAAAATACCCAATGCATGTAGTTGAAGAATTGTTGGATGAGTTATCTTGTGCTGTTTGGTTTACTAAGCTGGATCTGATAGCTGGTTACCATCAGATAAGATTACATGAAGCAGACGAATACAAAACGGCATTTAAGACCCACGTCACTATGAATTTTAGGCTATTTGGGCTCACAAATGCACCACCCACCCTCCAGAGTGCTATGAACACAATTCTGGCTGAGCTGACTAGGGTTTGTGTACTTGTTTTTGTTGATGACATCTTAATCTACAGCAAATCCTTGCAAGATCATGTCACCCATTTGCAGCAAGTATTTGACCTTCTGAAGCAGAATCAACTATATGTGAAGTTGAATAAATGTTCATTTGCTCAACCACAGATAGAATACCTGGGTCATGTCATTAGTGGGCAAGGGGTGGTTACAGACTAAAAGAAGATCCTCACAGTGAAAGAGTGGCCTACTTCCAAGTCAAGCACATTAGAGTTTGGGCTTAGCAGGATAGGCGTTTCATTCACAGGAGCTTAGCTCATTTGACTGCTCAAAGACTTAAAACACCAATGCAGCACAAAGCTTTCCTTTCCTCAAGCTCATGGGATTACAATATACCATCCAATAAAAGGCTCAGAGAATAGGGCAGCTGATGCACCACTATCTAGATTACATGAGCCAGATGAACTCAATGCCATTACTTCCTGTCAACCACAATGGCTCACTGATATTGTTGCAGGGTACAACAAAGACACATTCACCCAGAATTTACTATCTGAATTGGCAGTCCTGAGCACTCACAAGAATAGCAAATATACATTGCATAATGGGGTCATTCGATATAGAGGAAGAGTATGGGTTGGTGCAAACTTATAAATGAAAAAAACATCTTGCAAGCACTTCATGCCAGTGGTATTGGTGCCCACTCTGGCATTACTGCTACTTATCACCGCATCAAGGCACTATTTGCTTGGACAGGAATCTTTCAATCAGTGGAATCTTTTGTCAACAAGTGTCAAATCTGTCAGCAAGCTAAGGTAGAACATTAAAAACTCCCTGGCCTCTCCGATCCTCTACCCATTCCTGATGAAGCATGGTCCATTATCAGCATTGACTTCATCACTGGATTACCAAAGTCCCATTACTATGATTCAATTCAGGTGGTGCACGAGACAAGCCAAACAAACAGAAACCGAATTAATACCGAAGAACACAAGCTGTGGGCCGTAAAGTGGAAACGGTTGTAGGCCAAAGCTGTCCCCCTTTGCCACTAAGACTTGAATCTTTAACCATCGGAATACCCGGTACTCTCTCTACTAAACAGGCAAGATAGTCTTATCTTGAACTCTGTCCCTTCTCTAATGATTGACAGGTTTAGTGCCTAGTAGTAAGGGTATTTTGTGGTCTATTGTCCTCCTAGGAGGTCACTCTGTAGGCTCAGCAAACAATTCACTGAAGCCATTCAAGACCGGTTGCAGGGCAGACAGACCATTGACTTGACATGACCGTAATACATACAGAATAGGAAGGATAAGCTATAAGATAGAGATCCGGATTGTTGTGCTCCGGAATAAAGAAGAATACCATCTTGTCTAATCAAATACGAATACCATCTTATTGATTTAGTCAGCTTGCATCAACACATAAGATGTGATATGAGTAGTGGGAAATAAACTCTTCTTTGATCACTTGAAACATGGTAGAAAGGATCCAAAACAGAATGAAATGCTGTTCAAAAGAAGAAGCTACCTGGCCCAACCACTACACCATTTTGCCTAATGTGTGACTACCCATATCAGTTACAACATCTTCCGTTTCCAAGTTTTGAGTGCCTTTTTCTTATAGTATACAAAATAGGATTCTAGATTGCTCTTCATTTCGTTCAATTTATCCCCTTGCTTTTCAACGTATATATATTAACCCGCCTTGTTTACCTATTTCTTCTACAATTCACATGACTCATTGAAACCAACTTTCTCCTTCCTACATTTTATCTCTACAGCAGTTATGATGTATAATGATTTCTTTTTGGTCGCTACTCTCCTAACCGACGAGTCGGAGAGGATACGAATGTCCATTCACCCTACCACCCATCTTCCTTCTAGCTTCCTTGATCAACGACGAGTAAAGATCCCGGAAAAGATCCAAGGGAGTACAATACACTTTATATTCACGTCTTGAATAATGAGGGGGGTAAAGAAGAAAGTCCGATTTCTCTCTCCTTTGCGGATATGCCCTTATTCAGCTCTTGAAAGAAAGAGAGATAGAAAGAGAGAATGATCAAACTCAACTAGATGGCAGTTCCTCTTGTTCAAACCTCTCTTGCCGAGTCTTCTCCTCATAGCAAGTTTCGCTCTCGCTTCGCGTGTCCTAAACATAAAAAAAAGAAAGAATTGATTGTGAAAGACAAGTGTTTCATTCCCCTCCCTAATCGTTGAAATTCGAACTGTCCGCTAGCTCCTCCTTTGTTTGGATTATAGCCCTTCCTTGGGGATTTACTACCCAAAGTAAATCTTTCCAGTTTCAAATGCTACTATTTCTTCGTGGGCAGAAAGTCCAAAATCTTCTTTTTCCAGTACTCCTTACTCTTTTCTCCCGTCGTCCTACTTTCACTTCTACGGACCTTCTATCCATAACGAGTTCCAGGATTGGTGAATCGATGTGGGAATAGATAAAACGATTTTTGAGTACACAGTATAACCGTGTAGCTCATCCAGAAGATCATCAATGACCGGTATCGGGTATTTCTTTTTTACGGTTTGCGCATTGAGTTGCCTATAATCCATAGGCGCCACGAACCTTCTTTCTTCTTGTAAAGAAGAGCCGGTGAGGCATGAACTAGGTTGTAGAGTACCATTCTAGAGTAACTCCTTGATTATGGCTTCAATTTCATCCGGTGGTGTGAATACCTATAAGGCCTTTGATTCACTGGTTGACTATCATGAGGTGAATCCGATGGTCACATGGTCTTTTAGGAGGGAGGGTAGTGGGTTCTAAGAACACATCAGAGAAAGAGGACCAAACCTGCTTGAGTCCTCTTCTACATCTTGAGTACTTCCCACTCCAATGGATCTAGTTTTTTGAATAGCTTTGATCCGGCCATGTAGAGCACTCATAGAGGTCCGGCTTCACGTCAGTAATCTACCACACCCATGCTAGAATTCAGTAGAGTCCCCACTCGCCAACCGCGATGTCTTGGTCGAGAGGCCCCACCTACCCATCTTCCAACAGTTTCACTGAGGTAGTACCATCCCCAATTCGCCACTTCTTGTGTTGATGTACTAAGAAATTGGTTGAGGCAATCGACTTCAATCAGAGGAAGAACTTGTGCACATCAACTTAGGATATCCCCTCCGTTCTACACCAGATTATGCACTCACCTCTGGTATAATATAGGAAAGGAAGACGCCCTTTCAGTGCACGCCAAAGCAGCTTTGCCTAGAAGGCTTCGAAATACACTACTAGCTCCCTCATTCTCAGTCGGCCTTCACAAAGCGGTTTGCACACCTTGGACCAGCTGGACAGATGTTCCGGCCTTTCTCCTATTAAATGCATCTGCCACCTTATTGTCCATTTTACCCCTAATATTCCGCCTTTGAAAGTCAAAACTCACACTTGCTCATCTTAGCATGTAGCTGATTCCGCAGAAAAAGTTTTAGCTGCAAGTGCTGTTGATGCTCCTTCAGTGTTTTACTATCAAGAAGTATATCATCAAACCAACAAAAATCTTCTGGGCTTGAACACATCATTCATGAGTGCTTGAAACGTTGCAGGAGCATTTGTAAGCCAGCATCACATTGAATTCATAGTTACAGGGTTATGAACGAAGTTTTGGGCTTGTCTTCCTCTCTCATCCTGATCTGATCATAGCCAGATCTTAAGTCAATCTTGCTGTAATATTTAGCACCACTCATCCAATAGGGCATCTATGTGCCGGAATTGGGTATTTCTTCTTTACTGCACTGGCATTCAGCTGACTGGTTTCAATGCAGATCCTCCATTTCCCATCCTTCTTCTTCACTAACAGCACAGGTGAAGCAAAGGGGCTAGTAGAGGATTGTATCAGTGAATTCTTCAGCAATTCCTCAATTCTCAATCTCAGCCTTTTGCAGATGTGAGTATCCGTATGGCTTCAGATGTTTGGGCTCAGTACCTTCGGGGGTATATAGTGATCATGGATTCTTTTTTTTGTAAGGACTTAGGTTCTTGAAACACCTACTCTTAAGAGTTCAGTAGGGTTGAAATTGGATCAGAGATCAGAGATGTTAGGTTTACTGAGTTGACCATGCACCATTGAGCCATCATGCAGAACTAAGCTTGTTCTGATTTAGTAGCAATCAGCTCTTCTCCTTCCACCTGGTACAGCTTTCCTCCTCCCATCTTGATTCCTTCCAGCACCACTTAAACACTGTGGAAAGGGTTTTGACCAGCTAGTCAGATTGCCCCATTACGGGTGTGTTACGCTAGAAAGTTCCTCAATCCTGTGCCTATTCCCGAGCGAGTCAGTCCCATTTCGATGACGAACGACACGATGTGTGCCTCCATAGAGCTTCCCATTTGACATTTCTCCATCGCGAGAGATTCTCTCCAGCCACAGGTTCCCCAGTGGTACGTCCGGGGTCGGTTCAATCAGTGCGCTATCAGTCCAGTACCATTAGCTCTCCAAGGGTCGCAATCCATTCTTTCCGGGCAAGCCAGTTCAGTTCCTTTCTGGTAGCAAGAGATCCCATATCAGATTAAGTAAAGGGATTACCTAGCTAGCGCATATCGAAGAGTTGGAGACTTCCTGCCACTATAGAAAAAGCCGTTGATCGATCAATTTCTGTAGGTGGGTCTCAACTCGGATCGAGACATTCGGATTTGCCGATGAAGAGTACTGCCTTGGTGGGGTAGGGGTTGTAGGGGAAGAACCAACCTTTTGTAGGTAGCAAAACATCTCACTCAGTAACTAAATTAGAGTTCGATCTTTTACGTTTGTGTTGTCTTTTTGCATTTTTGTTTCGATCCGACATCAGATCTGAGTTATTGTTCACTGACTATATCTTAGACCATTGCGATCTCTTTCTTTCACTTGGTTTTTCTTCCTTCCCTTCGGTACTCCTTAACTCGGAGATACTCCTTCGGTACTACTTGGCTACTACTTGAACAGATGGGTTTAGTCCCTTCCTTCGGGCAACGTTTTCTCCGGGTACCACCGGCTTACCACCGGGTTGAAAGAAATCCCTTACTATTAGGACATAGTGTTCGGTATGACTTAAGGCTACTGGATTGACTTTCTTTAATGTTGCATCTGCTTTCAACTATTTCATAGCCTCCCGTCCCGAGCAAACGTCGAGAGCAGGGTGTTGAGCCAAAAAGTAAAATCCATAGAGTTGGGGACTAAAGAGACTCTTTTTTTACAGCCAACCATGAAGAGAAGAGAGTCTCAGAGTAGATTCGGTAATGTTGAGTCGATCTAGTATGGAAAATTCCTCGCTGTGCGCTCGCCTTTTGCCTGCTTCTGCTTCATCTGCAGATCGGATTCCTTCCCCAGAGTTCTTACTTATAGGCTTTATAGCCAAGCAATAGAATAGCTGCTTCTTCTAAAGCAGATTAGAGTGCGATGACCAAAGCTACGGAGCGGCCTCTACCGCTTTCCCTACTGTTCTGGTTGAACTAGGGCTTTGGCTGAGCGACCACCTTCTTCCAGTATTCTTAGCTTACTGTCTGCTTCCTGCCTGATCGGTGCTGAGTGACCGTTCTTGCTTGTCTTGGGCCTGCTCTAGTTTTGGTGCTGCTAACTAAGGGTTGAATTTCATGACTTGATGAAGAGGAAGCCGAGTATCTTTGGTCTTGAAGAGTTAGGCCAATCCAACCGCTTGCTCCTGCCCAACTCAGTCTCAGTCGTACCATAATGCGCCTGGACTCAACACTTTTGTTGCACCAAGACCACCCTCTAGCCCTCATGTAAAATAGATGACAGAATTGTAAACAATCATAGAATGATTTAAGCTAAGGAACATAGAGGTCTCTCCCAACATTTTTGTCATATACCTCTGGAATAGTGTTGAAATCACACGCCACTAAGCAGTTTTTTAAACCAAGTGGTTTATCTTAGTGTGCTAGCCGCTGCTTCATTTCGTATAGCGATAACGCTTTCTCTTTCTTAGCGCTCCACCCCGCGGAGAACTCTGGTTGCGCTTTGGTTGGCTTTCTCTTTTTTTCGATTTTCTCTGACTTGAATCAGCTTGACCTACTTGACTCAGCGGTTAGAGTATCGCTTTCATACGGCGAGAGTCATTGGTTCAAATCCAATAGTAGTTAAAGCCGGCCGAAACCCCCGCTTTTGCCAGCATGACAGCAAGCACAGACTGGCATCAAGGAGTAGAATGACCAAAGCATCGGTTGCTTCCACTTGTTTGTTGCCTTCTTCGACCGACAGACAAGGTACCCCCCCTCTTTTTCTCTTGCGAACCTACGTTGAGCTTGGGACAACCCGCGACTGGCATAGGATATTTCAAAAGCGCCAGGATCCATCCTTCTTACGAACCAAGAGCACTGGAGAAGCGAAGGGGCTCATGCTGCGACGAATAATGCCAGTGTTCATCATCTCACAGATTTGCTTCTCAATCTCTGTTTTCTGGTGGGGTACATATCTATATGGCCGGACATTGACTGGCACTGCACCTGGCACCAACGGAATTTGGTGGTCACAGGCACGACGAGGGGGTAATTCCTTTGGCTCCCGGAACAAAGCATCAAACTCCTGTAGCAGTTCTTGAACACCTGGAGGTGTCTGCTCTGCAGGATCAGCATCCAGAGTAATTGCTTGCAGATCATGCTCCTGGTGAATCTGACGCACTTGCACACACTGGCTAACAGCACCCCGTTTCAGCAATCCTTGCAGCTTACGGACAGAGATTGGACGGCAGGAAGGATTATCTTGAATGCCATTGAGAGTGATGCGGTGCCCTTTGTGCATGAATTTCATACGACGATGACGCCAATGTACCCACATCGGGCTATGGTCTTCGAACCGCTCTTGCCCTCCCCTTTCACTTCCATAGTGGTCTTCTTTGGTCGGCCCACTCATTTCACTCTCAAGCTCTCTGAGAAGAGAGAATCCGATTCAAGATGTTTCGAATTCAGCCTTTCCTTCATGTTCGTGCCTTAAGTCAGTTCGTACTTTTCAGTATATAAGAGAATGACTGAACTCGCGTTGAAAGCTACTAAACAACGGCTGACAGAGACTCATAAGAGGGAGAGCGGTAGCAAAAATGAGATCTTTCGTCTAGACATAAGAGAGATCCTTTCCTTCCTTTCTATAGGAAATGACTGATGTTGCTAAGTCACCTTCCGCTACTCTTGCGTCATCCCTTTTCCAATTCTTTTTGTATGGCTCGGTTGCATCCGATTGATCGATCCCTAGTCACTGATTACATGCATGAGTTCTTTGATTCACTACTGACTTCTTCTGTGGAGCCGAGTTCGCCGACTGAGACTACTTGAAAAGAATTTTCGACCAACCGATCTCACGACGATGAGTCACCCACATACTTAACAAAAAATGCAAATAGAAGAGCAAGTAAATCAAGCTCAATTACAACTCACTCTGATCAAATAGCACTCAGGTATAGGATTTCCAGCGGAAAGGTAGCCTTGCTCGCTTCTTTACCCTTGTACGCACAAATCTAGCTCATAGCAGCACTTTCGAGTTCGGTTACTTAAGTACAGAGATTGGAACAACTTAGCGCGGGAAGTCCCATATCTTATCTTAGCCTCGCCTCACCTATTTCCTCATAATGAGATCAGAATGAAATAGAATGGAATCTCAAGTCTTAGCTAGATCAGGGCTACCACGTTCCCTCAGACGAAAAAGAAAAGAATACTAGACATGTTGGACTCGCAAAGTAGGATCAGGCTTTTTCTACTAGAAACAGAGGAGAGCGAAAACTAAGTCAAAGGGGGAAGAGCTGTTTATGAGCATTTTAAGGCCGGTTGATAACATCCAATGTCTCCCACGAGGGTGCCTGAAACTCCAGGTTTTCTAGGCAGAGGTAGGTATATATATATTTAACACATTTTAGTTTGTAGGAAGATTCCCCGCTCTGAATTTTTTTTCTATTTGGAGCTTCTTCCAAAGAGGTTGGGATTCTAGTTTCAATTGGATGTGTCCCGATAAGATCGTTAACGACTGATATACTGCGTGAGACAGGGCATGCTCTCCCCTCTGCGTATCGAGAGAAAGAAACAACTTCCTGATTCCAGTTTCTTTCATTTATACCTACGATATCCACGCTAAAGATGAAAACTTTAGCAGTTCATATCAGCCTGAATGAGGAAGTAGAGTCAGTTTCGTCCATAAACTGGGCCGAAGATTTGACAGAGGTTGACTTGCTGGCTTGTGAGTTGCCAGCTCCGTAGTTGATTGCTAACCAGAGGATAGTGACAGCCAATATTCCTATTCCTGCTTGTGTGCTTGTTTGCTATTCTTCCTGTTCCTGTTACGAGACGACCTCGGCTCAAGCTGACCCCACACCGAAAGTCGTCAAGCAGTCTTGGGCTCCATCAATCAGTGAGGAGGAAACCAAAACCTGTTGGAGTTCCCCGCCATCACCTCGCCTAGATCCAGGGGTTCATACCCTCCTGTAGCAGAGATGTAAGTCGCAAAGGCTACTTGCCTGCCGAGGGGGGAGAACTACCTAGTATCAAATTCACAAAGCAGCACATTTAGTAGTTGACATCTTTCTTTCTCGTTTTCATCGGAAAGGAGAGTTTTCACGTTAAGCAAGAAGAGCTACGAGTTGGAGGGCTATTTCACCGACCGCCACTTCTCCTTTGTATCTGCCGAAGACGCAAGTAGCCCAACGACAGGCTTGTGTGGAGTTGAATGACAACAAACAGAGGTCTTTTGGCGAAACTGGGGGCTCTTTGTCTAAAGGAAGGGCAAAGTCAACAGGCCAATCCCAGTTTCAGAATTGGAAGAAGCAGTAGGAGGTTCACCATCAGAAAGGCATGGGACAACAAACTCTCTTAAAGCTTTCTTCGAATAAGTCTTTCGCTTGACTTGTCTCAACGGCTTTAGTTCAGTAAATGCTTTCGTATGAAGCTTGAGTCAAGTCTAGTCTCATGCAGTGAAGATCGTCAAGCAATCATTGCTCGTCTCTCCGAAACCTATTGATAAGGAACGCGTTCAAGTGTATGGAATAATCAAACCTTTCACGTATTTGTTAACATAGCGTTGGACGATTGATTCCTCTCTTTCTCCATGGCCTGCTTCCCATAACTGGCCTTACTAAAACTTATGAAATGCTAATTTGACCTAAATTTCCGGTTAACTGCTGACTTTCTTTGCTAGCTCACCCGAAACTCTGTCTTCAGGAGGAAAGCTTGCTTGAGTACCTTACTTGAAAACAAACCGCTTGAGCTGTAACCGAAACAGAAAGGTTTGATGAGCCGCTGCTTGCTCTCAAACTGCTCTTACCGCTTCTTCTTCTTGACCTCTACTCACTGCTGCCAATGCTGTGACTGCCGCCCCTATCTCTAAAGCTGCGGATTACAGCTCCTGATTCAAGTAGTTTTTTTTTCTGAAGTATGAGTCTTGTTTGTGACATTCAATTCCAGAATGAACATTCAAAGGAAAAGTAGTATGGGACGCTGCTTGCTATTACTGACTGCGGCTGCCGACCGAAGAACTGAAGATCTTCAATCTATGTTTGAGTGCTCTTGCGAAAGAAAATAATTTCGAATGCAAAAATGACTTCAAAAATAGGATAGGATTGCGGATTCCATATATTTTTATAGAAAGAAAGATACTGTACTCCGCATCTTTACACCGAATCCTTAAAAGCCATTTAATGCCTTCTTGCCTGCCTTCAGTTCATGCCTTCAGGCCGGCCTGCTCTTGCCTATGAATGAGATGCCTACTTCCCATTAAGTCAAAATACCTCATAGACATACATATTTTTAAGAATACTTAGTTAGTTAAAGAGAAAGATGGCTTTTGACAATTTTTTTAGTCCCCTCGTTCCCGAGCAAGAAAACGGATGCGCTAACGCGCAACGGCTTTCGCGCTAGTTGCTCAATCCGTTGCTTGTTCGGAAGAATCCGCAAATGAATATTCTTTATTTCCTCTCGGACAGGCCCTCTTTTTTCATTCGAATGTACATCTTTTTCGGTAATGATCATCTACAACTGAAAGACTGACGTCTTCCTCTACTCGATTCTTAGTTATACAATCTCCCTCCACCTCAATTTTTATGATCCTCATAGCCTTTTTTATTCGCGTCCTCCCCCTGGATCTATTCCTGCCGCGTCCACGTCCTCTGCCTCCAGCAACTAGAGCTGCATCATCTTGTTCATTATTGAGAATAGGCCTCTTCTCACACCGTACCAGTTCTTTTTGCAGTTGAATCTTTCCGTTCTGGCCAAAAAGTCTATTGCATGGAACATAAGCATTTTCTCTCTTGCAGATAATAACCTGTGCCCAAAAATCAAGCTAGCCTGGGCAACAATTGACTGGTCATCCTTCACAGAAATTACACAAAACAAAGAGAACATACCTGATTGAAATTAGAATCTTTGGATACAATAAAATGAATTGCATATTATTGTCTGAACCAGAAAAAAGAAAACGAATCCGTTGGAATTCTTATAAAACCCATCAAATCAGGCCTAACAGAGAACGTGAGCAACAAAATGCAGATATAAGATAGACGTCATAAGCATAGTCCCAGTATAAGACATCCGAAAAGCGAAGTGGATTAAAAGATAACATTTTCTTTACTCGTACCATGGGCATCACTGATTCCTCGATGGGTAATGTCATTTGCTGGATTGAATATTGTGGATTTAGAGGTCCGTAAGATCAAGGGAGATGTTGATATTGTCAATAGAAGTGGATTTTTTATGCTACATGTCAGATATCAGGAAGATGGGAGAGTATCAATGGAGATTGGTGGTAGAAGAAAAAGTGTCATGGTAAGGTATAAAATATAAAAAACTGAGACAAAAAAAGAGATCTGTAATCTGTGATAAAAATATAAAACTTGTTTCCTTGAGCGAATATCCATGCTCCAAAAAATAATAATCACATAATTTGTCTAGTTTGAGAGTGTATAATGTGGGTCACACCATAAAAATTTGATTTCAGCATATAACGATAGGCTTGAGAAATTGAAGCATCATGGTATACGTTTGCTTTCAGCAATACCTACAGCTCACGTGCTATAGTATCCTTGGTTACCAGTTGCAAGTGGCTCTGAAGTTTTTGAGAATGAACAAATGTATTGTTTAGCAGACCACCATTATTCATAGAACCAAAGCTGAAAAAAGAAAACAAATGATAGATTAAACTGTGGGTTTGATTGTAATATCGAGGAGAAACTAATTGTAACACCACACATGTTTTTTAACAGATTAAGCTATACGCCATGTGAAAACTGTGTCAACATTATTGGTTTCGTGCATTGCAAAGTTGCTGCAAAAGTCATGCGCAATCAGGAAAAACTATGCCACTGTATACCACGAAACATTGGTCCTACTAAATCACAAATAAAATTAGCTTTAGTAGAACTTTATATCTTCAAAAGGCACTATGACACCGTATAGAAGATGCATATATTTCAGCTGGCACTTATATTTTATATCATTTAGAATGTCATTTGTAATCTCCATCACTTTTCTCACCAGTATTTATCTATGAGAAATAATATTAGGCAACTTGTTCAAACCAACTATATGGAACTCAAGTATTGGAATTTCCTACAGAGCGATTACATCAGAATCAACGAACAGGCTCACACGAAAACTTTCGCAAAGCCACATGTCTTGCTCCCCTCTTTTTTCTTTATTTCTTCTCATATCCCACCATTACAAAACTGAGGACCTGCTGCACATATACATGCAACAACCTGGACCAGTGAATATCCTACCCAACTCAACCTAAACCTGCTCGTACAGAACTATAATCCAACCCAGACACAGCCTGTGCTACTAACACAACTACAGGACCAAAGTGCAATACCTTGCCGGACACCACCTAGCCCATTTATGACACAACTTAGCAAAACATATACATAGGAAAGTACTAATCCTAGCCCGACTATTGCACGGGCTAAAACTAATCAAGATTATGCTAACATTTTTTTTGAGACGAAGATTATGCTAACATTGACCATGGAGTTGCATATGAAAAATATAATCAGGCCAAGCAAATTAAGGGTAGGCAATAAACAACATAGGACAACTTAATAATATACCTATCAAACATCCTCTATCATGGAAGTTCAGTTCTTCATTCTTCACACTCGAGTCCACATGAAAGCAACCAGTGCAAGGCTGAACACCTGCATCCAACTTTATTTTACCTAAGACTGAAATTCTCAGTTGCCATGGATATTTTTGTAGAGTACTACATCGAATAACAGCAGCAAGCTAGAGGAGAACTACTTTAAAGCATCAAAGTAGATCACGGTTCAGAATTTCTACGTACAATGATCTGCAATATGCATGTGTGGTAGCATGTTTTCAAGTAATCAATCACATAATCTTTAATAATTTATCCATCTCCATGATTCTATCTAATTGAACTATAACATTAGAGACAACACAAAAGAGATCTGTAAGAGAGCAAGAAACCTAACATTACTCTGAACTTGATGCGAACTTCAGGTTTTGCCACCCGGATCGTATCATAGGAGCTAGGGCACCGAGAGGAAGACGTGGCCATAATCAAATTCACCTGAACGATCTTACTTTTGGAGGCATGAGATAGCAACATATTCATGGTCCTTCAGCCACGTCTACTGCTTCTTCTATTCAGAGAGAGAGAGAGAGAGAGAGAGAGAGAGAGAGGGAGAGAGAGAGAGAGAGAGAGAGAGAGAGAGGGACGGAGGGAGAGAGATGGCACGGGAAGGAAGAGGCCAAGGCCTACCAGCCATGAGCTTGTGCAATTAGGTTTGCTGCTGGATCTGACACGCCGCCATTGAAAAGAAATAGAGGAGAAAGGAGATGCGTGTGGGGAGGAGAATTCACGGGGTGGAATAGAACACATGCATGGACTCTTTTTTTCAGGAGTAGAACGCATGGACTCTTTTTCTGGCCCGGGATTTTACAATTAGATCTACACTGTTAAAATATGGTCCCACCAAATTAACGGTTCGTAAAATCTGATTAACGTGGTAATTTCTAGGGAGTCTCAACTTAGTATAGGTATATATAGAGGTATAGATAGATAGATAGATAGATAGATGTGTGAATCATGCTCCAAGACCGGGTCATAATTTTAATGGATGGATAGCTAATGCGCTCACCAACCTTCCTTGATGTAAGGATACTCGACCCCTTATAAAAGACATACTCCTCAGCCAAACAAACATGATGAGGGGTCGAGGCTCCTGAACTAGAGAGAACTGAAAATGAATAGTTGGGATGAATGGATACAATACATTATGAAACAAGAATGAGAGGCATATGGAAGCGCATCATCTCCAAAAATCATATGGGGCATAGCAGAACAGAAATGTCAAGTATTGGCTAGGAGGGAAGGAAGGGGCAACACTAAAACACACGCCAACGAATCAACATGAGAAGATGAAGAGCCGCGGAGAATAGTCCCGAGAAAGAGAGTGACATGCGAAAGCATTGTAACTGGGCCTCGAGAAGTCTGAACGCCTCGTGAAGGAGAAAGCGGTGGCTGTCGTGAAAGTCAGCCGCTATGCCAAGGAGCAGGCCCACGCCGCGCCACGTCTAACCGGGCGCCCTACCTCGTCCGACTTCTCCATCAGCTCCAACGACTCTAATGGCCCTCCGGACGCCGATGCGTACGATGCTCCGACGCGTGCTACCTGTGCTTCGGAGATAACAAGGGGAAGGACAACGCGAAGTGGTGCTGAAATTTATATCTATAGTAACAACTCATATCTTGTTGATTGTAGTGGTGAACTATCTATGTTCTGAATTTGCTTCCTCCTGTCAGATAAACCTGCATCACTAGTAGGAAAAGCCTAGTAGCGGCATTCGGAAAATGTTGTTGGCGAGGAGAAGGCCAGGCGCCGGTAGTATAACACTTGTGATAAGTTATATTACATGTGTTGGCTTCCAACGCTGCTGATAACTTATAAATTGCTGGCGTGTGCACCCGACGCCGGCGGTACTTGTGGGATTGCTGGCGTTTATAGAGGGTCAATGCCACTATTTAGTATGCCAGAGTTAAAAAAAGTTGCATTGCATCATACAAAATTTCATTACGCTACATAATTGCATTACATAAGAAATCACATTACATTACATAAAGGCATTGCCTATGAAATCACATTACAGTACGTAATGAAAGGCATTGCCTATGAAATCTCATTACTTAAAATAATTTCATTGCATTATATATAATCTAGCGTGTTGCGCCAAGCGGATACCACGAGGACCAGCGTGCGGCCTGCTCCGGATTAGAAGATCCGC
Organism: Aegilops umbellulata; assembly: GCA_032464435.1. NCBI lineage: Eukaryota > Viridiplantae > Streptophyta > Magnoliopsida > Poales > Poaceae > Aegilops > Aegilops umbellulata. The sequence goes on along the minus strand of CP136056.1, from coordinate 533,816,261 downwards.
CCCGCAGAAGAGCCCACTTGACCACTGCACCTGCATCGGGTATGGACACAAAAGCATGAAGAGGTCACATCTCCCATTTCTCCTCGTGGTTGGCTTCTACCAAGATGACCATCGCGAGGCTTGAAAGTTGTTTGTCTGCCCTCTTCTAGAGAGCTGGATTCGGAGCGTGCGCCACGGTCAAGTCGGCGGCCGGCTGTGGCTAGTAGGTCGAGTCTGCTGCATGGTCTGATGGATGGCGAGGTGGACGTGACTGCGGTAATGGATGGAGTCTCCCCTCGTCAAATGTATGCGGGCAGCGTTGGATGACGGCCACCACATCTGTGTCCGCGGACTGATCCCACATTGTCCACTGACAGATGTGGAAGGAAATTTGCGGATCGCCGTTGAAACGCCCTTAGATAGGTAGGAGTTGGCTTGAATCATCGCCGTTGATCTTAGACTATTCATTTTGGATATCAAAATGCAACGTGCTATTTTATGTTAATATTATCATTTCAAACTGTAATCGTACATGCCATTTTTAGAATATAGTCCGTGGGTGCACCAAATCCAATGTTCATCCTGTACTTCAACTAGATGATACCCCACGCATCGCCGCAGGAATCGGTTGCAATCTATTTCAATGAGATTTGATTGTGTGGAATATAAATATTTAAATTAATGACATGTGAATTAAAGTTAAAAATACATAGGACTTATTATATTTGTATAAATATTTTTGAATATAAGTAGAATAATAAAGTGAAAAATATTTTCATGCATGGTTGCATGTTGAGGTGGGTCTTATCCCGTCCATAATTGTATGGGATATGGTTTGCATGTTGATATTAATAAGTTAACAGTTTGTCTAATTCACATCTAGATGTTTTCTAAGGATGTCACATTTAAGCTTCCACAAATAAACGCAACAATAAAAAAACTGGAAAAAAATAGACCATAAACATAGTAGACATCAGGTTAGATGTGACATAACTATGTCACATTTAGATGTGTCCTAGACAGACCCGGCCTTTAGTTAATGGGGATGAGACTCTTAGGTACATATGTAGGATTTGTTCACCGTCCGTTGGCCATCGATGTCTCTTCATCTCAATTGAAGTCCACCATTTATCTTCTCGCCACTTGCCTCCACAATCCACCTTCTTCTCATACAGTACCATAGAACAACCTTAATGAACCGATCAATTGCTTCATCTCCTGTGGCAGCAGCTAGAGCGAAGCTTCATGCCATCTAGGTTCCAATGAAAGTCGGTGGACACACCTCCCCTCTGTCCGCAGCTCTAACGGTTGGTGACGGAGTGGGAACTTTCAGTACAATGGTCCCACTCGTAGTTCATGTCAGGTCTTTTAGTTCTTGGATGGACAACATTGTGGTGATCATGTTTAAGTTGGTCTTTTGGGTTCCGGTTTTCTTCAACTTAGTCTGTCAGAATGAAATCGTCAGAGCTCCTGCGTAGATTTTTATTTGTTTTCCTCATTCACTTGTTTTGATTAATGTGAAAAAAAGTTGAAAATCCTCTCCCAATTGTTGTAGCTGGGAATAAAATTAAAAAGCTAGCAAGAATTATATATGTATTGTCTCAAACATGATGCCATGCACTTGGAAACAAAATTTGCACATGTCATTCATACTTTCCCATAAGTGCATGCAGCTTGCTTGATATCTTAGATGTTGAAACTCCTAGCATACCTACATGCCAGTACTAGTCAGAGATACACAACCTCCAATTATTCAGCTGCAGCATTCTAGATGACATGACAAAAACACCGCTGTACCAAACATCCTATTATCAGGACACAATTCCACCTTCCATCACCTAGTTAGTCAACTCCATGATGACGCTGAAAATATCGTCATCCTCAGCCTTAAGCGCAAGAATGATATATGTATTGCCACAAACACGATGACATACATTTGCAAACAAAATTTGGAGTAAATTGCAAAAACCCACCACAATTGGGGACCCTAATTCAGAAAACCGCCACCATTCAGTTTTTTTTTCAAAAAACCACCAACATTGGGGTGACAATTTTCAAAAAACGCTGATACCGTGATTTAGAGCGTCTGAGTGGATTTCTGACGGGTGAGTCCCTTTGTCAGGTGCCACGTGGCAAGGGCGAGACAGCGGCCGTGACGAGTCGTTAGACGGCGTTGGTCTAAACCTAACGAGCTGCTCGAACTCAACTCATTCGTCCATTTACTCCCTGCCTCTCTCGCAGGTCTCTGTGGCCGCCCCCCCTACACCCCCCCCCCCCCGCCGCCGACCGCCGCAACCATGGTCTCCTGGAAGGACGGTGAAACCAGCAGCGAGGAGTCTGTTTCCCCTCTTTTCATCTCGCATGCGGACGAATCCTATGTGAGTTCATCGTCTTTCTCAATTAGGGTTAGGTTTTCTTTGATCTGTCCTCCATTTGAGGTTAGTTTTGACCCATTTGATCTGGGATTTGAGGATGTACTCTATCTGAACCCTTGTAGGTTCCACATACCATTGTTGACCCAGAGTGGTGTGGCATTGTTGCCGAAGGACCGATGTGTGGTCACAACTTGCCATTGCATAGGGGTGTTGTATTCCAAGGCGTGAACACCAGCCGTAGGTTTTACGGATGTGGTAATGAGGTTTGTGTAGATCCTCTGTATGCCATTGAACAATTTTCTACTACGGACTCTGTAATTTAGGTGCAATTTGGGATTAGGCTTATATGTATGTGCTGTTTGGTAATTAAGAACAGAGTGTATAGATTGTTACAAATCCATTATAATTCAGCTTTTGATAATTACAACATTTAAGTGTTCAGTTCCTGTTCAATTGTACTTAGTACTTTCGCCTTTTGCAAAAAAATTTAATGCAGGAAGGTGACAACTGTGGTCTGGTGCAGTGGATTGATGCAGAATGGCCAGAACCAATGCAGTATGCATTGCGCAAGATTTGGGTTATGTATGACCAGTGCAGGACAGAGACTGAAAGAAAAGAGAAGGTGATACAGAAGCTGGAAGAAGAAAAGATGTTAATACAAGAGAAGCATCACAACCATTTAAAGGAAACAGGCCAGTTTTTTCAGCAGTTCGCAAGAATGTGATGAGGGAGAACTATCAGAAGATTATGCAGGATAGTGATGTAGAGAAAGCTATAGTTGAATCCCAGGAAGAGAAGGCTATGCTTGAGAAAGAGAATATGGATTTGAAGCTAGCACTTCAAGTTATTAAGCAGAGCAATGAGGAACTGATCACCAATTGGAAGAAGGCTGTAGCAGATCAAGTTATGGCAGAGGTGAAGCAAGAGAAGAAAATGCTGGAGTATATCATAGCTGATTTGCTGAAGGCTGGGGAGCAGAACAAGAATAAGATCAAGAGAATCAAAGAAATTTGTGATGAGTAAATGTAGGGATTTATGTATTATGTATGGTTGTGGTGGCTACTAATGTTAGAAGCAAGAACAATGTGTGGGTGTTGTACTTTGTGAACCTAGATTATCATGTATGGTTGTGGCTACTAATGTTTGGAACTATCATGTTGGTTGGAATGAAGTGTGTTGCTGTGATAGCAGAACAATTATGATCTTGGTTGGAATGAAATGTGTTGCCCATTGATTTAATTATGACAAAATCATGTATCATAACTGATGAAAAAATTATGATGTGCACCTTGAAGTTGAGAAACGATGACAAAATTACTCTTTCGGTTGAACCTAGCTAGCCTCTCGATAAACCACTCGATGAAAAAATTACTCTTTTGGTTCAACCTAGCCTCTCGACAAACCACTCGATGACAAAGTAAGTCTTTTGGTTCAACCTAGCCTCTCGACAAACCACTCGATGACAAAGGCACTCTTTTGGGTCAACCTAGGCTCTCGACAAACCACTCGATGACAAAGGCATTCTTTGGGGTCAACCTAGCCTCTCGAACCACTCGATGAAAAAATGATTCTTTTGGTTCAACCTAGCCTCTCGACAAACCACTCAATGACAAAATGATTCTTTTGGTTCAACCTAGCCTCTCGACAAACCACTCGATGACAAAGGCACTATTTTGGTTGAACCTAGCCTCTCGACAAACCACTCGATGACAAAGGCACTCTTTTGGGTCAACCTAGCCTCTCAACAAATCACTCGATGACAAAGGCACTCTTTTGGGTCAACCTAGCCTCTCGACAAACCACTCGATGACAAAGGCACTCTTTTGGGTCAACCTAGCCTCTCGACAAACCACTCGTTGACAAAGTCATTCTTTTTCTTCAACCTAGCCTCTCGACAAACCACTCGATGACAAAATGATTCTTTTTGGTCAACCTAGCCTCTCGACAAACCACTCAATGACAAAATGATTCTTTTGGTTCAACATGGCAATCATCCATGACATATCAAGTTCATCATGGCAATCATCAACAGTGGCATAATAAAAGATCATCCATGACATACCAAGTTCATCATGGTAATCATCAACAGTGGCATAATAAAATATCATCTAGGACATATCAAGTTCATCATGGCCATCATAAACAGTGGCATAATAAAAATCATCCAGGACATATCAAGTCTTCATAACACAGCCACAAAACAAGTACAACATGGCAATCCTCATCCATAATGAGTGCAACAGCCACAAAGCAACAGACACACGACATAGTTTGGCAAAATGACTCCTTGGTTATTCCATCAGCTTGGGTGCATTACACAGCTTGTTGCCACTAGCATAGAAGTAATCCTTGAGCCTGTTTGGCCTCTTGGTGACCCATCTACGTGCAGCTGAAGAACTTCCAGCCCTATGATCAGTGGAAGTCCTTGGAGGAGCAAATGAAGACCTGGGTGCTGGTGTAGTCCTTGTTGGTGCAGCCCTTCCTCTAGCAGCTGTAGATCTTGGAGCAGCAAAAGCTCTTGATGTGGAAATTGTGTTTGCAGAAGATGGAGCAGGTCTTGGAACAGCTGCTGGAGCAGGTCTTGGAGCAGTTGCTGGAGCAGGTGTTGGAGCAGATCTTGGAGTATGAGTAGGAGCTGCTCAAGTTCCTTCTGCAGCTCTTGGAGTAGCCCTATTTTCCTGAAACAAAATAGTTCCAGCCCTATGTATCATAAATAGTTTTTGCTAGCATCTTTGGAAATAAAAGTGCAGAAATGTAAATGTACCTTGTGCTTGTTTTTCCTAGCAGCAAGTGTTGGCTTTAGGGCATCATGGCAGTTTGTGTACCTATGTCCCTGCCTTCCACAATTACTGCATGTAATTTTTCCGACCCTAGATGTTTACTTTGGTTTTGGCACCTCAAATTGGCCCTTCCTTCTCTGGGTCTGTTTTTTGCCATTCTTTCTATGAAACACAGGTGGATCAATGTCCCTTGTATTAGTTCTTGTCAAAAGATCAGGACCTGGAACAGGGTAGATCATTGGTTTGTATGTTGCAACATACATTGGTTTCTTGAAGAATTTATGCACAAAATCCTTAGGTTGTTGTTTTGATTTGTATATGGCACACAATGCATGGTTACATGGTACACCTGACATATCCCATTTCCTAAAGCCACAGGTCCGATCTTTCAAGTTGACAGCATAAGACTTCTCACCACTGTTGACCTGGAATAGATTTGGGCCTGCCATCATGGCCTTGCAATTCCTAGCCCATTCCTTGGCCTCTTCTAGCATCTCTGCATATGTTGGGGTAATTTCCTATCTGGCAGTCTACCCTCCAATCCTTATCTAATTGAACCTGACCATCAATTTGCTCCTGGCACCTTCAACCATTGTTTTAATGGGTTTTCCCCTAATATCCAAAATCATCCTATTGAACACCTCACTAATGTTGTTGACTACTAGGTCAGTCTTACAATTTGTGTCCCTGGCATGCCTCGCCCATGTTTCAACAGGAATTGCCTTGAGCCACTACCATGCATCCTCACTCTCCTTTCTAATTTCTTCCATTGCTAACTTAAATCCATTTTCAGTGTAAGAGTAAGCAGCTGCATCCATATATTTCTTAAGTTCAGCCCCCCTAAAGCCAGCACTTTGGAAATTTTCATAAATGTGTCTTAAAACAGTATCTTTGAGGGCAATTTGGAAATATTTGGTCAGTGGCATTGAGAAGACCCTGATGACAGTAATGAAGGCACTAATTTAGTCATTAGCTATGTTTTGCAACTAATATTCGTAAGTAAGAAATAAAGTCACTAATTTAGTCACTAACTATGTTTTGCAACTAGTATTAATTTACCTTTTGCCTGTCTGAAATAATTGTGTAGTATCCAAATTCTCCTGATTCTCCACCAATAGCTATCTTTAATTGAGTGAGAAACCAGCACCAACTTGGAGTATCTTCGTGCTCAACTACTCCAAAAGCTAGTGGATATATGTTATTGTTTTCATCTCTACCTGTAGCAGCTAGGATTTGTTGACCTGTGTTCAACTTCACAAAACAACCATCTAGACCTGAAAACAATTACACAAGACCATAGTAAATTTGACAAAACCTTAATATGCTACACTTGTATATGAATTGCACTAGGAACATACCTATGAAAGGTCTAGATCCTTTGAGAAAACCATCCCTTTGAGCTGCCAAACAAATGAACAGACTATGAAATCTAGGATATTTGCTTGCATGCTCTTTCACAACTCTTGTAGTCACAATGCATCTGCTTCCGAGGTTAGTTTCAAGCACAGCCTGGAGACAGTCTCTTATGCTGGTATATTGTGCTTCCTGATCACCTTGGACCACACTAAGAGCTTGCTATCTTGCCCTGTAAGCCTTCATCTTCCCAACCTCCACACCAAACTTCTCCTTTGTCTTGTCTATCACAGTCTCAATTCCTGCTTTTGGATCTGTCCTGAAACTATCCTCAACTGCTTTGGCCACATACCTAGTAGGAATCTTACAGTTCTCACCACTTGGAGCACATGTACGCTCTAATTGCAACTTCCTAATACAAAACGTTCTCTCATTTGCTATAACAGATGCAACCATGTGGAAGGGGTAGTCTTTCTCAACACAAACAACAATTACCCTGTCTTTGTTGTTCCTATGGTAATGGAAGTTCCTTCTTTGAGTGACATGAAGATTAACCAAAGCTCTCCTGAACTGATAAACATCAGTAAAACACATGTGAAAGCACATTTGCTCCTGTGGGGCAAGCCTGTTCTCATCGTACCATTTCCTGGCCTTCCTCTTCTTTGCCCTTGACTTCCTGCCAGATGAGGAGCATTAGAACACAATCTCTTTATCTGCATCAGCTTCAAGTTCCACATCTATGTCCTCATCTGACAATGGAACATAGTCTTCTTCAAGTTTAGCTTCTCAACTACAACGAGATCTTGTTGTGGGTCCTCTTCTAATAGGCAATTTCTGCATAGGTGCTGGTTCAAAAAAGCCCTCTTCTTCCTCATTAGCCTCACAAAATAAATCTTCTAGCTCAGAATCACCTTCAAAAACCGTCTTCCTCTTCAGGTATTTTATTTTCACATGTAGGTTTGCATCCTCATCCTGTTGCTCATCTTCAGAGCTATCAGGATCCATCGGATATTCCTCCCCCATGTTTTCTTCATCCTCCATGTTATCTTCTTCCATGTTATGTTCTTGCACTTCTGGCATGTCAGCAAACTCATTAAGGAAATCATCTAGCTCTGGAATAGTTGTCCCCTTCCTCACATTGCAACTCTCCTGAGTGATAAGATATTCTCCAAATGAGTTCTCTGTGTGTACATTGACAATTGGAGCAGAACATGCTGCTTGTTCTGCTTTTTCACTTGACTGACTTGCATATAGCACACCTTCTTCATCTACACTATATATTTTAGGTGAACCTATCTGTGAAATAGCAATTGTTGCTCATCTCCAATGTTAATCTGCAATTTTGCCCTCTCAAACTCTCTACCTTTCATAACAGTGATAGTAACACACATCTTGTCCTCATATAACTCCAGCATCTCTTCAACATTCATCACTCCTGATTAGTTGCATCCCTGACATTCCTACACCATCTTCCTTCACATAATACATGGAATCACTCTGATCATAGCCCTGAATCCCAATGATAGCTAAAATATTCAGATATGTTATATACGACTGATACAGTCTCCTTTCCAGATTGTCACAACCTTGGAAATGGAACCTCATTTCCCATGGTTCATCATCATCCAAACTGCAATTTATAAACAAGTTGACTTAATAGTACATTTAGTTAAACTACATTCAGTGAAACTATAATTCATGTCAAAACAAATTCAGTTAACACTACATTCACTTAAACTGTAATTTATGTCAAAACAAATAATTTCAGATCCAAAGGTCTACATTCAGTTACACTATAGTTCAGTTCCAATATCAGTTAAACTAGTTGCAAATATTTTTAGTTAACACTTAAACTATAATTCAGTTCCAAATAATTGCAGATAACACTACAATGTATATTGAGTACACCTCAAGATAGCTAAGACATATAGGAACTGTCGGTGTCAAAACCGGCGGATCTCGGGTAGGGGGTCCCGAACTGTGCGTCTAAGGCGGATGGTAACAGGAGGCAAGGGACACAATGTTTACCCAAGTTCGGGCCCTCACGATGGAGGTAATACCCTACTTCCTGCTTGATTTATCTTGATGATATGAGTAGTACAAGAGTTGATCTACCACGAGATCGTAGAGGCTAAAACCTAGAAGCTAGCCTATGGTATGATTGTTGTCGTCCTACGGACTAAACCCTCCGGTTTATATAGACACCGGAGGGGGCTAGGGTTACAAAGAGTTGGTTACAATGGGAAGAGATCTACACATCCGTATTGCCAAGCTTGCCTTCCATGCTAAGGAGAGTCCCATTCGGACACGAGACGAAGTCTTTAATCTTGTATCTTCATAGTCCAACAGTCCGGCCAAAGGATATATTCCGGCTGTCCGGATACCCCCTAATCCAGGACTCCCTCAGTAGCCCCTGAACCAGGCTTCAATGACGATGAGTTTGGCGCGCGGATTGTCTTCGGCATTGCAAGGCGGGTTCCTCCTCCGAATATTCCATAGAAGATCTTGAACACAAGAATAGTGTTCGGCTCTGCAAAACAAGTTCCACATACCGCCGTAGAGAGAATAATATTTCCACCAATCTAATCTGCTGACGCACTCGATATCATGACATCATACCACGGCCCGGTCATTATTCAAACCGTTTTTCATAACCAGCCTTGGCGCATATCGCGAGACAGTTTCTTTGGCACGTCTTGTTGGAGCAGAGATCGTGTTCCCTTATCACGGGATTCTCATCAATACGGGCGTGGGTAACCCAACTGCGCCATCAATCGCGGCGCTTGGGGAATAAGCGGGTTTACCAGGCTAGTGGGGGCGTATAGTTTCATCCACCTTTATAAATGGATAAGAGTTCACCCTTTCTCACCCACGCTTTCTTCCTCCTTGCTCTTGGCCGCGGATATCGCACACCGGCTGCCCGATGAAGGGCAGATCGTCCCTACCCCGGAAACTTACGAGAGGGTAGTTTTCCTTACCCACTTCGTCCGCAGACTAGGATTCCCCCTTCACCCGTTCGTCTGCGGCCTCATGTTCTACTATGGGCTGGACTTCCTTGATCTGGCCCCGAACTTTATCCTCAACATCTCGGCGTTTATCGTCGTGTGCGAGGCCTTCTTCAGCGTCCAGCCCCACTTCGGCCTGTGGCTGAAGACCTTCAACGTCAAGCTGAAGGTTGTAGGCGGCCAGCAAGCGGAATGCGAAGGCGCCATGGTGGGAAAAATGCCCAATGTTACATGGCTCGAGGGCTCCTATGTGGAGACCATAAAGGGGTGGCAATCGGGGTGGTTCTACATCACCGAGCTGTGCGACACCAACTGGGTGGCGGCATCGAGTTTCGATCCGGAATCCCCATGCGGCTCACCTCCTAGACAGAGAAGGGCCTGTCCTGGGGTCCATCGGTAGAGTTGGCTGGACTCCATAGATGTATCCGGAACATGATAAGCAAGAAGCTTAAGCTTGTCAATGTGGTCCAGGTCATGCTCTTCCGCCGGATCCTCCCGTGTCAACAACGGGCGTTCAATTTATGGGAGTTCGACCTGGCCCAACACCAGACTCTGCGCGATATTTTTGACACGACGCACAGAGATGTCTGGAGGGTCCTGTTCAAGGGCGCCGAGGCCCCTCCTTCCCTTACCAAGGACCGCGGGCTTAGCGCGAAGCGCCCTGCGAATCCGGTAAGTTTCCTAAACCTTGTAGGATGTTTACTTTCCCCAGCTTAATCGTGTGCGGGATCTGAGCGTCTATGCCTTTGACAGGACTGGGAGGAGGCAGCGGAGCAGATCAACTGCCCGGCGCCCCTGCCCGAAGATCCAACAGACGCCCTCCTAACGGAGATGCTGACTCCCGCACCCTACGAGGTGCCGGAGAAGAAGGCCAAGAGGAAGGCTGCCGGGACTCGAAAGAGTTCCCGTCGTCAGGTGGTATCGGACTCATCGTCCGATAACTCCGAGATGCACTCCTCTCGTGAAGACGAGGAGGAAGATGAAGATTCTCCCCCTCCAGTCGGGGGAGGCAAGAAGAGGAGGGTCGCCCCAACCGGGGAGGCCGGAGGGTCCAAGAAGGGAAGGACTCTCCTTCCGGACTGCTCCACGACCGCCGCTCACAGCGAAGATGAGTGGTTGACCAGGGACAAGCCCCTAGCGAAGTCGTAAGTATTCGGATACCAGAGTAATTCATGGTACGCTTTTATTGCAATGCTTCTCCTTACGCCGAATATAATTATGCAGTCCATCTCGAGCCCGCATCGACGTATCTTCGTCGGACGGTTCTTTGGATCCCTCGCCTATGAGTAGCGGATCACTTCCGACCGCTTCCACCCCTCGCCCTATGGACAACATTGAGGTGTTGTCTCAAAGGGCACCAAGCCGAGGGGAGGTAGTCCTGGAGGCGCCTCAAGGCGACCTTCCGGACCCTGGGTGCAAAGGGAGCAAGACTCCCACGGGCTCCAAGTTCGGCCCTCAGCCGAACACCGCGCCGGACCCATCAGTGGTCCCGGACTCCGGCAGGAGACCCCCTGCTAAGAGGGGCAAGCCGCCTGTGCCGGTGACCTCTGTCCACCCAGAGGCACTTGACAACTTGCTGGAAGTGCTTCGCAGCGCTTCCATCGACGAGGAGCACCACACTATCATGAGTGCGGTGACCAAAAAGGTTCAGTCTGCCAAGAGCGGACTGACTGAAGCCTGTGCCAGCCTCCTAACAGGCTTTGAGGTGAGTAATCAAAATGTAGGAAAATATTGCAGCATAGACAGTAGCCCCTGATGCTCTGTTCGGCGTTCGGAAAGAAAAGCCGAATAGATGATCGTATAATAACTGCAGGAGTCTAATCCGAATATATCTATATGCGTATGCAGGCTTCACTGTTGCCGCTGCCGCACGTACTGCGGAGGTCGCCGCACTGAAGTAGAACCTCGAGCGGTCCGAGGAGGAACTCGGTCGTGCCAAGAAGTAGCTGGAGGAGAACGAAGGTAAGAAATACCTTGTTTATAAAGAAGAAGGGAAAAAATTGGTTGCAAGATAATGGGATCATCATGAATGTACCAGGGACCACGACCGAAGTGGCGACCCTGAAGTAGGCGTTGTCCGAGGCGGAAAACAAAGCGTCCATGGAGCGCATCGAGCGAGAAAAACAAGAAGCCCGAGTAGGCGAGGTGCAGCAAGAGCTCCAGGCGCTCGTTAAGAAGCACGAGTCCTTGGAGCTTGACTCAAAGACGCGAGAGTCTGAGCTTGCCAAGGCCCTCGAAAGCGCAAAACATGCCGAGGCCGAAGCCCAAAAGGCCCTCCAGGAGATTGAGGCAGTGAAGAAGATAGCGGCGGTTGAGGCATTCATTATGCAAATCAAGCATGTGAAAGAAAATTTCTATTTACTTACCCGAGTTCTGAGCTCTCCACGGCGTTCGCAGATCTACCCCGCAGTGTGTCTGATGCCGCGGAGTTCTATCGGGCCGAGGAGGCGAGCTCAACGGAGAGGGTGTTCTGGTCTCAGTATACTGGGACCGAACATCCTATGCCCATGAGCGACCAGCTGAAGCAACTGGTCGAGCTCCACAAGGCGGCCGAACAGGCCATGAAGGGCCTTATAGTCCGGATGTGGCCTGTCGATGCCCTTCCCAACAGCTACTTCGGCGGTGAGGCGGCTTGTAGATGCCTGCCCAGAGCTGAAGTCATAAAGCGGTCTGTCTGCATCGAAGGTGCACGCAGGGCTTTTGCCCGTGCGAAGGTGCACTGGGCCAAGATGGACGCCGAGAAGCTGGTGAAGGAGGGGCCGCCGCAGGGCAAGGAGCATCACCACCCCGAAATGTATTATGAAGGTGTCCTGAAGGGTGCCCGTCTCGTGGCGGACGAGTGTACCAAAGATGTAATCTTTGAATGAACTTGCTCATGTGATCCCGAATTATGAAAACTAGTTCATGTGCGCTATGCAACGCTTTTGTATTTAAAATATTACCTTCTGTGCGGCCGTTTATAAAATCGGAGAGTTGGCCACTCGTCGGCTTCTGCCCCCATGCAACTAGTGCTGGGGTGTTCGGGATAAATCTGAGCAATCTTTTTCCCATATTTGGGTCCTTCGAGGGAGGTGCTCAGCACATCGAATCAGGCAATCAGACTATAATGCTTTATCACTCTCACTTAGCCATAGAAGTCTACAATTTTAAATTTTGGCGAAGCCCCTAGTATTCGGAAGGCCGAAGTTGGGGCTCTATACACGCCTAAGTCGTACAAGGCCGACTCCTCGCCCGAAGCAGAAAAAAATCTTTAGGGACTTGACCTCTCGAACAGCGACCAGCTCTCGCCTTATCATGACAGTCAGTTTTAGCTTTCTCTACTGAGGTGCTTGTCCGGAGGAACCGGGACACAATCGCGGTAGTTCTCCCAGTGCTACCTTAGCCGATATAGCGGAACGTAAGGTACCAAAACATGGGAGCCGGGCAAACCCAACTATTGACCCAAGACATGATTCAGAGGTGATGCATATAATGCTATAAGTTCGGGGTGCCGCACTGTCGAAAGTGTTTAGACTTTTCACGATGTATTATGGGCTATACAGAAACCCCTGGCGTGATGGCCGTACCAGAGTGTACGGGTGCTAATTGTCATAAATGAAAAAATATATAAAAAAGTATATAGAATGCGATAATAGACTTGTGCAATGCATTGTTTATTCGAAACATGCATCGAAGCGTACTGATACAAGTAGTGCGGTAAGAAAAAAGTAGGACTATTTGACATGTCCCATCCGAGGGCAAGCTGTGGACTGGTATCTTAAAGCAGGTATTTCGTTATCAGAGACCACCTGGGGATTCCGTTGTACGACGCGGCACCTGCCCCCTTGGGTGTTGTATCATGTGTCTGGCAATCGTGCTGCCGGATAGGCCTTCCAGAGAGTAGAGTCCTGAAAGAGAGAGAGAGTGATGAAGGTAGTAAGCCCCTAGCGCTGTTGAGCCGCATTGTGGGATGTGCCATGATCGTGCCCCCGCCTATACCCATGGTATTTTCAATGCGTAATTATGTATGCACTGCACAAATTTCGCCGTTCGGCGGAGACTTGGGCGGGGGCCGAATTACTAGACGAGCTCTGAACGCCCAGGCGATCTTGTTGCCGGTTACTCCAGACGCGCTTGACGGTGTCCGGGGGCTTTATCGCCGAACTGGTGGACTGCCTTAAAAGGCTGTTGTGTGCCTCCGCTGCGAGGGCCGCAGTGTGCTCCTCCGTATGGAGTGAGCGCTTTGTGTTTCCATTGGCTGTGATGACCCCCCTAGGTCCTGGCATCTTGAGCTTGAGGTATGCGTAATGCGGTACCGCATTGAATTTTGCAAATGCGGTTCGCCCCAGCAGTGCGTGATAGCCGCTGCGGAACGGGACGATATCGAAGATTAACTCCTCGCTTCGTAAATTGTCCGGAGATCCGAAGGCCACTTCCAGCATGATTGAACCCGTACAGTGGGCCTCTACACCTGGGATGACGCCTTTAAAGGTCGTTTTTGTGGGCTTGATCCTCGAGGGGTCTATACTCGTTTTGCGCACTGTATCCTGATAGAGCAGGTTCAGCCTGCTGCCGCAGTCCATAAGGACTCGAGTGAGGTGAAATCCGTCAATGATGGGGTCTAGGACCAATGCGGCAGATCCGCCATGACGGATACTAGTGGGGTGGTCCCTGCGATCGAAGGTGATCGGACAAGAGGACCATGGGTTGAACTTTGGGGTGACGGGATCCATCGCATATACGTCCCTTAGTGCACTCTTTCGTTCCCTCTTGGGGATGTGGGTTGCGTATATCATGTTCACCGTCCTCACTTGTGGGGGGAACCTCTTCTGTCCTCCTGTGTTCGGCGGCCGTGGCTCCTCCTCGTCATCGCTGCGGAGGCCCTTGTTATTTTCGGCGTTTAACTTGCCGGCCTGCTTGAACACCCAGCATTCTCTGTTGGTGTGATTGGCTGGCTTATCGGGTGTGCCGTGGATTTGACACGAGCGATTGAGTATGCGTTCAAAAGTGGACGGGCCCGGAGTGCTTCTTTTGAATGGCTTTTTCCACTGACCGGATTTAAAGCCTCTGAATCCTGCATTGACTGTCGTATCTACGGCGTTATCGCCGTTGCTGCGGCGCTTGGGTTTGCTGCGACGTGGCCTGCCGTTACCATCCTTGGTATCTGAAGTGCCAAGGTTCCTTGATATGCTATTGCTACGAGCCATCTAGCTATCCTCTCCCGCGCAGAAGCGGGTCTTGAGTGTCGTGAGTGCTGCCATAGACTTCGGCTTTTCCTGGCCGAGGTGCCAGGCAAGCCACTCATCACGGATGTTGTGCTTAAATGCCACTAAAGTTTCTGCATCCGGACAGTCGACAATTTGATTTTTCTTGGTTAGGAACCGTGTCCAGAATTGCGTGGCTGATTCCCCTTGCTGCTGAATTATGTGGCTCAAGTCATCGGCATCTGGAGGTCGCACATAAGTGCCCTGGAAGTTGTCGAGGAATGCATCTTCCATATCCTCCCAATAGCCAACGGAGTCTGCTGGCAAGCTGTTCAGCCAATGCCGAGCTGGTCCTTTAAGTTTTAATGGGAGGTACTTGATGGTATGTAGATCATCACCGCGGGCCATGTGGATGTGGAGGAGGAAGTCCTCGATCCATTCCGCGGGGTCTGTTGTACCATCATATGATTCGATATTTACAGGTTTAAAACCTTCTGGGAATTCATGCTCCATTACTTCGTCAGTGAAGCATAGGGGGTGTGCCGCGCCTCTGTCCTAGGCTATGTCGCGACAGAGCTCGTATGAGTCCTGCCTGCTGTATTCGGCCCGTCCGGACTTGCTTTTACTGTATCCGGCGGGGCGGTCACCGTCCCTTGTAGGGGCATGGCCTCGTGATCCGTAGATCGATCTTGCATGTTTTGCACTATCTTCCAATACGTCTCACATGTCTCGCGTGCTTCCCGGTGCCTTGGTATTTTTGTTTGAATGGCGGTGGGGTGCAGGCTGATTTTCAAGCCGGACTGCCTCTATCTCGGCCACGAGGTGGCCGATCAGCCGCATCATACACTGCTGATGTAGGTTTCCATGCTTCCTCCTCAAGTCGGGGTAGCAGCCTGCGCTTTGGGTAACCCTTGGAAGGGCGTTCGAGTTCATATTCCTCGGCTGCAAGGACTTCAGTCCATCTATCTGCTAGCAGATCTTGATCAGCTCGAAGCTGTTGCTGCTTTTTCTTCAAGCTATTTGATGTGGCTATAAGTCGGCGCTTAAAGCGCTTCTGCTCGACGGGATCCTCGGGCATGACAAATTCTTCATCGTCGAGGCTCACTTCGTCTTCGGAGAGAGGCATATAGTTGTCATCCTCCGTTTCTCCATATGCCGCTCTCTTAGGAGGGCTGGCTTATTCATCCTCCGGCTCTAGATCGTGCTGGAGGGGATTGTCATCATCTTCGGCACTGTCAGGAGTACTTTTATCTCCTGTGCCGGTATCACCGCTTTTGCCGTGGCAAGACTTAGAGCGGCGCCGCTGACGTCGGCGCTGGGGTTGCTTCTTGGAGGGGTCGTCCTCCGTTGTCTTGTCGCCATTGCCTTCTTTGGGTGTGTCCACCATATATATATATCATATGATGAGGTGGCGGTCCAATGCCCCGTGGGAAGTGGTTCTTGTTCGTCTCCTTCATCGTTGTCCATGCCATCGATGTCTTCGGAGTCGAAGTCGAGCATGTCGGTTAAGTCGTCGACAATGGCTACTAAGTGGGTGGTGGGTGGGGAGTGAATTTCTTCGTCATCCGCATCCCACTCTAGCCGGACATAGTTCGGCCAAGGCTCTCCAGACAGGGAGAGAGATTTTAACGAGTTCAGTATGTCGCCGAAGGGCGAGTGCTGAAAGATATTCACGGAGGTGACTCCATGATCTGCGCCCAATCGGATTCGATAGGTATGGGCGCGGGCGGTTCGGAGTCCCTGGCTAGGGTCGAGTCCAGTAGTCCGGCGTCACGGCTCTCATGAGGGGTAAGGTCAGTATTTGGTTCTATCGCCACTGAGGGTGCGGCCTCCAAGGCGGGGTCTATCCGCCCGTCCTCGGATGGCGCAATCTGTTCCGGACTGAAGGCCGGAGTAGTTGCTGGCGTGATCTCCCGAACACTGTCCGACGGCAGAGCTATATCGTGCTCGTCGTGATGGTGCGGCACACCTGGAATGGGCCCAAATCCATCGAAGATCAAGTCTCCGCGGATATCGGCAGTGTAATTCAAGTTTCCAAACCTGACCTGATGGCCAGGGGCGTAGCTCTCGATCTACTCCAGATGGACAAACGAGTTGGCCCGCAGTACGAAGCCGCCGAATACAAAGATCTGTCGGGGAGGAAGACCTCACCCTGGACCGCATCATTGTCGATGATCGAGGGGGCCATCGAGCCTCACGGCGATGGCAAAGTGGAACTCTCAATGAAAGCACCAATGTCGGAGTCAAAACCGACGGATCTCGGGTAGGGGGTCCCGAACTGTGCGTCTAAGGCGGATGGTAACAGGAGGCAAGGGACACAATGTTTACCCAGGTTCGGGCCCTCACGATGGAGGTAATACCCTACTTCCTACTTGATTGATCTTGATGATATGAGTAGTACAAGAGTTGATCTACCACGAGATCATAGAGGCTAAACCCTAGAAGCTAGCCTATGGTATGATTGTTGTCATCCTAAGGACTAAACCCTCCGGTTTATATAGACACTGGAGGGGGCTAGGGTTACACAGAGTCGGTTACAATGGGAAGAGATCTACACATCTGTATTGCCAAGCTTGCCTTCCACGCCAAGGAGAGTCCCATCCGGACACGAGACGAAGTCTTTAATCTTGTATCTTGATAGTCCAACAGTTCAGCCAAAGGATATAGTCCGGCTGTCCGGATGCCCCCTAATCCAGGACTCCCTCAGGAACAAATAAACATGAATAATTCAGGTAACACTAATTCCTAAATTCACTTCGCTAAGAGCAAAGTATAGACTACACGAAAAAATATACAGAGCTAAGCATTCCTAGCCAATTCAGAGAGTTAAGAGGAGGAAGAAGAAGACTCAGTCCATGCCGCCTAGGCCAGAGGTGAAGTGGTGGCTTTGCGTGGGATTTGCCTTCCAGACCTGGGCCAATGATGTTGCCGCCCGCGAAAATATGTCCTCGGAGGTGGGCTTGAACTTGCTGCCACCTTGCTCACCGAGCTCCTCTCCGCCGCCGGTCAAAGATTCACCATTGCTAGCAAACCTAGTAGGGGAGGGCAGTGGGAGAGCAACGAAGGACGGAGCGGGAACCGGATTCAACAAAACGGAGGTCGTTGTCGGCACATCTGCCGCCGCCGGTGGCCATGGGAGATGTGAGCATGAGCAGGTAGCCAGGGGGAGTCGAGATGCGGATTGGGAGAAAGTGGTGGTAGGGTTCGAGCTCGTTAGGTTTAGACCGACGCCTTCTAACGGCTCGTCATGGCCGCCATCTCGCCCTGGCCACGTGGCACCTGACAAAGGGACCCACATGTCAGAAATCCACTCAGACGCTCTAAATCACGGTATCAGCGTTTTTTGAAAATTGTCACCCCAATGTTGGTGGTTTCTTGAAAAAAAACTGAATGGTGGCGGTTTTCTGAATTAGGGTCCCCAATTGTGGTGGTTTTTTGCAATTTACTCCAAAATTTGGCACAGCCAATTCAGGTTTCTTTTTCATAAGGAGTGAGGGAGTCCTGGATTACGGGGTGTTCGGGTAGCCGGACTATACCTTCAGCCGGACTCCTGGACTATGAAGATACAAGATTGAAGACTTCGTCCCGTGTCCGGAAGGGACTTTCCTTGGCGTGGAAGGCAAGCTTGGCGATGCAGATATTCAAGATCTCCTACCACTGTAACCGACTTTGTGTAACCCTAACCCTATCTGGTGGCTATATAAACCGGAGGGTTCTAGTCCGTAGGACAACTTCATCATACAATAATCATACCATAGGCTAGTTTCTAGGGTTTAGCCTCCTTGATCTCGTGGTAGATCTACTCTTGTACTACCCATATCATCAATATTAATCCAGCAGGAGTAGGGTTTTACCTCCATCGAGAGGGCCCGAACCTGGGTAAACTTCGTGTCCCTTGTCTCCTATTACCATCCGGCTTAGACGCACAGTTCGGGAACCCCTACCCGAGATCAGCCGGTTTTGACACCGACATTGGTGCTTTCATTGAGAGTTCCTCTATGTCGTCACTTTTGGGCCCGATGGCTCCTTTGATCATCAACGACGATACGGTCCAGGGTGAGACTTTTCTCCCCGGACAGATCTTCGTCTTCGGCGGCATCGTACTACGGGCCAATTCGCTTGGCCACCTGGAGCAGATCGAAAGCTACGCCCCTGGCCATCAGGTCAGGTTTGGGAGCTTAAACTACACGGCAAACATCCGCGGGGATTTGATCTTCGATGGATTCGAGCCACAGCCAAGCGCGCCGCACTGTTTCGAGGGGCATGATCTAGCTCTGCCGCCGAACAGTGCCCTGGAGGCCGCACACGCACCGGTTCTGACCCTTAATTCGGAGCCTATTACGCCAATCGAGGATGAGCGGTTGGACGTCACCTTGGGGGCTGCGATCTCAAAGGCGATCGAGCCGAACGCCAGCCCCGTACTCTGCATGACCCGTGACTCCGAGGATCCGGATTCCTCTCCGGACTCCGAACCCCCCGCGCCCCTGCCGATCGAATCCGAATGGGCGCCAATGATGGAGTTCACCGCCGCGGACATCTTTCAGCACTCGCCCTTCCGCGACATCCTGAACTCGCTAAAGTCTCTCTCTTTATCGGGAGAGCCCTGGTCGGGCTATGGTCAGCAAGGATGGGATACGGACGATGAAGAAATTCAAAGCCCACCCACCACCCACTTTGTAGCCACTGTCGACGAATTAACCGGCATGCTCGACTTCGACTCCGAAGACATCGACGGTATGGACGATGATGTAGGAGACGAATAGGAACCAGCACCCGTAGGGCGCTGGAAGGCCACCTCGTCGTATGACATATATATGGTGGATGCTCCAAAAGATGGAGATGGCGATGGAAAAGCAGGAGATGATACTTCTAAGAAACATCCCAAACGCCGACGTTAGTGGCGCCGCTCTAAATCCTGCCAAAGCAAAAAAGGTGATTCCGGCACCGGAGATAATACTACTCCGGATAGCGCTGAAGAACACCCCCTCTAGCAAGATTCGGCACAGGAAGATGGAGAAGCCAGCCCTCATGAAAGGGCGGCAGACCGAGAGGTTGAGGACGATAACTATATGCCTCCCTCCGAAGACGAGGCAAGCCTCGACGACGACGAATTCGGCGTACCATCAGACCCCGCCGAACAAGAGCGTTTCAAATGCAGGCTTTTAGCCACGGCGAGCAGCCTCAAGAAAAAGCAACAACAGCTTAGAGCTAATCAAGATTTGCTAGCTGGCAGATGAACTGAAGTCCTTGCGGCCGAAGAGTATGAACTCGAACGGCCCTCCAAGCGTTACCCAAAGCGCAGGCTACTACCCCGATTAGAGGAGGAAGCACCTACATCACTAGCGCATGACATCGCCGACCGGCCACCTCGTGGCCGCGACAGAGAGGCCTCTAAGCCCTCCACTCAAGCCATGCCCCGACGCCGCTCAAAACATGCTAAGGCACGGGAAAACACGCCGGACCTGTGAGATATACTGGAGGACAAGGCAAGGCAAACAATGTCGATCTACGGATCGCGCGGGCGCCCCACGGCACGTGATGGTGATCGTCACTCCGGATACGATAAATCCGGCCGGGCCGAACACAATGGACAAAGCTCCTCTTAGCTACGTCATGATATAGCCCAGTATAGAGGCGCCGCACACCCACTATGCTTCACAGATGAAGTAATGGATCATAAAATCCCTGAGGGCTTCAAACCCGTAAACATCGAATCGTACGATGGCACAACAGATCCTGCGGTTTGGATCGAGGATTATCTCCTTCATATCCACATGGCCCGTGGTGATGATCTACATGCCATCAAATACCTCCCACTCAAACTTAAGGGACCGGCCCGACATTGGCTCAACAGCTTGCCAGCAGACTCAATCGGTTCATGGGAGGATCTGGAAGCCACATTCCTCGACAACTTCCAGGGCACTTATGTGCGACCACCGGATGCCGATGACCTAAGCCACATAATCCAACAGCCAGAGGAATTGGCCAGGCAATTCTGGACACGGTTCCTAACAAAGAAAAATCAAATAGTCGACTGTCCGGACGCTGAGGCCCTAGCAGCCTTCAAGCATAATATCTGCGACGAGTGGCTTGCCCGCTACCTGGGACAGGAAAAGCCGAAATCTATGGCAGCCCTCACGACACTCATGACCCTCTTTTGCGCGGGAGAAGATAGCTGGCTTGCTCGCAGCAACAACTTAACCAAGAACCTTGGCAATTCGGATACCAAGGACAAAAGCGGCAGGTCGCGCCGGAACAAGCAAAAGCGCCGCGTTAACAGCGACAACAACGAGGACACGACAGTAAATGCCGGATTCAGAGGCTATAAATCCGGTCAGCGGAAAAAGCCATTCAAAAAGAATACTCAGGGCCCATCCAGTTTGGACCGAATACTCGACCGCTTGTGCCAGATACATGGCACCCCCGAAAGGCCAGCAAATCACACCAACAGGGATTGTTGGGTGTTCAAGCAGGCAGGCAAGTTAAGAGCCGAAAACAGAGACAAGGGGCTGCACAGCGATGACGAGGAGGAGCCCAGGCCGCCGAACAGCAGTGGACAGAAGGGTTTTCCCCCACAAGTGCGGACGGTGAACATGATATACACAACCCACATTCCCAAGAGGGAGCGGAAGCGTGCGCTACGAGATGTATACGAGCTGGAGCCAATCGCTCCAAAGTTCAACCCATGGTCCTCCTGCCCGATCACCTTTGATCGAAGGGACCATCCCACTAGCATCCGTCATGGCGGGTTTGACGCATTGGTTCTTGACCCAATTATCGACGGATTTCATCTCACAAGAGTCCTCATGGATGGCGGCAGCAGCCTGAACCTGCTTTACCAGGATACAATGCGGAAAATGGGCATCGATCCCTCGAGGATCAAGCCCACAAAAACGACCTTTAAAGGCGTTATACCAGGTGTAGAGGCCAGCTGCACAGGCTCAATAACACTTGAAGTGGTCTTCGGATCTCCGGACAATTTCCGAAGCGAAGAGTTAATCTTCGATATAGTCCCGTTTCGCATATCTCAAGCTCAAGACGCCAGGCCCTCGAGGAGTAATTACGGTCAACGGTAACACCGAGCGCTCCCTCCGAACGGAGGAACACACGGCAGCCCTCGCAGCGGAAGTATAAAGCAGCCTTTTTAGGCAATTCTCCAGTCCGGCTGTTAAAAAGCCAGACACTGCCAAGCGCGCCCGGAGTAACCTACAACAAGACCGCCTGGCACGTTCTGAGCAGGCGTAGCAATGCGGCCCCAACCCCAACCCTCACGACATAGCGAAACCAGTGCTTCGCGTACATAACTACGCTCTTGAAATACCATGGGTGCAGGGGAAGGGGCACAATAATGGCAAGCCCAAAATACGGCCTAAAACGTACTAGGGGCTGCCGAATTCCTTTTTCTTACTTTCAGGACTCCATACTTCGGACGACCTGTTCGGCAATTCAACTGCCGCACGAACGATGCAAGATCCAGGGAAGTAGACAAGCCATGCCGCACTATGGAACTCCCAGGTGGTCTCTGTTACGAGCAGTATACCTGTTTTGAATACAATTCCGCGGCCTGCCCCTGGCCAGGACATGTTAAATAGTCCAATATCTTTTGCTTATCGCACTATTTGTATCGTTCTGCTTTGATAGCAGCCTCTTTATAAACAATGCATAGCTTTTTGTCTATTTTTGCATTATCCTCTTTTTATATATATGTTCATTAATGACATGTGGCACCCGTACACTGTGGTACGGCAAATACACCAGGGGCTTCAGTACCCCTTAATGTGGTGTAAGAAGTCTGAACACTTCATAAGTGCGGCACCCCGAACTTATAGCAAGAAGTCTGAACACTTCATAAGTGCAGCACCCCGAACTTATAGCACTATATGCATCGGCTCCGAATCATGATTTGGGTCAATAGTTGGATTTGCCCAGCTCCTATGTTTTCGTGCCTTACGTTCCGCTATATCGGCTAAGGTAGCACTAGGAGAACCACTGCGATTGTGCCCCAGTTCAGCTAGGCTGAGCACCTCAGTGGAGAAAGCTAAAACTGACTGTCATGATGAGGCGAGAGACCGGTCGCTGTTCGAGCGGTTTTTCGAGTCCCTAAAGACTTATGCCGCTTCGAGCGAGGAGCCGGCTTTGTCCGGCCAAGGCGTGGATAGCGCCCCGAACTCGGTCTTCCAAACTAGGGGCTACGCAGAAATTTAAAATCATAAAGTTCGATGGCTAAGTGAGAGTGTTCAAGCATTATAGTCCGATTGCCTGGTTCGTTGTGCTGAGCGCCTCCCTCGAAGGACCCAAACATGGGAAAAAGAGCGCTCAGATTTATCCCGAACACCCCAGCACTAGTGGCATGGGGGCGGAAGCCGACGACTGGCCATCTCTCAACTTTTTGATAAACGGCCGCACAGAAAATAATATTTTAAATTCAACAAGCATTGCTTAGCGCATATGAACAAGTTTTCAGCGCACAGGATAAACACGAGCGAGTTCATTCAAAAATTACATCCTTGGTACATTCATCCGCCACAAGGCGGGCACCTGCAAGAACATCCTTGTAATAGTTCTCGGGCTTGCGATGCTCCTTCCCCTGCGGCGGCCCGTCCCTCACAAGCTTCTCACTATCCAGCTTACCCCAGTGCACCTTTGCACGGGCAAGGGCCCTACGGGCACCTTTGATGCAGACAAAGCGCTTGATGACCTCGAGCCTTGGACAGGCCTCCACCAGCCGCCGCACCAGCCCGAAGTAGCTCCCAGGCAGGGCCTCTCCAGGCCACAGCCGAACTATGAAGCCCTTCATGGCCTGTTCGGCCGCCTTGTGGTGCTCGACCAGCTGCTTCAGCTGGTCGCTCAAGGGCACAGGGTGTCCGGCCTCAGCATACTGAGACCAGAACACCTTCTCCGTCGAGCTGCCCTCTTCGGATCGGTAGAATGCGGCGGCATCGGATACGCTGCGGGGAAGATCTGTGAATGCCCCTGCAGAGCTCCGGATTCGGGTAAGTAACAAGTAGTTTACTTTTATATTTCTGCTTTGCATAAAGAATGCCTTACCCGCCTCTATCTTTTTCATCTCCTCCAACTCTTGGAGGGCCTTCTTGGCTTCGGCCTTGGCAGACTCGGCAGTCTTGACGGCCGCGGCGAGCTCGGACGCTCGCGTTTTAGAGTCAAGCTCTAAACTCTCATGTTTTTTCATGAGAGCCTGAAGCTCTTGCTGCGCCTCGCCGACCTGCGCCTCAAATTTCTCTCGCTCGGTGCGCTCCGTGGCCGCTCTCTTCTCGGCCTCGGACAGCGCCTGCTTGAGGGTCGCCACCTCAGTCGTGGCCCCTACAATAAGAAGTACAATCCTGTCATTTTTTGATATTCCGTCTTTTTATAGACATTTTTTCTGTAAGGTATCTCTTACCTTCTTTCTCCTCGAGCTGCCGCTTGGCAAGGCCGAGCTCTTGCTCGGTCCGCTCGAGGCCCCGTTTCAGGACACCCACCTCCGCAGTCAGTGCGGCGGTGGCTAGCAGCGAAGCCTGCATATGCATATTGACTCTTTTTGTTAGACTCCTGCGAAATTTAATAGATCCTCTATTCGGCTTTTCTTAACGAACGCCAAACAGAGCATCAGGGGCTACTGTCTATGCGATAATATTTTTACATATTTTTACTTACCTTGAAGCCTGTTAGAAGGCTAGCCCAAGCTTCACTCAGTCCGCTCTTGACGGACTGAACCTTCTGGATCACCGTACTCATAATAGTACGGTGCTCCTCGTCGATGGAGGCGCCGTCAAGCACCTCCAGCAGATTATCCGGCACCTCCGGTTGGACGGAGGCCGCCGGCTCAGAAGGCTTGCTCCTCTTGACAGGAGTTCGCCTGCCGCGGTCCGGAACCATTGAAGATTCCGGCGCGGTGTCCGGCTCAAAGCCGGACTTGGAGCCCTGGGGGGTTTTGTCCCCTTTACTCCTGGAGTCTGGGAGGTCGCCTTGCGGCTCCTCCAGGACCACCTCCTCCTGCCCCGGGACTTGTCGCGACGCCACTTCAGCGTCGTCCGTAGTGCGGAGGGAGACAACGGGCAGAACTGATTTCATGTCCGACGAATCCAGGGAGCCGCTCGACGACTCGTCGAGTCCGGCCCGGGGCGGGCTGCATAATTATGTTCGACATTAGGGAAAGCTGTGCGACAAAGGAACATCATGAGTTACTCTGGCATCCGAATACTTACGATTTCACCGGACGCTTGGCCCTGTCCGGCCACTCCTCGTCGTCCTCGTCGGCGTTGGGGGAGTAGTCCGGCTGAGGGGTCTTCCTCCTCTTGGACCCTTCGGCCTCCCCCGTTGGGGCGGCCTTCCTTTTCTTTCCTCCCCCCGCTAAAGGGGGAGAGGTTTCTTCTTCCTCCTCCTCATTCTCACGGGAGGAGAGCGTCTCGGACTCGTCGGATGAGGAGTCCGACACCACCACGTTACGGGCACTCTTTCGAGTCCCCATGGCCTTCTTCTTCTTGGCCTTCTTCTCCGGCACCACATAAGGCGCCGGAGCCAGCATCTTCACTAGGAGAGCAGGGGCTGGGTCTTCGGGCAAGGGAGCCGGACAGTTAATCAGTCCGGACTTCGCCTGCCAAGCCTGTCAAAGGTGAGGGAGTTTAGATCCCGCATAGAGTCAAACTATGAAAAAACTTAACATCCTGTAAAAGGTGAAAATAGCTTACCTCGCTAGCGTGACGCTGCGAGCTGTATCCGCGGTCCTCGGAAGAGGATGCGGGAGCCTCGGCGCCCTTGGTTAGCACCTTCCATACGTCTTCGTACGTCGTGTCGAAGAGCCTGTTGAGGGTTTGGTGCTGCGCCGGGTCGAACTCCCACAGATTAAAGTCCCGTTGTTAACACGGGAGGATCCGGCGGACGAGCATAACCTGGACTACATTGACAAGCTTGATCGGCTTGTTCACCAGGGACTGGATGCATGTTTCCAGTCCGGTCACCTCTTTTTCATCAGCCCACGACAGGCCCATCTCTTCCCAGGACATAAGCCGCGTGGGGGGTCCGGATCGGAACTCAGGGGCTGCGATCCATTTGTTGGGGAACGTAGTAATTTCAAAAATTTCATACGCACACGCAAGATCATGGTGATGCATAGCAACGAGAGGGGAGAGTGTTGTCTACGTACCCTCGTAGACCGAAGCGGAAGCGTTGACGCAACGTAGAGGAAGTAGTCGTACGTCTTCCCGATCCGACCGATCCAAGCACCGAAACTACGGCACCTCCGAGTTTTAGCACACGTCCAGCTCGATGACGATCCCCGGGCTTCGATCCAGCAAAGCGTCGGGGAGGAGTTCTGTCAGCATGACGGCATGGTCACGATCCTGATGTTCTACCGTCGCAGGGCTTCGCCTAAGCAC
Source organism: Aegilops umbellulata (assembly GCA_032464435.1). Lineage (NCBI taxonomy): Eukaryota > Viridiplantae > Streptophyta > Magnoliopsida > Poales > Poaceae > Aegilops > Aegilops umbellulata. The sequence continues at coordinate 533,790,211 of CP136056.1, read as the reverse complement.
CGATACGATATGATCGAGGTGGAATATGGTGGAGGGGGGCACCGCACACGGCTAAGGAACGATCACGAAGATCAACTTGTGTGTCTATGGGGTGCCCCCTGCCCCCGTATATAAAGGAGTGGAGGAGGGGAGGGCCGACCCTCTCTATGGAGCGCCCTAGGGGAGTCCTACTCCCACCGGGAGTAGGATTCCCCTTTTCCTAGTCCAACTAGGAGTCCTTCCAAGTATTAGGAGTAGGAGACAAGGAAGGGGAAGAGGGAAGAGAAGGAAGGAGGGGGCGCCACCCCTCCCCCTAGTCCAATTCGTACTAGTCCAATGGGGGGCGCGCGGCCTGCCTCTACCTCTCCCCTAAAGCCCAATAAGGCCCATATACTTCTTCCCCCGTATTCCCGTAACTCCCCGGTACTCCCGAAAATACCCGAATCACTCAGAACCTTTCCGATGTCCGAATATAGTCGTCCAATATATCGATCTTTACGTTCGACCATTTCGAGACTCCTCGTCATGTCCCCGATCTCATCCGGGACTCCGAACTCCTTCGGTACATCAAAACTCATAACTCATAATATAACTGTCATCGAAACCTTAAGCGTGCGGACCCTACGGGTTCGAGAACAATGTAGACATGACCGAGACACGTCTCCGATCAATAACCAATAGCGGAACCTGGATGCTCATATTGGCTCCCACATATTCTACGAAGATCTTTATCGGTCAGACTGCATAACAACATACGCTGTTCCCTTTGTCATCGGTATGTTACTTGCCCGAGATTCGATCGTCGGTATCTCAATACCTAGTTCAATCTCGTTACCGGCAAGTCTCTTTACTCGTTCTGTAATACATCATCCCGCAACTAACTCATTAGTTGCAATGCTTGCAAGGCTCAAGTGATGTGCATTACCGAGAGGGCCCAAAGATACCTCTCCGACATTCGGAGTGACAAATCCTAATCTCAAAATACGCCAACCCAACAAGTACCTTCGGAGACACCTGTAGAGCACCTTTATAATCACCCAGTTACGTTGTGACGTTTGGTAGCACACAAAGTGTTCCTCCGGTAAACGGGAGTTGCATAATCTCATAGTCATAGGAACATGTATAAGTCATGAAGAAAGCAACAGCAACATACTTAAATGATCGAGTGCTAAGCTAACGGAATGGGTCATGTCAATCACATCATCTATCTATCTATCTATCTATCTATCTATCTATCTATCTATCTATACCTATACTAATTACAGACTCCCAACTAATTACCACGTTAATTAGAATTTAGGAGCCGTTAATCTGGTGTGGGACCGAGTTATTACGGTGGAGATCTTCCCTTTTCAGAGTTTTTTTTGGTTCCACCGAAGGATTATATATATGTCTAACAAAGAGTCCCGTACGATCCATGAAGTCAAACCCAGCCCAACATCTTTCCTTCGTAAAGCCCTTAGCTTCCCCTTTCAGAGTTTTTTTTTTTGGTCTGATTGGATTCCACCGAAGGATTATATAGATCTCTAAAAAAGAGTCCTGTACGATCCCATGAAGTCCAACCCAGCCCTAGATCTTTCCTTCTTCTCCTACTCTTCATGATGTGCGTCCAGCCGCCGCCGTTCTTCTCTTTCCTCAGTAGGTCGGCGGCGCTATCAGGGTCTTCATCAAAGTCTTCTCCTATTCATGATGTGCATCAAGTTGCCGCTGTTCTTCTCTTTCCTCGGCAGCTCGGCAGCGCCATCAGGGTCTTCTTTAAAGTGTTTACCCTACAGCCATGCGTTGCCGTACACATCGCACATCGGAATACATCCATCCATCAAGGCAGTAAGATTTGCTTTAGCCTCCTCCTCCATGCCATGGATTCAAAATTACTGCGCCCAATTATATATGTCTAAGCGCAGATAAAGAAAGTTTGGTGCAGTCAGCTGACTTAAACATATATTGTTGCCCTTGGTGATTACTCCCCAATGAGGATCAAGCTAGGCCTACCATTGCTTGCCGGCTGGACAACATGCACAGGTACGTGCAAGGCTGGATCCAAGAATTAATTGTGTTGTAAATAATAAGGAGCATGTACATGTATACAAGCCGGCTGTGAAATCAGGCAGGTGGATTAATTATGTTGTAAAGAAGGAGCATCCGCAGTGAATGCGTAGGGAAGCCAAGTGACTGTTCGCTATGTTGGTTCTATAAAATCTTCAACACCTTCTCTCCTTTTGGTTGTATAGATGAAAACCTGAAACAGATATGTATCTTTCCTCGACACCACATTAGATTTGCTGTTATGCTTTCTTCAACCAACTGCCGCTCTCGATAGTATTCAAATCGGGGTGAGGCGGTGATACTCCGTGTTAAGTCATGTCGGCCGGCGCGTATTCGACGTCATTCTTGATGGGATTCAGATCACCGGCGCGCTCATGCGTGAAGACGCCATCCACAATGTGCTCCCGAGGCTTGCTTTGGCATGTCGATATGGTGTCGGCATGTCAACAGGACATGTATAAACAGTCTAATCCTTGCTTTAATCTCTACTTTTCCTTTAGTAAATCAGTACCAATTGAGTCTGCCGTTTACATATATCACTAAATTTAATATCTACTTTAATATCTACTGCTGCAATATCTACTTGGAACAATGATGCGATATGCTTCCACTGGAATTTAATATGTACTGCTGCAATATATCACTAAATTTAATATCTACTGTAATATCTACTTGGAAGCGACATGATATCACTAAATTTATATATAGTACTGAGCGTTGAGTCGAGCAGTAGCCATTTACTGTTTAAGATGTGCTCTTACCTTTTCAGTGTGCCGGGACAATGGCGCGATATGCTTCCACTGGAATTTTAAAACACTTGCACACACCCGCGTACACGAGATGCGTTTGTGTTAGACAAGAATTTACATGCAGGCTAATCTTCCTAAGAAGTTATGTTTGGTCATATGAGGTCATTTGGTCCGCGAGACGATTAATAGAATGTAGTTTGTACTGCTGCAATGAAGCACATGATTCAATAGTCGATGTTGGGCTTGACCCTGCAGTAAATTTATAGAGAAGTCTGCATGGAAAAACATAGGTATGTGATATCTATGGTGTTCCAGTGGTAAACTTACATTGGACTGATAAAACTTTTAAGTCGAACTCAATCTGGTCTGCTTTTGGTTCAGGTCGATATAGCAACCATACATTAATTGGTAAATGCAGCCGAAATTGTCAATTGAAACAATGCTTGATGGGAGAGGAAATCAAGATTCTTGATATGCTACAGATGGTTGATGCTAACAGCATATCAAGTACAACAGTGGGGCAATTAATTGTTGTTGGTCATGTTGTTGTTATTTAGTAAATATTAGTATTTCCAAACTTTTCTTTTTGTATTATCTCTGACCTAACAATGTTTTTCTGAAAGTGTGAGTTATGCTTTGTTTAAAAAACTTGAATCTTGCTGGATGAAGCAATAATACTGTGAATATAAATCCATATGTAGCTCTTTTATTCCCACTAATGTTGGCCCAAGTTCGTTAAACTTAATTGGTAATACATCGAAAGGCACTTATCCTCTTTCACTAATTGCCTATTCCGTTTACCTATCCAAAATCCTAAGGATCCCTTTTAATTTGTTTTAAGTATTTCTGCATCATTAGTGTCATATTGTACCGGAAATCAGAAAGCGAGTGGAGAGAATACTTAGTTCAGTTGTTAAACCAATAACTGTTGCTTACTTTTATTAGATTAACTGGCTACTTTGCTTGACTTGAACTATTTATAGATACCCTATGCTGAAAGGTATTAATTTATTTGTTCCAGTTATATATATCATCCTATAAGATGTTAATTGCAGAGGGCAGAAGTTAATCAGTTTTATAGGTATTAATATTTTCCCATTTGCCTATCTTCTTTTCGATGGGATTTCTTGAAATATAATAACTAACATAGAGATGCAAAAGGAGTTTGCCCTGAGTGGAGACACCTCGGAAAGGAATGGGTTATGGGGTGATACTGCAGATGGCGCCTGCCTATTCAATTTTAGGTTCTATAGAGAGGTGTGATGGGATTTGGAAACCGCTGTCACATTCATCGTAAGAGGTTCAGAATTGGTCACTATTGAGATGACAAGAGGTGGACCCAAAGAGTCAAAGTAAAAAAGTTGCTTGAGACAAATGGATACAACACTCACATAAAAAGGGGAAACTAGGTAATAGATGTGATACTTATTTTAACTCCTTGCAAAAGTAGCAATTTTCTAAGATAGAAACGTTAACATTTTTTCAAATGCACAAAGTTAGATTCTTTCTATCATAGAGTTCCGCTAAATTTGAAATTGTACACTCAAGCTTATTGCTTAATGCAATTTTTCCCAATGTGAAATAAATTAAGACACCAATTCTAAATTGGACAGCGTTCTTTAAGAATGGCTCTAAATCCATAGTATGTATGGTGACACAAATGGGTATAGGGAAAAATGTATCGTGCCTTACATGTAATTTTATGTTTGCCCAGCAATAAAATGATTAATTAACCACAAATCAATTGTGAACTAATAATAAGTTAATTATATTGTCGTTCACATTTTACAAAGTTATCTTTCTTAATAGGCTAGCCCGTGCGAATGCACGGGTTGGCGACTAGTTCTTCTAATGATGTGATCCCGTTAATCAAATGACAACTCGTGTCTATGGCTAGGAAACTTAACCATCTTTGATCAACGAGCTAGTCAAGTAGAGGCATACTAGTGACACTCTGTTTGTCTATGTATTCACGCATGTATTATGTTTTCGGTTAATACAATTCTAACATGAATAATAAACATTTATCATGAAATAAGGAAATAAATAATAACTTTATTATTGCCTCTAGGGCATATTTCCTTCACCATATTGGATCGCGTGGCTCGATGATGTAAAACCACCCGGATTGCCACCCCTTTAGGGTCTCCACGAAGGAGCCCTCGAGCCATAGGACGTTGGCCATCTTGCCCGCCATGGCACCTCCGCACTCCGCCTGGCTGCCGCGCACCACCTTGGGCTTGACGTTGAAGGTCTTGAGCCAGAGGCCGAAATGGGGGCGGATGCGGAGGAAAGCCTCGCACACGACGATAAACGCCGAGATGTTGAGGACGAAGTTCGGGGCAAGATCGTGGAAATCCAGGCCGTAGTAGAACATGAGCCCCCGGACAAATGGGTGGAGTGGAAAACCCAGTCCGCGGAGGAAGTGGGGAAGGAAAACTACCCTCTCATGGGGCCTTGGGGTGGGGAGAAGCTGCCCCTCCTCGGGAAGCCGGTGCGCGATGTCTTTGGACAAGTATCCGGCCTTCCTCAGCTTTTTGACATGGCCCTCCGTGACGGAGGAGACCATCCACTTGCCTCCCGCTCTGGACATTGCTAGAGAAGGTTGAGGTGGGAAATGCGGGCTTGGGCGCTGGAACTCGGGTGCGCAGAAGATGGATAGGCAAAGGAGGAAGAAGGCGTAGGTAAAAAGGTGGATCCTTATCCCCTTATATGGGCGGATGCGGCTATGCGTCCCCACCAGCCTAGTAAAACTCGCTTGCCTCCCAAGCGCCGTGATAAATGGCGCGGTTGGGTTACCCACGTCCGTATTAATGAGAATCCCATAAATGGGGGACACGATCTCTGCTTTAACAAGACGTGCCAAGGAAACCGCCTCGCAGAACGTGCTGAGGTGGAGAAGTGAAAACGATTCGAGTAAAAAACTTGCCCGTAGTGTGATGACACACTGCGGAATACGTCAGCAGATTTGATTTGTGATAATATTATTCTCTCTATGGAGATATGTGGAAACTTATTTTGCAGAGCCGAACACTACTCTTGGTGTTTACAATATGTTATGAAGAACTTGGAGGAGGAACCCGCCTTGCAATGCCGAAGACAATCTGCGCGTCGAACTCGTCGTCATTGAAGCCTGGTTCAGGGGCTACTAAGGGAGTCCTGGATTAGGGGGTGTTCGGGTAGCCGGACTATACCTTCAGCCGGACTCCTGGACTATGAAGATACAAGATTTAAAACTTCGTCCCGTGTCCGGAAGGGACTTTCCTTGGCGTGGAAGCTTGGAAGGCAAGCTTGGCGATGCGGATATTCAAGATCTCCTACCATTGTAACCGACTTTGTGTAACCCTAACCCTATCCGGTGTCTATATAAACCGGAGGGTTCTAGTCCGTAGGACAACTTCATCATACAACAATCATACCATAGGCTAGCTTCTAGGGTTTAGCCTCATTGATCTCGTCGTAGATCTACTCCTGTACTACCCATATCATCAATATTAATCAAGCAGGAGTAGGGTTTTACCTCCATTGAGAGGGCCCGAACCTGGGTAAACTTCGTGTCCCTTGGCTCCTGTTACCATCCGGCTTAGACGCACAGTTCGGGACCCCCTACCCGAGATCCGCCGGTTTTGACACCGACAAGGAGCATGCAGCTTATTGATCCTTAAATACGAAAACACCTTGGAAACCTACATGCCAGTACTATCCAGAGACATACACCCTCCAATTCTGCAACTGCAACATTATTCAAGAAGACATGAGAAAAAGACTATTTTGAGACCCAACACCCTATTATCATGACACAATTCCACAGTCTAGCTAGCACCTAGTTAGTCAACTTAGTGATGGCGCTAACAATGTCACCATCCTTAGCCCTGAGCGCTTCCGAGGCTCTGGATCTTGACATGGAGCAGATCGTCATCATAAGCTCGATGTACTTATTTTCAACGCTGGATGTTGTCAACCTCCTCGTTTTCCCGAGTTACTTCCATAGAAGGCTCTCCCTTCAAGATGAAACTACTTAGGACCGACGCCTTGTGTCTGCAGCTGATTGCACATGGTCGTCTATCTTGGAATCCCCAAACATGATGTACTTTGATGAGTGTGGGCTTTTGAAGATGTTTTGTTTGGATTTGAGAAATATAACATGCGAGTGTGTGGCAAAGTTGAAAACAATGCGACAACACCTTCCCCTTAGATGCAGAAATCACTAGGATTGAAGCCCCATGATGTTGAGATTTTCTATTTTGTTAGATGTTATACTGATTTGAAATTGATTTAACTAATGTAGGGATAAGATTTACTACAACCTGGCAGGGATCGGAAAAACAAAACATAGGTTATAATGAAGAAAGATGGCAGTAGGTTATCTTGTAAGTGCAAACATGGATGGCATTTAATTTTCAATCTTGAAGGCTATCTGCAACTGCGAGGGTCGGGAGATGATGTCGTCAAAGATTTGAGCATTTTGCTCCTTCCACAAATTTCAAAAGACGTGTGAAGCTATAATGTTGAGCATGTATTTGCATTTTCATACAGGCTCCAAATGCACCCTCTCCCACCAACTCGGCAAATCCGTGTTGAGTGTAAAGGCTAGGGTGATCCCAAAGAATGGAGCAAAGCACACATGTGTAGCCAAACCTCTTTGTAGAAAGGTAAATTAAGGCTCCCGTGTGAAGCAGGCTCCAGGACCAGGTCATAAAATTAGTAGATGGATAGGTAATGCGCTCACCAACGTTGGTTGGTGTAATGATGATCGCCCCTTATAAAAGACCAGCGTTTACGGACAGATACGGCAACGTTTGCTTAGCCCAGACGGAAATCACGGAGGGCCCGCAGAGAAAAATCAGGGAACTGCTGCCCTACCAGCCTGTAGCATTCTTGCGTGCAATTCAGTCGGTAAGTGTAGCATTATTGATAAAAGACGCACTCCTCTCAAGGGTCGCCTTGTAGCCTCTAAATGTGTTCACGGTAATAATAGCAGCCAACCAAACACGTTGGGGGTCGAAGCTCCCGAGCCAGAAAGCACCGAAGGTAAACAATGGTGTTAGATCGATGCAGTGCAATACAGAATGCAATAAGAATGGGAGGTATATGAAAACCCATCATCTCCAAAATTCTTATGGTCCATAGCCCAAAGCAAGAATATGGTACTTGCTACGGGGGAATGTAGGGGCAACACTAATGTACGTGTAAAGGAGTGAACATGAGAATGGAAATATGTGAGAGCACTCCAAAGTGCAAGAGTCATGCGAGGAAATTGAAATGGAGCTGAGATGAATATCACCTTGTAAATACTAAATTGGACTTTTGGCGAAACTTTATATTAAATCTTGGTTCTTTTTTTAAACGTCTTCTTCTCTGTGCACCATTGTTGATACTTTTTCACCAATGATCAATTACATAAAGGCGGGGCAGCATTACCCTTCTGAACCCCAATCCTCCTTCGCTGCTCCTCCACCCGATTTCTGTATTGCCTGACGTATCACACGTTAGAAAAACATGTGACAAATCAAAGCAGTTATTCCCAGGCTAGACCAAAACTGCACTGCTTCTTCGTCTAAATACTGTGGTGCTACCATGAAATGTAAGAACAGTGACGTGCACGTTAAGTCCATAGCCACACACACCTAACACCATCCACAGCCCTCACACACCAAGTCGGTGGCCGGATGTGGCTGGTAGCTCGACCCTGCTATATCCAGCTGTAGATGCTCTTAGCCCTGCATATGTGCCCTCCGTGTCATATGTGACCGCTCTCAGCGGACTCAACCAAAATCTCTTGAGGACTTGCCAGTTTTCAGTGATGTGCTAATGGGAACCGAGGTGAACACCAATGTACTCGGAAGGAAAGTTTCGTAGGTTTACCTAGATGGCTTCGTAGGTGTAGCATTTTTGTTAAGTAATCCCAACCTTAATAAGTCACCGTTCATAACTACTACTCCCTCCGTTCCAAAATATAGCATGTCATCGGTTTCCGTGCTTCAACTTTGACCATTAAATTAACCAACGAGACCGACTGCGGCGGGCGAAAAAATTATACCAATGAATTCGTATTCAAACAAAGTTTTTAATTATATAATTTTTGATCCCGCCGCAGTCGGTCTCGTGGGTTAAATTTATGGTCAAAGTTGAACCTCGAAAAGCGCGGCCGCGCTATATTTTGGAACAGAGGGAGTACTAGTAGATTAAGTACGGCGCAACCGCCTGCACTGCAAGTACGACTACTACATGCCAAACCCCACACAGGGCAAAGGGCCGAGCGCGTGTCTCCCGATCTTCTAGAGAGCCGGATCCGGAGCATGCGCCGCGGTCAATTCGGCGGTCGGCCGTGGCTCATGGCTCGAGCCTGCTGCATGGTCCGATCGACGGCGACGGCGGACGCGACCGTGGCGATGGATGGCTTCTCCCCTTGTCAATGCCCGACAGCGAGTTCCCAACCCCTATCCAGAGACCTCCCCTCTCTGCTCTGCCCACCCGCTGACAGGTGGGCGCTTCTGTATCGTGCCCCACTTGGCGGCGATAGCGCGGGGTGTTCCTTCTGTCCCGGTGCGGTTCCTCCGCGCCGCCGGTCGCCATTGGGCGCGCCGCTGATCACATCGGGTCATCGCCGGAGCGAGGGCCAAGTACAGTCTCCTGCATCGGGTCCACGACCGAGCGTCCGAGCGAACAGCAGCAAGGTGGCAACGCATTCGTAGTTTACGGGAGGGCATGTGGCCGAGCTGGACAGACCCCGGAGAACCCGTCCATGCACCCGTTCCCGTGGACCCGACCATTCCACTCGCTGACAACTTAGCCGCGAAGACCGTCGCCGCGCACGACGCGACCGCCGGTGCACGGGCCTGGCGCAGGAGCGCTCGTGGGAGAGTGGCCTGTCATCAAGGGCCTCTCCGAGTCCGGCGGTCGCTCACCCGTCCAGACCCACCACGTGGAGCCACAGGATCGGCTGCGCCACCGCATCGGTGCGACGCCAACATTCTTCGCTTGCGTTGCGTGGTTGATGGATAGGCACAGCTTTGCTTCCCCGAAACCGGCGTCCCACGTTAGAGCAATTACTTTTTTGGTTTTCTTGGCGGGGACACGCAGTCGGCGAGCGGGTTGCTCTCATCAGTAGAAGCGCACACACGAGTCCACTAATTCGGTTGGATTAAACAACGTGTTAATTGCGCTGTGGAGTGTCTACTCAAGGTTAAAATGTTTCAGAACAGGCATGTGCTGAATTGTTTTAGATACTTTTTGGACAAAGGATGAATTTTATTGACTCGGAATGGAGCATCAAGATGATACAAACACAATGAGTACACACCCGGCCTCTGTATACACTAGTAGAAAATCGGTCTTTTGTCCCGGTTCATAAGGGCCTTTAGTCCCGGTTCAAGAACCGGGACTAAAGGGTCGTTACTAATACGTCCCCCCTTTAGTCCCGGTTCAAATCAGAACCGGGACAGATGGGCCTCCACGTGGCAGCTGCCGGCAGCCCAGGCAGGGGGGCCTTTGGTCCCGGTTGATGACATAAACCGAGACCAAAAGGCTTCCACGCGTCAGCAGCTGGCTGGAGCTGAGGTTTTTTTTTTAACAGTGGCTGTTTTAGGGGTTTAGAGGGTTATTTTTAGGTTGTTATTAGCTAGCTAATAGAGAGAAGTGTTCTCTCTTATATCTTCATCCTTGGTTTACCAACGCTACTGCTATGTTCATTTCACCCGCAGATATATATATAATAACTCATGCATGCTCGCATCATACATCATCATATATAATAACAAGTCCTACTAATTAATCAAGCATCATCATACAACTTCTACTCATTATTAATAATAAGTCATACGATCATCATCCTCATAATCATCGAACCCAACCCTACATAAATGTTCTTAGCACATGATCATCAGTATCAGGTATGACCTAAACACACTTAAGGTAAAATAGCATAAAACAATATAGACCCTGACTCTCCATTATGAAGAATGGAGATCATCCTGCCTCCAATTCTTGCGCCTCGCTTCCTTTTGCTTCCAAGAAGCTCCTTACGACTGTCCATACATTTTTTCCATTCTTTGATTGTCATGTCTCCACTTCCTTTAGAAATCCGGTATGGACAGTTGAGATTCGTAGGATGACCTGGATATATGTTCAAAACACGAAGGCTGCCGCCATTCTGATACATCAAATGAGGCACACAATCCTCTGGGATCCTCTGTTGAAAAACATAGTAATAACTTCATAGTTAGCAATGATGTACTAGTTTTAGAAGTATGCAAAAAGATGCACGGATGTCGTAATAGTAAAAGATCTTACCAGGGTATCTCCATGGTAGTTACCGTAGTTCAACACGTGCACTAGTGGCACGTATTGACCATAATGTTGAGGAGTTCGATTGTAGATATTGTAATTCTCAAGATCATTACAAAATCCAGCCAGATGAGTTTTCTCCTTGTAAGTTAACTCAGCGCCATCGGTGTAGTAAGTTCTATCTACCATCTTCTGCACATTCTTTGATACTTCAAAATAAGCTGTCAATGGAAATAAGCTGTCAACTATTTTGAAATGAACAAATAAATTAGTTAATAATTAACTATGTTTGAGAAACTCACATAGCGGTAGAACTGGAGGCGTATCAACAAGGACCCAAATGTCCATATCGTCTTGCTCGATTTCAGGATCACCAAGATCCATGGTGACAAGCATACCCTCATCAAAACCATACAATTTGCAAAATGCTTTCCAATTTTTGCAACCAAAATGGGTTACGCTCTCAGCATTATACAACTTTACTTCAAAATCCACATCATGATGGGTCCTTAGGTGAATTTTCTTCGTTTCAAAATTTTCATGGTCTTCAAACCATCCTCTCCAAGACATAGCGTCTTGCATGGCATGGGATAAACTATACTCGAATTGTAAAAGATGAAAATTACACGTTGAAATAGTTGAAGTCATGCTTAATTATGAAAAAAAAAACACTTGTCGTCGTTGCGTACCGTTTCAACTTCAAAGGTCTCCTCGAGCTTAATGCTAAAGTGCCGACCATCGTCCAGGTGAGGCCTATCGCACTGACCTCGATCATCGTGGCACCAGTCGCACTCCCCCGGGAGACTTCCGTCGTCCGATGATGATATTTCCTATACGTTCATAATTCAAAGACTAAATTAGATCATTATTATTCAACTAATCATATGCATATGCCTTGCATAGTGCTCTCCAATTTGAGCATTCAATAAGAAAAATCAAAGCGCAAAATAAAGTAGTATTCAAATTAGGATGCATTCAATTATAAGAAAAACTACATCATCTCCATGTGTCCGTACATTGAATATTATCACTAATACACGTCGAATACTATCATACATATCGCCAGTACATCTAGAACCGTAGCGCCCGACGGGTATCGGCGCAGGCGGTGGTCACCCAACGGGAAGGAACCATCACAGGATCATAGCTCCAGTGAGATCCCTGAAGAACCTGCCAGGTATTCTCGAACCTGCCCTCCAACGCAACCATGTAGCGATGGACGTGCTGGTCCTCCTCGCTGACACGGTGACGTACCACCTCCGCGGTGTCCGGAAGCCTCGACACCGTCACTGGCCCACGCGACCGCCACCAAACAAGGATCGGGTCAACGACGGGCTGGCTCCTCACCAAACTACGCCCCCCGGAAGGTAGCGCCTCCCAGTACCACCACGGCGGAGCCCAGTCCCGGACATGGCCCATCTGGTCAAGCAGGTGTCGTCCTCCGCCGACTCGACGACGAGGATGCGGGATAGGCATCGTCCACGTCGATGCGGGAAAAATGGCTTTAACTAAAAAAATAAACTAGTTCTATTGATTTTCTTGCTAAAAATAAACTACTTCTATAGTAAAATAAACTAGTTCAACTACTAAGCACTTACTATAAATAGAATAATGTAGTACTTACTAAAAGTAAACAAGTTTACCTAGTTCTAACTAATTCCATTAAACACTTTCTAAGTAGTACTAATTACTAAAAGTTATCGGGGAGGGGCGATATATCGACAACGACATACCCGATAACAAAAATAAGAAGAGGAAGAAGAAGAAAAAAAGAGGAGAAGAAGAAAGGAATAGAAGAGGAAGAAGAAAAAAAGAGGAGAAGAAGAAGGAATAATAGAGGAGAAGAAGAAGAATTCGAATTCTTCTTCTCCTCTATTACTTCTTCTTCTTCTCTTTTTTTTTCTTCTTTTTCATCTTCTTATTTATTTCTCCTGTTATTCCTCTCTTCTTCTTCTTATTCTTCTTCTTCTTCTCCTTCTTTCTCTTCTTATTTTCCATTTTTCTCTCATTCTTTTTCTTCTAAATATGAACATACACGTAAATTGACAAAGATAATTCTATGAACAAAAAAATCATAAAAATTCTATGAACAAAATTACAACAAAAAATTGATAAAAATTCTATGAAAAAATTGACATATTCTTTGCATATATATGAACACACAAACTTTTGCATATGCAACAATAATATCACAAAAAAATGTATGAACAGTAAAAAATTCTAACTTTTGCATCTAAACTATACATCCTAAAACTAAAGAAAAAGAAAAAAGAGGAGAAGAAGAAAGGAATAGAGGAGAAGATCGAAGAAAAAAAAGAAGAAAAAAAAAGAGGAGAAGAAGAAAGGAATAGAGGAGAAGAAGAAAAAAAAATAGATCTATCTTTTTTCTTCTTCTCCTCTTCTTTTTCTTCTTTTTTTCTCTTCTTATTTATTTCTCCTCTTCTTCCTCTCCTCTTCTTCTTTCTTCCCCTTCCTATTTTCTTCGTTCCTATCCTTCTTTTTTTCTAAATTTTAGCATATTCTAAATTTTCTTCTAACTTTCTATATATGAACAAAAAACTTTCTATGAACAAAAAACTTTATATATATATATATATATATGAACAAAATTTCTATGAACAAATTTTTTTTAACTAACCACATATGAACATTATACATTATACATTATATATATATGAACATTATACATACATATATACATACACATATACATACACATATACATACACATACACATACACATATACATTATACATACACATATACAATATACATGCACATATACATACACATATGAAAAAAATTAAACTAAAAAAATGAAGGGCAGGGGCGGCGCGCGGCGGTCGCGCAGGGCAGGGGCGGCGCGCGGCGGCCGCGCAGGGCAGGGGCGCGCGCGAGGCGGCAGCGAAGGGCAGGGGCGGCGGGGCGATGGCAGCGCGCGGCGGCGGCGGCCAGTACAGGGGGAGGAGCAGGGGAACGGGGCGGCGCTCACCGCGTGGTGGCGTCGGCGACGAGGAAGGCTCGGGGACGGCGGAGGCGCGCGCGCTCGGGGGCGAGGGCAGGGGTGCGCGGGCTCGGGGACGACGTCGGCGACGGCGACGGCGCGGTCGGGGGCGACGGCAGGGGCGGCGGACGGCGTCGGGGCGGTCTGGCGGCGTCGATGAGGTTGGCGTCGTCGGGGGCAACTGGCGAGGGAAACTGTGAAAAAATCCCAAGTGTTGCTTATATAGCAACGGCTTTGGTCCCGGTTCGTGGCACAAACCGGGACCAATGCCCCCTTTAGTCCCGGTTGGTGCCAGCAACCGGGCACAAACCGGGACCAATGCCCCCTTTAGTCCCGGTTGGTGCCAGCAACCGGGACCAAAGGCCTCTTTTCAGCAGCCCAAAGGGTGGGAAGCGGCGGCCTTTGGTCCCGGTTCGTGGCACCAACCGGGACTAAAGGGGGCCATTGGTCCCGGTTGGTGCCACGAACCGGGACCAATGCCCCCCTTTGGTCCCGGTTCGTCCCACCAACCGGGACCAGAGGCCTTCTGCTACCCCGCGCCCAAAAGTTTAGTCCCACCTCGCTAGTTGAGAGGGCTCGGGAGTGGTCTATAAGCGCTGCTGCGCCCACCCTCTCGAGCTCCTCTCAACTGCAGGCTTTCGGGCCTAATCTGTCACTGCAATGCCTGTGGGCCTATTGGGCCTGCTGCGGGCCTGAATCCTGGCCCATAGTTGGGTTTCTAGTCGTATTCAGGCCGTGGTGGCCCAGTAGGTGGCATTTTTTTTGCTATTTATTTTTTCATTTCTACTTAGAACTAAATACTTATAGTTTTTTAGTGATTTCTTTTTTCTTTTAGGTCACAAAAATTATAAACTTTCTGCTAGTGCCATTAGCTTTAAAATTTGAATAGTTTAAATTTGAAGTTTTTAAAATTTGTGTGAATCTCAAGTTTATGAATAACTTTACTATAAAAATTGATTTTTGAGTCAATCTTTTTCCTGCTATTTAATATTACTGTGTTTTATCATTATACTCAATTTGGTAATTTTACTTAGTCATAACAAATATTATAGGCATTTTTTTGCTATTTATTTTTTCATTTTTACTTAGAACTAAATACTTATAGTTTTTTAGTGATTTCTGTTTTCTTTTAGGTCACAAAAATTATAAACTTTCTGTTAGTGCCATTAGCTTTAAAATTTGAATAGTTTAAATTTGAATTTTTTAAAATTTGTGTGAATCTCAAGTTTATGAATAACTTTACTATAAAAATTGATTTTTGAGTCAATCTTTTTCCTGCTATTTAATATTACTGTGTTTTATCATTATACTCAATTTGGTAATTTTAGTTAGTCATAACAAATATTACAGGCATTTTTTTCTTTTTTGCTATTTATTTCTTCATTTCTACTTAGAATTAAATAGTTATAGTTTTTTAGTGATTTCTTTTTTCTTTTAGGTCACAAAAATTATAAACTTTCTATTAGTGCCATTAGCTTTAAAATTGGAATAGTTTAGATTTGATTTTTTTTAAATTTGTGTGAATCACTAGTTTATGAATCACTAGTTTACTAAATTTGTGTGAAAACACTTTGTGTATTATATTTACTATGTACAATCTTTCTGCACAGAGATACCAAAAATTATAAACTTTCTGTTAGTGCCATTAGTTTTCAAATTAGAATAGTTAATTTTTGAATTCTTTGAAATTTGTGTGAATCTCAAGTTTGTGATTAACTTTACTAGTGCCATTAGTTTTCAAATTAGAATAGTTAAAATTTGAATTCTTTGAAATTTGTATGAATCTCAAGTTTGTGATTAAAATTACTAAAAAAATGAACATAGATGCGCCTATAGAGAAAATTCAACCTAAATTCATAATCAATTTCCATGAATTTCAGAGAAATTCATTATGAATTTAGGTCAAATTCCCTGTATAGTTGCATCTATTTTCATTTTGAGAGGAGCTCCACAATGCAGAGAGGGACGGGCTTATAAACTAGTGTGGGCGCCCTTCGGTTGGCGAGGTGGGACTAAACTGTGAAGCGCAAAGATGACCGACCATTTAGTCCCGGTTCGTGGCATGAACCGAGACTAAAGGGGGGCCTTTGGTCCCGGTTCAGGCCACCAACCAGGACCAATGGTGGTGAGCCAAGAGCCAGGCCCATTGGTCCCGGTTCGTTCCACCAACCGGGACCAAAAGGTCCAGACGAACCGGGACCAATGGCCCATGTGGCCCGGCCGGCCCCCTGGGCTCACGAACCGGGTCCAATGCCCCCATTGGTCCCGGTTCTGGACTGAACCGGGACTAATGGGCTGACCCGGCCTGGACCATTGCCCCCTTTTCTACTAGTGATAGTTAGGATGCACCACAACCAACAACACACACACAAAAACACGTCAACAAATAGCAAAGTCATATAAGAACAAAGCTATGCGTAGGCGATGGAAAAAAATAAGTGATCAGATCCACGATCAGCAAAGTGAAGCATTGCTTCTTAAATATCTCCATAAATTCTATAATCACTGGGACCTACCTTGGGTGGAACTAATCTGGAACACATACTATACCACGAAAATCCCACATGCAACTGACGCATGTGGTTCCTTCTGGTGGAGAGATATCACCAAGCTCATGCCCATATATAGAGGCGTAACCAAGATCACCATCCAGGATGGACACGCTACTTTGCTATGGAAAGATCTATGGAGAGATGATGTTATTGCTGATCGATTCCCCAGAGCTTTCTCTTTCGCCAGAAATGAAGATATCTCAGTCCAAGATTTTCTAACAACAGAAACGTTGGGGGAAACGTTCCATCTTCCTCTATCAGAACAGGCACATGCTGAATTGTTGACAATGCAACAGATGTTGGCTCGTGTTAACCTGATCCAAGGAGATGACAAGTGGACATGCACTTGGGGCAAAGGAGACTACACGGCCAAACAATATTACTCACACTACTTCAGAGAGATCAAAACCCACAAATCCTACAAGTGGCTTTGGAAATCAAAGGCAACCATGAAAATCAAGGTGTTTGGTTGGCTCCTTCCATCAAACAGACTCAACACAAGAAATATGCTTAAGAGAAGACATTACAACATTGGAGACAATTACACATGTCTTCTTTGTGACCCCCCACCCGAGGAAACCTTAGAACATCTCTTCTTTAATTGTCCATTTCGCCAAGAATGTCGATCACATCTCAACATGAGCTGGCCCACACAAGGCACAAAACTTCATTGGCTAGAAAAGGCAAAGGATACATGGAACAAACCCATGTTCATGGATGTTTTTCTACAAGATGCATGGAGCATATGGAAGGAGAGAAATAACAAACACTTCAGAGGGATCATTCCTTCAAAACAGTCCTGGCTGAATCGGTTGAAAGAAGACCTCTCCCTACTTTGTTATAGGGTGGGAGAAAAACACAAACCCTTCTTAACCTCTTTTGTAAATAGCATCTAGTTTTCTTCTTGTTGTTTTAGTTTTGGCACCTTCAACCCCCCTCTACTTTCCTCATGGCAATGGATGTAAGGTTATGACTTTGTAAGACCTTTTTGATACTATTTTAATATATACAGTAGGAGCCTCTCCTATTGTCTTAAGTGTCAAAAAAACGATCAACAAACACAACAATGACCATATCCGCACCAATCATCTCATGACACCACACGAATGAGGAGGTTCTTCAACAGCAACGCCTTCGAAGGAAGCAACACTCAAGCGACGTCGTCACCGGATCCAACCGCCCATGGATAGATCTAGATTTTCATCCTGAAGAACTAGTCTAAGCATATCCGAGCAATGCCTTCAACAAGGTACCGACGTAAAAACGTTGCCATTGCCAGGTATAACCAGCTCGGTCAGACCTAGGCTTTCACCCCAGAGCTCGAGACCGGGTGCGCGATAGCACCACCATCGACATCACTCATGTGTTGTCACCACCACTTTTTCGTGATCCCGCCAGCAACATACGATGTGTAATCGCCATCGCTGCACAACCACCCTCTGCGTCAAGCCGTCATCGATAGTTTGCATCTCATTGCCAAAGCCAACCACCAGGTCCGGGAGGAATCCTCACGAGAACCTTTCTGTGGTCACTGCAATTCGCAGCGAGGACGCCAACGCGCTACACAGACCCACCAGAACTGCCGCCTCCTTCTGATATGCAACCATGATGATCACCGTCGAGATCGAAAGAATGTCTGCCCGCTGTCACTCACCGCAAGGGCTTTGCCCAACGGGAAGAGTCAGCGACGAGGGGAGGATTCACGAAGGATAGGGCACTGGTGCAAGAGGACGATGAAGCATCTGCTAGCACGATGCACTTAAGTGCAAAGCTAGCCTCCAAGAATTCCGTTCATCCCAGGACGTGGATGTACCAGAACAACCAGCAAGAACTCCATGTCCAGCCCGCTTGCCTAGGATCCACCAAGCGCTATCTCTGCGCAGTGCGCACTCCTCCGTCGCGGATATGGAGTGCAAGCAGAGGCAGGGATCGCCGCCGCCATACCCTGCCGCACAGGTCAGCACAACGCCCAACAGATCAGTGCCGCCGTGAAGAACCACGGCCACGCACATGTCCGTTGCGCCATGCCCAAGCACCCATCGCCACGGCGGTCCCTCTATGGCGGATCTAATCATCAACGCCGCCGCTGTCCACGAGAAGCTCGCCGCCATGCCGAGAGCCACCCATGCCGCGAGCAAGGTCCCCGCCGCCGCCGTCGGCCGCATGGCTTCGCCTGCGGCGTCCGCCGATGGCGGCGAAGAGGAGGCACGGGAGATTTGTGGCGGCGGCTAGGGTTCAGGCTGCCTCCCGA
The DNA here is from genome assembly GCA_032464435.1 of Aegilops umbellulata. Classification (NCBI taxonomy): domain Eukaryota; kingdom Viridiplantae; phylum Streptophyta; class Magnoliopsida; order Poales; family Poaceae; genus Aegilops; species Aegilops umbellulata. The sequence goes on along the minus strand of CP136056.1, from coordinate 533,771,344 downwards.
GTCGCCACACGGGAGCGACGCGGGGGCCCCACACTTTCCTCTTCGTTTTAGATACTAAAAGATCTTTTTTTAGCTCCCAGCAAAAAAAAATCTCTTCATACGACAAAGTGAATAGCTCTACTTTTATATTTTTTTTTTATACAAACAAGTGTATAATACTACTTAAAAAAAGTTATTCCAATATAATACTCGGTATGACTCGTCGAAAAAAAAAACTCGGTATTCACTTTGTATGACGGTACATGGGTGGGCCCATGTTGGGCCGAGTGGGGGCCTACACCCAAGTCAATTTCTTTTTTTTTCCTGTTTGGAAGCCAATATTTTAGTCGTTGGGACATTTTTCTTTACCTAATAATAAAGAGAATTGGGTTTCTGGTCGTCCGTCATATAAATTGCCCCTGAAGTTGTCGCTATTTACCCACCATGCCACCAGTAAGTTAAGTAAAGAAAACGATTCGTTTAAAAAAATCGCCGACAAATTTAGTCTTATAGGACAGTCAATACAACTATATTACACTTGCAGGAAGCCAGCGTAGTGGCTAAGGCCGAAGCCTTCCGCACGGGAGACCAGGGTTCGATCCCTGCACGCATACCCTTTTCTGCAATATATATAGCAGGCCGTAATGGGCCGGCCCGTAATGACGCCCCTGTTTTTCTTTTGCTTTTTTCCTTTCTCATTTTTTCCCTGTTTTTCGTTCTTCAAATCACTCCGGAATTTCCAAAAAAATAAATTTCAAAAAAGTTGCGCGTACTGAGAAAATATACAGATACATCATAAAATGTTTGTGAATTCAAGAAACATTTGAGAAATCATAAAAAGTTCGTGATGTAAAAACAAAACTGTTCGCATATTTAAAAAAAATCATGATTTAAAAAACAATAAAATCACTCCGGAATTTCCAAAAAAATAAATTTCAAAAAAGTTGCGCGTACTGAGAAAATATACAGATACATCATAAAATGTTTGTGAATTCAAGAAACATTTGAGAAATCATAAAAAGTTCGTGATGTAAAAACAAAACTGTTCGCATATTTAAAAAAAATCATGATTTAAAAAACAATAAAATAAATTCATGATTTATAGAATATGATCGTGTATTCGAAATATATTTGGGAATTTGAAAATAATGTCCATGAAATTTTGGAAAATGTTCACAAAAATTAAAACTGATTCTTAAGTAACGAACAAAACAAACCATCGCTTAGGCAGAGGTTTTATTAGGGGATCTGTAGAGGTTTTATTAGGGGATCATAAAATGTTCATAATTAAAAAAATTGTTTGCATATTATAAAAAAATTCATGATTTAGAAAGTAATGAAATAAAAAATGTTCATGATTTCTAAAAATATAATCGTGTATTCAACACATATTCTGGAATTTGAAAACAATGTCCCGAGCCCAAAAAAGTTGACACATCTTGCTATGGGTTAGTTTTTGTAAACTATATGTAAATGACTAAATGTCTGTTTTGCCTCCGTACACAACTATCCTCGTACCAAAGTTCTACTGGTTCTGAAAAACATCGCTACGCTAGGTCAATGTGAGACACATCATGCATCAGTCTAACTAAGGCAGCGGTCCAACAATGTAGTTTGCTCAACTAGAAAAATATTTCGTTGTGACACCTTAGGAAATTAAGTCGTAATGAGACCATCACATTTTCAATTTTTGAAATGACTTTTTAAAAGTCCCTTATCATCATAACATCACTGGACATAGTTTGTGAAATGACATATTGAAAATCCTTATCTCATCCTGGCATTTGATTCAGACTTTTTTATCTCTATTATATCTATATAATCTGATTGTTTTTCTCCCGTTGCAACGCACGGGCATATTTGCTAGTGTAAGCCTATATATGGAGCAACTAATCAACAAGTACTCCTTCGAGAGCATCGCATGGGTCACGTTCTGTAGGCTGGGAGCACACCACTTGGCATGCTCTCAGCCGCCGTCATGTGTCACGCTCTGGAAGCTTTCTCCGGATTTTACCTTCTTGTTTTTTTATACGCATTTTTGGATTTTACATGATTTTTTTTCTGCTTTCTGGTTTTTCTTATGTTTTGGAGAAACAAATTTTAAAAGAATACGCTAAAAAACAATCATTTTTTTGTTCCGCGAGAGGCACAGATTTACTTCTCGTGGAGGCATGGATTTGCTTCCGCAGAGTACCCTTTACATTTCCTCTAGATTTCCTCCAAATAAAAAACCCTAAAGCCTCTTCTCGTTCATAGGATAGAAATAGTATAAGAATATGAAAACCATAAGAAGTTAGATGACATGCATTCAATTCCTACAAGGAAAAGAGATGTTATTTGGTTCATATGATGGGAACTTTTTTCATTGGATCTAGTGTCGGTGTTAAAACCGGCGGATCTCGATTAGGGGTCCCGAGTTGTGGATCTAGGATCGATGGGGAACAGGGGACGAAGAAAACAATGTTTACCCAGGTTCGGGCCTCTCTACGAGGTAAAACCCTACGTCCTGCTTGATTGTATTTTATGTATAGGGTATGGTTACAGAGTAGATCTACCTCGACATCAGGAGAGCTAAACCCTAGGTTGATGAGGTGGTAAATGAAGCTATAGCCCTAAAGACTAAAATTCTTCGGTTTATATAGACACCGATAGTGTTGGGGTTACACGAGGTCGGTTACAATGAAGGAAGGATCATGTTTGATCTTGACTTGGAGGGCACACCATGACTCCGAAGATCTTCTATCTATACACGGATCCGTCCTCTAGCTGGGCTTCACAGCGGCCCATCAGTCCGGCCCATACGTAGTAGGCCGGCACCCTAAGGACCCCTTAGTCCATGACTCCCTCAGTAGCCCCCGAACTAGCCTCCAACAACAAGGCTTGTGTCTGGCATCCGCACACCTCACGGTCTTCGGCTTGCGAGGCAAGTTCCTCATCTTGTCTTGTGCGTGCTCGAAGTTTGTGTGGTGTCCGGAATTCAAAGTGTCTACTTTACCTGGCCTCCAAGGTCAAAGTGCTCAAGTGTGAACAGTGCCCTCTTGATATGCAGCTCGAGGCCGCCCCTCTATTGGCATGTCTCATTAAGGCAGAGATCGTGCCCTATTTTTTAGGGGATATGACCAATGATTTCGATTTCCCCACCCGCGCATAACGTCGCGAGTGTATCGGGAAGTGGAGAGGCCTGCAACGTGCAAAGGGGAACCCTTGGCCCCTATGCGGTCTATAAAGAGGGGAACTGCTGCAGTTATCCTCTCACGCCTTCATCCATCTCCCGCGGTTGCCCTTCCAATCTCCATGCTCCAGCGTCCTACTTCGTTCCTCCATAGAAAATCCCTTCCCAGCTTCTCCTTAGCCTCAGCTATGGCCGAATCCGATGCCAATGGCAAATGGGACGTCTCCAGCATCACCAATGACGATATCATGGAGATGAAGCGGGCCGGCTATCTTTCGACCAATATCGCCCACCGGGCCCCCAAGGAGGGTCAGACCATTCCCATGCCCACTCCAGGCGAGAGGGTTGTATTCCTCCCTCACTTTATCCAGGGGCTGGGATTTCCCCTGCACCGCTTTGTGAGGGGATTGATGTTCTTTTATGGGCTAGACTTCCATGATCTAGCCCCCAATTCGGCCTTCATATTTGTTTGTGAGGCCCTGCTGCGGGTTCAACCGCATTTCGGCCTGTGGCTGAAGTTATTCAACGTCAAGCCCAAGGTGGTCAGCAGCGTCCAAGCGGACTGCGGCGGAGCCATGATCAACAAGCTGACTCGGGTCCAGTGGCCGAAGGGTAGGTTCATCGACACTGTTAAGGTGTGGCAGAAGGAGTGGTTCTACATTACAGAACCAAGGGATGCTGCCTGGACGGCGGCTCCCGAATTCATATCCAGTCCCCAGCGAGATTGGCTTCATGGACTACCAAAGGTCCGAAGTGGGGGTCCGCCACTTATGTGAAGATGCCGCAAAAACGTGTCGCCAACGTGATGGAGACTGGCGCCAAACTGACCAATGTGGTCCAAATAATGCTCCGGCGCCGCATCCTCCCTTGCCAACAAAGGGCTAGTCCGATGTGGGCTTACAAGCCCGATGATCCGGCCACCGTGCGGTACCTTTTCGGCACGAGCCATGATAACGTGTGAGGTCTGTTGTTCAAGCCTCAAGAGGCGTGGCCGACCGAGAAGGAAGACATCAGCCTTGATGCCGTGAACCCCCCGAGAGAGGTAATCGATCTTTTGCCTGATATAAGTTCGGATGGTCATACTATATAGGATTTGGTCTAAGCCTCTCTTTGTGGCCTTTACAGGGCTGGCTCAGGAAGGCCGAGAAAATCAGCGGTCCAGCCCCCCTGCCCGAAGAGCCCCGATCAGCTCAACTGGAGGGGTTGCTGGTCGTGGTGCCTTACAAGGCGCCAGAAAAGAAGGGAAAGTAGAAGAAGGATGCACCGGAGGCCAGGGAGAGCCTCCATCGAAGATGTCATCCAGACACCGCGTCCGGAGACACTTCAGCCCCGTCTTCCCAAGACGGGGATGAAAACGAGGACGAGGAGGAAAGTGCCTCCTCGCACTCCAAGAAGAGGGCGGCGTCCGAAGACGTCGAGGAGGTATAACCCCCTCAGGCCCCGAAGAGGCGGTGTTGGCATAAGCTGTCCTGCCCGACAGCTCAAATCCGATGAGCAGTCCGAGGCGTCCGAGAAGGTTCTGGATAGGGAACCTAGGGTCAAGCCCTTAGCCGCCAGGTACGTATTTTGGCATTTTTAGTCGCTTTATTTTTAGCAATCTCTTACTGATGGAGACTGACTGTGTGATTTCATAGCCCACCGCGCGGCCACCCGATCGAGCAAACCTTGGAGGGGACGTCTCCGCTGCTACCCCTTGAGCATGTGTTAGTTTTCCCTTGAAGAGGAAAGGGTGATGCAGCAAAATAGCGTAAGTATTTCCCTCAGTTTTGAGAACCAAGGTATCAATCCAGTAGGAGACAACGCACAAGTCACCTAGTACATGCACAAACAATCAAGAACCTTGCAACCAACGTGATAAAGGGGTTGTCAATCCCTTCACGATCACTCGCCAACGTGAGATCTAATAGAGATGGTAAAGTAAATATTTGTGGTATTTTTGTTGTATAAATTGGAAAGTAAAGATTGCAAAATAGTAAACGAGATGCGATGTAAATAAAAGAGATGCAATATAATAGGAAATAGACCCGGGGCCATAGGTTTCACTAGTGGCCTCTCTCAAGATAGCATGTATTACGGTGGGTGAATAAATTACTGCCGAGCAATTGATAGAAAAGCGCATAGTTATGAAGATATATAAAGCAATGATCATGAATATAGGCATGACGTCCGTGTCAAGTAGACCGAAACGATTCTGCATCTACTACTATTACTCCACTCACCGACCGCTATCCAGCATGCATCTACAGTATTAAGTTCATAAGAACGGAGTAACGCATTAAGCAAGATAACATGATGTAGATGGATAAACTCAAGCAATATGATATAAACCCCATCTTTTTATCCTCGATGGCAACAATACAATACATTCCTTGCTGCCCCTACTGTCACTGGGAAAGGACACCGCAAGATTGAACCCAAAACTAAGCACTTCTCCCATTGCAAGAAAGATCAATCTAGTAGGCCAAACTAAACTGATAATTCGAAGAGACTTGCAAAGATATCAAATCATGCATACAAGAATTCAGAGAAGAACCAAATAATATTCATAGATAATCTTGTTCATAAATCCACAATTCATCGGATCTCGACAAACACACTGCAAAAGAGTATTACATCGAATAGATCTCCAAGAACATCGAGGAGAACTTTGTATTGAGAATCAAAGAGAGAGAAGAAGCCATCTAGCTAATAACTATGGAACCAAAGGTCTGTGGTAAACTACTCACGCTTCATCGGAGAGGCAATGGTGTTGATGTAGAAGCCCTCCGTGATCGATTCCCCCTCCGGCAGATCGCCAGAAAAGGCTCCAAGATGGGATCTCATGGGTACAGAAAGTTGCGGCGGTGGAAAAGTGGTTTCGTGGCTCTCCCTTATGTTTCTAGGGTATAAGAGTATATATAGGCGAAAGAAGTACGTCTGTGGAGCTACGAGGGGCCCACGAGGGTGGGGGCCCGCCTACCCCCACTGGGCGCGCCCTCCTGCCTCGTGGAGTTCTAGACTTCGATTCCACGTTTCGGTCCAAGAAAGATCATCGCGAAGGTTTCATTCCGTTTGGACTCCGTTTAGTATTCCTTTTCTGCAAAACTCTAAAATAGGCAAAAAAACAGAAACAGGCACTGGGCCTCCGGTTAATAGGTTAGTCCCAAAAATAATATAAAAGAGCATATTAAAGCCCATTAAACTTCCAAAACAGATAATATAATAGCATGGAACAATCAAAAATTATAGATACGTTGGAGACGTATCAAGCATCACGCTTAATTCCTTCTCGTCCTCGAGTAGGTAAATGATAAAAACAGAATTTTTGATGTGGAATGCTACCTAACATAATTATCAATGTAATTTTCTTTATTGTGGCATGAATGTTCAGATCTGAAAGATTCAAGAGAAAAGTTTAATATTGACATAAAAATAATAATACTTCAAGCATACTAACAAAGTAATCATGTCTTCTCAAAATAGCATGGCCAAAGAAAGCTATCCCTACAAAATCATATAGTCTGGTTATGCTCTATCTTCATCACACAAAGTATTTAATCATGCACAACCCCGATGACAAGCCAAGCAATTGTTTCATACTTTAGTATTCTCAAACTTGTTCAACTTTCACGCAATACATGAGCGTGAGTCATGGACATAGCACTATAGGTGGAATAGAGTGGAGGTTGTGGAGAAGACAAAAATGAGGAAGATGGTCTCACATCAACTAGGCATATTAATGGGCTATGGAGATGCCCATCAATACATATCAATGTGAGTGAGTAGGGATTGCCATGCAACGTGTGCACTAGAGCTATAAAAGTATGAAAGCTCAACAAAAGAAACTAAGTGGGTGTGCATCCAACTTGCTTGCTCACGAAGACCTAGGGAATTTTGAGGAAGCCCATCATTGGAATATACAAGCGAAGTTCTATAACGAAAATTCCCACTAGTATATGAAAGTGACAAAATAAGAGACTCTTTATCATGAAGATCATGGTGCTACTTTGAAGCACAAGTGTGGAAAAAGGATAGTAGCATTGCCCCTTCTCTCTTTCTCTCTCATTTTTTTATTTGGGCCTTTCTCTCTCTTTTTTATGGCCTCTTTTTTTTGTCCGGAGTCTCATCCCGACTTGTGGGGGAATCATAGTCTCCATCATCCTTTCCTCATTGGGACAATGCTCTCATAATGAAGATCATCACACTTTTATTTACTTACAACTCAACAATTACAACTCAATACTTAGAACAAAATATGACTCTATGTGAATGCCTCCGGCGGTGTACCGGGATGTGCAATGATTCAAGAGTGACATGTATGGAAAATTATGAACGGTGGCTTTTCCACAAATACGATGTCAACTACATGATCATGCAAAGCAATATGACAATGATGGAGCGTGTCATAATAAACAGAATGGTGGGAAGTTGCATGGCAATATATCTCGGAATGGCTATGGAAATGCCATAATAGGTAGGTATGGTGGCTGTTTTGAGGAAGGTATATGGTGGGTGTCTGGTACCGGCGAAAGTTGCACGGTACTAGAGAGGCTAGCAACGGTGGAAGGGTGAGAGTGCGTATAATCCATGGACTCAACATTAGTCATAAAGAACTCACATACTTATTGCGAAAATCTACAAGTCATCAAAACCAAGCACTACGCGCATGCTTATGGGGATAGATTGGTAGGAAAATACCATCGCTCGTCCCCGACCGCCACTCATAAGGAAGGCAATCAATAAATAAATCATGCTCCAACTTCATCACATAACGGTTCACCATACGTGCAAGCTACGGCAATCACAAACTTTAACACAAGTATCTCTCAAATTCACAACTACTCTACTAGCATGACTCTAATATCACCATCTTCATATCTCAAAACAACTATAAAGAATCAAACTTCTCATAGTATTCAATGCACTTTATATGAAAGTTTTTATTATACCCATCTTGGATGCCCGTCATATTAGGACTAATTTTATAACCGAAGCAAATTACCATACTGCTCTAAAATAATCTCAAAATAATATAAGTGAAGCATGAGAGATCAATAATTTCTATAAAATAAAACCATCACCGTGCTCTAAAAGGATATAAGTGAAGCACTAGAGCAAAATTATCTAGCTCAAAAGATATAAGTGAAGCACATAGAGTATGCTAATAAATTCCGATTCATGCGTGTCTCTCCCAAAAGGTGTGTACAGCAAGGATGATTGTGGTAAACTAAAAATCAAAGATTCAAATCATACAAAACGCTCCAATCAAAACACATATCATGTGGTGAATAAAAATATAGCCTCAAGTAAAGTTACCGATAGACGAAGACGAAAGAGGGGATGCCTTCCGGGGCATACCCAAGCTTAGGCTTTTGGTTGTCCTTGAATTTTACCTTGGGGTGCCTTGGGCATCCCCAAGCTTAGGCTCTTGCCACTCCTTATTCCAAAATCCATCAAATCTTTACCCAAAAAACTTGAAAACTTCACAATTCAAAACTTCAACAGAAAATCTCATGAGCTTCGTTAGTATAAGAAAATAAATCACCACTTTAAGGTACTGTAATGAACTCCTTCTTTATTTATATTGGTGTTAAACCTACTGTGTTTCAACTTCTCTATGGCTCATACCCCCCCGATACTACTCATAGATTTATCAAAATATGCAAACAACACACGAAAAATAGAATCTGTCAAAAACAGAACACTCTGTAGCAATCTGTAACTTTCAAATACTTCTGTAACTCCAAAAATTCTTAAAAAAATTTGTGGATGTTAGGATTTTTTCTATTAATCATCTTCAAAAATAATCAACCTAAAAGCACTCTCCAGTAAAAATTGACAGCTAATCTCGTGAGCGCAAAAGTTTCTGTTTTTTTACAGCAAGATCGCAAAGATTTCACCCAAGTCTTCCCAAAGGTTCTACTTGGCACAAACACTAATTAAAACATAAATCCACATCTAAACAGAAGATAGATGAATTATTTATTACTAAACAGGAGCAAAAAGCAAAGAACAAAAATAAAATTGGGTTGCCTCCCAACAAGCGCTATCGTTTAACGCCCCTAGCTAGGCATTAATAATTTTGATGATGCTCACATGAAAGACAAGAATTGAAGCGCAACGAGAGCATCATGAAACACGTGACAAACACATCTAAGTCTAACATACTTTTTTGAATATTTACTGTGGGGTAAAACCCCACAACCCATTTATTAGAAAAGAAAAAGCTCAACAAAATACAAGAACTGAGATTGTGCCAAAACAAAACAGAGGTCCTACCTAATACTTACCTATAATTACAAAGGGGCCTTGACCCAAGCTATGAGTTGACGCTAACCTATATTTACAGAAGTGCATTGACCCAAGCAATGAGTTGAGCTCTAACGCTAACATTAAGTTTGTGAGCTAAAAGACGGATATCATGTACAAAATTGCTTCTCCAAGAAGCAAAACGAGCCTGCTCCCCCCTAAAGATCCTCCCATTTCTTAAGATCCAAATATTCCATGTTGCTGTGAGCATCACCTCATAGAAAAAAGGTTGTCCAAAACTGGTTCTAGCATTGGAAACTGATACGTCTCCGTCGTATCTACTTTTCCAAACACTTTTGTCCTTGTTTTGGACTCTAACTTGCATGATTTAAATGGAACTAACCCGGACTGATGCTGTTTTCAGCAAAATTGCCATGATGTTGTTTTATGTGCAGATAACAAAAGTTCTCGGAATGACCTGAAACTCCACGGAATATCTTATAAAAAATAATAAAAAATACTCGCCAAAGCTGAAGACCAGGGGGCCCACACCATGTCCACGAGGGTGGGGGGCGCCCCCCCCTAGGGCGCGCCCCCTACCTCGTGGGCCCCCTGGTGACTTTCCGACGCCAACTCCAACTCTATATATTTGCTTTCGGGGAGAAAAAAATAGAGGAGAAGAAATCATCGCGTTTTACGATACAGAGCCGCCGCCAAGCCCTAAAACCTCACAGGAGGGCTGATCTGGAGTCCGTTCGGGGCTCCGGATAGGGGGATTCGTCGTCGTCGTCATCATCAACTATCCTCCGTCACCAATTTCATGATGCTCATCGCCGTGCGTGAGTAATTCCATCGTAGTCTTACTGGTCGGTGATGGGTTGGATGAGATTTATCATGTAATCAAGTTAGTTTTGTTAGGGTTTGATCCCTAGTATGCACTATGTTCTGAGATTGATGTTGCTATGACTTTGCTATGCTTAATGCTTGTCACTAGGGCCCGAGTGCCATGATTTCAGATCTGAACCTATTATGTTTTCATGAATATATGTGAGTTCTTGATCCTATCTTGCAAGTCTATAGTCACCTACTATGTGTTATGATCCGGCAACCCCGAAGTGACAATAATCGGGACCACTCTCGGTGATGACCATAGTTTGAGGAGTTCATGTATTCACTATGTGCTAATGCTTTGTTTCGGTTCTCTATTAAAAGGATGACTTAATATCCCTTAGTTTCCATTAGGACCCCACTGCCACGGGAGGGTAGGACAAAAGATGTCATGCAAGTTCTTTTCCATAAGCACGTATGACTCTATTCGGAATACATGCCTACATTACATTGATGAATTGGAGCTAGTTCTGTGTCACCCTATGTTATGACTGTTACATGATGAACCGCATCCGGCATAATTATCCATCACCGATCTGATGCCTACGAGCTTTCCATATACTGGTTTACGCTTATTTACTTTCCCGTTGCTACTGTTACAATCACTACAAAATACCAAAAATATTACTTTTCCTTCCTTTACTTTTGTTACCGTTACCACCACTATCATATTATTTTGCTACTAAACACTTTGCTGCAGATACTAAGTTTCCAGGTGTGGTTGAATTGACAACTCAGCTACTAATACTTGAGAATATTCTTTGGCTCCCCTTGTGTCGAATCAATAAATTTGGGTTGAATACTCTACCCTCGAAAACTGTTGCGATCCCCTATACTTGTGGGTTATCAAGACCTTTTTCTGGCGCCGTTGCCGGGGAGCATAGCTCTATTCTTCGAGTCACTTGGGATTTATATCTGCTAGACACTATGAAGAACTTGAAAGACAAGAAAACAAAAATTTATCTCTCAACTACGAGGGGAGGTAAGGAACTGCCATCTAGCTCTGCACTTGATTCACCTTTTGTTATGAGTAAACTTGCGACACCTAAACCTGCTCCTGCTATTCGTTCGGATATGTTGCGTGTTATTGATGATGCCACTTCTGCTATGCATGATACTTATGATGAAACTACTTCTATGCTTTATACTACTGTGCCCCTTGGTGAATTTCTTGATGAACAAATTGCTAGGGCTAGAGAGAAAGAAATTATTGAATCTGATAATACTGATGAAAATGATGATGAGGATAGGCCTGTTATTCCTGAAGGTTATATTTTTGATAAAGAGGCTTCTACTGCTATTTTAGCTTGCAATGATAATGATGAGCTTAGAAGGTTAATAGTTAAATGGAACAAAGAATCACTTAGAGATAAAATGAGGCCTGATCCTGCTTTTGCTACTTCACCTATTTGTGTTCCCGATAAGGATTATGAATTCTCTGTTGATCCTGATATAATTACTTTGGTTGAATCTGATCCTTTCCATGGTTATGAATCTGAAACTGTTGTGGCACATCTTACTAAATTAAATGATATAGCCACCCTGTTCACTAATGATGAGAGATCTCGCTATTTTTATATCCTTAAAATATTTCCGTTCTCATTAAAGGGTGATGCTAAGATATGGTTTATTTCTCTTGATCCTGGTTTTGTGCATAGTCCCCACGATATGATTTACTACTTCTCTGCTAAATATTTCCCTGCTCATAAGAAATTGGCTACTTTAAACGAAATATACAACTTTGTGCAAATTAAAGAAGAGAGTCTCCCACGAGCTTGGGGGAGGCTTCTCAAGTTACTTAATGCTTTGCCTAATCATCCTCTTAAGAAAAATGAAATACTTGATATCTTTTATAATGGACTAACCGATGCTTCCAGAGATTACCTAGATAGTTGTGTTGGTTCTCTTTTCAGGGAAAGAACACTGGATGAAGCTGGAATTCTATTGAATAATATGTTGACAAATGAAAATAATTGGGCACCTCCTGAGCCAGCTCCTGCTCCAATTAATGAGCCTATTCCTAAACCAACTCCGAAGAAGAGAGGTGTTCTATTTCTCAGTCCCGAAGATATGCAAGAGGCAAACAAATCTATGAAAGAAAAAGGTATTAAAGCTGAAGATGTTAAGAATTTACCTCCTATTGAAGAAATACATGGTCTTAATTTACCGCCTGTTGAAGAAACATATGATCTTAATCCTTTATTTATTGAAGAACCTCCTGATCACGATAACCCGACACAGGTAGTAAAGGTAAATTCTCTCTATAGATTTGGTGAAGGTGATATTCCTCATTATAAGTCTGCTAGACAATGCCTTGATGAGTTTGATAATTTTATTGTCAAACAAGAAAGCTTGAATGCTTATTTCGGTAGAGAATTGAAATATGATTCCAATATGATTAAACACTTGGGTGACTACATGGCTAATATTAGAGGTGAACTAAAACTTGTTAGCAAACATGCTTCTATGGTTACCACTCAAGTAGAACAAGTACTTAAAGCTCAAAAAGAATTGTTTGATGAAATGAATAGTAAGAAAAATGATTATGCTGTTAGAGTGGCTACTAGAACTGGTAGAATGACTCAGGAACCTTTGTATCCTGAAGGCCACCCTAAGAGAGTTGAGCAAGATTCTCAGAGAAATAATATTGATGCACCTAGTTCTTCTAAAAGGAAGAAAAAAAATGATAGGACTTTGCAAACTTCTAGTGAACCTATTGCTGAAACACCTGATAATCCAAATGATATATCTATGTCTAATGCTGAAACACAATCTGGCAATGAACATGAACCTAATGAAAATGTTAATGATGATGTTCATGATGATGCTCAACCTAGTAATGATAATGATGTAGAGGTTGAACCTGTTGTTGATCTTGATAACCCACAATCAAATAATCAACGTTATGATAAGAGAGACTTTGTTGCTAGGAAACATGGTAAAGAAAGAGAACCTTGGGTTCAGAAACCCATGCATTTTCCTCCCAAACCATCCAAGAAAAAGGATGATGAGGATTTTGAGCGCTTTGCTGAAATGATTAGACCTATATTTTTACGTATGCGATTGACTGATATGCTCAAAACTAATCCTTATGCTAAGTATAAGAAGGATATCATTACTAATAAAAGAAAGATACCGGAAGCTGAAATTTCCACCATGCTTGCTAATTATACTTTTAAGGGTGGAATACCAAAGAAACTTGGAGATCCAGGAGTACCTACTATACCATGCTCTATTAAAAGAAATTATGTTAAAACTGCTTTATGTGATCTTGGAGCCGGTGTTAGTCTTATGCCTCTCTCTTTATATCGTAGACTTGATTTGAATAAGTTGACACCTACTGAAATATCTTTGCAAATGGCTGAGAAATCAACTGCTATACCTGTCGGTATTTGTGAGGATGTGCCTGTCGTGGTTGCAAATGTTACTATTTTAACGGACTTTGTTATTCTTGATATTCCCGAGGACGATAGTATGTCTATTATTCTTGGAAGACCTTTTCTTAATACTGCAGGGGCTGTTATTGATTGCAACGAAGGCAATGTCACTTTTCATGTTAATGGTAATGAGCATACGGTACACTTTCCGAGGAAACAACCTCAAGTTCATAGTATCAACTCTATTGAAAAAATTCCGTTGATTATATTTGGAGGTTTTGAATTTCCTCTTCCTATTGTCAATAAGAAATATGATATTCTTATTATAGGGGATGTGCATATCCCCGTTGAGGTAACTTAGTGTTATTCGAACTTTCTCTGGTTTCATGTTAATCGGAATGAGTTTGTTAACAAGATCTGATCAACCTTGTTAGTGGATTATTCTTGATGACCATGAGACGGATGAAACTAGAAGCTCAACCTTCTGTACCCTCTTTATACCTTCTATTATTTAGTTGAAATAAAGTAAAAATAGTATTTTTCGCCTATTTCCTGATTTATCCGTGCAATATAAAAATACCCCGAAAATAAAAGTCCTGAGAATGTCATGCCAATTTAATATGATTTTTTCGGGAATATTTGAGGATTTATGGTGCGAAAATCACCGCAGGGGGAGTGCCCTACCCCCTGGGCGCGCCCCCTGCCTTTTGGGCCCTTATAAACCACAAGTATAGGGGATCGCAACAGTTTTCGAGGGTAGAGTATTCAACCCAAATTTATTGATTCGACACAAGGGGAGCCAAATAATATTCTCAAGTATTAGCAACTGAGTTGTCAATTCAACCACACCTGGAAACTTAGTATCTGCGGCAAAGTGTTTAGTAGCAAAGTAATATTTTTGGTATTTTGTAGTGATTGTAACAGTAGCAACGGGAAAGTAAATAAGCGTAAACCAGTATATGGAAAGCTCGTAGGCACCGGATCAGTGATGGATAATTATGACGGATGTGGTTCATCATGTAACAGTCATAACATAGGGTGACACAGAACTAGCTCCAATTCATCAATGTAATGTAGGCATGTATTCCGAATATAGTCATACATGCTTATAGAAAAGAACTTGCATGACATCTTTTGTCCTACCCTCCCATGGCAGCGGGGTCCTAATGGAAACTAAGGGATATTAAGGCCTCCTTTTAATAGAGAACCGGAACAAATCATTAGCACATAGTGAATACATGAACTCCTCAAACTATGGTCATCACCGGGAGTGGTCCCGATTATTGTCACTTCGGGGTTGCCGGATCATAACACATAGTAGGTGACTATAGACTTGCAAGATAGGATCATGAACTCACATATATTCATGAAAACATAATAGGTTCAGATCTGAAATCATGGCTATCGGGCCCTAGTGACAAGCATTAAGCATAGCAAAGTCATAGCAACATCAATCTCAGAACATAGCGCATACTAGGGATCAAACCCTAACAAAACTAACTCGATTACATGATAAATCTCATCCAACTCATCACCGTCCAGCAAGCCTACGATGGAATTACTCACGCACGGCGGTGAGCATCATGAAATTGGTGATGGAGGATGGTTGATGATGACGACGGCGACGAATCCCCCTCTCCGGAGCCCCGAACAGACTCCAGATCAGCCCTCCCGAGAGGTTTTAGGGCTTGGCGGCGGCTCCATATCGTAAAACGCGATGATTTCTTCTCCTCTATTTTTTTCTCCCCGAAAGCAAACATATAGAGTTGGAGTTGGCGACGGAAGGTGTTCAGGGGGGCCACGAGGTAGGGGCGCGCCCCCCACCCTCGTGGACAGGGTGTGGGCCCCCTGTTCTTCATCTTTGGCGAGGATTTTTTATTATTTATTGTAAGGTATTCCGTGAAGTTTCAGGTCATTCCGAGAACTTATGTCTTCTGCACATAAAACAACATCATGGCAATTCTGCTGAAAACAGCGTCAGTCCGGGTTAGTTCCATTCAAATCATACAAGTTAGAGTCCAAAACAAGGGCAAAAGTGTTTGGAAAAGTAGATACGACGGAGACGTATCAACTCCCCCAAGCTTAAACCCTTGCTTGTCCTCAAGCAATTCAGTTGGCAAACTGAAGGAAATAAAGAAAAACTTTTACAAACTCTGTTTTCTCTTGTTGTTGTAAATATGTCAAGTCAGCATTCAAGTTTTCAGCAAAGATTAGAACTAACCACATTTGCAATAATTCTCAGGTCTCATAATTACTTATATCAATAGCATAATCAACTAGCGAGCCATAATAATAAATATCGGATGACAACACTTTCTCAAAACAATCATAATATGATATAACAAGATGGTATCTCGCTAGCCCTTTCTGAGACCGCAAAACATAAATGCAGAGCACCTCTAAAGATCAAGGACTGACTAGACATTGTAATTCATGGTAATAGAGATCCAATCATAGTCATACCCAATATAAATTAACAGTGATGGATGCAAATGACAGCTGTGCTCTCCAGCTAGTGCTTTTAATAAGAGGATGATGGCTCAACATAAAAGTAAATAGATAAGCCCTTCGCAGAGGGAAGCAGGGATTTGTAGAGGTGCTAGAGCTCGGTTTTGAAATAGAGATAAATAATATTTTGAGCGGCATACTTCCATTATCAACATAACAACTAAGAGATGGCGATATCTTCCATGCTACACACATTATAGGCGGTTCCCAAACAGAATGGTAAAGTTTATACTCCCCCTCCACCAACAAGCATCAATCCATGGCTTTCTTGAAACAACGAGTGCCTCCAACATACATCAGGTCCCAGTGGGAGTTTTGTTTGCAATTAAATTTTGATTTAGTTTGCATAAAGCATGGGACTGGGCATCCCGGTGACCAGCCATTTTCTCGTGAGTGAGGAGCGGAGTCCACTCCTCTTGAGAATAACCCGCCTAACATGGAAGATAAGGGCAGCCTTGGTTGATACATGAGCTATTCGAGCATACAAAACAGAATGCTTATTTGAAGGTTTAGAGTTTGGCACATACAAATTTACTTGGAACGGCAGGTAGATACCGCATATAGGAAGGTATAGTGGACTCATCTGGAATAACTTTGGGGTTTAAGGGATTGGATGCACAAGCAGTATTCCCGCTTAGTACAAGAGAAGGCTAGCAAAAGACTGGGAAGCGACCAACTAGAGAGCGACAACAGCCATGTACATGCATTAAAATTAATAAACATTGGATGCAAGCATGAGTAGGATATAATCTACCATGAACATAAATATCATGAAGGCTATGTTGATTTGTTTCAACTACATGCGTGAACACGTGCCAAGTCTATTCACTTAAATCATTCAAAGGAGGATACCACCCCATCATACCACATCATAACCATCTCAATAGCATGTTGGCACGCAAGGTAAACCATTATAACTCATAGCTAATCAAGCATGGCACAAGCAACTATGATCTCTAATTGTCATTGCAAACATGTTTATTCATAACAAGCTGAATCAAGAACGATGAACTCATCATATTTACAAAAAACAAAAGAGTCGAGTTCATACCAGCTTTTCCCATCTTAGTCAGTCCATCATATATCATCATAATTGCCTTTCACTTGCACGACCGAACGATGTGAATAGTAATAAGAGTGCATGTGCATTGGACTAAGCTGCAATCTGCGAGCATTCAAGAAACAGGAGAAGACAAGGCAATATGGGCTCTGGGTTAAATCAACAATAGTGCATGTAAGAGCCACTTCAACAATTTAATTATGGTCTTCTCCTACTGAACCCCAAAGAAAAGAAAAGAAATAAAAACTATTTACACGGGAAAGCTCCCAACAAGCAAAAGAAGAACGGGAAATATTTTTGGGTTTTCTTTTTAATTATTACTACTACAGCAGAAAAGTAAACTACTACTAATGTTTTTTTTGTTTTTCTTAAGGTTTAACAAACACACAAGAAGAAAGTAGGAAAAGGAAAATAAACTAGCATGGATATTATACTGAAAGAGTATGAGCACGGACATCTAGCAATGAGTGTGTGTGTGAACATAAATGTAATGTCGGTGAGAAATACGTACTCCCCCAAGCTCAGGCTTTTGGCCTAAGTTGGTTTATTGCCAGGGATAGCCTGGCGGATACCCGTAGGTGTAGCTGAGGTCGTACTGCGACGAAGAATAGTTGGGATCATACTGTGATGCAGCGGTTATTGCCTGCTGAGCTGCAGCGTGGAGTCGGGCTGCCTCCCCTCTCCTCTCGTACTCATCTGCCTCCTCTCTGGTGATAGTATATCTTCTGTTTGCCTGGTAATCAAAGAAGGCAGGAGCAGGGAGAGTAATACGGACAACACGTCGTTTATCAAAGATTAGTCGATATAAGAGAGGTGATTCAGGCCTCTCGACAAACTGGTGTGAAGCCATAGAGTTATAATCTAAATATGCTGGAGGCAACTCCGTATCACCCTCACGAATGTCTATCTCAAGAAAATTAGCTAAGCGGGTTGCATAAAATCCTCCAAAGAAATCTCCATTATATCTATTATGATGCAACCTACGAGGTACAATGGCTCCCATATAATAAGATTGGTCTCCTAACACAGCACTCCTGGACATGCTTCATCCTTAGCATTTATGCATCTACCTATGAAGAGAGCAAAATAATGTATAACAGGAAAGTGAATGCTCCCTATGGTAGCTTGCGTTATATCTCTAGATTCCCCTACAGTTATATTAGCAAGAAAGTTTTTAAATTCAGATTTAGGGGGATCCCCAACACTACCCCATGATGGAAGTTTGCAAGTAAACGTGAAATCCTCTAAGTCCATGGTATAAGATTTGTCATAAAGATCAAACATGACTGAAGGAGAATTACGCGAAGATGAATACTCAAACCTCCTCAAAAATGAACTTGTGAGATCATGATACTTGGGGCATTTGTCAGCCTCAAAGTCCTCAAGACCGGCATTATGCAAATATTCTTTGAATTCTTCTTTGATTCCTACACGATCCATAAAATTTTCCGACGGCCATTCACAAGGCCGCACTAGAGCGTCTCTTGGTGGTTCCTCGTCAGCATCACGCGTAGCAAGCCTGGGTCCTTGCTTCTTAGAAGAACCACCTTGGAACATCTTCCTAAGCATATTGTTTTTCTCTGAAAAATTTCTGAATTTTTTAGTAACTTCAAACAAAAGTGAACCAACTTCAATAAAACTGATAGCAACTACTCCTACAAGTGCCTAGAGCCTATATCAAGCATTAGAATTTCTTGGAACCATATAAATTTGACATGCAAGCTCAAGAACATGGTCACCTATGCAGCACAAATTTGCAAAGAATAAAGCACTAGAGCAAAAACTAATTGGACCAATGGAGGAGTCACATACCAAGGAACAATCTCCCCAAGCAGTATTGCGAGAGGTGCTTTGAGCAAGGAGATCGAAAATCATAGCAAAGAGGGCTGGAACTCATGCTTTAGTTAGTTTTTCATGTTTGTGTGAGGAAGAGGAAGAAGATGGGTGCAGGAATAAGTGGAGGAGGGCCACCATGGGCCCACGAGGCAGGGGGGCGCCCAGGGGGGTAGGGCGCGCCCTCCACCCTTGTGGCCAGGTGGCAGCCCCCCCGGTAATTTTTGCACAGTAAATCCTCAAATATTCCCGAAAAAATCATATTAAATTGGCATGGCATTCTCAGTACTTTTATTTTCAGGATATTTTTATATTGCACGGATAAGTCAGGAAACAGACAGAAAAATACTATTTTTACTTTATTTCTACTAAATAACAGAAAGTATAGAGAGGGTACAGAAGGTTGTGCTTCTAGTTTCATCCATCTCATGCTCATCAAAAGGAATCCACTAACAAGGTTGATCAAGTCTTGTTAACAAACTCATTCCGATAATCATGAAACCAGAGAAATTTCGAATAACACTAGGTTACCTCAACAGGGATATGCACATCCCCAACTATAAGTATATCATATTTCTTTTTCATAGTAGGAAGAGGAAATTCAAAACCTCCAAATATAATCGATGGAATTTTTTCAATAGAGTTGATACTGTGGACTTGAGGTTGTTTCCTCGAAAAGTGTACCATATGCTCAATACCATTAACATGATAAGTGACATTGCCTTTGTTGCAATCAATAACAGCCCCTGCAGTATTAAGAAAAGGTCTTCCAAGAATAATAGACATACTATCATCCTCAGGAATATCAAGAATAACAAAGTCCGTTAAGATAGTAACGTTTGCAACCACAACAGACACATCCTCACAAATACCGACAGGTATAGCAGTTGATTTATCAGCCATTTGCAAAGATATTTCAGTAGGTGACAACTTATTCAAGTCAAGTCTACGATATAAAGAGAGAGGCATAACACTAACACCAGCTCCAAGATCACATAAAGCAGTTTTAACATAATTTCTTTTAATGGAGCATGGTATAGTAGGTACTCCTGGATCTCCAAGTTTCTTTGGTATTCCACCCTTAAAAATATAATTAGCAAGCATGGTGGAAATTTCAGCTTCCGGTATCTTTCTCTTATTTGTGACAATATCTTTCATGTACTTAGCATAAGGATTCATTTTGAGCATATCAGTCAATCGCATAGGCAAAAAGATAGGTCTAATCATTTCAGTAAAGCGCTCAAAATCCTCATCATCCTTTTCTCTTGGATGGTTTGGGAGGAAAAGGCATAGATTTCTGAACCCAATGTTCTCTTTCTTTACCATGTTTCCTAGCAACAAAGTCTCTTTTATCATAACGTTGATTCTTTGATTGTGGGTTATCAAGATCAACAACACGTTCTATTTCTACATCATTATCATTACTAGGTTGAGCATCGTCATGAACATCATCATTAACATTTTCACTAGGTTCATGTTCATTACCAGATTGTGTTTCAGCATCAGACATAGATATATCATTTGGATTATCAGGTGGTTCAGCAATAGGTTCACTAGGAGTTTGCACAATTCTATCATTTTTCTTTTTCTTCTTTTTAGAAGAACTAGGTGCATCGATATTATTTCTCTGAGAATCTTGCTCGATTCTCTTAGGGTGGCCTTCACGATACAAATGTTCCCGAGTCATTCTACCAGTTCTAGTGGCCTCTCTAACAGCATAATCATTTTTCTTACTATTCATTTCACCAAGCACTTCTTTTTGGGCTTTAAGTACTTGTTCTACTTGAGTGGTAACCATAGAAGCATGTTTGCTAACAAGTTTAAGTTCACCTCTAATATTAGCCATATAATCACCCAAGTGTTTAATCATATTGGAATCATATTTCAATTGTCTACCAAAATAAACATTGAAGTTTTCTTGTTTGACAATAAAATTATCAAACTCTTCTAAGCATTGTCTAGCAGACTTATAGTGAGGGATATCACCTTCACCAAATCTATAGAGAGAATTTACCTTTACTACCTGTGTCGGGTTGTCGAGATCGGGAGGTTCTTCAATAAATAAAGGATTAAGATCATATGTTTCTTCGACGGGCGGTAAATTAAGACCATGTATTTCTTCAATAGGCGGTAAATTCTTAACATCTTCAGCTTTAATACCTTTCTCTTTCATAGATTTCTTTGCCTCTTGCATATCTTCGAGACTGAGAAATAGAACACCTCTCTTCTTAGGAGTTGGTTTAGGAATAGGCTCAGTAATTGGAGCAGGAGCAGGAGCTGGCTCAGGAGGTGCCCAATTATTTTCATTTGTCAACATATTATTCAATAGAATTCCAGCTTCATCCGGCGTTCTTTCCCTGAAAAGAGAACCAGCACAACTATCCAGGTAATTTCTGGAAGCATCGGTTAGTCCATTATAGAAGATATCAAGTATTTCATGTTTCATAAGAGGATGATCAGGCCAAGCATTAAGTAACTTGAGAAGCCTCCCCCAAGCTTGGGGAGACTCTCTTCTTTAATTTGCACAAAGTTGTATATTTCCTTTAAAGCAGCTTGTTTCTTATGAGCAGGGAAATATTTAGCAGAGAAGTAATAAATCATATCCTAGGGACTACTGCTACCTCTTGAGCACTGCGTTGGATTTCTCCGAAGAGGAGAGGATGATGCAGCAAAGTAGCATAAGTATTTCCCTCAGTTTTTGAGAACCAAGGTATCAATCCAGTAGGAGGCTACACGCAAGTCCCTTGTTCCTACACAAAACAATAGCTCAACGCAACCAACGCGATTAGGGGTTGTAAATCCCTTCACGGTCACTTACGGGAGTGAGATCTGATAGAGATGATAGATAATATTTTTGGTATTTTTGGTATAGAGATGCAAAGCAAAAAGTAAAAGGCAAAGTAAAAAAGCAAAGCAATAATAAAGTGGTGGAGATTGATATGATGAGAATAGACCCGGGGGCCATAGGTTTCACTAGTGGCTTCTCTCAAGAGCATAAGTATTCTACGGTGGGTGAACGAATTACTGTTGTGCAATTGACAGAATTGAGAATAGTTATGAGAATATCTAGGTATGATCATGTATATAGGCATCACGTCCGAGACAAGTAGACCGACTCCTGCCTGCATCTACTACTATTACTCCACTCATCGACCGCTATGCAGCATGCATCTAGAGTATTAAGTTAAAAACAGAGTAACGCCTTAAGCAAGACGACATGCTGTAGAGGAATAGTTTCATGCAGTATGATAAAAACCCCATCTTGTTATCCTCGATGGCAACAATACAATATGTGCCTTGCTGCCCCTTCTGTCACTGGGAAAGGACACCGCAAGATTGAACCCAAAGCTAAGCACTTCTCCCATGGCAAGAAAAACCAATCTAGTAGGCCAAACCAAACTGATAATTCGAAGAGACTTGCAAAGATAACCAATCATACATAAAAGAATTCAGAGAAGATTCAAATATTATTCATAAATAGATTTGATCATCAACCCACAATTCATCGGTCTCAACAAACACACCGTAAAAAGAAGATTACATCGAATAGATCTCCACGAGAGAGGGGGAGAACTTTGTATTGAGATCCAAAAAGAGAGAAGAAGCCATCTAGCTAATAACTATGGACCCGAAGGTCTGAGGTAAACTACTCACACTTCATCGGAGAGGCTATGATGATGTAGACGCCCTCCATGATGACGGCCCTCTCCGGTGGAGCTCTGGAACAGACCCCAAGATGGGATCTCGTGGGTACAGAAAGTTGCGGCGGTGGAATTAGGTTTTTGGCTCCGTATCTGATCGTTTGGGGGTACGTAGGTATATATAGGAGAAAGGAGTACATCGGTGGAGCTACAGGGGTCCACGAGGCAGGGGCGCGCCCCCACCCTCGTGACCGCCTCTTTTGTTCCTTGGAGTAGGGTCCATGTCTCCTGGATCACGTTCGGTGAGAAAGTCACGTTCCCGAAGGTTTCTTTCCGTTTGGACTCCGTTTGATATTCTGTTTCTTCGAAACACTGAAATAGGCAAAAAACAGCAATTCTGGGTTGGGCCTCTAGTTAATAGGTTAGTCCCAAAAATAAAATAAAAGTGGAAAATAAATCCCAATATAGTCCAAAACAGTAGATAATATAGCATGGAGCAATCAAAAATTCTAGATACGTTGGAGACGTATCAGGCATCCCCAAGCTTAATTCCTGCTCGTCCTTGAGTAGGTAAATGATTAAATGAGAATTTTTGATGCGGAGTGCTACTTGGCATAATTTCAATGCAAATCTTCTTAATTGTGGTATGAATATTCAGATTCGAAAGATTCAAGACAAAAGTTCGTATTGACATAAAAATAATAATACTTCAAGCATACTAACAAAGCAATTATGTATTCTCAAAATAACATGGCCAAAGAAAGTTATCCCCACAAAATCATATAGTCTGGCTATGCTCTATCTTCACCACACGAAGTATTTAAATCATGCACAACCCCGATGATAAACCAAGCAATTGTTTCATACTTTAACATTTTCAAAACTTTTCCAATCTTCACGCAATACATGAGCGTGAGCCATGGATATAGCACTATATGTGGAATAGAATGGTGGTTGTGGAGAAGACAAAAAGAGGGGAAGATAGTCTCACATTAACTAGGCATATCAACGGGCTATGGAGATGCCCATCAATAGATATCAATGTGAGTGAGTAGGGATTGCCATGCAACGGATGCACTAGAGCTATAAGTATATGAAAGCTCAACAAAAGAAACTAAGTGGGTGTGTATCCAACTCGCTTGCTCACGAAGACCTAGGGCAATTTGAGGAAGCCCATCATTGGAATATACAAGCCAAGTTCTATAATGAAAAATCTGTTGGGGAACGTAGTAATTTCAAAATTTTCCTACGCACACGCAAGATCATGGTGATGCATAGCAACGAGAGGGGAGAGTGTTGTCTACGTACCCTCGTAGACCGAAGCGGAAGCGTTGACGCAACGTAGAGGAAGTAGTCGTACGTCTTCCCGATCCGACCGATCCAAGCACCGTTACTCCGGCACCTCCGAGTTCTTGGCACACGTTCAGCTCGATGACGCACCCCTAGCTCCGATCCAGCAAAGCTTCGGGGAGGAGTTCCGTCAGCACGACGGCGTGGTGACAATCTTGATGTTCTACCGGTGCAGGGCTTCGCCTAAGCACTGCAACGATATATTCGAGGTGGAATATGGTGGAGGGGGCACCGCACACGGCTAAGGAACGATCACGAAGATCAACTTGTGTGTTCATGGGGTGCCCCTGCCGCCGTATATAAAGGAGCAAGGGAGGGAGGAGACCGGCCCTAGGTTTGGGCGCGCCAGGGGAGTCCTACTCCCACCGGGAGTAGGATTCCACTTTTCCTAGTCCAACTAGGTCAAGGGGGGAAAGAGGGGAAGAGGGGAAGGAAGGGAGAGAGGGGCCACGCCCCAAACCCCTTGTCCAATTCGGACTGGGCTTGGGAGGGGCGCGCGCCACCTCCTGGTCCTTCCCACTAAGGCCCATCAAGGCCCATTGCTTCTTTCTCGTATTCCCGTAACTCCCTGGTACCTCCGAAAATACCCGAACCACTCAGAACCCTTCCGATGTCCGAATATAGTCGTCCAATATATCGATCTTTACGTCTTGACCATTTCGAGACTCCTCGTCATGTCCCCGATCTCATCCGGGACTCCGAACTCCTTCGGTACATCAAAACTCATAAACTCATTATATAACTGTCATCGAAACCTTAAGCGTGCGGACCCTACGGTTCGAGAACAATGTAGACATGACCGAGACACGTCTCCGGTCAATAACCAATAGCGGGACCTGGATGCCCATATTGGCTCCTACATATTCTACGAAGATCTTTATCGGTCAGACCGCATAACAACATACGTTGTTCCCTTTGTCCATCGGTATGTTACTTGCCCGAGATTCGATCGTCGGTATCCAATACCTAGTTCAATCTCGTTACCGGCAAGTCTCTTTACTCGTTCCGTAATACATCATCCCGCAACTAACTCATTAGTTGCAATGCTTGCAAGGCTTAAGTGATGTGCATTACCGAGAGGGCCCAGAGATACCTCTCCCACAATTGGAGTGACAAATGCTAATCTCGAAATACGCCAACCCAACGTCTACCTTTGGTGACACCTGTAGTACTCCTTTATAATCACCCAGTTACGTTGTGACGTTTGGTAGCACCCAAAGTGTTCCTCCGGCAAACGGGAGTTGCATAATCTCATTGTCAAAGGAACATGTATAAGTCATGGATAAAAGCAACAGCAACATACTAAACGATCGGGTGCTATGCTAATGGAATGGGTCATGTCAATCAGATCATTCAACTAATGATGTGACCTTGTTAATCAAATGACAACTCCTTTGTCCATGGTTAGGAAACTTAACCATCTTTGATTAACAAGCTAGTCAAGTAGAGGCATACTAGTGACACTCTGTTTGTCTATGTATCCACATATGTATTATGTTTCCAGTTAATACAATTCTAGCATGAATAATAAACATTTATCATGATATGTAAGGAAATAAATAATAACTTTATTATTGCCTCTAGGGCATATTTCCTTCAAAATTCCCACTAGTATATGAAAGTGACAAAATGAGAGACTCTCTATCATGAAGATCATGGTGCTACTTTGAAGCACAAGTGTGGTAAAAGGATAGTAACATTGTCCCTTCTCTCTGTTTCTCTCATTTTTTTATTTGGGCCTTTTCTCTCTTTTTTGGCTCTTTTTTTCTCTTGTTTTATTTTTCGTCCGGAGTCTCATCCCGACTTGTGGAGGAATCATAGTCTCCATCATCCTTTCCTCACTTGGGACAGTGCTCTAAAAAAATGATGATCATCACACTTTTATTTTTCTTACAACTCAACAATTACAACTCAATACTTAGAACAAAATTTGACTCTATATGAATGGCTCCGGCGGTGTACCGGGATATGCAATGAATCAAGAGTGACATGTATGAAAGAATTATGAATGGTGGCTTTGCCACGAATATACGATGTCCACTACATGATCATGCTAGCAATATGAAAATGATGGAGCGTGTCATAATAAACAGAACAGTGGAAAGTTGCATGGCAATATATCTCGGAATGGCTATGGAAATGCCATGATAGGTAGGTATGGTGGCTGTTTTGATGAAGGTATATGGTGGGTGTATGATACCGGCGAAAGGTGCGCGGTATTAGAGAGGCTAACAATGGTGGAAGGATGGGAAAAAGTGAGTATAATCCATGGACTCAACATTAGTCATAAAGAACTCATATACTTATTGCAAAAATCTAGAAGTTACCAAAGCAAAGTATTACGCGCATGCTCCTAGGGGGATAGATTCGTAGGAAAAGACCATCGCTCGTCCCCGACCGCCACTCATAAGGAATACAATCAATAAACAAATCATGCTCCGACTTCATCACATAACGGTTCACCATACGTGCATGCTACGGGAATCACAAACTTTAACACAAGTATTCCTCAAATTCAAAACTACTCAACTAGCATGACTCTAATATCACCATCTTCATATCTCAAAACAATTATCAAGCATCAATCTTTTCTTAGTATTCAACACACTCAAAAGAAAGTTTTACAAATCTTGAATACCAAGCATATTATTATTAAGCAAGTTACCATGCTATTAAAGACTCTCAAAATAATCTAAGTGAAGCATGAGAGATCAATAGTTTATATAAATCAAATCCACCACCATTCTCTTAAAGATCTAAGTAAAGCACATAGAGCAAGATTATAACGCTCAAAAGATATAAGTGAAGCACATAGAGCAAAACTACATAGCTCAAAAGATATAAGTGAAGCACATAGAGTATTCTATCAAATTCCAATTCATGTACGGATCTCTCAAAAGGTGTGTACTGCAAGGATGATTGTGGCACACTAACAAACAAAGACATAAATAATACAATACGCTCCAAGCAAAACACATATCATGTGGTGAATAAAAATATAGCTCCAAGTGAAATTACCGATGGAAGTAGACGAAAGAGGGGATGCCTTCCGGGGCATCCCCAAGCTTTGACTTTTTGGTGTCCTTGTAATATCTTGGGGGTGCCATGGGCATACCCAAGCTTAGGCTCTTGCCACTCCTTGTTCCATAATCCATCAAAAGATTTCACCCAAAACTTGAAAACTTCACAACACAAAACTCAATAGAAATCTCGTGAGCTCCGTTAGAGAAAGAAAACAAAAGACCACTTCAAGGTACTGTAATGAACTCATTATTTATTTATAGTGGTGTTAAACCTACTGTATTCCAACTTCTCTATGGATTATAAACTATTTTACTAGCCATAGATTCATCAAAATAAGCAAACAACACACGAAAAACAGAATCTGTCAAAAACAGAACAGTCTGTAGTAATCTGTAAGTAACGCAAACTTCTGGAACTCCAAAATTTCTACCAATATAGGAAGACCTAGACAATTTGTTTATTAATCAGCATCAATTGGAATCAATATTTTATCACGTTCTGGTGATTTTTAACAATTGTTTTCATGAACAGAAAGTTTCTGGAAATTACAGCAAGATCAAATAACTATCATCCAAGAAGATCCTATAGGTCTAACTTGGCACAAACGTAAATTAAAACACAAAACCAGATCTAAACAGAAGGTAGATGGATTATTTATTCCTAAACAGAATAAAAAACAAAAAACTAAAAATAAAATTGGGTTGCCTCCCAACAAGCGCTATCGTTTAACGCCCCCAGGTAGGCATAAAAGCAAGAATAGATCTAGGTATTGCCATCTTTGGTAGGCAATTCTTCAATGAGGCATCTATCTTTCTTAGAAATTTCCTTCTTTCCTGTAATTATCAAACTTTTAGGCACAAGATTGAAAAATTCATTTATAGCAAATGGTTCCTTAATGATAGCAAAAAAATTGGGATGAATACTTATAGATTTAAGATCCGCAGTTTCCTTACTAGATGATTCACCCTTATTTTAGGGAACATACATAAGCTTGGCAATTTTAGTAGGAGGACTTGGAGTATTCTTTACGGAAGAAAAAGCGGTTCCCAAGTTGGTAATGATACCCTCAAGTTTATCGATTCTAGTGGAATCTAGATTTATTTTCTCATTAACCATGGGTTCCTTCTCCTTAATATTTTTCAAAGTCACTCCTACCTTAGATCCATATTGGTAATTTGATTATGGATCTTTTATCAAGCCTTTTCATAACATGCTCCAAAGTTAACATAGTTCCATTAACCAAAAGAGGTGGTGAGCCAAATAAATCTATCATAGCATTATAAGAATCAAAAGTATGGCTACCCAAGAAATTCCCCCCGGTAATGGTATCGAGAATATATCTATACCAAGGACTAGCACCTACATAAAAATTGCGAAGAAGAACTAAAGTAGATTGCTTCCTGGTGGATCTGTTTTGAGCATTGCAAATTCTATACCAAGCGTCTTTCAGATTTTCTCCCTCCCTTTGTTTATAATTTAGGACTTCATTCTCGGGAGATACCAGAGAAAATATAAGACTAGCCATGACAACAAGGCAAATGAGAAAAAGGCAAACAGGAAAAGAGAAGGAGATTGGGAAAGAGTGGGCAAATAAAACGACAAGGGTGAAGTGGGGGAGAGGAAAACGAGAGGCAAATGGCAACTAATGTAATGCGAGAGATAGGGATTGTGATGGGTACTTGGTATGTTGACTTTTCCGCAGACTCCCCGGCAATGGCGCCAGAAACGGCTCGTTGTCGGGAGCCAAATCTTGACTCGACTTCGCGTAAGCCTCCCCGGCAACGGCGCCAGAAATGGCTCGTTGTCGGGAGTCAAATCTTGACTCGACTTCGCGTAAGCCTCCCCGGCAACGGCGCCAGAAATTCTTCTTGCTACCTCTTGAGCACTGCGTTGGATTTCCCCGAAGAGGAGAGGATGATGCGGCAAAGTAGCGTAAGTATTTCCCTCAGTTTTTGAGAACCAAGGTATCAATCCAGTAGAAGGCTACACGCAAGTCCCTTGTACCTACACAAAACAATAGCTCAACACAACCAACACGATTAGGGGTTGTCAATCCCTTCACGATCACTTACAGGAGTGAGATCTGATAGAGATGATAGATAATATTTTTGGTATTTTTGGTATAGAGATGCAACACAAAAAGTAAAAGGCAAAGTAAAAAAGCAAAGCAATAATAAAGTGATGGAGATTGATATGATGAGAATAGACCCGGGGGCCATAGGTTTCACTAGTGGCTTCTCTCAAGAGCATAAGTATCCTATGGTGGGTGAACGAATTACTGTTGAGAAATTGAGAAAATTGAGCATAGTTATGAGAATATCTAGGTATGATCATGTATATAGGCATCACGTCCGAGACAAGTAGACCGACTCCTACCTGCATCTACTACTATTACTCCAGTCATCGACCGCTATCCAACATGCATCTAGAGTATTAAGTTAAAAACAGAGTAACGCCTTAAGCAAGATGACATGCTGTAGAGGGATAGTTTCATGCAATATGATAAAAACCCCATCTTGTTATCCTCGATGGCAACAATACAATACGTGCCTTGCTGCCCCTTTTGTCACTGGGAAAGGACACCGCAAGATTGAACCCAAAGCTAAGCACTTCTCCCATGGCAAGAAAAACCAATCTAGTAGGCCAAACCAAACTGATAATTCGAAGAGACTTGCAAAGATAACCAATCATACATAAAAGAATTCAGAGAAGATTCAAATATTATTCATAAATAGACTTGATCATAAACCCACAATTCATCGGTCTCAACAAACACACCGTAAAAAGAAGATTACATCGAATAGATCTCCACGAGAGAGGGGGAGAACTTTGTATTGGGTTCCAAAAAGAGAGAAGAAGCCATCTAGCTAATAACTATGGACCTGAAGGTCGGAGGTAAACTACTCACACTTCATCGGAGAGGCTATGATGATGTAGAAGCCCTCCGTGATGACGGCCCTTTCCGGCGGAGCTCCCGAACAGGCCCCAAGATGGGATCTCGTGGATACAGAAAGTTGCGGCGGTGGAATTAGGTTTTTGGCTCTGTATCTGATCGTTTGGGGGTACGTAGGTATATATAGGAGAAAGGAGTACGTCAGTGGAGCAACAGGGGGCCCACGAGGCAGGGGCCCGCCCTAGGGGGGCGCCCCCACCCTCGTGACCGCCTCTTTTGTTCCCTGGAGGAGGGTCCAAGTCTCCTGGATCACGTTCGGTGAGAAAATCACGTTCCCAAAGGTTTCATTCTGTTTGGACTCCGTTTGATATTCTGTTTCTTCGAAACACTGAAATAGGCAAAAAATAGCAATTCTGGGCTGGGCCTCCGGTTAATAGGTTAATCCTAAAAATAATATAAAACTGGAAAATAAAGCCCAATATAGTCCAAAACAGTAGATAATATAGCATGGAGCAATAAAAAATTATAGATACGTTGGAGACGTATCAACTACGCACACAACCAGGATCAAGAGAATTAAACCATATCTTAGCATCACCCTTTAATGAGAACGGAAATATTTTGAGTATATAAAAGTAGCGAGATCTCTCATCATTAGTGAACAAGGTGGCTATATCAGTTAATTTAGTAAGATGTGCCACAACAGTTTCAGATTCATAGCCATGGAAAGGATCAGATTCAACCAAAGTAATTATATCAGGATCAACATAGAATTCATAATCCTTATCAGGAACACATATAGGTGAAGTAGCAAAAACCGGATCAGACCTCATTCTATCTCTAAGTGATTCTTTGTTCCATTTAGCTACTAACCTTCTAAGCTCATCGTTATCACTGCAAGCTAAAATAGCAGCAGAAGCTTCTCTATCAAAAATATAACCTTTAGGAATAACATGCCTATCCTCATCATCATTTTCATCAATATTATCAGATTCAATAATTTCTTTCTCTCTAGCCCTAGCAATTTGTTCATCAAGAAATTCACCAAGGGGCACAGTAGTATCAAGCATAGAAGTAGTTTCATCATAAGTATCATGCATAGCAGAAGTGGCATCATCAATAACATGCGACATATCGGAATGCATATCAGAAGCAGGTTTAGGTGTCGCTAACTTACTCATAACAGAAGGTGAATCAAGTGCAGAGCTAGATGGCATTTCCTTACCTCCCCTCGTAGTTGAGGGATAAATTGTTGTCTTAGCATCTTTCAAGTTCTTAATAGTGTCTAGCAGATATAAATCCCAAGTGACTCAAAGAATAGAGCTATGCTCCCCGGCAACGGCGCCAGAAAAAGGTCTTGATAACATACAAGTATAGGGGATCGCAATAGTTTTCGAGGGTAGAGTATTCAACCCAAATTTATTGATTCGACACAAGGGGAGCCAAAGAATATTCTCAAGTATTAGCAGCTGAGTTGTCAATTCAACCACACCTGGAAACTTAGTATCTGCGGCAAAGTGTTTAGTAGCAAAGTAATATTTTTTGGTATTTTGTAGTGATTGTAACAGTAGCAACGGGAAAGTAAATAAGCGTAAACCAGTATATGGAAAGCTCGTAGGCACCGGATCAGTGATGGATAATTATGCCGGATGCGGTTCATCATGTAACAGTCATAACATAGGGTGACACAGAACTAGCTCCAATTCATCAATGTAATGTAGGCATGTATTCCGAATATAGTCATACGTGCTTATAGAAAAAGAACTTGCATGACATCTTTTGTCCTACCCTCCCGTGGCAGCGGGGTCCTAATGGAAACTAAGGGATACTAAGGCCTCCTTTTAATAGAGAACCGGAATAAAGCATTAGCACATAGTGAATACATGAACTCCTCAAACTATGGTCATCACCGGGAGTGGTCTCGATTATTGTCACTTCGGGGTTACCGGATCATAACACATAGTAGGTGACTATAGACTTGCAAGATAGGATCAAGAACTCACATATATTCATGAAAACATAATAGGTTCAGATCTGGAATCATGGCACTCTGGCCCTAGTGACAAGCATTAAGCATAGCAAAGTCATAGCAACATCAATCGCAGAACGTAGTGGATACTAGGGATCAAACCCTAACAAAACTAACTCGATTACATGATAAATCTCATTCAACCCATCACCGTCCAGCAAGCCTACGATGGAATTACTCACGCACGGCGGTGAACATCATGAAATTGGTGATGGAGGATGGTTGATGATGACAGTAGAAACATCAATTTCATGATGCTCACCGCCGTGCGTGAGTAATTCCATCATAGGCTTGCTAGACGGTGATGGGTTGGATGAGATTTATCAGTAATCGAGTTAGTTTTGTTGGGGTTTGATCCCTAGTATCCACTATGTTCTGAGATTGATGTTGCTATGACTTTGCTATGCTTAATGTTTATCACTAGGGCCCGAGTGCCATGATTTCAGATCTGAACCTATTATGTTTTCATGAATATATGTGAGTTCTTGATCCTATCTTGCAAGTCTATAGTCACCTACTATGTGTTATGATCTGGCAACCCCGAAGTGACAATAATCGGGACCACTCCCGGTGATGACCATAGCTTGAGGAGTTCATGTATTCACTATGTGCTAATGCTTTGTTCTGGTTCTCTATTACAAGGAGGCCTTAATATCCCTTAGTTTCCATTAGGACCCCGCTGCCACGGGAGGGTAGGACAAAAGATGGCATGCAAGTTCTTTTCCATAAGCACGTATGACTATATTCGGAATACATGCCTACATTACATTGATGAATTGGAGCTAGTTCTGTGTCACCCTATGTTATGACTGTTACATGATGAACCGCATCCGGCATAATTATCCATCACCGGTCCCATGCCTACGAGCTTTCCATATACTGGTTTACGCTTATTTAATTTCCCGTTGCTACTGTTACAATCACTACAAAATACCAAAAATATTACTTTTGCTTCCTTTACTTTTGTTACCGTTACCACCACTATCATATTATTTTGCTACTAAACACTTTGCTGCAGATACTAAGTTTCCAGGTGTGGTTGAATTGACAACTCAGTTGCTAATACTTGAGAATATTCTTTGGCTCCCCTTGTGTCGAATCAATAAATTTGGGTTGAATACTCTACCCTCGAAAACTATTGTGATCCCCTATACTTGTGGGTTATCAGAAACACACTCCTGTGTGTTAGACCCCTGGGACCAGTCAATCTGAAGATAATTCGACACCCTGCTACTGAAGTTGCACTGGAAGAACAAGTGAGATCTGTCCTCATGGACATAAGCATTACATATAACACAAAGATTATCCTCATCTGGTGACCTCCAGTGTCTTCGAACCAGCATATCTTTTGTGTTAAGTCTATCAAAGAACAATAACCAACCAAAGACTTTAATCTTCATTGTGCATCTGCTCTTCCATAACCATTTGCATGGCAGAATAGTGGGCATATGAGAGTGCATGATAGTATAAAACCCTTTGGCCGAGAAGGACCCAAATTTGGAGGGCCATACCCACTAATCAGGAAGGAGAGGATCTCTTTGCAAGTTCAGCAGCCAACCTTCCAAAATTGTCAGCTCTGCAGCAGCTTCCTGGGAGATGGGCAGGTAAAACATGGAGAAAAGGTCTTGGGTCCGAAGCACATCCCTGACTGAGACCTTATCATAAATCACAAAAGAGAACAACCTGGGGAGCCTCCATACGAGGGGCAAAGAAGAGTCAACCACATGACATGCATCATGCCAGAACAAAGCAGTGTCCCCCATGTTAATATGAACAGAAGCAATGGCCCTATATGTATCATTTAGCTTGAAAACATCCCTCCACCAGAAAGATCCAGTCAAAACTGTTGCCTGAGGAACAATGTTGTCATAGTAGGAGTCCCAAATTAAAGATACCCAAGGAACATCATGCTTGTTGAAGAATTTATGGAGATGTTTCATGAGCAGCCCCTGATTCTGGATATTTAAATTGAGGATGCCCAGCCCTCCCTTATCTTTAGGCCTGCAAACAAGGTCCCAAGCTGCAGATTGCTTTGGTGTGTCAGTATTTCCTCTCCAAATGCATTGCCTGAAAATCCTATCCAACTGCTTAATGATTCCATGAGGTATATGCAAAGTGCAGAGGAAATAGATTGCCATGGAGGTTAAAACTGAAGTCAGTAGTTGCAACCTGGAGCCCTGGTTAAGCATTGCAGAACTAGCAGAGAGCCTTCTCTCAATATTATCCACTAGTGGAAGGAGATCCACAATTCCGGGTCTGGTGGTACCAAGGGTCAGACCAGGATAAGTAAAAGGGAGTTCATCTATCTTGTAACCCAGGAGAGCAGCCAACCTGAGGGCCTCATCATCCGATATATTCAAAGGTATCATAGAGGACTTTGCAAAATTTACTTTGAGGCCAGTTGACTGTTGGAACACAGCCAACATATTCTTGAGAGCCACCAGTTGTTCCTCAACAGCAGGCAGAATGATGATTGTGTCATCTGCATATTGGATGATTGGGTAGTTAGGATCATGGGATGGTATTGGAAGTGTCAGAGTCCCTTGAGCCATCATATGATTAACCACAGACTGCAACAGATCAGCAACAGTAACAAATAGAAGAGGTGACAATGGATCACCCTGTCTGACCCCACACTTACATTTAAGCTGCTTCACTGGAATGCCATTCAGTAAAACAGAGGATGTCCCAGATGAAAAAATCTCCTTAACCCAAGCAATCCACTTGCTATCAAAACCTTTATGATGAAGAACTTGCAGAATTACCTCATGCTCCACTATATCAAAAGCCTTGGCAAAGTCA
Organism: Aegilops umbellulata; assembly: GCA_032464435.1. Classification (NCBI taxonomy): domain Eukaryota; kingdom Viridiplantae; phylum Streptophyta; class Magnoliopsida; order Poales; family Poaceae; genus Aegilops; species Aegilops umbellulata. The sequence goes on along the minus strand of CP136056.1, from coordinate 533,736,560 downwards.
AGCTTAAGGATTATGATAGGTCTTTTTGATTGCTTGCATTGATGAATGTACTCAAATGCCCATGCAAGGCAATCCTGAATGGGCCTACTTTTCAAAAACCCATACTGGTTCTTATGAATGCATTGCAAAATTACCTTCTGCAACCTATTTGCCAGCAGTTTGGTGAGGAACTTCAGACAGTTGTTGGTTAGGGAAATGGGCCTGAAATCATCTGGCCCCTCAGGAGAAATCATCTTGGGAATCAGGGTGATGAGGGAGCCATTGATGTTTTCTAAAGATAATTCTCCATCATAAAAATCCTGGATGAGCTGCAAAAAATCCTGCTCAATGATAGGCCAGCATTTCTTAATAAACAGGCCATTAAAACCATCCGGTCCAGGTGCTCTGTCAGTGGGCAGCTCCTTTAGAACCTTGTTAATTTCCTCCTGTGAAAAAGGAGCAGAGAGCACATCTAGCCCATCCACTGGGTGAATCAACTGCGGGAGATCAAATCCCATGTTAATGCCTAGAGCATGATCCATCCTATTCTTAAATGAGGATCGCAGATTTCCAGCCATTTGTGTATGATCAGAGACAGGATCATTCCCTTCAACCTTAAGACTGGCAATAGAACTTTTTCTCAACATTTCCGAGGCCATTGCATAGAATAACTTTGAATTTTCCTCACCCACCTTGATATATCTGATTGTACACCGCTGCTTCCAATAAATGTAATGAATACACAACAGGTTTTCATGGTGCAACTTAACTATCTTTCTGAAATTAAACTCCAGAGTTGTGAGTGTTCTCCATTCCTCAAGCCCATTAAAATGCAGGATTACTTTGGCACAATTCAAAGTCAGCTGCTTAATGTAAGAGAATCTTTTGCTCCACACTTTCAGGTCCATTCTCAACCGTTTGAACTTTCTAGTGATAATTGCAGCAGCAGACAAGTCAGAAAAAACCGGTGCCTCCCAAGATCTCTTGACACAATCCATGAAACCTGGCATACTTCCTATGCATAGACATCTTATAGGCAAACAAATTATCATAGCAAGAAAAACTAGCATACGCAAGGAAGAGCAAAGAAACAATAGTAATCTCAACATAACGAGAGGTAATTTAGTAACATGAAAATCTCTACAACCATATTTTCCTCTCTCATAATAATTATATGTGGGATCATAAGCAAATTCAAGAAAATAGCTATCACATAAAATATTTTCAACACGATCCACATGCATGCGAAGTTGACACTCTTCCAAAATAGTGGGATTAACTAAAGTCATGACCTCTCCAAACCCACTTTTATCAAAAATTTCATAAGATTGAACATTTTCCAAATATGTGGGATCTAAAGTTGACACTCTTCCAAACCCACTTTCAATATTATTGCAAACATTATTATCAATATCATATTCATCATGGGGCTTAAATAAAATTTAAGATCATAAAAAGAATCACCCCAATCATGATCATTGCAACAAGTAGTAGACATAGCAAAACTAGCATCCTCAAGCTTAGGGTTTTGCATAATATTAGCACAGTTGACATTAATAGAGTTTGTAATAACATCATTGCAATCATGCTTTTTATTCATTAAGCTATCGTGACTCTCTTCATAAATTTGTTCATCACAATTTTCAGATTCATGAATTTCAAGCAAAACCTCATAAAGATAATCTAGTGCACTCAAATCACTAGAAATTGGTTCATCATAATTGGATCTCTTAAAAAGATTAGCAAGTGGATGAGGATCCATAAACTTTTAGCAAGCGAAGATGCAAGAGAAGGCACATGGTAACACAAGCGAACAAAAGATCGAACGGAAGAGGGGCGAGAGAAGGCAACTGTTTTCGAAAATAGTTTTAGAAGTGGGGGAGAGGAAAACGAGAGGCTAATGGCAGATAATGTAAAGCGAGGGAGAAGAGTTTATGATGGGTACTTGGTATGTCTTGACTTGGCGTTGATCTCCCCGGCAACGGCACCAGAAATCCTTCTTGCTACCTCTTGAGCATGCATTGGTTTTCCGTTGAAGAAGAAAGGGTGATGCAGCAAAGTAGCGTAAGTATTTCCCTCAGTTTTGAGAACCAAGGTATCAATCCAGTAGGAGACAACGCACAAGTCACCTAGTACCTGCACAAACAATCAAGAACCTTGCAACCAACACGATAAAGGGGTTGTCCATCCCTTCACGGTCACTCGCAAAAGTGAGATCTAATAGAGATGGTAAAGTAAATATTTTTGGTATTTTTGTTGTATAGATTGGAAAGTAAAGATTGCAAAATAGTAAACAAGATGCGATGTAAATAAAAGATATGCAATATAATAGGAAATAGACCCGGGGGCCATAGGTTTCACTAGTGGCTTCTCTCAAGATAGCATGTAGTACGGTGGGTGAACAAATTACTGTTGGGGAACGTAGTAATTTCAAAAAAATTCCTACGCACACGCAAGATCATGGTGATGCATAGCAACGAGAGGGGAGAGTGTTTTCTGCGTACCCTCATAGACCGAAGCGGAAGCGTTGACACAACATAGAGGAAATAGTCGTACGTCTTCAAGGTCCAACCGATCCAAGCACCGTTACTCCGGCACCTCCGAGTTCTTAGCACACGTTCAGCTCGATGACGCTCCCCGGGCTCCGATCTAGCAAAGCTTCGGGGATGAGTTTCGTCAGCACGACGGCGTGATGACGATGATGATGTTCTACCGATGCAGGGCTTCGCCTAAGCACCGCAACGATATGACCGAGGTGGAATATGGTGGAGGGGGGCACCGCACACGGCTAAGGAACGATCACGAAGATCAACTTGTGTGTTCTAGGGTGCCCCGCTGCCCCCGTATATAAAGGAGGGAGGGGGAGGTGCGGCCGGCCCCCATGGGGTGTGCCTAGAGGAGTCCTACTCTCACCGGGAGTAGGACTCCCCCCTCTCTTGCCTTGTTGGAGAAGAAAAGGGGGAGGGAGAAGAGGAAAGGGGGGCGCCGCCCCCCCTTCCTTGTCCTATTCGGACTAGGGGGGAGGGGGCGCGCGGCCTGCCCTGGCCGGCCCCTCTCTTCTCCCTTATGGCCCATGAAGGCCCATTAACCCCCCGGGGGGTTCCGGTAACCCCTCGGTACTTCGATAAAATGCCGATTTCACCCAGAACGATTCCGATGTCCAAATATAGGCTTCCAATATATCGATCTTTATGTCTCGACTATTTCGAGACTCCTCGTCATGTCCGTGATCACATCCGGGACTCGGAACTACCTTCGGTACATCAAAATGTATAAACTCATAATAACTGTCATCGTAACGTTAAGCGTGCGGACCCTACGGTTCGAGAACAATGTAGACATGACCGAGACACGTCTCCGGTCAATAACCAATAGCGGGACCTGGATGCCCATATTGGCTCCTACATATTCTACGAAGATCTTTATCGGTCAGACCGCATAACAACATACGTTGTTCCCTTTGTCATCGGTATGTTACTTGCCCGAGATTCGATCGTCGGTATCCAATACCTAGTTCAATCTCGTTGCCGGCAAGTCTCTTTACTCGTTCCGTAATAAGTCATCTCACAACTAACATATTAGTTGTAATGCTTGCAAGGCTTATGTGATGTGCATTACTGAGAGGGCCCAGAGATACCTCTCCGACTATCGGAGTGACAAATCCTAATCTCGAAATACGCCAACCCAACAAGTACCTTTGGAGACACCTGTAGAGCACCTTTATAATCACCCAGTTACGTTGTGACGTTTGGTAGCACACAAAGTGTTCCTCCGGTAAACGGGAGTTGCATAATCTCATAGTCATAGGAACATGTATAAGTCATGAAGAAAGCAATAGCAACATACTAAACGATCGGGTGCTAAGCTAATGGAATGGGTCATGTCAATCAGATCATTCAACTAATGATGTGACCTCGTTAATCAAATAACAACTCTTTGTTCATGGTTAGGAACATAACATCTTTGATTAACGAGCTAGTCAAGTAGAGGCATACTAGTGACACTCTGTTTGTTTATATATTCACACATGTATTATGTTCCCGGCTAATACAATTCTAGCATGAATAATAAACATTTATCATGATATATGAGGAAATAACTAATAACTTTAGGCATATTTCCTTCAGTCTCCCACTTGCACTAGAGTCAGTAATCTAGATTACACAGTAATGATTCTAACACCCATGGAGTTTTGGTGCTGATCATGTTTTGCTCGTGGAAGAGGCTTAGTCAACGAGTCTGCTACATTCAGATCCGTATGTATCTTGCAAATCTCTATGTCTCCCACCTGGACTAGATCCCGGATGGAATTGAAGCGTCTCTTGATGTGCTTGGTTCTCTTGTGAAATCTGGATTCCTTTGCCAAGGCAATTGCACCAGTATTGTCACAATAGATTTTCATTGGACCCGATGCACTAGGTATGACACCTAGATCGGATATGAACTCCTTCATTTGCTGCTTCCGAAGCAGCTATGTACTCCGCTTCACATGTAGATCCCGCCACGACGCTTTGTTTAGAACTGCACCAGCTGACAGCTCCACCGTTTAATGTAAACACGTATCCGGTTTGCGATTTAGAATCGTCCGGATCAGTGTCAAAGCTTGCATCAACGTAACCGTTTACGATGAGCTCTTTGTCACCTCCATATACGAGAAACATATCCTTAGTCCTTTTCAGGTACTTCAGGATGTTCTTGACCGCTGTCCAGTGATCCACTCATGGATTACTTTGGCACCTCCCTGCTAAACTTATAGCAAGGCATACATCAGGTCTGGTACACAGCATTGCATACATGATAGAGCCTATGGCTGAAGCATAGGGAACATCTTTCATTTTCTCTCTATCTTCTGCAGTGGTCGGGCATTGAGTCTTACTCAATTTAACACCTTGTAGTACAGGCAAGAATCCTTTCTTTGCTTGATCCATTTTGAACTTTTTCAAAACTTTGTCGAGGTATGTGCTTTGTGAAAGTCCAATTAAGCATCTTCATCTATCTTTATAGATTTTGATGCCCAATATGTAAGCAGCTTCACCGAGGTCTTTCATTGAAAAATTCTTAATCAAGTATCCCTTTATGCTATCCAGAAATTCTATATCATTTCCGATTAGTAATATGTCATCCACATATAATATCAGAAATGCTACAGAGCTCCCACTCACTTTCTTGTAAATACAGGCTTCTCCAAAAGTCTGTATAAACCCAAATGCTTTGATCACACTATCAAAGCGTTTATTCCAACTCCGAGAGGCTTGCACTAGTCCATAAATGGATCGCTGGAGCTTGCACACTTTGTTAGCTCCCTTTGGATCGATAAAACCTTCTGGTTGCATCATATACAACTCTTTTTCAAGAAATCCATTCAGGAATGCAGTTTTTACATCCATCTGCCAAATTTCATAATCATAAAATGCGGCAATTGCTAACATGATTCGGACAGACTTAAGCATCGCTACGGGTGAGAAGGTCTCATCGTAGTCAATCCCTTGAACTTGTCGAAAACCTTTCACGACAAGTCGAGCTTTTTAGACAGTAACATTACCGTCGGCGTCAGTCTTCTTGAAGATCCATTTATTCTCAATTGCTTGCCGACCATCGGGCAAGTCAACAAAAGTCCACACTTTGTTCTCAGATTTCATGGCTTCAAGCCATTTTGCGGAATCTGGGCTCACCATCGCTTCTTCATAGTTCGTAGGTTCACCATGATCTAATAGCATGATTTCCAGAACAGGATTGCCGTACCACTCTGGTGCAGATCTTACTCTGGTTGATCTACGAGGTTCTGCAGAAACTTGATCTGAAGTTGCATGATCATCATCATTAACTTCCTCACTAATTGGGTTAGATGTCACAGAAACTAGTTCCTGTGATGTGCTATTTCCCAATAATGGAGCAGGTATAGTTACCTCATCAAGTTCTACTTTCCTCCCACTCACTTCTTTCGAGAGAAACTCCTATTCTAGAAAGGATCCATTTTTAGCAACGAATGTCTTGCCTTCGGATCTGTGATAGAAGGTGTACCCAACAGTTTCCTTTGGGTATCCTATGAAGACGCATTTCTCCGATTTGGGTTCGAGCTTATCAGGTTGAAGTTTTTTTCACATAACCATCGCAGCCCCAAACTTTAAGAAACGACAACATTGGTTTCTTGCCAAACCATAGTTCATAAGGCATCGTCTCAACGGATTTTGATGGTGCTCTATTTAACGTGAATGCGACCGTCTCTAAAGCATAACCCCAAAACGATAGCGGTAAATCTGTAAGAGATATCATAGATCGCACCATATCAAGTAAAGTACGATTACGATGTTCAGACACACCATTACATTGTGGTGTTCCGGGTGGCGTGAGTTGCGAAACTATTCCGCATTGTTTCAAATGTAGACCAAACTCGTAACTCAAACATTCTCCTCCACGATCAGATCGTAGAAACTTTATTTTCTTGTTACGATGATTTTCAACTTCACTCTGAAATTCCTTGAACTTTTCAAATGTCTCATACTTGTGTTTCATTAAGTAGATATACCCATATCTGCTTAAATCATCTGTGAAGGTGAGAAAATAACGATATCCTCCACGAGCTTCAATATTCATTGGACCACATACATCTGTATGTATGATTTCCAACAAATCTGTTGCTCTCTCCATAGTACCGGAGAACTGTGTTTTAGTCAACTTGCCCATGAGGCATGGTTCGCAAGTACGAAGTGATTCATAATCAAGTGGTTCCAAAAGTCCATCAGTATGGAGTTTCTTCATGTGCTTTACACCGATATGACCTAAACGGCAGTGCCACAAATAAGTTGCACTATCATTATCAACTCTGCATCTTTTGGCTTCAACATTATGAATATGTGTATCACTACTATCGAGATTCATAAAAAATAGACCACTCTTCAAGGGTGCATGACCATAAAAGATATTACTCATATAAATAGAACAACCATTATTCTCTGATTTAAATGAATAACCGTCTTGCATCAAACAAGATCCAGATATAATGTTCATGCTCAACGCTGGCACCAAATAACAATTATTTAGGTCTAATACTAATCCCGAAGGTAGATGTAGAGGTAGTGTGCCGACGGCGATCACATCGAATTTGGAACCATTTCCCACACGCATCGTCACCTCGTCCTTCGCCAGTGTTCGCTAAATCCGTAGTCCCTGTTTCGAGTTGCAAATATTAGCAACAGAACCAGTATCAAATACCCAGGTGCTACTGCGAGCTCTAGTAAGGTACACATCAATAACATGTATATCACATATACCTTTGTTCACCTTGCCATCCTTCTTATCCGCCAAATACTTGGGGCAGTTCCGCTTCCAGTGACCAGTCTACTTGCAGTAGAAGCACTCAGTTTCAGGCTTAGGTCCAGACTTGGGTTTCTTCTCTTGAGCAGCAACTTGCTTGCTGTTCTTCTTGAAGTTCCCCTTCTTTTTCCCTTTGCCCTTTTTGTTGAAACTAGTGGTCTTGTTGACCATCAACACTTGATGCTCCTTTTTGATTTCTACCTCCGCAGCCTTTAGCATTGCCAAGAGCTCGGGAATCGTCTTATCCATCCCTTGCATATTATAGTTCATCACGAAGCCCTTGTAGCTTGGTGGAAGTGATTGGAGAATTCTGTCAATGACGCAATCATCCGGAAGATTAACTCCCAGTTGAATCAAGTGATTACAATACCCAGACATTTTGAGTATATGCTCACTGATAGAACTATTCTCCTCCATCTTGCAGCTATAGAACTTATTGGAGACTTCATATCTCTCAATCCGGGCATTCTGTTGGAATATTAATTTCAACTCTTGAAACATCTCATATGCCCCATGAGGTTCAAAACGTCGTTGAAGTCCCGGTTCTAAGCCGTAAAGCATGGCACATTGAACTATCGAGTAGTCATCAACTTTGCTCTGCCAGACGTTCTTAACGTCGTCAGTTGCATCAGCAGCAGGCCTGGCACCCAGCGGTGCTTCCAGGATGTAACTCTTCTGTGCAGCAATGAGGATAATCCTCAAGTTACGGACCCAGTCCGTGTAATTGCTACCATCATCTTTCAACTTTGTTTTCTCAAGGAACGCATTAAAATTCAACGGAACAACAGCACGGGCCATCTATCTACAATCAACATAAACATGCAAGATACTATCAGGGACTAAGTTCATGATAAATTTAAGTTCAATTAATCATATTACTTAAGAACTCCCACTTAGATAGACATCCCTCTAATCTTCTAAGTGATCACGTGATCCAAATCAACTAAACCATAACCGATCATCACGTGAAATGGATTAGTCTTCATTGGTGAACATCATTATGTTGATCATATCTACTATATGATTCACGCTCGACCTTTCGGTCTCCGTGTTCCGAGGCCATATCTGCATATGCTAGGCTCGTCAAGTATAACCCGAGTATTCTGCGTGTGCAAAACTGGCTTGCACCCGTTGTAGATGGACGTAGAGCTTATCACACCCGATCATCACGTGGTGTCTGGGCACGACGAACTTTGGCAACGGTGCATACTCAGGGACAACACTTCTTGATAATTTAGTGAGAGATCATCTTATAATGCTACCGTCAATCAAAGCAAGATAAGATGCATAAAAAGATAAACATCACATGCAATCAATATAAGTGATATGATATGGCCATCATCATCTTGTGCTTGTGATCTCCATCTCCGAAGCACCGTCATGATCACCATCGTCACCGGCGCGACACCTTGATCTCCATCGTAGCATCGTTGTCGTCTCACCAATCTTATGCTTCTACGACTATCGCTACCGCTTAGTGATAAAGTAAAGCATTACAGGGCGATTGCATTGCATACAATAACGCGACAACCATATGGCTCCTGCCAGTTGCCGATAGCTCAGTTACAAAACATGATCATCTCATACAATAAAATTTAGCATCATGCCTTGACCATATCACATCACAACATGCCCTGCAAAAACAAGTTAGACGTCCTCTACTTTGTTTGTTGCAAGTTTTACGTGGCTGCTACGGGCTTAAGCAAGAACCAATCTCACCTACGCATCAAAAACCACAACGATAGTTTGTCAAGTTGATGCCATTTTAACCTTCGCAAGGACCAGGCGTAGCCACACTCGGTTCAACTAAAGTTGGAGAAACTGACACCCGCCAGCCACCTGTGTGCAAAGCACGGCGGTAGAACCAGTCTCGCGTAAGCGTACGCGTAATGTCGGTCCGGGCCGCTTCATCCAACAATATCGCCGAACCAAAGTATGACATGCTGGTAGGCAGTATGACTTATATCGCCCACAACTCACTTGTGTTCTACTCGTGCATATAACATCAAACCATAAAACCTAGGCTCGGATGCCACTGTTGGGGAACGTAGTAATTTCAAGAAAATTCCTACGCACACGCAAGATCATGGTGATGCATAGCAACGAGAGGGGAGAGTGTTGTCTACGTACCCTCGTAGACCGAAGCGGAAGCGTTGACGCAACGTAGATGAAGTAGTCGTACGTCTTCCCGGTCCAACCGATCCAAGCACCGTTACTCCGGCACCTCCGAGTTCTTAGCACACATTCAGCTCGATGACGCTCCCCGGGCGCCGATCCAGCAAAGCTTCGGGGATGAGTTTCGTCAGCATGACGGCGTGATGACGATGATGATGTTCTACCGATGCAAGGCTTCGCCTAAGCACCGCAACGATATGACCGAGGTGGAATATGGTGGAGGGGGGCACCGCACACGGCTAAGGAACGATCACGAAGATCAACCTGTGTGTTCTAGGGTGCCCCCTGCCCTCGTATATAATGGAGGGAGGGGGAGGTGCGGCCGGCCCCCATGGGGTGCGCCTGGAGGAGTCCTACTCCCACCGGGAGTAGGACTCCCCCCTCTCTTGCCTTGTTGGAGAAAGAAAGGGGGAGGGAGAAGAGGAAAGTGGGGCGCCGCCCCCCCCCCTCCTTGTCCTATTCGGACTAGGGGGAGGGGGCGCGCGGCCTGCCCTGGTCGGACCCTCTCTTCTCCCTTATGGCCCATGAAGGCCCATTAACCCCCCGGGGGGTTCCGGTAACCCCTCGGTACTTCGATAAAATGCCGATTTCACCCGGAACGATTCCGATGTCCAAATATAGGCTTCCAATATATCGATCTTTATGTCTTGACCATTTCGAGACTCCTCGTCATGTCCATGATCACATCCGGGACTCCAAACTACCTTCGCTACATCAAAATGTATAAACTCATAATAACTGTCATCGTAACGTAAGCGTGCAGACCCTACGGTTCGAGAACAATGTAGACATGACCGAGACACGTCTCCGGTCAATAACCAATAGCGGGACCTGGATGCCCATATTGGCTCCTACATATTCTATGAAGATCTTTATTGATCAGACCGCATAACAACATACGTTGTTCCCTTTGTCATCGGTATGTTACTTGCCCGAGATTCGATCGTCGGTATTCAATACCTAGTTCAATCTCGTTGCCGGCAAGTCTCTTTACTCGTTCCGTAATACATCATCTCACAACTAACATATTAGTTGTAATGCTTGCAAGGCTTATGTGATGTGCATTACCGAGAGGGCCCAGAGGTACCTCTCCGACTATCGGAGTGACAAATCCTAATCTCGAAATACGCCAACCCAACAAGTACCTTTGGAGACACCTGTAGAGCACCTTTATAATCACCCAGTTACGTTGTGACGTTTGGTAGCACACAAAGTGTTCCTCCGGTAAACGGGAGTTGCATAATCTCATAGTCATAGGAACATGTATAAGTCAGAAGAAAGCAATAGCAACATACTAAACGATCGGGTGCTAAGCTAATGGAATGTGTCGGGGATATACCCCGCGGTGTAAACCGGCCAGAAGTTAAACCGGTCGGACTTGGCGGTTTACCTGAAGACCTGCCCTGACCTTGGCGGTTTACAAGCAACCCGCTTGGACGTTGTAACTCAATGGTAACTCGACGGACGGGTCAGAGGAGCGACAAGACCAGGTGGCCCGTCTGGCGGTTCATGAAGGCCGGTTCAACTATTGTGGGCCGGTTCAAGAGGAAAGGAATATTTACCTTACAAGGAGTCAAGACCGAGACTTGTACCCGGTTTGTATTAGAGATAGACTAGTCCTAATCCTAATAGGACTCCGCATGTAAACCGCCCCTTCAACATATATAAGGAGGGGCAGGGCTCCCCAAAAGGGGGGACAAGTTACAGGTTAGAAGTTAGAAGCTCCAAGCTACAAGCAATCGATAATCTCTAGGGCTAGACACAAGAGCCGGTTTACGGCGACTCCCTCAGGAGCATAATGAGAACTAGCCTCAAACAGCATGTAGGGTTATTACCGGATGATGTTTCCCGGGGCCCGAAGCTGTCTAAATCCTTGTCTTTGCGTGTTGATCCGCCCTGCGTCTCTCGTCCCGCTCAACCCCTCTCAAGCTACCACATAGATGCGTTGGCCTCGCGACTAAGTCCTTACACTAGGGCATCTGACGTGACAATTCCACGACAGTTGGCGCCCACCGTGGGGCTCGCGCACGGTGGTGTTGAGTTCTTGAAAGGATCTCTCCCAGGGATCGAGGAGCTCGTGATCATCCGGTGAATAAGAGTCATCATGCAAGTTTAAACTTGAGAGGTTAGGGTTTCGTACATGCAGCTGCACACGACCTGGAAGGCAGATATATTTTTTTGGTGCGCCACCGTCAAAGTAGTGTCATTGGTTTTCGGCGATCCAACAATCGCAAGCTGCATCGAAACGGACAGGAAATCCGTTGATGGATCAAGTCAAGTTGTGTTAGCTGCTTCACGCCTCCACTAATGGATCAAGTCCCGAAGAAAACAATGGTGCGACTACTAGTACTTGCACGGTTTAAAGAAAAATCATCAATTACGATCCGGAAGTGGATACAACTACGATCTGGAAGTGGAGACAGCGTTGGCCCGGCTTCCGCGATGCCTCCTTCTACTGGTTGCGTGACGTCTGAGCCGCCGTCCATCTTCGTTCGCCTCGAGCGCCTGCTGAATCGACCATTGACACTCGCGTCCGTGCCTTCGAATAAACTGGTTGTTCCTGCCACAATGGGCCGTCGCCTTGACCTCACGCCGCCTTCGCCGGAGTAGGCCTTTTGAGCCGGCCTCTCGTGTGCTCGGCGGACTGGTAGCCCCGCGCCGGCCCCGTTGTGTTCGCTTGCAGGCTCACCACTCCGGGTTGCCGCCGTCTCTGCCGTTTCAAGCCGTCGTTCGGCTTTCCGCTGCTGCGGCCTGTCGCCGAACCGCCGCACCTCCGCGGTGAGCCGGGGCGCTGACTCTCTTGTGCGCGGCTTTCGCTCCCCCTTCCGAGCTGATTCATCGGCACCCCTCTGCTCCGAGTCGCCCTTGACTCCACGGCCTCACTCCGCGTCGTCCCCAACATCAACTTTGCCAAGTCGCCGAGTAGCGGCATCGGGGATTCTGCTGCGCTCGTCGTGCCCCGCCCGCCTTGCTGAGCCGTCCCAGCTGGTTCACCTCCGCCCGCGCCGGTTGATGGCATCACCCTGGGTCATCGCGTTTCCAAAGTCGCGCCCGCGCCCGCATCCGAGCTGCCGCGCTGAGAGCCGCCTCCTGCCGCGACAGGGACGGCGGTCCTAAACCGTTGCTGGCTTAAACCGCCACCGCGCTCTGCCGGATTGAACCTGTCAGCCGGTTTCTCGGCACCTCAAACCGCCGCACCCCGAGCAGTGACCGCGGGCCTCCGCCGCCACAGCTCTTCAACCCGCCATCGGTTTAGTCATCGCCTCGCCGCCGCTCTAAACCGACCACGGTTGTACCTCTCCAACCTGCCGCTGCCGCGGACGCACCTCGATGATCCGCCGTCAAATTACCCCTGATTCAGCTACTTCGCCGCGACGAACCGGCCGTGCGCGACCCCGCTTCTGAGTCGTCGCCACCGCTGAACCGCCGAGTCGCTGATACGTCCCCGCTTTTTTACCTCCTCTCGGGCCGCCACCGCCACCCTTCGAGCCAGCATTGCTTCTGCCACAAATCGCTGAGCCTCCGCGTTAAGCCCTGTGCCGGTTCACCGCATCCGTGTCCAATTGCTGGGTCGCCGCGCTCGCCTGCTTTGCTTCCGCTTCTCTGCTGCATTTTTGTCTGAAGATGTTATGAGCACATGCTGCTGCTACTTCATGTGTGTTGAGGGACAGCGGCGGCCTCGTTCGCTGGTCTCTGCATGTATGTTGCGTGCAAGGCATTGGTGTTGCAAGTGCATTACTACTCACGCGTGGAGATCCAGGGCCACTGCCGTTTCTTCATCACATTAAGACAAAAGACATCAATTACTGGTGCTATTTACTCCACGTAAGATCAAGGATACAATATGCTTTGGTTGCTGGTGCTACTAGTTGGGCTGTGAATTGCTACGTCCACGGCACGACACTACCAGGTTCAACAGCCTATGGCATCCTGGAAAGTGTGATTTTCCGATGCTAGGCTTCTGTATATCCCAGTTAAAATTATGGGTGGAGCACACATCAACTAGCCGGGACCGTGTCTGCGATTGACTCTCCATCCACGCCGGCTTACGACGCCTGCGGCCGGCTCTCCGTCCGCGCGGGTTTATAATGCCCGCAGACGACTCATTGTCTGCACCAGTTTACCACACTGCGACCGGTTCACCTGTGATTGATTTCAGCTTCATACAGTTATCATCAATTTCATGGCAGGTTATTTCCGGCCCAAACGAATCAGGTGATATCCATCTAAATCTATTTTTGGACATATATTGTTTTTATAAAAAGAACAATTACGTTGGTTTTTGCATATTTTTATATGCAGGACAATTATTCGCCACAACATTGGTGTTACACCATGCATATGGAGCGTGCACCAGCGTTATTATGTATTGGCTTTTGATCGTTCCACACTGCTTAAACGGACGAGTGTAAACCGCCGGTGGTCCGGTTTACATCAGCACACGACCGGTTCTCCATCTACGCCGGCTTACAACACCCGTATAGGCCGACTCTCCGTCTGCGCCGGTTTATAATGCCCGCAAGCGACTCTCCGTCTGCGCCGGTTTACAACTCCTGAGGCCGACATGGTGATCATCAGCTCTACGATGGATAACCCCTGGCGTGCTATATCAAGTGAAATCCATCCGGACAAATTGGCTATTGCAAAAAGGAATTATGATATCGCTGACCTATTGCACAACCCATGCCGGTTTATATCGCGATCCAGATCGCGTCAACTCGTCAGGACCATGCGAATTACCCAATAGCGCATGCACAGGCTGCCATCCCCCGCAGTCCGGTATACATCAACGTACCGGGCCGCACCTGTCTGCGCGAGCCATTTATTGAGTATGAACAAGTCACAGCTTGGGTAGCCCGGTTTTCTTTCAAATTGGAGGCAAATTATCATCAACCGCCGTCTGCACTGGATGGATCAATGCAGGCGCACAAGTCACCGCCGCTACAGTTTGGTTAACTTCAAATCACCAGTTGGAAGGAACCATTGGCCGAGTTGCTGACACGGTTCATACGGGATCATTTACAACCCGCCGCAGTCACCTCAACCTTCTGTGTATTCACATCGTGTTATCAACACCAATGATATACAAGTTATACCGGTTTATATCACGGTCAAATATGGAGAATCTCAAGCCAACCCCTCGAGTCACCTTGAGACTTGGGGGCTACGATGATATGACGAAGCAAGTCTTGCCAATTTCAGCCGGTTTAAGAACCCGGGGACGATGGAGGGAAAGATAACCCGATCCCGGAGGCTACTATTATGTTGATGAAAGTTTAAAAGCCGTTAGAAAATTTCCGGCTTAGAAAGTATATGGCAAAATCCCGACTCAATGAAGAAGTTTCGGATCATCAGAAAGGATTCCGGTTTGAAACCTGGCTGAAGGAAAGTCAGTATCACTGAAGCTCTCAAATATCCGGTTTACAATCCGGTTTAAGGGAAAGATGTCTCCCACAAAGCTTTGAAGCGCTCAAATCCGGTTTAACAATGTCCGGTACAAAAAGGAATTAACTTCTCGCAAGTTCGAGTTTAAAGGCCGTCAAGAAAATTTCCGGCTGAAAATGAAGATTCCGGTTTAAAATCCGGTTCAAGGGAAAGATGTCTCCCGCAAAGCTTTGAAGCTCTTAAGATCCGGTCAAAGATCCCGGTTCCAGAAGAATTTATCTCTTGCAAAAAAGGTTAAAAATTACTGAAGACCTGCTGCCATGATGCCCGGTTCAAGCATGGGGCTTCCTGTTCAAACATAGGTCGTATTCGAACCAAAGAGAACATAGCTATTCAAACATGGGGCTTCCTGTTCAAACATAGGTCGTATTCGAACCAAAGAGAACATAGCTATTCAAACATGGGGCTTCCTGTTCAAACATAGGTCGTATTCGAACCAAAGAGAACATAGCTATTCAAACATGGGGCTTCCTGTTCAAACATAGGTCGTATTCGAACCAAAGAGAACATAGCTATCCCTATAAAGTCAGTTGGGGACCTAGTCGGCCTGAACCGTAGCTACACCTCCGGGGGGCTTGGTCATGTCTTGACGACGGTAATACCTTCTGGCTGGCACATTTGCCACTGAATCAGTTGGGGACCTAATCGACTTGAACCGTAGATTACGCCTTATGGGAGCTCGGTCATGTCTTGATGATGGTAATGCCTTCTGGTCGGCTTTTTAGCCAATGAATCATTTGGGGGCTTGGTCGTGTCCGAACCAACGCAATGCCACTTGATCGGCCCTTGGCCACTGAGTCACTTGGGGGCTTGGTCGAATCCGAACCAATGCAATGCCACTTGGCCGGCGTAATGCCACTTGGTTGCGTCTGACCATGGTAACACCATCTGACCAGCTCAGTAGAGCCTTTCTTTTTGCAAATGGTTTTATCATTGCCTTTGCTTGAAATTTTGTTTTTATAAGTATTTCTTTTGTTGCGATTTTAAACCGACAATTCTATTATGGAGTAAACCCGTATTTATCAATCCGGCTCGGCTTTCAACTACAAGTTGTGAGTACATGATCAAGTTATAATCCGGAGATCATCAGCCCGGTCTGGTTTGACTACAAGTCACCAGTATTATATATTGTTAAACCGGTGTTTATCACAGCCTGGTACGTTTTTATCATAAACCAGCGCAATATGGAAGTTATCATTACTCAAAATTCCCCTGCTATGGAAAGTTGGTAAACCGACTATATCACAGGTATGATATATTTCATATTTGATTATTCTTAATTGTTGGGCATTATGACCCGTCCGGCGGTAAACCGCTAGGACACTTTAAACTTGTTGTATGCAGAAACAGGTTGAATAACGCATGGTTATAAATTATCCGGTGTTTGTTAAACTGGCCTGGCTTTGAAGACGATAAAATTGCCAGTATATGATGAGAAATTATCCGGTGTTTATTAAACCGGACCGGCTTTGGACTATAAGTCGCCAATATATATTTGGATTGCGCCATTGGAATCATGCGCTTATATATTATTGGATTACATTATTCGAATAGCCAAACTTGGCTGAATTTTCATTATGATATTGGATGAATAAGGTTTTCATACCAGATTATGTTATCTTGAATAGCCAACATGGCTGGATTTTTATTATGGTTATTAATGTTATGATTAAAGGTTTTCAAAGTCGCTTTAGCGCAATGGTCATCATTTTCTACAATTGAAGGAATAGTCCCGAGTTGCTGCAGGCTTACAACCCGGCACTTGGGGGCTACATTATTCAAAATTGAGATTACATCAAATATGCAAGGTCATTTTTGCTCATCTTATTGAAGACCCAACTCATCACATCGTAATGAGCTGGCCTTTGGGGGCACCAATTGCTCCTGTAAACTACTAAAGAAGCATATATCAAAGTCCCAGCTCAACATTATCTTGCTGAGCCGGCCCTTGGGGGCTACACATTGCTGTTCAAAGTTTACAAGATTATATTTACAAAGTCCATGCTGATTATTACATAATGACCCGGCCCTTGGGGGCTACATTGGTCGAAGTTTTATGGGCATCAGTCAATTAAAAGTCCCAGGTTGCTGTAAGCATGACAACCCGGCACTTGGGGGCTACAGGTATTATATATTAAGAAAGATTTCCAAGTTCTCTATTGAGCAAATCAGATTGACCCGGCGTCACCAATCATAAACCGATGTTGGCAACAATCATGAACCGGTGTATGCAACAATCATAATCCGGGATCATCGTCAAACCGGCTGAATATCAGATGAATATTTCAAGACCAATATTTCTTAAACCGGCGTTTTGGAAGCTGGCTCAAATGGATTATTTCTTCACAATATTTTTCTGTCAGCAAATTGAGTATGACGCTGGCTTATTGACCTGGATTTTCTAGAAGGAGGAAATGGCAAAGACTAAGGGTGATCGGATGCCGGTTTACAAGAATTCTTAATCCGGAGCACAACCTGTCAAATTTGTTCTGGTGTTTATTTGCAGCATAAGTTTACCATGGATAAATCCAAGCTAAACTTGGGGGCTAATGTCGGGGATATACCCCGCGGTGTAAACCGGCCGGAAGTTAAACCGGCCGGACTTGGCGGTTTACCTGAAGACCTACCCTGACCTTGGCGGTTTACAAGCAACCCGCTTGGACGTTGTAACTCAATGGTAACTCGACGGACGGGTCAGAGGAGCGACAAGACCAGGTGGCCCGTCTGGCGGTTCATGAAGGCCGGTTCAACTATTGTGGGCCGGTTCAAGAGGAAAGGAATATTTACCTTACAAGGAGTCAAGACCGAGACTTGTACCCGGTTTGTATTAGAGATAGACTAGTCCTAATCCTAATAGGACTCCGCATGTAAACCGCCCCTTCAACATATATAAGGAGGGGCAGGGCTCCCCAAAAGGGGGGACAAGTTACAGGTTAGAAGTTAGAAGCTCCAAGCTACAAGCAATCGATAATCTCTAGGGCTAGACACAAGAGCCGGTTTACGGCGACTCCCTCAGGAGCATAATGAGAACTAGCCTCAAACAGCATGTAGGGTTATTACCGGATGATGTTTCCCGGGGCCCGAAGCTGTCTAAATCCTTGTCTTTGCGTGTTGATCCGCCCTGCGTCTCTCGTCCCGCTCAACCCCTCTCAAGCTACCACATAGATGCGTTGGCCTCGCGACTAAGTCCTTACACTAGGGCATCTGACGTGACAATTCCACGACAGAATGGGTCATGTCAATCAGATCATTCAACTAATGATGTGACCTCGTTAATCAAATAACAACTCTTTGTTCATGGTTAGGAAACATAGCCATCTTTGATTAACAAGCTAGTCAAGTAGAGGCATACTAGTGACACTCTGTTTGTTATATATTCACACATGTATTATGTTCCCGGCTAATACAATTCTCGCATGAATAATAAACATTTATCATGATATATGAGGAAATAAATAATAACTTTATTATTGCCTCTAGGGCATATTTCCTTCAATTACTGCCGAGCAATTGATAAAAAAGCGCATAGTTATGAAGATATCTAACACAATGATCATGAATATAGGCATCACGTCCGTGTCAAGTAGACCGAAATGATTCTGCATCTACTACTATTATTCCACACATCAACCGCTATCCAGCATGCATCTAGAGTATTAAGTTCATAAGAACGGAGTAACGCATTAAGCAAGATGACATGATGTAGAGGGATAAACTCAAGCAATATGATATAAACCCCATATTTTTATCCTCGATGGCAACAATACAATATGTGCCTTACTGCCCCTACTGTTACTGGGAAAGGAAACCGCAAGATTGAACCCAAAGCTAAGCACTTCTCCCATTGCAAGAAAGATCAATCTAGTAGGCCAAACTAAACCGATAATTCGAAGAGACTTGCAAAGATATCAAATCATGCATATAAGAATTCAGAGAAGAACCAAATCTATCCCTAATAATAAAGCACGAATTGATTCCGTGGGTTCACCATCACAATACGCTTTCTTTATGTGAATTTACGCTTTCAGTTTGAATTTAAAACATATACACGAGGTGGTACTAAATTTCGTCAACAGCGTCTCTGCCCGTGCGTACAAAGTTCTCCTTCGCTGGGCCTAGTGCATGCTAACATGGGCCAACAATGTCAACATAAGCCTGATGGAAAAGAGACGACACACATCTCTTGCTCGCTCGTTCCCTCAACTCCGTACACACACCAGCCATCGGGCTCACTCAAAAGAAAAAGCTATCTCTTGCCTCTCCATCTTCTCCCCTACTTCCTCCCTATTATCGTCCGTCAAGTACTCTGACATGAACTCTGCTCAAGCACGCGACCATGGGGCCTCTGACACGGACTCCTTTACTCGTTCTGCAAGCTGAAGCTACATAAAAAAAGGCATTGAGTCTCAAGTTCCGTCCATTCAATCTCGTCCACATTGCCGCACCAAAGCGTTCAATCTCACCGACTTCGTCGGAACACCGCTACACCCAAGCAATGGTTTCTTCCTTCGTCACCTACACAAGGTAGCAACAGGCCTCCTCTGTCCCGCTCACTCAATGCCGTGGAAATTCGTGATCAGCATGAACCCATAGCCGCAACCTCTGGAATCCCTTGAAAACGATTACTGCCAACGACTGGGACATAGCAGCCCTGGCAAGGAGCATCAATCACCGCCGCAAACTCCTGAATCTCTAACCTATATATTGACGGGGCTGAGATAGCGGAGCCTGAACTGGCGGCCATGGGTGACGAGCAGGATGGGACAGTAGTGCTCCGGGACGGGATGTGGTGAGCTTTGCAGTCCACGAGAACTCACGGGTGCGCTCCCTACTGGTGCACTGCGAAGCATTACGCGGCTTACCATGCTCGGCTATATGATAACACCATCCCTGGCGCATTCCAGGGCTTGCCGAGCTGGCCGGAGCGCCCCCGTGCCATCCACCCTCGAGTAACAGGGCGATTTGCGCACACTAGTAGAAAACGGGCCTATTGTCCCGGTTCGTAAGGGCCTTTTGTCCCGGTTCCTGAACCGGGACTAAAGGGTCGTTACTAATGCCCTCACCCTTTAGTCCCGGTTCAAACCAAAACCGGGAAAGATGGGCCTCCACGTGGCCTGTGCGCCGAGCCCTGGCAGGAGGGTCTTTGGGCCCGGTTGGTGGCACCAACCGGGACCAATAGACCTCCACGCGTCAGCATTTCTGTGGCTGGGGTTTTTGGTTTTTTTGTTTGAAAGGGGGGGGGGTTGGGGGTTTTGGGGGGTTAATTTAGGTATTTCATATATTGTGTTAGATAGCTAATTAATAGAGAGAAGTGTCCTCTCTTATGTCCATGCTTGGTTGACGCTAAGTACTATACATACGTATAGAGAGGACTAGGCACGCTAACTAGCTAGTAAGCAAACGAAGGAAACAGAAGATCGTCATGAACATATATGCATACAGAGAGAAGTGATATCGACCACCTCTCCTTCTCCGAGAGATTGGTCGAACAACAAGTTCTCGTATATCTATCATCCGACACTACCGGCTACATATATACAATAATTATCTTTTACAAATATAATCTCCTAAATTATGGACGCATGGTCCACATAGCATTCTCCGTCTTCAGCGATCACGTGGTCAAGAAAGAATGCCGCCAACTCCTCTTGAATTGCTCGCATGCGATCTGGTGCTAGGAGTTCATCCCGCTACCGAAACATCTAATTTGAAGAAGGGGGTCAATACATATATATATATACATATATATATATATATATACATATATATATACATATATATATATATATACATATATATATACACATATATATATATATATATATGAATGAATGAAACTCAACACAAATGATGGTAATAAACTAAAATTGTGAATATTATTTCTTACGCACTTCATATTGTTCGTCAGAGTACCCGCCCCGCTCACAGGTCGTGTGGCGGATGGACTCACAAACGTAGTATCCACAGAAATCATTCTCTTGTTCCTGCCACAATCACTTTACAAGAAATAGAGGTCAATCAAACAGATAAGCAAGAATGCCAAATGGTATTGATGAAACTAGCGCTTGAATCAATAGCTAGGAGACGCGCAGAACATGGTACTATAGTACTTACTTTCGGGTATCTAAATTCCAGCTCCTTCGGCAGTCCCGGGGATTTTGTGGTGAATTTTCTCCAAACCCTGCCAGACAAAAGAAAACAATTACTTGATATGAGGAAATGAACAAATTTGCTGATATGGTGGATAATGATCGATTTAACTTACTTCTCGAGGATTGTAGTCATGTCCGCATACTCCTGGGGATCTTTTCGTCTCGAGTCCAAGACAGTTACTACTCCCTGCTCAAGCCTAATCTCCAGGAGAATATAGTGGAAACTGCGCACGCATGCATAACTCATCAATTACATTACTACAACCTGGACTAATATATAAGGGAAACCGAATATGCACAAGACAACACTCACTTGAAGTTGTAAGGAAAGAGTATTATATCTTTGTGTTCATTTATTTTGAATGATCGTAGCAAGTTGGCCTCGGTTTCTGCGGCATGATCTTTAACCTGAACTGCATCTATGAGATCTGTGTTAATGAACCCAATATCACCGATTTGTCTTTTCTTCAATTCGGCGATCTTCAATCTGCATAATATAGTAAGGATAATTATAAATACATGCAATGAAAGAGCTGAGCTATATAGAGATACTTAATGACAGAAGTAGTAGTACTTACAGACAGCAGCAGGTGACCGTTGCTTTATCGAGGGCCAATTGATTGAAAAACTGATAGAACTCCTCAAATGAAATAGGCAACAGATCAATTCCAACAAGGTCATGCTCCGGTTTAACTCTCGCATACAAAGTACTCCTCTCCCCAGACTCTCTGCACATTTTCAAGTACCAATCATGCAATCTTCACATCATCGTTGATAGAGATCTTTCATCTTTCACGAGAGGCTTCCCGTACTCGTATCTGTGTATCTGCACGTCCAGGAAATCATAATGTACATCGTCGGGCAGGTAATCGTCAAGATTGTTATAACCGGGCACCATCCTCGGATCGACGCTAGGCACCTTGAGCAGGGGGCACGATTGATTCACTTGTTCGCCGAGCTGGGCAATTTGTTTCCCAGCTGCTCGTCGTTCTTTCAACCTTTGATCACTGACTGTATTTCCCGACCGCTCCGCTTCGGCCCATGTCTTTGCAATAATGCGCTCATAGTTGCCTTTCGGCGGAGACTTGGGTGGTTTTGCCAGGGCAGCCAGAGTGCGCTTCGCTTTCACCGGATCTACCTTTTTCTCCGGAGGTGGATGTCTCTTTGCTTTCAACCCTTGAAACCATTCCGTCGCTTCGGTTCGCGCAATCTTCGCGTTCTCCTCCGGGCTCATCTCGTATGGTAACTTCTCTGGAGTCTTCAGAGAAGGACCGAATCTGTATGTCCTCCCGCCTCTGGCTGTACTGCTAGACGCCGGCAGAGCAGACGGAGCGGCAGTCTTCTTGACTTGCTTACGAGGCGGAGGAGAAGGACTACGACGCGCCGGAGCAGCTGCCGGAGCGGCGGCGGGTCTCTTCCGCCCTTGCTGACGAGGCACAC
This sequence comes from Aegilops umbellulata, assembly GCA_032464435.1. Classification (NCBI taxonomy): domain Eukaryota; kingdom Viridiplantae; phylum Streptophyta; class Magnoliopsida; order Poales; family Poaceae; genus Aegilops; species Aegilops umbellulata. The sequence goes on along the minus strand of CP136056.1, from coordinate 533,714,055 downwards.
AAGGAGTAGGCTGGCTGCTCGGGCGCGCCGGCGCAGGCCGAGAAGGAGGCGGAGTGCCGCCACGCGCCAGAGAAGGAGCCGGCCGAGGGCCCTGATCGTCACTCACCGGAGGAGGAGGCGGTGGAGGAGGCGGAGTGCCCTGACTCGCCGGAGGAGGAGGAGGAGGAGGAGGCGTCCAGTTTGGAAGGTTGATAAGCTCCGTCCGCCATAGGCATGGAGTCTTCAGAGCAGAACCCAACCGAGTCTCCCCTTCTCCGGTAGGGTGGTCAAGCGGGAGGTCCTCAAATCCCTCCGTTATTTCATCCACCATCACCTTAGCATATCCTTCTGGAATCGGCCAGCAGTGAAAAGTTGCGCCGGGTTCATTAGGAAAAACAGAGCCAACAGCCGCCTTGACCTTCATATTCATCTATTGCGTCATAAGGTGGCAATTTTGAGCCTCCGTGATAGCATCCATGGGATAGCTGGCAGGAGCCGTCAAGACAAGCTTCGGCTGAAGCAGCTTGCTGGAAGCCACACTGCTTCTTCGCTGAGATGGCGGGGTAGCTTCAGGGGAAGCTTCGGCAGTTCGTTTGCTGCGATTTGCTTCTCGTTCCTCTATCCCGAGTACCCTTGCTTTAAGCTCCTGCAGTTCGGACTGCTGCACTTTCTTCCTCCTCTCTTGGCTTTTGTAACCGCCCGCGTCCGGAAATCCAGCCCTCCGAGGAATGGAGCCCGGCGTGCCTCGTGTCCGTCCAGGGTGCTCAGGATTCCCGAGGGCCTTTGTGAGCTCGTCGTTCTCTCTGTCTGGAAGGAACGTCCCTTGCTGCGCTGCATTGATATAGTACCGAAGCTTCTTCAAGGGTATGTCAAGTTGCTCGTCCTTCCAAATGCACTTCCCTGTTGCAGGGTCCAAGGTTCCGCCAGCCCCGAAGAACCAAGTCCGGCAACGGTCTGGCCAGTTCATTGTCTCTGGTTCGATCCCTTTTTCAACCAGATCATTCTCAGCCTTGGCTCACTTAGGCCGGGCTACGAGGTAGCCACCTGACCCCGTGCGATGGTGAAGCTTCTTCTTCGCAGCATTTTTCTTGTTTGTCGTCGACATCTTCTTACTCTTTTCCGATGTCTTGTTGGCCACAAATGCGGGCCAGTGATCTCTGATCTTCTCATATCTGCCCTTGAATTCTGGTGTCTCGTTTTTATCGACAAACCTATTCAGGTCTTTCTTCCACCTCCTGAATAGGTCTGCCATCCTCTTAAGAGCAAAAGACTTGATTAATTGCTTTTTAACTGGCTTCTTCGGATCATCCTCTGGCGGTAGGGTGAAATTTGTCTTCAGCTCAGTCCAAAGATCATTTTTCTGCATATCATTGATGTAAGACACCTCAGGGTCTTCTATAGTCGGCTTAAACCATTGCTGGATGCTGATCGAGATCTTGTCCCTAACCAGAACCCCGCACTGAGCAACAAATGCCTTCTTTGTTCGGATGGGTTCAATAGGTTGGCCGTCGGGCGCGATTGCTATGATCTCAAACCTTTCATCCGAGCTCAACTTTTTCTTTGGGCCTCGTCTCTTTACCTTAGTTGTGCTCGATCTGGAGGGCTAGAAAAAAGAATAAAGACTTAATTAATATGTGTACATACCAAAACAATGAATGCATCAATTAGCTAGTCAGCACAGGCTTAACTAATATATATACCTAGCCGGACTCGGTTCGGTCACCGGAGCCGTCATCACGGTCTCCTTCTTGCACCGGCATTAGGTCACCGGAGCCAGCTTCTTCACCCTCTCCTTCCAGACCATCGGTGTCGTTGAGAAACAACGAGATGGCATCACTTCCTTCTGCGATTATCTCCCTCAACAACGCTTCTTTTGCTTCGTCTCGGTCGGTGTCCATCGTTTCTACAAATATGTGTTGGGGAACGTAGTAATTTCAAAAATTTCCTACGCACACGCAAGATCATGGTGATGCATAGCAACGAGAGGCGAGAGTGTTGTCTACGTACCCTCGTAGACCGAAGCGGAAGCGTTGACGCAAGTAGAGGAAGTAGTCGTACGTCTTCCCGATCCGACCGATCCAAGCACCGTTACTCCGGCACCTCCAAGTTCTTAGCACACGTTCAGCTCGATGACGCACCCCTAGCTCCGATCCAGCAAAGCTTCGGGGGGAGTTCCGTCAGCACGACGGTGTGGTGACGATGATGATGTTCTACCGGCGCAGGGCTTCGCCTAAGCACTGCAACGATATGATCGAGGTGGAATATGGTGGAGGGGGGCACCGCACACGGCTAAGGAACGATCACGAAGATCAACTTGTGTGTCCATGGGGTGCCTCCTGCCCCGTATATAAAGGAGCAAGGGAGGAGGGGGCGGCCGGCCTAGAAGGGGCGCGCCAAGGGGAGTCCTACTCCCACCGGGAGTAGGATTCCACCTTTCCTAGTCCAACTAGGAGAAGGGGGGAAAGGAGGGGAGTGGAGAAGGAAGGGAGAGGGGGCCGCGCCCCCAAACCCCTTGTCCAATTCGGACTGGGCTTGGGAGGGGCGCGCGCCACCTCCTGGCTCCTTCCCACTAAGGCCCAATAAGGCCCAATAATCTTCCCCGTATTCCCGTAACTCCCCGGTACCTCCGAAAATACCCAAACCACTCAGAACATTTCCGATGTCCGAATATAGTCGTCCAATATATTGATCTTTACGTCTCGACTATTTCGAGACTCCTCGTCATGTCCCCGATCTCATACGGGACTCCGAACTCCTTCGGTACATCAAAACTCATAAACTCATTATATAACTGTCATCGAAACCTTAAGCGTGCGGACCCTATGGTTCGAGAACAATGTAGACATGACCGAGACACGTTTCCGGTCAATAACCAATAGCGGGACCTGGATGCCCATATTGGCTCCTACATATTCTACGAAGATCTTTATCGGTCAGACCGCATAACAATATACGTTGTTCCCTTTGTCATCGATATGTTACTTGCCCGAGATTCGATCATCGGTATCCAATACCTAGTTCAATCTCGTTACCGGCAAGTCTCTTTACTCGTTTCGTAATACATCATCTCGCAACTAACTCATTAGTTGCAATGCTTGCAAGGCTTAAGTGATGTGCATTACCGAGAGGGCCCAGAGATACCTCTCTGACATTCAGAGTGACAAATCCTAATCTCGAAATACGCCAACCCAACAAGTACCTTTGGAGACACCTGTAGAGCACCTTTATAATCACCCAGTTACGTTGTGACGTTTGGTAGAACACAAAGTGTTCCTCCGGTAAACGGGAGTTGCATAATCTCATAGTCATAGGAACATGTATAAGTCACGAAGAAAGCAATAGCAACATACTAAACGATCGGGTGCTAAGCTAATGGAATGGGTCATGTCAATCAGATCATTCAACTAATGATGTGACCTCGTTAAACAAATAACAACTCTTTGTTCATGGTTAGGAAACATAACCATCTTTGATTAACGAGCTAGTCAAGTAGAGGCATACTAGTGACACTCTGTTTGTCTATGTATTCACACATGTATTATGTTTCCGGTTAATACAATTCTAGCATGAATAATAAACATTTATCATGAAATAAGGAAATAAATAATAACTTTATTATTGCCTCTAGGGCATATTTCCTTCAGTCTCCCACTTGCACTAGAGTCAATAATCTAGTTCACATCGCCATGTTATTTACCAGCAATAGTTCACATCACCATGTGATTAACACCCATAGTTCACATCGATATGTGATCAACACCCAAAGGGTTTACTAGAGTCAGTAATCTAGTTCACATCGCTATGTGATTAACACCCAAAGAGTACTAAGGTGTGATCATGTTTTTCTTGTGAGAGAAGCTTAGTCAACGGGTCTGCCAAAATTCAGATTCGTATGTATTTTGCAAATTTCTGTGTCTACAATGCTCTGCACGGAGCTACTTTAGCTAATTGCTCCCACTTTCAATATGTATCTAGATTGAGACTTAGAGTCATCTAGATTAGTGTCAAAACTTGCATCGACGTAACCTTTTACGACGAACCTTTTTGTCACGTCCATAATCGAGAAACATATCCTTATTTTACTAAGGATAATTTTGACCGATGTCCAGTGATCTACTTCCTAGATCACTATTGTACTCCCTCGCTTAACACAGTGTAGGGTATACAATAGATCTGGTACATAGCATGGCATACTTTATAGAATCTATGGCTGAGGCATAGGGAATGACTTTCATTCTCTTTCTATCATCTGCCGTGGTTGGGCTTTGAGTCTTACTCAATTTCACACCTTGTAATACAGGCAAGAACTCTTTCTTTGACTGTTCCATTTTGAACTACTTCAAAATCTTGTCAAGGTATGTACTTATTGAAAAACTTATCAAGCGTCTTGATCTATCTCTATAGATCTTGATGCTCAATATGTAAGCAGCTTCACCGAGGTCCTTCTTTGAAAAACTCCTTTCAAATACTCCTTTATGCTTCACAGAATAATTCTACATTATTTCCGATCAACAATATGTCATTTACATATACTTATCAGAAATGCTGTAGTGCTCCCACTCACTTTCTTGTAAATACAGGCTTCACCGCAAGTCTGTATAAAACTATATGCTTTGATCAACTTATCAAAGCGTATATTCCAACTCCGAGATGCTTGCACCAGTCCATAGATGGATCGCTAGAGCTTGCATATCTTGTTAACACCTTTAGGATCGACAAAACCTTCTAGTTGCATCGTATACAACTCTTCTTTAATAAATCCATTGAGGAATGCAGTTTTGTTTATCCATTTGCCAGATTTCATAAAATGCGGCAATTGCTAACATGATTCGGACAGACTTAAGCATAGATACGAGTGAGAAACTCTCATCGTAGTCAACACCTTGAACTTGTCGAAAAACCTTTTGCGACAATTCTAGCTTTGTAGATAGTAACACTACTATCAGCGTCTGTCTTACTCTTGAAGATCCATTTATTTTCTATGGCTTGCCGATCATCGGGCAAATCGATCAAAGTCCATACTTTGTTCTCATACATGGATCATATCTCAGATTTCATGGCCTCAAACCATTTCGCGGAATCTGGGATCATCATCGCTTCCTCATAGTTCGTAGGTACGTCATGGTCAAGTAACATGACCTCCAGAATAGGATTACCGTACCACTCTGGTGCGGATCTCACTCTGGTTGACCTACGAGGTTTGGTAGTAACTTGATCCGAAGTTACATGATCATCATCATTATCTTCCTCACTAATTGGTGTAGTAGTCACAGGAACAGATTTCTGTGATGAACTACTTTCCAATAAGGGAGCAGGTACAGTTACCTTATCAGGTTCTACTTTCCTCCCACTTACTTCTTTCGAGAGAAACTCCTTCTCTAGAAAGGATCCATTCTTAGCAACGAATGGCTTGCCTTCGGATCTGTGATAGAAGGTGTACCCAACAGTCTCCTTTGGGTATCCTATGAAGAAATATTTCTCCGATTTGGGTTTGAGCTTATCAGGATGAAACTTTTTCATATAAGCATCACAATCCCAACCTTTAAGAAACGACAACTTTGGTTTCATGCCAAACCACAGTTCAGATTGTGTCGTCTCAACGGATTTAGATGGTGCCCTATTTAACGTGAATGCAGTTGTCTCTAATGCATAACCCCAAAACGATAGTGGTAAGTCGGTAAGAAACATCATAGATTGCACTATATCCAATAAAGTACGGTTATGACGTTCGGACACACCATTATGCTGTGGTGTTCCAGGTGGCATGAGTTTGTGAAACTATTCCACATTGTTTTAATTGAAGGCCAAACTCGTAACTCAAATAATCGTCTCCGTGATCAGATCGTAGAAACTTTATTTTTCTTGTCACGATGATTTTCCACTTCACTCTGAAATTCTTTGAACTTTTCAAATGTTTCAGACTTATGTTTCATCAAGTAGATATACTCATATCTGCTTAAATCATCTGTGAAGGTTAGAAAATAATGATACTTGTCGCGAGCTTTAATATTCATCGGACCACATACATCAGTATGTATGATTTCCAACAAATCTGTTGCTCGCTCCATTGTTCCGGAGAACGGCATTTTAGTCATCTTGCCCAAGAGACATGGTTCGCAAGCATCAAGTGATTCATAGTCAAGTGATTCCAAAATCCCATCAGCATGGAGTTTCTTCATGCGCTTTACACCAATATGACCTAAACAGCAGTGCCACAAATAAGTTGCACTATCATTATTAACTTTGCATCTTTTGGCTTCAATATTATGAATATGTGTATCACTACGATCGAGATCCAACAAACCATTTCGTTGGTGTGTATAACCATAGAAGGTTTTATTCATGTAAACAGAACAACAATTTATTCTCTTACTTAAATGAATAACCGTATTGCAATAAACATGATCAAATCATATTTATGCTCAACGCAAATACAAAATAACACTTATTTAGGTTCAACACTAATCCCAAAAGTATAGTGACTGTGGGATGATGATCATATCAATCTTGGAACCACTTCCAACACACATCGTCACTTCACTCTTAACTAGTCTTTGTTCATTCTGCAACTCCCGTTTCGAGTTACTAATCTTAGCAACTGAACCGGCATCAAATGCCGAGGGGTTGCTATAAACACTAGTAAAGTACACATCAATAACATGTATATCCAATATACCTTTGTTCACTTTGCCATCCTTCTTATCCACCAATCACTTGGGGTAGTTCCGCTTCCAGTGACCAGTCCCTTTGCAGTAGAAGCACTCAGTCTCAGGCTTAGGTCCAGACTTGGGCTTCTTCACTTGAGCAGCAACTTGCTTGTCGTTCTTCTCGAAGTTCCCCTTCTTCCCTTTGCCCTTTACTTGAAACTAGTGGTCTTGTTAACCATCAACACTTGATGTTTTTCTTGATTTCTACCTTCGTTGATTTTAGCATCACGAAGAGCTTGGGAATCGTTTCCGTTATCCCTTGCATATTATAGTTCATCACGAGGTTCTACTAACTTGGTGATGGTGACTAGAGAATTCTGTCAATCACTATTTTATCTGGAAGATTAACTCCCACTTGATTCAAGCGACTGTAGTACCCAGACAATCTGAGCACATGCTCACTAGTTGAGCGATTCTCCTCCATCTTTTAGCTATGGAACTTGTTGGAGACTTCATATCTCTCAACTCGGGTATTTGCTTGAAATATTAACTTCAACTTCTGGAACATCTCATATGGTCCATGACGTTCAAAACGTCTTTGAAGTCCCGATTCTAAACCGTTAAGCATGGTGCACTAAACTATCAAGTAGTCATCATATTGAGCTAGCCAAACGTTCATAACGTCTGTATCTGCTCCTTCAATAGGTCTGTCACCTAGCGGTGCATCAAGGACATAATTCTTCTGTGCAGCAATGAGGATAAACCTCAGATCACGGATCCAATCCGCATCATTGCTACTAACATCTTTCAACATAGTTTTCTCTAGGAAGATATCAAAACATAGGGAAGCAACAACGCGAGCTATTGATCTACAACATAGATATGCTAATACTACCAGGACTAAGTTCATGATAAATTAAAGTTCAATTAATCATATTACTTAAGAACTCCCACTTAGATAGACATACCTCTAATCTTCTAAGTGATCACGTGATCCATATCAACTAAACCATGTCCGATCATCACGTGAGATGGAGTAGTTTCAATGGTGAAAATCATTATGTTGATCATATCTACTATATGATTCACGCTCGACCTTTCGGTCTCCGTGTTCCGAGGCCATATCTGCATATGCTAGGCTCGTCAAGTATAACCCGAGTATTCTGCGTGTGCAAAACTGGCTTGCACCCGTTGTAGATGGACGTAGAGCTTATCACACCCGATCATCACGTGGTGTCTGGGCACGACGAACTTTGGCAACGGTGCATACTCAGGGAGAACACTTCTTGATAATTAGTGAGAGATCATCTTAAAATGCTACCGTCAAACTAAGCAAAATAAGATGTATAAAAGATAAACATCACATGCAATCAATATATGTGACATGATATGGCCATGATCATCTTGCGCCTTTGATCTCCATCTCCAAAGTACCGTCATGATCTCTATCATCACCGGCATGACACCATGATCTCTATCATCTTGATCTTTATCAATGTGTCGTCACAAGGTCGTCTCGCCAACTATTGCTCTTGCAACTATTGCTATCGCATAGCGATAAAGTAAAACAATTATTTGGCGCTTGCATCTTATGCAATAAAGAGACAACCATAAGGCTTCAGCCAGTTCCGATAACTTCAACAAAACATGATCATCTTATACAACAACTTATAGCTCATCACGTCTTGACCATATCACATCACAACATGCCCTGCAAAAACAAGTTAGACGTCCTCTACTTTGTTGTTGCAAGTTTTACGTGGCTGCTACTGGGCTTAGCAAGAACCGTTCTTACCTACGCATCAAAACCACAACGATAGTTTGTCAAATAGACTCCGTTTTAACCTTCGCAAGGACCGGGCGTAGCCATACTCGGTTAAACTAAAGTTGGAGAAACTGACACCCGCCAGCCACCTGTGTGCAAAGCACGTCGGTAGAACCAGTCTCACGTAAGCGTACGCGTAATGTCGGTCCGGGCCGCTTCATCCAACAATACCGCCGAACCAAAGTGTGACATGTTGGTAGGCAGTATGACTTATATCGTCCACAACTCACTTGTGTTCTACTCGTGCATATAACATCAAACCATAAAAACCTAGGCTCGGATGCCATTGTTGGGGAACGTAGTAATTTCAAAAATGTCCTACGCACACGCAAGATCATGGTGATGCATAGCAACGAGAGGGGAGAGTGTTGTCTACGTACCCTCGTAGACCGAAGCAGAAGCGTTGACGCAACGTAGAGGAAGTAGTCGTACGTCTTCCCGATCCGACCGATCCAAGCACCGTTACTCCGGCACCTTCGAGTTCTTAGCACACGTTCAGCTCGATGACGCACCCCTAGCTCCGATCCAGCAAAGCTTCGGGGGGAGTTCTGTCAGCACGACGGCGTGGTGACGATGATGATGTTCTACCGGCGCAGGGCTTCGCCTAAGCACTGCAACGATATGATCGAGGTGGAATATGGTGGAGGGGGCACCGCACACGGCTAAGGAATGATCACGAAGATCAACTTGTGTGTCCATGGGGTGCCCCCTGCCCCCGTATATAAAGGAGCAAGGGAGGTGGGGGCGGCCGGCCTAGAAGGGGCGCGCCAAGGGGAGTCCTACTCCCACCGGGAGTAGGATTCCACCTTTCCTAGTCCAACTAGGAGAAGGGGGGAAAGGAGGGGAGTGGAGAAGGAAGGGAGAGGGGGCCGCGCCCCCAAACCCCTTGTCCCATTCGGACTGGGCTTGGGAGGGGCGCGCACCACCTCCTGGCTCCTTCCCACTAAGGCCCAATAAGGCCCAATAATCTTCCGTAACTCCCCGGTAACTCCGAAAATACCCGAACCACTCAGAACCTTTCCGATGTCCGAATATAGTCGTCCAATATATTGATCTTTAGGTCTCGACCCTTTCGAGACTCCTCGTCATGTCCCCAATCTCATCCGGGACTCCGAACTCCTTCGGTACATCAAAACTCATAAACTCATTATATAACTGTCATCGAAACCTTAAGCGTGCGGACCCTATGGTTCGAGAACAATGTAGACATGACCGAAACACGTCTCCGGTCAATAACCAATAACGGGACCTGGATGCCCATATTGGCTCCTACATATTCTACGAAGATCTTTATCGGTCAGACCGCATAACAACATACGTTGTTCCCTTTGTCATCGGTTTGTTACTTGCCCGAGATTCGATCGTCGGTATCCAATACCTAGTTCAATCTCGTTACCGGCAAGTCTCTTTACTCGTTCCGTAATACATCATCTCGCAACTAACTCATTAGTTGCAATGCTTGTAAGGCTTAAGTGACGTGCATTACCGAGAGGGCCCAGAGATACCTCTCCGACATTCGGAGTGACAAATCCTAATCTCGAAATACACCAACCCAACAAGTACCTTTGGAGACACCTGTAGAGCACCTTTATAATCACCCAGTTACGTTGTGACGTTTGGTAGCACACAAAGTGTTCCTCCGGTAAACGGGAGTTGCATAATCTCATAGTCATAGGAACATGTATAAGTCACGAAGAAAGCAATAGCAACATACTAAACGATCGGGTGCTAAGCTAATGGAATGGGTCATGTCAATCAGATCATTCAACTAATGATGTGACCTCGTTAATCAAATAACAACTCTTTGTTCATGGTTAGGAAACATAATCATCTTTGATTAACGAGCTAGTCAAGTAGAGGCATACTAGTGACACTCTATTTGTCTATGTATTCACACATGTATTATGTTTCCGGTTAATACAATTCTAGCATGAATAATAAACATTTATCATGAAATAAGGAAATAAATAATAACTTTATTATTGCCTCTAGGGCATATTTCCTTCAATATGTACAACATGGCAATTATTATTCAAACATGACAGATGGATATATTAGTGGCAAACGTAGATGTAGGTAGCTAATCACAATAAGGAATCATATTAATTAGTGGCCTCGAGGCTGCTTCTATAGGGTTTCGGGTAGCCTCGACAACGCTTCAAGGGTTAGGGGTGGCCTCGAGAATGCTTCAAGGAGGGGGTAATATCGACCCCCCGCCCACGTGTTGAAGCTATCGGGAGGGGGCGGGTATACCGACAACGACGACACTACATCTATGTCCCTCGACGACCCTCATTCCCGATAAAAAAAGAAAAAAAAAGATGAGAAGAAAGAATAGAGGAGAAGAACTCCTCTATTCATTCTTCTCCTCTTTTTTTCTTCTTCCTCTTCTTTGTTTATCCTCTTCTTCCTCTCATGTTCGAGAGGATCGCCGAGGGGTCGGGAGGTTGCCTAGTGTCAAAGGAGAAGAAGAAAGGAATAGCTAGAGGAGAAGATCAAAGAAAAAAAAGAAGAAAAAAAAGAGGAGAACAAGAAAGAAACTTTTCTAAAATTGTAACTTTCTATATATATGAACAAAAAACTTTCTATGAACAAAAAAACATTTTTAACATATATATTTAGCAAATTCTAGCCACATACATCACATACACATATACATTATAGCCACATACATATATATATATATACATCACATTATGAACAAAAAAATAAACTAATAAAAATAAAAAAACATATTGCAACATATGAACAAAAACATATAGCCACATACATACACATACATTATATATATATGAAAAAAAATTAAACTAATAAAAAAGTGGTGGCGCCGGCGGGGCATGGCGGCAGCAGTGGCGCCGGCGGGGTAGGGCAGGGTCGTGGGAGCGAGGCAAGGCAGGGGCGCGGCACGGCGGCCACGGTGGCGCACGGCAGCCGCGCAGGATAGGGGCGGCGGCGCGGCGGCCGCGCAGGACAGGAGCGCAGGGGCGCGCGCGGGACGGGAGGGGTGCGTGCTCACAGGGGGTGGCGGCGACGGCGAAGGCGATCAGCCTGACGGCGTCGGTGGCGGCAGTGACGGCGAAGGCGAGCAGCCTGACGGCGTCGGTGGCGATGGCGACGACGAGGAGCAGGGGCGTCCGGCGGCGAAGGCGAGCAGCCTGACGGCGTCGGTGGCGATGGCGACGACGAGGAGCAGGGGCGTCGGGCGGCGACGACGATGAGGAGGAGCAGGGGGCGTCAGGGGAGAAGTGGGTGATTTGGTCGAAAACTGCTAAGTGCTGCTTATATAGCAAAGCCTTTAGTCCCGGTTTGTGGCACAAACCGGGACTAATGCCCCCTTTAGTCCCGGTTGGTGCCACCAACTGGGACCAAAGGCCTCTTTTCAGCTGCCCAAAGGGCGGGAAGCGGCGGCCTTTGGTCCCGGTTGGTGGCACCAACCGGGACTAAAGGGGGGCCTTTAGTCTCGGTTTGTGCCACAAACCGGGACCAAAGCCCCCCTTTGGTCCCGGTTCGTCCCACCAACCGGGACCAAAGGCCTTGTGCTGACCCGCGCCCAAATGTTTAGTCCCACCTCGCTAGTTGAGATGGAGACGCACCTGTTTATAAGGTGCGGTGCGCCTTCCCTCTCGAGCTCCTCTCTAAAGCAGGCTTTCGGGCCTAACCGTGCAATGTGTGCCTGTGGGCCTACTGGGCCTCCTGCGGGCCTGAATCCTGGCCCATGGTAGGGTTTCTAGTCGTATTCAGGCCGTGGGTGCCCAGTAGGTGGCACTTTTTTGTTTTTTTGTTTTTTTTTTGTTTCTACCACTGGTAGAAAAAAGCCCTTTAGTCCCGGTTCGCAACAGCCTTTAGTCCCGGCTGTGCAACCGGGACTAAATATGCGCGACTAAAGACCCCCCCTTTAGTCGCGCCTCTTACGGACCGCGACTAAAGGCTTTAGTCCCGGTTCTTTTGGCTGACCGGGACTAAAGGCCCGTCCACGTGGGCGCCCGTGGTCCGTCGGGGCGGAGGACCTTTAGTCCCGGTTCTCGTGGCCAACCGGGACTAAAGGCCTCCTCCGCAGGTTTAGGGTTTCAGCCCCCCTAAACCTGGTTTCTTTTTAATTTGTAGTGTTTTATTTGTTTTATATTTTATTTTGTGTTTTATTTTATTTTTGATGAAGTTTCAGTACACATATTCTACGCTACTATATACATGCATATGAAATTTCAAACAAGAAGAATTCAAGAGGAATATATAATATATATTCAATCTCGGGTGACCATATACAACTTCGAACAAGTTTCCATACACAATTAGGATGGATGACCATATACAACTTCGAACAAGTTTCAATCTCGGGTATGCATATAAATTTCTTCGTCCTCGGTATAGTGTTCTCCTTTAGGATTGATGACTTCCCTCATGAAAAATCCTGCTAATTCTTCTTGAATTGGTCGGAAGCGAGCTTCTGGACTAAGCCTCCTCCGCAAGTTATCCGTCGCGTTCCGCACGCTATCTGATGCCTTCCGCTCAGTGGTGTGTCTCCGGATGTTCTCACAAACATAGTATCCACATAGATTGGTCCCCGGTGGCTGCTTATCCACATTAACTAACCTTCTGAAATCTAGCTCATGTTTGAATTCACCGACAATTTCTTCTGAGAACCGTCTCCAAACCCTACAGGGCAAAGAAAATTAAATGAATAAGGGAGTTATTAGTTACTTGATATTAGGAAATGAACGAAAGAGACCGATCGATATAGAGCTCAAATGATTGAAAATAATTACTTTTGCAGCATTTTTCTCATGTCGGCCCAACGCTTTGGATCCGAATCCATAGAGTCCATGATTAGAACTCTGGAGGTGTGAAGTTCAATATTTAGCAGAATCCAGTGGAACCTGCGGACACGTTACATGCACAGTCATGCATAACTCATCGATTAGACATACCATGCATGGAGTAAACAAAAGAGAATGGGCACAAGAGAGAAACACTCACCCAAAATGGTAAGGAAATAGAATATGACTTTTGAGTTGATGCTTTCTAAGAAACTTGTACAGGTCTTTCTCCACGTCTTCGAGGTGATGTTGTAACACATGTCCATTAACGATATGTGGGTCAATGAAGCCAACATCATGGATGTTTCTTATTTTCCATTCCCAAATCTTCAATCTGCATAATAGCGTACGCAACAATATAGTTAGGACAATATATATATATAGTGCAGGCAATGAAGAACGAGATGAGGTAGAAATAAATCACTTACAGAACGTAGCAACTCAGCATAGATTTGTCGAGGTCGCGCAGATTGAACAGCTGGAACAATTCACTCATATGAACTTCTACAGAGTACCGTTTGGTGTGATGCTCATCTGTAACATCCGCATAAACATATTCTTTGTCGGACCATGTTATGAATTGCTTGTACCAACATAGCAGATTTCGCATTTGTGGTGGTAGACTCTTTTCCTGCGCAGGCTCGACGAGAGGCCCATTCCGCACATATTGTAATGCTATCTCACATACTGGCGCATCCTCAAGGCCTAAGAAGGCACGAAGAGTCAAACCCATCTCGGACGCTTGTTTCATGGCACCCGCTACAGTCAATCCAAGTGCTGCCGCAGCTGCTATGATCTCGGGGTCCTCTTCCGGACCGGCTTTCACTATGAGCGGGGGGATCGATTGTTTCTTCTGCATCCCGAGCTGGTCAACTTGTTTCCCGCTTTTTTTACTTTCTTCTTTCTCCTCCTTCAATATTTTAGCTTTCCTACGAAGTTCATGTCCATAGTCGTCAGGCATATTCAGCTCGGCTTGGGACGGTGTCGTCAAAAAATCCTTAGCCCACTTCTTTTGCTTCTCAGTGAATACTTGCTTGGGCTCAGGCTCTTTTTTCGCCTTCATATCCGCCTTCCATTTCTCATAATCAGCTGACGCGGCCAATTTGGTTTCAGCTTCACTAAGTTCTCCAGGCCTTGGGAGGAGAGGCTTCAGTGATGGCTCCGGTACCCTTGTGGTCTTAGGTACATAAGGGTCCGGGTTAATAGTCCAGGAGCGGGTTTCCTTGTTGTCCGCCTGCTTCTGCTTCTTCACCGGAGGTGGATTGGGGGGCGTCGTACCCGCCGGAGGAGGATTGGGGGGTGTCGTACCCGCCGGAGGTTGTGGATCGGGGGACAGCGTCGAATGGCGTGAAGGAGGTGTAGGTGAACCACCACGACCACCACCACCGCCACCACCGCCACCACCACCACCACCATCGGAGGGGGGTGGACTTCCTAGCCTTGGCGCCTCGCCTAGAAACACTATGTACTTCTTTTTCCATAGAATGAACTGGCGCTTGACATCTCCAAGTCTTCTCTCCCCTTCGGGTGTAGGTTTGTCAATCTCCAGGTCCTCAAACCCTTGGACTATGTCTTCCACCGTGACACGAGCATAGCCATATGCAATGGGGTTGTTGTGGTGGAGTGCTCCAGGTGTACAGGGTAAAGCACTGCCGCTAGCTACCTTCGTGGAAACGTTCCCCATGGGATAATGCAGATCACATTCTTTCATCTCCTTTACATCATCCACGGGGTAGTGAGGCTCCGGTGCACGAATCTCGATCATCGGTGCACTAGCACCAGGCGGGGCATCCGTGGAAGCCACGCTGCTTCTCCGCTGCTGGCTTCCGCGATCCGCTTCATGATCTTCATGCGGCCCTGCAGCCGATTTTTCTTTCACTAGTTCATGCACGGTCTGCTTCAACTCATGGAGTTCCGATGCAAACTTCGTCATAAGATCTGCATCCCGGTCCGTCTTTCTCTTACGGCTTCTGTAACAGTACGGGTCATTGTCCTGGGAAAACCCTACTTTCCACGGAACTTTGCCTTTTCCTCGTACACGTCCTCCGTGTTCATCATTCCCGAGGGCTGTTGTCAGTGCGTCTTTCTCTCTGTTGAACTTGATCAAGCCCTCTTGAGCTTGGGTCATTGCGTCAATAAGGGCTTGGGTGGGAGCAAACTGTCTCTGCCGGTGAACACACACCCCTGTCTCCGGGTCTAGCGATCCCCCATGCCCGTACCACCAGCTTTTGGCCCTTGGGTCCCATCCCTCTGTACCTAGAGGGATTCCTCGCACCCTCAGGTCCTCCTCCATCTTCTGCCACCTAGGCTCCGAAAGGCGGTATCCTCCTGGCCCCATAATATGATGGTACTTTTTCTTACTCGCATTATCCTTATTTTTTTCGATATTTCCTTGAAATGCTCCGATTGCTTTTGCCTCACAAATTCTGGCCAATCATCTTTCAGTTTCTCATGTTGTCCATTGAAATCCGGAGTCTTGCCCTTGTTGACATAGTCACGGGTTAAATTTTTCTTGAAGTTTCGGAATGCTTCGCCCATCTTCTGAAGAGCGAACTCTTTAACTAGCCTCCTCCTCTGACGTCCACCCAGAACCTCGTTACCGAATTCATCGACTTTGTTGTATTCCGGAGGTAGAATGAAATGTTCCATAAGCTTTCTCCAGCAATCCTTTTTCGTTCTCTTGTCGACAAAACTGAAACCAAGACGTGCCTTCTTTGGCTCCTTCCATTCCTGGACGGTGATCGGGACGTTGTCTCTAACAACGACTCCGCATTGGTTGATAAACTTTGAGGTGTGCTGTAGGGGCTTGCCGATTTCACTGACAAACTCAATGGCATATGTTTCTCCTGTTTTCATCGCCTTGGATTTGCCATGCTTTGTCGTACTCGATCCGGAGGGCTAAAAAAAGAAAGAGAGTCGCGCGCGTTAATACATATGTATTCACATTTCAGTAAGTTTGTATCACGAGAGGCTCTCAATGTATATATATACCTCGCCGGAGGTGGTTGCTACTTGCAATTCGAGATCGTCGGTTGTTGACGGTTGACCTCCGTCGACAATGTCCGTTCCTTCACCTTCTTGATCATCGACAATCTCTGTTCCACCGTCAAGGTTCAGATAAGAAGAGACTACATCCTCTTGTTGCTCATATTCTGAGCCCGGCACATAAGGAATCTCGTTGTTGATGATGCCCATTAAATAACGTTCAGCCTCCGGATCCCTAAGCGGCTCGGTTCTATCGTCCGCCATATGTCACTCCTGCATGTAGTAAAAATTCTTTAAGTATAAAGGAATTAAAAAATAAGATTAAGGGGACATAGAGGAGGAGGAATTAAAAAATAAGATTCTTTAAGTAAAAAATCTTTTTTTCTTCTTCTTCCTTTCTTCTTCCTCTTTCTTCTTCTTCCTTTCTACTTCTTCCTTTTTCCTTTCTTCTTCTTCCTTTCTTCTTCTTTCTTTCTTCTTCTTCCTTTCTTCTTCTTCCTTTCTTCTTTCTTTCTTCTTCTTCCTTTTTCTTTTTTCTTTCTTTCTTCTTCTTCCTTTCTTCTTCCTTTCTTCTTCTTTTTTTCTTCTTCCTTTCTTCTTTATTTTTGTTTTCTTTTGTTTTTTCTTCTTCCTTTGTTTTTCTTTTGTTTTTTTCTTCTGTTTGTTTTTCTTGTGTTTTCCTTTTTTTTTCTTCTTTCTTTTTTTCTTCTTCCTTTGTTTTTCTTCTGTTGTTTTCTTTCTTTTTCTTTTTTTCTTCCTTTTTCCTTTTTTCTTCCTTTTTCTTGTTTTTCATCTGCTTTTCTTTTGTTTTCTTCTTCCTTCTTCCTTCTTCTTCATTTTTCCTTTTTCTTTCTTCTTCTTCTTCCTTTTTCTTCTTCTTTCTTCTTCTTCTGCCGGCGCGCGGAGGACGGCAGGCAGGGCCAGCGGGCGGCGGGCGGCAGGGCGGCGGGCGGCGGGCGGCAGGGCGTCGAGCGGCGGGCGGCGGGCAAGGGCAAGGGCAGGCACGGGCGGAGGCGGCGCTCACTAGGGACGGGGGCGGCGGCGCGCAGGGCTTCGGCGTCGGGGCAGGGCTTCGGCGTCGGCGTCGGGGCAGGGCATCGGCGTCGGCGTCGGCGTCGATCGGCGTCGGGGCAGCGCTTCGGCGTCGAGAGAGAGGAGAATGGGAAGTGGCAAAACTGCTAAGTGCAGTATTTATAGACGCACCTTTAGTCACGGTTGGGGAGGCGGACCGCGACTAAAGGTACCCTTTAGTCGCGGTCCGCCTCCCCAACCGGGACTAAAGGGTTTTGGCGCCGCTTTCGTTCCCGCGCAGAAAGACCTTTTAGTCGCGGTTGGGGACAACAACCGCGACTAAAGGGTACCCTTTAGTCGCGGTCCGCCTCCCCAACCGGGACTAAAGGGTCTGTGCTAGAACTGGCGCTTTCTTTCTTCTGTTTTTCCTTTTTTCTTCTATTTTTTTCTTCCTTTTTCCTTCTTTCTTCTTCTTCCTTTTTCCTTTTAAAATCAGAAAAATAAAACTAATTCATTTTAAAATCTTAAAAATACAATTATATATCAAAAAAATCAGAAAAATAAAACTAATTCATTTTAAAATCCCTTGAAGGTTTGACAAAAGGTTTGATACATCATTCAGTTCATCGACCAAATACAAAGTTTGGTACAATAAATTATTACACATCAATTCTTCCCTTGTGTCCCTGCTTGCTTACGATTGTGCCGTATCCATGGAGCATCCTCATCATTTAACTTAATGCTTGGGTCAGTGTTCACTTTGAAGGGCGGAACACCAAACATATTATAATCTTCTGACATGTCTATCTTGTCCTCCACTCCCACGACGTTTCTTTTCCCTGAAAGAACAATGTGGCGCTTTGGATCATCGCATGATGTACTGATCGTTTTCTTATCTTTCCGTTTCCTAGGTTTGCTACTCATGTCCTTCAAATAAAAACCTGAGCGACATCTTTGGCAAGGACGAATGGTTCGTCAAGGTAACCAAGATTGTTGAAATCCACCATTGTCATTCCGTATTGCTCGTCCACCTTTACCCCACCTCCTGTTAGCTTGAACCATTTGCACCGGAACAAAGGGACCTTAAAGGAGGGTCCATAGTCAAGTTCCCATATCTCCTCTATGTAACCATAATATGTGACCTTTTGCCCATTCTCGGTTGCTGCATCAAAGCGGACACCACTGTTTTGGTTGGTGCTCTTTTTATCTTGGGCGATGGTGTAAAATGTATTCCCATTTATCTCGTACCCTTGGAAAGTCGTTATAGTCGAAGATGGTTTCTTGGCCAACATGTATAGCTGATCTCCAACATCATTGTCATTCATTAAATGTTTTCGCAACCAACTGCCGAAAGTCTCCATGTGGGCCTTTCTAATCCAGGATTCAAGCTTCCCCGGGTTGTCCGAGCGTAAAATATTCTTGTGTCGCTCGAAGTACGGAGCCACCAAGCTGGAATTTTGCAGAACTGTGTGGTGTGCTTCAGTCATAGAATGACCGTCCATACATATCGTGGATTCCCTTCCGATCTTGCCTTTTCCACTTAGTTTCCCCTCGTGCCGCGATTGAGGAATACCAATCGGCTTAAGGTCAGGAACATAGTCAATACAGAACTCAATTACCTCCTCATTTCCATAGCCCTTGACGATGCTTCCTTCTGGCCTAGCACGGTTACGAACATATTTCTTTAATACTCCCATGAACCTCTCAAAGGGGAACATATTGTGTAGAAATACAGGACCGAGAATGGAAATCTCTTCGACTAGGTGGACTAGGAGGTGCGTCATAATATCGAAGAAGGATGGTGGGAACACCAACTCGAAACTAACAAGGCATTGGACCACATCGTTCTGTAACCGTGGTAGATCTTCTGGACTGATTACCTTCTGAGAGATTGCATTGAGTAATGCACATAGCTTCACAATGGCTACTCGAACATTTTCCGGTAGGAGCCCCCTCAAAGCAATCAGAAGCAATTGCGTCATAATCACGTGGCAGTCGTGAGACTTTAGGTTTTGGAACTTTTTCTCCGACATGTTTATTATTCCCTTTATATTCGACGAGAAGCCAGACGGGACCTTCATACTGCTCAGGCATTCAAAAAAAATGACCTTCTCTTCTTTGGTAAGAGCGTAGCTGGCACGACCTTGAAACCATTCCGGATGCCGGTCATCTGGGTCTTTCAAAAGTTGCTGGTCCTGCCATGCTTCCTTTGTATCATTTGTCTTCCCATACACGCCCAAGAAGCTTAGCAGGTTCACGCAAATATTCTTCGTAACATGCATCACGTCGATTGCAGAGCGGACATCTAGGACTTTCCAATATTCTAGCTCCCAAAATATAGATTTCTTCTTCCACATGGGTGCGTGCCCGTCAACTCCCCGTGGAACTGATTGTCCGCCAGGACCCTTTCCAAAGATGACTTTCAAATCCTTGACCATATCAAATATCTCAGCACCAGTACGTTCCGCAGGCTTCGGCCGGTGATCTACCTTCCCGTTGAAATGCTTGCCTTTCTTTCTTACGTTATGATTTCGGGGAAGAAATCGACGATGACCCAGGTACACGTTCTTCTTACAATTAACCAAACGTACACTTTCAGTCTCATGTAAGCAGTGCGTGCATGCATTGTATCCCTTATTTGTATGTCCCGAAAGGTTACTGAGAGCAGGCCAATCGTTGATGGTTACAAAAAGCAACGCTCGTAGGTCAAATTCCTCTCCTTTGTGCTCATCCCAGACACGTACACCAGGTCTGGCCCACAACTGTAAAAGTTCTTCAACTAATGGCCTTAGGTACACATCGATGTCGTTGCCGGGTTGCTTAGGGCCTTGGATGAGAATTGGCATCATAATGAACTTCTGCTTCATGCACAACCAAGGAGGAAGGTTGTAGATGCATAGAGTCACGGGCCAGGTGCTATGGCTGGAGCTCTGCTCGCCAAAAGGATTAATGCCATCAGTATTTAGACCAAATCTTATGTTCCTTGCGTCAGCTGCAAAATCTTTGAAAACTCTGTCGATCTTTCTCCATTGCGTTCCATCAGTGGTGTGTCTCAACTCCCCGTCGGACTTACGGTCCTCTTTGTGCCATCGCAACGACTTGGCATGCTTTTTGTTCATGAACAGACGTTTCAACCGTGGTATTATAGGAGCATACCACATCACCTTGGCGGGAACCCTCTTCCTGGGTTTCTCGCCCTCAACATCGTCACCAGGGTCATCGCCTCTGATCTTATAACGCAATGCAGTGCATACAGGGCATTCATTCAAATTCTCGTATTCACCGCGGTAGAGGATGCAGTCATTAATGCATGCATGTATCTTCAGAACCTCTAAACCTAGAGGGCAGACAACCTTCTTTGCTTCGTATGTACTGGCGGGCAACTCGTTATTCTTCGGGAACATATTCTTCAACATTTTCAGCAAATTTTCAAATGATGAGTCACCTACACCTTCCTGTGCCTTCCATTTTAGCAAATCCAGTGTGCAGCCCAGCTTTTTCAGACTATTATCGCATCCTGGATACAACGACTTTTTGTGATCCTCTAACATGCGATCCAAATTCTCCCTCTCCTTGTCAGTTTCGCAGCGTCTCCGTGCATCAGCAATGGTCCGACCAAGATCATCAGCGGGCTCATCATGTGCCTCTTCTTCACCTTCACCTAACCCTTCCCCACCTTCAGCATCATCCTCCATGAAAGTATCACTGAAATGATCATGATAGTTGTCATCGATATCATCCCCTTCTTCATCTTCTTCCATTCTAACCCCTCTTTCTCCATGCTTGGTCCAACAATTATAGCTTGGCATGAAACCATGCCGAAGCAGGTGCATGTGAACGTCTCTTGAGGAGGAGTAACCCTTCTGATTCTTACAGACAGCACATGGACAGATAATAAAACCTTGCTGCTTGTTCGCATTTGCCACTACGAGGAAATCTTTCAAACCCGTAGTGAACTCGCCGGAGAGTCGGGGACCGTACATCCACTGCCGATTCATCTGCATTATTATTATATAAAGTATATAATTAACCATCATGCATTTGTTAAACTAACTAGCTAGAAATAATACAAATTAAACAATGAACTACACACATGCGTATTTTATCAATGACACATGAAAGGTTCAAGTTGCTAACCGCGATCGCAGAGGAAAAATAAATGAGAAAGCTCAAGTGTGGCTCGGACACTTCATATCATGTTTGTTTCAGGCTCTCGGGAATTTCATCAAACATCTTGTGTGCATAGGAGAAACCAAAAGCAAACCCACCACCACCTTCTGAAAATTGTGAAGTGAGCTGAGTGAAGTGAAGTGAGCTGAGTCCTATATATAGGGATGGGCCTTTAGTCGCGGTTGGCCAGGCCAACCGGGACTAAAGCCCCTCCCGTCCGCCAGCTGGATGGGCCTTTAGTCCCGGTTGGCCTGGCCAACCGTGACTAAAGGCCTTCGGGGACCTTTAGTCCCGGTTGGCCAAGCCAACCGGGACTAAAGCCCCTCCCGTCCACCAGCTGTCGACCGAGCGCGCTGGGCCCAGATAGTTGGTCGCGGGTCTTCTCCCGAACCGCGACTAAAGACCCCTTTGGTCGCGGTTCTATTGTTTTGGGGACTAATGGGGGCGTATGGAAGCCTCTTTTTCTACCAGTGTACTTACAACAAAATACTTATAGTTTTGTAGTGATTTCTTTTTTATTTTAGGTCACAAAAATTATAAACTTTCTGTTAGTGCCATTAGTTTTAAAATTTGAATAGTTTAAATTTGAATTTTTTAAAATTTGTGTGAATCACTAGTTTATGAATAACATTACTATAAAATTTGTTTTATGCATTATTTATTTCCTTTTGTTTTTTGCTTTCTTTTTTAATTCTTTTTGCTTTTAGTTTTAGAAAAATTATAAACTTTCTGTTAGTGCCATTAGTTTTCAAATTTGAAAACACTTTTTTAGTTTTTTTTGTTTTCTTTGTTGCTTTATTTATTTTATTTTGTTACGACTTACAACAAAATACTTATTGTTGCTATTTTTATTTTTTCCAGTTTTTTTGTTTTGTTTTCTGTATTATTTATTTCCTTTTGTTTTTGCTTTATTTTTTAATTCTTTTTGCTTTTAGGTCAGCAAAATTATAAACTTTCTGTTAGTGCCATTAGTTTTAGAAAAAATATAAACTTTCTGTTAGTGCCATTAGTTTTCAAATTTGAATAGTTAAAATTTGAACATAGATGCACCTATAGAGAAAATTCGACCTAAATTCATAGTTTTCATATGAACTCTGAAAAAGTTGGCATAGCATACTCTGTTACAAATTTGGCATGATATCATCATAATAGTTGCGGGAGAAAGTCTTCACTTTTTCTTCGCTTGTGTCATTTGCTTATTGCGCTGTAACCATAGATAATCTTCATCGTTTATCAAGATGCTTGGGTCAGCCCTGACATTGAAGGGAGGAATTTCATGAAACTTTTCATAATCTTCAGACATGTCTGTCTTGCCCTCCACTCCCAGGATGTCCCTTTTTCCTGAAAGAACTATGTGGCGCTTTGGCTCATCGTATGATGTATTCGTTTCCTTATCTTTTCTTTTTCTCGGTCTGGTAGACATGTCCCTCACATAGATAACCTGTGCCACATCATTGGCTAGGACGAACGGTTCATGAGTGTACCCAAGATTTTTCAGATCGACTGTTGTCATTCCGTACTGTGGGTCTACATGTACCCCGCCTCCTGACAGATTGACCCATTTGCACTTAAACAAAGGGACCTTAAAATCTTGTCCGTAGTCAAGTTCCCATATGTCCACTATGTAACCATAATATGTGTCCTTTCCCTTCTCGGTTGTTGCATCAAAGCGGACACCGCTGTTTTGGTTGGTGCTCTTTTGATCTTGGTCAATCGTGTAAAATGTATTCCCATTTATCTCGTATCCTTTGTAAATCAATACGGTCAAAGATGGGCCCCTGGACAACAAGTACAACTCATCACAAACAGTGTTGTCACCTCTGAGACGTGCTTCCAACCAACTGTTGAAAGTCCTAATGTGTTCACATGTAATCCAGTCGTCGCACTCCTCCGAGTGTTTGGAGCGCAGACTATTCTTGTGTTCATCGACATACGGGGTCACCAAGGTAGAGTTCTGTAGAACTGTGTAGTGTGCTTGAGACCAAGAATGCCCGTCCCTGCATATTATTGAGTCCGCTCCTAGCGTGCCTTTTCCAGTCAGTCTCCCCTCATACCGCGATTTAGGGAGACCTATCTTCTTAAGGCCAGGAATGAAGTCAACACAAAACCCGATGACATCCTCTGTTTGATGGCCCATGGAGATGCTTCCTTCTGGCCTAGCGCGGTTATGGACATATTTCTTTAGGACTCCCATGAACCTCTCAAAGGGGAACGTATTGTGTAGAAATACGGGCCCCAAAATGACAATCTCATCGACTAGATGAACTAGGACATGCGTCATGATATTGAAGAAGGATGGTGGGAACACCAGCTCGAAACTGACAAGACATTGTGCCACATCACTCCTTAGTCTTGGTATGATTTCTGGATCGATCACCTTCTGAGAGATTGCATTGAGGAATGCCCATAGTTTCACAATGGCTAATCGGACGTTTTCCGGTAGAAGCCCCCTCAATGCAACCGGAAGCAGTTGCGTCATAATCACGTGGCAGTCATGAGACTTTAGGTTCTAGAACTTTTTCTCTGGGATATTTATTATTCCCTTTATATTCGACGAGAAGCCAGTCGGGACCTTCATACTGAGCAGGCATTCAAAGATGATTTCTTTCTCTTCTTTCGTAAGAGCGTAGCTGGCAGGACCTTCATACTACTTCGGAGGCATGCCGTCTTTTTCGTGCAAACGTTGCAGGTCCTCCCGTGCCTCACGTGTATCTTTTGTCTTTCCAT
Organism: Aegilops umbellulata; assembly: GCA_032464435.1. Classification (NCBI taxonomy): domain Eukaryota; kingdom Viridiplantae; phylum Streptophyta; class Magnoliopsida; order Poales; family Poaceae; genus Aegilops; species Aegilops umbellulata. The sequence goes on along the minus strand of CP136056.1, from coordinate 533,689,897 downwards.
ACATGCCCAAGAAGCCTAGCAGGTTCACGCAAAGGTTCTTCGTCACGTGCATCACGTCGATTGAAGAGCGGACCTCTAGGTCTTTCCAGTAGGGTAGGTCCCAAAATATAGATTTCTTCTTCCACATGGGTGCGTGTCCCTCAGCGTCATTCGGAACAGCTAGTGCGTCGGGACCCTTTTCAAAGATTACGTGTAAATCATTGACCATAGCAAGTACGTGATCACCGGTACGCATGGCGGGCTTCTTCCGGTGATCTGCCTCGCCTTTGAAATGCTTGCCTTTCTTTCGACATTGATGGTTGGTCGGAAGAAATCAACGATGGCCCAGGTACACATTCTTCCTGCATTTGTCCAGGTATATACTTTCAGTGTCATCTAAACAGTGTGTGCATGCGTGGTGTCCTTTGTTTGTCTGTCCTGAAAGGTTACTGAGAGCGGGCCAATCGTTGATGGTCACGAACAGCTACGCCTTTAGGTTAAATTCCTCTTGTCTATGCTCATCCCACGTACGTACACCGTTTCCATTCCACAGCTGTAAAAGTTCTTAAACTAATGGCCTTAGGTACACATCAATATCGTTGCCGGGTTGCTTAGGGCCTTGGATGAGAACTGGCATCATAATGAACTTCCGCTTCATGCACATCCAAGGAGGAAGGTTATACGTACATAGAGTCACAGACCAGGTGCTGTGATTGCTGCTCTGCTCCCAGAAAGGATTAATGCCATCTGCGCTTAAAGCAAACCATACGTTCCTTCGGTCCTTTGCAAACTCATCCCAGTACTTTCTCACGATTTTTCTCCACTGCGACCCGTCAGCGGGTGCTCTCAACTTCCCGTTTTCTTACGGTCCTCACTGTGCCATCGCATCGACTTGGCATGCTCTTTGTTTCTGAACAGACGTTTCAACCGTGGTATTATAGGAGCATACCACATCACCTTCGCAGGAACCCTCTTCCTGTGGGGCTCGCCGTGAACATCACCAGGGTCATCTCATCTGATCTTATACCGCAATGCACCACATACCGGGCATGCGTTCAGATCCTTGTATGCACCGCGGTATAGGATGTGGTCATTAGGGCATGCATGTATCTTCTCCACCTCCAATCCTAGAGAACATACGACCTTCTTTGCTACGTATGTACTGTCGGGCAATTCGTTATCCTTTGGAAGCTTCTTCTTCAATATTTTCAGTAGCTTCTCAAATCCTTTGTCAAGCACAGCATTCTCTGCCTTCCACTGCAGCATTTCCAGTACGGTACCGAGCTTTGTGTTGCCATCTTCGCAATTGGGGTACAACCCTTTTTTGTGATCCTCTAACATGCGATCGAACTTCAGCTTCTCCTTTTGACTTTCGCATTGCGTCCTTGCATCGACAATGACCCGGCGGAGATCATCATCATCGGGCACATCGTCTGGTTCCTTTTGATCTTCAGCAGCTTCACCCGTTGCAGCATCATTGGGCACATCGTCTGGTTCCTCTTGATCTTCACCAGCTCCCCCCGTTGCAGCATCACCGTATTCAGGGGGCACATAGTTGTCATCGTACTCTTCTTCTTCGCCGTCTTCCATCATAATCCCTATTTCTCCATGCCTTGTCCAAACATTATAGTGTGGCATGAAACCATTGTAAAGCAGGTGGGTGTGAAGGATTTTTCGGTCAGAGTAAGACTTTGTATTCCCACAATTAGGGCATGGACAACACATAAAACCATTCTGCTTGTTTGCCTCAGCCGCATCGAGAAACTCATGCACGCCCTTAATGTACTCGGAGGTGTGTCTGTCACCGTACATCCATTGCCGGTTCATATGCGTGTATTATATATAATTAAGTGTCCAAATTAATAGAAGTTCATCATCACATTAAAACCAAAGTACATACATAGTTCTCATCTAACAACATCTAGCTCTCCAGAGCATCTAATTAATTAAACCATACATTGAAACTATGTAAAACATTTTAATGCGAAAACAAAGGTGATCATAATCGCATCCAAGGTAACGATTGATCCAACGGCATAATGATACCAAGCCTCGGTATGAATGGCATATTTTCTAATCTTTCTAATCTTCAAGCGCATTGCATCCATCTTGATCTTGTGATCATCGACGACATCCGCAACATGCAACTCCAATATCATCTTCTCCTCCTCAATTTTTTTTATTTTTTCCTTCAAGAAATTGTTTTCTTCTTCAACTAAATTTAACCTCTCGACAATAGGGTCGGTTGGAATTTACGGTTCACATACATCCTGGATAAATAAAATCTATGTCACGTTGGTCCGCATAATTTTCATAAACAATAAATGAACCAATAGTTATAAAGATAATATATATACCACATCCGAATCATAGACAGGACGAGGGCTGACGGGGGCGGATACCAAAACCATCGCATTATATAAGATGCAATAATAAAAGTAAGAAAATTATACAAGTATCTATCTAAACATACAAGTAACAATATTTTTCCTTACAGAAAGAAGATAAGAACAAGTGGCTCACCACGGTGGTGTCGGTGATGAGATCGACGCGGGTGATCGACGGTGGTGAAGACGGGGGTAGGGCGTGACGGACCGCTAAATCTAGACAAATCTCGAGGAAAATGGAGCTTTGGGGTCGAGCTTCGAGAGGAGAAAGCTTAACTACTGTGGCTCGGGCATTTCATCGAACACCTCATGTGCATAGGAGGTGAGCTAGAGCACCACAAACCCCTCCCCTCACCGGCCAGAGAAAAACAGAGCACTGGAGTGCTCTGCTCGCGGGCGAGGGTATATATAGGCACCTCATTGGTCTCGGTTGGTGGCATGAACCGGGACTACAGGGGAGCCTTCGGTCCCGGTTCAGGCCACCAACCGGGACCAATGGTGGTGGGCCAGGAACCAAGCCCATTGGTCCTGGTTCGTCCCACCAACCGGGACCAAAAGGTCCAGACGAACCGGGACCAATGGCCCACGTGGCCCGGCCGGCCCCCTGGGCTCACGAACTGGGTCCAATGCCCTCATTGGTCTCGGTTCTAGATTGAACCGGGACTAATGGGCTGACCAGGCCTGGACCGTTGCCCCCTTTTCTACTAGTGGCAACCTCCGTGTGCTGGGCGATTTGATCTCGACAACCTTTGTCAGTGTTCGTGAAAGCTAGATGATTATCTTTAACTTGTTGTACAACTTCCTCCAGGATGAGGTCCAAGATACACTCACGCTCCATCTGTTCTTTGGCCACACCTCAAAGTTCCATGGCTTCCAGGATGAGGTCGTGAATGCTTCCTTTCGGTTGGCCTCGCCGACCGTGACCAATGATCCTGCCCCAGCCACCGGCAGCCGCGATGATCTGATCGCCATGTCGACCTTCGACGAGACGGGTGAACAAGTTGGACAAAAGTTGAACAAGTTGGACAAAAACCATGATCAATACAACAGTGTATTGAATCTCTCTCACACACACGCACGTGCGCGTGCACGCACAGTTCACAGTTTACAAAAAAAGAGAATATCGTTGGTTTTATATAGTGAACAATGCCTGCACTATTCACAGTTTTCAATTTCAGTGATTTGTTTCTTAGTGTGTAGCCCGCATTTCAGTGTATTTTGTTATGGATATTTTCAAGCATGATATATACATCCGCATGATACTGTGTTTTTTCTTCAAGTTTTTTTAAGCATTCAAACATTAATTTTGAATTTGTAAAATAAAAAAAACATCCGTATCATCGAACTCCAAGACGAAATTTTGTTAGCCTAAGATAGTGCAGTAAAAACTTTTCCCGTAGCAACGCACGGGCAGGGGAGATTCTACCGTCCGGGCACCCCGGGCCAATTTTCCAAGCGCCAGAGTCATAATCTGTGAATACGTATAATATACACTAAAAAATACATCTGGTTCATAAATTGGGCTACTTTGGACGTTATTTTTGCCTCTTGGGCTTACCCACGTCAAAGGCCCATCCATTAATTTCCCTACATGGGCCATAATAATAGGTAATCAGATCGTGCCATCGATCAGGAGGCCGGTGGCCTCATCGCTCGCAGAATTCCCTATTTGACGCATTTTGCGTCAAAATGTCAAGGCGCCGCACACCCCTCGACTCGATTTGGGCCGGCCCTTTTATTTCCTCTTCGTTGCCCCCTTCCTCCCTCGTGTGACACGCCACGTTCGTTCCTACCTCCACAGAGAAGCTTTCCTCCCTCGTGCATGGATCCCCTTCTCCTCCCTCGTGCGACAGCTGCTTCACCTGCTTCTTCCTCCCGGGATCCTTCTCCGGCAAGAGACCACCCGCCTCGTAAGCAGCCGTCGGGCCTCTCTCCTCCCTATTCATCCCCCTCATGGCATCAGATCTGGCTGACGTCGTTGAGTTGATGTTTATTAGCAGGTGGCCAGTGTCTCGGGCGTCGACTCGTCTAGGGTTCCGTCAAGGTCGGCGTCGTCTAGATCTCTGTCAAGCTTCGTCATTGTAAGTGCAACTAGTGCCCCTTAGTGATTTTGGTGTATTGAAGACTTATAGGTTAAGTATCTAATGCGTTTATGAGTGTACACAGGTCTATAAGTCTATGAAGAGTTTGATATTTACAGAAAAAGTCGACCCCTAAAAATGAAGTTCTTCGACTGAAGACTTTGATATACTGAAGACTTTCTGAAGACTTTGAAAGTGAAGAAATTGGTGTGACCTTGAAGACTTAGTTATCATTCGAGGAAAATGAAGCGTGAAGACTTTTGTTTTCGTAGTTTCATTTTCTCTTTCTTGAGTCATAGGAAACACCGTACTGTTAAAGGGGGTCGAGAAAATACTAAGGAGAAAATTTCCATGTGATGCTCATCTCAAATCCTACACCTACCAATCCCTTCGAGTGAAGCCATTGGAAATCTCATACAGTTCAGTCAATTTCTTCAGTGACAGAGACGCAGTTCTTCTGGTCACTGAGGACTTTGCCCTGACTGAGGAGTTAGGAATTTGCCAGTGTGAATTGCCTACACAGTGAGGAACATGATAGCCCTGAGGAATTTGTACCTCAAATTTCCGACCGTTGCTGTACTACGTGCCAGCTGTCCCAAAATATCTTATCCACATAACGGTCATATCATTGAAGGGCATTTATGTATTATCATGTCGGGCTGCTCCCTAGGCTATAAATAGCCGCCCCTACAACCACTAGCTGGTTGGCTGCTCTGCGTGAACTTGATACTTGTCATTTGAGAGAAACCCATCCTCCGAGGACTTTGAGCGAAAATCATCAAGTGAGGAAAATCCAAACCCAAACCCAAACACCTACAAACCCAAAGTGATTGAGCATCACTGAAGAGATTGATCCTGCGTGGATCTGACGCTTGTTACCTTTGAAGATTGTGCTTCTTCCAGACGGTTAGGCGTCAAGGTCTAGAGCATCCAAGAGGAATTGTGGATCGCCGAGTGACCAAGTCTGTGAAGGTTTGGAAGTCACTTGAAGACTTACCACGAGTGATTGGGCGAGGACTGTGTGTCCTTAGCTCAAGGAGAATACGGTGAGGACTGTGTGTCCGGGACTAGGTGTCCTCGAGTTTAAATACTCAGCCGCTCCAACCAGATGTACAACTGAGACCGCAGTTGGAACTGGTCTACCAAATCATTGTCTTCACCAAGCTTATTGGTTCTATTTCCTCAACACTTTCATTTCCTCATTACTGTGTTGTGTGTTTGTTCATATCTGTGTTTGAAGACTTTGACTGAAGACTTTCTCAATTTCCTCAGTTCAATTTCTTCAGTCTGTTTGTCTTCATCTTGTGCTATCTTGTGTTTACGCTTTCTATACTTTGTGTTTGTCTTCATTTCATCATGATGACCATGCATGTAATCTGCTATTTTTACCTGTGAGTACTTATTTCGCTGCTAGTAGTTCTTCGCTAAGGAATTTCCTCACTAGCAAATTCTTCAGTGAAGAATTTCATAAAAATCGCCTATTCACCCCCCCCCCTCTAGTCGATATAACGCACTTTCAATTGGTGTCAGAGCAAGGTACTCCCTTGTTCTGTGTGATTTTGGTTTAACCGCCTGGAGTTTTAGTTATGTCGACCGCAGATATGAAGAAAGTGACATGCCCCATCTTTGACGGTCACGAGTATCCCAAATGGAAGGCCATGATGAAGAAGCGTCTCATGGCGATGAACAGCAAGCTGTGGACCGTCACTGAGATTGGTCTTACCGATCTATGCAAGACGGCTGGAGCTGATGGCATTCGCAAGTACACTCATCTCAACCTCACAGCGAAGGTTGTCATCTGCTCTAGTCTGTCTCAAAATTAGTTCAGGAACGTCATGCATTTCGATCAGGCGAAGCTTATCTGGGACCGTATCTCTGAGGTCTATGAAGGTCATCGAACCCATCATGACCCTTTGGTTTGCGGATTTCAAGGAATCGCTCAAATCGATGACATTCGACCCAGAATCATCATCCTCTACTACATGCCTTAGGCAAAAAGTGCTGAGGTAACTGAATGCTACCTATTCGAGTCCAGTGATGAAGAATCTGGTGATGAATTAGGACCCAGTTATGTCAAACTTGCTTCCCTTGCCGCTAAACAACAAAGAGCTTTGGAAAAGGCTAATGACATGCTTAGTAAGAGCAATGATATGTTGGGTAAAGAAATGGATCAGTCACATGCTTTGGCTGAAAGTCTTCAGAGACTTCATTCCAAGTATGACTCTCTTCAAGATCAGCATAACTCTCTCTTGTCCGATCTTGAGAAGATAAGAGTGAGTTATGAAGATCTTCAGAAGGAGCGTGATTCATTACTTGCTCAACAAATCAGCGCTGCACAGGAAGAATTTATTCCTCCATGTTTGAAATGCATTGAACGAGAATCTGCTAATTCCTCACCTGAATGTTCAAATGCTTCAAATGTTACAAATTCTTCACCTGCCTCTGCTATCACTAATTCCTCATCTAAGGACATTGCTACTATCACTGACGATGCAGGGCTGAAGGAATTGTACATGACAGGCATGTACAAAAGCCTCAAAGGGCATCAGACTCTTTGTGACGTGCTTAATAAGCAGATCCTCAACAGGAACCCTAGGAAAGAGGGTATTGCCTTTGAGAGGAAACTCAATGCTGATGGTACATATTGGAAGCCTGAGCAGTACCCCAAAACCTCATGGGTTGCTGCAAAGGGACCTCTAGTTGATCCATCTAATTTATCTGGTTATACATGTGCATCTTCTCATTCTTCTGATGAGTCATTTGACTCCAACTATAAACTGTTCAAAAATCAGAATGGTGAAGTATTTGCTAGATATGTTGGCACTAACTGCAGGAACGGTTCCCCTATGAAGAAAATCTGGGTTCCCAAAAGGTGCCTTGAAAGTCTTCAGGTGAATGTCCTCATGACACCTCCTGTGAAGAAAAGGAACCCCAGATCATATTCTTCATATGGACCAAATTCTTCATATGGATCCAAGTCCTCATACGGACCAAATTCCTCAAGGGGATCAAATTCCTCACATGGATCAAAGTCCTCATATGAACATCATCGTGCTAACAACTCTGTTTCGCAGGGAAGAGCCAAGGACTATGAATATGAGCATTATTCTTCAAATTATTATGTTCATAAGTCCTCGAAGAATTTCTCTACTTATTCATATGCTTACCCTAACCGCTCTTATGTGAAACGAAATGGTTTGGCCGCTATGCCACCATTCTCATATGGATCTCGCAGAGTGATGAACTCTTTGCCAGCCCTTCAGATTTGGGTGGTGAAGAAAAAGAACTAATCTCTTATGCAGGGTCAGGTCTCCAGACGTACTGAAACGTCTGAAGAATTTGCTGGGGACCTGACAAAATGCCTGAAAGGACGCAGGCTAACCATGATGAAATGAACTTTAATTTCACACGTCCTCCCTCTGTTTTATCTGTCCTACTGCTTGATGAAATTGATCTGATGAATTGTGATATCATATTCTTCACTGCTGAAGTATATGAGGTCGTAAGTTGCACTAATTCATCTGCAGGATGATCAACCCAAAGCCACTGAGTGGGTACTTGATATTGGATGTACAAATCACATGACTGGTGACAAGAATCTTTTGATGGATGCTCCCTTATCATCGTCACATATGAAGCATATCATCTTCGCTGATAAAAGAAAAAGTCAGGTATTGGGTCTAGGTAAAGTTGTTATCACAAAGGATCGACACATGGACAAAGTCATGCTTGTTGAGTCCTTAGGATACAACCTTATGTCTGTCTCAATGCTTTGTGATCTTGATATGGTTGTTGTCTTTGGCAAGTATCGTTGTGTTGTGATTATGGAAGCTGACAATTCCAAAGTCTTTGAAGGCTTTAGGAGAGGAGACTTGTATATTGTTGATTTCTCTGTAGAGTCACAACCAGCCGTGTGCCTACTTGCAAAAGCTTCAGAAGGATGGCTATGGCATCGACGACTTGGTCATGCAGGCATGAGGAATTTTCACACGCTTGCGAAGAAGAAGCATGTCATTGGCATTGAGAATGTCAAATTCCTCAAGGATCACTTGTGCGGTGCCTGTGAAGCTGGAAAGATGACGAAGGCCAAGCATCCAGCAAAGACCATCATGACCACCACTCGTCCATTCGAATTGCTTCACATGGATCTCTTCGGTCCTAATCACTACTCCTCTGTTTCAAATGAAGCATCTCAATATGGCTTTGTTATTGTTGATGATTACTCTCGTTACACATGGGTACACCTTGTCTCTTACAAACATGAAGTGCAGGAAGTCTTCAAACGATTTTCCTCGAGGGCTTCAACCAACTTTGGTGTGAAGATCAAGCACATCAGAAGTGACAATGGCACTGAGTTCAAGAATTCGGGTCTCAATGAATATCTTGATGAACTTGGTATTACTCATGAGTTATCTGCTCCTTATACTCCTCAACAGAATGGCGTCGTGGAGCGCAAGAACAGGACTCTTGCTGAGATGGCTCGCACTATGCTCGATGAGTACAAAACCCCTCGTCGTTTCTGGGTTGATGCAATTGATACTGCGTGCCATATCATCAACATAGTATATCTTCACAAATTCTTCAAGAAGACTGCTTATGAACTCCTCACTAACAAAAAACTCAATGTGAGTTATTTCAAAGTCTTCGGTGCTAAATGCTGGATTAGAGATCCTCATCACAACTCTAAATTTGCACCGAAAGCACATGAAGGTTTTATGCTTGGTTACGGAAAGGACTCGCACACCTACAAAGTCTTCAACAATGTTCTTCACAAGATTGTTGAAACTGTAGATGTGCGGTTCGATGAAACTAATGGCTCGCAAAGAGAGCACCTACCTTCTGTGTTAGATGAACCAGCACCCGAAGATTCTATCAAACACAAGGCCACTGAAGATGTCATTCCTACTGAAGAATCTGCTGAAGAATTCATTCAAGAACGTGAAGAACATCGAGCTGATGCACCTGAAGAAAACGCTGAGGAAATTGATGCTGAAGAAAATGCTGATCAAGTTCCTCAACGACAACCAGCTCATCCTCGCGTTGCAAAAGAAGTGCAAGTGGAGAAGATCATCGATGACATTAGAGCACCAGGTCCTCTCACACGCTCAAAAGCTTCACATCTATCTAACTTTTGTGGGCACTTTGCTTTTGTCTCTATCACAGAGCCCGCTAAGGTAGATGAAGCATTTCTGGAGCCTGAGTGGATTCAGGCCATGCAAGAAGAATTACATCAGTTCAAGCTCAACAACGTCTGGGAACTAGTCAATCGTCCCGATCCTCGCAAACATAACATCATTGGCACAAAGTGGATCTACCGCAACAAGCAAGATGAAAATGGTGTTGTGGTCAGGAATAAGGCACGACTAGTAGCTCAAGGCTACACACAGGTTGAAGGAATTGATTTCGATGAAACTTTTGCACCTGTTGCTAGACTTGAGGCTATTCACATATTACTTGCTTATGCTAACCATCATGATATCATCTTATATCAAATGGATGTGAAAAGTGCATTCCTCAATGGTAAGCTTGAGGAAGAAGTATATGTTGCTCAACCCCCAGGTTTTGAAGATCCAAAACATCCTGACAAAGTCTTCAGACTTAACAAAGCCCTCTATGGCCTCAAGCAGGCCCCACGGGCGTGGTATGATACATTGAAGGAATTCTTCATGAAGAAAGGCTTCACACCCGGTTCACTCGATCCCACTTTCTTTACTAAATCTTATGATGATGAACTATTTGTGTGCCAAATATATGTTGATGATATCATCTTTGGTTGTACTGACCAACGTTATAGTGATGAATTTGCCTATATGATGAGTGAAGAATATCAAATGTCTATAATGGGAGAGTTGAAATTCTTCTTAGGTCTTCAAATTCTTCTTAGGTCTCCAAAAAAGCTGAAAATGCTGAAGCTGCCCTTAAACCGGTGGTAGACGAGCTGGCCAGCATAAAGCGGCAAGTGCATGCCATGACTTCTGCCATCTTTGGTAAGCTTCCTTTGGTTTTTATGAGAATTTGGCTTTCTCATGACAAGTCCGGTTTGTGATCTTTCTTGTAACGCTGCAGGCACACGCATTGGTCACTTGGGGTCAGATGTTCGGATGAAGTTGAAAGCTGCCTACACATTAATTGAACAGTTGTATACTGGAGCGCAGCAGATCATCACCACTGCATCACACAATAATCCGACACCCATTTTAATCCAAGACACTCTGAAGAGGTTGTCAATGCTCCCTACCCGGATTGAAGAGCTGAAGAGATCTGCCGCTCGAACCGGAGCCATTAATGCCTTAATCCGGGCCAAAGCATGGGTGCCTGATTTTGATCCTGTTGAGGCAGCTCAAGGCTATCCCAGCTTGAAAGAATATGGCTCAGAATTCATCGAAGATGATCTGAGAGCGATAAACCGAGTGGTGCGCCCTCTGGCTTGCCAATTGGCAGAAGAGGCAGATTTGTCACATTATCAAGCTCAATATGATGATCAGAACAAACGAGTGGCTGCACCAATCCCTGAAGCGGAGAATTTGATTCCTCCAATCTGTAAGCACACCTACGCTCCTGATATTGAACCGTCTTCACTGATCCATGAGGAGGCTGTCTTTCAAGCTTTAATGGGAATCGATTGGACCACTGTTGACTTCCAGCCACTGGGTAGAGATGAAGAAGCTGAAGCGGCGCAGGATGATCCACAACCATCAAACCGGGGCGGCGAGCAGGAGTGAACCGAAAGCTAGTTTAATTATCTGCTTTATTATATTCCGCCGAAAAAAACAATGATCTTATTTGGGCATCGTGTTGCCTTGTAATAGAATAGCCAATACTTTTACTTTGAATATGCCTTCTTGCATGGGTGCTGATACTTTTGCTTGAAATCTTCGGTCTATATTCTCTGCAATCAGAAAATCTTTAAACTGCGACGGCGGTTGTACCGCCAGCCAGTTTATGACCTTTATATATATATATATGCAAATGAAATTGATATATATGATCAAGTAGGTGATACAAAATACCTGCCATCGCTGGGCATGAAGTTTGGCTTAGCCAAACTTGAAGCGGAGGGTTTATAAACCATTACCGTCAAAGGAGTAAAACAACTCCTGTGTTTATAATGCCAGTTTATCATGTAAACCGTGCTGGGTCATCATAAACCCCCTGCTACTCCATGATGTTATCAGGAAAGTCAAACCGGGCAAATTATCTCCGGATTAAAAATGAACCGAGTTCTGTCAATTGACATGTTGAACTGGTTAAAAGGTGTTGTCGGTTCAAAGAAAACGCAACAAAAAATCGAATAATAGTCATGAAAAATATGGAAGCAAAGGCAATGATAAAAACCGTTTGCAAAAAGAGGCTTTACTAAGCCGATCAGATGGTATTACCATGGTCGGACACGACCAAGCTCCCAATAGGTGTAGCTATGGTTCAAGTAAGCCAGGTCCCCAACTGAAACCGTGGCATTATGTCGATCAAGTGGCATGGCAATGGTTCGGGTTCTACCAAGCCCCCAAGTGACTCTGTGGCCTTAGGCCGATCAAGAGGCGTGACTGGTTCAGACTTGGCCATGTCCCCAAGTGATCTGGTGACTTTCGCCTACCAAGAGGTGTTGCATTGGTTCGGACACGACCAAGCCCCCAAGTGATATCATAAAGCTTTTGAAAAGCAAATTCAAGGGGTAAACCGGAGGTCGCTTTAAGACAGATCAACTCCATGTAACCACGCATGATGTAAAGAACAGAGACCCCGCTTTAGCTGAGGCTCCGGTTTATTGTATTGATCATAATATATACATTGTCATAATATATACATAAGTAGAGCCAATGGCTCAGGTATAGTAAGGCCGAAGATGAGCTATGTTCCACGGCCTATTGGTCTCTTCTTCTGATGTACGTGAGTCTTTATGCTCTCGAATATCGATCAGATAGTATGACCCGTTGTGCAGATTCTTGCTGACCACGAAAGGTCCTTCCCAAGGTGGGGATAACTTGTGCATATCAGTCTGGTCTTGGATGAGCCGAAGCACCAAATCTCCTTCTTGAAAAGCTCTGGTTTTGACCCGGCGGCTGTGGTAACGACGAAGATCCTGTTGGTAAATCGCCGAGCGGGCAGCTGCTATGTCACGCTCCTCATCCAACAGGTCCAAAGCGTCTTTCCGCGCCGTCTCGTTGTCCGCTTCAACATAAGCTACCACACGAGGTGAGTCATGACGGATGTCACTGGGGAGAACCGCCTCCGCTCCGTAGACCATAAAGAACGATGTGTATCATGTGGATCTGTTGGGCGTAGTATTGATACTCCATAATACAAATGGTAGATCTTCAACCCAGCAACCCGGTGTCCTCTGCAAAAGGGACCAGAAGCCGGGGCTTGATGCCTCTCAAGATCTCTTGATTAGCCCGTTCTGCTTGACCGTTGGACTGTGGGTGGGCTACTGATGAAACGTCAAGCCGTATATGTTCACGTTCGCAGAACTCCTTCATGGCACCTTTGGATAAAATGGTACCATTATCTGTGATGATACTGTGTGGAAAGCCAAACCGGAAAATCACCTTTTTGATGAACTGAACCGTCGTGGCCGCGTCATATTGCTAACAGGCTCTGCCTCCACCCACTTTGTAAATTTGTCAACCGCCACCAATAGGTGGGTCTTCTTGTCCTTGGACCTTATGAAAGGTCCAACCATATCCAGCCCCCAGGTTGCAAACGGCCAAGTAATTGGAATCATCCTCAATTCTTGGGCCGGTACATGAGCACGTCTGGAAAACTTTTGGCAACCATCACATCGTCTGACCAAATCTTCTGCATCAGCATGAGCAGTCAACCAATAGAAACCGTGGCAGAACGCTGTAGCCACCAGGGACTTTGAACCGGCGTGGTGACCACAATCTCCTTCATGGATCTCACGCAAGATTCCACAACCTTCGTCAGGAGATACACAGCGTTGAAACGCTCCTGATACACTACAATAGTGCAACTCGCCATTGATGATTGTCATGGATTTGGACCGCCGTACTATTTGTCTGGATAGAGTCTCATCCTCTGGTAACTCGCCCCGGTTCATGTATGCCAGGTAAGGAAGCGTCCAATCCGGAATGACGTGAAGGGTTGCCACCAATTGAGCTTCCGGGTCAGGAACAGCCAAATCCGCTTCACCTCGGAGCTTGACCGACGGATTGTGCAACACATCAAGAAAAACATTAGGCGGGGCCGGTTTACGCTGGGAACCCAACCGGCTCAGGGCGTCCGCCGCCTCATTCTTTCGTCGGTCCACGTGGTCCACCTGATATCCCTTGAAATGACCTGCAACAATATCCACCGCACGACGATATGCGGCCATGAGTGGGTCTTTAGAATCCCAAGTGCCAGATACTTGTTGAGCCACTAGATCTGAGTCACCGAAGCACTTAACCCGGCTTAGATTCATATCCTTAGCCATCCGGAGACCATGGAGCAAAGCTTCATACTCAGCTGCATTGTTAGTACAAGGGAACATTAACCGGAGAACATAACAGAACTTGTCACCTCGTGGGGAAGTTAACACTACTCCAGCCCCCGAGCCCTCCAATTGCCGGGATCCGTCAAAATGGATGGTCCAATATGTGTGATTCGGCTTCTCTTCAGGGGCCTGCAGCTCCGTCCAGTCATTGATGAAATCGACCAGCGCTTGGGACTTCACCGCCGTCCGAGGCACGTATCTTAAACCGTGCGGTCCAAGCTCTATAGCCCACTTGGCAATCCGGCCCGTCGCCTCCCGGTTCTGGATGATATCACCCAAGGGGGCAGAACTGACCACTGTGATAGGATGCCCTTGGAAATATTGCTTCAGCTTCCGGCTTGCCATAAAAACTCCATATACCAGCTTTTGCCAATGCAGATACCTTTGTTTGGATTCAATAAGCACCTCGCTGATATAATAAACCGGACGCTGAACCGGATACTCCTTGCCTGCCTCCTTCCGCTCCACCACAATAGCCACGCTGACCGCGTGAGCATTAGCAGCAACATACAGCAACAATGGCTCCTTATCGATGGGAGCGGCGAGCACGGGCGGATTAGCCAATTGCCGCTTTAGGTCTTTGAACGCCTGATCAGCAGCAGAACTCCAGACAAATTGATCCATCTTTTTCAACATCTGATACAAGGGGATTGCTTTCTCACCAAGGCGGCTGATAAACCGACTCAGCGCGGCAATCCGGCCAGCCAATCGTTGAACATCATTGATACACTTCGGTTTAGCCAAGGAGGTGATGGCTGTAATCTTCTCCGGATTAGCCTCAATTCCCCTGTTGGACACCAGAAAACCCAACAACTTGCCTGCCGGTACACCGAAGACACACTTGGCCGGATTGAGCATCATCTTATATGTCCTCAAGTTAGCAAAGGTCTCCTTCAAGTCGTCAACCAAAGTCTCCTTCTTCCTTGACTTAACCACAATGTCATCCACATAGGCATGTATGTTGCGGCCAATCTGCTTGTGAAGACAATTTTGCACACACCGTTGATAGGTTGCCTGAGCACTCTTGAGCCCAAAAGGCATAGATACATAGCAAAAGGCTCCAAAGGGAGTTATGAACGCTGTCTTCTCTTGGTCCTTAATTGCCATCTTGATCTGATGATAGCCGGAATATGCATCCAAAAAACTTAAACGCTCGCAACCCGCCGTAGCATCAATAATTTGATCAATACGGGGGAGGGCAAAAGGATCTGTTGGACAATCTTTATTAAGATCAGTGTAATCCACACACATGCACCAGGTGCCGTTTTTCTTAAGGACCAGCACCGGATTAGCCAGCCACTCCGGGTGGTAAACCTCAACAATGAAGCCAGCTGCTAGGAGCCTGGCCACTTCTTCTCCAATAGCTTTGCGTCTTTCCTCGTTGAACCGACGGAAAAACTGTTTCACCGGTTTGTATTTAGGATCTACATTAAGAGTGTGCTCAGCGAGTCGCCTCGGTACACCCGGCATGTCAGAAGGCTTCCATGCAAAGATATCCCGATTCTCACGGACGAACTCGATGAGCGCGCTTTCCTATTTTGGATCCATATTGGCACTGATGCTGAACTGCTTGGATGAATCGCCAGGTACGAAGTCAACAAGCTTAGTCTCAGCCGCCGATGCGAACTTCAGGGCCGGATCATGCTCCGTGGTAGGTTTCTTCAAAGGAGTCATATCCGCCGGATCAACGTTGTCCTTGTAGTACTTCAGCTCCTCGGTGGCACAAACCGATTCTGCGTAAGCCGCATCTCCTTCTTCGCATTCCAAAGCAACCTTACGACTTCCGTGAACCGTTATGGTCCCCTTATGACCCGGCATCTTGAGCTGCAAGTACACATAACAGGGCCGTGCCATGAACTTGGCATATGCCGGTCGCCCAAACAGGGCGTGATACGGGCTTTGGATTTTTACCACCTCAAACGTCAGCGTTTCTGATCAGGAATCATGATCATCTCCAAAGGCCACTTCCAATGCTATCTTACCCACGGGGTATGCTGACTTGCCAGGTACCACAACATGGAAAACCGTATTTGACGGTCGGAGATCTTTGTCTGTTAGTCCCATACGACGGAAGGTCTCATAATACAGGATATTAATACTGCTACCCCCATCCATGAGTACCTTGGTGAACTTATAACCTCCCACCTGAGGCACCACCACCAAAGCCAGTTGACCCGGATTATCAACCCGGGGAGGGTGATCCTCTCTACTCCATATGATTGGCTGCTCTGACCATCGTAGATATCGCAGTACGGCCGGTTCAACAGAATTAACTGCCCGCTTCTGGATCTTCCGGTCTCGCTTGTCCAAGCTAGTGGTGAATACGTGATATTGCCCACTATTCAATTGCTTCAGATTGCTCTGATAACCCGACTGCTGCTGTTGCTGATTGCAACCTCCCTGGTCATTCTGATTGTCCTGATTGTTCTGATTGTTACCTCCGCCCGGATTACCATTAAATCCTGAACCGGAGTTTCCTCCACCGGAGCCTGTCCCGGAACCACCGCCGGAGCTGGGATCATACCGAAAAGCATTAGAGCTCTTGAACTCCTACATAATGTAACATTCCTTCCAAAGGTGGTTTGCTGGCACCTCCCTCGTCCCATGCTTTGGACAGGGCTGGTTCAACAGATAATTCAGCCGGTCCGGATTAGGACTAGGTGCTCCACTGCGGTTCTGCGATTTACCCTTGCGTCGCTGTCCCTTGTCCTGTGCGTTGGTGTTAGCCACAAAGTCCATGTTGCCATCCGCTTTGCGCTTGCCTCCACCGCCATTACCTGCTGAGTGATGTTGCTGACCCTTGGAGTTGCCGTTCCTCCTTCCCTTCCCTGTCTTTTCATCGTCAGACTCGGGATCCTTGGTACTATCAGAATCAGCATATTTTACCAAAGCGGCCATAAGAGTCCCCATGTCAGTGCAATGGCGCTTCATTCATCCTAACTTCAACCTTAGGGGTCCAAACCGACAATTGCCCTCCAAGGTTATGACTGTTGTGTCCACATTGATGCGGGCTGATGAGTGTAGAATTTGTGAGACCCGGCATACCCAATGAGTGGTTGATTCTCCTTCTTCCTGGACACAGGCAGCTAAATCTACTATCGACATGGGCTGCTTACATGTGTCTTTGAAGTTATTGATAAACCGGGCCCATAACTGGGCCCATGAACTGATAGAATTGGGCGGCAGGCTCTTCAACCAGGTATGGGCCATTCCTTCAAGCATCATGGTGAAATACTTTGCACATGATGCCTCATCTACATCAAGCATCTCCATGGCCATCTCATAGCTCTCCACCCATGTCTCTGGGGGTTGATCCACCGTATAGTTCGGTACCTTGCGCGGGCCCTTGAAATCTTTTGGCAGGTGCACATTGCATAAAGCGGGAACAAGGCAAGGTACCCCCAATGCGCTAGAATTAAGCCCAGGCTCAACCGAGGTGGTCGGACGAACCGGCGTAAGCTGACGAGCTTGATACTGCGCTGCTAACTCGGCCTCCCTGCGCGCTCGGGCCCGGTCCACCACCTCCTGGGCGTTGTCGATACCACCGGTCGGATTGTTACCACGGGGCGCTCCACGCCGTGCATCACTTGACACAGCTGGTTCCTCCATATGCCTGCTATAACTCTGGCTTGGACGTGGGGTAGAATGAATCCGGTCGCGGCTGTATGAATACGCTTCCCGTTGGACCAAAGCCGTCCTAAGGAGCTCCTTGGCCCGGCGCGTCTCTATTGCCTGTAATGAATCACCTTCGACTGGCATAGCCTCCAACCATGCCGCGGCTGCGACAAGGTTATCCAGCGGGTTGGAATAATGACCCGGAGGTGTGGGCACAGCCTGCGGTACGCCACTGTTATGACGGGGCAGATCTATCAAGCGAGGCTGGACCGGCTCGCCTGTCGCAGGCACCCCCGCCCGGTTTACCGTCGGCGGATTACTGGCTCCCGCTCCAGGGGTGTTAAAAAGGTCCCTTGCTTCAAAAACTGGAGGCAAACGAGATCGGTACTTCCTCCTCATGAATTCCTGTGATGCGCTATGGTCCAGCATGAGTTTATAAGCTTGTGCGTCCAAAGCGGCCCGCTCCGCAGTCATCCTGACTTCTTCAGCTGCCAAATCCACTTTAGCCTAAGTGATCTGCTCCCTCACCTTTGCAATCTCTGCGTTGTGGGCGTCTTGATCCGTCGGGTTAGCTTCTGCCATGAGCGCAGCCAACGCATCGAACAGATCTGATAAGACTTGAACCGACGGGCGCACAGGGCCTCCTGCCCCGGCAGCCATTGCCGCTGCTGAACCGGAGACCATCGCTGCGGCAGTTGATGAATGAATCGCTGCTTGCGTACCGGCCATGAATATTCCAACCCGGTTGGGCAAAACAGAGGGGTCCGGAATACTATCGCCATCGGAACAGCCCCCAATCCGGCCATCTTGTAGCTGATACAAAGACTCAGTTTCTCCGGTTGACGACTCGTCGCCAGAGTAAACGACGGTTTCGCCACAAGATCCTGACCCATCCTCATAGCTTCCTCCATGGATGACTCCCACAAAGGCACGCTTCACGGCCGTCTTGACCCGGGCAGGTCGCGCACGCTGAGCTGTCTCGATGAGGTCGGTGCAGATGTCCAGCTCAGGGCCCGGTTCACCGATCTTGCCGATGAAAACATGTATGCTGCCAAAGGGGACCCGGTACCCGTACTCGATCGAGCCGGCCTCGGGGCCCCAGCCTGCATCGTCGATGTAGATCTTGCCGCGACGACTCTTGGTCATCCGGCCCACAGCGTATCCCTCGAGTCCTTCAAGCGACCCTCCAAGAACTTGAAACCATCGTGCGATAGCCCCACGGTGGGCGCCAACTGTCGTGGTTTTGTCACGGCAGATGTCCTAGCCAAAGGACTTAGTCGTGGAGCCATCGCAACGGATTAACTCGAAGGGGTTAAAGCGGACACAAGGACACAGAGGGTTTATACTTGTTCGGCCCCTTCGATGAAGGTAAAAGCCTACGTCTAGTTGTGATGGAATTGATGGGGTTTCGAGGATTAGGGAGCAAACAAGCTTCGCCTAAGCCTCGAGTTGTGATTGTCTCTCCTGAACCATCGTCGGATCGTCCCCTTATATACACGGGGACGCCCGTCGGTTTACAGAGTCCCAATCACCGGTTCATACTCGTATCCGGGTTGGTCTCTTTCTATTCCTAACTTATAACACAAGTTCATACATCAGGCCGGTTTACGGCTATAGGTTCTAAACCGACTATAGGCCTTGGGCCCTTATCCGCCTCTTTGGGATTTAACACCATTGAACTACTGATGAAGTTAACCCGGCCCAGGTAGGCCAGTTTACGCCCAGTAGTAATATCCCCAACACAATGGCATATTCATATCGCAGGAGAAATACCTCAAGGATGTCCTGAAGAAATTCGGCATGCAAGATTGCAAAGGCATCAAAATTCCTATGCCCACAAATGGTCATTTATGCACTAATGAAAATGGTACTGACTTCGATCATAAGGTATACCGCTCCATGATTGGCTCTTTATTGTACTTATGTGCATCTAGGCCAGATATAATGCTTAGTGTTTGCATGTGTGCCCGATTTCAAGCTGCACCAAAGGAATCACACCATAAGGCTGTGAAGCATATTATTCGATATCTAGCTCACACACCAACACTAGGATTATGGTATCCCAAGGGCTCGGATTTTGATCTCATTGGATATTCTGACTCTGACTATGTTGGTGACCATGTGGACCGCAAGTCAACATCTGGTACTTGTCATTTCCTCGGACGATCCTTGGTCTGTTGGTCCTCGAAGAAACAGAACTGCGTATCACTGTCTACTGCTGAAGCTGAGTACATTGCTGCTGGTTCTTGCTGTGCTCAACTGCTATGGATGAAGCAAACACTCAAGGACTATGGCATCAATGTGAAGAATGTCCCTCTCCTCTGTGACAATGAGAGTGCCATCAATATTGCTCACAACCCAGTTCAGCACTCGAAGACAAAGCACATTCGGATTAGTCATCATTTTCTTCGTGATCATGTGTTGAAGGGCGACATTTCTATTGAGCATGTGAAGACTGAAGAAAAGCTAGCCGATATCATCACTAAGCCCTTGGACGAGAAGAGATTTAGCAAGTTGCGGTGTGAGCTAAATATCTTAGAGTCTTCGAATGTACTTTGAAAAAGGCACTCATCCTAACCCTTATGCAAAATTGATGACTTAGATGTGCAACACATGAAGAAACTTTTTTCTTCAATCAATGAAGAATAACACTCTAAGTGTGAAGAAACTAATGAAGAATTTGATCTCAGAACCCTACGACAATTGTACGCGGTGTCTGAAATCATCATTCTTATACGGTGGGTCACGCCACCACAAAAGTTGAAAATATTCAATTTGAGTTTTTCCTCAGTTTTGAAATTCCCCAGTTGTTCAAATCCTTCAACTTGCAAAATCTTCACTTGTGCCGTCGTTTTTCTTCATTGGCTATATATTTATATATGAGTTTATGTCCTCTACAGCATTCACTTATAGCTATTTCTTCAAGTTGGATCTTCTGCTAAGTGAATGTGATCGGACCCTTCCCCTCTATGCTATACTCAATCCAATCTGTTCACCAATTCTTCATGTGCGTTCTATTTGAAACTCGTTCAAATTCTTCACTGTGTCCTTGTCAGCTGAAGAAATTGTGAATGGAACGTTAAAACTAACCTTATCCAAATTTTTGGTTTTGCCGCTCAAACCGTTCCGCATCCCACGATGCATTATTTTACTCACCCACGATCTTACACGATCTCCACTACACAGTACGTGGGTGACACATGTCGTGAGAAGGAGAACGGGCAGGGGCATGTTCGTCCTAAATCTTCGGACGAGCAGTTTTTCACCGTGGCTATAAATACCCCTGTCCCCTACCTCACTTCTTTTACTCCGCTCGATCTCACTCTCCCGCTCGAGTTTCCTAACCCTAGCGCCGCCGCTACTCCATCGTCGCAGGTGAGGAAGAGCTTCACTGCCTCGACCTCGTCGCCGACATACTCGCGCCGACCGCGGAAATCTTCACCTCCACCGCCGCCGTAGACGTCTTCCTCCGCCAAGTTAGGGCGTGGAAGATCTGCATCGACGAACTTCACTATTTCAACTCCCAGTTCATTGTGTTCTTCATTCAGGGTAATTAAAAGTTACTTTTACTGCCCTCCTTGATTCGAAACTTTTCTACAAAATCTTCAAAGGTGTTTTATTCTTCAAATCCTCACACACAAAACACCTCACAAATTATCTGTTCTTGACTCATTTCCCTAAGCATCATTTTCTTCAAGATTCCTCAGTTGTGTGGATCTTCGATCTATACAACTCTAGAACCTAAGATAAAGCGCGCTTAGTGAAATTCTTCAAGACGCATCTGGTCAAATTCCTCAAACTTGTTCTTTATGAAAAACCCTCTGAGAACGCATATGACCTCTTCAAATTCCTCACAACTATACTCTGTTCACAGGTACACATGTCCGCTGCTGAATCATTAGGTTCTCATTAACTTAACTCATTTGCAGCGTTCCTCGAAGAAAAGTTGCACACTTCTTCAGAGAATTTGATTGTTCAAATTCCTCAACTGAAGAAAATGGCTGAAGGTAAAAGGCCTCAGAAAGGAGGAAAGAAGCCTGAGGTTATGACGGCGTTTGAAATCCCTGAGGATATTTATAAAGATTACTGCACCCCTGATGAATCCAAATTCGGAAAAGGAGACAAAAATCAGCGCAAAGTGCGCATTCAAAGGATTGAACGGAGATGGGCACGTGAATGGAGGGAGTACAGATACGTCACTCCAAAGTACATGAAGAAATTCGCACTGAACCCTCCATGACCAAGAGCCCCCATTGGCACCTGGCCAAGAGGCTGATCCCACTAGCATCAAACGCGGTGAGGACTTTCCTGAAGAATGGGCCAAGCGCCAAGCCAAATTGGCAAGGCAAGCCACAGAAGCAGTGAGGAAATTCAATGAAGACTCTGCTGCTGCTGCTGCTGCCACTGAGGCCTCTGCCAAGCCGAGGAAATTGATGCTCAAGAAGCCCGCTCGCAAGCCAAGTGCTTCCCCAGCAATGCCCTCACGGCCAAGTTCCTCTGCTGCGCCCTCACGGCCAGAAACGTCAAAGTCTTCAAAGCAAATTCCTCAAGCTGCCCCTGCTCCTCCAAAGTCCTCAGCTGATCCGACAAAGTCCTCAGCACCTGTGCATCCTGCCACATGCCAAAGGACTGTAGGCATCCCTATTGCCTCTGGTTTCTCAGCTAGTTCCTCAGCTGCACCAAGTTCCTCAGTTGGACCCTCTCTGCTGAAGAAAAAGGCTACTGTTGGACGCGGCACTCGCCCAAGTCCCAAGAAGAAGCAGGTAGTCTTCATTGTACCGTCTGATGATGATGAAGCTGATGAAGAAGAACTTGCTGAAATCATCAGGGACCGCCAAGAAAGGGCCGCTAGAGTCAAAGGCACACATGTGCCACTGCTGTTGGATCCAAGGGCGATCCTCAATTACATCAATCTCTGGCATAAGGATCTCAACACACCTATGCCTGACTTCAAGCTGACACCTGGCCAAAGTCACATGCTGACTCACTTCATCCAAGAGGAGAAGTGGAAATATGATAGGGCCAGGCAGATCAAGAAATCGCAGTACAGGAAAGAAAAACTGCTGAGGAAAAATGTTCTCACGATGAAGCCTGAAGAACTCATCAGGATGCAAGCTGACATCAAAGCCCTCAGCGATGACTTTGACGCATACTATGCTGACTGGAAAGGACCAAAAGTCAGATTTGTACAACTAACTGAGAAATTCACCAATGTTGCAGCCCCATCGCAACAAGAAGTTCCTCAAGCTGAAGCATCTGTTCAGCAAACTGAAGAACATGCCAGCACCGCTGATGACTTTCAGGCTGCTGAAGAAAATGCTAGTTCCAGGGCTGATGACTCCATTCCAGCCACTGAAGAAATTGCTAGGGCATCCACTAGTGGTGTGCCTGAAGAAACTGAAGAAGAAAGGACAACTGCATCAGTTGCTCCTGAGGAAAATCAACCAGATACCTCAGCTCCACCTGCGCCTACACCAACTCCTATCCTTCCATCTGCATTGGATGTGAAGAAGACCAAGGCTGCAGAGCGAGCTGCAGTGAAGAAAAGGAAAGCATCAACTGCTTCAAAATCTTCATCCCCAAAGAAGATGAAGCCGATGACCAGCTCGTTTGCAAATCCCATTGATGTTGTTCCTATCTCATCCATGCCATCAAAGGACCTTGTTCCTTTTGGTGAAGAATATGAGATCCCAAGTGGATCAGATGAAGAAACTCAGTCTGTTGCTTCCTCAGAGCAGATTGATGAAGAAATTGAAGTGGATGGAATCCCTTCAACCCCAATGGTCTCATCACCAATGCCTCAGTTTACTGCTGAAGAGGCTGGTGTTGAAGAATTAGAGGATGAGGATGTGGATATTGGAAGCGCAACTCCGTTGATGAATGACGACTTTTGGGAAAGTCAGCATCCCAATTCCCCACTCTTCACCCCACTGCAGCAAATTCCTCACTCCCCTGCACCAACTATTCCGATGGGCTCTGAAGAAACTCATCCCACTGCATCTGTGAATGAAGAAATTCCAGCCACTAGTGCTGAAGAAACTGCTGCTAATACTGAAAAGGTGACTGCACCTGAGGAAGAACCTGAAATTCCTCAGCCTGAAGAACCTGAGATCGTGATTCCTGAGGTAGTGATGCAACTCACTGACACTCCTCTGCCCAAGCCAAAGGATCCTTTCTCAACGAAACAAAAGTTCAAGGCTGAAGACTTCTTTGGCGAGCACGTGTTCTTCACTGAAAACAACCCTTATGACTCTGCTCGCATAAGGAAGAGGCGTTTCTGGACTGCTAGTCAAGCTAATTTCTATTCCTCAGTGCTTTTCAACAAGGACAAAGTCTTCGACCATGCACATATTCCTCATGTGGATATGGAGTCTATGCCGTGCTTCACGCCAGTCCTCAGTGTTCTTCACGACGCTGGGCTGCTCAATTTCTGCACTGACATATGCGATTGGAATGAAGAACTCATTCTTCAGTTATATGCAACATTGCACATCACCGGCAACTCTGAATATGTCACTTCGTGGGTTCTGGACTGGATGACTGAGAACACCCATTATAAGGCCCCAGCATCTGAATTGCTTCGTGCCCTTCCTCTGAGTCCACCAACTGAAGATGCACGTTGTGTTTACAATGAACCTGAGCTTTCAAATCACTATATGCAAGTGCTGATGAAGCCTTTGAAGCCGGGGCAGGCCCCTCGAACCACATTCCTCGTCAAGGAATTGTTGTATGTGCCTAGGACTGTCTATCGCATTTTGACGAAGACAATGAGTCCCATCGAAGGCCACGACTCAAGTGATGAAGAAGTCGTTGGCATCATGAAGAATATGCTTTTCAACATCTATCATGGCGTTCCCGTCAACTTCCATGATTTCTTCATGAGGACTCTGGCCAACATTGCTATGTCACCATTTGAGCTGAAGCCTTATGCACCTTGGATTATGAGATTCATCAGGACAAGGTCTTCACTAAATTACAAAGCTGAAACTCTCAACCACTACAGCTACTTGCCTCCTATTGAAGTCCTCAAAAGGACATTTTCCTCAGCTGAAGAAAAGGGCAAGGCTACTGTTGTGATAGATGAAGGCATTCGTCCATTGGATGGACAATTTCGCAAGGCTGCATCTTATTCCACCAATGATGACTCTGCCACACATGACACTGCCGCCAACACTGTCAAGCCAAATCCTCAAGCCACAGCACCCAGGGTGATGACTGATCGTGAGTTACTCCTCAGTCTTCATCAAAAGGTTGATCGCAATCACAAATGGGTCAAGCGTCAGTTTGGTTCTATTCTTCACAACATGACTGCAACACATAATGCAGTGAAGAAAAACCACTACTACCTCCATGAAACCCTCAACCACACCTGGGCTATTCTGTCTCAAGTCAACAGCGTTGATGATCTGAAGAAAATGGGTCTCAATGAAGAATTTGCCTGGTCTGCACCTCCTCCGAAGAAATACAAGAAGGTCCCAGTTCCTTCTTTGGTGGCCAGCTCCTATTCTTCATCGCGCGACACTGATGAACATGAAGACTTGGACGACATTGCGGCAGGCCCTACATCAACGACCAACCCCAACAACGCTGGCGCTCCTTCATCAACTTGAATATATTCAGGGGCGTTAGTCCTCAGTTTCGATCCTTTTGGTCATTTGGTGACAAAGGGGGAGAAATCTGAGTTAGTCTTCAAGCGGGTCTATAATAAAGGGCGTTTTTTGCTAAGTTACAACTCTCGTTCTTCCGAAACTTTTATTGGATCGAGTTGTAATCTTAAACCTGATGGTGCACTGGTACTTTTACTGCACTAAGTTCTGATACTTTTGATGCTCTATTCGGCATGCTTATTCCTCGATAATATTATTGCACGCATGCTGAATTACATCAGGCGCCATATTTCATCATGCATTTCAAATTCTTCATATTATATATCAAATGCGTGTATGAATTACAAGATATAGGGGGAGATCTCCATGATTCAACTCTTCAAGTGTGCATTGCTTCAAAAGAAAATTCCTCACTATGCACATATTCAGGGGGAGTTCTTCCATATCTTGCAATCAAATTCCTCAATATCAGTATTTACACTCCATATATTTATCCCCGTTGAAAACTTAACATATGTTGTCATCAATCACCAAAAAGGGGGAGATTGTAAGTGCATCTAGTGCCCCTTAGTGATTTTGGTGTATTGAAGACTTATAGGTTAAGTATCTAATGCGTTTATGAGTGTACACAGGTCTATAAGTCTATGAGGAGTTTGATATGTACAAAGAAAGTCGACCCCTAAAAATGAAGTTCTTCAACTGAAGACTTTGATATACTGAAGACTTTCTGAAGACTTTGAAAGTGAAGAAATTGGTGTGACCTTGAAGACTTGGTTATCATTCGAGGAAAATGAAGCATGAAGACTTTTCTTTTCGTAGTTTCATTTTCTCTTTCTTGAGTCATAGGAAACACCGTATTGTTAAAGGGGGTCGAGGAAATACTAAGGAGAAAATTTCCATGTGATGCTCATCTCAAATCCTACACCTACCAATCCCTTCGAGTGAAGCCATTGGAAATCTCATACAGTTCAGTCAATTTCTTCAGTGACAGAGACGCAGTTCTTCTGGTCACTGAGGACTTTGATCTGACTGAGGAGTTAGGAATTCGCCAGTGCGAATTGCCTACACAGTGAGGAACATGATAGCCCTGAGGAATTTGTACCTCAAATTTTCGACCGTTGCTGTGCTACGCGCCAGCTGTCCCAAAATAACTTATCCACATAACGGTCATATCATTGAAGGGCATTTATGTCTTATCATGTCGGGATGCTCCCTAGGCTATAAATAGCCGCCCCCTACAACCACTAGCTGGTTGGCTGCTCCGCGTGAACTTGACACTTGTCATTTGAGAGCAACCCATCCTCCGAGGACTTTGACCGAAAATCATCAAGTGAGGAAAATCCAAACCCAAACCCAAACACCTACAAACCCAAAGTGATTGAGCATCACTGAAGATATTGATCCTGCGTGGATCCGACGCTTGTTACCTTTGAAGACTGTGCTTCTTCCAGACGGTTAGGCGTCAAGGTCTAGAGCATCCAAGAGGAATTGTGGATCACCGACTGACCAAGTCTGTGAAGGTTTGGAAGTCACCTGAAGACTTACCACGAGTGATTGGGCGAGGACTGTGTGTCCTTAGCTCAAAGAGAATACGGTGAGGACTGTGTGTCCGGGACTAGGTGTCCTCGAGTTTAAATACTCAGCCACTCCAACCAGATGTACAACTAAGACAACAGTTGGAACTGGTCTACCAAATCATTGTCTTCACCAAGCTTACTGG
Source organism: Aegilops umbellulata (assembly GCA_032464435.1). NCBI lineage: Eukaryota > Viridiplantae > Streptophyta > Magnoliopsida > Poales > Poaceae > Aegilops > Aegilops umbellulata. Next base: position 533,663,015 of record CP136056.1, on the reverse strand, counting down.
TTCTATTTCCTCAACACTTTCATTTCCTCATTACTGTGTTGTGTGTTTGTTCATATCTGTGTTTGAAGACTTTGACTGAAGACTTTCTCAATTTCCTCAGTTCAATTTCTTCAGTCTGTTTGTCTTCATCTTGTGCTATCCTGTGTTTACGCTTTCTGTTCTCTGTGTTTGTCTTCATTTCATCATGATGACCATGCATGTAATCTGCTATGTTTACCTCTGAGTACTTATTCCGCTGCTAGTAGTTCTTCGCTAAGGAATTTCCTCACTAGCAAATTCCTCAGTGAAGAATTTCATAAAAATCGCCTATTCACCCCCCTCTAGTCGATATAACGCACTTTCAATTGGTATCAGAGCAAGGTACTCCCTTGTTCTGTGTGATTTTGGTTTAACCGCCTGGAGTTTTAGTTATGTCGACCGCAGATATGAAGAAAGTGACATGCCCCATCTTTGACGGTCACGAGTATCCCAAATGGAAGGCCATGATGAAGAAGCATCTCATGGCGATGAATAGCAAGCTGTGGACCGTCACTGAGATTGGTCTTACCGATCTATGCAAGACGGCGGGAGCTGATGACATTCGCAAGTACACTCATCTCAACCTCACAGCGAAGGCCGTCATCTACTCCAGTCTGTCTCAAAATCAGTTCAGGAACGTCATGCATCTCGATCAGGCGAAGCTTATCTGGGACCGTATCTCTGAGGTCTATGAAGGTCATCGAACCCGTCATGACCCTTTGGTTTGCGGATTTCAAGGAATCGCTCAAATCGATGACATTCGAACCAGAATCATCATCCTCTACTACATGCCTTATGGCAAAAAGTGCTGAGGTAACTGAATGCTACCTATGTGAGTCTAGTGATGAAGAATCTGGTGATGAATTAGGACCCAGTTATGTCAAACTTGCTTCCCTTGCCGCTAAACAACAAAGAGCTTTGGAAAAGGCTAATGACATGCTTAGTAAGAGCAATGATATGTTGGGTAAAGAAATGGATCAGTCACAAGCTTTGGCTGAAAGTCTTCAGAGACTTCATTCCAAGTATGACTCTCTTCAAGATCAGCATAACTCTCTCTTGTCCGATCTTGAGAAGATAAGAGTGAGTTATGAAGATCTTCAGAAGGACCGCGATTCATTACTTGCTCAACAAATCAGCGCTGCTCAGGAAGAATTTTTTCCTCCATGTTTGAAATGCATTGAACGAGAATCTGCTAATTCCTCACCTGAATGTTCAAATGCTTCAAATGTTACAAATTCTTCACCTGCCTCTGCTATCACTAATTCCTCATCTGAGGACATTGCTAGTATCACTAACGATGCAGGGTTGAAGGAATTGTACATGACAGGCATGTACAAAAGCCTCAAAGGGCATCAGACTCTTTGTGACGTGCTTAAAAAGCAGATCCTCAACAGGAACCCTAGGAAAGAGGGTATTGCCTTTGAGAGGAAACTGAATGCTGATGGTACATATTGGAAGCCTGAGCAGTACCCCAAAACCTCATGGGTTGCTGCAAAGGGACCTCCAGTTGATCCATCTAATTTATCTGGTTATACATGTGCATCTTCTCATTCTTCTGATGAGTCATTTGACTCCAACTATAAACTGTTCAAAAATCAGAATGGTGAAGTATTTGCTAGATATGTTGGCACTAACTGCAGGAACGGTTCCCCTATGAAGAAAATCTGGGTTCCCAAAAGGTGCCTTGAAAGTCTTCAGGTGAATGTCCTCATGACACCTCCTGTGAAGAAAGGGAACCCCAGATCATATTCTTCATATGGACCAAATTCTTCATATGGATCCAAGTCCTCATACGGACCAAATTCCTCAAGGGGATCAAATTCCTCACATGGATCAAAGTCCTCATATGAACATCATCGTGCTAACAACTCTGTTTCGCAGGGAAGAGCCAAGGACTATGAATATGAGCATTATTCTTCAAATTATTATGTTCATAAGTCCTCGAAGAATTTCTCTGCTTATTCATATGCTTACCCTAACCGCTCTTATGTGAAACGAAATGGTTTGGCCGCTATGCCACCATTCTCATATGGATCTCGCAGAGTGATGAACTCTTTGCCACCCCTTCAGATTTGGGTGGTGAAGAAAAAGAACTAATCTCTTATGCAGGGTCAGGTCTCCAGACGTACTGAAACGTCTGAAGAATTTGCTGGGGACCTGACAAAATGCCTGAAAGGACGCAGGCTAACCATGATGAAATGAACTTTCATTTCACACGTCCTCCCTCTGTTTTATCTGTCCTACTGCTTGATGAAATTGATCTGATGAATTGTGATATCATATTCTTCACTGCTGAAGTATATGAGGTCGTAAGTTGCACTAATTCATCTGCAGGATGATCAACCCAAAGCCACTGAGTGGGTACTTCATAGTGGATGTACAAATCACATGACTGGTGACAAGAATCTTTTGATGGATGCTCCCTTATCATCATCACATATGAAGCATATCATCTTCGCAAATAAAAGCAAAAGTCAGGTATTGGGTCTAGGTAAAGTTGCTATCACAAAGGATCGACACATGGACAAAGTCATGCTTGTTGAGTCCTTAGGATACAACCTTATGTCTGTCTCAATGCTTTGTGATCTTGATATGGTTGTTGTCTTTGGCAAGTATCGTTGTGTTGTGATTATGGAAGCTGACAATTCCAAAGTCTTTGAAGGCTTTAGGAGAGGAGACTTGTATATTGTTGATTTCTCTGCAGAGTCACAACCAGCCGTGTGCCTACTTGCAAAAGCTTCAGAAGGATGGCTATGGCATCGACGACTTGGTCATGCAGGCATGAGGAATTTGCACACGCTTGCGAAGAAGAAGCATGTCATTGGCATTGAGAATGTCAAATTCCTCAAGGATCACTTGTGCGGTGCCTGTGAAGCTAGAAAGATGACGAAGGCCAAGCATCCAGCAAAGACCATCATGACCACCACTCGTCCATTCGAATTGCTTCACATGGATCTCTTCGGTCCTAATCACTACTCCTCTGTTTCAAATGAAGCATTTCAATATGGCTTTGTTATTGTTGATGATTACTCTCGTTACACATGGGTACACCTTGTCTCTTACAAACATGAAGTGCAGGAAGTCTTCAAACGATTTTCCTCGAGGGCTTCAACCAACTTTGGTGTGAAGATCAAGCACATCAGAAGTGACAATGGCACTGAGTTCAAGAATTCGGGTCTCAATGAATATCTTGATGAACTTGGTATTACTCATGAGTTATCTGCTCCTTATACTCCTCAATAGAATGGCGTCGTGGAGCGCAAGAACAGGACTCTTGCTGAGATGGCTCGCACTATGCTCGATGAGTACAAAACCCCTCGTCGTTTCTGGGTTGATGCAATTGATACTGCGTGCCATATCATCAACAGAGTATATCTTCACAAATTCTTCAAGAAGACTGCTTATGAACTCCTCACTAACAAAAAACCCAATGTGAGTTATTTCAAAGTCTTCGGTGCTAAATGCTGGATTAGAGATCCTCATCACAACTCTAAATTTGCACCGAAAGCACATGAAGGTTTTATGCTTGGTTACGGAAAGGACTCGCACACCTACAAAGTCTTCAACAATGTTCTTCACAAGATTGTTGAAACTGTAGATGTGCGGTTCGATGAAACTAATGGCTCGCAAAGAGAGCACAATCTTCTGTGTTAGATGAACCAGCACCCGAAGATTCTATCAAACACAAGGCCACTGAAGATGTCATTCCTACTGAAGAATCTGTTGAAGAATTCATTCAAGAACGTGAAGAACATCGAGCTGATGCACCTGAAGAAAATGCTGAGGAAATTGATGCTGAAGAAAATGCTGATCAAATTCCTCAACGACAACCAGCTCATCATCGCGTTGCAAAAGAAGTGCAAGTGGAGAAGATCATCGATGACATTAGAGCACCAGGTCCTCTCACACGCTCAAAAGCTTCACATCTATCTAACTTTTGTGGGCACTTTGCTTTTGTCTCTATCACAGAGCCCGCTAAGGTAGATGAAGCATTTCTGGAGCCTGAGTGGATTCAGGCCATGCAAGAAGAATTACATCAGTTCAAGCTCAACAACGTCTGGGAACTAGTCAATCATCCCGATCCTCGCAAACATGACATCATTGGCACAAAGTGGATCTACCGCAACAAGCAAGATGAAAATGGTGTTGTGGTCAGGAATAAGGCACGACTAGTAGCTCAAGGCTACACACAGGTTGAAGGAATTGATTTCAATGAAACTTTTGCACCTGTTGCTAGACTTGAGGCTATTCACATATTACTTGCTTATGCTAACCATCATGATATCATCTTATATCAAATGGATGTGAAAAGTGCATTCCTCAATGGTAAGCTTGAGGAAGAAGTATATGTTGCTCAACCCCCAGGTTTTGAAGATCCAAAACATCCTGACAAAGTCTTCAGACTTAATAAGGCCCTCTATGGCCTCAAGCAGGCCCCACGGGCGTGGTATGATACATTGAAGCAATTCTTCATGAAGAAAGGCTTCACACCCTGTTCACTCGATCCCACTCTCTTTACTAAACCTTATGATGGTGAACTGTTTGTGTGCCAAATATATGTTGATGATATCATCTTTGGATGTACTAACCAACGTTATAGTGATGAATTTGCCTATATGATGAGTGAAGAATATCAAATGTCTATGATGGGAGAGTTGAAATTCTTCTTAGGTCTTCAAATTCGTCAACAGCGCAATGGCATATTCATATCGCAGGAGAAATACCTCAAGGATGTCCTGAAGAAATTCGGCATGCAAGATTGCAAAGGCATCAAAATTCCTATGCCCACAAATGGTCATTTATGCACTGATGAAAATGGTACTGACTTCGATCATAAGGTATACCGCTCCATGATTGGCTCTTTATTGTACTTATGTGCATCTAGGCCAGATATAATGCTTAGTGTTTGCATGTGTGCCCGATTTCAAGCTGCACCGAAGGAATCACACCATAAGGCTGTTAAGCATATTATTTGATATCTAGCTCACACACCAACACTAGGATTATGGTATCCCAAGGGCTCGAATTTTGATCTCATTGGATATTCTGACTCTGACTATGTTGGTGACCGTGTGGACCGCAAGTCAACATCTGGTACTTGTCATTTCCTAGGACGATCCTTGGTCTGTTGGTCCTCGAAGAAACAGAACTGCGTATCACTGTCTACTGCTGAAGCTGAGTACATTGCTGCTGGTTCTTGCTGTGCTCAACTGCTATGGATGAAGCAAACACTCAAGGACTATGGCGTCAACGTGAAGAATGTGCCTATCCTCTGTGACAATGAGAGTGCCATCAAGATTGCTCACACCCCAGTTCAGCACTCGAAGACAAAGCACATTCAGATTCGTCATCATTTTCTTCGTGATCATGTGTTGAAGGGCGACATTTCTATTGAGCATGTGAAGACTAAAGAACAGCTAGCCGATATCTTCACTAAGCCCTTGGATGAGAAGAGATTTAGCAAGTTGCGGTGTGAGCTAAATATCTTAGAGTCTTCGAATGTACTTTGAAAAAGGCACTCATCCTAACCCTTATGCAAAATTGATGACTTAGATGTGCAACACATGAAGAAACGTTTTTCTTTAATCAATGAAGAATAACACTCTAAGTGTGAAGAAACTAATGAAGAATTTGATTCTCAGAACCCTACGACAATTGTATGCGGTGTCTGAAATCATCATTCTTATACGGTGGGTCACGCCACCACAAAAGTTGAAAATATTCAATTTGAGTTTTTCCTCAGTTTTGAAATTCCCCAGTTGTTCAAATTCTTCAACTTGCAAAATCTTCACTTGTGCCGTCGTTTTTCTTCATTGGCTATATATTTATATATGAGTTTATGTCCTCTACAGCATTCACTTATAGCTATTTCTTCAAGTTGGATCTTCTGCTAAGTGAATGTGATCGGACCCTTCCCCTCTATGCTATACTCAATCCAATCTGTTCACAAATTCTTCATGTGCGTTCTATTTGAAACTCGTTCAAATTCTTCACTGTGTCCTTGTCAGCTGAAGAAATTGCGAACGGAACGTTAAAACTAACCTTATCCAAATTTTCGGTTTTGCCGCTCAAACCGTTCCGCATCCCACGATGCATTATTTTACTCACCCACGATCTTACACGATCTCCACTACACAGTACGTGGGTGACACTTGTCGTGAGAAGGAGAACGGGCAGGGGCATGTTCGTCCTAAATCTTCGGACGAGTAGTTTTTCACCGTGGCTATAAATACCCATGTCCCCTTCTTCACTTCTTTTACTCCGCTCGATCTCACTCTCCCGCTCGAGCTTCCTAACCCTAGCGCCGCCGCTACTCCATCATCGCAGGTGAGGTAGAGCTTCACTGCCTCGACCTCGTCGCCGACGTACTCGCGCCGACCGCGGAAATCTTCACCTCCACCGCCGCCGTAGACGTCTTCCTCCGCCAAGTTAGGGCGTGGAAGATCTGCATCGACGAACTTCACTGTTTCAACTCCCAGTTCGTCGTGTTCTTCATTCAGGGTAATTAAAAGTTACTTTTACTGCCCTCCTTGATTCGAAACTTTTCTACAAAATCTTCAAAGGTGTTTTATTCTTCAAATCCTCACACACAAAACACCTCACAAATTATCTGTTCTTGACTCATTTCCCTAAGCATCATTTTCTTCAAGATTCCTCAGTTGTGTGGATCTTCGATCTATACAACTCTAGAACCTAAGATAAAGCGCGCTTAGTGAAATTCTTCAAGACGCATCTGGTCAAATTCCTCAAACTTGTTCTTTATGAAAAACCCTCTGAGAACGCATATGACCTCTTCAAATTCCTCACAACTATACTCTGTTCACAGGTACACATGTCCGCTGCTGAATCATTAGGTTCTCATTAACTTAACTCATTTGCAGCGTTCCTCGAAGAAAAGTTGCACACTTCTTCAGAGAATTTGATTGTTCAAATTCCTCAACTGAAGAAAATGGCTGAAGGTAAAAGGCCTCAGAAAGGAGGAAAGAAGCCTGAGGTTATGACGGCGTTTGAAATCCCTGAGGATATTTATAAAGATTACTGCACGCCTGATGAATCCAAATTCGGAAAAGAAGACAAAAATCAGCGCAAAGTGCGCATTCAAAGGATTGAACGGAGATGGGCACGTGAATGGAGGGAGTACAGATACGTCACTCCAAAGTACATGAAGAAATTCGCACTGAACCCTCCATGACCAAGAGCCCCATTGGCACCTGGCCAAGAGGCTGATCCCACTAGCATCAAACGCGGTGAGGACTTTCCTGAAGAATGGGCCAAGCGCCAAGCCAAATTGGCAAGGCAAGCCAGAGAAGCAGTGAGGAAATTCAATGAAGACTCTGCTGCTACTGCTGCCACTGAGGCCTCTACCAAGCCGAGGAAATCGATGCTCAAGAAGCCCGCTCGCAAGCCAAGTGCTTCCCCAGCAATGCCCTCATGGCCAAGTTCCTCTGTTGCGCCCTCACGGCCAGAAACGTCAAAGTCTTCAAAGCAAATTCCTCAAGCTGCCCCTGCTCCTCCAAAGTCCTCAGCTGATCCGACAAAGTCCTCAGCACCTGCGCATCCTGCCACATGCCAAAGGACTGTAGGCATCCCTATTGCCTCTGGTGTCTCAGCTAGTTCCTCAGCCGCACCAAGTTCCTCAGCTGGAGCCTCTCTGCTGAAGAAAAAGGCTACTGCTGGACGCGGCACTCGCCCAAGTCCCAAGAAGAAGCAGGTAGTCTTCACTGTACCATCTGATGATGATGAAGCTGATGAAGAAGAACTTGCTGAAATCATCAGGGACCGCCAAGAAAGGGCCGCTAGAGTCAAAGGCACACATGTGCCACTGCTGTTGGATCCAAGGGCGATCCTTGATTACATCAATCTCTGGCATAAGGATCCCAACACACCTATGCCTGACTTCAAGCTGACACCTGGTCAAAGTCACATGCTGACTCACTTCAGCCAAGAGGAGAAGTGGAAATATGATAGGGCCAGGAAGATCAAGAAATCGCAGTACAGGAAAGAAAAACTGCTGAGGAAAAATGTTCTCACGATGAAGCCTGAAGAACTCATCAAGATGCAAGCTGACATCAAAGCCCTCAGCGATGACTTTGATGCATACTATGCTTACTAGAAAGGAGCAAAAGTCAGGTTTGTACAATTGACTGAGAAATTCACCAATGTTGCAGCCCCATCGCAACAAGAAGTTCCTCAAGCTGAAGCATCTGTTCAGCAAACTGAAGAACATGCCAGCACCGTTGGTGACTTTCAGGCTGCTGAAGAAAATGCTAGTTCCAGGGCTGATGACTCCATTCCAGCCACTGAAGAAAATGCTAGTTCCAGGGCTGGTGTTGAAGAATTAGAGGATGAAGATGTGGATATTGGAAGCACAACTCCGTTGATGAATGACGACTTTTGGGAAAGTCAGCATCCCAATTCCCCACTCTTCACCTCACTGCAGCAAATTCCTCACTCCCCTGCACCAACTGTTCCGATGGGCTCTGAAGAAACTCATCACACTGCATCTGTGAATGAAGAAATTCCAGCCACTAGTGCTGAAGAAACTGCTGCTAATACTGAAAAGGTGACTGCACCTGAGGAAGAACCTGAAATTCCTCAGCCTGAAGAACCTGAGATCGTGATTCCTGAGGTAGTGATGCAACTCACTGACACTCCTCTACCCAAGCCAAAGGATCCGTTCTCAAGGAAACAAAAGTTCAAGGCTGAAGACTTCTTTGGCGAGCACGTGTTCTTCACTGAATACAACCCGTATGACTCTGCTCGCATAAGGAAGAGGCGTTTCTGGACTGCCAGTCAAGCTAATTTCTATTCCTTGGTGCTTTTCAACAAGGACAAAGTCTTCGACCATGCACATATTCCTCATGTGGATATGGAGTCTATGTCATGCTTCACGCCAGTCCTTAGTGTTCTTCACGACGTTGGGCTGCTCAATTTCTGCACTGACATATGCGATTGGAATGAAGAACTCATTCTTCAGTTCTATGCAACATTGCACATCACCGGCAACTCTGAAGATGTCACTTCATGGGTTCTGGACTGGATGACTGAGAACACCCATTATAAGGCCCCAGCATCTGAATTGCTTCGTGCCCTTCCTCTGAGTCCACCCACTGAACATGCACGTTGTGTTTACAACGAACCTGAGCTTTCAAATCACTATATGCAAGTGCTGATGAAGCCTTTGAAGCTAGGGCAGGCCCCTCGAACCACATTCCTCGTCAAGGAATTGTTGTATGTGCCTAGGACTGTCTATCGCATTTTGACGAAGAAAATGAGTCCCATCAAAGGCCACGACTCAAGTGATGAAGAAGTCATTGGCATCATGAAGAATATGATTTTCAACATCTGTCATGGCGTTCCCGTCAACTTCCATGATTTCTTCATGAGGACTCTGGCCAACATTGCTATGTCACCATTTGAGCTAAAGCCTTATGCACCTTGGATTATGAGATTCATCAGGACAAGGTCTTCACTCAATTACAAAGCTGAAACTCTCAACCACTACAGCTACTTGCCTCCTATTGAAGTCCTCAAAAGGACATTTTCCTCAGCTGAAGAAAAGGGCAAGGCTACTGCTGTGATAGATGAAGGCATTCGTCCATTGGATGGACAATTTCGCAAGGCTGCATCTTATTCCACCAATGAAGACTCTGCCACACATGACACTGCCGCCAACACTGTCAAGCCAAATCCTCAAGCCACAGCACCCAGGGTGATGACTGATCGTGAGTTACTCCTCAGTCTTCATCAAAAGGTTGATCGCAATCACAAATGGGTCAAGCGTCAGTTTGGTTCTATTCTTCACAACATGACTGCAACACATAATGCAGTGAAGAAAAACCACTACTACCTCCATGAAACCCTCAACTGCAACTGGGCTATTCTGTCTCAAGTCTACAGCGCTGATGATCTGAAGAAAATGGGTCTCGATGAAGAATTTGCCTGGTCTGCACCTCCTCCGAAGAAATACAAGAAGGTCCCAGTTCCTTCTTTGGTAGCCAGCTCCTATTCTTCATCGCGCGACACTGATGAACATGAAGACTTGGACGACACTGCGACAGGCCCTACATCAATGACCGACCCCAACATAAGTTACAACTCTCGTTCTTCCGAAACTTTTATTGGATCGAGTTGTAACCTTAAACCTGATGGTGCGCTGATACTTTTACTGCACTAGGTTCTGATACTTTTGATGCTCTATTCGGCATGCTTATTCCTCATTAATATTATTGCACGCATGTTGAATTACATCAGGCGCCATATTTCATCATGCATTTCAAATTCTTCATATTATATATCAAATGCGTGTATGAATTACAAGATATAGGGGGAGATCTCCATGATTCAACTCTTCAAGTGTGCATTGCTTCAAAAGCAAATTCCTCACTATGCACATATTCAGGGGGAGTTCTTTTATATCTTGCAATCAAATTCCTCAATATCAGTATTTACACTCCATATATTTATCCCCGTTGAAAACTTAACATATGTTGTCATCAATCACCAAAAAGGGGGAGATTGTAAGTGCATCTAGTGCCCCTTAGTGATTTTGGTGTATTGAAGACTTATAGGTTAAGTATCTAATGCGTTTATGAGTGTACACAGGTCTATAAGTCTATGAGGAGTTTGATATTTACAGAGAAAGTCGACCCCTAAAAATGAAGTTCTTCGACTGAAGACTTTGCTATACTAAAGACTTCCTGAAGACTTTGAAAGTGAAGAAATTGGTGTGACCTTGAAGACTTGGTTATCATTCGAGGAAAATGAAGCGTGAAGACTTTTGTTTTCGTAGTTTCATTTTCTCTTTCTTGAGTCATAGGAAACACCGTACTGTTAAAGGGGGTCGAGGAAATACTAAGGAGAAAATTTCCATGTGATGCTCATCTCAAATCCTACACCTACCAATCCCTTCGAGTGAAGCCATTGGAAATCTCATACAGCTCAGTCAATTTCTTCAGTGACAGAGACGCAGTTCTTCTGGTCACTGAGGACTTTGCTCTGACTGAGGAGTTAGGAATTCACCAGTGCAAATTGCCTACACAGTGAGGAACATGATAGCCCTGAGGAATTTGTACCTCAAATTTCCGACCGTTGTTGTGCTATGCGCCAGCTGTCCCAAAATATCTTATCCGCATAACGGTCATATCATTGAAGGGCATTTATGTCTTATCATGTCGGGCTGCTCCCTAGGCTATAAATAGCCGCCCCCTACAACCACTAGCTGGTTGGCTGCTCCGCGTGAACTTGACACTTGTCATTTGAGAGCAACCCATCCTCCGAGGACTTTGAGCGAAAATCATCAAGTGAGAAAAATCCAAACCCAAACCCAAACACCTACAAACCCGAAGTGATTGAGCATCACTGAAGAGATTGATCCTGCGTGGATCCGATGCTTGTTACCTTTGAAGACTGTGCATCTTCCAGACGATTAGGCGTCAAGGTCTAGAGCATCCAAGAGGAATTGTGGATCGCCGAGTGACCAAGTCTGTGAAGGTTTGGAAGTCACCTGAAGACTTACCACGAGTGATTGGGCGAGGACTGTGTGTCCTTAGCTCAAGGAGAATACGGTGAGGACTGTGTGTCCAGGACTAGGTGTCCTCGAGTTTAAATACTCAGCCGCTCCAACCAGATGTACAACTGAGATAGCAGTTGGAACTGGTCTACCAAATCATTGTCTTCACCAAGCTTACTGGTTCTATTTCCTCAACACTTTCATTTCCTCATTACTGCGTTGTGTGTTTGTTCATATCTGTGTTTGAAGACTTTGACTGAAGACTTTCTCAATTTCCTCAGTTCAATTTCTTCAGTCTGTTTGTCTTCATCTTGTGCTATCCTGTGTTTACGCTTTCTGTACTCTGTGTTTGTCTTCATTTCATCATGATGACCATGCATGTAATCTGCTATGTTTACCTCTGAGTACTTATTACGCTGCTAGTAGTTCTTCGCTAAGGAATTTCCTCACTAGCAAATTCCTCAGTGAAGAATTTCATAAAAATCGCCTATTCACCCCCCCCCCCCTCTAGTCGATATAACACACTTTCAGTCAAGTTCGACATCCACAAAGTAATGACCCTATTTTCCCCATTATGTTCCTTCATCTCTATGTTGTACCGCGCGACCGAGGCATTTTTGTTCCTTTTAGCGTTGGTCCACTGTTGCTAGGTTTCTGAGATTAGATGATTCCGAGATCTGTTTGTATGATTCTGAGTTTTAGACAATGGGATTGTGTTCAGAGATTTGGATTCATGGTATGATTTTGCATGATGATGATTCAGAGTATGATTCAGTATGATTTAGATAAATGGGATTTTTGTTTGTTTGTTGATTCTGCATGATGGGATTTGTGTAGCATGATGTAGACATTTTCTTGTGTTGTTAATATGTTCTGTTAGTTTTCTGGATTTTGTAGCAGCATCATGGAGTAGTTTTGGAGACTTGTTAGCATGTATTTCGTCGAGAAGCACGCACCTATCAATATTTAGGGAACACATGTTATAATCTGGTGTCTTGTTAGCATGTACTTAGTACACACTCTTAGGTTTGCATCTAAGAGTGTTCTGGAGTTCTAGGAAATTTTCTCTGCTGTTCTAGGAGCACTTCTACCGAAGAGAGTTTGCACACTCTTTTTGTTAAATTCTACCTTGCTTGCACACCCTCTGTAAGAATTTGTGTGTATGTCCTGGTTGCAGCCCTTGGAAGATTGTGTGTGTCGCACAAGTTCTGCTATGTCATGAACTCATCACCATCTAGTTGCATTATAACACTATCCCTTTTTCTTCTAATTAGTTAGGACGCAGTTTAGTCAAACCCAATTGTTTTGTCAAATCAAATTGGCTTAGGATTGTACCTGGATTTTATCAGTATTCAGTATATGTTTTGGTACTTGGTAGGAAATGGCATCTGCTTCTCTGTTTTTTTTTTACAGCTTATGAAGCCTGAATTGTTGTTAATTGTGGCCTTTGCGAGGACAATGTTAGCTAGCAATGATTTTGTAGTATCTTGTCATTTATCTACCATACTTCTATACCAATTTTCTTGCAAGTATTATCCAAGAAAATGTTCGTTTAATAATGTTCCTTTAATAAATGTTCTCTTAATAAATATTCTTAAAAAATGTTCGACAAATAAAAAAATGTTTATAGATATATTAAAAAAAATGTCCTCAGAAGGGAAATTTTTTTAAAAAAAATAATGTTCCCTGAGGTATATTCCCAAAATATTGTTCGCAAAATAATTTTAGAAAGTAATGTTCCCTAGGAATGTTCTTTGAATATTGTTCCGATAATTTTTGAAAATATTGTTCGCAAAAAATGTTCTTTGAATAATATTCCTTGAAAAATGTTCCCTGAATAACTGCCTTGAACATTGTTTTGTAAATAATATGCCTTGAAAAATGTTCCCTGATTAATATTCCCTAAAAAAGTTCCATTGGCATAAAAAAATAATGCCCCCAAATAATGTTCTATTGGCATAAAAAATAATGTTCCCTGAGTAATCTTCCTAAAAAAATTGCTTAACGTTTAAAAAATAGTCTTGCAACATTGTTGAGGGAACAAAAAATTACATTATTAAGGGAACATCGTTCTATGAACATTTCTTTGGGAACATCGATGAGGGAACATTATTTAGAGAACAATATTAAAGGAACATTATTCAGGGAACATTATTGGGGGAACAAAAAAGTGGAACATTTATTTGGGGAACATTACTAAAGGGACATTCTTGTAGGAACATTATTGGGGGAATAAGTGATATTCTGTAAAAAAAATTGAATAATGTTTGCTGAATAATGTTCCTTGGGGTCAACAAAATTTCCTTGAATAATGTTCCCTCAATAATGTTCTCTGTAAAATAAAAAAATGTTCTTCTAATTAAATATTGATAACTGTATAATGTTTCCAGAATAATGTTCCCTAAATAATGTTCCTTGGAAAATGTTGGCACAAGAAACAAACCTATTGAAGATCCAACAAATATTGGCCCACCTATTGAAGATCCTTTGCTAGTTCAAGCACTCGAACTGCATGAAGCACATACCAGTAAGTTTTCGAAACTAGAAACTTCAACTTGGCAACAACGTGTGAACAAATCTTTCAAATCTGGGACACTAGTAATTCAACAACAACAAAAAAAGGCAAGTAAGCAGGTCCTCTTTTCGAACGGAAAAGAGAGTGATTTCTACCAAACATTGGTTGCACTTCTTCCCAAGTTAACTTACAGGTATGTAGAAAAAGCATATGAAATTTATATTATATATTCTTCATGATTCAAACATAAACAGTTTTTTATGCTGTCCATGCTATTTCTCATGATTTATTTTTTACTTTTATTCATGTTGTTCTTCTGCCATGAACAGCCAAAGGATATTTGAGATTGAAGGAGTTTGGTGGATCAGAAAACTATAACTGTATCATTCAAGACTGGTGGTTGGATAAATCCTCGGGTTGTTGACTGTTTTTCAAAACTAAAGAATAAAGACCAGCTGAACCGAGGAAGAAAAGGCCTCCTACCAAACAGCGAATTAGTAGAGCACATCGACATTCTTTTCCTCAGTTTTCGTTTTCACTTCATCGACATTTTCCTTTTCTTAATTATCAACCATTTTCCAGGAAACAAACATGCAGGAGAAGCTAATGAACCAAATGCTAAATCATTCAGATCCTGCAAACAAACTAATCTTACAGGAAAGTAATGTTGGCTTCAGTTTATTGAATGCTTCCTTGGTAAGATAAGTTCTTTTGTACAAAATGCTCTTATAGATTTTTCTTTTTCAAAGAGGTTAGACTAATAGCTTGTTCATTTCCACAATTCCCTAGGTAAAATTGTCTGTATTCAAGGAAACAATGGATTTTAATCGTTGCTAACTTCAGAGCCATTTTTTTATAACATGAACCCGTACTACAGTGGCGATACATTTCTACCAATAATTAGTGCAGTTATCTACAACTTCAAGGTTTTGTTCGCTGCTACGTAAGGAAATACTAGTTCTTTGAACATAGGAAATTTTGAATCAAGATTTGTACCAGCTACCAAGGTCAATTTCAGGTTGGTTTTCCATGGAACTCTCCCCTTTTACAACATTTGTACCAGCCAGCAGCAACTTCTTGGTTCTTTCTCCTAAAAAACTGATTAAAAGTATTTTAAAATTCACAATAATTTCCATTAGTAACTTTCAGGGACAATGAAATTCAGTTGCCATTAGTAACTTCTTTCCTGCAGAGACATGTAAGTTCTGTATTTATTTTCTCCCAAAGACAGAAGCGAGATGTTACTTCCTTAGAGCATCTTTTTGTACTGAACAATGAAATTAACTTCTTCTAATACCGTATTTGTTTCAACAGGGTTTCTGCATATTCAAGTGAAGCTTTGAATGCCAATCATTATTTGATCTGAATATGAAGTCAGGTTAGGTAACTTCGTCATCGGCAGTTCCTCCTGTAACAGGGTTCACCCAAAGAATCGCAATTATCAACTGTTTGCACCTGTTTATTTTTGTTGCAAGGATTGTGTATTTCCAATAACATATTTCCCCTTTCTATTCTGAAGGGTCTCATTAATGTTGTCAACTTCAAGGGAAATTGCACTGCAAGGTTCAACTCAAAGGAATACTTCTGCAGGGAAAATGTTTCATTAATGATACCATTTTTTGTTTTTATCTTGATGCCCCAATGATAGTTTCTTGTAACACCTTGAGCTGTAAAGAAAGTCCGAAAATAGCAGAAACAGTTGTGTAAACAAGCTCTAAGCCATGTACACTTTTTTTCCATACAATTTTCACCACTGACTTTGATCAAGCTCTAAGCTTTACATCATGCTCAGATGCAGTTGTAAAGAAGCTTCAGCTAGCACATATTTAATTTGTAAAATAAACTCTATTATTTAACAACTCTTTTAGAAACATAGTTACCACTTTATGACTGTTTTAGAAGTACCACTTTTGTAACAAAAAGTGAAATTTTCATCTAATTTTAGACTTAAAAACAGTTGAATCAGTTCAAACAGTACCTGGACAGAGAAATTGGAACCTGCTACTGATTTGTTTGAGAAACAGTACAAATAGTTCAATCATTATTTAGTTCACAGCGGGAAACAACAGAAACACGAAACAGTGAAACAGTAGGAACAGCGACACATTTCAAAACCCGCGAAACAGTGAAACGCGCGCGGCGCGGCCCAGGAAGCCCGTCAACCACCTGCTCTGTGCGAAGCCAAACCTAGTTGACGCAGAATGCGTCACATAGCACGTCCCATTGCTCGCCTCGCTTGGGAGGCTACCTTGCACGCCTATTCGTTTGTGCGCCACGCCGCACGATGTGCCCTAGCAACTCTGGCGGTTGAAGGCGGCGACCGGCGAGGTGGACTGACGGGGCACTGGCGGTCGGCAAGACCGCAAGAGATGATGCACGCCTGGGCCTAATCAGGCTACGACTTCAGCAAGCGACAATCGGGATCGGGATCGGAAGAGGAAGCCCGAAAGTCAAAGCGGCAGCCCCTTGTGTAAATTCCACTTCGGCTCCGACGGATGGTGCTTGTATTCGTCACGATCGGCACTTCAATTCAATGAAAATTCTATAATCTGGTAATGTGTTGTATCTTGTAGATTCTCTCTTTTTTGCACTTCAATTCAATGGAAATTTAATTATTTGATAATGAATCTTGTAGATTCTCATCTGTGCACAAGGATGAACATCGGAGATTGGAATTTTATTTGGTAAATTGTATCTCATGTTTTAATTTATTGATATGATGTATGAAATATTAGTGTGCATATTACACATGATGTTTACCTAAATATATGATACTTCTGGTGTTGTTAGACCAAAGTAGATTTTAGCTTGCGTCGTGCCCAGGCTTCGACAATTTGCTAGCTCCGCCACTGCGCACGGGACTTTTTGCTAGTAATATTCATAGATAATCTTGTTCATAAATCCACAATTCATCGGATCTCGACAAACACACCGCAAAAGAGTATTATATCGAGTAGATCTCCAACAACATCGAGGAGAACTTTGTATTGAGAATCAAAGAGAGAGAATAATCCATCTAGCTAATAACTATGGACCCGAAGGTCTGTGGTAAACTACTCACGCTTCATCCGAGAGGCAATGGTGTTGACGTAGAAGCCCTCCATGATCGATTCCCCCTCCGGCAGATCACCAGAAAAGGCCCCAAGATAGGATCTCACGGGTACAGAAGGTTGCAGCGGTGGAAAAGTAGTTTCATGGCTCTCCCTGATGTTTCTAGGGTATAAGAGTATATATGGGCGAAAGAAGTACATCGGTGGAGTTACGAGGGGCCCATGAGGGTGGGGGTGCGCCTAGCCCCCCTGGGCGCACCCTCCTGCCTCGTGGCTTCCTCGTGGAGTTCCAGACTTCGACTCCAAGTCTTCTGGATTGCTTTTGGTCCAAGAAAGATCATCGCGAAGGTTTCATTCCGTTTGGACTCCGTTTGGTATTCCTTTTCTGCAAAACTCTAATATAGGCAAAAAAACAGAAAGTGGCACTGGGCCTCCAGTTAATAGGTTAGTCCCAAAAATAATATAAAAGAGCATATTAAAGCCCATTAAACATCCAAAACAGGTAATATAATAGCATGGAACAATCAAAAATTATAGATACGTTGGAGATGTATCATCCGCCCACCGACTTGGCGAACAGCGGATCGGCGTCGCGCTCCGCACCTTCCCTGGTCCCCGAAGACGCCAGGGAGGTGTTATCCCGCAGGACCCCTCCTCATCCGAACACAAGGGAGGGGGACGACACGGTCATGGCTGAGGGTAATGCCTCGGTCATCAATGACCAGGAGGGTGCGCCCCTCCTGGCGAATGCGAGAGGAGAGTCCGCACCGTCTAGACCCTCTCAGCCGTCTACACCTGAGCCCCCAAGGCCCTCGAAGGTGCTGGCCCTGCCATCTGACGGGGAAGGGGTTGAGGTCGTGCTGCCGCGCCAAAAGCAAACAACCAGGCAGCAGCGGGCTAGCCGGATGCGATGAAGGAGTTGGTGAGCAACTCCGTCATCGTCGACGAGCACCATGCCCTTCTTGACCCACAAGTATAGGGCATCAATTGTAGTCCGTTCGATAAGTAAGAGTGCCGAACCCAACGAGGAGCAGAAGGAAATGAAAGTGGTTTTCAGCAAGGTAATGTCTGCAAGCACTAAAATTGTCAGTAACAGATAGTTTGGTAGTGAGATAATTTGTAATGAGCAAGTAACGGTAACGGTTAGTATGCAGCAAGTTAGACCAATCCTTTTGTGGCAAAGGACATGCCAAAACGATTTCTTATAATAAGCAAAGCGTTCTTTAGGAGAAACGGAAATTTCATCTACTCACTTTCACCATGTTGGTTCGATTTGTGTTCGCTACTTGGGTGGATCGGTGCTTAGGTGTTGTTCTTACTTGAACAAACCTCCTACTTATGATTAACCACCTCGCAAGCATCCGCAACTACGAGAAACGTATTAAGATAAAATCTAACCATGGCATTAAATATTTGGATCCAAATCGGTCCCTTATGAAGTAGCGCATAAACTAGGGTTTAAGCTTATATCACTCTAGCAACCCATCATCTAATAACTACTCCACAATGCATTCCCTTAGGCCTAACTATGGTGAAGTGTCATGTAGTCGACGTTCACATGACACCACTAAGGAAATCATAACATACATATCATCGAGATATCGAACACATATCAAGTTCACATGATTACTTGCAACAAGATTTCTCCCGTGACCTCAAGAACAAAAGTAACTACTCACAAATGATAAACATGCTCAAGATCAGAGGGGTGTTAAATAGTATAATGGATCTGAACATATAATCTTCCACCAAATAAACCATATAGTAATCAACTACAAGATGTAATCAACACTACTAGTCACCCATAGGTACCAATCTGAGGTTCCGGTACAAGGATTGAATACAAGAGATGAACTAGGGTTTGAGAGGAGATGGTGCTATTGAAGATGTTGATGAAGATTGGCCTCCCAAAGATGAGAGGGTTGTTGGTGATGAAGACAACGATGATTTCCCCCTCCAGTAGGGAAGTTCCCCGGCGGAATCGCTCTATTGAAGGGGCAAAAGTGCTCCTGCCCAAGTTCAGCCTCGAGACGGCGGCGCTCCGTCCCGAAAGTCCTCCTCTTATTTTTTTTCTAAGTCAAAATGACTTATATACTAGTAGAGGGGCACTGGAGGTGGGCCGAGGAGGGCACAACCCACCAGGGCGTGCCTGGGGGGCCCTGGCGCGTCCAGGTGGGTTGTGCCCACCTGGTGGGACCCCTCTGGTACTTATTTGCTCCATTATTTCATAAACAATCCATAAATAATCTCCGTGAAGTTTCATCTCATTCGGAGTTGTGCAGAATATGTGCCCTGACGCTTTTCCAGGTCCAAATTCCAGCTGCCGGCAGTCTCCCTCTTTGTGTAAACCTTGCATATTATGAGAGAGAAGGCATTAGAATTACTCCATAAAGCATTATTATGCATAAAAACATTATAAATAACAACAAGGAAACATGATGCTAAATGGACGTATCAACTCCCCCAAGCTTAGACTTCGCTTGTCCTCAAGCGAAAAACCGAAATCGAAAAACATGTCCACATGCTTAGAGAGAGGTGTCGATAAAAACAAAATACGGACATAGAAGCATCATGTAAATTATTATAACAGCAACAAACTTTTTTATAAAACTTTTAACATAAAACTTTATCAAACAACTTTTATCATATAACTTCTCATGAGCAAGTAAAAATTCATCACAACATCGAAGTATAAAGCATAAACTCTATTGAAAACCAACAAACTATGTTCTCAGTCAACTTCAGCAAATTAGCGTTGAGTGTAAAGGCTAGGGAAAGCCCGGACAATGGAGCAGAGCACACATGTGTAGCCAAATCTCTTTGTAGAAAGAAACTTATGTCTCAAGTGAGAAGTAGGCTCCAATACTTGGTCACATAATTAATGGATGTATAGCTAATGCACTTACCAACCTTCCTTGGTGTAAGCAAGATCGGCCCTTACAAACAGCACACTCCTCTGGGGCGTCTACTTGTAGCCTCTGGCTAGGTTACCAAGATAGTACAAAAACCAAACAAACACAGTGGGAGTCAAGGCTCCAGAGCCAGAGAGCACCGAAGACAAAATCAATGTGGTTGAGTCAATCAATCCTTTATGGAATAAGAATGGAAGGCATATGAGAACACATGATCTCCAGAAATCATACGAGGCACAACAAGAGCAAAAAGCCCCGTATTCGTTAGGAGGGAACGAACACCAAAAGATGGAGGACCACTGAGAGTAGTCCATAGCGGGAGAGCTGCATTGCAATTTGTGGCACGTTAAAAAGATCGTGCAAGTCATCAAACCATTATTCGTGGGCTAGAACAAACTGCACTATTTATACTTGTCGATCTACTATGCTTCTACCATGGGATGTAAGAACATTGGCATGCACGTTAAGCCAACAGCCACACACCACTTAACATCTCATCCACCCCCCTCACAACTCGAAGCGAGCACAGGTCCACCGGCCACACGATATTGATCATCCTCCTCTATAGCTTTCCCCCTCCCGGATTCAAATTCTCCAAACCATCCGTAGCAGAAACACAGATGAAACAAAACGGAACCAACCAAAGACCCATGGGACAAATCCCACCACAAAAGAAAAGCACCAAAAGTGTAGAAAATTAGCTCGCACTGACGCAGGCACAAAGCAAATGATAATCCGATCTAATTGCCCCTCTACCCACTAGTCACACCCACTAAGCTAACCCAAGAGGACTACTCCTACTGTACTAGCTGGAGAAGTACCGTTTGCTCGTCCACCAGCGAGTAAAGTCGCTCGTCCCCTCCCCTACTACTGCTCCCCCTCTCCCCTCCCTTTTATCAGTGCCACGTGCTCCCCTCTGATTCACCTCACCCGCTGCGGTTTACCTCTAACTTTCTCTCACCTTCCTCGCTCACTACACCGCCCCATCGCCTCCTCCTTAAGCAAGCAATCGACGGTGGCCGCGGAGCTGGGGACCCGAACCACCTCGTAGCATCCCACCCATCAACCCACCAGGCAATGTTCCTCCTCTCCTGGAAGAGGGCGGTGACCTACATCATCATGAGCACATAGTAGTTTTGTCAATGCTAATGTGGTTGACCTCCCCATTGTCTTGGGCTATTGCCAAAGAAGGCCTGGCCTTCGAGATGAGGCTACTCGAGCCCGGTGCCTTGAAATGCTCCACCGCCTGTTCCTATAGTTGATTGCTCAGGTCCTCAATCTTGGCATCCCTGAACATGATGTAGGTTTCCGAGGGTGGTCTCTTGAAGACGCCTGGCTTAGAGATGACAAACATTACAATGGTGTGGCGAGGTTTAGAAAATGCAACAACACATATTTTTTCTTGGATGCAAAAATCATTGAAGTGGAGCATTGTGCTGTTGGGAGTTCCTATTTTCATAGATAGTATATTGACTTCAAATTGGAGTTAATTGACGCGTGCATAAGATTTGCAACCAAGCAAGGATCGAAAAAGAAAACAAAGGGGATGAACCCTAGGCAGGCAATGAAACCCGGATCCTTTTCAAAATCAACGGGGCCAGCAACGCCCCACAAGCCGGCTCACGCTTGGCCGGGTCGCCTGACCCGGCCAGGTCCCTCGACCCGGCCGAATTCCTCAACCCGGCCCCGACGATCGGTGCAAGGCAGCCGAACCCGGGGCACCAAGACTTCTCCAACAAGCCATCTCCCCTTTTGGCGTGTTCCCCAACCTGGCCACAGGTCAGCTCCCGTCCCATCTAGGCCGTACGATGGGACGAGTCTTCATTCAGAGATGAGCAAGGCAACAGTGCCCCGCCACGCCTCTGGCCAGCAGGGCGTGGCAATAGTGCCCCATCTACCCACTGATCAGGGTTGGCGTGGCTACATTGTACCCATCGTCACTGCCGACGCCAGCAAGCGGCGACCTGACGGAGCGCCACTGTAGCAGACTCAACCCAGCCACTCCCTGACGGTCGACAAGACGACAAACAGTGCCCCTACACCCAATGGGTCCCACGCCCAGAGAACCCAACAAGCCTTGACACCCGGCGGGTCCCAGCACCGGCTTCCCAGATGATGACAACCCGGCCCCATGGCCTTGTAACACTACCATTGTACCCCTAGGGTTAGCCTATAAAACCCCCCAGGAGCCCTCATGCATACGGGCAAGCAACACGCACGCACAACAAGAACACACTCACACACACCCAAGGAGGGAGCAGCCTAAGCCCTGGCTTGCCTTCCTTCTTCTTCCATACAGCTCTAGGACCGACTCTGTACTGTTACATATAAACCACACTCGGCAGGACTAGGGGCGTTATCTCTTTGAAGAGCCCCGAACCTGGGTATGTCTTGAGTCCCGCGCTTGCTCATGCTAACCTCGCCTCTGGAACCCACCAGTGCCCTCGAGGCTCCTCCTCTCTTTAGCCATCCCTTGGCATCTGCCGTGCGCCCACCACGATAGCTACAAATAAGAAAGACAACATTAGGCTACTTTTGTAGGGGAACGTAGCAGAAATTCAAAATTTCCTACGTGTCACCAAGATCTATCTATGGAGAAACCAACAACGAGGGGAAGGAGAGTGCATCTACATACCCTTGTAGATCGCTAAGCGGAAGCATTCAAGTGAACGGGGTTGATGGAGTCGTACTCGCCGTGATCCAAATCACCGATGATCCTAGTGCCGAACGGACGGCACCTCCGCGTTCAACACACATGCAGCCCGATGACGTCTCCCACGCCTTGATCCAGCAAGGGGAGAAGGAGAGGTTGGGGAAGACTCCGTCCAGCAGCAGCAAGACGGCGTGGTGGTGGTGGAGGAGCGCGGAATTCTAGCAGGGCTTCGCCAAGCACTACGAGAGACGAGGAGGGAGAGAGGTAGGGCTGCGCCTTGGGAGAGTTCATCTCGTGTGTTGGGCAGACCCAAAACGTCCACTATATATAGGGGCAAGGGGGAGGGGGAGGCGCCCTAGGGTGTCCCCTAGGGGGGCGGCGGCCAGGGCAGATGGCATCTCCCCCTTGGGTGACTTGGCCCCCAAGCCAGGAGGTGGGAACCCTAGATGGGGCGCCCCAAACCCCCTGGTCACATGGGAATAGGTGAGGGGGCGCACAACCCCTTAGTGGGCTGGTTTGCCCCCTTCCCTTGGCCCATGAAGCCCCCCAACACTTGTCGGGGCTCCCGAAACACCTTTCGGTCATGCTGGTCATCACCCGGTACCTCCTGAACACTCCCGGACTCCAAAACCCTTCGTCCAATATATCAATCTTTACCTCCGGACCATTCCGGAAATCCTCGTATCGTCCGGGATCTCATCCGGGACTCCGAACAACATTCGGTAACCGCGTACATACTTTCCCTATAACCCTAGCATCATCGAACCTTAAGTGTGTAGACCCTACGGGTTCGGGAATCATGCAGACATGACCGAGACACCTCTCCGGCCAATAACCAACAGTGGGATCTGGATGCCCATGTTGGCCCCCACATGTTCCACGATGATCTCATCGGATGAACCACGATGTCGAGGATTCAATCAATCTCGTATACAATTCCCTTTGTCGAGTGGTATTGTACTTGCCCGAGATTCGATCGTCGGTATCCCGATACCTTGTTCAATCTCGTTACCGGCAAGTCTCTTTACTCGTTCCGTAACACATCATCCTGTGATCAACTCCTTGATCACATTGTGCACATTATGATGATGTCCTACCGAGTGGGCCCAGAGATACCTCTCCGTCGCACGGAGTGACAAATCCCAGTCTCGATTCGTGCCAACCCAACAGACACTTTCGGAGATACCCATAGTGCACCTTTATAGCCACCCAGTTACGTTGTGACATTTGGCACACCCAAAGTATTCCTACGGTATCCGGGAGTTGCACAATCTCATGGTCTAAGGAAATGATACTTGACATTAGAAAAGCTTTAGCATACGAACTACACGATCTTGTGCTATGCTTAGGATTGGGTCTTGTCCATCACATCATTCTCCTAATGATGTGATCCTGTTATCAATGACATCCAATGTCCATGGTCAGGAAACCTTAACCATCTATTGATCAACGAGCTAGTCAACTAGAGGCTTACTAGGGACATGGTGTTGTCTATGTATCCACACATGTATCTGAGTTTCCTATCAATACAATTCTAGCATGGATAATAAACGATTATCATGAACAAGGAAATATAATAATAACTAATTTATTATTGCCTCTAGGGCATATTTCCAACAGTCTCCCACTTGCACTAGAGTCAATAATCTAGTTCACATCACTATGTGATTAACACTCAAGGTCACATCCCCATGTGACTAACACCCAAAGAGTTCTGGGTTTGATCATGTTTATGCTTGTGAGAGATGTTATAGTCAATGGGTCTGAACCTTTCAGATCCATGTGTGCTTTACAAATCTCTATGTCATCTTGTAGATGCATCTACCATGCTCTATTTCAAACAACTGTTCTACTATACGAATCCGTTTTACTCTACTCAGAGCTATCCGGATAGGCGTTAAGCTTGCATCGATGTAACTCTTTACGTCGAACTCTTTATCACCTCCATAACCGAGAAACATATCCTTATTCCTCTAAGGATAATTTTGACCGCTATCTGGTGACCTACTCCTAGATCACCTTTGTACCCTCTTGCCAGACATGTAGCAAGGCACACATCAGGTGTGGTACTTAGCATGGCATACTGTATAGAGCCTACGACAAAAGCATAGGGGACGACCTTCATCCTTCCTCTTTCTTCTGCCGTGGTCGAGCTTTAAGTCTTAACTTCATACCTTACAATTCAGGCAAGAACTCCTTCTTTGACTGACCCATCTTGAACACCTTCAAGATCATGTTAAGGTATGTGCTCATTTGAAAAATACCATTAAGCATTTTGATCTATCCTTATAGATCTTGATGCTCAATGTTCAAGTAGCTTAATCCAGGTTTTCCATTGATAAACACTTTACAAATAACCCTATATGCTTTCCAGAAATTCTACATCATTTATGATCAACAATATGTCAACAACATATACTCATCAAAAATTCTATAGTGCTCCCACTCACTTCTTTGGAAATACAAGTTTCTCATAAACTTTGTATAAACCCAAAATCTTTGATCATCTCATCAAAGTGTACATTCCAACTCCCAGATGCTTACTCCAGTCCTTAGAAGGATTGCTGGGGCTTTGCATACTTGTTAGCATCTTTCAGGATCGACAAAATCTTCTGGTTGTATCACATACAACCTTTCCTCAAGAACAAGGAAACAATATTCTGACATCCTATCTGCAAGATTTCATAAATAATGCAGTACCTGCTAATTCCAACAGACTCTTAACATCGCTACGAGTGAGAAAGTCTCGTCGTAGTCAACTCCTTGAACTTGTCGGGAAACATCTTAACGACAAGTCGAGCTTTCTTAATGGTGACATTTACCATCATTGTTCGTCTTCCTTTTAAAATCCATCTGTACTCAACAGCCTCACGACCATCGAGCCGTTCTGCCAAAGTCTACACTTTGTTTTCATACATGGATCCTCTCTGGGATTTTATGGCCTCGAGCCATTCATCGGAATCCGGGCCCACCATCGCTTCTCCATAGCTCGTAGGTTCATTGTTGTCTAGTAACATGACTTCCAAGACAGGATTACATACCACTCTGAAGTAGTATGCATCCTTGTCGTCCTACGAGGTTTGGGAGTGACTTAATCTGAAGTCTCATGATCACTATCATAAGCTTCCACTTCAATTGGTGTAGGTGCCATAGGAACAACTCCTGTGCCCTGCTACACACTAGTTGAAGTGACTGTTCAATAACCTCATCAAGTCTCCACCATCCTCCCACTCAATTCTTTCGAGAGAAACTTTTCCTCGAGAAAGGACCCGATTCGAGAAACAATCCCTATTGCTTTCGGATCTGAGACAGGAGGTATACCCAACTGTTTTGGGTGTCCTATGAAGATGCATTTATCCGCTTTGGGTTCGAGCGTATCAGCCTGAAACTTTTTCACATAAGCGTCGCAGCCCCAAACTTTTAAGAAATGACAGCTTAGGTTTCTCTAAACCATAGTTCATACGGTGTCATCTCATCAGAATTACGTGGTGCCCTATTTAAAGTGAGTGCGGTTGTCTCTAATGCCTAACCCATGAACGATAGTGGTAATTCAATAAGAGACATCATGGTATGCATCATATCCAATAGGGTGCAGTTATGATGTTCGGACACACCATCACACTATGGTGTTCCAGGCGGTACTAGTCGTGAAACAATTTCCACAATGTCTCAATTGTGTACCAAACTCGCAACTCAGATATTCATCTCTATGATCATATCATAGATATTTTATCCTCTTGTCACGACGATCTTCAGCTTCATTCTGAAATTACATGAACCATTCAATAATTCAGACTTGTGTTTCATCAAGTAAATATGCTCAGTATCTACTCAAATTATCTGTGAAGTAAGAGCATAACGATATCCACTGCTTGCCTCAACACTCATTGGACTGCACACATCAAAATGTGTTACTTCCAACAAGTTGCTTTCTTGTTCCATTTTACTGAAACCGAAGCTTTCAGTCATCTTGCCTATGTGTATGATTTGCATGTCTCAAGTAATTCAAAATCAAGTGAGTCCAAACGGTCCATCTGCACGGAGTTTCTTCATGCGTATATACCAATAGACATGGTTCACATGTCTCAATCCTTTTCAAAAATGAGTGAGTCCAAAGATCCATCAACATGGAGCTTCTTCATGCGTTTTATACCAATATGACTTACATGGCAGTGCCACAAGTAGGTGGTACTATCATTACTATCTTATATCTTTTGGCATGAACATGTGTATCACTATGATCGAGATTCAATAAACCATTCATTTTAGGTGCAAGACCATTGAAGGTATTATTCAAATAAATAGAGTAACCATTATTCTCCTTAAATGAATAACCGTATTGCGATAGACATAATCCAATCATGTCTATGCTCAACGCAAACACCAAATAACAATTATTTAGGTTTAACACCAATCTCGATGGTAGAGGGAGCGTGCGACGCTTGATCATATCAACCTTGGAAACACTTCCAACACATCTCGTGAGCTCACCTTTAGCTAGTCTCCGTTTATTCCGTAGCTTTTATTTCGAGTTACTAACACTTAGCAACCGGACCGGTATCTAATACCCTGATGCTACTAGGAGTACTAGTAAAGTACACATTCACATAATGTATATCCAATATACTTCTATCGACAGCCTTCTCATCTACTAAGTATCTAGGGTAATTCTGCTCCAGTGGCTGTTCCCCTTATTACAGAAGCACTCAGTCTCGGGTTTGGGTTCAATCTTGGGTTTCTCCACTAGAGCAGCAGCTGATTTGCCGTTTCATGAAGTATCCCTTCTTGCCCTTGCCCTTCTTGAAACTAGTGGTTTCACTAACCATCAACAATTGATGCTCCTTCTTGATTTCTACTTTCGCGGTGTCAAACATCGCGAATATTTCAAGGATCATCATATCTATCCCTGATATGTTATAGTTCATCATGAAGCTCTAGCAGCTTGGTGGCAATGACTTTGGAGAAACATCACTATCTTATCTGGAAGATCAAGTCCCACTCGATTCAAGTGATTGTTGTACTAAGACAATCTGAGCACAAGCTCAACGATTGAGCTTTTCTCCCTTAGTTTGCAGGCTAAGAAAATTCGTCGGAGGTCTTATACCTCATGACGTGGGCACGAGCCTGAAATCCCAATTTCAGCCCTCGAAACATCTCATATGTTCCACGACATTTCAAAAATGTCTTTGGTGCCTCAATTCTAAACCATTTAACATTACCGAACTATCATGTAGTCATCAAAACGTGTATGTCAGATGTTCGCGACATCCACAAACCACGTTCGAGGTCCAGCACACCGAGTGGTGCATTAAGGACACAAGCCTTCTACTGTCCGCATAATTTCTACTATCAACTTTCAACTATATTTTCTCTAGGAACATATCTAAAACAGTAGAACTAAAGCGTGAGCTACGACATAATTTGCAAAAACCTTTTGACTATTTTCAGGATAAATAAGTTCATCTTATAAACTCCCACTCAGATAGACATCCCTCTAGTCATCTAAGTGATTACGTGATCGGAGTCAACTAGGCCGTGTCCGATCATCACGTGAGACGGACTAGTCATCATCGGTGAACATCTTCATGTTGATCGTATCTACCATACGACTCATGCTCGACCTTTCGGTCTCTTGTGTTCCGAGGCCATGTCTGTACATGCTAGGCTCGTCAAGTCAACCTAAGTGTTTCGCGTGTGTAAATCTGGCTTACACCCGTTGTATGTGAACGTAAGAATCTATCACACCCGATCATCACGTGGTGCTTCGAGACGACGAACTTTCGCAACGGTGCACAGTTAGGGGGAACACTTTCTTGAAATTTTAATGAGGGATCATCTTATTTACTACCTTCGTTCTAAGCAAATAAGATGTATAAACATGATAAACATCACATGCAATCAAATAGTGACATGATATGGCCAATATTATATTGCTCCTTTTGATCTCCATCTTCGGGCCTCCATGATCATCATCGTCACCGGCATGACACCATGATCTCCATCATCGTGTCTTCATGAAGTTGTCTCGCCACCAATTACTTCTACTACTACAACTAACGGTTAGCAATAAAGTAAAGTAATTACATGGCGTTGTTCAATGACACGCAGGTCATACAATAAATAAAGACAACTCCTATGGCTCCTGCCGGTTGTCATACTCATCGACATGCAAGTCGTGATTCCTATTACAAGAATATGATCAATCTCATACATCACATATCATTCATCACATTCTTCTTGGCCATATCACATCACATAGCATACCCTGCAAAAACAAGTTAGACGTCCTCTACTTGTTGTTTGCATGTTTTACGTGGCTGCTATGGGTTTCTAGCAAGAACGTTTCTTACCTACGCAAAACCACAACGTGATATGCCAATTGCTATTTACCCTTCATAAGGACCCTTTTTATCGAATCCGATCCGACTAAAGTGGGAGAGACAGGCACCCGCTAGCCACCTTATGCAACATGTGCATGTCAGTCGATGGAACCTGTCTCACGTAAGTGTACGTGTAAGGTCGGTTCGGGCCGCTTCATCCCACAATGCCGCCGAATCAAGATTGGACTAGTAACGGTAAGCATATTGAACAAAATCAACGCCCACAACTACTTTGTGTTCTACTCGTGCATGGAATCTACGCAATAGACCTAGCTCATGATGCCACTGTTTGGGGAACGTAGCAGAAATTCAAAATTTCCTACGTGTCACCAAGATCTATCTATGGAGAAACCAACAACGAGGGGAAGGAGAGTGCATCTACATACCCTTGTAGATCGCTAAGCGGAAGCGTTCAAGTGAACGGGGTTGATGGAGTCGTACTCGCCGTGATCCAAATCACCGATGATCCTAGTGCCGAACGGACGGCACCTCCGCGTTCAACACACATGCAGCCCGGTGACGTCTCCCACGCCTTGATCCAGCAAGGGGAGAAGGAGAGGTTGGGGAAGACTCCGTCCAGCAGCAGCACGACGGCGTGGTGGTGGTGGAGGAGCGCGGAATTCTAGCAGGGCTTCGCCAAGCACTACGAGAGACGAGGAGGGAGAGAGGTAGGGCTGCGCCTTGGGAGAGTTCATCTCGTGTGTTGGGCAGCCCCAAAACGTCCACTATATATAGGGGCAAGGGGGAGGGGGAGGCGCCCTAGGGTTTCCCCTAGGGGGGGCGGCGGCCAGGGCAGATGGGATCTCCACCTTGGGTGACTTGGCCCCCAAGCCAGGAGGTGGGAACCCTAGATGGGGCGCCCCAAACCCCCTGGTCACGTGGGAATAGGTGAGGGGGCGCACAACCCCTTAGTAGGCTGGTTTTCCCCCTTCCCTTGGCCCATGAAGCCCCCCAACACTTGCCGGGGCTCCCGAAACACCTTTCGGTCATGCTGGTCATCACCCGGTACCTCCTGAACACTCCCGGACTCCAAAACCCTTCGTCCAATATATCAATCTTTACCTCCGGACCATTCCGGAACTCCTCGTATCGTCCGGGATCTCATACGGGACTCCGAACAACATTCGGTAACCGCGTACATACTTTCCCTATAACCCTAGCATCATCGAACCTTAAGTGTGTAGACCCTACGGGTTCGGAAATCATGCAGACATGACCGAGACACCTCTCCGGCCAATAACCAACAGTGGGATCTGGATACCCATGTTGGCTCCCACATGTTCCACGATGATCTCATCGGATGAACCACGATGTCGAGGATTCAATCAATCTCGTATACAATTCCCTTTGTCTAGCGGTATTGGATCGAGTTGTAACCTTAAACCTGATGGTGCGTTGATACTTTTACTGCACTAGGTTCTGATACTTTTGATGCTCTATTCGGCATGCTTATTCCTCATTAATATTATTGCACGCATGTTGAATTACATCAGGCGCCATATTTCATCATGCATTTCAAATTCTTCATATTATATATCAAATGCGTGTATGAATTACAAGATATAGGGGGAGATCTCCATGATTCAACTCTTCAAGTGTGCATTGCTTCAAAAGCAAATTCCTCACTATGCACATATTCAGGGGGAGTTCTTTTATATCTTGCAATCAAATTCCTCAATATCAGTATTTACACTCCATATATTTATCCCCGTTGAAAACTTAACATATGTTGTCATCAATCACCAAAAAGGGGGAGATTGTAAGTGCATCTAGTGCCCCTTAGTGATTTTGGTGTATTGAAGACTTATAGGTTAAGTATCTAATGCGTTTATGAGTGTACACAGGTCTATAAGTCTATGAGGAGTTTGATATTTACAGAGAAAGTCGACCCCTAAAAATGAAGTTCTTCGACTGAAGACTTTGCTATACTGAAGACTTCCTGAAGACTTTGAAAGTGAAGAAATTGGTGTGACCTTGAAGACTTGGTTATCATTCGAGGAAAATGAAGCGTGAAGACTTTTGTTTTCGTAGTTTCATTTTCTCTTTCTTGAGTCATAGGAAACACCGTACTGTTAAAGGGGGTCGAGGAAATACTAAGGAGAAAATTTCCATGTGATGCTCATCTCAAATCCTACACCTACCAATCCCTTCGAGTGAAGCCATTGGAAATCTCATACAGCTCAGTCAATTTCTTCAGTGACAGAGACGCAGTTCTTCTGGTCACTGAGGACTTTGCTCTGACTGAGGAGTTAGGAATTCACCAGTGCAAATTGCCTACACAGTGAGGAACATGATAGCCCTGAGGAATTTGTACCTCAAATTTCCGACCGTTGTTGTGCTATGCGCCAGCTGTCCCAAAATATCTTATCCGCATAACGGTCATATCATTGAAGGGCATTTATGTCTTATCATGTCGGGCTGCTCCCTAGGCTATAAATAGCCGCCCCCTACAACCACTAGCTGGTTGGCTGCTCCGCGTGAACTTGACACTTGTCATTTGAGAGCAACCCATCCTCCGAGGACTTTGAGCGAAAATCATCAAGTGAGAAAAATCCAAACCCAAACCCAAACACCTACAAACCCGAAGTGATTGAGCATCACTGAAGAGATTGATCCTGCGTGGATCCGATGCTTGTTACCTTTGAAGACTGTGCTTCTTCCAGACGATTAGGCGTCAAGGTCTAGAGCATCCAAGAGGAATTGTGGATCGCCGAGTGACCAAGTCTGTGAAGGTTTGGAAGTCACCTGAAGACTTACCACGAGTGATTGGGCGAGGACTGTGTGTCCTTAGCTCAAGGAGAATACGGTGAGGACTGTGTGTCCAGGACTAGGTGTCCTCGAGTTTAAATACTCAGCCGCTCCAACCAGATGTACAACTGTGATAGCAGTTGGAACTGGTCTACCAAATCATTGTCTTCACCAAGCTTACTGGTTCTATTTCCTCAACACTTTCATTTCCTCATTACTGCGTTGTGTGTTTGTTCATATCTGTGTTTGAAGACTTTGACTGAAGACTTTCTCAATTTCCTCAGTTCAATTTCTTCAGTCTGTTTGTCTTCATCTTGTGCTATCCTGTGTTTACGCTTTCTGTACTCTGTGTTTGTCTTCATTTCATCATGATGACCATGCATGTAATCTGCTATGTTTACCTCTGAGTACTTATTACGCTGCTAGTAGTTCTTCGCTAAGGAATTTCCTCACTAGCAAATTCCTCAGTGAAGAATTTCATAAAAATCGCCTATTCACCCCCCCCCCCCTCTAGTCGATATAACACACTTTCAGTCAAGTTCGACATCCACAAAGTAATGACCCTATTTTCCCCATTATGTTCCTTCATCTCTATGTTGTACCGCGCGACCGAGGCGTTTTTGTTCCTTTTAGCGTTGGTCCACTGTTGCTAGGTTTCTAAGATTAGATGACTCCGAGATCTGTTTGTATGATTCTGAGTTTTAGACAATGGGATTGTGTTCAGAGATTTGGATTCATGGTATGATTTTGCATGATGATGATTCAGAGTATGATTCAGTATGATTTAGATAAATGGGATTTTTGTTTGTTTGTTGATTCTGCATGATGGGGTTTGTGTAGCATGATGTAGACATTTTCTTGTGTTGTTAATATGTTCTGTTAGTTTTCTGGATTTTGTAGCAGCATCATGGAGTAGTTTTGGAGACTTGTTAGCATGTATTTCGTCGAGAAGCACGCACCTATCAATATTTAGGGAACACATGTTATAATCTGGTGTCTTGTTAGCATGTACTTAGTACACACTCTTAGGTTTGCATCTAAGAGTGTTCTGGAGTTCTAGGAAATTTTCTCTGCTGTTCTAGGAGCACTTCTACCGAAGAGAGTTTGCACACTCTTTTTGTTAAATTCTACCTTGCTTGCACACCCTCTGTAAGAATTTGTGTGTATGTCCTGGTTGCAGCCCTTGGAAGATTGTGTGTGTCGCACAAGTTCTGCTATGTCATGAACTCATCACCATCTAGTTGCATTATAACACTATCCCTTTTTCTTCTAATTAGTTAGGACGCAGTTTAGTCAAACCCAATTGTTCTGTCAAATCAAATTGGCTTAGGATTGTACCTGGATTTTATCAGTATTCAGTATATGTTTTGGTACTTGGTAGGAAATGGCATCTGCTTCTCTGTTTTTTTTTACAGCTTATGAAGCCTGAATTGTTGTTAATTGTGGCCTTTGCGAGGACAATGTTAGCTAGCAATGATTTTGTAGTATCTTGTCATTTATCTACCATACTTCTATACCAATTTTCTTGCAAGTATTATCCAAGAAAATGTTCGTTTAATAATGTTCCTTTAATAAATGTTCTCTTAATAAATATTCTTAAAAAATGTTCGACAAATAAAAAAATGTTTATAGATATATTAAAAAAAATGTCCTCAGAAGGGAAATTTTTTAAAAAAAATAATGTTCCCTGAGGTATATTCCCAAAATATTGTTCGCAAAATAATTTTAGAAAGTAATGTTCCCTAGGAATGTTCTTTGAATATTGTTCCAATAATTTTTGAAAATATTGTTCGCAAAAAATGTTCTTTGAATAATATTCCTTGAAAAATGTTCCCTGAATAACTGCCTTGAACATTGTTTTGTAAATAATATGCCTTGAAAAATGTTCCCTGATTAATATTCCCTAAAAAAGTTCCATTGGCATAAAAAAATAATGCCCCCAAATAATGTTCTATTGGCATAAAAAATAATGTTCCCTGAGTAATCTTCCTAAAAAAATTGCTTAACGTTTAAAAAATAGTCTTGCAACATTGTTGAGGGAACAAAAAATTACATTATTAAGGGAACATCGTTCTATGAACATTTCTTTGGGAACATCGATGAGGGAACATTATTTAGAGAACAATATTAAAGGAACATTATTCAGGGAACATTATTGGGGGAACAAAAAAGTGGAACATTTATTTGGGGAACATTACTAAAGGGACATTCTTGTAGGAACATTATTGGGGGAATAAGTGATATTCTGTAAAAAAAATTGAATAATGTTTGCTGAATAATGTTCCTTGGGGTCAACAAAATTTCCTTGAATAATGTTCCCTCAATAATGTTCTCTGTAAAATAAAAAAATGTTCTTCTAATTAAATATTGATAACTGTATAATGTTTCCAGAATAATGTTCCCTAAATAATGTTCCTTGGAAAATGTTGGCACAAGAAACAAACCTATTGAAGATCCAACAAATATTGGCCCACCTATTGAAGATCCTTTGCTAGTTCAAGCACTCGAACTGCATGAAGCACATACCAGTAAGTTTTCGAAACTAGAAACTTCAACTTGGCAACAACGTGTGAACAAATCTTTCAAATCTGGGACACTAGTAATTCAACAACAAAAAAAAGGCAAGTAAGCAGGTCCTCTTTTCGAACGGAAAAGAGAGTGATTTCTACCAAACATTGGTTGCACTTCTTCCCAAGTTAACTTACAGGTATGTAGAAAAAGCATATGAAATTTATATGATATATTCTACATGATTCAAACATAAACAGTTTTTTATGCTGTCCATGCTATTTCTCATGATTTATTTTTTACTTTTATTCATGTTGTTCTTCTGCCATGAACAGCCAAAGGATATTTGAGATTGAAGGAGTTTGGTGGATCAGAAAACTATAACTGTATCATTCAAGACTGGTGGTTGGATAAATCCTCGGGTTGTTGACTGTTTTTCAAAACTAAAGAATAAAGACCAGCTGAACCGAGGAAGAAAAGGCCTCCTACCAAACAGCGAATTAGTAGAGCACATCGACATTCTTTTCCTCAGTTTTCGTTTTCACTTCATCGACATTTTCCTTTTCTTAATTATCAACCATTTTCCAGGAAACAAACATGCAGGAGAAGCTAATGAACCAAATGCTAAATCATTCAGATCCTGCAAACAAACTAATCTTACAGGAAAGTAATGTTGGCTTCAGTTTATTGAATGCTTCCTTGGTAAGATAAGTTCTTTTGTACAAAATGCTCTTATAGATTTTTCTTTTTCAAAGAGGTTAGACTAATAGCTTGTTCATTTCCACAATTCCCTAGGTAAAATTGTCTGTATTCAAGGAAACAATGGATTTTAATCGTTGCTAACTTCAGAGCCATTTTTTTATAACATGAACCCGTACTACAGTGGCGATACATTTCTACCAACAATTAGTGCAGTTATCTACAACTTCAAGGTTTTGTTCGCTGCTACGTAAGGAAATACTAGTTCTTTGAACATAGGAAATTTTGAATCAAGATTTGTACCAGCTACCAAGGTCAATTTCAGGTTGGTTTTCCATGGAACTCTCCCCTTTTACAACATTTGTACCAGCCAGCAGCAACTTCTTGGTTCTTTCTCCTAAAAAACTGATTAAAAGTATTTTAAAATTCACAATAATTTCCATTAGTAACTTTCAGGGACAATGAAATTCAGTTGCCATTAGTAACTTCTTTCCTGCAGAGACATGTAAGTTCTGTATTTATTTTCTCCCAAAGACAGAAGCGAGATGTTACTTCCTTAGGGCATCTTTTTGTACTGAACAGTGAAATTAACTTCTTCTAATACCGTATTTGTTTCAACAGGGTTTCTGCATATTCAAGTGAAGCTTTGAATGCCAATCATTATTTGATCTGAATATGAAGTCAGGTTAGGTAACTTCGTCATCGGCAGTTCCTCCTGTAACAGGGTTCACCCAAAGAATCGCAATTATCAACTGTTTGCACCTGTTTATTTTTGTTGCAAGGATTGTGTATTTCCAATAACATATTTCCCCTTTCTATTCTGAAGGGTCTCATTAATGTTGTCAACTTCAAGGGAAATTGCACTGCAAGGTTCAACTCAAAGGAATACTTCTGCAGGGAAAATGTTTCATTAATGATACCATTTTTTGTTTTTATCTTGATGCCCCAATGATAGTTTCTTGTAACACCTTGAGCTGTAAAGAAAGTCCGAAAATAGCAGAAACAGTTGTGTAAACAAGCTCTAAGCCATGTACACTTTTTTTCCATACAATTTTCATCACTGACTTTGATCAAGCTCTAAGCTTTACATCATGTTCAGATGCAGTTGTAAAGAAGCTTCAGCTAGCACATATTTAATTTGTAAAATAAACTCTATTATTTAACAACTCTTTTAGAAACATAGTTACCACTTTATGACTGTTTTAGAAGTACCACTTTTGTAACAAAAAGTGAAATTTTCATCTAATTTTAGACTTAAAAACAGTTGAATCAGTTCAAACAGTACCTGGACAGAGAAATTGGAACCTGCTACTGATTTGTTTGAGAAACAGTACAAATAGTTCAATCATTATTTAGTTCACAGCGGGAAACAACAGAAACATGAAACAGTGAAACAGTAGGAACAGCGACACAATTCAAAACCCGCGAAACAGTGAAACGCGTGCGGCGCGGCCCAGGAAGCCCGTCAACCACCTGCTCTGTGCGAAGCCAAACCTAGTTGACGCAGAATGCGTCACATAGCACGTCCCATTGCTCGCCTCGCTTGGGAGGCTACCTCGCACGCCTATTCGTTTGTGCGCCGCGCCGCACGATGTGCCCTAGCAACTCTGGCGGTTGAAGGCGGCGACCGGCGAGGTGGACTGACGGGGCACTGGCGGTCGGCAAGACCGCAAGAGATGATGCACGCCTGGGCCTAATCAGGCTACGACTTCAGCAAGCGACAATCGGGATCGGGATCGGAAGAGGAAGCCCGAAAGTCAAAGCGGCAGCCCCTTGTGTAAATTCCACTTCGGCTCCGGCGGATGGTGCTTGTATTCGTCACGATCGGCACTTCAATTCAATGAAAATTCTATAATCTGGTAATGTGTTGTATCTTGTAGATTCTCTCTTTTTTGCACTTCAATTCAATGGGAATTTAATTATTTGATAATGAATCTTGTAGATTCTCATCTGTGCACAAGGATGAACATCGGAGATTGGAATTTTATTTGGTAAATTGTATCTCATGTTTTAATTTATTGATATGATGTATGAAATATTAGTGTGCATATTACACATGATGTTTACCTAAATATATGATACTTCTGGTGTTGTTAGACCAAAGTAAATTTTAGCTTGCGTCGTGCCCAGGCTTCGACAATTTGCTAGCTCCGCCACTGCGCACGGGACTTTTTGCTAGTAATATTCATAGATAATCTTGTTCATAAATCCACAATTCATCGGATCTCGACAAACACACCGCAAAAGAGTATTATATCGAGTAGATCTCCAACAACATCGAGGAGAACTTTGTATTGAGAATCAAAGAGAGAGAATAATCCATCTAGCTAATAACTATGGACCCGAAGGTCTGTGGTAAACTACTCACGCTTCATCCGAGAGGCAATGGTGTTGACGTAGAAGCCCTCCATGATCGATTCCCCCTCCGGCAGATCACCAGAAAAGGCCCCAAGATGGGATCTCACGGGTACAGAAGGTTGCAGCGGTGGAAAAGTGGTTTCATGGCTCTCCCTGATGTTTCTAGGGTATAAGAGTATATATGGGCGAAAGAAGTACATCGGTGGAGTTACGAGGGGCCCATGAGGGTGGGGGTGCGCCTAGCCCCCCTGGGCGCACCCTCCTGCCTCGTGGCTTCCTCGTGGAGTTCCAGACTTCGACTCCAAGTCTTCTGGATTACTTTTGGTCCAAGAAAGATCATCGCGAAGGTTTCATTCCGTTTGGACTCCGTTTGGTATTCCTTTTCTGCAAAACTCTAATATAGGCAAAAAAACAGAAAGTGGCACTGGGCCTCCAGTTAATAGGTTAGTCCCAAAAATAATATAAAAGAGCATATTAAAGCCCATTAAACATCCAAAACAGGTAATATAATAGCATGGAACAATCAAAAATTATAGATACGTTGGAGATGTATCATCCGCCCACCGACTTGGCGAACAGCGGATCGGCGTCGCGCTCCGCACCTTCCCTGGTCCCCGAAGACGCCAGGGAGGTGTTATCCCGCAGGACCCCTTCTCATCCGAACACAGGGGAGGGGGACGACACGGTCATGGCTGAGGGTAATGCCTCGGTCATCAATGACCAGGAGGGTGCGCCCCTCCTGGCGAATGCGA
Source organism: Aegilops umbellulata (assembly GCA_032464435.1). Classification (NCBI taxonomy): domain Eukaryota; kingdom Viridiplantae; phylum Streptophyta; class Magnoliopsida; order Poales; family Poaceae; genus Aegilops; species Aegilops umbellulata. Next base: position 533,624,910 of record CP136056.1, on the reverse strand, counting down.
GAGGAGAGTCCGCAGCGTCTAGACCCTCTCAGCCGTCTACACCTGAGCCCCCAAGGCCCTCGAAGGTGCTGGCCCTGCCATCTGACGGGGAAGGGGTTGAGGTCGTGCTGCCGCGCCAAAAGCAAACAACCAGGCAGCAGCGGGCTAGCCGGATGCGATGAAGGAGTTGGTGAGCAACTCCGTCATCGTCGACGAGCACCATGCCCTTCTTGACCCACAAGTATAGGGCATCAATTGTAGTCCGTTCGATAAGTAAGAGTGCCGAACCCAACGAGGAGCAGAAGGAAATGAAAGTGGTTTTCAGCAAGGTAATGTCTGCAAGCACTAAAATTGTCAGTAACAGATAGTTTGGTAGTGAGATAATTTGTAATGAGCAAGTAACGGTAACGGTTAGTATGCAGCAAGTTAGACCAATCCTTTTGTGGCAAAGGACATGCCAAAACGATTTCTTATAATAAGCAAAGCGTTCTTTAGGAGAAACGGAAATTTCATCTACTCACTTTCACCATGTTGGTTCGATTTGTGTTCGCTACTTGGGTGGATCGGTGCTTAGGTGTTGTTCTTACTTGAACAAACCTCCTACTTATGATTAACCACCTCGCAAGCATCCGCAACTACGAGAAACGTATTAAGATAAAATCTAACCATGGCATTAAATATTTGGATCCAAATCGGTCCCTTATGAAGTAGCGCATAAACTAGGGTTTAAGCTTATATCACTCTAGCAACCCATCATCTAATAACTACTCCACAATGCATTCCCTTAGGCCTAACTATGGTGAAGTGTCATGTAGTCGACGTTCACATGACACCACTAAGGAAATCATAACATACATATCATCGAAATATCGAACACATATCAAGTTCACATGATTACTTGCAACAAGATTTCTCCCGTGACCTCAAGAACAAAAGTAACTACTCACAAATGATAAACATGCTCAAGATCAGAGGGGTGTTAAATAGTATAATGGATCTGAACATATAATCTTCCACCAAATAAACCATATAGTAATCAACTACAAGATGTAATCAACACTACTAGTCACCCATAGGTACCAATCTGAGGTTCCGGTACAAGGATTGAATACAAGAGATGAACTAGGGTTTGAGAGGAGATGGTGCTATTGAAGATGTTGATGAAGATTGGCCTCCCAAAGATGAGAGGGTTGTTGGTGATGAAGACAACGATGATTTCCCCCTCCAGTAGGGAAGTTCCCCGGCGGAATCGCTCTATTGAAGGGGCAAAAGTGCTCCTGCCCAAGTTCAGCCTCGAGACGGCGGCGCTCCGTCCCGAAAGTCCTCCTCTTATTTTTTTTCTAAGTCAAAATGACTTATATACTAGTAGAGGGGCACTGGAGGTGGGCCGAGGAGGGCACAACCCACCAGGGCGTGCCTGGGGGGCCCTGGCGCGTCCAGGTGGGTTGTGCCCACCTGGTGGGACCCCTCTGGTACTTATTTGCTCCATTATTTCATAAACAATCCATAAATAATCTCCGTGAAGTTTCATCTCATTCGGAGTTGTGCAGAATATGTGCCCTGACGCTTTTCCAGGTCCAAATTCCAGCTGCCGGCAGTCTCCCTCTTTGTGTAAACCTTGCATATTATGAGAGAGAAGGCATTAGAATTACTCCATAAAGCATTATTATGCATAAAAACATTATAAATAACAACAAGGAAACATGATGCTAAATGGACGTATCAACTCCCCCAAGCTTAGACTTCGCTTGTCCTCAAGCGAAAAACCGAAATCGAAAAACATGTCCACATGCTTAGAGAGAGGTGTCGATAAAAACAAAATACGGACATAGAAGCATCATGTAAATTATTATAACAGCAACAAACTTTTTTATAAAACTTTTAACATAAAACTTTATCAAACAACTTTTATCATATAACTTCTCATGAGCAAGTAAAAATTCATCACAACATCGAAGTATAAAGCATAAACTCTATTGAAAACCAACAAACTATGTTCTCAGTCAACTTCAGCAAATTAGCGTTGAGTGTAAAGGCTAGGGAAAGCCCGGACAATGGAGCAGAGCACACATGTGTAGCCAAATCTCTTTGTAGAAAGAAACTTATGTCTCAAGTGAGAAGTAGGCTCCAATACTTGGTCACATAATTAATGGATGTATAGCTAATGCACTTACCAACCTTCCTTGGTGTAAGCAAGATCGGCCCTTACAAACAGCACACTCCTCTGGGGCGTCTACTTGTAGCCTCTGGCTAGGTTACCAAGATAGTACAAAAACCAAACAAACACAGTGGGAGTCAAGGCTCCAGAGCCAGAGAGCACCGAAGACAAAATCAATGTGTTTGAGTCAATCAATCCTTTATGGAATAAGAATGGAAGGCATATGAGAACACATGATCTCCAGAAATCATACGAGGCACAACAAGAGCAAAAAGCCCCGTATTCGTTAGGAGGGAACGAACACCAAAAGATGGAGGACCACTGAGAGTAGTCCATAGCGGGAGAGCTGCATTGCAATTTGTGGCACGTTAAAAAGATCGTGCAAGTCATCAAACCATTATTCGTGGGCTAGAACAAACTGCACTATTTATACTTGTCGATCTACTATGCTTCTACCATGGGATGTAAGAACATTGGCATGCACGTTAAGCCAACAGCCACACACCACTTAACATCTCATCCACCCCCCTCACAACTCGAAGCGAGCACAGGTCCACCGGCCACACGATATTGATCATCCTCCTCTATAGCTTTCCCCCTCCCGGATTCAAATTCTCCAAACCATCCGTAGCAGAAACACAGATGAAACAAAACGGAACCAACCAAAGACCCATGGGACAAATCCCACCACAAAAGAAAAGCACCAAAAGTGTAGAAAATTAGCTCGCACTGACGCAGGCACAAAGCAAATGATAATCCGATCTAATTGCCCCTCTACCCACTAGTCACACCCACTAAGCTAACCCAAGAGGACTACTCCTACTGTACTAGCTGGAGAAGTACCGTTTGCTCGTCCACCAGCGAGTAAAGTCGCTCGTCCCCTCCCCTACTACTGCTCCCCCTCTCCCCTCCCTTTTATCAGTGCCACGTGCTCCCCTCTGATTCACCTCACCCGCTGCGGTTTACCTCTAAATTTCTCTCACCTTCCTCGCTCACTGCACCGCCCCATCGCCTCCTCCTTAAGCAAGCAATCGACGGTGGCCGCGGAGCTGGGGACCCAAACCACCTCGTAGCATCCCACCCATCAACCCACCAGGCAATGTTCCTCCTCTCCTGGAAGAGGGCGGTGACCTACATCATCATGAGCACATAGTAGTTTTGTCAATGCTAATGTGGTTGACCTCCCCATTGTCTTGGGCTATTGCCAAAGAAGGCCTGGCCTTCGAGATGAGGCTACTCGAGCCCGGTGCCTTGAAATGCTCCACCGCCTGTTCCTATAGTTGATTGCTCAGGTCCTCAATCTTGGCATCCCTGAACATGATGTAGGTTTCCGAGGGTGGTCTCTTGAAGACGCCTGGCTTGGAGATGACAAACATTACAATGGTGTGGTGAGGTTTAGAAAATGCAACAACACATATTTTTTCTTGGATGCAAAAATCATTGAAGTGGAGCATTGTGCTGTTGGGAGTTCCTATTTTCATAGATAGTATATTGACTTCAAATTGGAGTTAATTGACGCGTGCATAAGATTTGCAACCAAGCAAGGATCAAAAAAGAAAACAAAGGGGATGAACCCTAGGCAGGCAATGAAACCCGGATCCTTTTCAAAATCAACGGGGCCAGCAACGCCCCACAAGCCGGCTCACGCTTGGCCGGGTCGCCTGACCCGGCCAGGTCCCTCGACCCGGCCGAATTCCTCAACCCGGCCCCGACGATCGGTGCAAGGCAGCCGAACCCGAGGCACCAAGACTTCTCCAACAAGCCATCTCCCCTTTTGGCGTGTTCCCCAACCTGGCCACAGGTCAGCTCCCGTCCCATCTAGGCCGTACGATGGGACGAGTCTTCATTCAGAGATGAGCAAGGCAACAGTGCCCCGCCACGCCTCTGACCAGCAGGGCGTGGCAATAGTGCCCCATCTACCCACTGATCAGGGTTGGCGTGGCTACATTGTACCCATCGTCACTGCCGACGCCAGCAAGCGGCGACCTGACGGAGCGCCACTGTAGCAGACTCAACCCAGCCACTCCCTGACGGTCGACAAGACGACAAACAGTGCCCCTACACCCAATGGGTCCCACGCCCAGAGAACCCAACAAGCCTTGACACCCGGCGGGTCCCAGCACCGGCTTCCCAGATGATGACAACCCGGCCCCATGGCCTTGTAACACTACCATTGTACCCCTAGGGTTAGCCTATAAAACCCCCCAGGAGCCCTCATGCATACGGGCAAGCAACACGCACGCACAACAAGAACACACTCACACACACCCAAGGAGGGAGCAGCCTAAGCCCTGGCTTGCCTTCCTTCTTCTTCCATACAGCTCTAGGACCGACTCTGTACTGTTACATATAAACCACACTCGGCAGGACTAGGGGCGTTATCTCTTTGAAGAGCCCCGAACCTGGGTATGTCTTGAGTCCCGCGCTTGCTCATGCTAACCTCGCCTCTGGAACCCACCAGTGCCCTCGAGGCTCCTCCTCTCTTTAGCCATCCCTTGGCATCTGCCGTGCGCCCACCACGATAGCTACAAATAAGAAAGACAACATTAGGCTACTTTTGTAGGGGAACGTAGCAGAAATTCAAAATTTCCTACGTGTCACCAAGATCTATCTATGGAGAAACCAACAACGAGGGGAAGGAGAGTGCATCTACATACCCTTGTAGATCGCTAAGCGGAAGCATTCAAGTGAACGGGGTTGATGGAGTCGTACTCGCCGTGATCCAAATCACCGATGATCCTAGTGCCGAACGGACGGCACCTCCGCGTTCAACACACATGCAGCCCGATGACGTCTCCCACGCCTTGATCCAGCAAGGGGAGAAGGAGAGGTTGGGGAAGACTCCGTCCAGCAGCAGCAAGACGGCGTGGTGGTGGTGGAGGAGCGCGGAATTCTAGCAGGGCTTCGCCAAGCACTACGAGAGACGAGGAGGGAGAGAGGTAGGGCTGCGCCTTGGGAGAGTTCATCTCGTGTGTTGGGCAGACCCAAAACGTCCACTATATATAGGGGCAAGGGGGAGGGGGAGGCGCCCTAGGGTGTCCCCTAGGGGGGCGGCGGCCAGGGCAGATGGCATCTCCCCCTTGGGTGACTTGGCCCCCAAGCCAGGAGGTGGGAACCCTAGATGGGGCGCCCCAAACCCCCTGGTCACATGGGAATAGGTGAGGGGGCGCACAACCCCTTAGTGGGCTGGTTTGCCCCCTTCCCTTGGCCCATGAAGCCCCCCAACACTTGTCGGGGCTCCCGAAACACCTTTCGGTCATGCTGGTCATCACCCGGTACCTCCTGAACACTCCCGGACTCCAAAACCCTTCGTCCAATATATCAATCTTTACCTCCGGACCATTCCGGAAATCCTCGTATCGTCCGGGATCTCATCCGGGACTCCGAACAACATTCGGTAACCGCGTACATACTTTCCCTATAACCCTAGCATCATCGAACCTTAAGTGTGTAGACCCTACGGGTTCGGGAATCATGCAGACATGACCGAGACACCTCTCCGGCCAATAACCAACAGTGGGATCTGGATGCCCATGTTGGCCCCCACATGTTCCACGATGATCTCATCGGATGAACCACGATGTCGAGGATTCAATCAATCTCGTATACAATTCCCTTTGTCGAGTGGTATTGTACTTGCCCGAGATTCGATCGTCGGTATCCCGATACCTTGTTCAATCTCGTTACCGGCAAGTCTCTTTACTCGTTCCGTAACACATCATCCTGTGATCAACTCCTTGATCACATTGTGCACATTATGATGATGTCCTACCGAGTGGGCCCAGAGATACCTCTCCGTCGCACGGAGTGACAAATCCCAGTCTCGATTCGTGCCAACCCAACAGACACTTTCGGAGATACCCGTAGTGCACCTTTATAGCCACCCAGTTACGTTGTGACATTTGGCACACCCAAAGTATTCCTACGGTATCCGGGAGTTGCACAATCTCATGGTCTAAGGAAATGATACTTGACATTAGAAAAGCTTTAGCATACGAACTACACGATCTTGTGCTATGCTTAGGATTGGGTCTTGTCCATCACATCATTCTCCTAATGATGTGATCCTGTTATCAATGACATCCAATGTCCATGGTCAGGAAACCTTAACCATCTATTGATCAACGAGCTAGTCAACTAGAGGCTTACTAGGGACATGGTGTTGTCTATGTATCCACACATGTATCTGAGTTTCCTATCAATACAATTCTAGCATGGATAATAAACGATTATCATGAACAAGGAAATATAATAATAACTAATTTATTATTGCCTCTAGGGCATATTTCCAACAGTCTCCCACTTGCACTAGAGTCAATAATCTAGTTCACATCACTATGTGATTAACACTCAAGGTCACATCCCCATGTGACTAACACCCAAAGAGTTCTGGGTTTGATCATGTTTATGCTTGTGAGAGATGTTATAGTCAATGGGTCTGAACCTTTCAGATCCATGTGTGCTTTACAAATCTCTATGTCATCTTGTAGATGCATCTACCATGCTCTATTTCAAACAACTGTTCTACTATACGAATCCGTTTTACTCTACTCAGAGCTATCCGGATAGGCGTTAAGCTTGCATCGATGTAACTCTTTACGTCGAACTCTTTATCACCTCCATAACCGAGAAACATATCCTTATTCCTCTAAGGATAATTTTGACCGCTATCTGGTGACCTACTCCTAGATCACCTTTGTACCCTCTTGCCAGACATGTAGCAAGGCACACATCAGGTGTGGTACTTAGCATGGCATACTGTATAGAGCCTATGACAAAAGCATAGGGGACGACCTTCATCCTTCCTCTTTCTTCTGCCGTGGTCGAGCTTTAAGTCTTAACTTCATACCTTACAATTCAGGCAAGAACTCCTTCTTTGACTGACCCATCTTGAACACCTTCAAGATCATGTTAAGGTATGTGCTCATTTGAAAAATACCATTAAGCATTTTGATCTATCCTCATAGATCTTGATGCTCAATGTTCAAGTAGCTTAATCCAGGTTTTCCATTGATAAACACTTTACAAATAACCCTATATGCTTTCCAGAAATTCTACATCATTTATGATCAACAATATGTCAACAACATATACTCATCAGAAATTCTATAGTGCTCCCACTCACTTCTTTGGAAATACAAGTTTCTCATAAACTTTGTATAAACCCAAAATCTTTGATCATCTCATCAAAGTGTACATTCCAACTCCCAGATGCTTACTCCAGTCCTTAGAAGGATTGCTGGGGCTTTGCATACTTGTTAGCATCTTTCAGGATCGACAAAATCTTCTGGTTGTATCACATACAACCTTTCCTCAAGAACAAGGAAACAATATTCTGACATCCTATCTGCAAGATTTCATAAATAATGCAGTACCTGCTAATTCCAACAGACTCTTAACATCGCTACGAGTGAGAAAGTCTCATCGTAGTCAACTCCTTGAACTTGTCGGGAAACATCTTAACGACAAGTCGAGCTTTCTTAATGGTGACATTTACCATCATTGTCCGTCTTCCTTTTAAAATCCATCTGTACTCAACAGCCTCACGACCATCGAGCCGTTCTGCCAAAGTCTACACTTTTTTTTCATACATGGATCCTCTCTGGGATTTTATGGCCTCGAGCCATTCATCGGAATCCGGGCCCACCATCGCTTCTCCATAGCTCGTAGGTTCATTGTTGTCTAGTAACATGACTTCCAAGACAGGATTACATACCACTCTGAAGTAGTATGCATCCTTGTCGTCCTACGAGGTTTGGGAGTGACTTAATCTGAAGTCTCATGATCACTATCATAAGCTTCCACTTCAATTGGTGTAGGTGCCATAGGAACAACTCCTGTGCCCTGCTACACACTAGTTGAAGTGACTGTTCAATAACCTCATCAAGTCTCCACCATCCTCCCACTCAATTCTTTCGAGAGAAACTTTTCCTCGAGAAAGGACCCGATTCGAGAAACAATCCCTATTGCTTTCGGATCTGAGACAGGAGGTATACCCAACTGTTTTGGGTGTCCTATGAAGATGCATTTATCCGCTTTGGGTTCGAGCGTATCAGCCTGAAACTTTTTCACATAAGCGTCGCAGCCCCAAACTTTTAAGAAATGACAGCTTAGGTTTCTCTAAACCATAGTTCATACGGTGTCATCTCATCAGAATTACGTGGTGCCCTATTTAAAGTGAGTGCGGTTGTCTCTAATGCCTAACCCATGAACGATAGTGGTAATTCAATAAGAGACATCATGGTATGCATCATATCCAATAGGGTGCAGTTATGATGTTCGGACACACCATCACACTATGGTGTTCCAGGCGGTACTAGTCGTGAAACAATTTCCACAATGTCTCAATTGTGTACCAAACTCGCAACTCAGATATTCATCTCTATGATCATATCATAGATATTTTATCCTCTTGTCACGACGATCTTCAGCTTCATTCTGAAATTACATGAACCATTCAATAATTCAGACTTGTGTTTCATCAAGTAAATATGCTCAGTATCTACTCAAATTATCTGTGAAGTAAGAGCATAACGATATCCACTGCTTGCCTCAACACTCATTGGACTGCACACATCAAAATGTGTTACTTCCAACAAGTTGCTTTCTTGTTCCATTTTACTGAAACCGAAGCTTTCAGTCATCTTGCCTATGTGGTATGATTTGCATGTCTCAAGCAATTCAAAATCAAGTGAGTCCAAACGGTCCATCTGCACGGAGTTTCTTCATGCGTATATACCAATAGACATGGTTCACATGTCTCAATCCTTTTCAAAAATGAGTGAGTCCAAAGATCCATCAACATGGAGCTTCTTCATGCGTTTTATACCAATATGACTTACATGGCAGTGCCACAAGTAGGTGGTACTATCATTACTATCTTATATCTTTTGGCATGAACATGTGTATCACTATGATCGAGATTCAATAAACCATTCGTTTTAGGTGCAAGACCATTGAAGGTATTATTCAAATAAATAGAGTAATCATTATTCTCCTTAAATGAATAACCGTATTGCGATAGACATAATCCAATCATGTCTATGCTCAACGCAAACACCAAATAACAATTATTTAGGTTTAACACCAATCTCGATGGTAGAGGGAGCGTGCGACGCTTGATCATATCAACCTTGGAAACACTTCCAACACATCTCGTGAGCTCACCTTTAGCTAGTCTCCGTTTATTCCGTAGCTTTTATTTCGAGTTACTAACACTTAGCAACCGGACCGGTATCTAATACCCTGATGCTACTAGGAGTACTAGTAAAGTACACATTCACATAATGTATATCCAATATACTTCTATCGACAGCCTTCTCATCTACTAAGTATCTAGGGTAATTCTGCTCCAGTGGCTGTTCCCCTTATTACAGAAGCACTCAGTCTCGGGTTTGGGTTCAATCTTGGGTTTCTCCACTAGAGCAGCAGCTGATTTGCCGTTTCATGAAGTATCCCTTCTTGCCCTTGCCCTTCTTGAAACTAGTGGTTTCACTAACCATCAACAATTGATGCTCCTTCTTGATTTCTACTTTCGCGGTGTCAAACATCGCGAATATTTCAAGGATCATCATATCTATCCCTGATATGTTATAGTTCATCATGAAGCTCTAGCAGCTTGGTGGCAATGACTTTGGAGAAACATCACTATCTTATCTGGAAGATCAAGTCCCACTCGATTCAAGTGATTGTTGTACTAAGACAATCTGAGCACAAGCTCAACATTGAGCTTTTCTCCCTTAGTTTGCAGGCTAAGAAAATTCGTCGGAGGTCTTATACCTCGTGACGTGGGCACGAGCCTGAAATCCCAATTTCAGCCCTCGAAACATCTCATATGTTCCACGACATTTCAAAAATGTCTTTGGTGCCTCAATTCTAAACCATTTAACATTACCGAACTATCATGTAGTCATCAAAACGTGTATGTCAGATGTTCGCAACATCCACAAACCACGTTCGAGGTCCAGCACACCGAGCGGTGCATTAAGGACACAAGCCTTCTACTGTCCGCATAATTTCTACTATCAACTTTCAACTATATTTTCTCTAGGAACATATCTAAAACAGTAGAACTAAAGCGTGAGCTACGACATAATTTGCAAAAACCTTTTGACTATTTTCAGGATAAATAAGTTCATCTTATAAACTCCCACTCAGATAGACATCCCTCTAGTCATCTAAGTGATTACGTGATCGGAGTCAACTAGGCCGTGTCCGATCATCACGTGAGACGGACTAGTCATCATCGGTGAACATCTTCATGTTGATCGTATCTACCATACGACTCATGCTCGACCTTTCGGTCTCTTGTGTTCCGAGGCCATGTCTGTACATGCTAGGCTCGTCAAGTCAACCTAAGTGTTTCGCGTGTGTAAATCTGGCTTACACCCGTTGTATGTGAATGTAAGAATCTATCACACCCGATCATCACGTGGTGCTTCGAGACGACGAACTTTCGCAACGGTGCACAGTTAGGGGGAACACTTTCTTGAAATTTTAATGAGGGATCATCTTATTTACTACCTTCGTTCTAAGCAAATAAGATGTATAAACATGATAAACATCACATGCAATCAAATAGTGACATGATATGGCCAATATTATATTGCTCCTTTTGATCTCCATCTTCGGGCCTCCATGATCATCATCGTCACAGGCATGACACCATGATCTCCATCATCGTGTCTTCATGAAGTTGTCTCGCCAACAATTACTTCTACTACTACAACTAACGGTTAGCAATAAAGTAAAGTAATTACATGGCGTTGTTCAATGACACGCAGGTCATACAATAAATAAAGACAACTCCTATGGCTCCTGCCGGTTGTCATACTCATCGACATGCAAGTCGTGATTCCTATTACAAGAATATGATCAATCTCATACATCACATATCATTCATCACATTCTTCTTGGCCATATCACATCACATAGCATACCCTGCAAAAACAAGTTAGACGTCCTCTACTTGTTGTTTGCATGTTTTACGTGGCTGCTATGGGTTTCTAGCAAGAACGTTTCTTACCTACGCAAAACCACAACGTGATATGCCAATTGCTATTTACCCTTCATAAGGACCCTTTTTATCGAATCCGATCCGACTAAAGTGGGAGAGACAGGCACCCGCTAGCCACCTTATGCAACATGTGCATGTCAGTCGATGGAACCTGTCTCACGTAAGTGTACGTGTAAGGTCGGTTCGGGCCGCTTCATCCCACAATGCCGCCGAATCAAGATTGGACTAGTAACGGTAAGCATATTGAACAAAATCAACGCCCACAACTATTTTGTGTTCTACTCGTGCATGGAATCTACGCAATAGACCTAGCTCATGATGCCACTGTTTGGGGAACGTAGCAGAAATTCAAAATTTCCTACGTGTCACCAAGATCTATCTATGGAGAAACCAACAACGAGGGGAAGGAGAGTGCATCTACATACCCTTGTAGATCGCTAAGCGGAAGCGTTCAAGTGAACGGGGTTGATGGAGTCGTACTCGCCGTGATCCAAATCACCGATGATCCTAGTGCCGAACGGACTGCACCTCCGCGTTCAACACACATGCAGCCCGGTGACGTCTCCCACGCCTTGATCCAGCAAGGGGAGAAGGAGAGGTTGGGGAAGACTCCGTCCAGCAGCAGCACGACGGCGTGGTGGTGGTGGAGGAGCGCGGAATTCTAGCAGGGCTTCGCCAAGCACTACGAGAGACGAGGAGGGAGAGAGGTAGGGCTGCGCCTTGGGAGAGTTCATCTCATGTGTTGGGCAGCCCCAAAACGTCCACTATATATAGGGGCAAGGGGGAGGGGGAGGCTCCCTAGGGTTTCCCCTAGGGGGGGCGGCGGCCAGGGCAGATGGCATCTCCCCCTTGGGTGACTTGGCCCCCAAGCCAGGAGGTGGGAACCCTAGATGGGGCGCCCCAAACCCCCTGGTCACGTGGGAATAGGTGAGGGGGCGCACAACCCCTTAGTAGGCTGGTTTGCCCCCTTCCCTTGGCCCATGAAGCCCCCCAACACTTGCCGGGGCTCCCGAAACACCTTTCGGTCATGCTGGTCATCACCCGGTACCTCCTGAACACTCCCGGACTCCAAAACCCTTCGTCCAATATATCAATCTTTACCTCCGGACCATTCCGGAACTCCTCGTATCGTCCGGGATCTCATCCGGGACTCCGAACAACATTCGGTAACCGCGTACATACTTTCCCTATAACCCTAGCATCATCGAACCTTAAGTGTGTAGACCCTACGGGTTCGGGAATCATGCAGACATGACCGAGACACCTCTCCGGCCAATAACCAACAGTGGGATCTGGATACCCATGTTGGCCCCCACATGTTCCACGATGATCTCATCGGATGAACCACGATGTCGAGGATTCAATCAATCTCGTATACAATTCCCTTTGTCTAGCGGTATTGTACTTGCCCGAGATTCGATCGTCGGTATCCCGATACCTTGTTCAATCTCGTTACCGGCAAGTCTCTTTACTCGTTCCGTAACACATCATCCTGTGATCAACTCCTTGATCACATTGTGCACATTATGATGATGTCCTACCGAGTGGGCCCAGAGATACCTCTCCGTCGCACGGAGTGACAAATCCCAGTCTCAATTCGTGCCAACCCAACAGACACTTTCGGAGATACCCGTAGTGCACCTTTATAGCCACCCAGTTACGTTGTGACATTTGGCACACCCAAAGTATTCCTACGGTATCCGGGAGTTGCACAATCTCATGGTCTAAGGAAATGATACTTGACATTAGAAAAGCTTTAGCATACGAACTACACGATCTTGTGCTATGCTTAGGATTGGGTCTTGTCCATCACATCATTCTCCTAATGATGTGATCCTGTTATCAATGACATCCAATGTCCATGGTCAGGAGACCGTAACCATCTATTGATCAACGAGCTAGTCAACTAGAGGCTTACTAGGGACATGGTGTTGTCTATGTATCCACACATGTATCTGAGTTTCCTATCAATACAATTCTAGCATGGATAATAAACGATTATCATGAACAAGGAAATATAATAATAACTAATTTATTATTGCCTCTAGGGCATATTTCCAACAACTTTGTCAATGCAAACGGGCGTGTCATGTCATTTCAATCTTGGAGGCCATCTTAAACTGTGAGGGCTGGGAGGTGTTGTCGCAGAAGATTTGAGCATTTTGCCGCTTTCGCGAATCTTAGACAATATATGAGGCTATACCATTGAGCATGTCTCTTCCATTTCGTACAAGCTACGAACACACCTCTCCCACCTGCTCGGTAAATTAGTATTGAGTGTAAAGGCTAGGGAAAGCGCGAATAATGGGGTAGAGCACGCATGTGTAGCCAAATCTCTTAGTAGAAAGAAAAATTAAGTCTCAAGTGCGAAGTAGACTCGAAGAATCGATTGCAAAATTAATGGATGGGTAGGTAATGCACTTACCAACCTTCCTTGGTGTAAGCATGATCGGCCCTTATAAAAGTCACACTCCTCTGGGGATGTGTACTTGTAGTGTCTAACTATGTTACCAAGATAGTACTAGCAGCAAAACAAACGCAGTGATGGCCGAGGCTCCCGAGCCCAAGAGCATTGAAGATTAAACAATGGGGTTGAGTCAATCAATCCATTATGAAATAAGAAGGAGCGGCATATGGGAACGCATCATCTCCAAAAATAATATGAGGCATAGCAAGAAACAAGAGGCAAGTATTTGCCATGAGGGAAGGCAGTGGAAACACTAACATATTCACGAGGGAACTCAAATGAGAAGATAGCGATCTGCCGAGAGTACTCTTGAGTGAAAGAGTGTCATTCGAAAATTGAAAAGGAGGCGAGATGCATTTCACTTAGTAAAAACAAAATTGTATTCTTGGTCGGATATTGGTTCTTCTAAAAATCCGCCTTCTTACCCATGTTGCATTATCGATACTTTTTCACCATATGACCAATGGCATAAAGGCGAGCAACATTACCGTCTAAACTCGAGTCGACCCTTGGAGGTACTGCCAGAAAAGCCAAAGCATCGTCACCTACCCCCTCCTTCGCCGACCCTTCATCTAAATTCTAATTTCTATATTGGTCGCATGTTTAAAACACACACGACAAATCAAGCGGTTATTTGCAGGCTAGACGAAAGCCGCACTGCTTTTTTGTGTAAACACCGTGGTGATACCATGGGATGTAAGAACAATGGCATGCAAGTTAAATCGGCAGTCACACGCCACCTAACACCATCCACAACCCTCGCGCATCAAATGGCCACAGAATCTCTCAGCCACATGAGATCATCCTTCCTTCATATTCCCCCCTACGCCTTTGCCCCCATCCGGAATTCAAATTCTCCAAAGTCCAAACCATGCACAACCAAAAACCCAGACGAGGTAGAAGAAACAAAACGAAACCGGCCAAAAAACCTAGGGGACAAAGCCCACACCAGAAGGAAAGCACCAAAAGCGCAAACAACACAATTAGCCCGCACTAACGCAAATGATAATCCGATCCGATCGCCCCTCCCTTTGCTCACTAGTCATGCCCCACTAACCTAACCCAGTTTACTAGCTGGAGGAGTAGTAAGCGTTCGCTCGTCCACCAGCGAAGCGAGTAAAGTCGGTCGCCCCCTCCCCATCCGCCGCTCCCCTCCCACCAGCTACGTAGCGCGTGCTCTCCCCTCTGATTCACCTCGCCTCGCTGCGGTTTACCTCTGACATTCATATAGGATTGAAGATAAACTCTAGGGTTGGATTGATGCAATCTCGTTATGACATCATTGCTACCTCTTGAGAACTGCGTTGGATTTCCTTGAAGAGGAAAGGACGATGCAGCAAAGTAGCGTAAGTATTTCCCTCAGTTTTTGAGAACCAAGATATCAATCCAGTAGGAGGCTACGCGCGAGTCACTCATACCTGCACAAAACAAATAACTCCTCGCAACCAATGCGATAAGGGGTTGTCAATCCCTTCATGGTCACTTACGAGAGTGAGATCTGATAGATATGATAGGATAATATTTTTGGTATTTTTGTGATAGAGATGCAAAGTAAAATAAAAGCAAAGTAAAAAAGCAAAGGAAATAACTAAGTATTGGAAGATTAATATGATGAAGATAGACCCGGGGGCCATAGATTTCACTAGTGGCTTCTCTCAAGAGCATAAGTATTTTACGGTGGGTGAACGAATTAATGTTGAGCAATTGACAGAATTGAGCATAGTTATGAGAATATCTAGGTATGATCATGTATATAGGCATCACGTCCGAGACAAGTAGACCGACTCCTGCCTGCATCTACTACTATTACTCCACTCATCGACCGCTATCCAGCATGCATCTAGAGTATTAAGTTCATGAAAACAGAGTAACGCCTTAAGCAAGATGACATGATGTAGAGGGATAAATTCATGCAATATGATAAAAACCCCATCTTGTTATCCTCGATGGCAACAATACAATACGTGCCTTGCTGCCCCTGCTGTCACTGGGAAAGGACACCGCAAGATTGAACCCAAAGCTAAGCACTTCTCCCATTGCAAGAAAGATCAATCTAGTAGGCCAAACCAAACTGATAATTCAAAGAGACTTGCAAAGATAACCAATCATACATAAAAGAATTCCGAGAAGATTCAAATATTGTTCATAGATAATCTTGATCATAAACCCACAATTCATCGGTCTCAACAAACACACCGCAAAAAAAAGATTACATCGAATAGATCTCCACGAGAGAGGGGGAGAACATTGTTTTGAGATCCAAAAAGAGAGAAGAAGTCATCTAGCTACTAACTATGGACCCGGAAGTCTGAGGTAAACTACTCACACTTCATCGGAGAGGATATGGTGATGATGCAGAAGCCCTCTGTGATGGGTGCCCCCTCCGGCTGAGCTCCGGAACAGGCCCCAAGATGGGATCTCGTGGGTATAGAAGGTTGCGGCGGTGGAATTAGGTTTTTGGCTCCGTATCTGATCGTTTGGGGGTACGTAGGTATATATAGGAGGAAGGAGTACGTCGGTGGAGCAACAGGGGGCCCACGAGGGTGGAGGGCGCGCCCTGGGGGTGGGGGCGCCCCTACCTCGTGGCCTCCTCCCTTGTTTCTTGACGTAGGGTCCAAGTCTTCCGGATCATAATCTTCCTAAAAATCACGTTCCCGAAGGTTTCATTCCGTTTGGACTCCGTTTGATATTCCTTTTCTTCGAAACTCTGAAATAGGCAAAAAAACAGCAATTCTGGGTTGGGCCTCCGGTTAATAGGTTAGTCCCAAAAATAATATAAAAGTGGATAATAAAGCCCAATAATGTCCAAAACAGTAGATAATATAGCATGGAGCAATCAAAAATTATAGATACGTTGGAGGCGTATCAATCATCACCAAATATCATATTGGTTGTAGCAGAATCAACTGAAGTTGTATTTGCTAGGAGGGAATGCAGGGGCAACACTAATGCACTCGTGAAAGAACAGACATGAGAAGGTGGAGATCCGCCGAGAGCACTTCCGAGCAAGAGAGTGACATCGTAAATTGAAAACGGGGTGAGATGAATTTCACATAAAAACATGATTTCATATATCAGCGACCTTTATAATTGGATGTTGGTTTATTTTGTGTGTGTGAAATCCGCCTTCTTCTATTTGTTCCATTGTCGAGACTTTTCCACCAACGGCCGATGACAAAAAGGTGTGGCAACTGACCATCGACTCCTCTCCCACCCCCTCCTTCGCCGCCCCTTCTCTCATGCTCCTCCGTCCAAATTCTAGATCGTGTGGTTTTTCACATGTACAGAAAAACACGCGACAAATCAAGCTATTTGTGCGCTAGAACAAAACTGCACTGCTTGTCTTTCCATATATACCGTGGTGCTACCATGGAACGTAAGAATAGTGGTATGCACGTTAAGTTTATAGCCACACGCCACCCAACATCCACCCCCTCGGAGCATCTTCAGCCATGCCCCCAAGAAGCGCCCCCAAGCCACTTTTTGGGCGCCGGCGGGCAAAAAACGCCCCACTCACCCCCCCCCCCCCCAAGTCCTCGTTTTTCGCCGGCAAAAGCAGAATTAGCGCCGGCGGCCCCATGCCACACCCAGCGCACTGGGGGGCTCCTGGGGGCCTAATTTCGTTGTTTTGTGGGCCAGCACATCTCCCCTCTCCCCTCACTTTTCCTCACCCACGTGCCCCCTCCTCTCTCCCTCCCTCTCTCTCTCTCTCTCTCTCCCCCTGCACGCACACAGAGCTCTCTACTCTCTCTCTCCCTCCACGCCGCCTGGCACGGTCGCCTTAGCCGAGCCGCCGTGCTCCGGCCGCCTCGTCGTCAGAGGACGAAGCCGACAGGGTACTCGCGCTCGCGCCGAAGATCGTCGAGGCCGGCCTGCTTGTCATCACCTAGCACATCACTGCCGAGGACGCCGACGACGCCAAGCGCTCCTTCAACAGCTCATGGCGGCGCTGGGTGCGGCGGAGAGCTGTGAGGACGCCTGGAAGGGCGCCAAGGAGGGGCCCGTGCGGGCGGGCGAGCGAGGCCGGAGCTCTCCATGTACTCCGGGTGGGCGAGGCCGGAGCTTGCCGTGCGTGGACGGGATGGGCGTGGCCGGAGCTGGCGAGGCCGGGGCCGGCGAGGCCAGGGCGAGCGCTGGCTGGAGCGGGCAAGGCCGGGGCGGAGGAGGAGCGCGTGTGGCCGGGAGGAGGAGGAGCGCGTGTGGCCGGGCGGAGCGGTGTGGGCGCAGTTGCTCGTCGCAGTGGGCCCGCCGGTGCCGTACACGCTCCTCTCCTACCGCGTCCGGCAGGGCCGGGGCAGCCTCATGGGCTGCCTCCCCTCGCGCGCCAGCAACTACCTGGCCTTCACGGACGCACCGCCCGCCAACACCAAGCTGTCGCTGGACGGCATCTCGGGCGAGGCGCGGGAGGGCGAGTTGTTCGCCGTCATGGGCGCCAGCGGCTCCGGCAAGTCCATGCTCACCGACGCGCTGGCAGGCCTCGACTCGGCCAACGCCTTCATGGTGGTGTAGGAGCTGGGCATAATCGCCCGCAGCGGCAGCTTCGTCGTCATGATCATCCACCAGCCCAGCACGCGCATCCTCGGCATCCTCGGCCGCCTGCTGCTCCTCTCGCGCGGCCGCACCGTCTACGCCGGCACGCCCGCCGGCCTCAAGCCCTTCTTCACGGAGTTCGGCGCACCCATGATCATGGTCAAGCACGCGTGCTTGGGCAATTTGCATGGTGGTGGGGGGGTACATGCGTGGGTGGCAACAAGTGGATATTTTTTCATCCCCAGGCTAAATGTTTCGCCGGCAGCCCCCCCAAGCGGCGAAAAAATGCCTCCTGGGGGCTCAATGGCTGGAGATGCTCTCACAAGTGACCACAGCAGGCCCTCCTTCCATTCCCCACTGCACCTTTGCCCCCATCCGAAATTCAAATTCTCCAAACCATCTACAACCAAAAACCCAGACCGGGCAGAAGAAACAAAATGGAACCAGCCAAAAAAAACCCACCACAGAAGAAATGCACCAAAAGCGCAAACAATTAGCCCGCACTCACGCCGGCACAAAGCAAATGGTAATCCCATATTCCGATCCAATCGCTAGTCACATCCAACGAAGCAAACCCAATACTACTATTACTCAGACTGTACCAGCTGGAGTAGTAGCGTTCGCTCGACCACTAGCGAGTAAAGTCGCTCGTCCCTCCACAAATTCCAGACTATATATGTGGCTATAACATTGAGCAAGTCTGTCGTACAGGCTGCGAACGCACCCTCTCCCACCAGCTCGACAAATTAGTGTTGAGTGTAAAGGCTAGGAAAAGCCCGGACAATGAAGCAGAGCACACATGTGTAGCCAAATCTCGTTGTAGAAGGAAAATTATGTCTCAAGTGCGAAGTAGGCTTCAAGACTTGGTCGCAGAATTGATGGATGGATAGCTAATGCACTTACCAACCTTCCTCGGCGCAAGCAAGACTGACCCTTATAAATGGCACACTCCTCCGAGGCGTCTACTTGTAGCCTCTGACTACGTTACGAAGGTAGTACAAATAACCAAACAAACATGGTGAGAGTCGAGGCCCCCGAGCCAGAGAGCACCGAAGACAAAATAATATGGATTAGCCAATCAATCCCCTTAGAGTTAAATACACCTACAGTACACGAACTTGCACTGCGGAAACACTTTCATACAAAAACTTGAAAATTGAGACAAATGGGTCACTAAACTTGCTTTGCGGGAACAAAATCACACAAATCGAGTCCGAAACGGCCACATAGGACACCACGTCGGTTGTAGCAACTCGCACGTTCCAGGAGGAATATTTCCAAAAACGTCCCTGTTATATGTTGAAATAACAAACTGAAACTAGCACTAGTAGTTAACTGAAACTCTAACTGATAGTCTGAAACTAGTACCTGTAGACACATACACTTAACTGGAGACGCCCCCTGATTCCTGCAGCATGGAAGTTGAGCCGCCACAGTCACCTATGTGTATGTGCGTACTCCAGGGCTGTAACTACGTCGTGCTCGAGCTAGCTTCGTACTCCAGTCAAAAGTCAGAAACACTACTCCGGCGTCCTGCTTCTGCGGCCGCTGCGCGGTGTCGTCGGTGACGTTTTGCATGCCGCGAGCTAGGACCTACTCGTCGTGGCCGAGCTCTAAATCGCAGATCTTGGGTTCCGACTCCCAGGTCCCATTTTTTCAACTTTTTTTAGCAAGACACCTCTGTATGTGTTCTGAACCTGTACTTTCTAAACCTGCAAACAACTATGTTTGCTCTGTTTTTCATGCACATGCTCTGTTTTCAGATGGACAAAATTTCAGTTGTTCCATGAATTTCAAAATTTACTTCAGGATTAGAAAAATTCAGAACATTACCTACCTAAAAAAGAAAAAAGAAACACTCAGAGCATGTCAGCTAAGATAAAAACCTTCAGAACATGCCGGCTGACAAACATAGATGACATAATGCAAATTTAATTCAGAACATAGCTAGGTTCAGAACATGCATATATGCATTTTGAACATAGCAGGTCCATAACATAGCAGTACCAATGCAGCAACATTCAGGTTTTTAGAACCTTACAAAATAAAGTACCTACAAAGTTCAGACATGAACTACGACATGATTAGCTAGTTCATCGATGAACTTTGCTAACATCCCACTTTAGAAAGGACCCGTAGGCGCATTTTGGGTCACAATGATCTCTTCTCGAGCATTGAGGTCAGGGATTGCAGCAGCATTTAGGTCTGGAACAGATGCATCTCTCCTTTCTCCATCTTCTCCAAGCAAAAGATAGCACCAGCCCCTTCCACCAACTGTTCCACCACTTCCATCAGCACCACCTCCTCTTCCAGCAGCATTTCCTCCACCTCGTGCAGCATTAGCTTCCCCTCTTCCAACACCACTTCGTCCACCTCTTGTAGCATTTGTTCCCCCTCTTCCAACAGCATTTGCTCCTCCTATTGTTGCATTTCCTCCACCTCTTGTAGCATTTGCTCCCCTTCTTGCACCACCACTTCGGCCACCTCTTGCAGCTATTGAACCTCCTCTTGTTGCATTGTTGGGCCCTCTTGCACGATTGCTTCCATCACCTGGGTATGTGCTAGTACCTGCTTTCTGTCTCTTGTTTTTTCCTCTGGTTGTAGCAGTAGTAATTGTTCTTCTCTCAGGAATGGAGTCCCTGGCATCAGCAACAAATCTAGATATATCTGGCAAAGGACCAAGTGGTTTGACATTTGAAACATGGATTCTCTCCTAATGAAAATTTAGACATAGCATTCATAAGTCATTATAAATAATTAAATGGATATGAGAACATATGAAGCAGTGTATAGCTATTTTTACCTCTTGCCTCATTATATGTACCATGCTAAAAGGCACATGCATAGGATCTAGCCTTGTGTCCTCCATGTGTGTCCTGATGTCCTGAAATATAGTATGGTGTGAATAATGACACTAACACTTATGAACTTCTATGTCCTGAAATTACATGTCTTACATTTAAAATGGAAGGATCTTCTATTTCTTCTTCCATCTCATTTTCCCTCTCACTCTCCCTCTCCATGAATTTCTGATGGCCCTTCTTGTTGTGATCTGCTTTTCCACAAATTGAACAATGCATGCTCACACCTTTCTTGTTCAGTGCAATGCTGCCATCCTTCTGAAGCTTTTCTTCAGGTGTTTTTTTTCCTGTTCTTTGGTGGCCTTCCCATCTTTTTCTTGTAAATCGGTGGATGAACGACAATTCCATTAACTTGCTCCCAGTGAGCCCTATCTCTCATAGGCATTATATTGTGCCCATATACTAGCAGGTATGTCTCTATTGTGTAGCACTTGTGAACCATTTCTTCTGGATCTATCCTCTCTTCCCTAAAGCACGCAATAGAGTGGCTGCAAGGAATGCCACTAAGTTGCCATCTTTTGCAATCACATGTCCTTGCTGGAATATCCACAAGGTATATAAAGTTTCTTGATATCACAGAATATACTCCCAAACCAGAGTGACTAGGAAAACAACTTGCAGACAGTTCTATCTCCTTCTCTAATTTCTTCTTGATCTTTGGGCATATCCTACCAGTCCATTTGTTTCTTGCCTCTCTCTGCTTGCTCTCATGTCTAGCAGTAATCTTACCCTTTATACATTCCATCATTGAAATCCCAGGGAACTCCCTTGCTTCCAATATGTAGCTGCAATGCATTGCAAATAAATGATTAAATGTCTGCATAATACAATGCAAATCAATAGAAAGCACTGTACTGCAATTTACCTATTGTACACTTCTGACATATTGTTCAATAGGATGTCACATTTGGGGAAATCACTGAAAAATGCTTTCACCCATTGGTTTTCAGGTTTATTCTCCAACCAAGCAACAGCACTAGGGCAGTCCTCTCTCATTGCTTCTCTGTTCAACATCCACTTTGTGATATTTGTTGATCTTGCAATTGCCCACAAATGGTTTTTCAATGTCTCTCCTTTGATCCTTCCCAGGCAATAGCCAATACACTTGTAGCTTAGGACTAGTAATGTCATATCCCAAATGCTGCAATATGCAATTAATCACATCCCTAGACCATGTGTTCACATCACAATTGTCATACTCCTCTTGAGTGCTTCCCCAAAATGTCCTTCTATCATCCAGCCCACAAAATATGCCATTGTGTTCAAACACCGCTGTAAAGAAATTGGATTTTTCTCCTGCAAGTAGAAGTACACGATTGTTACGTGTCACGGAAAATGCTAATTGTTGTTAATGAATATGCATATCATTTACTGAAAAATGGTTTGCAACAGCACTTCCAAATATGCCCCTAACCATATATCAAGCATTGTTTATGAACATAAATACAAAACTACAGTACACTAATTTTTGCCACTCAATTCTGAACCTATATCAATTTTGAAACTGCAGTACAGTATATCACATTTCTGAAACTGATTTGAATCTATAAGGTTTCTGAACCCATATTCTTCTTTACCGCACTATATTAACAGCAAATCTGAACCCCATGCTTAACACCGCATGCAACATATATTTCTGATCAAAACAGGGGACACCACAATACATGAAAACACACTACATCTATGCCAAATCTAATCAAATACTGAATCTTAACCACACGCCCCCCAAAACTCCACAAAAGCCCAGAGTTTCATATATGTCGCGGCCACAAATACCGAGGATCACACCCGATCAAAACCCTAGCAGAACATGACCAAAGAGGGGAGCAGAGAACGGGACAACTTGATTTCCTACCGTAGTCTGGAGGAAATTCGCCTATGCCTCGAGGACGTGGCTCCATCCAGCGTGACCGCCACGGCGAGGGCGATGCAGAGGAGATGAACCGGCCACAGCGATCCGGAATAGGAGACGAACAGGCCATGAAGATGAAGAGCGGAGGGGTTTGGAGAGGGTTACTAGTGCCAACGTGACTTTTGGCATAAGTACAGGGTTATCCATAATTTTTTTCCCTGCTCAATCTCAATCAGGACTGCGGGTTCAATGTTTACATTATTAGGGAGGTTTCTACAAACTAACCAGCCACCAGCTCGTGCTCCCCTGCCGACGTGGCGCGCCACGTGGTCGTCTCGGACTAATTTGTATGATTTTGTTCCCGCGAAGCAAGTTTAGTGACCCATTTGTCTCAATTTTCAAGTTTTTGTATGAAAGTGTTCCCGCAGTGCAAGTTCGTGTACTGTAGGTGTATTTAACTCATCCCCTTATGCAATAAGAATGGGAGGCATATGGGAACACATGATGTCCAGAAACCACGCAAGACATAGCAACAGCAAAATGGTCCGTATTCGTGGGGAGGAAACGAACATCAGAACAAGTAGAACCGCCGAGAGCAGCCCGTAGCGAGAGAGCTGCGTCGCGACTTGTCGCACGGCAGGGAGATCATGCGAGTAATCGAACTGTTACTCGCCGGCTAGATCGAACCGCATTGCTTACACTTGTCCAAGTAGTGTGGTGCTACCATGGGATGTAAGAACAGTCGCATGCACGTTAAGTCGACAGCCACACGCCACCTAACATCTCATCCGCCCCTCACACCTCCAAGTGACCACAAATCCGTCGACCACACGAGATCCTCCTTCCTATTCCCCTATACACCTTTTCCCCCTCCCGGATTCAAATTCTCCGAACCATCCGCAGCAGAAACGCAGAAGAAACAAAACGGAGCCAACAAAAACAGACCTAGGGGACAAAGCCCACCACAAAAGAAAAGCACCAAAAGCGCAAATCTCAATTAGCCCGCACTCACGCCGGCGCAAAGCAAACGATAATCCCATATTCCGATCCGATCGCCCCCCTCTTTGCCCACTAGTCACCCACTAAGCTAACCCAGTCTACTAGCTGGAGGAGCAGTAGCGTTTCGCTCGCTTGTCCACCAGCGAAGCGAGTAAAGTCGCTCGCCCCCCTCCCCAGCCATTGCCCCCCTCCCACCAGCAACATAGCTCGTGCTCTCCGATTCACCTTGATGAGGTTTACCTCTCACTTTCTCTCACCTTCCTCGCCCTCCGCACGGTGTCACATTGTGTCCGTCCCCTCTCCCTACCCGAGCACACGAGGAAGGAGGCCGGAGACCATTATCATCCTCATATTTGAGCGCCTTCAAGGCTATGGATCTCGATAGTGAGGCCTACATCATCATGAGCACGTAATAGTTCTTGCCAACGCTAATGCGGTTGACCTCCCCGTTGTCTTGGGCTATTGCCAAAGAAGGCTCGCCCTTCGAGATGAGGCTACGCGAGCCTAGCGCCTTGAGCTGCTCCACCACCTGTGCATGCAGCTGATTACTCAGGTCCTCGCATGCCTTGACATGATGTAGGTTTCTAAGTGTGGGCTCTTGAAGACATCTGGCTTGGAGATGACAAACATAATAATAGTGTGGTGAAGTTCAGAAAATGCAACAACACATGGTTTTTCCTTGGACGTAAAAATCATTGAACCGGAGCAGCGTGATGCTGGGAGTTTCTATTTTCTTAGATAGTATATTGATTTCAAATTGGAGTTAATTGGTGCGGGCATAAGATTTGCAACCAAGCAAGGACCAAAAAGAAAACAAAGGCTACAAAGAAGAAACACAACATTAGGCTATTTTGTCAATGCAAACGGTCATGTCATGTCATTTGAATCTCAGAGGCCATCTTCATTTGCGAGGGCCGGAGGTGTTGTCGTAGAAGATTTGAGCACCTTGCCACTTCCACAAATTTCAAACAATATATGAGGCTATAACATTGAGCATGTCTGTGCCATTTCGTACAGGCTGTGAATGCACCCTCTCCCACCAGCTCGACAAATTAATGTTGAGTGTAAAGGCTACGAAAAGCCCGGACAATGGAGCAGAGCACACATGTGTAGCCAAATCTCTTTGTAGAAAGAAAATTATGTCTCAATTGCGAAGTAGGCTCCAAGACTTGTTCACAGAATTAATGGATGGGATAGCTAATGCACTTACCAACCTTCCTTGGTGTAAGCAAGATCCGCCCTTATAAACGGCACACTCCTCCGAGGCGTTTACTTTGTAGCCTCTGACTATGTTACCAAGATAGTACAAACAGCCAAACAAACATGATGAACGTCGAGGCCCCCGAGCCAGAGAGCACTGAAGACAAAATAATGTGGATTAGCCAATCAATCCCTTATGCAATAAGAATGGGAGGCACATGGGAACACATGATCTCCAGAAACCACGTGAGACATAGCAACATCAAAATGGTCCGTATCCGTTAGGAGGAAACGGACACCAGAACAAGTAGAACCGCCGAGAGCAGCCCGTCGCGACAGAGCTGCGTCGCGACTCGTCGCACGGTAGGGGGGTCGCGCGAGTAATCAAACTGTTACTCGCCGGCTGGGACGAACCCCATTGCTTATACTTGTCCAAGTACTGTGGTGCTAGCATGGGATGTAAGAACAGTGACATGCAGGTTAAGTCGACAGCCACACGCCACCTAACATCTCTTCCATCCCTCACAACCTGAAGTGACCACAAATCCATCGAGCACATGAGATCCGCATCCTCCCTACACCTCCTCTTCACCTTTGCCCCCTCCCGGATTCAAATTCTCCAAAGTCCAAACCATCCGCAGCAGAAACGCAGAAGAAACAAAACAGAACCGGACAAAACAGACCCAGGGGGGAAGAAAAGCACCAGAAGCGCGAGCGAAACACAATTAGCCCGCACTCACGCCGGCGCAAAGCAGACGATAATCCCGTATTCCGATCCGATCGCCCCCCATTTGCCCACTAGTCACGCCCCACTGAGCTAACCCAGTACTACTACTGTGAGGTTCGCTCGTCCACCAGCGACGCGAGTAAAGTCGCTCGCCCCCCTCCCAACCGCCGCTCCCCTCCCCTCCCCCCACCAGCAGCGCAGCGCGGCCCGTGCTCTCCTCCCCGATTCACCTCGCCTCGCTGCGGTTTACCTCTCACTTTCTCCCACCTTCCTCGCCCACCGCACCGCCCCGCATCGCCTCCTCCTTAAGCAAGCCACCGACGGCGGCCGCGGAGCAGGGGGCCCGGACCACCACCTAGCAGCAGCAGCCCAACCACTGAGGCACCCGGCAGGCAGGCAGGCAATGTCCCTCCTCTCCTCGGCGAGGGCGGCGGCGGCGGCGGCCGGCGGGGATGCGTGAGATCGCGGCCCGGGCGCATGGGGAAGGAGGCCGGGGACCAGCGCCAGCGCCCGCCCGACGCGGGCGCAGGCGGAGGCGGAAGAGGAGGTAGCGCCCGACGATGCGGGTGCGGGGGGGCGGTGCGGCTGCAATGCGTGGCGGCGCTCGTGCTGGGCGCGGCAGTGCTGCTGTCCGCGCTCTTCTGGCTGCCGCCCTTCGCGGGCCGCGCCGGGAGGGGGCCGGAAAGCGCGTCGGATCCCTTCGCCGTCACAGGTCAGTCAGTGCGGGATCTCCCCTCCGGATCCACCGGCATTGCCAGATCTCGCCTCGGTTTCCGCTGCCACCGGCTGCCGGCCCGGTCTGCGCCTGCTCCGTACCGCCCCGCGCGGCTCTGGATCTGGCTGTACGGACCGGTCCAAGCCGCGGCCGCTGTCGGTGGAGTTTTTGAATCCATCGGCTGTGGGGAAAGCGGTCTGCTACTGTGACCTGTTAGTCTCACCTGCTAATTTTAGTCGCATGTGACTCGTTGCTTGATCCGCGCTGCTTAGGCATCTGTCGGTGCTACTTTTGGAGATTGAGTAGGTTCAGAAAACGTCCACAGTGAATTTGCTTGCTAAAGTCAGTACGGATGGCTGCCGTCCCAGCGTCCCCAAAAGCTTTGACCGATTCCGTTCGATGCCAGTGATGTAGTATTTGGTTTTGATTTTGCGTGGTAGTCCGGCATCATCTTTGTAGCCTTCTTAGTCGGCATAGTTAATTTTTCATCTGGCTGTAGAATTATCGGCGGTGAAAGCTACTTGAGCTGCTAAAGTGATGGAGTTGCTGTCACTTGCTATTTCGTGTTGTTGCAACAGCTGTGATGAAGGGTTGAGCAGTAATAGATTACTGCCCATGAATTATAGGTGTGATCTATTCCTGAATCATATAGGACTGTCCATCAATTTTGGGTATGATCTATTCACAAACGATATGGGAATCCTTTCCAACGGTCTAAAGCAAGAACTCTGTGAGCATCAACCACTAAAGTATCACTATTGGAGCTTTGTGGTTTTCAACTTTTCCAATCTAGTTTAGGCACCTGTGTCGATCACTGTTCTTTGTTTTGTCCTATAAGAGTACTATACACATTGATTTATACCATGTGTCTAATGAAACTATGTTTTTCTCCAGATGCTATAGTGGCAAGTTTTAGGCTGCAGAAGAATGTTTCCGAGCTCAAAGGAAACATGTCCAAGCTCGTATTGGACATCTATGCGGAAGTCGGCGTCCCTAACTCCATTGTATGCGCCACCACATCTTTTATTTCACTTTATTGATACGTTCTTCCGCAAGTGTTGACTGATGCTTGAATGCATACACAGGTGGCTGTGGATTTACTACATCCATTAGCTGGATCGAACTGGACAAATGTCATCTTCAGCATTGTGCCTTATCCAAAGAATTCGACTATATCATCAATGGGGTTGAGCATTATTAGGTCATCTTTCATGTCCTTGGTTGTGCGGCAGTCAACACTCCACTTGACCAAGTCCCTGTTTGGGAATTCATCATCCTTTGAAGTGCTTAAATTCCCTGGAGGAATAACAATAATTCCTCCACAGCACGCTTTTCCTCCTGAAACACTCCATGCAACTTTTAATTTTACTCTGAATTTTCCAATCTACAAAGTGCAAGACAGAACTGATGAACTGAAGGATCAAATGAAGAAAGGGCTACTACTCAATTCTAATGAGGTTAGCGATTCATTCTGGTCCTGTTGACCTGTTCCTTCTTTGTCCATCACAATCATCGATTTATTTATATGTCTGAAGGATTTGGGTATTTGTTTGTTTCTTTATGTAGTTCTTGCATTTACAACTGTATGTAATACAGTCCACACATAGAAACTTTTAGATGTGTGATATCTTGCATTCTGTTTTTGATTTCTGTAAGACATTAGTGTCTTTTGCACATATTACTTTGCAGGGCATGCGTGCAAATGCAGCCCTATGAGTATGAGAGTGCTTTCATGCGGCAGAACTTATAGGGTTGTGTGATATAATTGTCATTCCATGTATTTAGCAAGCATCACGTGGATTGAAAACTGGTTGTTATGCTTAGTTTTGTACCATATAATGTTCTAAAAAACACATGCTAGCAAGTCTATGTTTCTGATCTTAACACAAGCTATCTCATTCTCTAATCTTCGAATGCATTTCTTCCATTCTTTTGTCCCACTCTACTAGACACAATCTGGAAGAAAATAGGGCTGGGAGCCTGGGACTTCAATATATATCAGAATTTTTATTGTGCAAAAAGTTGGTGTGCGGTAGCTTACATTGCCCTGCTTTTTCTTCCTTAATTGATTGTTATATTGTGCATTGCAGAATCTTTATTTCAAATTGGGAAATTTGCAAGGATCAACAATTCTTCCTCCAACTATTGTTGAGACCTACATTGTTCGTGTTGTTGGGAATCACCAGCCATCTGTACCAAGGATGAAGCAGTTGGCCCAAACAATTACTAATTCATCTAAAGGGAACCTTGGTCTGAACCACACCGTATTTGGCAAAGTAAAGCAGATAAGCCTTTCCTCCTATCTTAATCGTTCTTTACATAGCAGGGGCAGTTCTGATGCACCTAGTCAAGCACCAATGCAACATCATGGTCATCACGGCCATCATCACCATCACCATGGTCATGAAAGCAACAGGCATTTGGCTCCTGCTCCTCTCCCTGTACATACACCCAGATATGTTGCTCCACCTCCATCTGGGTGTCCATATGGCAACAGGGCAAAGAGCAGGGTTCCTGTGGCGCCAGCTGCCGAGCCTGTAGCCAATGATCACCGTTCTACTCATCCTGCCGCTTCACCACCTCATCCATTATCACCTTCTTCTGTTCGTCATCCTCCACGTGATCCTAATATGCACAGTAGATCTCCCGTTCCTTCCCCTCCAGTTCTTCCAGAGCCGCCTTTGCCCACTGTTTCTTTTAGTCATGCACACCCTCCAAGTGAGCATGCGACAGGAACCGGTCCTTCTGCTGGAATGTCTGTGGCCCCTGCACCGCATTCATGTGAGTTCTTTTCCCCTCTTTATTTTCCCATAATTGTCAGTGATTGTTATTTCCAAAAGACTCATTGTAAAATACATGCAAAGGAAGTAAAACATTGTCCAAAGGGGTAACTATTTGACTGATACATACTCGGAGGAGGATTTTGACGATTCATCCAAGTTTTAGTTGTTCTAGTCATATATCTGCTCCTGTGGGTAATACAATAAGTCCTGTTCTAGTCATATATCTGCTCCTGTGGGCAAGACAATAAATCCACTTCATTTGGTTGGTACCTTATCAGTATTGATCTTAGTGCCCAACTGATAAGTTGGATCAATTTTTTTCCAAGGCTTTCTTTCTGTTGATTTATTCCCCGTACGTTTATACCGCTGTCAGGTAATTTGAGTTCCAAGATGAGCTCACAGTTTGTTGAGATGAATTTAATTATTTCATAATAACCTAGAGCAGAGATAACAGCCAAATTGAACATTTCATTTCTGGATTTTGGCTTTCCATCTGTAATGTCTCATGTGCATTTTGAAATATGTTTGACCTACTATGCCATTTATGGTTCATTTCTTTAGTACTCCCTCCGTCCCATAATGTAAGACATTTTTTGACACTACACTAGTGTGGTGTAGTTTATTACTGGGTATTTTTCTTGGATAGCTATGGATGGGTATTTGTATCCAGCTATTGATAATTCCGTTAAGATGCCACTGTCCTACCTAGCCTAGAGTATATTTTCGGGTCGATCAAGCAGTCTTTTGTTTTTTGCATGTCTACCTCATGTAGCAATTTTTTCTCCAAAGAATCATGTCCTCGCTTTCACTAACAATCTTGTCCCATTGACCTACACTCTGCAGCTAATGCTAGCCGGAGGCTCTCCTGTCAATGGGTCCTGGTACCCCTCATATATACCCTGCTTTGGAGCCTACCATGACAGAAGAGAACCCGCGGCTAACCAGACAATTCGAAATAGAGATTTTCCAAGATAGAGGACAAGGCGCCTCTCGGTTTTCTTCTTTTCCGGTTTACTACAGCCGGCCGGGCGAGTGGTGAAGCACAAGGCAGCACCCCCCTTGCCTCAGGCACGCTGTCGTTTGTTATACGTACTTGTTAGTGGGATGTAAATATGGATGGGTATAAGGCAAGTAAGCAAGGCAAAGAATGGGCAAGTAGCTGTGCTCGTAGTGGTCAAAGCCACAGCGGTGGCAGGCCCTTCTCTAGCACACGCATATGCTTGGCCGGGTTTGCCATGTACTGCTGCTGTTCACAAGAGGATTGTTCAAATGTAAAAGCTTTCTTTTTACATGAGATGGCATGGCTTTTGCCCCCGGTTTTCTGGTGGCTTTGGTTCTGCTTATAGTTTTGAGCTGCTCGATCCTATGCGTTGTTGACTCTGACAATCTGTCAATTTTCGCTTTTCTGTTGCTGTTGCCTATGGAGTTTGTGGTACGAAAGAAGGTTCAGAAACTGTGTTCAAGTACTGTACTTGGTAATCCAATTTATTTCAGGGGTTAACTAGCATGGCCATACCTAATAAAATGAATGTCCCGTCTAGGTCATCACAACTCCCTTTGTCTCCCTTTGTAGGATATACAGTGCAAGTGATTCACGGAATGGTTCCCTGTGCCTATCTGGACACAGCACTCACACGCTGCCCCGCACTGTGAAGGACCGCTCTCAGTGTGCAACTAGCTTTGTCCCCCTGCTACCCGTGTATACTCTAGACATGCAGGAGGCTGGCCAAATGGAAGGAACGCCTCCATGGAGGATGTGTTTACAAACACCCCGAAGTCGTAATGCACTAATATTGCAGCACGTGAGACAATTGGCGGGAAAGCCTCAACCAAGAACGTATTTCCGCACACCTCTCATTCCCAATGCATACTTGTTAGCACTACTGTTTTGGACATCTGATATTGATCTCCTTTGATAGCCACGGTAAAAGGGGCTATCGTAAGCAAGAGTGTATATACGAAGGCTACATGCAAGGATACGAGGCAGCCATGGTAAAAGGGGCTATGGTAGGCAGGGCCGCAAGAGTGTATATAAGAATGCTACATGCAAGGATATGAGGCAGCCATGCGCGCTCTGAGCTTTATAAGCGTGACACTACCGAAAGGTTGGTAGGCATGCTAATTACCCACGAATCCTGAAAAGGTGATACAATGAATATATGCAATCCTACATATATACACCCTCCATTAAAGTATACAGAGCAGCCACAAAATATAAAAAACTCTCATCTACAAGGCTAACGACGAACTCCACCCTATTTTCGCAGTTATTTCCTCATACGCAAGTGCAATTTAGAGTCATTCCAAGGGAGTAGAATCATTGTGCAACTAAGACAGGGGAAATGCTTGCTTTTGTTCTTTACAATGAGATAGATGGCGGCACGATTTCTGTTCGCCCCATTGTCTTCCTTGTTTTCCACTCTATCGCAACATCTTGTCCAACAATGAAGATGTGTTAGGGTTACTGCCACAACCTCTAAACCGGGATTTGGTAGGTGATATTGATGGAGAAGTACATGACTAGATTGCAGGCATAGGGGACACCCACCATGCTTCCTCTGTCTACCAACGATGTTGCTAGGAGTGACACATCGATTCCGGTGACTAGTGATGCACGGCATGCATCGAGGTATACTCCCCATGTCCCCGTTCTCCCACTTTGCCCGTGTACTGTAAATTCTTGTTCCTGGTTTGGACAACCTAACCCTACCCTCATGCTAGTTATGGATGAAGATGATGGGGATCCATAAGCCAATGAATGAGTTCAACATGCGAGCTCTTACTAAGTTTAGAGCATGGTTAATAATATATCCAACAACCGGCTATATGAAGTTGCCATGCTAACTATAGCCAACCTAATAGCTCATTTGTACAATAGTTAGTCGTACTAGTATGCTATGTCATTAATATGTGGACAACTTGGACCTATATGGATTAGATATGCCAACTTACTTCTCATTTCTTACTCTAAAGAAATTAAAGAAAAGATTGTTGATCATAAAAAAGAAAAATCCTTAGAGCATCTATAACCGGAGTGGCATAATTTGACTCTTATACGTCCGCGGACTCATCCGGACGCTATGCGGGCATGTGCACTCTAAGCCCTAATTTGTCTGTGGATGCAGTCAGGACCATCACTTCTCTCACTATATGTCTGGTCACATGTATATGATTGATGGGGTTGAAGGGAGAAAAAAATAAAGAAAGATAAAAAGTGGTCGGGGTGGGCCAAATCCGATGTGGCGGACTGCTCGGACATCTCTCTCTCTCTCTCTCTCTCTCTCTCTCTCTCTCTCTCTCTCTCTCTCTCTCTCTCTCTCCTGTCCGAGTTTCCCATCTGGACATATATATGGAGGAAGTGGGGTGGTTCGGTTGTAGGTGTTGTTACGAGAGTCATTTGATACAACACATGATAATTCAAATATGTATAGAGTATAGTTGCAAGAAGTGCTTCTATACTTTTCAGTACTTTTCCTTTCACAAAAACTATAGCAAATTAAGAAACAGTAAAATGGGGCTAGCTATGACCTCCCACAGCGATTTGAGTTAATCAACCGTCAGAACTAGCAACTAACGCACCAGATCGCCTGGTCCTACCCCCCTCTTCGCGTGAGGCCATGCCTCTGGGCCGCTGCTCCGGGGATTGACCAGCACGCCTTCTCATCAATCGGGCCGCGACGCTAGGTTGGGCCTTCCTTGCCGCAAGCCTGCAAAGTGTCTACCCCATATACCTGATTTTCTAACGGGTTATCATGACGCCCCTTCCCCTCTCTACCACACGTCCACACGAGCGTTCATGACATAATCACCTTACCGCGCTCGTGCACTAGCGGCAGCAGCGGACGGCGCCAAGGTGTCGATGGACCTCTGGTGGCTCCTCTACCCCACGTCCATGACAGTCGTACGGGACACCGTCCACTCCCAACTCTCGCCATATTTGATCGAATGACAAGCTAACAGGTGTGCGATGCAGCTAACAAGTTTCTTTGACAAGGAGTCTGTAAAAGAAGTCGAATATAGTAATTGATTCATGTTTGATTACATTCTTACTGTGGCTGCGTCATACTACTCTACAACGGCACTGTGTATCTAGAGGAGCGCTTCGCGAAGGTTCAGTACTGCATTAGCATGGTGCTTACGCAGGACCACAGCATCAAGATGTTCATCACACGCCTCATCTCTCATCTTTCATGTTCATTTTTCTAGAGTTCTCTTAGGTGTTGCCTGCAAAAAATTATTCCATTTTGCCCATCTTTCTTGTTATGAACAGCAGAGGTGCTGAAGGTCGTTTAGGATGGCTATATATGTATGGCTCTTATTCCTCTTTCCAGTCTTGTTGATTTGTTTCAGTCCTAAACTGCTAATTGAACTGTAAAGTTGGCCCTATGGTTTGATGGTTGTTGGATCCTCATTCTGATTCTTCTGGTGGTGTTTCAGGATGTTCAAGGTGAAGAATGACAAGTAAATCATATGGGAGATCTTGGTTATCACAGCAAATAAACTACATCTCCCCTCACGCACTACATTATCGACACCGGTTTGACGTTCTTGCCCAATTAAGGCCACCCTCCCAGCTCTTGTGTAGATTTTACCAGGCCTATTCGATGTGCTTGCGTACACTGACATGGACATTGTTGTGCCCCTCACGTAGTTTGAGAGTGATGCCAAGCTAATAGACAACATCCATATGGTGAAGCTGCCCTTATGGCCTTATATGGTACAGTTAGATGTATATATATTTGTCGATTTTATGTGTAATGTTTTCGTTACATACATATTTGGTAGTTGTATTATAAAATATTGTGCATATCAACTCAATTTCAATTAGGCGAAAACTACAAAAGTTTTCCTTTTTAATGTAGCACCATATATTGAACAAATAGTTGAAGTTGTTGTTTGTTCATTTATTTAATCAACAAAATTTCTTGAAATGTCGCACTTTTCTAAGGTAAAAGTATTATTGTTTCTTGAGATGGACGGGCGTGGCAACGCGCGCTCTCATGTTCTAGTTAGAATAACTAATCCACCTGCTTTGTTTTTTACTACTAAAATACCTTTTTTTGCGAGAAAAAGGAGAGTTTTATTCCATCATAATAGAGCTACTGTACTTGCTTTGTACTAATGTTTACCGAAAAAGGGTTCCCCGCTTTGTATTCCAAAGCAATTAACACCGATTACATAGACAATGTTGGGGCAAGCAACACAACAAGCACAAAGGGAAAAAGGAAGAGAAAACAAATGCCAACAACGGCAGCTTGACAAAAACGAGGATGACCAGCCACCGCAGCGCCCTCCAGAATCGACCTACCACGATACAAGGCTCCGATCCGCCGCGTACCAAGCAGCACCTCCAAGAAGGAAA
Source organism: Aegilops umbellulata (assembly GCA_032464435.1). NCBI lineage: Eukaryota > Viridiplantae > Streptophyta > Magnoliopsida > Poales > Poaceae > Aegilops > Aegilops umbellulata. The sequence continues at coordinate 533,590,261 of CP136056.1, read as the reverse complement.
GCGACGCTGACGACGCTGCTGCCCGGACGAGTCCTAGGGTTTCCCCCGGCACGCGGAGGGGAGTAGGGGATAGATGCCACCGACACCCTTCAGGAAGGACTTGCAGCACCCTCAGGCGTCACTGATACGTCCATTTTGCATCATGCTTTTATATCGATATTTATTGCATTATGGGCTGTTATTATACGTTATGTCACAATACTTAGGGCTATTTTCTCTTATTTTACAAGGTTTACATAAGGAGGGAGAATGCCGGCAGCTGAAATTTTGGGCTGGAAAAGGAGCAAATATTAAAGACCTATTCTGCACAACTCCAAAAGTCCTGAAACTCCACGAAAGTCATTTTTGGAAATAATAAAAAATATCCTACCCCCTGGGCGCGCCCCCCAACCTCGTGGGCCCCCTATTGGCTCTCCTATGCCCATCTTCTGCTATATGAGGTCTTTCGATGAGGAAAAAAATCATAAGCAACCTTTCGGGACGAAACTCCGCCGCCACGAGGCGGAACCAATCTAGGGCTCCGGCAGAGCTGTTCTGCCGGGGATACTTCCCTCCGGGAGGGTGAAATCATCGCCATCGTCATCACCAATGCTCCTCTCATCGGGAGAGGGCAATCTCCATCAACATCTTCATCAGCACCATCTCATCTCAAAACCCTAGTTCATCTTTTGTATCCAATTCTTGTCTCCAAGTCCGGGATTGGTACTAGTAGGTTGCTAGTAGTGTTGATTACTCCTTGTAGTTGATGCTAGTTGGTTTATTTGGTGGAAGATCATATGTTCAAATCCTTTATGCATATTATTACCCCTCTGATTATGAACATGAATATGCTTTGTGAGTAGTTACGTTTGTTCCCGAGGACACGGGAGAAGTCTTGCTATTAGTAGTCATGTGAATTTGGTATTCGTTCGATATTTTGATGAGATGTATGTTGTCTAGCCTCTAGTGGTGTTATGTGAACATCGACTACATAACACTTCACCATTATTTGGGCCTAGAGGAAGGCATTGGGAAGTAATAAGTAGATGATGGGTTGCTAGAGTGACAGAAGCTTAAACCCTAATTTATGCGTTGTTTCGTAAGGGGCTGATTTGGATCCACATGTTTCATGCTATGGTTAGGTACCTTAATACTTTTGTTGTAGTTGCGGATGCTTGCAATAGAGGTTAATCATAAGTGTGATGCTTGTTCAAGTAAGAACAGCACCCAAGCACCGGTCCACCAACATATCAAATTATCAAAGTACCGAACGCGAATCATATGAATGTGATGAAAACTAGCTTGACGATATTCCCATGTGTCCTCGGGAGCGCTTTTCCTTATATAAGAGTTTGTCCAGGCTTGTCCTTTGCTACAAAAAGGATTGGGCCACCTTGCTGCACTTTATTTACTTTTGTTACTTGTTGCTCGTTACAAATTATCCTATCATAAAACTATCTGTTACCACTTATTTCAGTACTTGTAGAGAATACCTTGTTGAAAAACGCTTATCATTTCCTTCTGCTCCTCGTTGGGTTCGACACTCTTACTTATCGAAAGGACTACGATAGATCCCCTATACTTGTGGGTCATCAGTCACCGCATCAGAGCCAGATGACCTGACAAGGATTTCTCCCGTACTCCATACCAACACTGCCCAACCAGACCGGAGCCAACAAACCAACTCGCCGCCCACCAACATGCGCCATCGCGGTCGCGACGCTACCCACACCGCCTCGCTGAGATCCCCACCACGAGGCCAAGAGGACTAGGAGAGAAGCGCCGGGCGACGGGAGCAGCAGTACCGAAGCCGCGCGGGAGGGAACCACCTTCACCGCTGTCGTGCGGGAGGCCCGTGCCTCTGGCACCGTCGTGGTCGACGTCCGGATGTGCCATCAGGGCATACCAGGCCACCCTGGCCCGGCCAGGCCCGAATTGGGCCCGCTAAGCCCCGCCAGCCGCGCTGCAGCAGGGCGGCAGCCGCGCCGCCCGCACCCCACCGCCCAACGTCGCTCCCCCGCCTTCCGGAAGTCGCACCGTAGACCCGCCCCGCCATCGGCCCGCCCAGACCCAGATGGGGCCCAAAGGGCCCAGATCTGGGCTGAGCGGGCGCCGCCACGCCATCCCGCCGCCAATGACACCGCCGCCATCCAGCCGACCTCCCGTGTCGCGCCAGGATGCCCCACCACCATGCCGGACCGTCCCCGGAGCCGCTCCGCTCCGCGCCGTAGAGCACCAGAAAGGGGAAAGGCCGGGGAGCCACCGCCGGCAGCGTCGCCCAGGCCAGGCCCAACGGCGGGCGCCGCCGACGGCGGCGGGGAGGGAGGGGTGAGGGGAAGCTAGGGGAAGAAGGACCGGGGCGCGGCCGGTCGCCCGCGGGGGCGACGCGGTCGCGCGAGAGGAAAGAGAATTTTTTTCAGATCCCTCCGTCCAAAGTATTCTCTTTTTGCCTGTACTAATGTTTATGGGCAACGCATTAGGGGAAGCCCTCATTTTGATGCAAATATGAAAAGTTACGATATGAACCATTCGATCTCAGATGAAGAAACAAGATGGATGCATCTGCGGCCACTTAGATCACACTTCGCAGTTGAGAAATCATGTAACATTGTCTCCTAAATATTTGTAACAAGTGTATTTCTGGTTTAGTTTGATGCTGTCCTGCTAATTTGTAAATTGTACGCCAGTAATTTTCTTTTTGCTGTAAAGTGTACTACCTGAGAGGCTGAGACAAAGAGAGAATCACCCGCAAAAAAAAAAAAAGAGGAGAGAAATATAGATTATGCTGCTTGCTTTTTTTAGGTTTAACTGTGCTGCTGCTTGCTGTAAAGTGTACTCCTTCCGAGAGCCTTTCTCGGCCTCGGCTAAGTTAGCTTCTGGCCCGGCATGGCCCGCTTGTCTCGCCATCGTCGTCCGCGGCCCGGACGGCGCCTTTCTTTGCCTCGGCCGAGTTAACATCTGGCCCGGCCCGACCCGTTTGTCTCACTGTCCGGTTTCGTCTCGCCGTCGCCTCCGGCGGCCCCGACGGCGAGATCTGAACTGCGCTTCCTCTCTCTACCACCGCAGTTGGTCGGAGCGGCACATCGACTCCGGCGACCAACGATGCCGCGGCCTGCGGCGAGGTACACTCCCCCAAGTCCCCGTTATCCCCCTTTGCTCATGTACTATGAAATCTTGTTCCTGCTTCTGAATGCGCACGAACCCTAGGACCTCAGGACGAGATTGAGGGGGCTGAGGAGGAGGGGAGGCAGGAATTGATCCAGGTCTTGGAAGGCTAAATTACTTGCCCCCCTTTCAAAATGTGCATGTCGCTGCTGGGCGCTGGAGAACTTTCGGCAGATCTGTACTGTCGTCTGCTTATCTTGGATCCTCCGCAAGTGCGCCGGCTTTGTCGCTGCCTTCCCTCCTTGCAAATAGTATAATCTTGCATTGTCCTACTCCGTAGATGATTTCTGGAGACGACGTGCTTCTATATGCCTCTCATTCACATTTCATAGCGGATTGCATCGGTTCAACCCATTGTTTATTGTCACTGTTCTCTCTTGCTCCGGAGCCTCAACCAGACCCAGAGAGCAATGCTTCCTTTATAAGTGTGGGCCATGCTTTGGCTGTGAATGGTTGGTGAGCACAGTAACTCCAAACCACACACCTTGGTATTACACTACATTGCTGCTGTCCCTTCTTCTGCTTGAAAATCAGTGGTGTTGAGGTATTTCTACAGTCATATAGAGTGTGGCATGTGATGTGTTTCCTTATGCTTCCGATTCATAATGTACTGCAGCGTAACAACCCACCATGATTCTCATTGCTCTCTCTTTCTCTCTCTCTGCTCTTGATGGTACGGTAGAAAGGCCCAAACTAAGATAGTTATATCATCTAGTACAATAGAAGATCTGAATATTAAGGATCTTCAGTTTGATTTGATGGTTCTGCATCTAATGAAAACAGAGGAAAGGCATATTTTAAGTGATGTTGCGAAGCGAGAGAATAGGCTAATGATTGTTGCTGGGATGTGAGCGTCACTGCCTTGCTGGCAGACATGGTCGTGTGGCAGCACAAGATTGTGGTGAGTCTGGCAGAGGTTTCATTCTAGCCGCGAGAGGCTGCAACTTTGTGTTTACCTGTGTGGCAAGCAATTATCCAACGCTGGTCAGTTGCTGAAGTACCAAACTGATTTGTGCATTCATTATTCGACTGGTTCAAGGACTTCAACGTCTTTTGGAAATCGAAGCAGTGGATGTAACCGAGTGTTGTGTTGTTGTACTATATATCTGTTTGCTTAGTATAGTTTTACTAGATTTATCCGAACAAGTGCTATATCAAGTCCTGTTCTGAGAGATACTGAAATTTGTAACATAGTGGTTAAACTCTTCTCCTATGAAATGTTCATATTTACCGATTCTCTCCTTTGTTCAGTGTCTCTGTAGGATCGAAGGTTCAGTTCGTACCCAAGAAGGCCAAAGACATGATACACTTCTCTAGAGATCAGCTGATGGGGTCGGCATTTGTTGCATTTGGCATCATATTATTTGTGGGTTTCTTCTACGCCGCTGTTGTGTCCAAAATGCTCCCACCTTACGAAAACTGGCTTCTATCTGCCATCCAAAATGACAGGTAAAGCTTTCAAAACAAAATAGATGATCACCAAATTGAGTTTTTTTCTTTTCCTTTGTTTCTGATGTTTACATGTGGACTTTTCACTTAGTTATTGTAAACTATTTAGCAGAACATGTAAATTTTTATGTGCCTGCCTTATTGTAAATTATGTCGAATCTAGTTAGAAGTTAATGTCAATTACTTTGATCTTTCACTTACCAGATATTACTGCCTACTCGTGCCCTTGACACTTCCTGTGATAATTGTGGCTGTCTACCTGCATTGGCTAAGCATGAAGATGTTCAAGCATGCCTGAAGAAGTGCACATCTGTTTTGCAGAAGAAGCCTGCAATTTTGCTGAAACAGTACAATTGACCCCATAGTGTCACTACTAGGTATTAAAACGAGCGCATTTATGTTTAAAATGTATAGTTGTATTTGTGAAATGCTTATAATGGAAAATACATATTTACTTGTTAAATTTTATATGATAGAAAAGCAGCCATAGTTCTTATATAGTGTTTCTTTGTTAATGGTGAAATTCCTGGCCTCTTGTTTATATGATGGAAAATGCAGTTGTAGTTCTTATAGATTTCTATGTGTGTTGTCCATATGCTTATGCCCTGTGTAGCATATTTCCTGTATTGACACTACAAATGTGTTAGCATAGTTTTGTGCTGTCAACACAAACAACAGTTTCTTGTTATGTCGAAACTCTTTCTCTAGTTCCTTTGGTGTGTCGCTTTGTTTTATCCTCTGCTGATACTACCTAGTAGCATTGCTCGCATCTTGAAGCTGGAAAGACAATGCCATGGCTTTTTTTAACCCTTGTTTTGCATAATCGCAGATGGCTAACTCTGCTCTGTATTACTATATCTTCCCTCTGTATTTTATAACTTTTTGGTGTGTGTGTGTGTGTGTGTGTGTGTGTACATGCGCGCGCCTGCCCTCCTGCATGCCTTCTTGTTGCATACCCTTAGGGAGTCCTTTCTTGTTGAATACCCTGAGGGAGAGGGGACGACGATGAGGAGTATGAAAAAGTCTATGTATGTACTCCCTCCGTTCGGAATTACTTGTCACAAAAAGGATGTATCTACAACTAAAATACATCTAGATACATTCATTTCCTGGACGAGTAATTCCGAACAGAGGGAGTAGTAGTTATGAATGTTGCTTTCTTGGACAGTCAGACCATGGGTATTGACAATTTTGTAAAGATGCCATTGTCCAACCTGAGCTTACTATATATTTTGGGATCGGTCAATCAGTCTTTCATTTTTTTAGCGTGTCCACGTCATGTAGCATTTGTCTACATAAGAAATCATGTAGCATCTTTCACTAACGACTGTGCACCATTAAGCTATTGCAACTAATGGTAGTTGGAGGCTCTCTCGTCACTGGTGTCTTGGTACCCCTCAGCTGTGCCCTGCTTTGGAGCCTACAATGACAGAAGAAAACCCATGGCTAGTGGGATGTAAATATGGGGATATAAGGCGAGTAAGCAAGGTGGGTGGTGAAGCACAACGCAGGCTCACTTGTTAGTGGGATGTAAATTTGGGTGGTATAAGGTGAGTAAGTAAGCACGGCAAACAATGGGCAAGCAGATGTGCTCGTAGTGGTCAAAAACCACAGCGGTGGCAGGCCCTTCTCTGGCACACGCATATGCTTGGCCTGGTTTGCTATGTAAGAACTTTCTTTTTACATGAGATGGCATGGCTTTCGCCTCTGGTTTCCGGTGGCTTGGTTCTGCTTATAGTTTTGAGCTGCTCGGTCCCTATGCAACGTTGCCTATGAAATTTTGTCGATTTTCGCTTTTCTGTATCTTCATGCTGATGCAGGTGCACATGCTGTTGTCTACAGAGTTGTGGTTGGAAAGAATGTTCAGAAACTGGGTTCAAGTCCTCGCATTTTCCTGAATTTAATTTATTCTCAAATTTATTTCAGCGGTTACCTATCATCGTCGTGCCTAAGAAAATGAATGCCCTGTGTAGGCCCTAGTTACTACAACCCTGACGAAAAGAAAATATTGGAGCTCTTCTCTACTCTCCAATGTTCTAAGTGAACTACTGAAACGTCACACATTTTTTGGCATCTATGATATGATATTTCGAAGAAACATTGGATTATTTAGCCAAAAACCTATCAAAAAGACACATTTTGGAGATCGAGTAAGCTCTAAAACAAATCTTTATTGGGTTTTCCCTATATTTGTACTTGTAGAAAGGGAAATGATTCCCTTGATCCAGCCGATCTTACAGTTTCATCCGCCGCTTCCCACAACTTATCCTCACAGGAGGCTCACCTCTTCCGAGCAAACCCATCGATGTCCCCAACACTTATCAACCATGGCATCAGTGAGGCTGCTCTTCCTGCTCCATGGCGTTGGGCGATCCCGCTGCTCTGTTTAAAAAATAATGCAACAAATCGCCATTGCGGTGCACTGTTGCAGCCAGGTCCTCGCACGGTCGCCGGTGTTCCTGACCGCCTCCACCATGACAGTCGGCCATGCACGGTGCGTCACCTCGTGGTGAGGCGACCTGGTGGAGGTCTGGCGCTCATCGACGACGACGTGATGGCAGGGATGGGCGGCGCCGCTCCTCCCTCGTCGCTGTTTTGACGGGAGCTCGCGCCGAACAACGATGATTTTTTTCTTGAAACATCCTCCTTGTTTCAAGAAAGGTTTCTGCAACATTAGTGATACTGCAAAACGTTGTCCCGTAACAGCGAAGATATTTTTTTTGCAATATTAGCTTTGTTGCAAAAAAAAATCTGCAACAATACCTATGTTGCAGAAGTTCTCCAACATAAACTCTGTTGAGGTAAATACATCAGGAGTCACGGAACTTGCACGTGACCGTCAGTTTGGTGCATAAACTTGTAAAGTACGTGTTTCTAGCCATCTAACTTGTCCTCAAGTTCATATACGATGCTTTCTGTTGTATTCGGCCATATCCCACACACACGTGGCATGCCAAGTTGTGGGGGCCCATTGTCAGTGGCTAAGGCTGCAGGTAATCCGTGAGCACTGTTTTTTCTTTCTTCAGAAAGCACCCTTATATTTTATTTACACAAAAAATCCTCAAATAAAATTGAAAATGCCAGTGCAGGGGATGGGATTCGAACCCACAACCTGCTGCGATTAGCAGCGCAAGCATAACCACTCCCAACTGACATTTGACAATTAGCTATCACAGTTAGCTTTATATAACATGGACAGTATTAATTAAAGTGGAAATTAAAACGAAAAAAGGCTGTGCAAAAAATGTATAGCCGTGTGTGCAATTAAAGAGATATAGACAATTTATCTTTTGTATTCTTCTTTGTATTTTCCTATGTAAATAAACAACTTATATCCTCGATAAACTTTTCTAAAAAATTAGCTAAAAATTTGTTTGAATTTGAATAATTTTAAATTTAAAAATCTAGATAAAAGGATATATAGTGCAGAATGAATGTATGCAATTTTTTTGAACAAATCAACTAATTTTTTGTTTGAATTCTAATAATTTTAAATGAAAAAATACAATGCATTATGAATGCACGTAAATTCTTTGGAAAAATCAATCAAAATTGTGTTTGAATTTGGATAATTTAAAATTTGAAAATCTATATAAAAGGAAATATAGTGCAGAACGAATGTAATATTTTTTACATAAATCAACTTAAATGTTTTTCAAAATTAATAATTTTAACTTAAAAATCTAGTACATAATGAATGAACATAAATTCTTGTGGACAAATAACTGAAAATTGTGTTTTAATTGAAATGATTTTAAACCTGAATATATAGATAAAATAAAATATAAGTCAGAATGAATGAACGTGATTTTTTGGAAAAATCAACTTTTTTAATTTGAATAATTTTAAATTTAAAATCTAGATAAAAGAAGATATACTGCAGAATAAATGTACGTAAATTTCTTTTGGAGAAATCAGTGGAAAAATTGTTTGAATTTGAATAATTTTGAAAAATCTGGATAAAAGAAAATATAGTTTGGCTGATTGCATTGATAAATAGCAACATACACACGAACATTTATTCCCCACATGAACATTTTGTGAAATGTGTGAACATTTTAAAATGCAACTTACATTTTTTTAATTACACAAATATTTTTGAAAATGTTTAAGTATTTTTTAAATGTCACGTACTTTTTAATGTAACACATGAACATTTGTTAAATGTCACAAACAACAGAATGTTAGGCTTTTGTGCATCAATTTATTCCTGCGGGGAATAACACGCCATGTTTTTGGTTTTCGTTTAATAATTTGTTGGGCTGAGCGAACATTGTGTTAAAAAACATTTCGTTTGTTAGTTTTACATCAATTTATTCCTCGTTGAGTGGCTACTGCAGTTATCTTATGATTAATAATTGAGAAGGATGTCAGTAAGAATCCCCGGCCGCTATTTTTTATTCATGTTTCTCATCGTAAGACACTATGTGCCGACGCATGCTCAATTAAATAAAAGCCGAGTGTTATTTTTCTTCCAAAAAAATTTAATCCATGGTTCACCTAACACCTCGCCACTAACCGTCACTGACATATGGTCTACATTCATGCCGACACGGTACTTAAGCACGAGATACAACTGGAAACGGAAGAAGTGACCGTATCTGCACGCATAAACAAGTTATGTGACTACAATGATGTATTTTACCCCGCGCAAAAAAAAAGATGTATTTTACAACTTTTAGCGTTAAACTGAACATCAGATGCAAGTTCTATGACTGCCACTGATATTATCTCAAATCTGTTGCAAATGTCCGAGCGCAACATCAACCTTGTTGCAAAGCTAGAGGCGGAATCTAACGGCCATCCCGCGTTAATCCAATGGCTTGCGAGGCTGAGCGACACGTAGCAGCGCCAAAAAACACTTCAGAAAAGTAAAGCACCACCAAAATGCACAAAACTGCATTTACCAAAAAAACAAGTCCGTGTTTATTAGGATCGGTCCTGGACATTGTCAGAGAAGTTAGGCCATCGATGCCAGCAAACCGTACCAGATATGGGGGCTCTCCCAGTGACCACGTCGATCACCGTGGTCGTCGCTTCTGAACAATCTTAGGCTGCTTCTCCGCGCAGCTTCAAATCATCCTGCAACAGTATGCTCGTTGGTGTAGTTGAAAGATGAAGAGATACTCCTTCAATGCAGGATGAGAGAGGGATATGACATGGGCAGGCTTTAGTATAGGTGCACCAAGTGAGGCAATTGGAAGGACAACCTCAGCCAAGAACGTCTTTCCGCACACCTCTCATTTCCAAAGCGTACTTATCCATAGCAAATTAGCACTACTAGTTTAGGCATTTGATATTCATCTCCTTTGGTAGCCATGGTAAAAGGGGCTATGGTAGGCAAGAGTGTATATAAGAAGGTTACGTGCAAGGATATGATGCAGCCATGTGCACTCTGTGCTTTATAAGCGTGACGCTACCGAAAGGTTGGTAGGCATGTTAATTAGCCCCGATGCATGAAAAAGTGATAGTTCATGTAAAAACTGCTATCCAAGTAGTGAAATGTATACAATAAATATGCGGAATACTACATACAAACTCCCTCCATTCTATTACAGGCAGTCACAAATATATAGGGCTAACCATGAACTTCGCCATGTTTTCACAATTATTTTTCCAGACATAGGAGCAACTTAGAGTCGTTCATAGGGAGTAAAAACATTGTGCAATCAAGATGGGGAATGCATTTATTTTTCAGAGTGATATCGATGACGATGCCACTTTTGTTCATTCCATTGTCCTCCTTGTTTTCCACTCTATTGCAACACCATATGTGTCCATGTCCAATAACGAAGATGAGTTACGGTTTCGGGCGCACCCTCTAAACTGAGATTCGGTTGATGAGATCGATGGAGAAGTACATGACTAGCTTGCGGGCATGGAGAGATATAGGAGAACGACGCCTTTGGCATGGTGGACGCGCACTATAGAGGAACATGACCCTGCTGTCTTGGCAGAGGCCAAGGCCATCATCGAAGAAAAGATCGTGGCGCTGGCTATGGTTGTCGACAGGGACGAACATGACACCTATGGCATATGCCTCATTCGACATGGAGACACAAGATGATAAAGACGAACACGACCCCACTCGCGCGGAGGATGACTTGGTCGACATGGACCGTCCATCAATGTTTTCGTCACGTCCATGTTGATATATGTAGTCAAAGTTTAAGAAGTAGGAGAATCAACAATTTGTATGCCAATTCCTCCTCATTATGGACATGTTACATTGCCTTTCCGTCCGTGCAGTAGACGAGGGGGGGGGGGAGCTAGCTCATGTCTGGTTGAATCAATAACTATTTGTCTTGTCAGAGATGCTACGGTCTTCTTGAACTGGTTTGAACTCGATGTTAGGGATCGAGAGGCAACCTTGGAGGATTTCATTACGACTGCCGATCTTCACATCAATCTCAATAGGTCAGAAGCTTTTCTGACAAGATGCTGATTCGGGCACAACCAACTGGCATCTGTTGTCCTCTACTACACCAAATGGCAGGGGCGAGATCCGGTCCTCTACGTTGAGGGAGGGAGAGGAGGCATGCTAGGGTAGCAGGGGCAGAAGGAGGTGTAGGAGGAGCCCCGTCGCCATCACGGGTCGGGCTGAGGCCGTCGCCGCCACCTGCGAGGGGGAGGAGCGCGGAGGAGGGTTCCTGTGGCGGCGGCGGTGTTCGCCCCGTGAGCGACCCACCAGACATGAGTTTGGTCCCTTTCGGCTTGTTTCTGTTTCATCATGTGACATTGTTGTGTCTTAAATATATCTAAGAAGTGTTTCTTGTTCTGTAGATACAATATTTTTCTAGGGTAGTTCGATGCTTTCTTGATAATGCTAAGGAGTACTCCCTCGCTTCTTTTATTTACTCCGCATATTAGTTTTGGTCAAAGCTAAACTTTGTAAACTTTGACAAAGTTTATTGACAAAAATATTAACATATAAAACAACAAATCAATACTATTTGATTAATTATCGAATATACTTTCACATAATATAGATTGTTATTGTAAATATTCATATTTTTTTCTGTAAACCCGGCCAAACTTTATGAAGTTTGACTTGAGTAAAATCCAATATATGCAAAGTAACTAAAAACCGAGGGAGTAAATTGTACTCCGGTCAACTTTTATTTGTTTGTAAAAATGTTTTTTTGAGCAATTTGTTTGTAAAAAAGTGTACTACAGGAAAGAGAGAATTGCAGATCCATTTGCTCCATACGAAAATCATGCCTCTGCTAAGTTCGCTTCTGGCCCGGCCCAGTCCGTTCATCTCCTGTCAGTTTCGTCTTCCCTTCGACGGCACCGATGGCGAGCCGGATGTTAGAATAAAACGCTAATGCAAGATCATAGACGACACACCGAGGCATGATATTTGTTAACGAGGTTCACCAATATGGCTACATCCCCGGGGCATGAATACGGATGCTCCTCCCCAAGATACCGCAACACCGGCCGCCCGCGCGCCGGCACAAGCCGTCGGCTCCCCTGCGTACCTGTTGCTATCAAGTCGTCATCATGGGTTACAACGTGTGATGCCCCTCCGTATATAAGCACTACTAGAAAAAGGCCTACTAATGGCACACCGGTTTAGGCCTACTAATGGCACACCGGTTTTACAACATGTGGTGCACCATTAGTAGCACGCCACTAGTATTTTTTACTAATGGCGCTACTAATGGCGCACCACTGGTGCGCCATTAGTATCTGGTATACTAATGGTGCACCACGCAGTGCGCCATTAGTAAATCGCACTCCGTGGTCAAACTTCCCGAAAGGTCACCCATCCTCACACTACTCCAGCCCAAGCACGCTTAACTTCAGAGTTCTATCCAACCCCAGCAACAGCTCAATTCACAGGCACTTGTTGATATATCTAGCATATCAATCCTATTATACCTTGTTGATGTCTAGGACTTTGTTCATGTTCATGACTATGATGAAATTTTTGAAAAATATTTCAAACTTCCCGGTCATATTACGTATCATTTTTAGAAAAGAAATTCAAAACCATTTTTTTTTGAAATTTTTTGCCTCTAGATCTTGAAAGCCCCGTAACTTTTTCTTGTTAGGTTTTTGGGGATTTTGAAAATGTTTAACGGGGTTCCCCCTGCTAAATTTGGATGTAACTTTTCGAATAGATGATTCTTCATATAAAGAACTTTTTAATCCGAGTTCGTATGCAAAAGTTATGGCCATTTTACAAATTTTCAGAGAGATTTTGCAAATAAAATCGAAATTCATATTTGTATTCAGGAACTTTTGGGCCAAGTTAGTAATGGCGCATCGTGGGGTGGTGCGCCATTACTAGTTAAACTAGTAATGGCGCACCACACCCACGGTGCGCCATTACTAGTTTTGAAAAGAAAAAAAGAAAAAAAATGTTTTTTTTTAAAAAAAACTTAGTAATGGCGCACCTGTGAGTGTGGTGCGCCATTACTATGTCAAGTTAGTAACGGCGCACCACTCTCACGGTGCGCCATTACTAACAATTTTTTTTATTTTTTTTTCAAAACTACTAATGGCGCACGGTAGGTGTGGTGCGCCATTACTATGTCAAGTTAGTAATGGCGCACCACTCTCATGGTGCGCCATTAGTAGTTTTGAAAAAATTAAATTTTTTTTTACTAATGGCGCACCGTGGGATGTGGTGCGCCATTAGTATTTGCACACTAATGGCGCACCGACACATGGTGCGCCATTAGTATTTACTAATGGCGCACCACATGTACAGTGCGCCATTAGTGTCCATCCTATTTATAGCCCTTTTCCTAGTAGTGAAGAGGCCTAGGATACAAGTGTCCGACTCCTACACAACTCGTACCTAACCACATCAATTACAACTCCAAGTCCACGTAACCCCTTGCGTACATAATATATTCGACACAAATATAACATCGGAGACGGCACCCATCTCAATCTCAGCTGCCTCCACCTCGCGAGCCCACCCACCGCGCTTCCTTCCTCTACCACCGCCGTGTGGGTTCCGGCGACCAATGATGCGGCAGCCTGCATCGAGGTATACTCCCCAAGTCCCTGTTATCCTCCTTCCCTCGCATACAACAAAATCTAGGTCGTCATGAGTCAACTGAGACGGTTGAGGAGGAGGAGCAGAGGCAGAAATTCATTCAGGTTTTACAAAGTGAAATTCCTTGTTCCAGTCTACACGCCAGCGGTGGAGACATGTGTCACTTCGGGCAGATCTGTCATGCCGTCTCCTTATGTTGGCTCCTCCGCGAATTCGTCGGTTCATATGCCTCCCACTATGGTGGGGACATGTTCTGGACGTTCCATACTATTTCTTGAGATGATGGGTTTTCATAGGCCTCCCGTTCATATTATTGTCTCTGCTCTGCTCTCTCTCGCTAGTGAGCCTCAACCCTGTCTGTATTGGTTTGGTTGCTACCATTATATCCTGATAACATTATTAGAGGCTACAAGAGACTACAAGATAATGCTTCCTTTATAAACTGCCGGTGATGCATGCTTATAGATTGACAAAGCCTAGTAAGCACATCAGCTATTCCACCCATTCATTTTTTGACCAAGTCTTGGAGTCTGTGTCGTGCCACAACCTTAATACCTTTCCAGTGAACGAGTGGAATTGCATCCTGTATAAGGGTGGGTCATGCTTAGAACTGCAAGGTTGGTGAGCACATTAGCTATCCATCCATTAACCCGAAACAAAAGTCAACATATCATCTAGTACAATAGAAAATCTCAATATTAAAGTGCTCCAGTTCGATGCTCTTCAGCATCCGACGAAAACAGTGGAAAGGTGCATTTTAAAAGATATAGTGAAGCGAGAGAATAGGCTTATTATTTCTGGTAGGCGTTGCCGTGTGGCAGCAGAACATTGCGGTGTGTCTGGCAGTGGTTCCATGCTATTCGTGGCAAGCTGCAGCTTTGTGTGTACCTGTGGGAGCAAGAAATCACCCAACCTAGTCAATTGCTCAAGTATTAAACTGATTCGTCCATTCATTGTTCAATTGCTTCAAGTACTTCAGTGTCTTTTTGAAACCGAAGCACTTGTAGTGTTGTGTTGTTATACTCTATGTCTATTTTCTTAGTATAGTGCTACTCACTTTATCCCAACAAAAGCTCTTTTTAATCCGTTTTCTCAAATATTATGAAATTTGTAACATTTTGATTAAACTGTTCTCCCGCGAAAATTTGAAATTTGATGATTCTCTCCTTTGTTCAGTGTCTTTGCAGGATCAGAGGTTCAGTCCATACCTAAGAAGGCCAAAAACATGATACGCTTTCCTAGAGATAAACTGATGGGGTTAGCATTTGCTGCATTTGGCATCATATTATTTGTAGGTTTCTTCTATGCAGCCGTTCTGTCCAAAATGCTTCCTCCTTACGAGAACCGACTTCTGTCTGCCATCCAAAATGATAGGTAAGAAATTTTGAAACAAACAGATGATCACCATTTTTTTCTTTTCCTCTGTAGCTGATGTTTGATTATGGAGTTTTTACTTAATTGACGCAAACTATTTAACAGAATATATAAATTTTATATGTGCACGCCTTAATGTAAAGTAAGTTGAATCTAGCTGGAAGTTAGTACCACTTACTTTGATCTTTGACTTACCAGGTATTACTGCCTACTCGTGCCCTTGACACTTCCTATGATAATTGTGGCTGTCTATCTGCATTGGCTAAGCATGAAGATGTTCAAGCATGCATATAGCACTACAAATTAGTTTTACGGATCAAGCCTGCAATGTTGCTTAAATGGTAGATCACATGGATGATGAAGACAATTTTAACTCATAAATATGTGGAGGTATGTCTTGGGTCTTCTGCATTCCACACATTTTTTTGTAAATTTATGAACTTCGATTAGTTTTCAAGCATAAATTGATGCCCCAACTTACCAAATTGACTTGATTGTCATTGCTAGGAATTAATTTGATTATATTTATGTTTAGAAAATATAGTTGTGTTTGTGAAATGCTTACGATGGAAACTATGGTTTTACTTAAATTTTTATATGATGGAAAATGTAGTTAGAATTTTGTTGTGACTTGATGCAAGAACTACTGCTGCCTAAAAAAGACTTGCCAATAATGAGGTTTAGATATGCGCTGGGAACATAGTAAAAGTTACTGTACCTTCCATCGGTGTATTACCTCTGTGTTTATTTTCATAATTCATTTTAGAGTTTTATACACTCCAGCTCATTCCACAATGTTTCTTGCAAGTAGGTTGTTCATAATAGAACAATTTTTGTTCGTTGTTATGAATAACATAAGGTCCATATGCTTCCATCATGGATGGAATATATGTCATGAACATTGATAATGATATGATACATCCATAACACGGGCGCTAAATGTCGCAAGAGTAAAAGAATACAACATATGTATGGCACTGCATTTGGTCATACGGGAGAAACACGCGTGGAGAAATTCCGTAATGATGGATTTTGAAGTAATTCAATTATGAATCATCTGACACTTGCAACTTTCCTCTGGAAAGTGAAGTAACTAAAATACCGTTCACAGGCAATAAGGAACGAGCAACAAACTTATTGGTGATCATACATTTGATGTGTGTAGTCCAATAGGTATTGTTGCTAGTAGTGGATTTGTCTATCTTCAGTGATAACTTAAGTAGATTTATGGATATTTGCTTAATGAGACATTAGTCTGGTTCCTTTGAAATCGTTCAAAAGGTTTTCAGAATGAATTAGAAATTATTGTAATAAGAAAACTATGTTTCTGCAATTAGATTGTGGAAAGAAATATTTGAGTTACAAGTTTAGCGAATGTCTGACAAGTTACGAAAAGAGTTTCATAACTTACACCTCCTGTTACACCATTGTGAGTGGAATGTTCGTGAAGATGTAATCGAACCATTTATGACATGGTAAGATAAAAAATGAAATAAATCAATTTGCCATTATCTCTTTTAAAGTAATGCTTTAGAGACTGCTACTTTTACACTGAAAAGAGCGCCATCAGATCTATTAAAATGAGTGATGGTATGGTACACCCAACCATGTTATGTCTTTTCTTAACATTTGGAATATGGGGCTTGTGTAAAGTATTTTACAAACCTGTTCCAAACCAGACAAGTGCTACATTATAGGTTATCCCAAATCATTGGGAATTACTCCATCACTATACGTAGGCAAAAGGTGTGCCACAAAGAACGATATGATTTTGAAGAAAATGTTTCTGGCAAAAAGGTGAGTGGGAGGACAGTGCAACTCGACAAGATAATGATATCTTCATCATCAGGTCTAGGGAAAGAAACCTTGGAAGTAATTCCAGAGTTTCCTCCTGTGACTAATACGGAAGCCTCTACATGAGATGTATGGACTTCGGATCGATCTTGCAGATGAACCACGTAGGCAAAACTCATGCAAACCTCTCAGATGTGCAAACGAGATATTGTTGTTAGACAACAGTATACCTACGATACACAAGGAAGCGTTGATGGGCCCTGACCCCAAAATTGGCTAAATGCTAATATAATCCGAGGTAGTATCCATGTAAATGATTCAAGATTAGATCTTGATACACCCTTCGAAAGACTTAGATTCTAATGAACATTAAAGGAACTATAAACTGAAAGGGATAAAAATGTTTTATCCATAAAGCTTGACTTGTTGCTTATAACAAATTCAAGGAATTAACTAGTCTCACTGTAGCGATGCTTAAAGTCGGTTCGGGTTGAACTAGCAATTAATACATATTTCAATTATGAGATATGATACATGGATGGCAAAAGGATTTTCATGAAATAGAAATACAACCCAGGACTTGTATGAGATACAGTCCAAATTATTTTGTCGATCCAGAGGATGCTAGTGAGTGTGCAAACTTTAGAATTTCATTAATGGATAGAAGCAAGCATAAGGGAGTTGGAATCTTCCTTTTGACGAAATAGTCAAATGAGTTTGATTTCATCAATAGAAAGTGAAGATGCTTGTGGTTACAAGAAAGTAAGTGGGTGCATAATAATATTTCTAAAATCTTGTGTGCTTGACACATTGTTGATTGAAAATAATATAATTTCTTGACACGAATTAGGACTTCTTTCAAAATAGTTTTTCAATGAAGTGCTTGGGCTAGGTAGCCTTGGTATTAGGCATAATTGTCCATAGAGATAGAATTGCCTAATAGGGTTAAGCCAAAATACATATTGAAAAAAATGGTAAAACAGTTTAGCATAAATTTCCAAGGAGTGATTCTTGCCGAAGTCACATGGAAAGAGTTTTAGGAAGATCCGGTGTCCTAAAACACCGATGAGAAAAATACATAATGGAGATTCTAGACACTTTTGTGTTTGTATTAATTATGTATTCGAGAGTATGTCAAACAACAAGATATGTCCGGTACTCCCAAGCAGTTGCGAGTAAAGATACCAAAGTGGTCAAAATATTCATCATAGGTTAGCGGCAAAAAATGTCGTTGAGTATTAAATTAGCACTAATGACATGTTTTCTCGCAAATGGAGATTATGAAGTTCTCGTTGTAAGTAGTTACATCGATACAGTCTTCATCAAACGCTCCAAACGACCATCGATTTATATTAAGGATTTTGTCTGATACACCAAATGGTGGCACAGTAAAGTTGGAATTGTTCAAAACAAGTTATGGTGGCGAATTCTATAACAGAGGCTAAGTATGTTGCCGCTTTAGAAGCGTCATAGAAAATTTTGAATCATACAGTTCATTCATGAACTTAGTATGGTTCCAAAGTATAGCTTTGGTCAATGGAACACTATTGTAGATACTTGCTCCATAGCTCAGTCTGAAGAATCAAGGTTCGGCCAGTGATTCACATATATACAAAGCCAAGTGCACACAAAAACATGAATTTTGTGAAAGTGTGAAAACATGAGGATATGCAAAGATACACACGGCCTTGAAGTTGTCAGGTCCGTTGGACAAAGACTATACCACAAGCGATGCATATTTTACACCAGTATACCACAAGCGATGCGTATTTTACACCGGTATGCCATGGGAGTCTGTAAGAGATGTGCCCTAGAGGCAATAATGAATGTTATTATTTATCTCCATGTTCATAATTATGTTTATATTCCGTGCTATAACTGCTCTGGCTCTCAACACTAGTGCAGAACCGGGGTTTAGTCCCGGTTCGTAAAGGCCTTTAGTGCCGGTTCCATAACCGGCACTAAAGGGTGGACACTAAAGGCCCCCCCCCTTTAGTACCGGTTCGGCACGAACCGGCGCTAAAGTGCCACCACGTGGCACGAGCCAGGCCACGGGTGCGGTAGATCATTAGTACCGGTTGGTAACACCAACCGGTACTAAATGTTTGTGGGTTTTGGTTTTATTTTTTATTTTTCCTTTAAATTTGTGTTATCAATTTAATTTAGGATTGTTTTACGTTATAATGAGTTGTTATACTTGATATGGATATGGATATGGCATATATATGTACTTGGTCACTTAGCTAGGATCCATCCAGTTCAAACTAATTTGCGGTTTCTTTCATAAATAAGTTATTCTTCACCCGAGGTAATCTTACGATCACTTCATAATTAAATTACATTTGGAATTCAAATAGTTACATTTCTATTGATTCACTACGTAAATTTTGATGTAAGAAAATAAAAATATAGGTCATAAGACAAGAAAATTTGGAGTTTATGTATATTTTACACTATGTTTTTACGTTTGTAATTTTACATAACATAAAATATTTTTTACGGCGATTATATATTTTCTTACGGTCTCTTTTTACGTCAGAACTATTCCTCACCCAGGGTGACGAATAAACTCTTGCATCATATCATCACCAATATATATATATATATATATATATATATATATATATATATATATATATATATATATATATATATATATATATACATATACTAGCTAGCTAAAAATCATCGTAGTCGTCATTACCACTATTTAATCATCATAGTCATTACCGCTATCTAATCACTACCAACACTAGCTTAAAGAAGAAACATTTACTTGTAACAGAAGCAAAGATATCATCAAGTTCAACATGGTCATGATATTATAAGTGTTCACAAGCAAATCACTATTTGAGATTAATTAAGTTCAGGACGAGAATACAGACATGAGAGGACAAGTACTAAGAGCATGAACTAGCTAAATTACTCCTGCTGCTCCCTCTCAGGTAAAATAGCATAAAACATGTATAGCTCTCCTGATTCATCATACTGGAGCATGCAGATGAATCTGTCTCCTAATCGTGGGTTGCGCTTCTCCTTGCTGCCCCCTAGTACTTCTCTGCGATCGTTAACAATTTTGCTTCAATCTTTCACTATTAAGCATTCATTGCTTTCAGAAATCCCGAATGCACTCATGTGCAATGTAGGATATCTTGGTCGAAAGCTAACCACTGACATGCGACCTTTTGTCTCGATCCACCGAGGCACAACTGTCATCGGGAGTCCCTGTTGAAGAACATCGTATAATAATTAATAAACTTACCAATGAAAGTTTAGCTTCAAAAATAATGTATGCAAAAGATGCACTAAGGACAAATAGTAAAAATCTTACCATCTTTCCATTATAAATGTGACCGTAGTTCAATACGATTACTATTGGTCGCACGTTTTGAGTACTAACATTTCTAAGTGCAGGAAGAAAATTTGTCTTGACAGTATGAAGATCCTCAAGCCATGAAACATAATGACTTATCTCCTCGCAGTTTAGTTCAGCCCCGGGACAGTAGTAGGTCCTGTCTACCAAGCGCCGGACATGTTTGCTTGAACCGAAATAAGCTGACAATAGAAATTAGTTGTCAACTATTTTTGAATAAACAATATCAAAGAAATAAACATGGTTGAGAAAAACTCACATAATGTTAGAACTGGAGGCGTCTGCACATCGACCCAGATGTCTCTATTACCTTCAATATCATCTTCGGACGAATATCAAAGGTGATAACCAAATCAGGCTCAAATGCATAAGCCTTGCATAGTGCTTGCCAACTTTTGCATTCAAAATGGATGTATGTGTCTGCATTGTATAATTTGATTTTGAGAGTATACACATGCTCGGTCTTCAAGTAAACTCTCTTTACCTCCATATCATTCATCGCACTGAAACCTATCTTATTCAAGACAAAAATTCGAGCATGGCAGGGGATGCGCTAATAGAATAGTGAAAATTTAAAATTATAAGTTCAAGCAAATGAAGCATAAGTCATGCTTTATTACGAAAAAATACTTGCCGCTGTGACTTACTGTATCCACTTCGAATGTCTCATCCAGCTTGATGCTGAAGCGCCTATTATCAACAAGGAAATTTCTGTCGCACAGGCCGCGTTGGTCTTCACAGTGTTCACACATAATGAAATCTTTTTCATCGTCAGACGACATTTCCTATGTTCATATAGGTGAAACATTAAACACTTACTATCTAACATTAATTAATATCTAACTAATTCTAATATTCATCTAACATTTGACATTAATATCTAACATATATTTCTATCTAATTCATCTAACATTTGACATTAATCTAACATTTATATACACTAAAAATATATATATAAAAATAAAAAAACAGAAAAAATAAACTAGTTATGTTCTATATATAGGTGAAACATTACTAGTTCTATTATTTCAACTAATTCAACTAGTTCTATTAATTCAACAAGTTCTATTAATTAATTCAACTAAGCATTTACTAAAAATAAACTACTTATATTAATTCAACTAGTTCAAATCTCATATACCTAATTAATATTTAACTTTTCTATCTAATTCATATCTAACATTTGACATTCATCTAATTAACAATTTGACATGCATTAATCTAAAAAACAGAAAACAGAAAATAAGTAAAAAAAATTGTGTGTGTGTGTGTATGTGTGTGTGTACGTACGAGCGGGGGCGGCGGCGTACGGGCGGCCGACGGCGCGAGACGGTGACGACGGGGACGGCGCGACGGGGGCGGCGGCGTACGGGTGCATCCAGTTTTTGCCGTAACCCTCTCTACTTTTTTGAACATGCTATGTGGGTGAAATGATGATACCATGCCAAGTTTCAACCTTTTCAGAGTTCATTTGTAGTGCTTTTCAATTTCCAGGTCATTTAGTTCTCAAAACAAATCATTAAATGCATGAAAATATCAAATGAAGGCAGAAATGATTGAAAGTTGATGGCGACGCTTTGAATGGTGAATACTGAACGCAAAAAATATAAGAGCATTTAGATCATGATCTTATATTTCTTTACAGTCTGAATTGTCAATATGATCTTATACATCAAAAATACTTTGATCATCAATGGTCTTTTTGTGTACAATCTAAATTGTCAATATGAGTCCTCAACGATTTATAAACCGGTGAATGACTCATATTGCGGTCAGAAATTCTACACATAGAGTTCAATGAAGACCAAGTGCTTGTAATAGTTTGAGAATAAACATATTTAAGGTGGTAAAAGCCTTGTTAGGGGAGCGAGGTGGGACTAAAAACAGCTTGCCATAACCTCATTAGTACCGGTTCATGATACGAACTGGCACTAAATGGTGATGGTGGGGCCATAGCCTGACCGCAGGCTGCCACAGCCTCTTTAGTACCGGTTCGTGGCATGAACCGTACTAAGGATGTGTTCGGTTTCAGGTACCAACTGGAATGGCATGGGTTGGACCCGTGCCTGGACCTGGTTCCTGCGTTTGGTACATAGCTGGAACGGGAACCAAGTCATTCCCACCGAGCGAATATTCGGGCCATATCCGGAACGCGTCGATACCTCCGAATCGAATGAATCACGCGGAACCGGTCGCTCTTTCCTCTCGCTCCACCGAAATCATATCGCGTCTCCTCTCTCTGGTACGCCTCCCCTTGTCTCCCCCCTCCCTCCCTCTGCTCTCTCATGGCCACAACGTTCCCATCTGGGCAGCGGACCGGGCAGCAACCGACGGGGGCCGGTGGTTGTTGGTGCCGGCCACACCCTAGATGGCGGCCTGACCTGCAGGGGGCGGCTGCAATTTTTTGGCGACGACCAGATCTTCCGGGGAGCGGCGGCGGCCCAATCTGCTGGTGGGCAGCGGCGACTTGATTTGCTGGTGGGCAACGGCGGCCTGACTTGCCAATGAGTGGGCAGCCGATTTGATGGCGGCGGCGCCTGACCTGCTGCCCTGCTGATGGAACAACCTGACCTGCTGGTTGCGTGCAGTGACACGCAGGGACCTGGTGTTGTTCGGCGAAGACTAGCAGGCGAGCAACTTGTTCTTCCTCCGATCTGAAGCTTTCCTCAGTAGACTAATGGAGGCAGAGGAGCAGTGGCAGATCGCTAATGACAAACAAGAACCAGCCAACTAGTTCATTAGCTCTTAATCATTGAGGAGTTTCACCGTGGCTTTAGGACTTACGAGTTAGAGATGAAACATCATTGTCATAATGTGCATTACTATCTTCTTTTTCTTGCTTTCATATATTTTTTACTCATCTGTGTAGATTGATCTTTTTTTTGTAGAAATATATTTTTTAGACTCAAGGTCATCTTGTAGAAGTGCTTTGGCGCAAGAGGAAATAGTTGCAGATACATTTGATGTCATATCTATCATGTTTTGTGAATGTGCCTTTTGTCAAAATGAACCGAATCCATTATGTTTTATCTCTCCAACCAAACACTGGAATGTAACCATTCCATTCCATGTATTGTCTCCAAACAAACACAAGAACGGAACCGACCCATTCCAGTGGAATGGAACCATGACATTCCATTCCACTTCGTTCCGCAACCAAACACACCCTAAAGGTTCGCCACGAACCGGTACTATTGATCGCCACCACGAACCGGTACTATTGATCACATTAGTGCCGTTTTTTTACAAACCGACACTAATGTGCTTCACATTTGACCCTTTTTCTACTAGTGCAAGTCTACAATAACCACGAGGCTCAGAGGAAAACTCATATGCACGTGTGGAAAAATAAACGGAAAATGTATTCCTAGTCTGGCCTCTAAGACTAGCTCAAGTGTTTCATGATGGTTCTGTTTTCCTGATCATGGGCATGACTATGTGTACAATTTTGAGGATACAATGTTAGAAGAACACGTGTGTTGATCAACCCGATTGATGTTATGCTATGAGATATCTTTGTCACAAGTCAATGGTTAATAACATAGAGAAAGTTAATGTTTGCATAAATCCATAGACCATGAGAGTATCGAGTTTATTCATGCCTGCTTCATGAAATTTGGGGTTTGTTAAACGTCATTCGTAAAAGGGTAGCTATCACGGTGGCGTACGGGTTCATGGAAAAGTATGACAAGGGAATTGATAGCCCAAGATTGGGATTTTGTCCTCCGAGATGGAGGGATATTCTTGAGGCCTTCTCGGTATTACAGTATCCATCATTGTCTGGCTGGACATATCGTGATTTGATCACGGGGATACCGGAACGCGGGAATGAGAAAAGAGAACAAAACCGGTAACGTAATTGGCATAGTGGACAAAAGTTGTTGATCCACGGGGATGCCAATAAATCTCACCTCGGGTATTTGAAACATATCATGAAGCAACAGGAATAGCACATGACAACTAGAGGTTCACTCGAATAATTATTCATGTGGTATAGGGGTCAATATGAATGTCCACAGTTCCGCTATTGATGATTGATCGAAAAGCGTTCCAGTCATGTCTATATCTCACAGAACCTACGGGGTCACACACTTAAGTGTCATCTATCTACTAAATACTAGACTAGGATTCTAAGAGAAAGTCATCAGAAAAGTTACGGAGACGACAGGAAAGTTCGGGAGAGAAAACTGAAAGTGTTTCGGAGCTAACGAAATTGTTTAGGACGAAAAAAATGTTTCAGAATAAAACAATCATACCAAAAATGTTCCGGAGAGTATCCAAAATAATATTAGAGGGTGGCGGAAATCATCTGGGAGCTTCCGGAATTTTTCAGAAGAAATAGGCACGGAAAACATCTTGTCCCAGCGTGAGGGGACAAGATCCCACGAAACGTGAGGGTTGTTTTTGGGCTGTTTTGGGGACTCCCCCTTTAGGGGGCAGCCCCTTGTGACTGGATAAAGGTGTTGGGGCCCCCCATGGTGGTGGGTAGCCCCCACAAATGGTGGAGCTGGCTGGGTGGGGGTGGGGGCAAAATTTTGTGTTTTGACCCTTTTAGAGAAGTTGTTCGAGATCTGACCCTAGTTTGCAAACATTTTGGGATCTGGCCCTTTTCCTACTGCCAAGGGGCATGGCGGTAGGGGGTAAGAGCCTACCACCGAGGTCCCTGGCGGTAAGGTTGCACGCCCTACCACAAAAAAATTCTAAGTTTCAGACACAGTGCGTGTGCGCACCTACCGTTGGGCAACTTTGCGGTAGGGTTACACATGCTACCGCCATCCCCTGTGATGGTAGGGATGCGTTGCGCTGACGTGGTCAAGTTCCTTACCACCAGGGGCCTTGGCGGTAGGCTGTTATACCCTACCGCTATACCCCCTGGCGGTAGGAAAAGGGTCAGATCCCGAAATTTTTGCAAACTAGGGTCACATCTCGAACAACTTCTCCAAAAGGGGTCAAAAAATGAAATTTATCCGCGGTGGGGCCCCATGTTGGGGCACCATGGAGAAGGGAACATGTTTTCCCCTTGTTTTGTGGGAACATGTTTTCCTCTTGTTTTGTTGGTGCATGTTTTGTGGGCTGAATTTAAGCCCCTCCTCCACCCCATCCACCACTATATAAGGAGTAGGACATGAGCTCTCCAACTCGCTCCAACTCTCTAAAAAATGGCATGCATGATCTGCCTTTCTTTCTCCCTCACACGAAATAGTTTCGTACTGCTGCAAGGCTGTCTAGTTTCTGGTAGGGATTAGTTCTGGGCACCGAAGCCCTGCTGCATAGGTGACACCGTATGCGTGCAACCAAGTAGAGAGGTCGTATATTAGATCTTATGTTCGTGGGGCCTCCCGAAGGGCTGTCCGGGGGACCGTGTGAGAAATTGTTGGAAGGCCTCCAGAAGGGCTGTCCGAGGGACCATCCGAGGGAGAAAATCCTCACGGTTGGGAGGATGTAAATTCCTAGTTGCGGGGATCTGGACCAACGATCTTCACCGACTCTACTTCCGCTGCGCTATGAGTCTGTAACCATAAGATCAAACCTTGTATGCATCTTCGGAGTGGTCCTGGGCTGGTGCTTAGGTATGATTTTTTTTGTTTTCTGTCGCGATACCCTACAATTATAGCATAGCTACAACAGTGGTGCATTGAACAATACTTTTGGTCTTGTAGGTATAGGTGTGCATCATACCATCTTTTAGTCCATCTAACAAACAATATATGGCACACGATTACTATCACCTCGGACGTTGTCAAAGTGTGAGTGTAGAGCACTTAGTATAAAAGATAGGCTCCTTTCCAGCCTAAGTGACGGACCAAAAATGAGAGGACGAAAAATTTCTCATATAATTTTAGGTAGATAAATAAAGAAGGATGATATTCAATTATGTCGTTATCCATGTTTGTCCAAAAAAGGTCTAATCACGCAAGCCATCTCATTCCAATCATCTGTTTTCTCGTTGATGGAAAAAACTTCAAGTAGAGACCCTATTTGGGACAACTTTTCCATCCAACCTAGATTGGTCCCTTCACTTAGTGTCGCCGCCACTTCCCATTTCAGTTCTTTTCTTTGCTATTGATCTTGTATCATCTTCCTCCTAGGTACTTCTTCACAAGGAAAAGTTGTATTATATGCAAAGTTAGCTAACATGTTGTAATTTCAACACTCGTCAGTCCTTTTGAAGAAAAATTTGGACATATAAAAGGAATAATAAATAAATTCACAAAATTTCCAAAATTTTTGAGTAATGGAACACCGTCTTGTCTTCGTGTTGTAGCATCCATCGGGGTGAACTAGTGTATACAACCATTGCATCTCAACTTTGTTTTCTCCAAACATAATAGCTAAGGCAATGCGATGGAAGTATGAGATTTAGACCTCATCAGACAAACATTGTGTGTTCTATCATAGCTTAAACGCTTTCTATTAATCGGGTGTAACTGACAGTCTTAAGATACATGAGGCCATATAGGAAGGTTAGTTGCTTCCAGACTAGACATTTTTCACATGTCAAATCTATGTGTTGCTATATTTAGAAATATAGGGAGAGCATATAGGAGCGTCATATTAACGTGGAATGTGCTCTCGGGTGATAGCTAACTTTGCATATATCTTGATGGAAATATGGGATTTAGACCTTATTAGACAAACATTGACCGTTCTATCATAGCTTAAACGCTATCTGACCATCAGGTGTAACTGAAACTCTTAAAATAGAGTGGCAGTATCATGATTGTTATATTGCAGAGGCCAAACTAAGAGAAGAAATGTGTCATAATGTCGTAATAATGTATAATTTCAACACTATAAAACATAGTTACATTGGTAATGGTTTTAAACTGCTTCTTTGATTGCTAATATTAATATTGTTTATGAAAAGTGAACTTACTCGCTAATTTGGTTTCTTAAATGTTTGTTCACGCAATTGTAAATAAATGTCTTTACAATTAAAAAAATGTCACTGACATTCAAAAAATAACTTCGTAGCATTTATTAGAAATTGTACATGAAATGTAAAATTTATTTGCATAATTGTAACAAAAAATATCTCATTCAATTTTTTTCTATACATGAAAAAATGTCCACATGTTTGAAAAATATTCCTCCTATTTATTCAAAAACAAGAAGTGAAAATTTCTCTGAGCGTAATATTTAAATAAGTTCCTACCGTTAAAAATATTATATTTAAAAATAGTACAAGTTTAATAAATATGTTCATGAAGTTTGTATGATGGCCTCATGCTGATAGGGGTTGATTTGTTTGTGCATTTCCTTCCTTTTTACCAACATATTTTCGTTACAAGTTGATTGGGTATTCTTCACCTTGGAAGGCTTTGAAGTTGTAGACTTCTGTGCTTTGTTTATTTTTTCTCTTTAATGGCATTAGGCCCATGATTTACTCTTAGATTTTTTATCTGCTTTTCTAGTGAGTCTAGTGCCTTCATGATAACCAACATCATTATTAGTAGGGTTAATTGGATAAATGCCAATCAAATTCTGGCGATTCCGAGAAATGCCACTACAATTTCCAAACTTTGAAAACTGCCACTGCAATTTTTTGCACACTTTGAGAAACGCCACTGCAGACTTTGAAAAATGCCACTGGAAATTGCATTTCAAACTTTGGAAATTACAGTGGCGTTTCTCGGAATGGCCAAAATTTGGTTGGCATTTATCAAATTAACCCTTATTAGTAGAATGTGAATTACCATATACATTTTCAAATGGCATAGGCGTGACATCTCTGGTCCCTAGCTCAATAGTTGAATTCATCTTAGATGACATACAAAAACTTGAGAAGCATAGATTGTTGTCATGAGATTCATGCAACAATTGCGTTAGCTCGCTAGTCCTGAATATGTCCCTCACCTATGTCACCTATTGTCTGCTAGAGGGGAAGGTTAGACACACCATGCAAAAAGGTTATGTAATTTTTTAATAAATTCTTAGTATTAAAAAAAATGTCTGTGATATGTAAAAATATCCACATGTTTAATAATTTTTTTATGAAGTTAGTATGATGGCCTCTTGCAGCGGAACCTGATCCTCTAACATCCTCAAGGGATGTCACGTAAGCTACTGTAACCGTGACATTCCTCCTTCACATCCATATGGTTAAGCCTAAAATGATTATAATTAATTTGCAAATTTTAAATCTACTGTATATATTTACAAAAATTACGTACAAACAAAATTATGGTGCAATAAAATTATTTTTTGATTTACTTTTGTACATGCTACAGTAAATCATGTACACATATTTTTGTACATGCTACAGTACCCTAACATCCCTTCTTCGTTTTACACACACATTTCACTGTAGCTTCGTGACATCCCTTGAGGATGTTAGAGGATCCAAGCAACAGAGTGGAGGGGGCATGTATTGTAGCATAGCAACAATAGTGCTAGATGACATTTTTGGGCTTCTAAGCATAAGTGTGCATCATACCGCATTTTAGTCCATCTAACAAACAATACATGTCAGACGATTACTATCACCTCGCACGTTGTCGAAACGTGAGTGTAGAGCATTCAGTATAAAAGATAGGCTCATTTCCAGCCCAAGAGTGACAGACGAAAAATGGGAGGAAGAAAATTTTATAATCTAATTTTAGATAGATAAATTAAGAAGGTAGATACTAAATTATTTCCTTATCCATTTTACTACCAAAACAAATGGTATAATCATGGCAACCATCTCATTCAAATCATCTGTTTTCTCATTTAAAACCACTGCATGTCAACTTTGTTTTTTCTAGTTAGCAAACATAATAGCTAAGGGAATGTGATGGAAGTATGGGATTTACATCTAATCAGACAAACATTGACTATTCTATCATTGCTTAAACGCTTTCTGACAATCGGATGTAACTGAAAGTCTTAAGGTAGAGGAGGCCATGGTA
Organism: Aegilops umbellulata; assembly: GCA_032464435.1. Taxonomy (NCBI): domain Eukaryota; kingdom Viridiplantae; phylum Streptophyta; class Magnoliopsida; order Poales; family Poaceae; genus Aegilops; species Aegilops umbellulata. The sequence continues at coordinate 533,561,220 of CP136056.1, read as the reverse complement.
AAAAAACGTCCCTATATAAGGTTCTCAAACTATACATAGAACATACTAGTACACATGCCCGTGCGTTGCAACGGGCGATAAATTTTAGTATTCCGCAACACTTCATATTTTCAATTTTGACTAACGTCAAGTATCCTTAGTATCACATTTGAATAAAAGCCCCCCTAACATTGTTTGTAAGGATGTATTTCAGCTCCGCACTTTCATCTGATGACAAAGTAGTGGTGCATGGAATGGCCGTTCAATTTTTTTTATTGTTCAGAATAACACTAATATTTTTCTGTAATTTTCGGAAATATTATTTGAAAATTTTAGTTTTTTATAATTAATTCATTTTTGTATGAGCAACAATTTCATTTGTAATTTTTTGCACTTTTTGGTCTTGGACGAAATATAAGGACTTGGTATACATAACATGCACACTTTCAGAAAAAGATGTGAATATTTCTCAGAAAAAGAGATGAGAATAATAAAATTTAATATTATGTATTAATTCCAACTCAGTTTTCTACAAAGTTTGTAAAACTTCGAAATATTTGAAGCTCTGTTAAATCCCGGCTAAAAAAATCAATTTGCTGGAAACAAAATAGTTTTTGTTTGAGTAACCATAAAATAGAAAAAAAAGATAAACACACTCAAGAGGCAGCCCCGGCCCATCTTTCTTTAAGGCCACTAAGTTAGCCAGCACACCCGCAACGCCAGCCTCTTCTCGGAGAGAAAAAAAACTCCAGTCTCTTCCATTGCTCTGTCCTCATTCTCGATGTAGAACAACTCCGGCACTCTTCCATTGCTTTGTCCCCTCCAGCCAACACTTCCATTGCTTTGTCCCCTCCAGCCAACACTTCCATTGCTTTGTCCCCTCCAGCCAACACTTGCTCCAAAACGATGCCCCCAGGAGGGAGAACGACATCGAAAAGTCGCCATCGTCCGATCCGGTAGATCCAGATCTAGGGTTTCTCCCGGAACCTTCCGATAAGGTTGACGTGACCTGCAACGACGATGCCTCGAGAAGGGAACGACGTCCGAGACGCCGCCATCGTCCGCCATGACCGCAGTCAGACGCGATTTTCACCGAAAGCCACGGCGTCCCGATCTCGCGGTTGGCTGGAACAGAGCCCTCCGCCGAACCGGTGACGTCGCCGCTGATCCGGTCCCACCGCCGTGCGACGCCCCCGATGGAGATCCCGATCGAGATCGAAACGACCTCGACCGAAACCCCGCCACCAGCACCGCCGCACCGCGCCACCTCCTCCTAGCCCAGTCGCCGCCGGATCCAGCCGTCCCCGCCTCCGGGAGACCAGCCGGACGAGGCGCCCCTTGTCCCCGATCAGACGACCCGCGTTGCCGCCACGAGGACCAGAGGAAGAAGGGAATGCCCCGCCGCCGCCCACGCCGCACGGGCTTCGCCCGTCGGGCGCACTCCGGCGGCGGCGAGGGGAAGGAGACGCTGACGAGACGACGGCGGCGGCGGCCGATCGAGATCTCCCGAGGGACGCACCCGATGGTTTGCAGATGCTCGCTCCTCTTGCTGCTTCTGTGGACGCTCCTCATTCTCGATGTAGAACAACTCCGGCACTCTTCTGCTCACTATCGCCTCGCTCTATCTCCCCGATCCGCCTAGGAGCCTGCTGCACGCGGCCAACTCGCTGTCCTCTGCCTCAGCTTGCCGTCCTCCTGCCATCGCTCAGCGGCGAGAGCACCACAACGCCGCTCGCTTTCCTCCCGCCGACCTCCTCTCCTCCCAGATCTCTGCAGAGCGCGTCCTCCTGGCCGACCTTGCGTGTGCGCCGGCCGCCGCTTCACACACCAGCGCTGCCACCTTGCTGTCGTCCCAACGAGCTTCCCAACAGCCACCGTTGGCCTCTCCATTCTCCCCCGCGCATGGCTGCCCTCCGCCTTTCCATGCTTCCGTGACGCGCCTCGGTGCCAGTAAGTCCCGAGACCGGCGAGCCACTGCCCTTCGGGTGATGCGGTGCTCCCGCGTATGCCCCTGTGGCGGGCCGGCTGGTGCCGGGATTAGGCGCGCACTGCGGCCTCGGCTACAATTTTTGACTGGTTAGTCCTTCTTCCCGCTCAGCTGCTCTCTTGTGGCATGCGAGTAGAATTCACTTCGATTAATTAATTACATCTTCGATCTGGTTTAGCATTTTAGAACCGATTTGGTCGCAGTTGGTAGATTTAGTGGTAACCTCACCTCACTCCATAATGGTTCAACTGTCTTTGCTACAAATCTGCAGGCTCTCTGCTCCAAATGTGTGTTGAGCATTTTCTTGAATGACATGTAAGTAACTGTCAGAAAGTATCCCAATTGCAAGAAAGCAAGCTTGCACAATGGAATTTGCTACTTGTTCATAGAACCACAATTCCAATCATAAGTTTAACAAAGTTTTAGTAAGCAAATCAGCTCACCGTCACAACCACCACCGTGTTTCCCGTTGATGAAGACATTGGGAACAGTCCTCAGCCCAGTCCACTCAGCAAGAGCTAACTGAATCTCAGGTCCATGGCCTTGATAAAAGATAACATGGGTTAGTTCAAAAGAGTTTCTCCCAAGTCCTGTGCCGATCATCCCAATGCAGAGCCAATACATGATGCAATTAGAAGTTAGAACATGCTTGATGTTTATCATGAGCGTCCAGTAATCACCTAGCTGCATGCTGCAGATGAGTAGTAGAGTAGTACGACTGGGAGCAGTGTAAAAAAAATGTTTTGCTCACAACATGTAAACACTCAAAAGAAGAGTAACTAATCTGAGGTTCGGATGATAGCACTTAGATTACATAGTGCTTCATAGTTGTGTGCTTCCGACCACAATTGCTTCTTCTTTGTTGCCAGAAAACTCAATTGCTTCTTTATTGTATAACCAATCATCAAAGCTCCCAAGAGATTTGAGATCACACTCACATCATTACTTAGTGAGCTTACTGATTACTTACAGAATCATTGTTCCAGAAATGGTGCTGTCATATTAAATTCTTTTCGAGGCCACAGCAGTACGAAGCTCTTAAATTGAATATGTACAGTATTCCAACAAAACAGTACACAGGGAAATCCAAATGCAGGAAAATAACTTGCATTAAGCTCTTATAAACCCAGCAAGTACACCATTTCAACGGAACAGTACACAGGAACATCTGGATGTAGGAAACTTAAGGTTATTATTCATCAAAATTGTTGGGAGCTTGTTACCAGCAAGCTGAGTCTGATCAAACTATCTACATCACTGTCAGGTATTGCATATTCTGTCTACCAATGTACAATAGACTTGCATGTATCTCTAATGCACAGCACTGTAATTCAGGACCATGGGCTGCAATTATAATAACAAAAATTATATACAGGCATGAATCTCTAATTGGTAGACCCTCGTATTCAGGTCAGGCATAGCACAATGTGGTTGTTGGGACATAGGCGAACAGGAACGAGGCGAAGACGAGCCATAATATACATGCATAACACTAATGCATAATCAAGCTGAGTCTGACCAACCTATCTACATTACTGTCAGGTACTGCATATTCTGCCTACCAATGTACAATATACATGCATGTATCTCTAATGCATAGCACTCATTCAGGACCTTTAATCTTTGTCCTAGAGGATATGTTGCTTGGCATGGGCTGCAATTATAATAACAAAAATCATATGCATGCATGAATCTCTAATTGATAAGCCCTCGTATTCAGGACAGGCATAGCACTGTGTGGCTGCTGCGACGCCGGCGAACAGGAACCTGGGCTTGCGGCGGAGGCGAAGACGAGCCATAGAGTTGTAGGAGCGAGCAGCAGAGCGAAGGGAGGCTCGGAACAACAGCTCTAGCAGGTGGCGCGGTGGAGCGGTGACGGCTACGCTCGCCGGTGGTGGTGAGGCGTGGAAAACAAAAACCATGATTTCAACTCTTTGTGCACATACCTCAAGCGTAGGATCGGCCGACGAATTTCCGGCGAACTATGGAGCACTGTTGGAAGCCAACTTGTTTTTTGTCGAAGTCTGATGAGGCGACATCGGACAGTCTTTTGGCGAAGTAGCATGAGACAACTTGGACATATTTTGTCGGGCGTCGTCTTCTTTTTCAGCGAAGTCGGTGGAGGCAACAGTGGGCAGACTACCGGCAAAGGTGGACAGATTCTATCGGACGACGTCTTGCTTTCCGGCGAAGTCAGCGGAGGAGACATTGGGTGGACTTGAGGCGAACTTTCGATGCAAATGCGGATTTCTGGTCGAGCCTTACATCTTATAGCAGCCGGTTTTGTGTGAAATTCGAGACGAGTAAAAGAAAATATGGCTGATTGGCTGGAGACGTACGTTTTTATAGGGGTGGCTGGAGACATACGTGAACGGACGCGCAAGGTCCTAAGCTCGATCCCACCTCAGGCCAGCTTCTACAGGCCCACGGAAATACTTTTGGCCCAGCTTTTAAAGGCCCATATAAATACTTTTGGCCCAGGTCTGTATCTGTACAAACAGGCTGAGGCCCAAGCACGCAGCAACGGACGCAGAATTTAGATCGATCAGCGTTTAGTACCACCTCGTACGTGATGGACGGACTGACATTGCGTGAACCAAAACTAACGGAAAAAAAAACTAATCGCGAGACGAAACCAAAAATATCACCTTGCTTTATTAGTACATATAGTATAGATATAGATATAGATATAGATATAGATAGGACGGTCAGTTGTTTCCAGATTAAACATTGTTCACATGTCAAATCTACTTGTTGCTATATTTCAAAATGTAGGGAAAACATATAGGAAGGTCATATTATCATGGAATGTGCTCACGAGTGATAGCTAAATTTGCAAATAATGTGATTGAAGTATGGGATTTAGACCTCATAACACAAATACTAACAGTTTATCATAGCTTAAACACTTTCTGACCATCAGGTGTAACTAAAACTCTCAAGATAGAGTGGCAGTATCATGATTATTATATTGTAGAGGCCAAGCTAAGAGAACAAATATGTCATATTGTCGTAATAATGTTCAACTTAGTATAAAACATAGTTACATTGGCAATGGTTTAAAACTACTTCTTTGATTACTAATATTAATATTGTTTACGAAAAGTGAACTTAGCCGCAAATTCGGTTTCTTAAATGTTTCATCACGCAATTTTAAATAAATATCCGTACAATTCAAAAAGTGTTAAGGACAATTAATAATGTTTAAACATTAAAAAATAAGCTTGTGGCATTTATTGGAAATTGTACATGAAACATAAAATTTTATTCGCATAATTGTAGCAAAAATATTTCATTCATTTTTTCGAAAATGAAAAATATGACACCTTTGAAAAATGTTCCTTCCATTTATTAAAAAATAAGAAATGTAAAAGTTCTCTGAGCATAATAAGTTCCTACCATTAAAAATCATTAGATTTAAAAATAGTCACAAGTTTAATAAATATGTTCATGAAGTTAGTATGATGGCCTCTTGCTGATAGAGGTTTGTCCGTTTGTGCATTTACTTCCGTTTTAACATATTTTCTCTCCCAGATTGGCTGGGTATTTTTCTCCTTGGGAGGCTAAGTTTTGGACTTCTGTGTTTTGCTTATTTTATTTATTTGTAACGACGTTAGGCCTATGATTTCTTCTGAGCTTTTTTATCTGGTTTTCTAGTCATGACAGTGGCTTCATGCTTATCAGTATTTTTACTAATAGCATTTGAATTACCAAATACATTCTCAAATACCATAGGCGTGACATCTCTTGTCCCGAGCTCAATGGATGAATTCATCTTAGATGACATATAAAAACTTGAGAAACATAGATTGTTGGCATGAGATTCATGCAACCATTGCTTTAGCTAGTCCTGAATATGTGCCTCACCCATGCTAGATATTGTCTTCTAGAGGGGCAGGTAAGAGACACCATGCAAAAAGGTTATGTAAAAAAGTTTTCAATAAATTCCTAGCGTTAAAAAAAAATGTTCGTGATATGTAAAAATATCCACATGTTTAATAAAGATTTCATGAAGTTACTATAATGGCCTCATGCAGCCTGCAAGCAACATAGTGGATGTGGCATGTATTATATCATAACAGCAATAGTGGCGGGATGGCCAACATTTTTGGGCTTGTAAGCATAAGTGTCCATCAAACCGTCTTTTAGTCGATCTAACAAACAATACGTGTCAGATGATTACTATCACCTCGCACGTGGTCGAAGCGTGAGTATAGAGAACTGAGTATAAAAGATAGGCTCGTTTACAACCAAAGAGTGACAGACGAAAAATGGGAGGAAGAACAATTTCTCATATAATTTTAGGTAGATAAATTAAGAAGGTAGATATTATATTATTTCCTTATTGATTTTTCTTCCAAAAGAAATGGTCTAATCACGACAGTCATCTCATTCCAACCATTAGTTTCCTCGTTAACGGCAAAAACTTCAAGTAGAAACTCTATCGGAGACATCTCTTCCATTCAACCTAGTTAGGTCCCTTCACTAGTGTCACCGATCCTTCCCCTTTCACTTTTTTCTCTTTGCTGTTGAGCGTGTATCATCTTCCTCCTAGGTACTTGTTCACAGGGAAAAGTTGCATTATATGAAAAGTTCATTAACATGTTTGTAATTTCAACACTCATCATTCCTTTTTAGTGAAATATTGGACATGTAAAAGGAATAATAAATAAATTCATTGATTTTCAGAAGTTGTTAGTAATGGACCACCCTCTTGCCTTCGTGTAGTAATATACACCATGGTGATCTAGGGTTTACAACTGTTGCGTGTCAACTTTGTTCTCGCTAGTTAGCAAACGTCATAGCAAAGGGAATGTGATGGAAGTATGGCATTTAGACCTCAGCACACAAACATTGACTGTTCTATCATAGCATACACACTTTCTCACAACCGGGTGTAACTGAAAGTCTTAAGATAGAGGAGGCCATGGTGAAAACGTCCCCATATAAGGTTCCCAGACTATACGTAGAACATATAGGAAAGTTAGTTGCTTCTAGAACAAACATTATTCACATGTCAAATCCTGTTGCTGCTATATTTCGAAATGTAGGGTGAACATATCAGAACAAAAATCATGTTATCATGGAGTGTGCTCTCGATTGATAGCTAACTTCGCATATAATGTGATGGTAGTATGGGATTTATACCTCATCAGACAAACAATGACAGTTCTATCATAGCTTAAACGCTTTCTGACCATCAGGTGTAACTGGAACTCTTAAGATAGAGTGGCAGTATCATGATTGTTATATTGTAGAGAACAAGCGAAGAGAAGAAATTTGTCATAATGTCGTAATATTGTATAACTTCAGCGCTAAAAAACATAGTTACATTTGTATTGGTTTGAAACTACTTCTTTGATTACTAATACTAATATTGTTCATGAAAGGTGGGCTTAGCCGCTAGTTTGCTTTCTTAAATGTTTGTTCACGTAATTTTAAATAAATGTTCTACAATTGATAAAAATGATAATGACATTTAATAAATGTTCAAACATTCAGTTCATGGCATTTATTAGAAAATTTTAATTGAATGAAAATTTTATTCACATAATTGTACCGAAAATATTTCATTCAATTTTTTATGAAATTTAAAAAATGTCCACACATTTAAAAAATATTCCTCCCATTTATTGAAAAACAAGAAGTGTAAAAGTTTTCTGAGCGTAATATTTGAATAAGTTCCTACCATTAAAAACTCATTATATTTAAAAATAATGAATTTTTAATAAATATGTTCATGAAGTCAGTATGATGGCCTCCTACTAATTGAGGTTGTTTTGTTTGTGTATTTACTTCCTTTTTATGGACATGTTCTCGAACAAGCTGACTAGGTATTCTTCTCCTTCGGAGGCTTTGCAGTTGTAGGCTTCTTTGTTTTTGTTATTTTTCTCTCTTTAACGACTTTAGGCCTATGAATTCCTCTTAGGTTTTTTTATCTGGTTTTCTAGTGAAGTCAGTTCCTTCATGATAACCTGCATCATTATAAGTAGCACGTGCATTACCATATACATTCTCAAATGCTATAGGCGTGACATCTCTTGTCCCTAGCTCAATGGATGAATTCAGCTTAGATGACATATAAAAACTTGAGAAACATAGATTTTATTCATGATTTTTTTACTGGACCATCTTTGTAAGGCAACCTTTCCTTTTATCCCAGCAATAAATTCTATAACCCCTCCCCTCCACTTCCCTCCGCCCACAAGCTTACTTCGTGTGATCTCCGTCCGTCTTCGACATGGCAGGTAGCGGATCCGAGTCTTATACCTCCTGATCCGTTGACTGTTGGGAACTCGTCCCACGAGACCCCGAGGAGGAGATGGCGGTCTGCGTTGCGCTGCGCCACTCACGGGAGGAGTCTGCCCAACAACGGTCGGACTCGATCCAGCGGGAATCCATTGCGTCCGCCCAAATGACGCATGGATCCGACGTGAGGCGCTTTGTCGTTGCCTCGTCGAAGGCAGTGCAGTCCGTCTGGCGTCTGAACACGTGGCGGAGGTGCTTATCAATTTGGTACCAACTTAACATTTCTATAAATAGAAGGTTAGGTGGAATGCGTGCCAGATGTGATAGTTTCTTCTTCTTTAGAAAAAGATGTGTTAGTTTAGGTGGTTAAAGTGCTGGGTTGCCTTAATTTTGTAGTAGTGAGCCTCAATGCGCATGACTAGGATTCTAAGATAAAGTCATCAGAAAAGTTTCAGAGATGACGGAAAAGCTCAGGAGAGAAAACCGAAAGTGTTTCGGAGCTACCGAAATTGTTTCGGAGAAAAACAAAAATGTTTCGGAATAAAACAATCATACAAAAAATGCTTCGAAGAGTATCCAAAATAATATTAGTGGGTGGCGGAAATGATCTGGGACCTTCCGGAATTTTTCAGAAGAAAAAGTCACGGAAAACATCTTGTCCCAGCGTGAGGGGACAAGATCCCACGAAACGTGGGGGTTGTTTTTGGGCTGTTTTGGGGGCGCCCCCCTTTAGGGGGCAGCGCCTTGTGACTGGACAAAGTTCTTGGGCCCCCCCATGGTGGTGGGCAGCCCCCACAAATGGTGGAGCTGGTTGGGTGGTGGTGGGGGCAAAATTTTGTGTTTTGACCCTTTTAGAGAAGTTGTCCGAGATCTGACCCTAGTTTGCAAAAAATTTAGGATCTGGCCCTTTTCCTACTGGTAAGGGGCAGGGCGGTAGGGGGTAACAGCCTACCGCCGAGGTCCCTGGCGGTAGGGTTGCACGCCCTACCGCAAAAAAAATATAAGTTTCAGACACAGTGTGTGTGCGCACCTACCGCCGGGCACCTTGGCGGTAGGGTTACACATGCTACCGCCATCCCCTGCGACGGTAAGGATGCATTGCGCTGACGTGGTCAAGTTCCTTACCGCCTGGGGCCTTGGCGGTAGGCTGCTCTACCCTACTGCCATACCCCCTGGCGGTAGGAAAAGGGTCAGATCCCGAAATTTTTGCAAACTAGGGTCAGATCTCGAACAACTTCTCCAAAAGGGTTAAAAAACGAAATTTATCCACGGTGGGGCCCCATACCCCCTCGCATTTTCCTGAATTTAATTTATTCTCAAATTTATTTCAGCGGTTACCTATCATCGCCGTGCCTAAGAAAATGAATGCCCTGTGTAGGCCCTAGTTACTACAACCCTGACGAAAAGAAAATATTGGAGCTCTTCTCTACTCTCCAATGTTCTAAGTGAACTACTGAAACGTCACACATTTTTTGGCATCTATGATATGATATTTCGAAGAAACATTGGATTATTTAGCCAAAAACCTATCAAAAAGACACATTTTGGAGATCGAGTAAGCTCTAAAACAAATCTTTATTGGGTTTTCCCTATATTTGTACTTGTAGAAAGGGAAATGATTCCCTTGATCCAGCCGATCTTACAGTTTCATCCGCCGCTTCCCACAACTTATCCTCACAGGAGGCTCACCTCTTCCGAGCAAACCCACCGATGTCCCCAACACTTATCAACCATGGCATCAGTGAGGCTGCTCTTCCTGCTCCATGGCGTTGGGCGATCCCGCTGCTCTGTTTCAAAAATAATGCAACAAATCGCCATTGCGGTGCACTGTTGCAGCCAGGTCCTCGCACGGTCGCCGGTGTTCCTGACCGCCTCCACCATGACAGTCGGCCATGCACGGTGCGTCACCTCGTGGTGAGGCGACCTGGTGGAGGTCTGGCGCTCATCGACGACGACGTGATGGCAGGGATGGGCGGCGCCGCTCCTCCCTCGTCGCTGTTTTGACGGGAGCTCGCGCCGAACAACAATGATTTTTTTCTTGAAACATCCTCCTTGTTTCAAGAAAGGTTTCTGCAACATTAGTGATACTGCAAAACGTTATCCCGTAACAGCGAAGATATTTTTTTTGCAATATTAGCTTTGTTGCAAAAAAAAATCTGCAACAATACCTATGTTGCAGAAGTTCTCCAACATAAACTCTGTTGAGGTAAATACATCAGGAGTCACGGAACTTGCACGTGACCGTCAGTTTGGTGCATAAACTTGTAAAGTACGTGTTTCTAGCCATCTAACTTGTCCTCAAGTTCATATACGATGCTTTCTGTTGTATTCGGCCATATCCCACACACACGTGGCATGCCAAGTTGCGGGGGCCCATTGTCAGTGGCTAAGGCTGCAGGTAATCCGTGAGCACTGTTTTTTCTTTCTTCAGAAAGCACCCTTATATTTTATTTACACAAAAAATCCTCAAATAAAATTGAAAATGCCAGTGCAGGGGATGGGACTCGAACCCACAACCTGCTGCGATTAGCAGCGCAAGCATAACCACTCCCAACTGACATTTGACAATTAGCTATCACAGTTAGCTTTATATAACATGGACAGTATTAATTAAAGTGGAAATTGAAACGAAAAAAGGCTGTGCAAAAAATGTATAGCCGTGTGTGCAATTAAAGAGATATAGACAATTTATCTTTTGTATTCTTCTTTGTTTTTTCCTATGTAAATAAACAACTTATATCCTCGATAAACTTTTCTAAAAAATTAGCTAAAAATTTGTTTGAATTTGAATAATTTTAAATTTAAAAATCTAGATAAAAGGATATATAGTGCAGAATGAATGTATGCAATTTTTTTGAACAAATCAACTAATTTTTTGTTTGAATTCTAATAATTTTAAATGAAAAAATACAATGCATTATGAATGCACGTAAATTCTTTGGAAAAATCAATCAAAATTGTGTTTGAATTTGGATAATTTAAAATTTGAAAATCTATATAAAAGGAAATATAGTGCAGAACGAATGTAATATTTTTTACATAAATCAACTTAAATGTTTTTCAAAATTAATAATTTTAACTTAAAAATCTAGTACATAATGAATGAACATAAATTCTTGTGGACAAATAACTGAAAATTGTGTTTTAATTTAAATGATTTTAAACCTGAATATATAGATAAAATAAAATATAAGTCAGAATGAATGAACGTGATTTTTTTGAAAAATCAACTTTTTTAATTTGAATAATTTTAAATTTAAAATCTAGATAAAAGAAGATATACTGCAGAATAAATGTACGTAAATTTCTTTTGGAGAAATCAGTGGAAAGATTGTTTGAATTTGAATAATTTTGAAAAATCTGGATAAAAGAAAATATAGTTTGGCTGATTGCATTGATAAATAGCAACATACACACGAACATTTATTCCCCACATGAACATTTTGTGAAATGTGTGAACATTTTAAAATGCAACTTACATTTTTTTAATTACACAAATATTTTTGAAAATGTTTAAGTATTTTTTAAATGTCACGTACTTTTTAATGTAACACATGAACATTTGTTAAATGTCACAAACAACAGAATGTTAGGCTTTTGTGCATCAATTTATTCCTGCGGGGAATAACACGCCATGTTTTTGGTTTTCGCTTAATAATTTGTTGGGCTGAGCGAACATTGTGTTAAAAAACATTTCGTTTGTTAGTTTTACATCAATTTATTCCTCGTTGAGTGGCTACTGCAGTTATCTTATGATTAATAATTGAGAAGGATGTCAGTAAGAATCCCCGGCCGCTATTTTTTATTCATGTTTCTCATCGTAAGACACTATGTGCCGACGCATGCTCAATTAAATAAAAGCCGAGTGTTATTTTTCTTCCAAAAAAAATTTAATCCATGGTTCACCTAACACCTCGCCACTAACCGTCACTGACATATGGTCTGCATTCATGCCGACACGGTACTTAAGCACGAGATACAACTGGAAACGGAAGAAGTGACCGTATCTGCACGCATAAACAAGTTATGTGACTACAATGATGTATTTTACCCCGCGCAAAAAAAAAAGATGTATTTTACAACTTTTAGCGTTAAACTGAACATCAGATGCAAGTTCTATGACTGCCACTGATATTACCTCAAATCTGTTGCAAATGTCCGAGCGCAACATCAACCTTGTTGCAAAGCTAGAGGCGGAATCTAACGGCCATCCCGCGTTAATCCAATGGCTTGCGAGGCTGAGCGACACGTAGCAGCGCCAAAAAACACTTCAGAAAAGTAAAGCACCACCAAAATGCACAAAACTGCATTTACCAAAAAAACAAATCCGTGTTTATTAGGATCGGTCCTGGACATTGTCAGAGAAGTTAGGCCATCGATGCCAGCAAACCGTACCAGATATGGGGGCTCTCCCAGTGACCACGTCGATCACCGTGGTCGTCGCTTCTGAACAATCTTAGGCTGCTTCTCCGCGCAGCTTCAAATCATCCTGCAACAGTATGCTCGTTGGTGTAGTTGAAAGATGAAGAGATACTCCTTCAATGCAGGATGAGAGAGGGATATGACATGGGCAGGCTTTAGTATAGGTGCACCAAGTGAGGCAATTGGAAGGACAACCTCAGCCAAGAACGTCTTTCCGCACACCTCTCATTTCCAAAGCGTACTTATCCATAGCAAATTAGCACTACTAGTTTAGGCATTTGATATTCATCTCCTTTGGTAGCCATGGTAAAAGGGGCTATGGTAGGCAAGAGTGTATATAAGAAGGTTACGTGCAAGGATATGATGCAGCCATGTGCACTCTGTGCTTTATAAGCGTGACGCTACCGAAAGGTTGGTAGGCATGTTAATTAGCCCCGATGCATGAAAAAGTGATAGTTCATGTAAAAACTGCTATCCAAGTAGTGAAATGTATACAATAAATATGCGGAATACTACATACAAACTCCCTCCATTCTATTACAGGCAGTCACAAATATATAGGGCTAACCATGAACTTCGCCATGTTTTCACAATTATTTTTCCAGACATAGGAGCAACTTAGAGTCGTTCATAGGGAGTAAAAACATTGTGCAATCAAGATGGGGAATGCATTTATTTTTCAGAGTGATATCGATGACGATGCCACTTTTGTTCATTCCATTGTCCTCCTTGTTTTCCACTCTATTGCAACACCATATGTGTCCATGTCCAATAACGAAGATGAGTTACGGTTTCGGGCGCACCCTCTAAACTGAGATTCGGTTGATGAGATCGATGGAGAAGTACATGACTAGCTTGCGGGCATGGAGAGATATAGGAGAACGACGCCTTTGGCATGGTGGACGCGCACTATAGAGGAACATGACCCTGCTGTCTTGGCAGAGGCCAAGGCCATCATCGAAGAAAAGATCGTGGCGCTGGCTATGGTTGTCGACAGGGACGAACATGACACCTATGGCATATGCCTCATTCGACATGGAGACACAAGATGATAAAGACGAACACGACCCCACTCGCGCGGAGGATGACTTGGTCGACATGGACCGTCCATCAATGTTTTCGTCACGTCCATGTTGATATATGTAGTCAAAGTTTAAGAAGTAGGAGAATCAACAATTTGTATGCCAATTCCTCCTCATTATGGACATGTTACATTGCCTTTCCGTCCGTGCAGTAGACGAGGGGGGGGGGGAGCTAGCTCATGTCTGGTTGAATCAATAACTATTTGTCTTGTCAGAGATGCTACGGTCTTCTTGAACTGGTTTGAACTCGATGTTAGGGATCGAGAGGCAACCTTGGAGGATTTCATTACGACTGCCGATCTTCACATCAATCTCAATAGGTCAGAAGCTTTTCTGACAAGATGCTGATTCGGGCACAACCAACTGGCATCTGTTGTCCTCTACTACACCAAATGGCAGGGGCGAGATCCGGTCCTCTACGTTGAGGGAGGGAGAGGAGGCATGCTAGGGTAGCAGGGGCAGAAGGAGGTGTAGGAGGAGCCCCGTCGCCATCACGGGTCGGGCTGAGGCCGCCGCCGCCACCTGCGAGGGGGAGGAGCGCGGAGGAGGGTTCCTGTGGCGGCGGCGGTGTTCGCCCCGTGAGCGACCCACCAGACATGAGTTTGGTCCCTTTCGGCTTGTTTCTGTTTCATCATGTGACATTGTTGTGTCTTAAATATATCTAAGAAGTGTTTCTTGTTCTGTAGATACAATATTTTTCTAGGGTAGTTCGATGCTTTCTTGATAATGCTAAGGAGTACTCCCTCGCTTCTTTTATTTACTCCGCATATTAGTTTTGGTCAAAGCTAAACTTTGTAAACTTTGACAAAGTTTATTGACAAAAATATTAACATATAAAACAACAAATCAATACTATTTGATTAATTATCGAATATACTTTCACATAATATAGATTGTTATTGTAAATATTCATATTTTTTTCTGTAAACCCGGCCAAACTTTATGAAGTTTGACTTGAGTAAAATCCAATATATGCAAAGTAACTAAAAACCGAGGGAGTAAATTGTACTCCGGTCAACTTTTATTTGTTTGTAAAAATGTTTTTTTGAGCAATTTGTTTGTAAAAAAGTGTACTACAGGAAAGAGAGAATTGCAGATCCATTTGCTCCATACGAAAATCATGCCTCTGCTAAGTTCGCTTCTGGCCCGGCCCAGTCCGTTCATCTCCTGTCAGTTTCGTCTTCCCTTCGACGGCACCGATGGCGAGCCGGATGTTAGAATAAAACGCTAATGCAAGATCATAGACGACACACCGAGGCATGATATTTGTTAACGAGGTTCACCAATATGGCTACATCCCCGGGGCATGAATACGGATGCTCCTCCCCAAGATACCGCAACACCGGCCGCCCGCGCGCCGGCACAAGCCGTCGGCTCCCCTGCGTACCTGTTGCTATCAAGTCGTCATCATGGGTTACAACGTGTGATGCCCCTCCGTATATAAGCACTACTAGAAAAAGGCCTACTAATGGCACACCGGTTTAGGCCTACTAATGGCACACCGGTTTTACAACGTGTGGTGCACCATTAGTAGCACGCCACTAGTATTTTTTACTAATGGCGCTACTAATGGCGCACCACTGGTGCGCCATTAGTATCTGGTATACTAATGGTGCACCACGCAGTGCGCCATTAGTAAATCGCACTCCGTGGTCAAACTTCCCGAAAGGTCACCCATCCTCACACTACTCCAGCCCAAGCACGCTTAACTTCAGAGTTCTATCCAACCCCAGCAACAGCTCAATTCACAGGCACTTGTTGATATATCTAGCATATCAATCCTATTATACCTTGTTGATGTCTAGGACTTTGTTCATGTTCATGACTATGATGAAATTTTTGAAAAATATTTCAAACTTCCCGGTCATATTACGTATCATTTTTAGAAAAGAAATTCAAAACCATTTTTTTTTGAAATTTTTTGCCTCTAGATCTTGAAAGCCCCGTAACTTTTTCTTGTTAGGTTTTTGGGGATTTTGAAAATGTTTAACGGGGTTCCCCCTGCTAAATTTGGATGTAACTTTTCGAATAGATGATTCTTCATATAAAGAACTTTTTAATCCGAGTTCGTATGCAAAAGTTATGGCCATTTTACAAATTTTCAGAGAGATTTTGTAAATAAAATCGAAATTCATATTTGTATTCAGGAACTTTTGGGCCAAGTTAGTAATGGCGCATCGTGGGGTGGTGCGCCATTACTAGTTAAACTAGTAATGGCGCACCACACCCACGGTGCGCCATTACTAGTTTTGAAAAGAAAAAAAGAAAAAAAAATGATTTTTAAAAAAAAAAACTTAGTAATGGCGCACCTGTGAGTGTGGTGCGCCATTACTATGTCAAGTTAGTAACGGCGCACCACTCTCACGGTGCGCCATTACTAACAATTTTTTTTATTTTTTTTTCAAAACTACTAATGGCGCACGGTAGGTGTGGTGCGCCATTACTATGTCAAGTTAGTAATGGCGCACCACTCTCATGGTGCGCCATTAGTAGTTTTGAAAAAATTAAATTTTTTTTTACTAATGGCGCACCGTGGGATGTGGTGCGCCATTAGTATTTGCACACTAATGGCGCACCGACACATGGTGCGCCATTAGTATTTACTAATGGCGCACCACATGTACAGTGCGCCATTAGTGTCCATCCTATTTATAGCCCTTTTCCTAGTAGTGAAGAGGCCTAGGATACAAGTGTCCGACTCCTACACAACTCGTACCTAACCACATCAATTACAACTCCAAGTCCACGTAACCCCTTGCGTACATAATATATTCGACACAAATATAACATCGGAGACGGCACCCATCTCAATCTCAGCTGCCTCCACCTCGCGAGCCCACCCACCGCGCTTCCTTCCTCTACCACCGCCGTGTGGGTTCCGGCGACCAATGATGCGGTAGCCTGCATCGAGGTATACTCCCCAAGTCCCTGTTATCCTCCTTCCCTCGCATACAACAAAATCTAGGTCGTCATGAGTCAACTGAGACGGTTGAGGAGGAGGAGCAGAGGCAGAAATTCATTCAGGTTTTACAAAGTGAAATTCCTTGTTCCAGTCTACACGCCAGCGGTGGAGACATGTGTCACTTCGGGCAGATCTGTCATGCCGTCTCCTTATGTTGGCTCCTCCGCGAATTCGTCGGTTCATATGCCTCCCACTACGGTGGGGACATGTTCTGGACGTTCCATACTATTTCTTGAGATGATGGGTTTTCATAGGCCTCCCGTTCATATTATTGTCTCTGCTCTGCTCTCTCTCGCTAGTGAGCCTCAACCCTGTCTGTATTGGTTTGGTTGCTATCATTATATCCTGATAACATTATTAGAGGCTACAAGAGACTACAAGATAATGCTTCCTTTATAAACTGCCGGTGATGCATGCTTATAGATTGACAAAGCCTAGTAAGCACATCAGCTATTCCACCCATTCATTTTTTGACCAAGTCTTGGAGTCTGTGTCGTGCCACAACCTTAATACCTTTCCAGTGAACGAGTGGAATTGCATCCTGTATAAGGGTGGGTCATGCTTAGAACTGCAAGGTTGGTGAGCACATTAGCTATCCATCCATTATTTCTGGTAGGCGTTGCCGTGTGGCAGCAGAACATTGCGGTGTGTCTGGCAGTGGTTCCATGCTATTCGTGGCAAGCTGCAGCTTTGTGTGTACCTGTGGGAGCAAGAAATCACCCAACCTAGTCAATTGCTCAAGTATTAAACTGATTCGTCCATTCATTGTTCAATTGCTTCAAGTACTTCAGTGTCTTTTTGAAACCGAAGCACTTGTACAGTGTTGTGTTGTTATACTCTATGTCTATTTTCTTAGTATAGTGCTACTCACTTTATCCCAACAAAAGCTCTTTTTAGTCCGTTTTCTCAAATATTATGAAATTTGTAACATTTTGATTAAACTGTTCTCCCGCGAAAATTTGAAATTTGATGATTCTCTCCTTTGTTCAGTGTCTTTGCAGGATCAGAGGTTCAGTCCATACCTAAGAAGGCCAAAAACATGATACGCTTTCCTAGAGATAAACTGATGGGGTTAGCATTTGCTGCATTTGGCATCATATTATTTGTAGGTTTCTTCTATGCAGCCGTTCTGTCCAAAATGCTTCCTCCTTACGAGAACCGACTTCTGTCTGCCATCCAAAATGATAGGTAAGAAATTTTGAAACAAACAGATGATCACCATTTTTTTCTTTTCCTCTGTAGCTGATGTTTGATTATGGAGTTTTTACTTAATTGACGCAAACTATTTAACAGAATATATAAATTTTATATGTGCACGCCTTAATGTAAAGTAAGTTGAATCTAGCTGGAAGTTAGTACCACTTACTTTGATCTTTGACTTACCAGGTATTACTGCCTACTCGTGCCCTTGACACTTCCTATGATAATTGTGGCTGTCTATCTGCATTGGCTAAGCATGAAGATGTTCAAGCATGCATATAGCACTACAAATTAGTTTTACGGATCAAGCCTGCAATGTTGCTTAAATGGTAGATCACATGGATGATGAAGACAATTTTAACTCATAAATATGTGGAGGTATGTCTTGGGTCTTCTGCATTCCACACATTTTTTTGTAAATTTATGAACTTCGATTAGTTTTCAAGCATAAATTGATGCCCCAACTTACCAAATTGACTTGATTGTCATTGCTAGGAATTAATTTGATTATATTTATGTTTAGAAAATATAGTTGTGTTTGTGAAATGCTTACGATGGAAACTATGGTTTTACTTAAATTTTTATATGATGGAAAATGTAGTTAGAATTTTGTTGTGACTTGATGCAAGAACTACTGCTGCCTAAAAAAGACTTGCCAATAATGAGGTTTAGATATGCGCTGGGAACATAGTAAAAGTTACTGTACCTTCCATCGGTGTATTACCTCTGTGTTTATTTTCATAATTCATTTTAGAGTTTTATACACTCCAGCTCATTCCACAATGTTTCTTGCAAGTAGGTTGTTCATAATAGAACAATTTTTGTTCGTTGTTATGAATAACATAAGGTCCATATGCTTCCATCATGGATGGAATATATGTCATGAACATTGATAATGATATGATACATCCATAACACGGGCGCTAAATGTCGCAAGAGTAAAAGAATACAACATATGTATGGCACTGCATTTGGTCATACGGGAGAAACACGCGTGGAGAAATTCCGTAATGATGGATTTTGAAGTAATTCAATTATGAATCATCTGACACTTGCAACTTTCCTCTGGAAAGTGAAGTAACTAAAATACCGTTCACAGGCAATAAGGAACGAGCAACAAACTTATTGGTGATCATACATTTGATGTGTGTAGTCCAATAGGTATTGTTGCTAGTAGTGGATTTGTCTATCTTCAGTGATAACTTAAGTAGATTTATGGATATTTGCTTAATGAGACATTAGTCTGGTTCCTTTGAAATCGTTCAAAAGGTTTTCAGAATGAATTAGAAATTATTGTAATAAGAAAACTATGTTTCTGCAATTAGATTGTGGAAAGAAATATTTGAGTTACAAGTTTAGCGAATGTCTGACAAGTTACGAAAAGAGTTTCATAACTTACACCTCCTGTTACACCATTGTGAGTGGAATGTTCGTGAAGATGTAATCGAACCATTTATGACATGGTAAGATAAAAAATGAAATAAATCAATTTGCCATTATCTCTTTTAAAGTAATGCTTTAGAGACTGCTACTTTTACACTGAAAAGAGCGCCATCAGATCTATTAAAATGAGTGATGGTATGGTACACCCAACCATGTTATGTCTTTTCTTAACATTTGGAATATGGGGCTTGTGTAAAGTATTTTACAAACCTGTTCCAAACCAGACAAGTGCTACATTATAGGTTATCCCAAATCATTGGGAATTACTCCATCACTATACGTAGGCAAAAGGTGTGCCACAAAGAACGGTATGATTTTGAAGAAAATGTTTCTGGCAAAAAGGTGAGTGGGAGGACAGTGCAACTCGACAAGATAATGATATCTTCATCATCAGGTCTAGGGAAAGAAACCTTGGAAGTAATTCCAGAGTTTCCTCCTGTGACTAATACGGAAGCCTCTACATGAGATGTATGGACTTCGGATCGATCTTGCAGATGAACCACGTAGGCAAAACTCATGCAAACCTCTCAGATGTGCAAACGAGATATTGTTGTTAGACAACAGTATACCTACGATACACAAGGAAGCGTTGATGGGCCCTGACCCCAAAATTGGCTAAATGCTAATATAATCCGAGGTAGTATCCATGTAAATGATTCAAGATTAGATCTTGATACACCCTTCGAAAGACTTAGATTCTAATGAACATTAAAGGAACTATAAACTGAAAGGGATAAAAATGTTTTATCCATAAAGCTTGACTTGTTGCTTATAACAAATTCAAGGAATTAACTAGTCTCACTGTAGCGATGCTTAAAGTCGGTTCGGGTTGAACTAGCAATTAATACATATTTCAATTATGAGATATGATACATGGATGGCAAAAGGATTTTCATGAAGTAGAAATACAACCCAGGACTTGTATGAGATACAGTCCAAATTATTTTGTCGATCCAGAGGATGCTAGTGAGTGTGCAAACTTTAGAATTTCATTAATGGATAGAAGCAAGCATAAGGGAGTTGGAATCTTCCTTTTGACGAAATAGTCAAATGAGTTTGATTTCATCAATAGAAAGTGAAGATGCTTGTGGTTACAAGAAAGTAAGTGGGTGCATAATAATATTTCTAAAATCTTGTGTGCTTGACACATTGTTGATTGAAAATAATATAATTTCTTGACACGAATTAGGACTTCTTTCAAAATAGTTTTTCAATGAAGTGCTTGGGCTAGGTAGCCTTGGTATTAGGCATAATTGTCCATAGAGATAGAATTGCCTAATAGGGTTAAGCCAAAATACATATTGAAAAAAATGGTAAAACAGTTTAGCATAAATTTCCAAGGAGTGATTCTTGCCGAAGTCACATGGAAAGAGTTTTAGGAAGATCCGGTGTCCTAAAACACCGATGAGAAAAATACATAATGGAGATTCTAGACACTTTTGTGTTTGTATTAATTATGTATTCGAGAGTATGTCAAACAACAAGATATGTCCGGTACTCCCAAGCAGTTGCGAGTAAAGATACCAAAGTGGTCAAAATATTCATCATAGGTTAGCGGCAAAAAATGTCGTTGAGTATTAAATTAGCACTAATGACATGTTTTCTCGCAAATGGAGATTATGAAGTTCTCGTTGTAAGTAGTTACATCGATACAGTCTTCATCAAACGCTCCAAACGATCATCGATTTATATTAAGGATTTTGTCTGATACACCAAATGGTGGCACAGTAAAGTTGGAATTGTTCAAAACAAGTTATGGTGGCGAATTCTATAACAGAGGCTAAGTATGTTGCCGCTTTAGAAGCGTCATAGAAAATTTTGAATCATACAGTTCATTCATGAACTTAGTATGGTTCCAAAGTATAGCTTTGGTCAATGGAACACTATTGTAGATACTTGCTCCATAGCTCAGTCTGAAGAATCAAGGTTCGGCCAGTGATTCACATATATACAAAGCCAAGTGCACACAAAAACATGAATTTTGTGAAAGTGTGAAAACATGAGGATATGCAAAGATACACACGGCCTTGAAGTTGTCAGGTCCGTTGGACAAAGACTATACCACAAGCGATGCATATTTTACACCAGTATACCACAAGCGATGCGTATTTTACACCGGTATGCCATGGGAGTCTGTAAGAGATGTGCCCTAGAGGCAATAATGAATGTTATTATTTATCTCCATGTTCATAATTATGTTTATATTCCGTGCTATAACTGCTCTGGCTCTCAACACTAGTGCAGAACCGGGGTTTAGTCCCGGTTCGTAAAGGCCTTTAGTGCCGGTTCCATAACCGGCACTAAAGGGTGGACACTAAAGGCCCCCCCCCTTTAGTACCGGTTCGGCACGAACCGGCGCTAAAGTGCCACCACGGGGCACGAGCCAGGCCACGGGTGCGGTAGATCATTAGTACCGGTTGGTAACACCAACCGGTACTAAATGTTTGTGGGTTTTGGTTTTATTTTTTATTTTTCCTTTAAATTTGTGTTATCAATTTAATTTAGGATTGTTTTACGTTATAATGAGTTGTTATACTTGATATGGATATGGATATGGCATATATATGTACTTGGTCACTTAGCTAGGATCCATCCAGTTCAAACTAATTTGCGGTTTCTTTCATAAATAAGTTATTCTTCACCCGAGGTAATCTTACGATCACTTCATAATTAAATTACATTTGGAATTCAAATAGTTACATTTCTATTGATTCACTACGTAAATTTTGATGTAAGAAAATAAAAATATAGGTCATAAGACAAGAAAATTTGGAGTTTATGTATATTTTACACTATGTTTTTACGTTTGTAATTTTACATAACATAAAATATTTTTTACGGCGATTATATATTTTCTTACGGTCTCTTTTTACGTCAGAAATAAGACAAAACTTACGGAACGTAAAATTACAGTGCCTAGGTGGTAAAATATAGGGGGGTGAAGAATAACTATTCCTCACCCAGGGTGACGAATAAACTCTTGCATCATATCATCACCAACAACAGTATATATATATATATACACATATACTAGCTAGCTAAAAATCATCGTAGTCGTCATTACCACTATTTAATCATCATAGTCATTACCGCTATCTAATCACTACCAACACTAGCTTAAAGAAGAAACATTTACTTGTAACAGAAGCAAAGATATCATCGAGTTCAACATGGTCATGATATTATAAGTGTTCACAAGCAAATCACTATTTGAGATTAATTAAGTTCAGGACGAGAATACAGACATGAGAGGACAAGTACTAAGAGCATGAACTAGCTAAATTACTCCTGCTGCTCCCTCTCAGGTAAAATAGCATAAAACATGTATAGCTCTCCTGATTCATCATACTGGAGCATGCAGATGAATCTGTCTCCTAATCGTGGGTTGCGCTTCTCCTTGCTGCCCCCTAGTACTTCTCTGCGATCGTTAACAATTTTGCTTCAATCTTTCACTATTAAGCATTCATTGCTTTCAGAAATCCCGAATGCACTCATGTGCAATGTAGGATATCTTGGTCGAAAGCTAACCACTGACATGCGACCTTTTGTCTCGATCCACCGAGGCACAACTGTCATCGGGAGTCCCTGTTGAAGAACATCGTATAATAATTAATAAACTTACCAATGAAAGTTTAGCTTCAAAAATAATGTATGCAAAAGATGCACTAAGGACAAATAGTAAAAATCTTACCATCTTTCCATTATAAATGTGACCGTAGTTCAATACGATTACTATTGGTCGCACGTTTTGAGTACTAACATTTCTAAGTGCAGGAAGAAAATTTGTCTTGACAGTATGAAGATCCTCAAGCCATGAAACATAATGACTTATCTCCTCGCAGTTTAGTTCAGCCCCGGGACAGTAGTAGGTCCTGTCTACCAAGCGCCGGACATGTTTGCTTGAACCGAAATAAGCTGACAATAGAAATTAGTTGTCAACTATTTTTGAATAAACAATATCAAAGAAATAAACATGGTTGAGAAAAACTCACATAATGTTAGAACTGGAGGCGTCTGCACATCGACCCAGATGTCTCTATTACCTTCAATATCATCTTCGGACGAATATCAAAGGTGATAACCAAATCAGGCTCAAATGCATAAGCCTTGCATAGTGCTTGCCAACTTTTGCATTCAAAATGGATGTATGTGTCTGCATTGTATAATTTGATTTTGAGAGTATACACATGCTCGGTCTTCAAGTAAACTCTCTTTACCTCCATATCATTCATCGCACTGAAACCTATCTTATTCAAGACAAAAATTCGAGCATGGCAGGGGATGCGCTAATAGAATAGTGAAAATTTAAAATTATAAGTTCAAGCAAATGAAGCATAAGTCATGCTTTATTACGAAAAAATACTTGCCGCTGTGACTTACTGTATCCACTTCGAATGTCTCATCCAGCTTGATGCTGAAGCGCCTATTATCAACAAGGAAATTTCTGTCGCACAGGCCGCGTTGGTCTTCACAGTGTTCACACATAATGAAATCTTTTTCATCGTCAGACGACATTTCCTATGTTCATATAGGTGAAACATTAAACACTTACTATCTAACATTAATTAATATCTAACTAATTCTAATATTCATCTAACATTTGACATTAATATCTAACATATATTTCTATCTAATTCATCTAACATTTGACATTAATCTAACATTTATATACACTAAAAATATATATATAAAAATAAAAAAACAGAAAAAATAAACTAGTTATGTTCTATATATAGGTGAAACATTACTAGTTCTATTATTTCAACTAATTCAACTAGTTCTATTAATTCAACAAGTTCTATTAATTAATTCAACTAAGCATTTACTAAAAATAAACTACTTATATTAATTCAACTAGTTCAAATCTCATATACCTAATTAATATTTAACTTTTCTATCTAATTCATATCTAACATTTGACATTCATCTAATTAACAATTTGACATGCATTAATCTAAAAAACAGAAAACAGAAAATAAGTAAAAAAAATTGTGTGTGTGTGTGTATGTGTGTGTGTACGTACGAGCGGGGGCGGCGGCGTACGGGCGGCCGACGGCGCGAGACGGTGACGACGGGGACGGCGCGACGGGGGCGGCGGCGTACGGGTGCATCCAGTTTTTGCCGTAACCCTCTCTACTTTTTTGAACATGCTATGTGGGTGAAATGATGATACCATGCCAAGTTTCAACCTTTTCAGAGTTCATTTGTAGTGCTTTTCAATTTCCAGGTCATTTAGTTCTCAAAACAAATCATTAAATGCATGAAAATATCAAATGAAGGCAGAAATGATTGAAAGTTGATGGCGACGCTTTGAATGGTGAATACTGAACGCAAAAAATATAAGAGCATTTAGATCATGATCTTATATTTCTTTACAGTCTGAATTGTCAATATGATCTTATACATAAAAAATACTTTGATCATCAATGGTCTTTTTGTGTACAATCTGAATTGTCAATATGAGTCCTCAACGATTTATAAACCGGTGAATGACTCATATTGCGGTCAGAAATTCTACACATAGAGTTCAATGAAGACCAAGTGCTTGTAATAGTTTGAGAATAAACATATTTAAGGTGGTAAAAGCCTTGTTAGGGGAGCGAGGTGGGACTAAAAACAGTTTGCCATAACCTCATTAGTACCGGTTCATGATACGAACTGGCACTAAATGGTGATGGTGGGGCCATAGCCTGACCGCAGGCTGCCACAGCCTCTTTAGTACCGGTTCGTGGCATGAACCGGTACTAAGGATGTGTTCGGTTTCAGGTACCAACTGGAATGGCATGGGTTGGACCCGTGCCTGGACCTGGTTCCTGCGTTTGGTACATAGCTGGAACGGGAACCAAGTCATTCCCACCGAGCGAATATTCGGGCCATATCCGGAACGCGTCGATACCTCCGAATCGAATGAATCACGCGGAACCGGTCGCTCTTTCCTCTCGCTCCACCGAAATCATATCGCGTCTCCTCTCTCTGGTCCGCCTCCCCTTGTCTCCCCCCTCCCTCCCTCTGCTCTCTCATGGCCACAACGTTCCCATCTGGGCAGCGGACCGGGCAGCAACCGACGGGGGCCGGTGGTTGTTGGTGCCGGCCACACCCTAGATGGCGGCCTGACCTGCAGGGGGCGGCTGCAATTTTTTGGCGACGACCAGATCTTCCGGGGAGCGGCGGCGGCCCAATCTGCTGGTGGGCAGCGGCGACTTGATTTGCTGGTGGGCAACGGCGGCCTGACTTGCCAATGAGTGGGCAGCCGATTTGATGGCGGCGGCGCCTGACCTGCTGCCCTGCTGATGGAACAACCTGACCTGCTGGTTGCGTGCAGTGACACGCAGGGACCTGGTGTTGTTCGGCGAAGACTAGCAGGCGAGCAACTTGTTCTTCCTCCGATCTGAAGCTTTCCTCAGTAGACTAATGGAGGCAGAGGAGCAGTGGCAGATCGCTAATGACAAACAAGAACCAGCCAACTAGTTCATTAGCTCTTAATCTTTGAGGAGTTTCACCGTGGCTTTAGGACTTACGAGTTAGAGATGAAACATCATTGTCATAATGTGCATTACTATCTTCTTTTTCTTGCTTTCATATATTTTTTACTCATCTGTGTAGATTGATCTTTTTTTTGTAGAAATATATTTTTTAGACTCAAGGTCATCTTGTAGAAGTGCTTTGGCGCAAGAGGAAATAGTTGCAGATACATTTGATGTCATATCTATCATGTTTTGTGAATGTGCCTTTTGTCAAAATGAACCGAATCCATTATGTTTTATCTCTCCAACCAAACACTGGAATGTAACCATTCCATTCCATGTATTGTCTCCAAACAAACACAAGAACGGAACCGACCCATTCCAGTGGAATGGAACCATGACATTCCATTCCACTTCGTTCCGCAACCAAACACACCCTAAAGGTTCGCCACGAACCGGTACTATTGATCGCCACCACGAACCGGTACTATTGATCACATTAGTGCCATTTTTTTACAAACCGACACTAATGTGCTTCACATTTGACCCTTTTTCTACTAGTGCAAGTCTACAATAACCACGAGGCTCAGAGGAAAACTCATATGCACGTGTGGAAAAATAAACGGAAAATGTATTCCTAGTCTGGCCTCTAAGACTAGCTCAAGTGTTTCATGATGGTTCTATTTTCCTGATCATGGGCATGACTATGTGTACAATTTTGAGGATACAATGTTAGAAGAACACGTGTGTTGATCAACCCGATTGATGTTATGCTATGAGATATCTTTGTCGCAAGTCAATGGTTAATAACACAGAGAAAGTTAATGTTTGCATAAATCCATAGACCATGAGAGTATTGAGTTTATTCATGCCTGCTTCATGAAATTTGGGGTTTGTTAAACGTCATTCGTAAAAGGGTAGCTATCACGGTGGCGTACGGGTTCATGGAAAAGTATGACAAGGGAATTGATAGCCCAAGATTGGGATTTTGTCCTCCGAGATGGAGGGATATTCTTGAGGCCTTCTCGGTATTACAGTATCCATCATTGTCTGGCTGGACATATCGTGATTTGATCACGGGGATACCGGAACGCGGGAATGAGAAAAGAGAACAAAACCGGTAACGTAATTGGCATAGTGGACAAAAGTTGTTGATCCACGGGGATGCCAATAAATCTCACCTCGGGTATTTGAAACATATCATGAAGCAACAGGAATAGCACATGACAACTAGAGGTTCACTCGAATAATTATTCATGTGGTATAGGGGTCAATATGAATGTCCACAGTTCCGCTATTGATGATTGATCGAAAAGCGTTCCAGTCATGTCTATATCTCACAGAACCTACGGGGTCACACACTTAAGTGTCATCTATCTACTAAATACTAGACTAGGATTCTAAGAGAAAGTCATCAGAAAAGTTACGGAGACGACAGGAAAGTTCGGGAGAGAAAACTGAAAGTGTTTCGGAGCTAACGAAATTGTTTAGGACGAAAAAAATGTTTCAGAATAAAACAATCATACCAAAAATGTTCCGGAGAGTATCCAAAATAATATTAGAGGGTGGCGGAAATCATCTGGGAGCTTCCGGAATTTTTCAGAAGAAATAGGCACGGAAAACATCTTGTCCCAGCGTGAGGGGACAAGATCCCACGAAACGTGAGGGTTGTTTTTGGGCTGTTTTGGGGACTCCCCCTTTAGGGGGCAGCCCCTTGTGACTGGATAAAGGTGTTGGGGCCCCCCATGGTGGTGGGTAGCCCCCACAAATGGTGGAGCTGGCTGGGTGGGGGTGGGGGCAAAATTTTGTGTTTTGACCCTTTTAGAGAAGTTGTTCGAGATCTGACCCTAGTTTGCAAACATTTTGGGATCTGGCCCTTTTCCTACTGCCAAGGGGCATGGCGGTAGGGGGTAAGAGCCTACCACCGAGGTCCCTGGCGGTAAGGTTGCACGCCCTACCACAAAAAAATTCTAAGTTTCAGACACAGTGCGTGTGCGCACCTACCGTTGGGCAACTTTGCGGTAGGGTTACACATGCTACCGCCATCCCCTGTGATGGTAGGGATGCGTTGCGCTGACGTGGTCAAGTTCCTTACCGCCAGGGGCCTTGGCGGTAGGCTGTTATACCCTACCGCTATACCCCCTGGCGGTAGGAAAAGGGTCAGATCCCGAAATTTTTGCAAACTAGGGTCACATCTCGAACAACTTCTCCAAAAGGGGTCAAAAAATGAAATTTATCCGCGGTGGGGCCCCATGTTGGGGCACCATGGAGAAGGGAACATGTTTTCCCCTTGTTTTGTGGGAACATGTTTTCCTCTTGTTTTGTTGGTGCATGTTTTGTGGGCTGAATTTAAGCCCCTCCTCCACCCCATCCACCACTATATAAGGAGTAGGACATGAGCTCTCCAACTCGCTCCAACTCTCTAAAAAATGGCATGCATGATCTGCCTTTCTTTCTCCCTCACACGAAATAGTTTCGTACTGCTGCAAGGCTGTCTAGTTTCTGGTAGGGATTAGTTCTGGGCACCGAAGCCCTGCTGCATAGGTGACACCGTATGCGTGCAACCAAGTAGAGAGGTCGTATATTAGATCTTATGTTCGTGGGGCCTCCCGAAGGGCTGTCCGGGGGACCGTGTGAGAAATTGTTGGAAGGCCTCCAGAAGGGCTGTCCGAGGGACCATCCGAGGGAGAAAATCCTCACGGTTGGGAGGATGTAAATTCCTAGTTGCGGGGATCTGGACCAACGATCTTCACCGACTCTACTTCCGCTGCGCTATGAGTCTGTAACCATAAGATCAAACCTTGTATGCATCTTCGGAGTGGTCCTGGGCTGGTGCTTAGGTATGATTTTTTTTGTTTTCTGTCGCGATACCCTACAATTATAGCATAGCTACAACAGTGGTGCATTGAACAATACTTTTGGTCTTGTAGGTATAGGTGTGCATCATACCATCTTTTAGTCCATCTAACAAACAATATATGGCACACGATTACTATCACCTCGGACGTTGTCAAAGTGTGAGTGTAGAGCACTTAGTATAAAAGATAGGCTCCTTTCCAGCCTAAGTGACGGACCAAAAATGAGAGGACGAAAAATTTCTCATATAATTTTAGGTAGATAAATAAAGAAGGATGATATTCAATTACGTCGTTATCCATGTTTGTCCAAAAAAGGTCTAATCACGCAAGCCATCTCATTCCAATCATCTGTTTTCTCGTTGATGGAAAAAACTTCAAGTAGAGACCCTATTTGGGACAACTTTTCCATCCAACCTAGATTGGTCCCTTCACTTAGTGTCGCCGCCACTTCCCATTTCAGTTCTTTTCTTTGCTATTGATCTTGTATCATCTTCCTCCTAGGTACTTCTTCACAAGGAAAAGTTGTATTATATGCAAAGTTAGCTAACATGTTGTAATTTCAACACTCGTCAGTCCTTTTGAAGAAAAATTTGGACATATAAAAGGAATAATAAATAAATTCACAAAATTTCCAAAATTTTTGAGTAATGGAACACCGTCTTGTCTTCGTGTTGTAGCATCCATCGGGGTGAACTAGTGTATACAACCATTGCATCTCAACTTTGTTTTCTCCAAACATAATAGCTAAGGCAATGCGATGGAAGTATGAGATTTAGACCTCATCAGACAAACATTGTGTGTTCTATCATAGCTTAAACGCTTTCTATTAATCGGGTGTAACTGACAGTCTTAAGATACATGAGGCCATATAGGAAGGTTAGTTGCTTCCAGACTAGACATTTTTCACATGTCAAATCTATGTGTTGCTATATTTAGAAATATAGGGAGAGCATATAGGAGCGTCATATTAACGTGGAATGTGCTCTCGGGTGATAGCTAACTTTGCATATATCTTGATGGAAATATGGGATTTAGACCTTATTAGACAAACATTGACCGTTCTATCATAGCTTAAACGCTATCTGACCATCAGGTGTAACTGAAACTCTTAAAATAGAGTGGCAGTATCATGATTGTTATATTGCAGAGGCCAAACTAAGAGAAGAAATGTGTCATAATGTCGTAATAATGTATAATTTCAACACTATAAAACATAGTTACATTGGTAATGGTTTTAAACTGCTTCTTTGATTGCTAATATTAATATTGTTTATGAAAAGTGAACTTACTCGCTAATTTGGTTTCTTAAATGTTTGTTCACGCAATTGTAAATAAATGTCTTTACAATTAAAAAAATGTCACTGACATTCAAAAAATAACTTCGTAGCATTTATTAGAAATTGTACATGAAATGTAAAATTTATTTGCATAATTGTAACAAAAAATATCTCATTCAATTTTTTTCTATACATGAAAAAATGTCCACATGTTTGAAAAATATTCCTCCTATTTATTCAAAAACAAGAAGTGAAAATTTCTCTGAGCGTAATATTTAAATAAGTTCCTACCGTTAAAAATATTATATTTAAAAATAGTACAAGTTTAATAAATATGTTCATGAAGTTTGTATGATGGCCTCATGCTGATAGGGGTTGATTTGTTTGTGCATTTCCTTCCTTTTTACCAACATATTTTCGTTACAAGTTGATTGGGTATTCTTCACCTTGGAAGGCTTTGAAGTTGTAGACTTCTGTGCTTTGTTTATTTTTTCTCTTTAATGGCATTAGGCCCATGATTTACTCTTAGATTTTTTATCTGCTTTTCTAGTGAGTCTAGTGCCTTCATGATAACCAACATCATTATTAGTAGGGTTAATTGGATAAATGCCAATCAAATTCTGGCGATTCCGAGAAATGCCACTACAATTTCCAAACTTTGAAAACTGCCACTGCAATTTTTTGCACACTTTGAGAAACGCCACTGCAGACTTTGAAAAATGCCACTGGAAATTGCATTTCAAACTTTGGAAATTACAGTGGCGTTTCTCGGAATGGCCAAAATTTGGTTGGCATTTATCAAATTAACCCTTATTAGTAGAATGTGAATTACCATATACATTTTCAAATGGCATAGGCGTGACATCTCTGGTCCCTAGCTCAATAGTTGAATTCATCTTAGATGACATACAAAAACTTGAGAAGCATAGATTGTTGTCATGAGATTCATGCAACAATTGCGTTAGCTCGCTAGTCCTGAATATGTCCCTCACCTATGTCACCTATTGTCTGCTAGAGGGGAAGGTTAGACACACCATGCAAAAAGGTTATGTAATTTTTTAATAAATTCTTAGTATTAAAAAAAATGTCTGTGATATGTAAAAATATCCACATGTTTAATAATTTTTTTATGAAGTTAGTATGATGGCCTCTTGCAGCGGAACCTGATCCTCTAACATCCTCAAGGGATGTCACGTAAGCTACTGTAACCGTGACATTCCTCCTTCACATCCATATGGTTAAGCCTAAAATGATTATAATTAATTTGCAAATTTTAAATCTACTGTATATATTTACAAAAATTACGTACAAACAAAATTATGGTGCAATAAAATTATTTTTTGATTTACTTTTGTACATGCTACAGTAAATCATGTACACATATTTTTGTACATGCTACAGTACCCTAACATCCCTTCTTCGTTTTACACACACATTTCACTGTAGCTTCGTGACATCCCTTGAGGATGTTAGAGGATCCAAGCAACAGAGTGGAGGGGGCATGTATTGTAGCATAGCAACAATAGTGCTAGATGACATTTTTGGGCTTCTAAGCATAAGTGTGCATCATACCGCATTTTAGTCCATCTAACAAACAATACATGTCAGACGATTACTATCACCTCGCACGTTGTCGAAACGTGAGTGTAGAGCATTCAGTATAAAAGATAGGCTCATTTCCAGCCCAAGAGTGACAGACGAAAAATGGGAGGAAGAAAATTTTATAATCTAATTTTAGATAGATAAATTAAGAAGGTAGATACTAAATTATTTCCTTATCCATTTTACTACCAAAACAAATGGTATAATCATGGCAACCATCTCATTCAAATCATCTGTTTTCTCATTTAAAACCACTGCATGTCAACTTTGTTTTTTCTAGTTAGCAAACATAATAGCTAAGGGAATGTGATGGAAGTATGGGATTTACATCTAATCAGACAAACATTGACTATTCTATCATTGCTTAAACGCTTTCTGACAATCGGATGTAACTGAAAGTCTTAAGGTAGAGGAGGCCATGGTAAAAAAACGTCCCTATATAAGGTTCTCAAACTATACATAGAACATACTAGTACACATGCCCGTGCGTTGCAACGGGCGATAAATTTTAGTATTCCGCAACACTTCATATTTTCAATTTTGACTAACGTCAAGTATCCTTAGTATCACATTTGAATAAAAGCCCCCCTAACATTGTTTGTAAGGATGTATTTCAGCTCCGCACTTTCATCTGATGACAAAGTAGTGGTGCATGGAATGGCCGTTCAATTTTTTTTATTGTTCAGAATAACACTAATATTTTTCTGTAATTTTCGGAAATATTATTTGAAAATTTTAGTTTTTTATAATTAATTCATTTTTGTATGAGCAACAATTTCATTTGTAATTTTTTGCACTTTTTGGTCTTGGACGAAATATAAGGACTTGGTATACATAACATGCACACTTTCAGAAAAAGATGTGAATATTTCTCAGAAAAAGAGATGAGAATAATAAAATTTAATATTATGTATTAATTCCAACTCAGTTTTCTACAAAGTTTGTAAAACTTCGAAATATTTGAAGCTCTGTTAAATCCCGGCTAAAAAAATCAATTTGCTGGAAACAAAATAGTTTTTGTTTGAGTAACCATAAAATAGAAAAAAAAGATAAACACACTCAAGAGGCAGCCCCGGCCCATCTTTCTTTAAGGCCACTAAGTTAGCCAGCACACCCGCAACGCCAGCCTCTTCTCGGAGAGAAAAAAAACTCCAGTCTCTTCCATTGCTCTGTCCTCATTCTCGATGTAGAACAACTCCGGCACTCTTCCATTGCTTTGTCCCCTCCAGCCAACACTTCCATTGCTTTGTCCCCTCCAGCCAACACTTCCATTGCTTTGTCCCCTCCAGCCAACACTTGCTCCAAAACGATGCCCCCAGGAGGGAGAACGACATCGAAAAGTCGCCATCGTCCGATCCGGTAGATCCAGATCTAGGGTTTCTCCCGGAACCTTCTGATAAGGTTGACGTGACCTGCAACGACGATGCCTCGAGAAGGGAACGACGTCCGAGACGCCGCCATCGTCCGCCATGACCGCAGTCAGACGCGATTTTCACCGAAAGCCACGGCGTCCCGATCTCGCGGTTGGCTGGAACAGAGCCCTCCGCCGAACCGGTGACGTCGCCGCTGATCCGGTCCCACCGCCGTGCGACGCCCCCGATGGAGATCCCGATCGAGATCGAAACGACCTCGACCGAAACCCCGCCACCAGCACCGCCGCACCGCGCCACCTCCTCCTAGCCCAGTCGCCGCCGGATCCAGCCGTCCCCGCCTCCGGGAGACCAGCCGGACGAGGCGCCCCTTGTCCCCGATCAGACGACCCGCGTTGCCGCCACGAGGACCAGAGGAAGAAGGGAATGCCCCGCCGCCGCCCACGCCGCACGGGCTTCGCCCGTCGGGCGCACTCCGGCGGCGGCGAGGGGAAGGAGACGCTGACGAGACGACGGCGGCGGCGGCCGATCGAGATCTCCCGAGGGACGCACCCGATGGTTTGCAGATGCTCGCTCCTCTTGCTGCTTCTGTGGACGCTCCTCATTCTCGATGTAGAACAACTCCGGCACTCTTCTGCTCACTATCGCCTCGCTCTATCTCCCCGATCCGCCTAGGAGCCTGCTGCACGCGGCCAACTCGCTGTCCTCTGCCTCAGCTCGCCGTCCTCCTGCCATCGCTCAGCGGCGAGAGCACCACAACGCCGCTCGCTTTCCTCCCGCCGACCTCCTCTCCTCCCAGATCTCTGCAGAGCGCGTCCTCCTGGCCGACCTTGCGTGTGCGCCGGCCGCCGCTTCACACACCAGCGCTGCCACCTTGTTGTCGTCCCAACGAGCTTCCCAACAGCCACCGTTGGCCTCTCCATTCTCCCCCGCGCATGGCTGCCCTCCGCCTTTCCATGCTTCCGTGACGCGCCTCGGTGCCAGTAAGTCCCGAGACCGGCGAGCCACTGCCCTTCGGGTGATGCGGTGCTCCCGCGTATGCCCCTGTGGCGGGCCGGCTGGTGCCGGGATTAGGCGCGCACTGCGGCCTCGGCTACAATTTTTGACTGGTTAGTCCTTCTTCCCGCTCAGCTGCTCTCTTGTGGCATGCGAGTAGAATTCACTTCGATTAATTAATTACATCTTCGATCTGGTTTAGCATTTTAGAACCGATTTGGTCGCAGTTGGTAGATTTAGTGGTAACCTCACCTCACTCCATAATGGTTCAACTGTCTTTGCTACAAATCTGCAGGCTCTCTGCTCCAAATGTGTGTTGAGCATTTTCTTGAATGACATGTAAGTAACTGTCAGAAAGTATCCCAATTGCAAGAAAGCAAGCTTGCACAATGGAATTTGCTACTTGTTCATAGAACCACAATTCCAATCATAAGTTTAACAAAGTTTTAGTAAGCAAATCAGCTCACCGTCACAACCACCACCGTGTTTCCCGTTGATGAAGACATTGGGAACAGTCCTCAGCCCAGTCCACTCAGCAAGAGCTAACTGAATCTCAGGTCCATGGCCTTGATAAAAGATAACATGGGTTAGTTCAAAAGAGTTTCTCCCAAGTCCTGTGCCGATCATCCCAATGCAGAGCCAATACATGATGCAATTAGAAGTTAGAACATGCTTGATGTTTATCATGAGCGTCCAGTAATCACCTAGCTGCATGCTGCAGATGAGTAGTAGAGTAGTACGACTGGGAGCAGTGTAAAAAAAATGTTTTGCTCACAACATGTAAACACTCAAAAGAAGAGTAACTAATCTGAGGTTCGGATGATAGCACTTAGATTACATAGTGCTTCATAGTTGTGTGCTTCCGACCACAATTGCTTCTTCTTTGTTGCCAGAAAACTCAATTGCTTCTTTATTGTATAACCAATCATCAAAGCTCCCAAGAGATTTGAGATCACACTCACATCATTACTTAGTGAGCTTACTGATTACTTACAGAATCATTGTTCCAGAAATGGTGCTGTCATATTAAATTCTTTTCGAGGCCACAGCAGTACGAAGCTCTTAAATTGAATATGTACAGTATTCCAACAAAACAGTACACAGGGAAATCCAAATGCAGGAAAATAACTTGCATTAAGCTCTTATAAACCCAGCAAGTACACCATTTCAACGGAACAGTACACAGGAACATCTGGATGTAGGAAACTTAAGGTTATTATTCATCAAAATTGTTGGGAGCTTGTTACCAGCAAGCTGAGTCTGATCAAACTATCTACATCACTGTCAGGTATTGCATATTCTGTCTACCAATGTACAATAGACTTGCATGTATCTCTAATGCACAGCACTGTAATTCAGGACCATGGGCTGCAATTATAATAACAAAAATTATATACAGGCATGAATCTCTAATTGGTAGACCCTCGTATTCAGGTCAGGCATAGCACAATGTGGTTGTTGGGACATAGGCGAACAGGAACGAGGCGAAGACGAGCCATAATATACATGCATAACACTAATGCATAATCAAGCTGAGTCTGACCAACCTATCTACATTACTGTCAGGTACTGCATATTCTGCCTACCAATGTACAATATACATGCATGTATCTCTAATGCATAGCACTCATTCAGGACCTTTAATCTTTGTCCTAGAGGATATGTTGCTTGGCATGGGCTGCAATTATAATAACAAAAATCATATGCATGCATGAATCTCTAATTGATAAGCCCTCGTATTCAGGACAGGCATAGCACTGTGTGGCTGCTGCGACGCCGGCGAACAGGAACCTGGGCTTGCGGCGGAGGCGAAGACGAGCCATAGAGTTGTAGGAGCGAGCAGCAGAGCGAAGGGAGGCTCGGAACAACAGCTCTAGCAGGTGGCGCGGTGGAGCGGTGACGGCTACGCTCGCCGGTGGTGGTGAGGCGTGGAAAACAAAAACCATGATTTCAACTCTTTGTGCACATACCTCAAGCGTAGGATCGGCCGACGAATTTCCGGCGAACTATGAAGCACTGTTGGAAGCCAACTTGTTTTTTGTCGAAGTCTGATGAGGCGACATCGGACAGTCTTTTGGCGAAGTAGCATGAGACAACTTGGACATATTTTGTCGGGCGTCGTCTTCTTTTTCAGCGAAGTCGGTGGAGGCAACAGCGGGCAGACTACCGGCAAAGGTGGACAGATTCTATCGGACGATGTCTTGCTTTCCGGCGAAGTCAGCGGAGGAGACATTGGGTGGACTTGAGGCGAACTTTCGATGCAAATGCGGATTTCTGGTCGAGCCTTACATCTTATAGCAGCCGGTTTTGTGTGAAATTCGAGACGAGTAAAAGAAAATATGGCTGATTGGCTGGAGACGTACGTTTTTATAGGGGTGGCTGGAGACATACGTGAACGGACGCGCAAGGTCCTAAGCTCGATCCCACCTCAGGCCAGCTTCTACAGGCCCACGGAAATACTTTTGGCCCAGCTTTTAAAGGCCCATATAAATACTTTTGGCCCAGGTCTGTATCTGTACAAACAGGCTGAGGCCCAAGCACGCAGCAACGGACGCAGAATTTAGATCGATCAGCGTTTAGTACCACCTCGTACGTGATGGACGGACTGACATTGCGTGAACCAAAACTAACGGAAAAAAAAACTAATCGCGAGACGAAACCAAAAATATCACCTTGCTTTATTAGTACATATAGTATAGATATAGATATAGATATAGATATAGATAGGACGGTCAGTTGTTTCCAGATTAAACATTGTTCACATGTCAAATCTACTTGTTGCTATATTTCAAAATGTAGGGAAAACATATAGGAAGGTCATATTATCATGGAATGTGCTCACGAGTGATAGCTAAATTTGCAAATAATGTGATTGAAGTATGGGATTTAGACCTCATAACACAAATACTAACAGTTTATCATAGCTTAAACACTTTCTGACCATCAGGTGTAACTAAAACTCTCAAGATAGAGTGGCAGTATCATGATTATTATATTGTAGAGGCCAAGCTAAGAGAACAAATATGTCATATTGTCGTAATAATGTTCAACTTAGTATAAAACATAGTTACATTGGCAATGGTTTAAAACTACTTCTTTGATTACTAATATTAATATTGTTTACGAAAAGTGAACTTAGCCGCAAATTCGGTTTCTTAAATGTTTCATCACGCAATTTTAAATAAATATCCGTACAATTCAAAAAGTGTTAAGGACATTTAATAATGTTTAAACATTAAAAAATAAGCTTGTGGCATTTATTGGAAATTGTACATGAAACATAAAATTTTATTCGCATAATTGTAGCAAAAATATTTCATTCATTTTTTTTGAAAATGAAAAATATGACACCTTTGAAAAATGTTCCTTCCATTTATTAAAAAATAAGAAATGTAAAAGTTCTCTGAGCATAATAAGTTCCTACCATTAAAAATCATTAGATTTAAAAATAGTCACAAGTTTAATAAATATGTTCATGAAGTTAGTATGATGGCCTCTTGCTGATAGAGGTTTGTCCGTTTGTGCATTTACTTCCGTTTTAACATATTTTCTCTCCCAGATTGGCTGGGTATTTTTCTCCTTGGGAGGCTAAGTTTTGGACTTCTGTGTTTTGCTTATTTTATTTATTTGTAACGACGTTAGGCCTATGATTTCTTCTGAGCTTTTTTATCTGGTTTTCTAGTCATGACAGTGGCTTCATGCTTATCAGTATTTTTACTAATAGCATTTGAATTACCAAATACATTCTCAAATACCATAGGCGTGACATCTCTTGTCCCGAGCTCAATGGATGAATTCATCTTAGATGACATATAAAAACTTGAGAAACATAGATTGTTGGCATGAGATTCATGCAACCATTGCTTTAGCTAGTCCTGAATATGTGCCTCACCCATGCTAGATATTGTCTTCTAGAGGGGCAGGTAAGAGACACCATGCAAAAAGGTTATGTAAAAAAGTTTTCAATAAATTCCTAGCGTTAAAAAAAATGTTCGTGATATGTAAAAATATCCACATGTTTAATAAAGATTTCATGAAGTTACTATAATGGCCTCATGCAGCCTGCAAGCAACATAGTGGATGTGGCATGTATTATATCATAACAGCAATAGTGGCGGGATGGCCAACATTTTTGGGCTTGTAAGCATAAGTGTCCATCAAACCGTCTTTTAGTCGATCTAACAAACAATACGTGTCAGATGATTACTATCACCTCGCACGTGGTCGAAGCGTGAGTATAGAGAACTGAGTATAAAAGATAGGCTCGTTTACAACCAAAGAGTGACAGACGAAAAATGGGAGGAAGAACAATTTCTCATATAATTTTAGGTAGATAAATTAAGAAGGTAGATATTATATTATTTCCTTATTGATTTTTCTTCCAAAAGAAATGGTCTAATCACGACAGTCATCTCATTCCAACCATTAGTTTCCTCGTTAACGGCAAAAACTTCAAGTAGAAACTCTATCGGAGACATCTCTTCCATTCAACCTAGTTAGGTCCCTTCACTAGTGTCACCGATCCTTCCCCTTTCACTTTTTTCTCTTTGCTGTTGAGCGTGTATCATCTTCCTCCTAGGTACTTGTTCACAGGGAAAAGTTGCATTATATGAAAAGTTCATTAACATGTTTGTAATTTCAACACTCATCATTCCTTTTTAGTGAAATATTGGACATGTAAAAGGAATAATAAATAAATTCATTGATTTTCAGAAGTTGTTAGTAATGGACCACCCTTTTGCCTTCGTGTAGTAATATACACCATGGTGATCTAGGGTTTACAACTGTTGCGTGTCAACTTTGTTCTCGCTAGTTAGCAAACGTCATAGCAAAGGGAATGTGATGGAAGTATGGCATTTAGACCTCAGCACACAAACATTGACTGTTCTATCATAGCATACACACTTTCTCACAACCGGGTGTAACTGAAAGTCTTAAGATAGAGGAGGCCATGGTGAAAACGTCCCCATATAAGGTTCCCAGACTATACGTAGAACATATAGGAAAGTTAGTTGCTTCTAGAACAAACATTATTCACATGTCAAATCCTGTTGCTGCTATATTTCGAAATGTAGGGTGAACATATCAGAACAAAAATCATGTTATCATGGAGTGTGCTCTCGATTGATAGCTAACTTCGCATATAATGTGATGGTAGTATGGGATTTATACCTCATCAGACAAACAATGACAGTTCTATCATAGCTTAAACGCTTTCTGACCATCAGGTGTAACTGGAACTCTTAAGATAGAGTGGCAGTATCATGATTGTTATATTGTAGAGAACAAGCGAAGAGAAGAAATTTGTCATAATGTCGTAATATTGTATAACTTCAGCGCTAAAAAACATAGTTACATTTGTATTGGTTTGAAACTACTTCTTTGATTACTAATACTAATATTGTTCATGAAAGGTGGGCTTAGCCGCTAGTTTGCTTTCTTAAATGTTTGTTCACGTAATTTTAAATAAATGTTCTACAATTGATAAAAATGATAATGACATTTAATAAATGTTCAAACATTCAGTTCATGGCATTTATTAGAAAATTTTAATTGAATGAAAATTTTATTCACATAATTGTACCGAAAATATTTCATTCAATTTTTTATGAAATTTAAAAAATGTCCACACATTTAAAAAATATTCCTCCCATTTATTGAAAAACAAGAAGTGTAAAAGTTTTCTGAGCGTAATATTTGAATAAGTTCCTACCATTAAAAACTCATTATATTTAAAAATAATGAATTTTTAATAAATATGTTCATGAAGTCAGTATGATGGCCTCCTACTAATTGAGGTTGTTTTGTTTGTGTATTTACTTCCTTTTTATGGACATGTTCTCGAACAAGCTGACTAGGTATTCTTCTCCTTCGGAGGCTTTGCAGTTGTAGGCTTCTTTGTTTTTGTTATTTTTCTCTCTTTAACGACTTTAGGCCTATGAATTCCTCTTAGGTTTTTTTATCTGGTTTTCTAGTAAAGTCAGTTCCTTCATGATAACCTGCATCATTATAAGTAGCACGTGCATTACCATATACATTCTCAAATGCTATAGGCGTGACATCTCTTGTCCCTAGCTCAATGGATGAATTCAGCTTAGATGACATATAAAAACTTGAGAAACATAGATTTTATTCATGATTTTTTTACTGGACCATCTTTGTAAGGCAACCTTTCCTTTTATCCCAGCAATAAATTCTATAACCCCTCCCCTCCACTTCCCTCCGCCCACAAGCTTACTTCGTGTGATCTCCGTCCGTCTTCGACATGGCAGGTAGCGGATCCGAGTCTTATACCTCCTGATCCGTTGACTGTTGGGAACTCGTCCCACGAGACCCCGAGGAGGAGATGGCGGTCTGCGTTGCGCTGCGCCACTCACGGGAGGAGTCTGCCCAACAACGGTCGGACTCGATCCAGCGGGAATCCATTGCGTCCGCCCAAATGACGCATGGATCCGACGTGAGGCGCTTTGTCGTTGCCTCGTCGAAGGCAGTGCAGTCCGTCTGGCGTCTGAACACGTGGCGGAGGTGCTTATCAATTTGGTACCAACTTAACATTTCTATAAATAGAAGGTTAGGTGGAATGCGTGCCAGATGTGATAGTTTCTTCTTCTTTAGAAAAAGATGTGTTAGTTTAGGTGGTTAAAGTGCTGGGTTGCCTTAATTTTGTAGTAGTGAGCCTCAATGCGCATGACTAGGATTCTAAGATAAAGTCATCAGAAAAGTTTCAGAGATGACGGAAAAGTTCAGGAGAGAAAACCGAAAGTGTTTCGGAGCTACCGAAATTGTTTCGGAGAAAAACAAAAATGTTTCGGAATAAAACAATCATACAAAAAATGTTTCGAAGAGTATCCAAAATAATATTAGTGGGTGGCGGAAATGATCTGGGACCTTCCGGAATTTTTCAGAAGAAAAAGTCACGGAAAACATCTTGTCCCAGCGTGAGGGGACAAGATCCCACGAAACGTGGGGGTTGTTTTTGGGCTGTTTTGGGGGCGCCCCCCTTTAGGGGGCAGCGCCTTGTGACTGGACAAAGTTCTTGGGCCCCCCCATGGTGGTGGGCAGCCCCCACAAATGGTGGAGCTGGTTGGGTGGTGGTGGGGGCAAAATTTTGTGTTTTGACCCTTTTAGAGAAGTTGTCCGAGATCTGACCCTAGTTTGCAAAAAATTTAGGATCTGGCCCTTTTCCTACTGGTAAGGGGCAGGGCGGTAGGGGGTAACAGCCTACCGCCGAGGTCCCTGGCGGTAGGGTTGCACGCCCTACCGCAAAAAAAATATAAGTTTCAGACACAGTGTGTGTGCGCACCTACCGCCGGGCACCTTGGCGGTAGGGTTACACATGCTACCGCCATCCCCTGCGACGGTAAGGATGCATTGCGCTGACGTGGTCAAGTTCCTTACCGCCTGGGGCCTTGGCGGTAGGCTGCTCTACCCTACTGCCATACCCCCTGGCGGTAGGAAAAGGGTCAGATCCCGAAATTTTTGCAAACTAGGGTCAGATCTCGAACAACTTCTCCAAAAGGGTTAAAAAATGAAATTTATCCACGGTGGGGCCCCATACCCCCTCGCATTTTCCTGAATTTAATTTATTCTCAAATTTATTTCAGCGGTTACCTATCATCGCCGTGCCTAAGAAAATGAATGCCCTGTGTAGGCCCTAGTTACTACAACCCTGACGAAAAGAAAATATTGGAGCTCTTCTCTACTCTCCAATGTTCTAAGTGAACTACTGAAACGTCACACATTTTTTGGCATCTATGATATGATATTTCGAAGAAACATTGGATTATTTAGCCAAAAACCTATCAAAAAGACACATTTTGGAGATCGAGTAAGCTCTAAAACAAATCTTTATTGGGTTTTCCCTATATTTGTACTTGTAGAAAGGGAAATGATTCCCTTGATCCAGCCGATCTTACAGTTTCATCCGCCGCTTCCCACAACTTATCCTCACAGGAGGCTCACCTCTTCCGAGCAAACCCACCGATGTCCCCAACACTTATCAACCATGGCATCAGTGAGGCTGCTCTTCCTGCTCCATGGCGTTGGGCGATCCCGCTGCTCTGTTTCAAAAATAATGCAACAAATCGCCACTGCGGTGCACTGTTGCAGCCAGGTCCTCGCACGGTCGCCGGTGTTCCTGACCGCCTCCACCATGACAGTCGGCCATGCACGGTGCGTCACCTCGTGGTGAGGCGACCTGGTGGAGGTCTGGCGCTCATCGACGACGACGTGATGGCAGGGATGGGCGGCGCCGCTCCTCCCTCGTCGCTGTTTTGACGGGAGCTCGCGCCGAACAACAATGATTTTTTTCTTGAAACATCCTCCTTGTTTCAAGAAAGGTTTCTGCAACATTAGTGATACTGCAAAACGTTATCCCGTAACAGCGAAGATATTTTTTTTGCAATATTAGCTTTGTTGCAAAAAAAAATCTGCAACAATACCTATGTTGCAGAAGTTCTCCAACATAAACTCTGTTGAGGTAAATACATCAGGAGTCACGGAACTTGCACGTGACCGTCAGTTTGGTGCATAAACTTGTAAAGTACGTGTTTCTAGCCATCTAACTTGTCCTCAAGTTCATATACGATGCTTTCTGTTGTATTCGGCCATATCCCACACACACGTGGCATGCCAAGTTGCGGGGGCCCATTGTCAGTGGCTAAGGCTGCAGGTAATCCGTGAGCACTGTTTTTTCTTTCTTCAGAAAGCACCCTTATATTTTATTTACACAAAAAATCCTCAAATAAAATTGAAAATGCCAGTGCAGGGGATGGGACTCGAACCCACAACCTGCTGCGATTAGCAGCGCAAGCATAACCACTCCCAACTGACATTTGACAATTAGCTATCACAGTTAGCTTTATATAACATGGACAGTATTAATTAAAGTGGAAATTGAAACGAAAAAAGGCTGTGCAAAAAATGTATAGCCGTGTGTGCAATTAAAGAGATATAGACAATTTATCTTTTGTATTCTTCTTTGTTTTTTCCTATGTAAATAAACAACTTATATCCTCGATAAACTTTTCTAAAAAATTAGCTAAAAATTTGTTTGAATTTGAATAATTTTAAATTTAAAAATCTAGATAAAAGGATATATAGTGCAGAATGAATGTATGCAATTTTTTTGAACAAATCAACTAATTTTTTGTTTGAATTCTAATAATTTTAAATGAAAAAATACAATGCATTATGAATGCACGTAAATTCTTTGGAAAAATCAATCAAAATTGTGTTTGAATTTGGATAATTTAAAATTTGAAAATCTATATAAAAGGAAATATAGTGCAGAACGAATGTAATATTTTTTACATAAATCAACTTAAATGTTTTTCAAAATTAATAATTTTAACTTAAAAATCTAGTACATAATGAATGAACATAAATTCTTGTGGACAAATAACTGAAAATTGTGTTTTAATTTAAATGATTTTAAACCTGAATATATAGATAAAATAAAATATAAGTCAGAATGAATGAACGTGATTTTTTTGAAAAATCAACTTTTTTAATTTGAATAATTTTAAATTTAAAATCTAGATAAAAGAAGATATACTGCAGAATAAATGTACGTAAATTTCTTTTGGAGAAATCAGTGGAAAGATTGTTTGAATTTGAATAATTTTGAAAAATCTGGATAAAAGAAAATATAGTTTGGCTGATTGCATTGATAAATAGCAACATACACACGAACATTTATTCCCCACATGAACATTTTGTGAAATGTGTGAACATTTTAAAATGCAACTTACATTTTTTTAATTACACAAATATTTTTGAAAATGTTTAAGTATTTTTTAAATGTCACGTACTTTTTAATGTAACACATAAACATTTGTTAAATGTCACAAACAACAGA
This sequence comes from Aegilops umbellulata, assembly GCA_032464435.1. Lineage (NCBI taxonomy): Eukaryota > Viridiplantae > Streptophyta > Magnoliopsida > Poales > Poaceae > Aegilops > Aegilops umbellulata. The sequence goes on along the minus strand of CP136056.1, from coordinate 533,517,470 downwards.
ATGTTAGGCTTTTGTGCATCAATTTATTCCTGCGGGGAATAACACGCCATGTTTTTGGTTTTCGTTTAATAATTTGTTGGGCTGAGCGAACATTGTGTTAAAAAACATTTCGTTTGTTAGTTTTACATCAATTTATTCCTCGTTGAGTGGCTACTGCAGTTATCTTATGATTAATAATTGAGAAGGATGTCAGTAAGAATCCCCGGCCGCTATTTTTTATTCATGTTTCTCATCGTAAGACACTATGTGCCGACGCATGCTCAATTAAATAAAAGCCGAGTGTTATTTTTCTTCCAAAAAAAATTTAATCCATGGTTCACCTAACACCTCGCCACTAACCGTCACTGACATATGGTCTGCATTCATGCCGACACGGTACTTAAGCACGAGATACAACTGGAAACGGAAGAAGTGACCGTATCTGCACGCATAAACAAGTTATGTGACTACAATGATGTATTTTACCCCGCGCAAAAAAAAAAGATGTATTTTACAACTTTTAGCGTTAAACTGAACATCAGATGCAAGTTCTATGACTGCCACTGATATTACCTCAAATCTGTTGCAAATGTCCGAGCGCAACATCAACCTTGTTGCAAAGCTAGAGGCGGAATCTAACGGCCATCCCGCGTTAATCCAATGGCTTGCGAGGCTGAGCGACACGTAGCAGCGCCAAAAAACACTTCAGAAAAGTAAAGCACCACCAAAATGCACAAAACTGCATTTACCAAAAAAACAAATCCGTGTTTATTAGGATCGGTCCTGGACATTGTCAGAGAAGTTAGGCCATCGATGCCAGCAAACCGTACCAGATATGGGGGCTCTCCCAGTGACCACGTCGATCACCGTGGTCGTCGCTTCTGAACAATCTTAGGCTGCTTCTCCGCGCAGCTTCAAATCATCCTGCAACAGTATGCTCGTTGGTGTAGTTGAAAGATGAAGAGATACTCCTTCAATGCAGGATGAGAGAGGGATATGACATGGGCAGGCTTTAGTATAGGTGCACCAAGTGAGGCAATTGGAAGGACAACCTCAGCCAAGAACGTCTTTCCGCACACCTCTCATTTCCAAAGCGTACTTATCCATAGCAAATTAGCACTACTAGTTTAGGCATTTGATATTCATCTCCTTTGGTAGCCATGGTAAAAGGGGCTATGGTAGGCAAGAGTGTATATAAGAAGGTTACGTGCAAGGATATGATGCAGCCATGTGCACTCTGTGCTTTATAAGCGTGACGCTACCGAAAGGTTGGTAGGCATGTTAATTAGCCCCGATGCATGAAAAAGTGATATTTCATGTAAAAACTGCTATCCAAGTAGTGAAATGTATACAATAAATATGTGGAATACTACATACAAACTCCCTCCATTCTATTACAGGCAGTCACAAATATATAGGGCTAACCATGAACTTCGCCATGTTTTCACAATTATTTTTCCAGACATAGGAGCAACTTAGAGCCGTTCATAGGGAGTAAAAACATTGTGCAATCAAGATGGGGAATGCATTTATTTTTCAGAGTGAGATCGATGACGATGCCACTTTTGTTCATTCCATTGTCCCCCTTGTTTTCCACTCTATTGCAACACCATATGTGTCCATGTCCAATAACGAAGATGAGTTACGGTTTCGGGCGCACCCTCTAAACTGAGATTCGGTTGATGAGATCGATGGAGAAGTACATGACTAGCTTGCGGGCATGGAGAGATATAGGAGAACGACGCCTTTGGCATGGTGGACGCGCACTATAGAGGAACATGACCCTGCTGTCTTGGCAGAGGCCAAGGCCATCATCGAAGAAAAGATCGTGGCGCTGGCTATGGTTGTCGACAGGGACGAACATGACACCTATGGCATATGCCTCATTCGACATGGAGACACAAGATGATAAAGACGAACACGACCCCACTCGCGCGGAGGATGACTTGGTCGACATGGACCGTCCATCAATGTTTTCGTCACGTCCATGTTGATATATGTAGTCAAAGTTTAAGAAGTAGGAGAATCAACAATTTGTATGCCAATTCCTCCTCATTATGGACATGTTACATTGCCTTTCCGTCCGTGCAGTAGACGAGGGGGGGGGGGGGAGCTAGCTCATGTCTGGTTGAATCAATAACTATTTGTCTTGTCAGAGATGCTACGGTCTTCTTGAACTGGTTTGAACTCGATGTTAGGGATCGAGAGGCAACCTTGGAGGATTTCATTACGACTGCCGATCTTCACATCAATCTCAATAGGTCAGAAGCTTTTCTGACAAGATGCTGATTCGGGCACAACCAACTGGCATCTGTTGTCCTCTACTACACCAAATGGCAGGGGCGAGATCCGGTCCTCTACGTTGAGGGAGGGAGAGGAGGCATGCTAGGGTAGCAGGGGCAGAAGGAGGTGTAGGAGGAGCCCCGTCGCCATCACGGGTCGGGCTGAGGCCGCCGCCGCCACCTGCGAGGCGGAGGACCGCGGAGGAGGGTTCCTGTGGCGGCGGCGGTGTTCGCCCCGTGAGCGACCCACCAGACATGAGTTTGGTCCCTTTCGGCTTGTTTCTGTTTCATCATGTGACATTGTTGTGTCTTAAATATATCTAAGAAGTGTTTCTTGTTCTGTAGATACAATATTTTTCTAGGGTAGTTCGATGCTTTCTTGATAATGCTAAGGAGTACTCCCTCGCTTCTTTTATTTACTCCGCATATTAGTTTTGGTCAAAGCCAAACTTTGTAAACTTTGACAAAGTTTATTGACAAAAATATTAACATATAAAACAACAAATCAATACTATTTGATTAATTATTGAATATACTTTCACATAATATAGATTGTTATTGTAAATATTCATATTTTTTTCTGTAAACCCGACCAAACTTTATGAAGTTTGACTTGAGTAAAATCCAATATATGCAAAGTAACTAAAAACCGAGGGAGTAAATTGTACTCCGGTCAACTTTTATTTGTTTGTAAAAATGTTTTTTTGAGCAATTTGTTTGTAAAAAAGTGTACTACAGGAAAGAGAGAATTGCAGATTCATTTGCTCCATACGAAAATCATGCCTCTGCTAAGTTCGCTTCTGGCCCGGCCCAGCCCGTTCATCTCCTGTCAGTTTCGTCTTCCCTTCGACGGCACCGATGGCGAGCCGGATGTTAGAATAAAACGCTAATGCAAGTTCATAGACGACACACCGAGGCATGATATTTGTTAACGAGGTTCACCAATATGGCTACATCCCCGGGGCATGAATACGGATGCTCCTCCCCAAGATACCGCAACACCGGCCGCCCGCGCGCCGGCACAAGCCTTCGGCTCCCCTGCGTACCTATTGCTATCAAGTCGTCATCATGGGTTACAACGTGTGGTGCCCCTCCGTATATAAGCACTACTAGAAAAAGGCCTACTAATGGCACACCGGTTTAGGCCTACTAATGGCACACCAGTTTTACAACGTGTGGTGCACCATTAGTAGCACGCCACTAGTATTTTTACTAATGGCGCTACTAATGGCGCACCACTGGTGCGCCATTAGTATCTGGTATACTAATGGTGCACCACGCAGTGCGCCATTAGTAAATCGCACTCCCTGGTCAAACTTCCCGAAAGGTCACCCATCCTCACACTACTCCAGCCCAAGCACGCTTAACTTCAGAGTTCTATCCAACCCCAGCAACAGCTCAATTCACAGGCACTTGTTGATATATCTAGCATATCAATCCTATTATACCTTGTTAATGTCTAGGACTTTGTTCATGTTCATGACTATGATGAAATTTTTGAAAAATATTTCAAACTTCCCGGTCATATTACGTATCATTTTTAGAAAAGAAATTCAAAACCATTTTTTTTGAAATTTTTTGCCTCTAGATCTTGAAAGCCCCGTAACTTTTTTCTGTTAGGTTTTTGGGGATTTTTAAAATGTTTAACGGGGTTCCCCCTGTTAAATTTGGATGTAACTTTTCTAATAGATGATTCTTCATATAAAAAACTTTTTAATCCGAGTTCGTATGCAAAAGTTATGGCCATTTTACAAATTTTCAGAGAGATTTTGCAACGTTAGGCCAAGTTAGTAATGGCGCATCGTGGTGTGGTGCGCCATTACTAGTTAAACTAGTAATGGCGCACCACACCCACGGTGCGCCATTACTAGTTTTGAAAAGAAAAAAAGAAAAAAAAATTGATTTTTTTTTGAAAAAAACTTAGTAATGGCGCACCTGTGAGTGTGGTGCGCCATTACTATGTCAAGTTAGTAACGGCGCACCACTCTCACGGTGCGCCATTACTAACAATTTTTTTTTTCAAAACTACTAATGACGCACGGTAGGTGTGGTGCGCCATTACTATGTCAAGTTAGTAATGGCGCACCACTCTCACGCTGCGCCATTAGTAGTTTTGAAAAAATTAAAAAAAATTTACTAATGGCGCACCGTGGGATGTGGTGCGCCATGAGTATTTGCACACTAATGGCGCACCGACACATGGTGCGCCATTAGTATTTGCACACTAATGGCGCACCGACACATGGTGCGTCATTAGTATTTACTAATGGCGCACCACATGTACAGTGCGCCATTAGTGTCCATCCTATCTATAGCCCTTTTCCTAGTAGTGAAGAGGCCTAGGATACAAGTGTCCGACTCCTACACAACTCGTACCTAACCACACCAATTACAACTCCAAGTCCACGTAACCCCTTGCGTACATAATATATTCGACACAAATATAACATCGGAGACGACACCCATCTCAATCTCAGCTGCCTCCACCTCGCGAGCCCACCCACCGCGCTTCCTTCCTCTACCACCGCCGTGTGGGTTCCGGCGACCAATGATGCGGCAGCCTGCATCGAGGTATACTCCCCAAGTCCCTGTTATCCTCCTTCCCTCGCATACAACAAAATCTAGGTCGTCATGAGTCAACTGAGACGGTTGAGGAGGAGGAGCAGAGGCAGAAATTCATTCAGGTTTTACAAAGTGAAATTCCTTGTTCCAGTCTACACGCCAGCGGTGGAGACATGTGTCACTTCGGGCAGATCTGTCATGCCGTCTCCTTATGTTGGCTCCTCCGCGAATTCGTCGGTTCATATGCCTCCCACTACGGTGGGGACATGTTCTGGACGTTCCATACTATTTCTTGAGATGATGGGTTTTCATAGGCCTCCCGTTCATATTATTGTCTCTGCTCTGCTCTCTCTCGCTAGTGAGCCTCAACCCTGTCTGTATTGGTTTGGTTGCTACCATTATATCCTGATAACATTATTAGAGGCTACAAGAGACTACAAGATAATGCTTCCTTTATAAACTGCCGGTGATGCATGCTTATAGATTGACAAAGCCTAGTAAGCACATCAGCTATTCCACCCATTCATTTTTTGACCAAGTCTTGGAGTCTGTGTCGTGCCACAACCTTAATACCTTTCCAGTGAACGAGTGGAATTGCATCCTGTATAAGGGTGGTTCATGCTTAGAACTGCAAGGTTGGTGAGCACATTAGCTATCCATCCATTAACCCGAAACAAAAGTCAACATATCATCTAGTACAATAGAAAATCTCAATATTAAAGTGCTCCAGTTCGATGCTCTTCAGCATCCGACGAAAACAGTGGAAAGGTGCATTTTAAAAGATATAGTGAAGCGAGAGAATAGGCTTATTATTTCTGGTAGGCATTGCCGTGTGGCAGCAGAACATTGCGGTGTGTCTGGCAGTGGTTCCATGCTATTCGTGGCAAGCTGCAGCTTTGTGTGTACCTGTGGGAGCAAGAAATCACCCAACCTAGTCAATTGCTCAAGTATTAAACTGATTCGTCCATTCATTGTTCAATTGCTTCAAGTACTTCAGTGTCTTTTTGAAACCGAAGCACTTGTAGTGTTGTGTTGTTATACTCTATGTCTATTTTCTTAGTATAGTGCTACTCACTTTATCCCAACAAAAGCTCTTTTTAGTCCGTTTTCTCAAATATTATGAAATTTGTAACATTTTGATTAAACTGTTCTCCCGCGAAAATTTGAAATTTGATGATTCTCTCCTTTGTTCAGTGTCTTTGCAGGATCAGAGGTTCAGTCCATACCTAAGAAGGCCAAAAACATGATACGCTTTCCTAGAGATAAACTGATGGGGTTAGCATTTGCTGCATTTGGCATCATATTATTTGTAGGTTTCTTCTATGCAGCCGTTCTGTCCAAAATGCTTCCTCCTTACGAGAACCGACTTCTGTCTGCCATCCAAAATGATAGGTAAGAAATTTTGAAACAAACAGATGATCACCATTTTTTTCTTTTCCTCTCTAGCTGATGTTTGATTATGGAGTTTTTACTTAATTGACGCAAACTATTTAACAGAATATATAAATTTTATATGTGCACGCCTTAATGTAAAGTAAGTTGAATCTAGCTGGAAGTTAGTACCACTTACTTTGATCTTTGACTTACCAGGTATTACTGCCTACTCGTGCCCTTGACACTTCCTATGATAATTGTGGCTGTCTATCTGCATTGGCTAAGCATGAAGATGTTCAAGCATGCATATAGCACTACAAATTAGTTTTACGGATCAAGCCTGCAATGTTGCTTAAATGGTAGATCACATGGATGATGAAGACAATTTTAACTCATAAATATGTGGAGGTATGTCTTGGGTCTTCTGCATTCCACACATTTTTTTGTAAATTTATGAACTTCGATTAGTTTTCAAGCATAAATTGATGCCCCAACTTACCAAATTGACTTGATTGTCATTGCTAGGAATTAATTTGATTATATTTATGTTTAGAAAATATAGTTGTGTTTGTGAAATGCTTACGATGGAAACTATGGTTTTACTTAAATTTTTATATGATGGAAAATGTAGTTAGAATTTTGTTGTGACTTGATGCAAGAACTACTGCTGCCTAAAAAAGACTTGCCAATAATGAGGTTTAGATATGCGCTGGGAACATAGTAAAAGTTACTGTACCTTCCATCGGTGTATTACCTCTGTGTTTATTTTCATAATTCATTTTAGAGTTTTATACACTCCAGCTCATTCCACAATGTTTCTTGCAAGTAGGTTGTTCATAATAGAACAATTTTTGTTCGTTGTTATGAATAACATAAGGTCCATATGCTTCCATCATGGATGGAATATATGTCATGAACATTGATAATGATATGATACATCCATAACACGGGCGCTAAATGTCGCAAGAGTAAAAGAATACAACATATGTATGGCACTGCATTTGGTCATACGGGAGAAACACGCGTGGAGAAATTCCGTAATGATGGATTTTGAAGTAATTCAATTATGAATCATCTGACACTTGCAACTTTCCTCTGGAAAGTGAAGTAACTAAAATACCGTTCACAGGCAATAAGGAACGAGCAACAAACTTATTGGTGATCATACATTTGATGTGTGTAGTCCAATAGGTATTGTTGCTAGTAGTGGATTTGTCTATCTTCAGTGATAACTTAAGTAGATTTATGGATATTTGCTTAATGAGACATTAGTCTGGTTCCTTTGATATCGTTCAAAAGGTTTTCAGAATGAATTAGAAATTATTGTAATAAGAAAACTATGTTTCTGCAATTAGATTGTGGAAAGAAATATTTGAGTTACAAGTTTAGCGAATGTCTGACAAGTTACGAAAAGAGTTTCATAACTTACACCTCCTGTTACACCATTGTGAGTGGAATGTTCGTGAAGATGTAATCGAACCATTTATGACATGGTAAGATAAAAAATGAAATAAATCAATTTGCCATTATCTCTTTTAAAGTAATGCTTTAGAGACTGCTACTTTTACACTGAAAAGAGCGCCATCAGATCTATTAAAATGAGTGATGGTATGGTACACCCAACCATGTTATGTCTTTTCTTAACATTTGGAATATGGGGCTTGTGTAAAGTATTTTACAAACCTGTTCCAAACCAGACAAGTGCTACATTATAGGTTATCCCAAATCATTGGGAATTACTCCATCACTATACGTAGGCAAAAGGTGTGCCACAAAGAACGGTATGATTTTGAAGAAAATGTTTCTGGCAAAAAGGTGAGTGGGAGGACAGTGCAACTCGACAAGATAATGATATCTTCATCATCAGGTCTAGGGAAAGAAACCTTGGAAGTAATTCCAGAGTTTCCTCCTGTGACTAATACGGAAGCCTCTACATGAGATGTATGGACTTCGGATCGATCTTGCAGATGAACCACGTAGGCAAAACTCATGCAAACCTCTCAGATGTGCAAACGAGATATTGTTGTTAGACAACAGTATACCTACGATACACAAGGAAGCGTTGATGGGCCCTGACCCCAAAATTGGCTAAATGCTAATATAATCCGAGGTAGTATCCATGTAAATGATTCAAGATTAGATCTTGATACACCCTTCGAAAGACTTAGATTCTAATGAACATTAAAGGAACTATAAACTGAAAGGGATAAAAATGTTTTATCCATAAAGCTTGACTTGTTGCTTATAACAAATTCAAGGAATTAACTAGTCTCACTGTAGCGATGCTTAAAGTCGGTTCGGGTTGAACTAGCAATTAATACATATTTCAATTATGAGATATGATACATGGATGGCAAAAGGATTTTCATGAAATAGAAATACAACCCAGGACTTGTATGAGATACAGTCCAAATTATTTTGTCGATCCAGAGGATGCTAGTGAGTGTGCAAACTTTAGAATTTCATCAATGGATAGAAGCAAGCATAAGGGAGTTGGAATCTTCCTTTTGACGAAATAGTCAAATGAGTTTGATTTCATCAATAGAAAGTGAAGATGCTTGTGGTTACAAGAAAGTAAGTGGGTGCATAATAATATTTCTAAAATCTTGTGTGCTTGACACATTGTTGATTGAAAATAATATAATTTCTTGACACGAATTAGGACTTCTTTCAAAATAGTTTTTCAATGAAGTGCTTGGGCTAGGTAGCCTTGGTATTAGGCATAATTGTCCATAGAGATATAATTGCCTAATAGGGTTAAGCCAAAATACATATTGAAAAAAATGGTAAAACAGTTTAGCATAAATTTCCAAGGAGTGATTCTTGCCGAAGTCACATGGAAAGAGTTTTAGGAAGATCCGGTGTCCTAAAACACCGATGAGAAAAATACATAATGGAGATTCTAGACACTTTTGTGTTTGTATTAATTATGTATTCGAGAGTATGTCAAAAAACAAGATATGTCCGGTACTCCCAAGCAGTTGCGAGTAAAGATACCAAAGTGGTCAAAATATTCATCATAGGTTAGCGGCAAAAAATGTCGTTGAGTATTAAATTAGCACTAATGACATGTTTTCTCGCAAATGGAGATTATGAAGTTCTCGTTGTAAGTAGTTACATCGATACAGTCTTCATCAAACGCTCCAAACGATCATCGATTTATATTAAGGATTTTGTCTGATACACCAAATGGTGGCACAGTAAAGTTGGAATTGTTCAAAACAAGTTATGCTGGCGAATTCTATAACAGAGGCTAAGTATGTTGCCGCTTTAGAAGCGTCATAGAAAATTTTGAATCATACAGTTCATTCATGAACTTAGTATGGTTCCAAAGTATAGCTTTGGTCAATGGAACACTATTGTAGATACTTGCTCCATAGCTCAGTCTGAAGAATCAAGGTTCGGCCAGTGATTCACATATATACAAAGCCAAGTGCACACAAAAACATGAATTTTGTGAAAGTGTGAAAACATGAGGATATGCAAAGATACACACGGCCTTGAAGTTGTCAGGTCCGTTGGACAAAGACTATACCACAAGCGATGCATATTTTACACCAGTATACCACAAGCGATGCGTATTTTACACCGGTATGCCATGGGAGTCTGTAAGAGATGTGCCCTAGAGGCAATAATGAATGTTATTATTTATCTCCATGTTCATAATTATGTTTATATTCCGTGCTATAACTGCTCTGGCTCTCAACACTAGTGCAGAACCGGGGTTTAGTCCCGGTTCGTAAAGGCCTTTAGTGCCGGTTCCATAACCGGCACTAAAGGGTGGACACTAAAGGCCCCCCCCCTTTAGTACCGGTTCGGCACGAACCGGCGCTAAAGTGCCACCACGTGGCACGAGCCAGGCCACGGGTGCGGTAGATCATTAGTACCGGTTGGTAACACCAACCGGTACTAAATGTTTGTGGGTTTTGGTTTTATTTTTTATTTTTCCTTTAAATTTGTGTTATCAATTTAATTTAGGATTGTTTTACGTTATAATGAGTTGTTATACTTGATATGGATATGGATATGGCATATATATGTACTTGGTCACTTAGCTAGGATCCATCCAGTTCAAACTAATTTGCGGTTTCTTTCATAAATAAGTTATTCTTCACCCGAGGTAATCTTACGATCACTTCATAATTAAATTACATTTGGAATTCAAATAGTTACATTTCTATTGATTCACTACGTAAATTTTGATGTAAGAAAATAAAAATATAGGTCATAAGACAAGAAAATTTGGAGTTTATGTATATTTTACACTATGTTTTTATGTTTGTAATTTACATAATATAAAATATTTTTTACGGCGATTATATATTTTCTTACGGTCTCTTTTTACGTCAGAAATAAGACAAAACTTACGGAACGTAAAATTACAGTGCGTAGGTGGTAAAATATAGGGGGGTGAAGAATAACTATTCCTCACCCAGGGTGACGAATAAACTCTTGCATCATATCATCACCAATATATATATATATATATATATATATATATATATATATATATATATATATATATATATATATATATATATATATACATATACTAGCTAGCTAAAAATCATCGTAGTCGTCATTACCACTATTTAATCATCATAGTCATTACCGCTATCTAATCACTACCAACACTAGCTTAAAGAAGAAACATTTACTTGTAACAGAAGCAAAGATATCATCAAGTTCAACATGGTCATGATATTATAAGTGTTCACAAGCAAATCACTATTTGAGATTAATTAAGTTCAGGACGAGAATACAGACATGAGAGGACAAGTACTAAGAGCATGAACTAGCTAAATTACTCCTGCTGCTCCCTCTCAGGTAAAATAGCATAAAACATGTATAGCTCTCCTGATTCATCATACTGGAGCATGCAGATGAATCTGTCTCCTAATCGTGGGTTGCGCTTCTCCTTGCTGCCCCCTAGTACTTCTCTGCGATCGTTAACAATTTTGCTTCAATCTTTCACTATTAAGCATTCATTGCTTTCAGAAATCCCGAATGCACTCATGTGCAATGTAGGATATCTTGGTCGAAAGCTAACCACTGACATGCGACCTTTTGTCTCGATCCACCGAGGCACAACTGTCATCGGGAGTCCCTGTTGAAGAACATCGTATAATAATTAATAAACTTACCAATGAAAGTTTAGCTTCAAAAATAATGTATGCAAAAGATGCACTAAGGACAAATAGTAAAAATCTTACCATCTTTCCATTATAAATGTGACCGTAGTTCAATACGATTACTATTGGTCGCACGTTTTGAGTACTAACATTTCTAAGTGCAGGAAGAAAATTTGTCTTGACAGTATGAAGATCCTCAAGCCATGAAACATAATGACTTATCTCCTCGCAGTTTAGTTCAGCCCCGGGACAGTAGTAGGTCCTGTCTACCAAGCGCCGGACATGTTTGCTTGAACCGAAATAAGCTGACAATAGAAATTAGTTGTCAACTATTTTTGAATAAACAATATCAAAGAAATAAACATGGTTGAGAAAAACTCACATAATGTTAGAACTGGAGGCGTCTGCACATCGACCCAGATGTCTCTATTACCTTTAATATCATCTTCGGACGAATATCAAAGGTGATAACCAAATCAGGCTCAAATGCATAAGCCTTGCATAGTGCTTGCCAACTTTTGCATTCAAAATGGATGTATGTGTCTGCATTGTATAATTTGATTTTGAGAGTATACACATGCTCGGTCTTCAAGTAAACTCTCTTTACCTCCATATCATTCATCGCACTGAAACCTATCTTATTCAAGACAAAAATTCGAGCATGGCAGGGGATGCGCTAATAGAATAGTGAAAATTTAAAATTATAAGTTCAAGCAAATGAAGCATAAGTAATGCTTTATTACGAAAAAATACTTGCCGCTGTGACTTACTGTATCCACTTCGAATGTCTCATCCAGCTTGATGCTGAAGCGCCTATTATCAACAAGGAAATTTCTGTCGCACAGGCCGCGTTGGTCTTCACAGTGTTCACACATAATGAAATCTTTTTCATCGTCAGACGACATTTCCTATGTTCATATAGGTGAAACATTAAACACTTACTATCTAACATTAATTAATATCTAACTAATTCTAATATTCATCTAACATTTGACATTAATATCTAACATATATTTCTATCTAATTCATCTAACATTTGACATTAATCTAACATTTATATACACTAAAAATATATATATAAAAATAAAAAAACAGAAAAAATAAACTAGTTATGTTCTATATATAGGTGAAACATTACTAGTTCTATTATTTCAACTAATTCAACTAGTTCTATTAATTCAACAAGTTCTATTAATTAATTCAACTAAGCATTTACTAAAAATAAACTACTTATATTAATTCAACTAGTTCAAATCTCATATACCTAATTAATATTTAACTTTTCTATCTAATTCATATCTAACATTTGACATTCATCTAATTAACAATTTGACATGCATTAATCTAAAAAACAGAAAACAGAAAATAAGTAAAAAAAATTGTGTGTGTGTGTGTATGTGTGTGTGTACGTACGAGCGGGGGCGGCGGCGTACGGGCGGCCGACGGCGCGAGACGGTGACGACGGGGACGGCGCGACGGGGGCGGCGGCGTACGGGTGCATCCAGTTTTTGCCGTAACCCTCTCTACTTTTTTGAACATGCTATGTGGGTGAAATGATGATACCATGCCAAGTTTCAACCTTTTCAGAGTTCATTTGTAGTGCTTTTCAATTTCCAGGTCATTTAGTTCTCAAAACAAATCATTAAATGCATGAAAATATCAAATGAAGGCAGAAATGATTGAAAGTTGATGGCGACGCTTTGAATGGTGAATACTGAACGCAAAAAATATAAGAGCATTTAGATCATGATCTTATATTTCTTTACAGTCTGAATTGTCAATATGATCTTATACATCAAAAATACTTTGATCATCAATGGTCTTTTTGTGTACAATCTGAATTGTCAATATGAGTCCTCAACGATTTATAAACCGGTGAATGACTCATATTGCGGTCAGAAATTCTACACATAGAGTTCAATGAAGACCAAGTGCTTGTAATAGTTTGAGAATAAACATATTTAAGGTGGTAAAAGCCTTGTTAGGGGAGCGAGGTGGGACTAAAAACAGCTTGCCATAACCTCATTAGTACCGGTTCATGATACGAACTGGCACTAAATGGTGATGGTGGGGCCATAGCCTGACCGCAGGCTGCCACAGCCTCTTTAGTACCGGTTCGTGGCATGAACCGGTACTAAGGATGTGTTCGGTTTCAGGTACCAACTGGAATGGCATGGGTTGGACCCGTGCCTGGACCTGGTTCCTGCGTTTGGTACATAGCTGGAACGGGAACCAAGTCATTCCCACCGAGCGAATATTCGGGCCATATCCGGAACGCGTCGATACCTCCGAATCGAATGAATCACGCGGAACCGGTCGCTCTTTCCTCTCGCTCCACCGAAATCATATCGCGTCTCCTCTCTCTGGTCCGCCTCCCCTTGTCTCCCCCCTCCCTCCCTCTGCTCTCTCATGGCCACAACGTTCCCATCTGGGCAGCGGACCGGGCAGCAACCGACGGGGGCCGGTGGTTGTTGGTGCCGGCCACACCCTAGATGGCGGCCTGACCTGCAGGGGGCGGCTGCAATTTTTTGGCGACGACCAGATCTTCCGGGGAGCGGCGGCGGCCCAATCTGCTGGTGGGCAGCGGCGACTTGATTTGCTGGTGGGCAACGGCGGCCTGACTTGCCAATGAGTGGGCAGCCGATTTGATGGCGGCGGCGCCTGACCTGCTGCCCTGCTGATGGAACAACCTGACCTGCTGGTTGCGTGCAGTGACACGCAGGGACCTGGTGTTGTTCGGCGAAGACTAGCAGGCGAGCAACTTGTTCTTCCTCCGATCTGAAGCTTTCCTCAGTAGACTAATGGAGGCAGAGGAGCAGTGGCAGATCGGTAATGACAAACAAGAACCAGCCAACTAGTTCATTAGCTCTTAATCATTGAGGAGTTTCACCGTGGCTTTAGGACTTACGAGTTAGAGATGAAACATCATTGTCATAATGTGCATTACTATCTTCTTTTTCTTGCTTTCATATATTTTTTACTCATCTGTGTAGATTGATCTTTTTTTTGTAGAAATATATTTTTTAGACTCAAGGTCATCTTTTAGAAGTGCTTTGGCGCAAGAGGAAATAGTTGCAGATACATTTGATGTCATATCTATCATGTTTTGTGAATGTGCCTTTTGTCAAAATGAACCGAATCCATTATGTTTTATCTCTCCAACCAAACACTGGAATGTAACCATTCCATTCCATGTATTGTCTCCAAACAAACACAAGAACGGAACCGACCCATTCCAGTGGAATGGAACCATGACATTCCATTCCACTTCGTTCCGCAACCAAACACACCCTAAAGGTTCGCCACGAACCGGTACTATTGATCGCCACCACGAACCGGTACTATTGATCACATTAGTGCCGTTTTTTTACAAACCGACACTAATGTGCTTCACATTTGACCCTTTTTCTACTAGTGCAAGTCTACAATAACCACGAGGCTCAGAGGAAAACTCATATGCACGTGTGGAAAAATAAACGGAAAATGTATTCCTAGTCTGGCCTCTAAGACTAGCTCAAGTGTTTCATGATGGTTCTGTTTTCCTGATCATGGGCATGACTATGTGTACAATTTTGAGGATACAATGTTAGAAGAACACGTGTGTTGATCAACCCGATTGATGTTATGCTATGAGATATCTTTGTCGCAAGTCAATGGTTAATAACACAGAGAAAGTTAATGTTTGCATAAATCCATAGACCATGAGAGTATCGAGTTTATTCATGCCTGCTTCATGAAATTTGGGGTTTGTTAAACGTCATTCGTAAAAGGGTAGCTATCACGGTGGCGTACGGGTTCATGGAAAAGTATGACAAGGGAATTGATAGCCCAAGATTGGGATTTTGTCCTCCGAGATGGAGGGATATTCTTGAGGCCTTCTCGGTATTACAGTATCCATCATTGTCTGGCTGGACATATCGTGATTTGATCATGGGGATACCGGAACGCGGGAATGAGAAAAGAGAACAAAACCGGTAACGTAATTGGCATAGTGGACAAAAGTTGTTGATCCACGGGGATGCCAATAAATCTCACCTCGGGTATTTGAAACATATCATGAAGCAACAGGAATAGCACATGACAACTAGAGGTTCACTCGAATAATTATTCATGTGGTATAGGGGTCAATATGAATGTCCACAGTTCCGCTATTGATGATTGATCGAAAAGCGTTCCAGTCATGTCTATATCTCACAGAACCTACGGGGTCACACACTTAAGTGTCATCTATCTACTAAATACTAGACTAGGATTCTAAGAGAAAGTCATCAGAAAAGTTACGGAGACGACAGGAAAGTTCGGGAGAGAAAACTGAAAGTGTTTCGGAGCTAACGAAATTGTTTAGGACGAAAAAAATGTTTCAGAATAAAACAATCATACCAAAAGTGTTCCGGAGAGTATCCAAAATAATATTAGAGGGTGGCGGAAATCATCTGGGAGCTTCCGGAATTTTTCAGAAGAAATAGGCACGGAAAACATCTTGTCCCAGCGTGAGGGGACAAGATCCCACGAAACGTGAGGGTTGTTTTTGGGCTGTTTTGGGGACTCCCCCTTTAGGGGGCAGCCCCTTGTGACTAGATAAAGGTGTTGGGGCCCCCCATGGTGGTGGGTAGCCCCCACAAATGGTGGAGCTGGCTGGGTGGGGGTGGGGGCAAAATTTTGTGTTTTGACCCTTTTAGAGAAGTTGTTCGAGATCTGACCCTAGTTTGCAAACTTTTTGGGATCTGGCCCTTTTCCTACTGCCAAGGGGCATGGCGGTAGGGGGTAAGAGCCTACCACCGAGGTCCCTGGCGGTAAGGTTGCACGCCCTACCACAAAAAAATTCTAAGTTTCAGACACAGTGCGTGTGCGCACCTACCGTTGGGCAACTTTGCGGTAGGGTTACACATGCTACCGCCATCCCCTGTGATGGTAGGGATGCGTTGCGCTGACGTGGTCAAGTTCCTTACCGCCAGGGGCCTTGGCGGTAGGCTGTTATACCCTACCGCTATACCCCCTGGCGGTAGGAAAAGGGTCAGATCCCGAAATTTTTGCAAACTAGGGTCACATCTCGAACAACTTCTCCAAAAGGGGTCAAAAAATGAAATTTATCCGCGGTGGGGCCCCATGTTGGGGCACCATGGAGAAGGGAACATGTTTTCCCCTTGTTTTGTGGGAACATGTTTTCCTCTTGTTTTGTTGGTGCATGTTTCGTGGGCTGAATTTAAGCCCCTCCTCCACCCCATCCACCACTATATAAGGAGTAGGACATGAGCTCTCCAACTCGCTCCAACTCTCTAAAAAATGGCATGCATGATCTGCCTTTCTTTCTCCCTCACACGAAATAGTTTCGTACTGCTGCAAGGCTGTCTAGTTGCGGGGATCTGGACCAACGATCTTCACCGACTCTACTTCCGCTGCGCTAAGAGTCTGTAACCATAAGATCAAACCTTGTATGCATCTTCGGAGTGGTCCTGGGCTGGTGCTTAGGTATGATTTTTTTTGTTTTCTGTCGCGATACCCTACAATTATAGCATAGCTACAACAGTGGTGCATTGAACAATACTTTTGGTCTTGTAGGTATAGGTGTGCATCATACCATCTTTTAGTCCATCTAACAAACAATATATGGCACACGATTACTATCACCTCGGACGTTGTCAAAGTGTGAGTGTAGAGCACTTAGTATAAAAGATAGGCTCCTTTCCAGCCTAAGTGACGGACCAAAAATGAGAGGACGAAAAATTTCTCATATAATTTTAGGTAGATAAATAAAGAAGGATGATATTCAATTACGTCGTTATCCATGTTTGTCCAAAAAAGGTCTAATCACGCAAGCCATCTCATTCCAATCATCTGTTTTCTCGTTGATGGAAAAAACTTCAAGTAGAGACCCTATTTGGGACAACTTTTCCATCCAACCTAGATTGGTCCCTTCACTTAGTGTCGCCGCCACTTCCCATTTCAGTTCTTTTCTTTGCTATTGATCTTGTATCATCTTCCTCCTAGGTACTTCTTCACAAGGAAAAGTTGTATTATATGCAAAGTTAGCTAACATGTTGTAATTTCAACACTCGTCAGTCCTTTTGAAGAAAAATTTGGACATATAAAAGGAATAATAAATAAATTCACAAAATTTCCAAAATTTTTGAGTAATGGAACACCGTCTTGTCTTCGTGTTGTAGCATCCATCGGGGTGAACTAGTGTATACAACCATTGCATCTCAACTTTGTTTTCTCCAAACATAATAGCTAAGGCAATGCGATGGAAGTATGAGATTTAGACCTCATCAGACAAACATTGTGTGTTCTATCATAGCTTAAACGCTTTCTATTAATCGGGTGTAACTGACAGTCTTAAGATACATGAGGCCATATAGGAAGGTTAGTTGCTTCCAGACTAGACATTTTTCACATGTCAAATCTATGTGTTGCTATATTTAGAAATATAGGGAGAGCATATAGGAGCGTCATATTAACGTGGAATGTGCTCTCGGGTGATAGCTAACTTTGCATATATCTTGATGGAAATATGGGATTTAGACCTTATTAGACAAACATTGACCGTTCTATCATAGCTTAAACGCTATCTGACCATCAGGTGTAACTGAAACTCTTAAAATAGAGTGGCAGTATCATGATTGTTATATTGCAGAGGCCAAACTAAGAGAAGAAATGTGTCATAATGTCGTAATAATGTATAATTTCAACACTATAAAACATAGTTACATTGGTAATGGTTTTAAACTGCTTCTTTGATTGCTAATATTAATATTGTTTATGAAAAGTGAACTTACTCGCTAATTTGGTTTCTTAAATGTTTGTTCACGCAATTGTAAATAAATGTCTTTACAATTAAAAAAATGTCACTGACATTCAAAAAATAACTTCGTAGCATTTATTAGAAATTGTACATGAAATGTAAAATTTATTTGCATAATTGTAACAAAAAATATCTCATTCAATTTTTTTCTATACATGAAAAAATGTCCACATGTTTGAAAAATATTCCTCCTATTTATTCAAAAACAAGAAGTGAAAATTTCTCTGAGCGTAATATTTAAATAAGTTCCTACCGTTAAAAATATTATATTTAAAAATAGTACAAGTTTAATAAATATGTTCATGAAGTTTGTATGATGGCCTCATGCTGATAGGGGTTGATTTGTTTGTGCATTTCCTTCCTTTTTACCAACATATTTTCGTTACAAGTTGATTGGGTATTCTTCACCTTGGAAGGCTTTGAAGTTGTAGACTTCTGTGCTTTGTTTATTTTTTCTCTTTAATGGCATTAGGCCCATGATTTACTCTTAGATTTTTTATCTGCTTTTCTAGTGAGTCTAGTGCCTTCATGATAACCAACATCATTATTAGTAGGGTTAATTGGATAAATGCCAATCAAATTTTGGCGATTCCGAGAAATGCCACTACAATTTCCAAACTTTGAAAACTGCCACTGCAATTTTTTGCACACTTTGAGAAACGCCACTGCAGACTTTGAAAAATGCCACTGGAAATTGCATTTCAAACTTTGGAAATTACAGTGGCGTTTCTCGGAATGGCCAAAATTTGGTTGGCATTTATCAAATTAACCCTTATTAGTAGAATGTGAATTACCATATACATTTTCAAATGGCATAGGCGTGACATCTCTGGTCCCTAGCTCAATAGTTGAATTCATCTTAGATGACATACAAAAACTTGAGAAGCATAGATTGTTGTCATGAGATTCATGCAACAATTGCGTTAGCTCGCTAGTCCTGAATATGTCCCTCACCTATGTCACCTATTGTCTGCTAGAGGGGAAGGTTAGACACACCATGCAAAAAGGTTATGTAATTTTTTAATAAATTCTTAGTATTAAAAAAAATGTCTGTGATATGTAAAAATATCCACATGTTTAATAATTTTTTTATGAAGTTAGTATGATGGCCTCTTGCAGCGGAACCTGATCCTCTAACATCCTCAAGGGATGTCACGTAAGCTACTGTAACCGTGACATTCCTCCTTCACATCCATATGGTTAAGCCTAAAATGATTATAATTAATTTGCAAATTTTAAATCTACTGTATATATTTACAAAAATTACGTACAAACAAAATTATGGTGCAATAAAATTATTTTTTGATTTACTTTTGTACATGCTACAGTAAATCATGTACACATATTTTTGTACATGCTACAGTACCCTAACATCCCTTCTTCGTTTTACACACACATTTCACTGTAGCTTCGTGACATCCCTTGAGGATGTTAGAGGATCCAAGCAACAGAGTGGAGGGGGCATGTATTGTAGCATAGCAACAATAGTGCTAGATGACATTTTTGGGCTTCTAAGCATAAGTGTGCATCATACCGCATTTTAGTCCATCTAACAAACAATACATGTCAGACGATTACTATCACCTCGCACGTTGTCGAAACGTGAGTGTAGAGCATTCAGTATAAAAGATAGGCTCGTTTCCAGCCCAAGAGTGACAGACGAAAAATGGGAGGAAGAAAATTTTATAATCTAATTTTAGATAGATAAATTAAGAAGGTAGATACTAAATTATTTCCTTATCCATTTTACTACCAAAACAAATGGTATAATCATGGCAACCATCTCATTCAAATCATCTGTTTTCTCATTTAAAACCACTGCATGTCAACTTTGTTTTTTCTAGTTAGCAAACATAATAGCTAAGGGAATGTGATGGAAGTATGGGATTTACATCTAATCAGACAAACATTGACTATTCTATCATTGCTTAAACGCTTTCTGACAATCGGATGTAACTGAAAGTCTTAAGGTAGAGGAGGCCATGGTAAAAAAACGTCCCTATATAAGGTTCTCAAACTATACATAGAACATACTAGTACACATGCCCGTGCGTTGCAACGGGCGATAAATTTTAGTATTCCGCAACACTTCATATTTTCAATTTTGACTAACGTCAAGTATCCTTAGTATCACATTTGAATAAAAGCCCCCCTAACATTGTTTGTAAGGATGTATTTCAGCTCCGCACTTTCATCTGATGACAAAGTAGTGGTGCATGGAATGGCCGTTCAATTTTTTTTATTGTTCAGAATAACACTAATATTTTTCTGTAATTTTCGGAAATATTATTTGAAAATTTTAGTTTTTTATAATTAATTCATTTTTGTATGAGCAACAATTTCATTTGTAATTTTTTGCACTTTTTGGTCTTGGACGAAATATAAGGACTTGGTATACATAACATGCACACTTTCAGAAAAAGATGTGAATATTTCTCAGAAAAAGAGATGAGAATAATAAAATTTAATATTATGTATTAATTCCAACTCAGTTTTCTACAAAGTTTGTAAAACTTCGAAATATTTGAAGCTCTGTTAAATCCCGGCTAAAAAAATCAATTTGCTGGAAACAAAATAGTTTTTGTTTGAGTAACCATAAAATAGAAAAAGAAGATAAACACACTCAAGAGGCAGCCCCGGCCCATCTTTCTTTAAGGCCACTAAGTTAGCCAGCACACCCGCAACGCCTCTTCTCGGAGAGAAAAAAAACTCCAGTCTCTTCCATTGCTCTGTCCTCATTCTCGATGTAGAACAACTCCGGCACTCTTCCATTGCTTTGTCCCCTCCAGCCAACACTTCCATTGCTTTGTCCCCTCCAGCCAACACTTCCATTGCTTTGTCCCCTCCAGCCAACACTTGCTCCAAAACGATGCCCCCAGGAGGGAGAACGACATCGAAAAGTCGCCATCGTCCGATCCGGTAGATCCAGATCTAGGGTTTCTCCCGGAACCTTCCGATAAGGTTGACGTGACCTGCAACGACGATGCCTCGAGAAGGGAACGACGTCCGAGACGCCGCCATCGTCCGCCATGACCGCAGTCAGACGCGATTTTCACCGAAAGCCACGGCGTCCCGATCTCGCGGTTGGCTGGAACAGAGCCCTCCGCCGAACCGGTGACGTCGCCGCTGATCCGGTCCCACCGCCGTGCGACGCCCCCGATGGAGATCCCGATCGAGATCGAAACGACCTCGACCGAAACCCCGCCACCAGCACCGCCGCACCGCGCCACCTCCTCCTAGCCCAGTCGCCGCCGGATCTAGCCGTCCCCGCCTCCGGGAGACCAGCCGGACGAGGCGCCCCTTGTCCCCGATCAGACGACCCGCGTTGCCGCCACGAGGACCAGAGGAAGAAGGGAATGCCCCGCCGCCGCCCACGCCGCACGGGCTTCGCCCGTCGGGCGCACTCCGGCGGCGGCGAGGGGAAGGAGACGCTGACGAGACGACGGCGGCGGCGGCCGATCGAGATCTCCCGAGGGACGCACCCGATGGTTTGCAGATGCTCGCTCCTCTTGCTGCTTCTGTGGACGCTCCTCATTCTCGATGTAGAACAACTCCGGCACTCTTCTGCTCACTATCGCCTCGCTCTATCTCCCCGATCCGCCTAGGAGCCTGCTGCACGCGGCCAACTCGCTGTCCTCTGCCTCAGCTCGCCGTCCTCCTGCCATCGCTCAGCGGCGAGAGCACCACAACGCCGCTCGCTTTCCTCCCGCCGACCTCCTCTCCTCCCAGATCTCTGCAGAGCGCGTCCTCCTGGCCGACCTTGCGTGTGCGCCGGCCGCCGCTTCACACACCAGCGCTGCCACCTTGCTGTCGTCCCAACGAGCTTCCCAACAGCCACCGTTGGCCTCTCCATTCTCCCCCGCGCATGGCTGCCCTCCGCCTTTCCATGCTTCCGTGACGCGCCTCGGTGCCAGTAAGTCCCGAGACCGGCGAGCCACTGCCCTTCGGGTGATGCGGTGCTCCCGCGTATGCCCCTGTGGCGGGCCGGCTGGTGCCGGGATTAGGCGCGCACTGCGGCCTCGGCTACAATTTTTGACTGGTTAGTCCTTCTTCCCGCTCAGCTGCTCTCTTGTGGCATGCGAGTAGAATTCACTTCGATTAATTAATTACATCTTCGATCTGGTTTAGCATTTTAGAACCGATTTGGTCGCAGTTGGTAGATTTAGTGGTAACCTCACCTCACTCCATAATGGTTCAACTGTCTTTGCTACAAATCTGCAGGCTCTCTGCTCCAAATGTGTGTTGAGCATTTTCTTGAATGACATGTAAGTAACTGTCAGAAAGTATCCCAATTGCAAGAAAGCAAGCTTGCACAATGGAATTTGCTACTTGTTCATAGAACCACAATTCCAATCATAAGTTTAACAAAGTTTTAGTAAGCAAATCAGCTCACCGTCACAACCACCACCGTGTTTCCCGTTGATGAAGACATTGGGAACAGTCCTCAGCCCAGTCCACTCAGCAAGAGCTAACTGAATCTCAGGTCCATGGCCTTGATAAAAGATAACATGGGTTAGTTCAAAAGAGTTTCTCCCAAGTCCTGTGCCGATCATCCCAATGCAGAGCCAATACATGATGCAATTAGAAGTTAGAACATGCTTGATGTTTATCATGAGCGTCCAGTAATCACCTAGCTGCATGCTGCAGATGAGTAGTAGAGTAGTACGACTGGGAGCAGTGTAAAAAAAATGTTTTGCTCACAACATGTAAACACTCAAAAGAAGAGTAACTAATCTGAGGTTCGGATGATAGCACTTAGATTACATAGTGCTTCATAGTTGTGTGCTTCCGACCACAATTGCTTCTTCTTTGTTGCCAGAAAACTCAATTGCTTCTTTATTGTATAACCAATCATCAAAGCTCCCAAGAGATTTGAGATCACACTCACATCATTACTTAGTGAGCTTACTGATTACTTACAGAATCATTGTTCCAGAAATGGTGCTGTCATATTAAATTCTTTTCGAGGCCACAGCAGTACGAAGCTCTTAAATTGAATATGTACAGTATTCCAACAAAACAGTACACAGGGAAATCCAAATGCAGGAAAATAACTTGCATTAAGCTCTTATAAACCCAGCAAGTACACCATTTCAACGGAACAGTACACAGGAACATCTGGATGTAGGAAACTTAAGGTTATTATTCATCAAAATTGTTGGGAGCTTGTTACCAGCAAGCTGAGTCTGATCAAACTATCTACATCACTGTCAGGTATTGCATATTCTGTCTACCAATGTACAATAGACTTGCATGTATCTCTAATGCACAGCACTGTAATTCAGGACCATGGGCTGCAATTATAATAACAAAAATTATATACAGGCATGAATCTCTAATTGGTAGACCCTCGTATTCAGGTCAGGCATAGCACAATGTGGTTGTTGGGACATAGGCGAACAGGAACGAGGCGAAGACGAGCCATAATATACATGCATAACACTAATGCATAATCAAGCTGAGTCTGACCAACCTATCTACATTACTGTCAGGTACTGCATATTCTGCCTACCAATGTACAATATACATGCATGTATCTCTAATGCATAGCACTCATTCAGGACCTTTAATCTTTGTCCTAGAGGATATGTTGCTTGGCATGGGCTGCAATTATAATAACAAAAATCATATGCATGCATGAATCTCTAATTGATAAGCCCTCGTATTCAGGACAGGCATAGCACTGTGTGGCTGCTGCGACGCCGGCGAACAGGAACCTGGGCTTGCGGCGGAGGCGAAGACGAGCCATAGAGTTGTAGGAGCGAGCAGCAGAGCGAAGGGAGGCTCGGAACAACAGCTCTAGCAGGTGGCGCGGTGGAGCGGTGACGGCTACGCTCGCCGGTGGTGGTGAGGCGTGGAAAACAAAAACCATGATTTCAACTCTTTGTGCACATACCTCAAGCGTAGGATCGGCCGACGAATTTCCGGCGAACTATGAAGCACTGTTGGAAGCCAACTTGTTTTTTGTCGAAGTCTGATGAGGCGACATCGGACAGTCTTTTGGCGAAGTAGCATGAGACAACTTGGACATATTTTGTCGGGCGTCGTCTTCTTTTTCAGCGAAGTCGGTGGAGGCAACAGCGGGCAGACTACCGGCAAAGGTGGACAGATTCTATCGGACGATGTCTTGCTTTCCGGCGAAGTCAGCGGAGGAGACATTGGGTGGACTTGAGGCGAACTTTCGATGCAAATGCGGATTTCTGGTCGAGCCTTACATCTTATAGCAGCCGGTTTTGTGTGAAATTCGAGACGAGTAAAAGAAAATATGGCTGATTGGCTGGAGACGTACGTTTTTATAGGGGTGGCTGGAGACATACGTGAACGGACGCGCAAGGTCCTAAGCTCGATCCCACCTCAGGCCAGCTTCTACAGGCCCACGGAAATACTTTTGGCCCAGCTTTTAAAGGCCCATATAAATACTTTTGGCCCAGGTCTGTATCTGTACAAACAGGCTGAGGCCCAAGCACGCAGCAACGGACGCAGAATTTAGATCGATCAGCGTTTAGTACCACCTCGTACGTGATGGACGGACTGACATTGCGTGAACCAAAACTAACGAAAAAAAAAACTAATCGCGAGACGAAACCAAAAATATCACCTTGCTTTATTAGTACATATAGTATAGATATAGATATAGATATAGATATAGATAGGACGGTCAGTTGTTTCCAGATTAAACATTGTTCACATGTCAAATCTACTTGTTGCTATATTTCAAAATGTAGGGAAAACATATAGGAAGGTCATATTATCATGGAATGTGCTCACGAGTGATAGCTAAATTTGCAAATAATGTGATTGAAGTATGGGATTTAGACCTCATAACACAAATACTAACAGTTTATCATAGCTTAAACACTTTCTGACCATCAGGTGTAACTAAAACTCTCAAGATAGAGTGGCAGTATCATGATTATTATATTGTAGAGGCCAAGCTAAGAGAACAAATATGTCATATTGTCGTAATAATGTTCAACTTAGTATAAAACATAGTTACATTGGCAATGGTTTAAAACTACTTCTTTGATTACTAATATTAATATTGTTTACGAAAAGTGAACTTAGCCGCAAATTCGGTTTCTTAAATGTTTCATCACGCAATTTTAAATAAATATCCGTACAATTCAAAAAGTGTTAAGGACATTTAATAATGTTTAAACATTAAAAAATAAGCTTGTGGCATTTATTGGAAATTGTACATGAAACATAAAATTTTATTCGCATAATTGTAGCAAAAATATTTCATTCATTTTTTTTGAAAATGAAAAATATGACACCTTTGAAAAATGTTCCTTCCATTTATTAAAAAATAAGAAATGTAAAAGTTCTCTGAGCATAATAAGTTCCTACCATTAAAAATCATTAGATTTAAAAATAGTCACAAGTTTAATAAATATGTTCATGAAGTTAGTATGATGGCCTCTTGCTGATAGAGGTTTGTCCGTTTGTGCATTTACTTCCGTTTTAACATATTTTCTCTCCCAGATTGGCTGGGTATTTTTCTCCTTGGGAGGCTAAGTTTTGGACTTCTGTGTTTTGCTTATTTTATTTATTTGTAACGACGTTAGGCCTATGATTTCTTCTGAGCTTTTTTATCTGGTTTTCTAGTCATGACAGTGGCTTCATGCTTATCAGTATTTTTACTAATAGCATTTGAATTACCAAATACATTCTCAAATACCATAGGCGTGACATCTCTTGTCCCGAGCTCAATGGATGAATTCATCTTAGATGACATATAAAAACTTGAGAAACATAGATTGTTGGCATGAGATTCATGCAACCATTGCTTTAGCTAGTCCTGAATATGTGCCTCACCCATGCTAGATATTGTCTTCTAGAGGGGCAGGTAAGAGACACCATGCAAAAAGGTTATGTAAAAAAGTTTTCAATAAATTCCTAGCGTTAAAAAAAAATGTTCGTGATATGTAAAAATATCCACATGTTTAATAAAGATTTCATGAAGTTACTATAATGGCCTCATGCAGCCTGCAAGCAACATAGTGGATGTGGCATGTATTATATCATAACAGCAATAGTGGCGGGATGGCCAACATTTTTGGGCTTGTAAGCATAAGTGTCCATCAAACCGTCTTTTAGTCGATCTAACAAACAATACGTGTCAGATGATTACTATCACCTCGCACGTGGTCGAAGCGTGAGTATAGAGAACTGAGTATAAAAGATAGGCTCGTTTACAACCAAAGAGTGACAGACGAAAAATGGGAGGAAGAACAATTTCTCATATAATTTTAGGTAGATAAATTAAGAAGGTAGATATTATATTATTTCCTTATTGATTTTTCTTCCAAAAGAAATGGTCTAATCACGACAGTCATCTCATTCCAACCATTAGTTTCCTCGTTAACGGCAAAAACTTCAAGTAGAAACTCTATCGGAGACATCTCTTCCATTCAACCTAGTTAGGTCCCTTCACTAGTGTCACCGATCCTTCCCCTTTCACTTTTTTCTCTTTGCTGTTGAGCGTGTATCATCTTCCTCCTAGGTACTTGTTCACAGGGAAAAGTTGCATTATATGAAAAGTTCATTAACATGTTTGTAATTTCAACACTCATCATTCCTTTTTAGTGAAATATTGGACATGTAAAAGGAATAATAAATAAATTCATTGATTTTCAGAAGTTGTTAGTAATGGACCACCCTCTTGCCTTCGTGTAGTAATATACACCATGGTGATCTAGGGTTTACAACTGTTGCGTGTCAACTTTGTTCTCGCTAGTTAGCAAACGTCATAGCAAAGGGAATGTGATGGAAGTATGGCATTTAGACCTCAGCACACAAACATTGACTGTTCTATCATAGCATACACACTTTCTCACAACCGGGTGTAACTGAAAGTCTTAAGATAGAGGAGGCCATGGTGAAAACGTCCCCATATAAGGTTCCCAGACTATACGTAGAACATATAGGAAAGTTAGTTGCTTCTAGAACAAACATTATTCACATGTCAAATCCTGTTGCTGCTATATTTCGAAATGTAGGGTGAACATATCAGAACAAAAATCATGTTATCATGGAGTGTGCTCTCGATTGATAGCTAACTTCGCATATAATGTGATGGTAGTATGGGATTTATACCTCATCAGACAAACAATGACAGTTCTATCATAGCTTAAACGCTTTCTGACCATCAGGTGTAACTGGAACTCTTAAGATAGAGTGGCAGTATCATGATTGTTATATTGTAGAGAACAAGCGAAGAGAAGAAATTTGTCATAATGTCGTAATATTGTATAACTTCAGCGCTAAAAAACATAGTTACATTTGTATTGGTTTGAAACTACTTCTTTGATTACTAATACTAATATTGTTCATGAAAGGTGGGCTTAGCCGCTAGTTTGCTTTCTTAAATGTTTGTTCACGTAATTTTAAATAAATGTTCTACAATTGATAAAAATGATAATGACATTTAATAAATGTTCAAACATTCAGTTCATGGCATTTATTAGAAAATTTTAATTGAATGAAAATTTTATTCACATAATTGTACCGAAAATATTTCATTCAATTTTTTATGAAATTTAAAAAATGTCCACACATTTAAAAAATATTCCTCCCATTTATTGAAAAACAAGAAGTGTAAAAGTTTTCTGAGCGTAATATTTGAATAAGTTCCTACCATTAAAAACTCATTATATTTAAAAATAATGAATTTTTAATAAATATGTTCATGAAGTCAGTATGATGGCCTCCTACTAATTGAGGTTGTTTTGTTTGTGTATTTACTTCCTTTTTATGGACATGTTCTCGAACAAGCTGACTAGGTATTCTTCTCCTTCGGAGGCTTTGCAGTTGTAGGCTTCTTTGTTTTTGTTATTTTTCTCTCTTTAACGACTTTAGGCCTATGAATTCCTCTTAGGTTTTTTTATCTGGTTTTCTAGTGAAGTCAGTTCCTTCATGATAACCTGCATCATTATAAGTAGCACGTGCATTACCATATACATTCTCAAATGCTATAGGCGTGACATCTCTTGTCCCTAGCTCAATGGATGAATTCAGCTTAGATGACATATAAAAACTTGAGAAACATAGATTTTATTCATGATTTTTTTACTGGACCATCTTTGTAAGGCAACCTTTCCTTTTATCCCAGCAATAAATTCTATAACCCCTCCCCTCCACTTCCCTCCGCCCACAAGCTTACTTCGTGTGATCTCCGTCCGTCTTCGACATGGCAGGTAGCGGATCCGAGTCTTATACCTCCTGATCCGTTGACTGTTGGGAACTCGTCCCACGAGACCCCGAGGAGGAGATGGCGGTCTGCGTTGCGCTGCGCCACTCACGGGAGGAGTCTGCCCAACAACGGTCGGACTCGATCCAGCGGGAATCCATTGCGTCCGCCCAAATGACGCATGGATCCGACGTGAGGCGCTTTGTCGTTGCCTCGTCGAAGGCAGTGCAGTCCGTCTGGCGTCTGAACACGTGGCGGAGGTGCTTATCAATTTGGTACCAACTTAACATTTCTATAAATAGAAGGTTAGGTGGAATGCGTGCCAGATGTGATAGTTTCTTCTTCTTTAGAAAAAGATGTGTTAGTTTAGGTGGTTAAAGTGCTGGGTTGCCTTAATTTTGTAGTAGTGAGCCTCAATGCGCATGACTAGGATTCTAAGATAAAGTCATCAGAAAAGTTTCAGAGATGACGGAAAAGTTCAGGAGAGAAAACCGAAAGTGTTTCGGAGCTACCGAAATTGTTTCGGAGAAAAACAAAAATGTTTTGGAATAAAACAATCATACAAAAAATGTTTCGAAGAGTATCCAAAATAATATTAGTGGGTGGCGGAAATGATCTGGGACCTTCCGGAATTTTTCAGAAGAAAAAGTCACGGAAAACATCTTGTCCCAGCGTGAGGGGACAAGATCCCACGAAACGTGGGGGTTGTTTTTGGGCTGTTTTGGGGGCGCCCCCCTTTAGGGGGCAGCGCCTTGTGACTGGACAAAGTTCTTGGGCCCCCCCATGGTGGTGGGCAGCCCCCACAAATGGTGGAGCTGGTTGGGTGGTGGTGGGGGCAAAATTTTGTGTTTTGACCCTTTTAGAGAAGTTGTCCGAGATCTGACCCTAGTTTGCAAAAAATTTAGGATCTGGCCCTTTTCCTACTGGTAAGGGGCAGGGCGGTAGGGGGTAACAGCCTACCGCCGAGGTCCCTGGCGGTAGGGTTGCACGCCCTACCGCAAAAATAATATAAGTTTCAGACACAGTGTGTGTGCGCACCTACCGCCGGGCACCTTGGCGGTAGGGTTACACATGCTACCGCCATCCCCTGCGACGGTAAGGATGCATTGCGCTGACGTGGTCAAGTTCCTTACCGCCTGGGGCCTTGGCGGTAGGCTGCTCTACCCTACTGCCATACCCCCTGGCGGTAGGAAAAGGGTCAGATCCCGAAATTTTTGCAAACTAGGGTCAGATCTCGAACAACTTCTCCAAAAGGGTTAAAAAACGAAATTTATCCACGGTGGGGCCCCATACCCCCTCGCATTTTCCTGAATTTAATTTATTCTCAAATTTATTTCAGCGGTTACCTATCATCGCCGTGCCTAAGAAAATGAATGCCCTGTGTAGGCCCTAGTTACTACAACCCTGACGAAAAGAAAATATTGGAGCTCTTCTCTACTCTCCAATGTTCTAAGTGAACTACTGAAACGTCACACATTTTTTGGCATCTATGATATGATATTTCGAAGAAACATTGGATTATTTAGCCAAAAACCTATCAAAAAGACACATTTTGGAGATCGAGTAAGCTCTAAAACAAATCTTTATTGGGTTTTCCCTATATTTGTACTTGTAGAAAGGGAAATGATTCCCTTGATCCAGCCGATCTTACAGTTTCATCCGCCGCTTCCCACAACTTATCCTCACAGGAGGCTCACCTCTTCCGAGCAAACCCACCGATGTCCCCAACACTTATCAACCATGGCATCAGTGAGGCTGCTCTTCCTGCTCCATGGCGTTGGGCGATCCCGCTGCTCTGTTTCAAAAATAATGCAACAAATCGCCACTGCGGTGCACTGTTGCAGCCAGGTCCTCGCACGGTCGCCGGTGTTCCTGACCGCCTCCACCATGACAGTCGGCCATGCACGGTGCGTCACCTCGTGGTGAGGCGACCTGGTGGAGGTCTGGCGCTCATCGACGACGACGTGATGGCAGGGATGGGCGGCGCCGCTCCTCCCTCGTCGCTGTTTTGACGGGAGCTCGCGCCGAACAACAATGATTTTTTTCTTGAAACATCCTCCTTGTTTCAAGAAAGGTTTCTGCAACATTAGTGATACTGCAAAACGTTATCCCGTAACAGCGAAGATATTTTTTTTGCAATATTAGCTTTGTTGCAAAAAAAAAATCTGCAACAATACCTATGTTGCAGAAGTTCTCCAACATAAACTCTGTTGAGGTAAATACATCAGGAGTCACGGAACTTGCACGTGACCGTCAGTTTGGTGCATAAACTTGTAAAGTACGTGTTTCTAGCCATCTAACTTGTCCTCAAGTTCATATACGATGCTTTCTGTTGTATTCGGCCATATCCCACACACACGTGGCATGCCAAGTTGCGGGGGCCCATTGTCAGTGGCTAAGGCTGCAGGTAATCCGTGAGCACTGTTTTTTCTTTCTTCAGAAAGCACCCTTATATTTTATTTACACAAAAAATCCTCAAATAAAATTGAAAATGCCAGTGCAGGGGATGGGACTCGAACCCACAACCTGCTGCGATTAGCAGCGCAAGCATAACCACTCCCAACTGACATTTGACAATTAGCTATCACAGTTAGCTTTATATAACATGGACAGTATTAATTAAAGTGGAAATTGAAACGAAAAAAGGCTGTGCAAAAAATGTATAGCCGTGTGTGCAATTAAAGAGATATAGACAATTTATCTTTTGTATTCTTCTTTGTTTTTTCCTATGTAAATAAACAACTTATATCCTCGATAAACTTTTCTAAAAAATTAGCTAAAAATTTGTTTGAATTTGAATAATTTTAAATTTAAAAATCTAGATAAAAGGATATATAGTGCAGAATGAATGTATGCAATTTTTTTGAACAAATCAACTAATTTTTTGTTTGAATTCTAATAATTTTAAATGAAAAAATACAATGCATTATGAATGCACGTAAATTCTTTGGAAAAATCAATCAAAATTGTGTTTGAATTTGGATAATTTAAAATTTGAAAATCTATATAAAAGGAAATATAGTGCAGAACGAATGTAATATTTTTTACATAAATCAACTTAAATGTTTTTCAAAATTAATAATTTTAACTTAAAAATCTAGTACATAATGAATGAACATAAATTCTTGTGGACAAATAACTGAAAATTGTGTTTTAATTTAAATGATTTTAAACCTGAATATATAGATAAAATAAAATATAAGTCAGAATGAATGAACGTGATTTTTTTGAAAAATCAACTTTTTTAATTTGAATAATTTTAAATTTAAAATCTAGATAAAAGAAGATATACTGCAGAATAAATGTACGTAAATTTCTTTTGGAGAAATCAGTGGAAAGATTGTTTGAATTTGAATAATTTTGAAAAATCTGGATAAAAGAAAATATAGTTTGGCTGATTGCATTGATAAATAGCAACATACACACGAACATTTATTCCCCACATGAACATTTTGTGAAATGTGTGAACATTTTAAAATGCAACTTACATTTTTTTAATTACACAAATATTTTTGAAAATGTTTAAGTATTTTTTAAATGTCACGTACTTTTTAATGTAACACATGAACATTTGTTAAATGTCACAAACAACAGAATGTTAGGCTTTTGTGCATCAATTTATTCCTGCGGGGAATAACACGCCATGTTTTTGGTTTTCGTTTAATAATTTGTTGGGCTGAGCGAACATTGTGTTAAAAAACATTTCGTTTGTTAGTTTTACATCAATTTATTCCTCGTTGAGTGGCTACTGCAGTTATCTTATGATTAATAATTGAGAAGGATGTCAGTAAGAATCCCCGGCCGCTATTTTTTATTCATGTTTCTCATCGTAAGACACTATGTGCCGACGCATGCTCAATTAAATAAAAGCCGAGTGTTATTTTTCTTCCAAAAAAAATTTAATCCATGGTTCACCTAACACCTCGCCACTAACCGTCACTGACATATGGTCTGCATTCATGCCGACACGGTACTTAAGCACGAGATACAACTGGAAACGGAAGAAGTGACCGTATCTGCACGCATAAACAAGTTATGTGACTACAATGATGTATTTTACCCCGCGCAAAAAAAAAAAGATGTATTTTACAACTTTTAGCGTTAAACTGAACATCAGATGCAAGTTCTATGACTGCCACTGATATTACCTCAAATCTGTTGCAAATGTCCGAGCGCAACATCAACCTTGTTGCAAAGCTAGAGGCGGAATCTAACGGCCATCCCGCGTTAATCCAATGGCTTGCGAGGCTGAGCGACACGTAGCAGCGCCAAAAAACACTTCAGAAAAGTAAAGCACCACCAAAATGCACAAAACTGCATTTACCAAAAAAACAAATCCGTGTTTATTAGGATCGGTCCTGGACATTGTCAGAGAAGTTAGGCCATCGATGCCAGCAAACCGTACCAGATATGGGGGCTCTCCCAGTGACCACGTCGATCACCGTGGTCGTCGCTTCTGAACAATCTTAGGCTGCTTCTCCGCGCAGCTTCAAATCATCCTGCAACAGTATGCTCGTTGGTGTAGTTGAAAGATGAAGAGATACTCCTTCAATGCAGGATGAGAGAGGGATATGACATGGGCAGGCTTTAGTATAGGTGCACCAAGTGAGGCAATTGGAAGGACAACCTCAGCCAAGAACGTCTTTCCGCACACCTCTCATTTCCAAAGCGTACTTATCCATAGCAAATTAGCACTACTAGTTTAGGCATTTGATATTCATCTCCTTTGGTAGCCATGGTAAAAGGGGCTATGGTAGGCAAGAGTGTATATAAGAAGGTTACGTGCAAGGATATGATGCAGCCATGTGCACTCTGTGCTTTATAAGCGTGACGCTACCGAAAGGTTGGTAGGCATGTTAATTAGCCCCGATGCATGAAAAAGTGATATTTCATGTAAAAACTGCTATCCAAGTAGTGAAATGTATACAATAAATATGTGGAATACTACATACAAACTCCCTCCATTCTATTACAGGCAGTCACAAATATATAGGGCTAACCATGAACTTCGCCATGTTTTCACAATTATTTTTCCAGACATAGGAGCAACTTAGAGCCGTTCATAGGGAGTAAAAACATTGTGCAATCAAGATGGGGAATGCATTTATTTTTCAGAGTGAGATCGATGACGATGCCACTTTTGTTCATTCCATTGTCCCCCTTGTTTTCCACTCTATTGCAACACCATATGTGTCCATGTCCAATAACGAAGATGAGTTACGGTTTCGGGCGCACCCTCTAAACTGAGATTCGGTTGATGAGATCGATGGAGAAGTACATGACTAGCTTGCGGGCATGGAGAGATATAGGAGAACGACGCCTTTGGCATGGTGGACGCGCACTATAGAGGAACATGACCCTGCTGTCTTGGCAGAGGCCAAGGCCATCATCGAAGAAAAGATCGTGGCGCTGGCTATGGTTGTCGACAGGGACGAACATGACACCTATGGCATATGCCTCATTCGACATGGAGACACAAGATGATAAAGACGAACACGACCCCACTCGCGCGGAGGATGACTTGGTCGACATGGACCGTCCATCAATGTTTTCGTCACGTCCATGTTGATATATGTAGTCAAAGTTTAAGAAGTAGGAGAATCAACAATTTGTATGCCAATTCCTCCTCATTATGGACATGTTACATTGCCTTTCCGTCCGTGCAGTAGACGAGGGGGGGGGGGGAGCTAGCTCATGTCTGGTTGAATCAATAACTATTTGTCTTGTCAGAGATGCTACGGTCTTCTTGAACTGGTTTGAACTCGATGTTAGGGATCGAGAGGCAACCTTGGAGGATTTCATTACGACTGCCGATCTTCACATCAATCTCAATAGGTCAGAAGCTTTTCTGACAAGATGCTGATTCGGGCACAACCAACTGGCATCTGTTGTCCTCTACTACACCAAATGGCAGGGGCGAGATCCGGTCCTCTACGTTGAGGGAGGGAGAGGAGGCATGCTAGGGTAGCAGGGGCAGAAGGAGGTGTAGGAGGAGCCCCGTCGCCATCACGGGTCGGGCTGAGGCCGCCGCCGCCACCTGCGAGGCGGAGGACCGCGGAGGAGGGTTCCTGTGGCGGCGGCGGTGTTCGCCCCGTGAGCGACCCACCAGACATGAGTTTGGTCCCTTTCGGCTTGTTTCTGTTTCATCATGTGACATTGTTGTGTCTTAAATATATCTAAGAAGTGTTTCTTGTTCTGTAGATACAATATTTTTCTAGGGTAGTTCGATGCTTTCTTGATAATGCTAAGGAGTACTCCCTCGCTTCTTTTATTTACTCCGCATATTAGTTTTGGTCAAAGCCAAACTTTGTAAACTTTGACAAAGTTTATTGACAAAAATATTAACATATAAAACAACAAATCAATACTATTTGATTAATTATTGAATATACTTTCACATAATATAGATTGTTATTGTAAATATTCATATTTTTTTCTGTAAACCCGACCAAACTTTATGAAGTTTGACTTGAGTAAAATCCAATATATGCAAAGTAACTAAAAACCGAGGGAGTAAATTGTACTCCGGTCAACTTTTATTTGTTTGTAAAAATGTTTTTTTGAGCAATTTGTTTGTAAAAAAGTGTACTACAGGAAAGAGAGAATTGCAGATTCATTTGCTCCATACGAAAATCATGCCTCTGCTAAGTTCGCTTCTGGCCCGGCCCAGCCCGTTCATCTCCTGTCAGTTTCGTCTTCCCTTCGACGGCACCGATGGCGAGCCGGATGTTAGAATAAAACGCTAATGCAAGATCATAGACGACACACCGAGGCATGATATTTGTTAACGAGGTTCACCGATATGGCTACATCCCCGGGGCATGAATACGGATGCTCCTCCCCAAGATACCGCAACACCGGCCGCCCGCGCGCCGGCACAAGCCTTCGGCTCCCCTGCGTACCTGTTGCTATCAAGTCGTCATCATGGGTTACAACGTGTGGTGCCCCTCCGTATATAAGCACTACTAGAAAAAGGCCTACTAATGGCACACCGGTTTAGGCCTACTAATGGCACACCAGTTTTACAACGTGTGGTGCACCATTAGTAGCACGCCACTAGTATTTTTACTAATGGCGCTACTAATGGCGCACCACTGGTGCGCCATTAGTATCTGGTATACTAATGGTGCACCACGCAGTGCGCCATTAGTAAATCGCACTCCCTGGTCAAACTTCCCGAAAGGTCACCCATCCTCACACTACTCCAGCCCAAGCACGCTTAACTTCAGAGTTCTATCCAACCCCAGCAACAGCTCAATTCACAGGCACTTGTTGATATATCTAGCATATCAATCCTATTATACCTTGTTAATGTCTAGGACTTTGTTCATGTTCATGACTATGATGAAATTTTTGAAAAATATTTCAAACTTCCCGGCCATATTACGTATCATTTTTAGAAAAGAAATTCAAAACCATTTTTTTTTGAAATTTTTTGCCTCTAGATCTTGAAAGCCCCATAACTTTTTTCTGTTAGGTTTTTGGGGATTTTGAAAATGTTTAACGGGGTTCCCCCTGTTAAATTTGGATGTAACTTTTCGAATAGATGATTCTTCATATAAAAAACTTTTTAATCCGAGTTCGTATGCAAAAGTTATGGCCATTTTACAAATTTTCAGAGAGATTTTGCAAATAAAATCGAAATTCATATTTGTATTCAGGAACCTTTGGGCCAAGTTAGTAATGGCGCATCGTGGTGTGGTGCGCCATTACTAGTTAAACTAGTAATGGCGCACCACACCCACGGTGCGCCATTACTAGTTTTGAAAAGAAAAAAAGAAAAAAAATTGTTTTTTTTTGAAAAAAACTTAGTAATGGCGCACCTGTGAGTGTGGTGCGCCATTACTATGTCAAGTTAGTAACGGCGCACCACTCTCACGGTGCGCCATTACTAACAAATTTTTTTTCAAAACTACTAATGACGCACGGTAGGTGTGGTGCGCCATTACTATGTCAAGTTAGTAATGGCGCATCACTCTCACGCTGCGCCATTAGTAGTTTTGAAAAAATTAAAAAAAAATTACTAATGGCGCACCGTGGGATGTGGTGCGCCATGAGTATTTGCACACTAATGGCGCACCGACACATGGTGCGCCATTAGTATTTGCACACTAATGGCGCACCGACACATGGTGCGTCATTAGTATTTACTAATGGCGCACCACATGTACAGTGCGCCATTAGTGTCCATCCTATCTATAGCCCTTTTCCTAGTAGTGAAGAGGCCTAGGATACAAGTGTCCGACTCCTACACAACTCGTACCTAACCACACCAATTACAACTCCAAGTCCACGTAACCCCTTGCGTACATAATATATTCGACACAAATATAACATCGGAGACGACACCCATCTCAATCTCAGCTGCCTCCACCTCGCGAGCCCACCCACCGCGCTTCCTTCCTCTGCCACCGCCGTGTGGGTTCCGGCGACCAATGATGCGGCAGCCTGCATCGAGGTATACTCCCCAAGTCCCTGTTATCCTCCTTCCCTCGCATACAACAAAATCTAGGTCGTCATGAGTCAACTGAGACGGTTGAGGAGGAGGAGCAGAGGCAGAAATTCATTCAGGTTTTACAAAGTGAAATTCCTTGTTCCAGTCTACACGCCAGCGGTGGAGACATGTGTCACTTCGGGCAGATCTGTCATGCCGTCTCCTTATGTTGGCTCCTCCGCGAATTCGTCGGTTCATATGCCTCCCACTACGGTGGGGACATGTTCTGGACGTTCCATACTATTTCTTGAGATGATGGGTTTTCATAGGCCTCCCGTTCATATTATTGTCTCTGCTCTGCTCTCTCTCGCTAGTGAGCCTCAACCCTGTCTGTATTGGTTTGGTTGCTACCATTATATCCTGATAACATTATTAGAGGCTACAAGAGACTACAAGATAATGCTTCCTTTATAAACTGCCGGTGATGCATGCTTATAGATTGACAAAGCCTAGTAAGGACATCAGCTATTCCACCCATTCATTTTTTGACCAAGTCTTGGAGTCTGTGTCGTGCCACAACCTTAATACCTTTCCAGTGAACGAGTGGAATTGCATCCTGTATAAGGGTGGGTCATGCTTAGAACTGCAAGGTTGGTGAGCACATTAGCTATCCATCCATTAACCCGAAACAAAAGTCAACATATCATCTAGTACAATAGAAAATCTCAATATTAAAGTGCTCCAGTTCGATGCTCTTCAGCATCCGACGAAAACAGTGGAAAGGTGCATTTTAAAAGATATAGTGAAGCGAGAGAATAGGCTTATTATTTCTGGTAGGCGTTGCCGTGTGGCAGCAGAACATTGCGGTGTGTCTGGCAGTTGTTCCATGCTATTCGTGGCAAGCTGCAGCTTTGTGTGTACCTGTGGGAGCAAGAAATCACCCAACCTAGTCAATTGCTCAAGTATTAAACTGATTCGTCCATTCATTGTTCAATTGCTTCAAGTACTTCAGTGTCTTTTTGAAACCGAAGCACTTGTAGTGTTGTGTTGTTATACTCTATGTCTATTTTCTTAGTATAGTGCTACTCACTTTATCCCAACAAAAGCTCTTTTTAGTCCGTTTTCTCAAATATTATGAAATTTGTAACATTTTGATTAAACTGTTCTCCCGCGAAAATTTGAAATTTGATGATTCTCTCCTTTGTTCAGTGTCTTTGCAGGATCAGAGGTTCAGTCCATACCTAAGAAGGCCAAAAACATGATACGCTTTCCTAGAGATAAACTGATGGGGTTAGCATTTGTTGCATTTGGCATCATATTATTTGTAGGTTTCTTCTATGCAGCCGTTCTGTCCAAAATGCTTCCTCCTTACGAGAACCGACTTCTGTCTGCCATCCAAAATGATAGGTAAGAAATTTTGAAACAAACAGATGATCACCATTTTTTTCTTTTCCTCTGTAGCTGATGTTTGATTATGGAGTTTTTACTTAATTGACGCAAACTATTTAACAGAATATATAAATTTTATATGTGCACGCCTTAATGTAAAGTAAGTTGAATCTAGCTGGAAGTTAGTACCACTTACTTTGATCTTTGACTTACCAGGTATTACTGCCTACTCGTGCCCTTGACACTTCCTATGATAATTGTGGCTGTCTATCTGCATTGGCTAAGCATGAAGATGTTCAAGCATGCATATAGCACTACAAATTAGTTTTACGGATCAAGCCTGCAATGTTGCTTAAATGGTAGATCACATGGATGATGAAGACAATTTTAACTCATAAATATGTGGAGGTATGTCTTGGGTCTTCTGCATTCCACACATTTTTTTGTAAATTTATGAACTTCGATTAGTTTTCAAGCATAAATTGATGCCCCAACTTACCAAATTGACTTGATTGTCATTGCTAGGAATTAATTTGATTATATTTATGTTTAGAAAATATAGTTGTGTTTGTGAAATGCTTACGATGGAAACTATGGTTTTACTTAAATTTTTATATGATGGAAAATGTAGTTAGAATTTTGTTGTGACTTGATGCAAGAACTACTGCTGCCTAAAAAAGACTTGCCAATAATGAGGTTTAGATATGCGCTGGGAACATAGTAAAAGTTACTGTACCTTCCATCGGTGTATTACCTCTGTGTTTATTTTCATAATTCATTTTAGAGTTTTATACACTCCAGCTCATTCCACAATGTTTCTTGCAAGTAGGTTGTTCATAATAGAACAATTTTTGTTC
Source organism: Aegilops umbellulata (assembly GCA_032464435.1). Classification (NCBI taxonomy): domain Eukaryota; kingdom Viridiplantae; phylum Streptophyta; class Magnoliopsida; order Poales; family Poaceae; genus Aegilops; species Aegilops umbellulata. The sequence continues at coordinate 533,478,467 of CP136056.1, read as the reverse complement.
GTTGTTATGAATAACATAAGGTCCATATGCTTCCATCATGGATGGAATATATGTCATGAACATTGATAATGATATGATACATCCATAACACGGGCGCTAAATGTCGCAAGAGTAAAAGAATACAACATATGTATGGCACTGCATTTGGTCATACGGGAGAAACACGCGTGGAGAAATTCCGTAATGATGGATTTTGAAGTAATTCAATTATGAATCATCTGACACTTGCAACTTTCCTCTGGAAAGTGAAGTAACTAAAATACCGTTCACAGGCCATAAGGAACGAGCAACAAACTTATTGGTGATCATACATTTGATGTGTGTAGTCCAATAGGTATTGTTGCTAGTAGTGGATTTGTCTATCTTCAGTGATGACTTAAGTAGATTTATGGATATTTGCTTAATGGGACATTAGTCTGGTTCCTTTGAAATCGTTCAAAAGGTTTTCAGAATGAATTAGAAATTATTGTAATAAGAAAACTATGTTTCTGCAATTAGATTGTGGAAAGAAATATTTGAGTTACAAGTTTAGCGAATGTCTGACAAGTTACGAAAAGAGTTTCATAACTTACACCTCCTGTTACACCATTGTGAGTGGAATGTTCGTGAAGATGTAATCGAACCATTTATGACATGGTAAGATAAAAAATGAAATAAATCAATTTGCCATTATCTCCTTTAAAGTAATGCTTTAGAGACTGCTACTTTTACACTGAAAAGAGCGCCATCAGATCTATTAAAATGAGCGATGGTATGGTACACCCAACCATGTTATGTTTTTTCTTAACATTTGGAATATGGGGCTTGTGTAAAGTATTTTACAAACCTGTTCCAAACCAGACAAGTGCTACATTATAGGTTATCCCAAATCATTGGGAATTACTCCATCACTATACGTAGGCAAAAGGTGTGCCACAAAGAACGGTATGATTTTGAAGAAAATGTTTCTGGCAAAAAGGTGAGTGGGAGGACAGTGCAACTCGACAAGATAATGATATCTTCATCATCAGGTCTAGGGAAAGAAACCTTGGAAGTAATTCCAGAGTTTCCTCCTGTGACTAATACGGAAGCCTCTACATGAGATGTATGGACTTCGGATCGATCTTGCAGATGAACCACGTAGGCAAAACTCATGCAAACCTCTCAGATGTGCAAACGAGATATTGTTGTTAGACAACAGTATACCTACGATACACAAGGAATTGTTGATGGGCCCTGACCCCAAAATTGGCTAAATGCTAATATAATCCGAGGTAGTATCCATGTAAATGATTCAAGATTAGATCTTGATACACCCTTCGAAAGACTTAGATTCTAATGAACATTAAAGGAACTATAAACTGAAAGGGATAAAAATGTTTTATCCATAAATCTTGACTTGTTGCTTATAACAAATTCAAGGAATTAACTAGTCTCACTGTAGCGATGCTTAAAGTCGGTTCGGGTTGAACTAGCAATTAATACATATTTCAATTATGAGATATGATACATGGATGGCAAAAGGATTTTCATGAAATAGAAATACAACCCAGGACTTGTATGAGATACAGTCCAAATTATTTTGTCGATCCAGAGGATGCTAGTGAGTGTGCAAACTTTAGAATTTCATTAATGGATAGAAGCAAGCATAAGGGAGTTGGAATCTTCCTTTTGACGAAATAGTCAAATGAGTTTGATTTCATCAATAGAAAGTGAAGATGCTTGTGGTTACAAGAAAGTAAGTGGGTGCATAATAATATTTCTAAAATCTTGTGTGCTTGACACATTGTTGATTGAAAATAATATAATTTCTTGACACGAATTAGGACTTCTTTCAAAATAGTTTTTCAATGAAGTGCTTGGGCTAGGTAGCCTTGGTATTAGGCATAATTGTCCATAGAGATAGAATTGCCTAATAGGGTTAAGCCAAATTACATATTGAAAAAAATGGTAAAACAGTTTAGCATAAATTTCCAAGGAGTGATTCTTGCCGAAGTCACATGGAAAGAGTTTTAGGAAGATCCGGTGTCCTAAAACACCGATGAGAAAAATACATAATGGAGATTCTAGACACTTTTGTGTTTGTATTAATTATGTATTCGAGAGTATGTCAAACAACAAGATATGTCCGGTACTCCCAAGCAGTTGCGAGTAAAGATACCAAAGTGGTCAAAATATTCATCATAGGTTAGCGGCAAAAAATGTCGTTGAGTATTAAATTAGCACTAATGACATGTTTTCTCGCAAATGGAGATTATGAAGTTCTCGTTGTAAGTAGTTACATCGATACAGTCTTCATCAAACGCTCCAAACGATCATCGATTTATATTAAGGATTTTGTCTGATACACCAAATGGTGGCACAGTAAAGTTGGAATCGTTCAAAACAAGTTATGGTGGCGAATTCTATAACAGAGGCTAAGTATGTTGCCGCTTTAGAAGCGTCATAGAAAATTTTGAATCATACAGTTCATTCATGAACTTAGTATGGTTCCAAAGTATAGCTTTGGTCAATGGAACACTATTGTAGATACTTGCTCCATAGCTCAGTCTGAAGAATCAAGGTTCGGCCAGTGATTCACATATATACAAAGCCAAGTGCACACAAAAACATGAATTTTGTGAAAGTGTGAAAACATGAGGATATGCAAAGATACACACGGCCTTGAAGTTGTCAGGTCCGTTGGACAAAGACTATACCACAAGCGATGCATATTTTACACCAGTATACCACAAGCGATGCGTATTTTACACCGGTATGCCATGGGAGTCTGTAAGAGATGTGCCCTAGAGGAAATAATGAATGTTATTATTTATCTCCATGTTCATAATTATGTTTATATTCCGTGCTATAACTGCTCTGGCTCTCAACACAAGTGCAGAACCGGGGTTTAGTCCCGGTTCATAAAGGCCTTTAGTGCCGGTTCCATAACCGGCACTAAAGGGTGGACACTAAAGGCCCCCCCTTTAGTACCGGTTCGGCACGAACCGGCGCTAAAGTGCCACCACGTGGCACGAGCCAGGCCACGGGTGCGGTAGATCATTAGTACCGGTTGGTAACACCAACCGGTACTAAATGTTTGTGGGTTTTGGTTTTATTTTTTATTTTTGCTTTAAATTTGTGTTATCAATTTAATTTAGGATTGTTTTACGTTATAATGAGTTGTTATACTTGATATGGATATGGATATGGCATATATATGTACTTGGTCACTTAGCTAGGATCCATCCAGTTCAAACTAATTTGCGGTTTCTTTCATAAATAAGTTATTCTTCACCCGAGGTAATCTTACGATCACTTCATAATTAAATTACATTTGGAATTCAAATAGTTACATTTCTATTGATTCACTACGTAAATTTTGATGTAAGAAAATAAAAATATAGGTCATAAGACAAGAAAATTTGGAGTTTATGTATATTTTACACTATGTTTTTACGTTTGTAATTTTACATAACATAAAATATTTTTTACGGCGATTATATATTTTCTTACGGTCTCTTTTTACGTCAGAAATAAGACAAAACTTACGGAACGTAAAATTACAGTGCATAGGTGGTAAAATATAGGGGGGTGAAGAATAACTATTCCTCACCCAGGGTGACGAATAGTCAATCCCTATATATATATAAAACTCATCATCATCATCATCATCACATATTAATATATAAATAAACTCTTGCATCATATCATCACCAACAACAGTATATATATATATATATATATATATATATATATATATATATATATATATATATATATATATATATATATATATATACATACATACATACATACATATACTAGCTAGCTAAAAATCATCGTAGTCGTCATTACCACTATTTAATCATCATAGTCATTACCGCTATTTAATCACCACCAACACTAGCTTAAAGAAGAAACATTTACTTGTAACAGAAGCAAAGATATCATCGAGTTCAACATGGTCATGATATTATAAGTGTTCACAAGCAAATCACTATTTGAGATTAATTAAGTTCAGGACGAGAATACAGACATGAGAGGACAAGTACTAAGAGCATGAACTAGCTAAATCACTCCTGCTGCTCCCTCTCAGGTAAAATAGCATAAAGCATGTATAGCTCTCCTGATTCGTCATACTGGAGCATGCAGATGAATCGGTCTCCTAATCGTGGGTTGCGCTTCTCCTTGCTGCCCCCTAGTAATTCTCTGCGATCGTTAACAATTTTGCTTCAATCTTTCACTATTAAGCATTCATTGCTTTCAGAAATCCCGAATGCACTCATGTGCAATGTAGGATATCTTGGTCGAAAGCTAACCACTGACATGCGACCTTTTGTCTCGATCCACCGAGGCACAACTGTCATCGGGAGTCCCTGTTGAAGAACATCGTATAATAATTAATAAACTTACCAATGAAAGTTTAGCTTCAAAAATAATGTATGCAAAAGATGCACTAAGGACAAATAGTAAAAATCTTACCATCTTTCCATTATAAATGTGACCGTAGTTCAATACGATTACTATTGGTCGCACGTTTTGAGTACTAACATTTCTAAGTGCAGGAAAGAAAATTTGTCTTGACAGTATGAAGATCCTCAAGTCATGAAACATAATGACTTATCTCCTCGCAGTTTAGTTCAGCCCCGGGACAGTAGTAGGTCCTGTCTACCAAGCGCCGGACATGTTTGCTTGAACCGAAATAAGCTGACAATAGAAATTAGTTGTCAACTATTTTTGAATAAACAATATCAAAGAAATAAACATGGTTGAGAAAAACTCACATAATGTTAGAACTGGAGGCGTCTGCACATCGACCTAGATGTCTCTATTACCTTCAATATCATCTTCCGGACGAATATCAAAGGTGATAACCAAATCAGGCTCAAATGCATAAGCCTTGCATCGTGCTTGCCAAGTTTTGCGTTCAAAATGGATGTATGTGTCTGCATTGTATAATTTGATTTTGAGAGTATACACATGCTCGGTCTTCAAGTAAACTCTCTTTACCTCCATATCATTCATCGCACTGAAACCTATCTTATTCAAGACAAAAATTCGAGCATGGCAGGGGATGCGCTAGTAGAATAGTGAAAATTTAAAATTATAAGTTCAAGCAAATGAAGCATAAGTCATGCTTTATTACGAAAAAATACTTGTCGCTGTGACTTACTGTATCCACTTCGAATGTCTCATCCAGCTTGATGCTGAAGCGCCTATTATCAACAAGGAAATTTCTGTCGCACAGGCCGCGTTGGTCTTCACAGTGTTCACACATAATGAAATCTTTTTCATCGTCAGACGACATTTCCTATGTTCATATAGGTGAAACATTAAACACTTACTATCTAACATTAATTAATATCTAACTAATTCTAATATTCATCTAACATTTGACATTAATATCTAACATATATTTCTATCTAATTCATCTAACATTTGACATTAATCTAACATTTATATACACTAAAAATATATATATATATAAATAAAAAAACAGAAAAAATAAACTAGTTATGTTCTATATATAGGTGAAACATTACTAGTTCTATTATTTAGACTAATTCAACTAGTTCTATTAATTCAACAAGTTCTATTAATTAATTCAACTAAGCATTTACTAAAAATAAACTACTTATATTAATTCAACTAGTTCAAATCTCATATACCTAATTAATATTTAACTTTTCTATCTAATTCATATCTAACATTTGACATTCATCTAATTAACAATTTGACATGCATTAATCTAAAAAACAGAAAACAGAAAATAAGTAAAAAAAATTGTGTGTGTGTGTGTATGTATGTGTGTGTGTACGTACGAGCGGGGGCGGCGGCGTACGGGCGGCCGGCGGCGCGAGACGGTGACGACGGGGACGGCGCGACGGGGGCGGCGGCATACGGGTGCATCCAGTTTTTGCCGTAACCCTCTCTACTTTTTTGAACATGCTATGTGGGTGAAATGATGATACCATGCCAAGTTTCAACCTTTTCAGAGTTCATTTGTAGTGCTTTTCAATTTCCAGGTCATTTAGTTCTCAAAACATATCATTAAATGCATGAAAAATATCAAATGAAGGCAGAAAAGATTGAAAGTTGATGGCGACGCTTTAAATGGTGAATACTGAACGCAAAAAATATAAGAGCATTTAGATCATGATCTTATATTTCTTTACAGTCTGAATTGTCAATATGATCTTATACATCAAAAATACTTTGATCATCAATGATCTTTTTGTGTACAATCTGAATTGTCAATATGAGTCCTCAACGATTTATAAACCGGTGAATGACTCATATTGCGGTCAGAAATTCTACACATAGAGTTCAATGAAGACCAAGTGCTTGTAATAGTTTGAGAATAAACATATTTAAGGTGGTAAAAGCCTTGTTAGGGGAGCGAGGTGGGACTAAAAACAACTTGCCATAACCTCATTAGTACCGGTTCATGATACGAACTGGCACTAAATGGTGATGGTGGGGCCATAGCCTGACCGCAGGCTGCCACAGCCTCTTTAGTACCGGTTCATGGCATGAACCGGTACTAAGGATGTGTTCGATTTCAGGTACCAACTGGAATGGCATGGGTTGGACCCGTGCCTGGACCTGGTTCCTGCGTTTGGTACATAGCTGGAACAGGAACCAAGTCATTCCCACCGAGCGAATATTCGGGCCATATCCGGAATGCGTCGATACCTCCGAATCGAAGGAATCACGCGGAACCGGTCGCTCTTTCCTCTCGCTCCACCGAAATCATATCGCGTCTCCTCTCTCTGGTCCGCCTCCCCTTGTCTCCCCCCTCCCTCCCTCTGCTCTCTCATGGCCACAACGTTCCCATCTGGGCAGCGGACCGGGCAGCAACCGACGGGGGCCGGTGGTTGTTGGTGCCGGCCACACCCTAGATGGCGGCCTGACCTGCAGGGGGCGACTGCAATTTTTTGGCGACGACCAGATCTTCCGGGGAGCGGCGGCGGCCCAATCTGCTGGTGGGCAGCGGCGACTTGATTTGCTGGTGGACAACGGCGGCCTGACTTGCCAATGAGTGGGCAGCCGATTTGATGGCGGCGGCGCCTGACCTGCTGCCCTGCTGATGGAACAACCTGACCTGCTGGTTGCGTGCAGTGACACGCAGGGACCTGGTGTTGTTCGGCGAAGACTAGCAGGCGAGCAAGTTGTTCTTCCTCCGATCTGAAGCTTTCCTCAGTAGACTAATGGAGGCAGAGGAGCAGTGGCAGATCGCTAATGACAAACAAGAACCAGCCAACTAGTTCATTAGCTCTTAATCATTGAGGAGTTTCACCGTGGCTTTAGGACTTAAGAGTTAGAGATGAAACATCATTGTCATGATGTGCATTACTATCTTCTTTTTCTTGCTGTCATATATTTTTTACTCTTCTGTGTAGATTGATCTTTTTTTTGTAGAAATATATTTTTTAGACTCAAGGTCATCTTGTAGAAGTGCTTTGGCGCAAGAGGAAATAGTTGCAGATACATTTGATGTCATATCTATCATGTTTTGTGAATGTGCCTTTTGTCAAAATGAACCGAATCCATTATGTTTTATCTCTCCAACCAAACACTGGAATGTAACCATTCCATTCCAAGTATTGTCTCCAAACAAACACAAGAACGGAACCGACCCGTTCCAGTGGAATGGAACCATGACATTCCATTCCACTTCGTTCCGCAACCAAACACACCCTAAAGGTTCGCCACGAACCGGTACTATTGATCGCCACCACGAACCGGTACTATTGATCACATTAGTGCCGTTTTTTTACAAACCGACACTAATGTGCTTCACATTTGACCCTTTTTCTACTAGTGCAAGTCTACAATAACCACGAGGCTCAGAGGAAAACTCATATGCACGTGTGGAAAAATAAACGGAAAATGTATTCCTAGTCTGGCCTCTAAGACTAGCTCAAGTGTTTCATGATGGTTCTGTTTTCCTGATCATGGGCATGACTATGTGTACAATTTTGAGGATACAATGTTAGAAGAACACGTGTGTTGATCAACCCGATTGATGTTATGCTATGAGATATCTTTGTCACAAGTCAATGGTTAATAATACAGAGAAAGTTAATGTTTGCATAAATCCTTAGACCATGAGAGTATCGAGTTTATTCATGCCTGCTTCATGAAATTTGGGGTTTGTTAAACGTCATTCGTAAAAGGGTAGCTATCACGGCGGCGTACGGGTTCATGGAAAAGTATGACAAGGGAATTGATAGCCCAAGATTGGGATTTTGTCCTCCGAGATGGAGGGATATTCTTGAGGCCTTCTCGGTATTACAGTATCCATCATTGTCTGGCTGGACATATCGTGATTTGATCACGGGGATACCGGAACGCGGGAATGAGAAAAGAGAACAAAACCGGTAACGTAATTGGCATAGTGGACAAAAGTTGTTGATCCACGGGGATGCCAATAAATCTCACCTCGGGTATTTGAAACATATCATGAAGCAACAGGAATAGCACATGACAACTAGAGGTTCACTCGAATAATTATTCATGTGGTATAGGGGTCAATATGAATGTCCACAGTTCCGCTATTGATGATTGATCGAAAAGCGTTCCAGTCATGTCTATATCTCACAGAACCTACGGGGTCACACACTTAAGTGTCATCTATCTACTAAATACTAGACTAGGATTCTAAGAGAAAGTCATCAGAAAAGTTACGGAGACGACAGAAAAGTTCGGGAGAGAAAACTGAAAGTGTTACGGAGCTAACGAAATTGTTTAGGACGAAAAAAAATGTTTCAGAATAAAACAATCATACCAAAAATGTTCCGGAGAGTATCCAAAATAGTATTAGAGGGTGGCAGAAATCATCTGGGAGCTTCCGGAATTTTTCAGAAGAAATAGGCACGGAAAACATCTTGTCCCAGCGTGAGGGGACAAGATCCCACGAAACGTGAGGGTTGTTTTTGGGCTGTTTTGGGGGCTCCCCCTTTAGGGGGCAGCCCCTTGTGACTGAATAAAGGTGTTGGGGCCCCCCATGGTGGTGGGTAGCCCCCACAAATGGTGGAGCTGGCTGGGTGGGGGTGGGGGCAAAATTTTGTGTTTTGACCCTTTTAGAGAAGTTGTTCGAGATCTGACCCTAGTTTGCAAACATTTCGGGATCTGGCCCTTTTCCTACTGCCAAGGGGCATGGCGGTAGGGGGTAAGAGCCTACCGCCGAGGTCCCTGGCGGTAAGGTTGCACGCCCTACCACAAAAAAATTCTAAGTTTCAGACACTGTGCGTGTGCGCACCTACAGTTGGGCAACTTTGCGGTAGGGTTACACATGCTACCGCCATCCCCTGTGATGGTAGGGATGCGTTGCGCTGACGTGGTCAAGTTCCTTACCGCCAGGGGCCTTGGCGGTAGGCTGTTATACCCTACCGCTATACCCCCTGGCGGTAGGAAAAGGGTCAGATCCCGAAATTTTTGCAAACTAGGGTCACATCTCGAACAACTTCTCCAAAAGGGGTCAAAAAATGAAATTTATCCGCGGTGGGGCCCCATGTTGGGGCACCATGGAGAAGGGAACATGTTTTCCCCTTGTTTTGTGGGAACATGTTTTCCTCTTGTTTTGTTGGTGCATGTTTTGTGGGCTGAATTTAAGCCCCTCCTCCACCCCATCCACCACTATATAAGGAGTAGGACATGAGCTCTCCAACTCGCTCCAACTCTCTAAAAAATGGCATGCATGATCTGCCTTTCTTTCTCCCTCACACGAAATAGTTTCGTACTGCTGCAAGGCTGTCTAGTTTCTGGTAGGGATTAGTTCTGGGCACCGAAGCCCTGCTGCATAGGTGACACCGTATGCGTGCAACCAAGTAGAGAGGTCGTATATTAGATCTTATGTTCGTGGGGCCTCCCGAAGGGCTGTCCGGGGGACCGTGTGAGAAATTGTTGGAAGGCCTCCAGAAGGGCTGTCCGAGGGACCATCCGAGGGAGAAAATCCTCACGGTTGGGAGGATGTAAATTCCTAGTTGCGGGGATCTGGACCAACGATCTTCACCGACTCTACTTCCGCTGCGCTAAGAGTCTGTAACCATAAGATCAAACCTTGTATGCATCTTCGGAGTGGTCCTGGGCTGGTGCTTAGGTATGATTTTTTTTGTTTTCTGTCGCGATACCCTACAATTATAGCATAGCTACAACAGTGGTGCATTGAACAATACTTTTGGTCTTGTAGGTATAGGTGTGCATCATACCATCTTTTAGTCCATCTAACAAACAATATATGGCACACGATTACTATCACCTCGGACGTTGTCGAAGTGTGAGTGTAGAGCACTTAGTATAGAAGATAGGCTCCTTTCCAGCCTAAGTGACGGACCAAAAATGAGAGGACGAAAAATTTCTCATATAATTTTAGGTAGATAAATAAAGAAGGATGATATTCAATTACGTCGTTATCCATGTTTGTCCAAAAAAGGTCTAATCACGCAAGCCATCTCATTCCAATCATCTGTTTTCTCGTTGATGGAAAAAACTTCAAGTAGAGACCCTATTTGGGACAACTTTTCCATCCAACCTAGATTGGTCCCTTCACTTAGTGTCGCCGCCACTTCCCATTTTAGTTCTTTTCTTTGCTATTGATCTTGTATCATCTTCCTCCTAGGTACTTCTTCACAAGGAAAAGTTGTATTATATGCAAAGTTAGCTAACATGTTGTAATTTCAACACTCGTCAGTCCTTTTGAAGAAAAATTTGGACATATAAAAGGAATAATAAATAAATTCACAAAATTTCCAAAAATTTTGAGTAATGGAACACCGTCTTGTCTTGGTATTGTAGCATCCATCGGGGTGAACTAGTGTATACAACCATTGCATCTCAACTTTGTTTTCTCCAAACATAATAGCTAAGGCAATGCGATGGAAGTATGAGATTTAGACCTCATCAGACAAACATTGTGTGTTCTATCATAGCTTAAACGCTTTCTAATAATCGGGTGTAACTGACAGTCTTAAGATACATGAGGCCATATAGGAAGGTTAGTTGCTTCCAGACTAGACATTGTTCACATGTCAAATCTATGTGTTGCTATATTTAGAAATATAGGGAGAGCATATAGGAGCGTCATATTAACGTGGAATGTGCTCTCGGGTGATAGCTAACTTTGCATATATCTTGATGGAAATATGGGATTTAGACCTTATTAGACAAACATTGACCGTTCTATCATAGCTTAAATGCTATCTGACCATCAGGTCTAACTGAAACTCTTAAAATAGAGTGGCAGTATCATGATTGTTATATTGCAGAGGCCAAACTAAGAGAAGAAATGTGTCATAATGTCGTAATAATGTATAATTTCAACACTATAAAACATAGTTACATTGGTAATGGTTTAAAACTGCTTCTTTGATTGCTAATATTAATATTGTTTATGAAAAGTGAACTTACTCGCTAATTTGGTTTCTTAAATGTTTGTTCACGAAATTGTAAATAAATGTCTTTACAATTAAAAAAATGTCACTGACATTCAAAAAATAAGTTCGTAGCATTTATTAGAAATTGTACATGAAATGTAAAATTTATTTGCATAATTGTAACAAAAAATATCTCATTCAATTTTTTCTATACATGAAAAAATGTCCACATGTTTGAAAAATATTCCTCCTATTTATTCAAAAACAAGAAGTGAAAATTTCTCTGAGCGTAATATTTAAATAAGTTCCTACCGTTAAAAATATTATATTTAAAAATAGTAACAAGTTTAATAAATATGTTCATGAAGTTTGTATGATGGCCTCATGCTGATAGGGGTTGATTTGTTTGTGCATTTCCTTCCTTTTTACCAACATATTTTCGTTACAAGTTGATTGGGTATTCTTCACCTTGGAAGGCTTTGAAGTTGTAGACTTCTGTGCTTTGTTTATTTTTTCTCTTTAATGGCATTAGGCCCATGATTTACTCTTAGATTTTTTATCTGCTTTTCTAGTGAGTCTAGTGCCTTCATGATAACCAACATCATTATTAGTAGGGTTAATTGGATAAATGCCAATCAAATTCTGGCGATTCCGAGAAATGCCACTACAATTTCCAAACTTTGAAAACTGCCACTGCAATTTTTTGCACACTTTGAGAAACGCCACTGCAGACTTTGAAAAATGCCACTGGAAATTGCATTTCAAACTTTGGAAATTACAGTGGCGTTTCTCGGAATGGCCAGAATTTGGTTGGCATTTATCAAATTAACCCTTATTAGTAGAATGTGAATTACCATATACATTCTCAAACGGCATAGGCGTGACATCTCTGGTCCCTAGCTCAATAGTTGAATTCATCTTAGATGACATACAAAAACTTGAGAAGCATAGATTGTTGTCATGAGATTCATGCAACAATTGCGTTAGCTCGCTAGTCCTGAATATGTCCCTCACCTATGTCACCTATTGTCTGCTAGAGGGGAAGGTTAGACACACCATGCAAAAAGGTTATGTAATTTTTTAATAAATTCTTAGTATTCAAAAAAATGTCTGTGATATGTAAAAATATCCACATGTTTAATAATTTTTTTATGAAGTTAGTATGATGGCCTCTTGCAGCGGAACCTGATCCTCTAACATCCTCAAGGGATGTCACGTAAGCTACTGTAACCGTGACATTCCTCCTTCACATCCATATGGTTAAGCCTAAAATGATTATAATTAATTTGCAAATTTTAAATCTACTGTATATATTTACAAAAATTACGTACAAACAAAATTATGGTGCAATAAAATTATTTTTTGATTTACTTTTGTACATGCTACAGTAAATCGTGTACACATATTTTTGTACATGCTACAGTACCCTAACATCCCTTCTTCGTTTTACACACACATTTCACTGTAGCTTCGTGACATCCCTTGAGGATGTTAGAGGATCCAAGCAACAGAGTGGAGGGGGCATGTATTGTAGCATAGCAACAATAGTGCTAGATGACATTTTTGGGCTTCTAAGCATAAGTGTGCATCATACCGCATTTTAGTCCATCTAACAAACAATACATGTCAGACGATTACTATCACCTCGCACGTTGTCGAAACGTGAGTGTAGAGCATTCAGTATAAAAGATAGGCTCATTTCCAGCCCAAGAGTGACAGACGAAAAATGGGAGGAAGAAAATTTTATAATCTAATTTTAGATAGATAAATTAAGAAGGTAGATACTAAATTATTTCCTTATCCATTTTACTACCAAAACAAATGGTATAATCATGGCAACCATCTCATTCAAATCATCTGTTTTCTCATTTAAAACCACTGCATGTCAACTTTGTTTTTTCTAGTTAGCAAACATAATAGCTAAGGGAATGTGATGGAAGTATGGGATTTACATCTAATCAGACAAACATTGACTATTCTATCATTGCTTAAACGCTTTCTCACAATCGGATGTAACTGAAAGTCTTAAGGTAGAGGAGGCCATGGTAAAAAAACGTCCCTATATAAGGTTCTCAAACTATACATAGAACATACTAGTACACATGCCCATGCGTTGCAACGGGCGATAAATTTTAGTATTCCGCAACACTTCATATTTTCAATTTTGACTAACGTCAAGTATCCTTAGTATCACATTTGAATAAAAGCCCCCCTAACATTGTTTGTAAGGATGTATTTCAGCTCCGCACTTTCATCTGATGACAAAGTAGTGGTGCATGGAATGGCCGTTCAATTTTTTTTATTGTTCAGAATAACACTAATATTTTTCTGTAATTTTCGGAAATATTATTTGAAAATTTTAGTTTTTTATAATTAATTCATTTTTGTATGAGCAACAATTTCATTTGTAATTTTTTGCACTTTTTGGTCTTGGACGAAATATAAGGACTTGGTATACATAACATGCACACTTTCAGAAAAAGATGTGAATATTTCTCAGAAAAAGAGATGAGAATAATAAAATTTAATATTATGTATTAATTCCAACTCAGTTTTCTACAAAGTTTGTAAAACTTCGAAATATTTGAAGCTCTGTTAAATCCCGGCTAAAAAAATCAATTTGCTGGAAACAAAATAGTTTTTGTTTGAGCCATAAAATAGAAAAAAAAGATAAACACACTCAAGAGGCGGCCCCGGCCCATCTTTCTTTAAGGCCACTAAGTTAGCCAGCACACCCGCAACGCCAGCCTCTTCTCGGAGAGAAAAAAAACGCCAGTCTCTTCCATTGCTCTGTCCTCATTCTCGATGTAGAACAACTCCGGCACTCTTCCATTGCTTTGTCCCCTCCAGCCAACACTTCCATTGCTTTGTCCCCTCCAGCCAACACTTCCATTGCTTTGTCCCCTCCAGCCAACACTTCCATTGCTTTGTCCCCTCCAGCCAACACTTGCTCCAAAACGATGCCCCCAGGAGGGAGAACGACATCGAAAAGTCGCCATCGTCCGATCCGGTAGATCCAGATCTAGGGTTTCTCCCGGAACCTTCCGATAAGGTTGACGTGACCTGCAACGACGATGCCTCGAGAAGGGAACGACGTCCGAGACGCCGCCATCGTCCGCCATGACCGCAGTCAGACGCGATTTTCACCGAAAGCCACGGCGTCCCGATCTCGTGGTTGGCTGGAACAGAGCCCTCCGCTGAACCGGTGACGTCGCCGCTGATCCGGTCCCACCGCCGTGCGACGCCCCCGATGGAGATCCCGATCGAGATCGAAACGACCTCGACCGAAACCCCGCCACCAGCACCGCCGCACCGCGCCACCTCCTCCTAGCCCAGTCGCCGCCGGATCCAGCCGTCCCCGCCTCCGGGAGACCAGCCGGACGAGGCGCCCCTTGTCCCCGATCAGACGACCCGCGCTGCCGCCACGAGGACCAGAGGAAGAAGGGAATGCCCCGCCGCCGCCCACGCCGCACGGGCTTCGCCCGGCGGGCGCACTCCGGCGGCGGCGAGGGGAAGGAGACGCTGACGAGACGACGGCGGCGGCGGCCGATCGAGATCTCCCGAGGGACGCACCCGATGGTTTGCAGATGCTCGCTCCTCTTGCTGCTTCTGTGGACGCTCCTCATTCTCGATGTAGAACAACTCCGGCACTCTTCTGCTCACTATCGCCTCGCTCTATCTCCCCGATCCGCCTAGGAGCCTGCTGCACGCGGCCAACTCGCTGTCCTCTGCCTCAGCTCGCCGTCCTCCTGCCATCGCTCAGCGGCGAGAGCACCACAACGCCGCTCGCTTTCCTCCCGCCGACCTCCTCTCCTCCCAGATCTCTGCAGAGCGCGTCCTCCTGGCCGACCTTGCGTGTGCGCCGGCCGCCGCTTCACACACCAGCGCTGCCACCTTGCTGTCGTCCCAACGAGCTTCCCAACAGCCACCGTTGGCCTCTCCATTCTCCCCCGCGCATGGCTGCCCTCCGCCTTTCCATGCTTCCGTGACGCGCCTCGGTGCCAGTAAGTCCCGAGACCGGCGAGCCACTGCCCTTCGGGTGATGCGGTGCTCCCGCGTATGCCCCTGTGGCGGGCCGGCTGGTGCCGGGATTAGGCGCGCACTGCGGCCTCGGCTACAATTTTTGACTGGTTAGTCCTTCTTCCCGCTCAGCTGCTCTCTTGTGGCATGCGAGTAGAATTCACTTCGATTAATTAATTACATCTTCGATCTGGTTTAGCATTTTAGAACCGATTTGGTCGCAGTTGGTAGATTTAGTGGTAACCTCACCTCACTCCATAATGGTTCAACTGTCTTTGCTACAAATCTGCAGGCTCTCTGCTCCAAATGTGTGTTGAGCATTTTCTTGAATGACATGTAAGTAACTGTCAGAAAGTATCCCAATTGCAAGAAAGCAAGCTTGCACAATGGAATTTGCTACTTGTTCATAGAACCACAATTCCAATCATAAGTTTAACAAAGTTTTAGTAAGCAAATCAGCTCACCGTCACAACCACCACCGTGTTTCCCGTTGATGAAGACATTGGGAACAGTCCTCAGCCCAGTCCACTCAGCAAGAGCTAACTGAATCTCAGGTCCATGGCCTTGATAAAAGATAACATGGGTTAGTTCAAAAGAGTTTCTCCCAAGTCCTGTGCCGATCATCCCAATGCAGAGCCAATACATGATGCAATTAGAAGTTAGAACATGCTTGATGTTTATCATGAGCGTCCAGTAATCACCTAGCTGCATGCTGCAGATGAGTAGTAGAGTAGTACGACTGGGAGCAGTGTAAAAAAAATGTTTTGCTCACAACATGTAAACACTCAAAAGAAGAGTAACTAATCTGAGGTTCGGATGATAGCACTTAGATTACATAGTGCTTCATAGTTGTGTGCTTCCGACCACAATTGCTTCTTCTTTGTTGCCAGAAAACTCAATTGCTTCTTTATTGTATAACCAATCATCAAAGCTCCCAAGAGATTTGAGATCACACTCACATCATTACTTAGTGAGCTTACTGATTACTTACAGAATCATTGTTCCAGAAATGGTGCTGTCATATTAAATTCTTTTCGAGGCCACAGCAGTACGAAGCTCTTAAATTGAATATGTACAGTATTCCAACAAAACAGTACACAGGGAAATCCAAATGCAGGAAAATAACTTGCATTAAGCTCTTATAAACCCAGCAAGTACACCATTTCAACGGAACAGTACACAGGAACATCTGGATGTAGGAAACTTAAGGTTATTATTCATCAAAATTGTTGGGAGCTTGTTACCAGCAAGCTGAGTCTGATCAAACTATCTACATCACTGTCAGGTATTGCATATTCTGTCTACCAATGTACAATAGACTTGCATGTATCTCTAATGCACAGCACTGTAATTCAGGACCATGGGCTGCAATTATAATAACAAAAATTATATACAGGCATGAATCTCTAATTGGTAGACCCTCGTATTCAGGTCAGGCATAGCACAATGTGGTTGTTGGGACATAGGCGAACAGGAACGAGGCGAAGACGAGCCATAATATACATGCATAACACTAATGCATAATCAAGCTGAGTCTGACCAACCTATCTACATTACTGTCAGGTACTGCATATTCTGCCTACCAATGTACAATATACATGCATGTATCTCTAATGCATAGCACTCATTCAGGACCTTTAATCTTTGTCCTAGAGGATATGTTGCTTGGCATGGGCTGCAATTATAATAACAAAAATCATATGCATGCATGAATCTCTAATTGATAAGCCCTCGTATTCAGGACAGGCATAGCACTGTGTGGCTGCTGCGACGCCGGCGAACAGGAACCTGGGCTTGCGGCGGAGGCGAAGACGAGCCATAGAGTTGTAGGAGCGAGCAGCAGAGCGAAGGGAGGCTCGGAACAACAGCTCTAGCAGGTGGCGCGGTGGAGCGGTGACGGCTACGCTCGCCGGTGGTGGTGAGGCGTGGAAAACAAAAACCATGATTTCAACTCTTTGTGCACATACCTCAAGCGTAGGATCGGCCGACGAATTTCCGGCGAACTATGGAGCACTGTTGGAAGCCAACTTGTTTTTTGTCGAAGTCTGATGAGGCGACATCGGACAGTCTTTTGGCGAAGTAGCATGAGACAACTTGGACATATTTTGTCGGGCGTCGTCTTCTTTTTCAGCGAAGTCGGTGGAGGCAACAGTGGGCAGACTACCGGCAAAGGTGGACAGATTCTATCGGACGACGTCTTGCTTTCCGGCGAAGTCAGCGGAGGAGACATTGGGTGGACTTGAGGCGAACTTTCGATGCAAATGCGGATTTCTGGTCGAGCCTTACATCTTATAGCAGCCGGTTTTGTGTGAAATTCGAGACGAGTAAAAGAAAATATGGCTGATTGGCTGGAGACGTACGTTTTTATAGGGGTGGCTGGAGACATACGTGAACGGACGCGCAAGGTCCTAAGCTCGATCCCACCTCAGACCAGCTTCTACAGGCCCACGGAAATACTTTTGGCCCAGCTTTTAAAGGCCCATATAAATACTTTTGGCCCAGGTCTGTATCTGTACAAACAGGCTGAGGCCCAAAGCATGCAGCAACGGACGCAGAATTTAGATCGATCAGCGTTTAGTACCACCTCGTACGTGATGGACGGACTGACATTGCGTGAACCAAAACTAACGGAAAAAAAAACTAATCGCGAGACGAAACCAAAAATATCACCTTGCTTTATTAGTACATATAGTATAGATATAGATATAGATATAGATATAGATAGGACGGTCAGTTGTTTCCAGATTAAACATTGTTCACATGTCAAATCTACTTGTTGCTATATTTCAAAATGTAGGGAAAACATATAGGAAGGTCATATTATCATGGAATGTGCTCACGAGTGATAGCTAAATTTGCAAATAATGTGATTGAAGTATGGGATTTAGACCTCATAACACAAATACTAACAGTTTATCATAGCTTAAACACTTTCTGACCATCAGGTGTAACTAAAACTCTCAAGATAGAGTGGCAGTATCATGATTATTATATTGTAGAGGCCAAGCTAAGAGAACAAATATGTCATATTGTCGTAATAATGTTCAACTTAGTATAAAACATAGTTACATTGGCAATGGTTTAAAACTACTTCTTTGATTACTAATATTAATATTGTTTACGAAAAGTGAACTTAGCCGCAAATTCGGTTTCTTAAATGTTTCATCACGCAATTTTAAATAAATATCCGTACAATTCAAAAAGTGTTAAGGACATTTAATAATGTTTAAACATTAAAAAATAAGCTTGTGGCATTTATTGGAAATTGTACATGAAACATAAAATTTTATTCGCATAATTGTAGCAAAAATATTTCATTCATTTTTTTGAAAATGAAAAATATGACACCTTTGAAAAATGTTCCTTCCATTTATTAAAAAATAAGAAATGTAAAAGTTCTCTGAGCATAATAAGTTCCTACCATTAAAAATCATTAGATTTAAAAATAGTCACAAGTTTAATAAATATGTTCATGAAGTTAGTATGATGGCCTCTTGCTGATAGAGGTTTGTCCGTTTGTGCATTTACTTCCGTTTTAACATATTTTCTCTCCCAGATTGGCTGGGTATTTTTCTCCTTGGGAGGCTAAGTTTTGGACTTCTGTGTTTTGCTTATTTTTTTTATTTGTAACGTCCTTAGGCCTATGATTTCTTCTGAGCTTTTTTATCTGGTTTTCTAGTCATGACAGTGGCTTCATGCTTATCAGTATTTTTACTAATAGCATTTGAATTACCAAATACATTCTCAAATACCATAGGCGTGACATCTCTTGTCCCGAGCTCAATGGATGAATTCATCTTAGATGACATATAAAAACTTGAGAAACATAGATTGTTGGCATGAGATTCATGCAACCATTGCTTTAGCTAGTCCTGAATAACAGCAATAGTGGCGGGATGGCCAACATTTTTGGGCTTGTAAGCATAAGTGTCCATCAAACCGTCTTTTAGTCGATCTAACAAACAATACGTGTCAGATGATTACTATCACCTCGCACGTGGTCGAAGCGTGAGTATAGAGAACTGAGTATAAAAGATAGGCTCGTTTACAACCAAAGAGTGACAGACGAAAAATGGGAGGAAGAACAATTTCTCATATAATTTTAGGTAGATAAATTAAGAAGGTAGATATTATATTATTTCCTTATTGATTTTTCTTCCAAAAGAAATGGTCTAACCACGACAGTCATCTCATTCCAACCATTAGTTTCCTCGTTAACGGCAAAAACTTCAAGTAGAAACTCTATCGGAGACATCTCTTCCATTCAACCTAGTTAGGTCCCTTCACTAGTGTCACCGATCCTTCCCCTTTCTCTTTAGGTTCAAACATTCAAAAAATAAGTTCATGGCATTTATTAGAAATTGTTCATTGAATGAAAATTTTATTCACATAATTGTACCGAAAATATTTCATTCAATTTTTTATGAAATTAAAAAAATGTCCACACATTTAAAAAATATTCCTCCCATTTATTGAAAAACAAGAAGTGTAAAAGTTTTCTGAGCGTAATATTTGAATAAGTTCCTACCATTAAAAACTCATTATATTTAAAAATAATGAATTTTTAATAAATATGTTCATGAAGTCAGTATGATGGCCTCCTACTAATTGAGGTTGTTTTGTTTGTGTATTTACTTCCTTTTTATGGACATGTTCTCGAACAAGCTGACTAGGTATTCTTCTCCTTCGGAGGCTTTGCAGTTGTAGGCTTCTTTGTTTTTGTTATTTTTCTCTCTTTAACGACTTTAGGCCTATGAATTCCTCTTAGGTTTTTTTATCTGGTTTTCTAGTGAAGTCAGTTCCTTCATGATAACCTGCATCATTATAAGTAGCACGTGCATTACCATATACATTCTCAAATGCTATAGGCGTGACATCTCTTGTCCCTAGCTCAATGGATGAATTCAGCTTAGATGACATATAAAAACTTCAGAAACATAGATTTTATTCATGATTTTTTTACTGGACCATCTTTGTAAGGCAACCTTTCCTTTTATCCCAGCAGTAAATTCTATAATCCCTTCTTTTTCTCTTGATTGAGTTTATGCATGGAGGCTATCTCTGTTCTTTTTTCACAACTGCTGGATGTAGAAGATGCTTTTTTATTGGACCATCTTTGTAACACAACTTTTCCTCTTATCCTGGTCGTCAATTCTAAGATCGAACAATTCAATTAATATTGATGATGTGGACTAATGAGACAGTTACAAAGGTAGTAAATATATATAAGATATAATATTGCAGTTTTAAGTGTGAAGTCAAGCGACCTATCCAAAATTATCAAAACAAGATAGGTGGTGCCGGGAAAAATGTATATTCACTTTGTTGTACAAATGTAATGGACCAACATTTGCATCATCAGCATGAAATAATTCAACTTCCTGAAGAGTACAAGTACATAAGAGAATTTCATAAGCATATCTTTTATGTCACAAAGCATATCTTGATTACCAAAGTTGACCATACAAATGTATCATTGCTAAAGAGAGATTTCGTGAGTAGTCAAAGTCCAAGAATAGTAGTCCTGCAAAAAAGAAGAAGTCCAAGTATACTATGCCGGTAATAGAAGGATTTGTACTACTAATTTAATTGTACAGTAATTATGATATGATGCCTAGGACCTGACTCGTACAGTTATGTACACGTAAATGACCTGCTAAAAAAAGAATGGGTACACCTAGCAAAAAGGGTGTTCTGTACTAATGCCTTCAATAACATAGAGCTTACCTATAGAACTTTTTTTAAAAAAATCTTAATTTACTCATGATATTTGAAAAATGTCCACAAGTTTACATTGTGTCCCTCGCAATTTTTTAGCAAAACATGAGATGTGCAAATTTAGTTTGCATAATATTTCATTAAATTCCTACCATTAAAAAAGTTCATGAGATGTAAAATGTTATTCACATAATTTTACAAAAACTATATAATTCAAAAAATGTTTATGAAATATTTAAAATGTCCACACCTTTAAAAACATTTCTCCCATTTTTTAAGAAAACATAAATTAAATGTAAAAGTTTATCAGCGTAAATATTCGATCCCACATATATTCAGCAATATCTCCACACCGGATGAAACCCTGGCTGCACTCCAGTCCACACCCCTCCCCTCCACTTCCCTCCGCCCACAAGCTTACTTCGTGTGATCTCCGTCCGTCTTCGACATGGCAGGTAGCGGATCCGAGTCTTATACCTCCTGATCCGTTGACTGTTGGGAACTCGTCCCACGAGACCCCGAGGAGGAGATGGCGGTCTGCGTTGCGCTGCGCCACTCACGGGAGGAGTCTGCCCAACAACGGTCGGACTCGATCCAGCGGGAATCCATTGTGTCCGCCCAAATGACGCATGGATCCGACGTGAGGCGCTTTGTCGTTGCCTCGTCGAAGGCAGTGCAATCCGTCTGGCGTCTGAACACCGTGGCGGAGGTGCTTATCAATTTGGTACCAACTTAACATTTCTATAAATAGAAGGTTAGGTGGAATGCGTGCCAGATGTGATAGTTTCTTCTTCTTTAGAAAAAGATGTGTTAGTTTAGGTGGTTAAAGTGCTGGGTTGCCTTAATTTTGTAGTAGTGAGCCTCAATGCGCATGACTAGGATTCTAAGATAAAGTCATCAGAAAAGTTTCAGAGATGACGGAAAAGTTCAGGAGAGAAAACCGAAAGTGTTTCGGAGCTACCGAAATTGTTTCGGAGAAAAACAAAAATGTTTTGGAATAAAACAATCATACAAAAAATGTTTCGAAGAGTATCCAAAATAATATTAGAAGGTGGCGGAAATGATCTGGGACCTTCCGGAATTTTTCAGAAGAAAAAGTCACGGAAAACATCTTGTCCCAGCGTGAGGGGACAAGATCCCACGAAACGTGGGGTTTGTTTTTGGGCTGTTTTGGGGGCGCCCCCCTTTAGGGGGCAGCGCCTTGTGACTGGACAAAGTATTTGCCCCCCCCCCATGGTGGTGGGCAGCCCCCACAAATGGTGGAGCTGGTTGGGTGGGGGTGGGGGCAAAATTTTGTGTTTTGACCCTTTTAGAGAAGTTGTCCGAGATCTGACCCTAGTTTGCAAAAATTTTAGGATCTGGCCCTTTTCCTACTGGTAAGGGGCAGGGCGGTAGGGGGTAACAGCCTACCGCCGAGGTCCCTGGCGGTAGGGTTGCACGCCCTACCGCAAAAAAAATATAAGTTTCAGACACAGTGTGTGTGCGCACCTACCGCCGGGCACCTTGGCGGTAGGGTTACACATGCTACCGCCATCCCCTGCGACGGTAAGGATGCATTGCGCTGACGTGGTCAAGTTCCTTACCGCCTGGGGCCTTGGCGGTAGGCTGCTCTACCCTACTGCCATACCCCCTGGCGGTAGGAAAAGGGTCAGATCCCGAAATTTTTGCAAACTAGGGTCAGATCTCAAACAACTTCTCCAAAAGGGTTAAAAAACGAAATTTATCCACGGTGGGGCCCCATACCCCCTCGCATTTTCCTGAATTTAATTTATTCTCAAATTTATTTCAGCGGTTACCTATCATCGCCGTGCCTAAGAAAATGAATGCCCTGTGTAGGCCCTAGTTACTACAACCCTGACGAAAAGAAAATATTGGAGCTCTTCTCTACTCTCCAATGTTCTAAGTGAACTACTGAAACGTCACACATTTTTTGGCATCTATGATACGATATTTCGAAGAAACATTGGATTATTTAGCCAAAAACATATCAAAAAGACACATTTTGGAGATCGAGTAAGCTCTAAAACAAATCTTTATTGGGTTTTCCCTATATTTGTACTTGTAGAAAGGGAAATGATTCCCTTGATCCAGCCGATCTTACAGTTTCATCCGCCGCTTCCCACAACTTATCCTCACAGGAGGCTCACCTCTTCCGAGCAAACCCACCGATGTCCCCAACACTTATCAACCATGGCATCAGTGAGGCTGCTCTTCCTGCTCCATGGCGTTGGGCGATCCCGCTGCTCTGTTTCAAAAATAATGCAACAAATCGCCATTGCGGTGCACTGTTGCAGCCAGGTCCTCGCACGGTCGCCGGTGTTCCTGACCGCCTCCACCATGACAGTCGGCCATGCACGGTGCGTCACCTCGTAGTGAGGCGACCTGGTGGAGGTCTGGCGCTCATCGACGACGACGTGATGGCAGGGATGGGCGGCGCCGCTCCTCCCTCGTCGCTGTTTTGACGGGAGCTCGCGCCGAACAACGATGATTTTTTTCTTGAAACATCCTCCTTGTTTCAAGAAAGGTTTCTGCAACATTAGTGATACTGCAAAACGTTATCCCGTAACAGCGAAGATTTTTTTTTTGCAATATTAGCTTTGTTGCAAAAAAAAATCTGCAACAATACCTATGTTGCAGAAGTTCTCCAACATAAACTCTGTTGAGGTAAATACATCAGGAGTCACGGAACTTATGATTAATAATTGAGAAGGAAATATAGTGCAGAACGAATGTAATATTTTTTACATAAATCAACTTAAATGTTTTTCAAAATTAATAATTTTAACTTAAAAATCTAGTACATAATGAATGAACATAAATTCTTGTGGACAAATAACTGAAAATTGTGTTTTAATTTAAATGATTTTAAACCTGAATATATAGATAAAATAAAATATAAGTCAGAATGAATGAACGTGATTTTTTTGAAAAATCAACTTTTTTAATTTGAATAATTTTAAATTTAAAATCTAGATAAAAGAAGATATACTGCAGAATAAATGTACGTAAATTTCTTTTGGAGAAATCAGTGGAAAGATTGTTTGAATTTGAATAATTTGGAAAAATCTGGATAAAAGAAAATATAGTTTGGCTGATTGCATTGATAAATAGCAACATACACACGAACATTTATTCCCCACATGAACATTTTGTGAAATGTGTGAACATTTTAAAATGCAACTTACATTTTTTAATTACACAAATATTTTTAAAAATGTTTAAGTATTTTTTAAATGTCACGTACTTTTTAATGTAACACATGAACATTTGTTAAATGTCACAAACAACAGAATGTTAGGCTTTTGTGCATCAATTTATTCCTGCGGGGAATAACACGCCATGTTTTTGGTTTTCGTTTAATAATTTGTTGGGCTGAGCGAACATTGTGTTAAAAAACATTTCGTTTGTTAGTTTTACATCAATTTATTCCTCGTTGAGTGGCTCCTGCAGTTATCTTATGATTAATAATTGAGAAGGATGTCAGTAAGAATCCCCGGCCGCTATTTTTTATTCATGTTTCTCATCGTAAGACACTATGTGCCGACGCATGCTCAATTAAATAAAAGCCGAGTGTTATTTTTCTTCCAAAAAAATTTAATCCATGGTTCACCTAACACCTCGCCACTAACCGTCACTGACATATGGTCTGCATTCATGCCGACACGGTACTTAAGCACGAGATACAACTGGAAACGGAAGAAGTGACCGTATCTGCACGCATAAACAAGTTATGTGACTACAATGATGTATTTTACCCCGCGCAAAAGAAAAGATGTATTTTACAACTTTTAGCGTTAAACTGAACATCAGATGCAAGTTCTATGACTGCCACTGATATTACCTCAAATCTGTTGCAAATGTCCGAGCGCAACATCAACCTTGTTGCAAAGCTAGAGGCGGAATCTAACGGCCATCCCGCGTTAATCCAATGGCTTGCGAGGCTGAGCGACACGTAGCAGCGCCAAAAAACACTTCAGAAAAGTAAAGCACCACCAAAATGCACAAAACTGCATTTACCAAAAAAACAAATCCGTGTTTATTAGGATCGGTCCTGGACATTGTCAGAGAAGTTAGGCCATCGATGCCAGCAAACCGTACCAGATATGGGGGCTCTCCCAGTGACCACGTCGATCACCGTGGTCGTCGCTTCTGAACATGTTCTCGACGTTCCATACTATTTCTTGAGATGATGGGTTTTCATAGGCCTCCCATTCATATTATTGTCTCTGCTCTGCTCTCTCTCGCTAGTGAGCCTCAACCCTGTCTGTATTGGTTTGGTTGCTACCATTATATCCTGATAACATTATTAGAGGCTACAAGAGACTACAAGATAATGCTTCCTTTATAAACTGCCGGTGATGCATGCTTATAGATTGACAAAGCCTAGTAAGCACATCAGCTATTCCACCCATTCATTTTTTGACCAAGTCTTGGAGTCTGTGTCGTGCCACAACCTTAATACCTTTCCAGTGAACGAGTGGAATTGCATCCTGTATAAGGGTGGGTCATGCTTAGAACTGCAAGGTTGGTGAGCACATTAGCTATCCATCCATTAACCCGAAACAAAAGTCAACATATCATCTAGTACAATAGAAAATCTCAATATTAAAGTGCTCCAGTTCGATGCTCTTCAGCATCCGACGAAAACAGTGGAAAGGTGCATTTTAAAAGATATAGTGAAGCGAGAGAATAGGCTTATTATTTCTGGTAGGCGTTGCCGTGTGGCAGCAGAACATTGCGGTGTGTCTGGCAGTGGTTCCATGCTATTCGTGGCAAGCTGCAGCTTTGTGTGTACCTGTGGGAGCAAGAAATCACCCAACCTAGTCAATTGCTCAAGTATTAAACTGATTCGTCCATTCATTGTTCAATTGCTTCAAGTACTTCAGTGTCTTTTTGAAACCGAAGCACTTGTAGTGTTGTGTTGTTATACTCTATGTCTATTTTCTTAGTATAGTGCTACTCACTTTATCCCAACAAAAGCTCTTTTTAGTCCGTTTTCTCAAATATTATGAAATTTGTAACATTTTGATTAAAATGTTCTCCCGCGAAAATTTGAAATTTGATGATTCTCTCCTTTGTTCAGTGTCTTTGCAGGATCAGAGGTTCAGTCCATACCTAAGAAGGCCAAAAACATGATACGCTTTCCTAGAGATCAACTGATGGGGTTAGCATTTGTTGCATTTGGCATCATATTATTTGTAGGTTTCTTCTATGCCGCCGTTCTGTCCAAAATGCTTCCTCCTTACGAGAACCGGCTTCTGTCTGCCATCCAAAATGACAGGTAAGAAATTTTGAAACAAACAGATGATCACCATTTTTTTCTTTTCCTCTGTAGCTGATGTTTGATTATGGAGTTTTTACTTAATTGACGCAAACTATTTAACAGAATATATAAATTTTATATGTGCATGCCTTAATGTAAAGTAAGTTGAATCTAGCTGGAAGTTAGTACCACTTACTTTGATCTTTGACTTACCAGGTATTACTGCCTACTCGTGCCCTTGACACTTCCTATGATAATTGTGGCTGTCTATCTGCATTGGCTAAGCATGAAGATGTTCAAGCATGCATATAGCACTACAAATTAGTTTTACGGATCAAGCCTGCAATGTTGCTTAAATGGTAGATCACATGGATGATGAAGACAATTTTAACTCATAAATATGTGGAGGTATGTCTTGGGTCTTCTGCATTCCACACATTTTTTTGTAAATTTATGAACTTCGATTAGTTTTCAAGCATAAATTGATGCCCCAACTTACCAAATTGACTTGATTGTCATTGCTAGGAATTAATTTGATTATATTTATGTTTAGAAAATATAGTTGTGTTTGTGAAATGCTTACGATGGAAACTATGGTTTTACTTAAATTTTTATATGATGGAAAATGTAGTTAGAATTTTGTTGTGACTTGATGCAAGAACTACTGCTGCCTAAAAAAGACTTGCCAATAATGAGGTTTAGATATGCGCTGGGAACATAGTAAAAGTTACTGTACCTTCCATCGGTGTATTACCTCTGTGTTTATTTTCATAATTCATTTTAGAGTTTTATACACTCCAGCTCATTCCACAATGTTTCTTGCAAGTAGGTTGTTCATAATAGAACAATTTTTGTTCGTTGTTATGAATAACATAAGGTCCATATGCTTCCATCATGGATGGAATATATGTCATGAACATTGATAATGATATGATACATCCATAACACGGGCGCTAAATGTCGCAAGAGTAAAAGACTACAACATATGTATGGCACTGCATTTGGTCATACGGGAGAAACACGCGCGGAGAAATTCCGTAATGATGGATTTTGAAGTAATTCAATTATGAATCATCTGACACTTGCAACTTTCCTCTGGAAAGTGAAGTAACTAAAATACCGTTCACAGGCCATAAGGAACGAGCAACAAACTTATTGGTGATCATACATTTGATGTGTGTAGTCCAATAGGTATTGTTGCTAGTAGTGGATTTGTCTATCTTCAGTGATGAATTAAGTAGATTTATGGATATTTGCTTAATGAGACATTAGTCTGGTTCCTTTGAAATTGTTCAAAAGGTTTTCAGAATGAATTAGAAATTATTGTAATAAGAAAACTATGTTTCTGCAATTAGATTGCGGAAAGAAATATTTGAGTTACAAGTTTAGCGAATGTCTGACAAGTTACGAAAAGAGTTTCATAACTTACACCTCCTGTTACACCATTGTGAGTGGAATGTTCGTGAAGATGTAATCGAACCATTTATGACATGGTAAGATAAAAAATGAAATAAATCAATTTGCCATTATCTCTTTTAAAGTAATGCTTTAGAGACTGCTACTTTTACACTGAAAAGAGCGCCATCAGATCTATTAAAATGAGCGATGGTATGGTACACCCAACCATGTTATGTCTTTTCTTAACATTTGGAATATGGGGCTTGTGTAAAGTATTTTACAAACCTGTTCCAAACCAGACAAGTGCTACATTGTAGGTTATGCCAAATCATTGGGAATTACTCCATCACTATACGTAGGCAAAAGGTGTGCCACAAAGAACGGTATGATTTTGAAGAAAATGTTTCTGGCAAAAAGGTGAGTGGGAGGACAGTGCAACTCGACAAGATAATGATATCTTCATCATCAGGTCTAGGGAAAGAAACCTTGGAAGTAATTCCAGAGTTTCCTCCTGTGACTGATACGGAAGCCTCTACATGAGATGTATGGACTTCGGATCGATCTTGCAGATGAACCACGTAGGCAAAACTCATGCAAACCTCTCAGATGCGCAAACGAGATATTGTTGTTAGACAACAGTATACCTACAATACACAAGGAAGCGTTGATGGGCCCTGACCCCAAAATTGGCTAAATGCTAATATAATCCGAGATAGTATCCATGTAAATGATTCAAGATTAGATCTTGATACACCCTTCGAAAGACTTAGATTCTAATGAACATTAAAGGAACTATAAACTGAAAGGGATAAAAATGTTTTATCCATAAAGCTTGACTTGTTGCTTATAACAAATTCAAGGAATTAACTAGTCTCACCGTAGCGATGCTTAAAGTCGGTTCGGGTTAAACTAGCATTAATACATATTTCAATTATGAGATATGATACATGGATGGCAAAAGGATTTTCATGAAATAGAAATACAACCCAGGACTTGTATGAGATACAGTCCAAATTATTTTGTCGATCCAGAGGATGCTAGTGAGTGTGCAAACTTTAGAATTTCATTAATGGATAGAAGCAAGCATAAGGGAGTTGGAATCTTCCTTTTGACGAAATAGTCAAATGAGTTTGATTTCATCAATAGAAAGTGAAGATGCTTGTGGTTACAAGAAATTAAGTGGGTGCATAATAATATTTCTAAAATCTTGTGTGCTTGACACATTGTTGATTGAAAATAATATAAATTTCTTGACACGAATTAGGACTTCTTTCAAAATAGTTTTTCAATGAAGTGCTTGGGCTAGGTAGCCTTGGTATTAGGCATAATTGTCCATAGAGATAGAATTGCCTAATAAGGTTAAGCCAAAATACATATTGAAAAAAATGGTAAAACAGTTT
This sequence comes from Aegilops umbellulata, assembly GCA_032464435.1. NCBI lineage: Eukaryota > Viridiplantae > Streptophyta > Magnoliopsida > Poales > Poaceae > Aegilops > Aegilops umbellulata. The sequence goes on along the minus strand of CP136056.1, from coordinate 533,449,329 downwards.
AGCATAAATTTCCAAGGAGTGATTCTTGCCGAAGTCACATGGAAAGAGTTTTAGGAAGATCCGGTGTCCTAAAACACCGATGAGAAAAATACATAATGGAGATTCTAGACACTTTTGTGTTTGTATTAATTATGTATTCAAGAGTATGTCAAACAACAAGATATGTCCGGTACTCCCAAGCAGTTGCGAGTAAAGATACCAAAGTGGTCAAAATATTCATCATAGGTTAGCGGCAAAAAATGTCATTGAGTATTAAATTAGCACTAATGACATGTTTTCTCGCAAATGGAGATTATGAAGTTCTCGTTGTAAGTAGTTACATCGATACAGTCTTCATCAAACGCTCCAAACGATCATCGATTTATATTAAGGATTTTGTCTGATACACCAAATGGTGGCATAGTAAAGTTGGAATTGTTCAAAACAAGTTACTGTGGCGAATTCTATAACAGAGGCTAAGTATGTTGCCGCTTTAGAAGGGTCATAGAAAATTTTGATTCATATAGTTCATTCATGAACTTAGTATGTTTCCAAAGTATAGCTTTGGTCAATGGAACACTATTGTAGATACTTGCTCCATAGCTCAGTCTGAAGAATCAAGGTTCGGCCAGTGATTCACATATATACAAAGCCAAGTGCACACAAAAACATGAATTTTGTGAAAGTGTGAAAACATGAGGATATGCAAAGATACACACGGCCTTGAAGTTGTCAGGTCGGTTGGACAAAGACTATACCACAAGTGATGCATATTTTACACCAGTATACCACAAGCGATGCGTATTTTACACCAGTATGCCATGGGAGTCTGTAAGAGATGTGCCCTAGACGCAATAATGAATGTTATTATTTATCTCCATGTTCATAATTATGTTTATATTCCGTGCTATAACTGCTCTGGCTCTCAACACTAGTGCAGAACCGGGCTTTAGTCCCGGTTCGTAAAGGCCTTTAGTGCCGGTTCCATAACCGGCACTAAAGGGTGGGAACTAAAGCCCCCCCCCCTTTAGTACCGGTTCGGCACGAACCAGCGCTAAAGTGCCACCACGTGGCACGAGCCAGGCCACGGGTGCGGTAGATCATTAGTACCGGTTGGTAACACCAACCGGTACTAAATGTTTGTGGGTTTTGGCTTTATTTTTTATTTTTCCTTTAAATTTGTGTTATCAATTTAATTTAGGATTGTTTTACGTTATAATGAGTTGTTATACTTGATATGGATATGGATATGGCATATATATGTACTTGGTCACTTAGCTAGGATCCATCCAGTTCAAACTAATTTGCGGTTTCTTTCATAAATGATATATATATATATATATATAAATAAATATATATATATATATATATAAATATATAAATATAAAACTCATCATCATCATCATCATCATCACATATTAATATATAAATAAACTCTTGCATCATATCATCACCAACAACAGTATATATATATACATATACTAGCTAGCTAAAAATCATCGTAGTCGTCATTACCACTATTTAATCATCGTAGTCATTACCGCTATCTAATCACCACCAACACTAGCTTAAAGAAGAAACATTTACTTGTAACAGAAGCAAAGATATCGTCGAGTTCAACATGGTCATGATATTATAAGTGTTCACAAGCAAATCACTATTTGAGATTAATTAAGTTCAGGACGAGAATACGGATATGAGAGGACAAGTACTAAGAGCATGAACTAGCTAAATCACTCCTGCTGCTCCCTCTCAGGTAAAATAGCATAAAACATGTATAGCTCTCCTGATTCATCATACTGGAGCATGCAGATGAATCTGTCTCCTAATCGTGGGTTGCGCTTCTCCTTGCTGCCCCCTAGTACTTCTCTGCGATCGTTAACAATTTGCTCCAATCTTTCACTATTAAGCATTCATTGCTTTCAGAAATCCCGAATGCACTCATGTGCAATGTAGGATATCTTGGTCGAAAGCTAACCATTGACATGCGACCTTTTGTCTCGATCCACTGAGGCACAACTGTCATCGGGAGTCCCTGTTGAAGAACATCGTATAATAATTAATATACTTACCAATGAAAGTTTAGCTTCAAAAATAATGTATGCAAAAGATGCACTAAGGACAAATAGTAAAAATCTTACCATCTTTCCATTATAGATGTGACCCTAGTTCAATACGATCACTATTGGTCGCACGTTTTGAGTACTAACATTTCTAAGTGCAGGAAGAAAATTTGTCTTGACAGTATGAAGATCCTCAAGCCATGAAACATAATGACTTATCTCCTCGCAGTTTAGTTCAGCCCCGGGACAGTAGTAGGTCCTGTCTACCAAGCGTCGGACATGTTTGCTTGAACCGAAATAAGCTGACAATAGAAATTAGTTGTCAACTATTTTTGAATAAACAATATCAAAGAAATAAACATGGTTGAGAAAAACTCACATAATGGTAGAACTGGAGGCGTCTGCACATCGACCCAGATGTCTCTATTACCTTCAATATCATCTTCCGGACGAATATCAAAGGTGATAACCAAATCAGGCTCAAATGCATATGCCTTGCATAGTGCTTGCCAAGTTTTGCATTCAAAATGGGTGTATGTGTCTGCATTGTATAATTTGATTTTGAGAGTATACCCATGCTCGGTCTTCAAGTAAACTCTCTTTACCTCCATATCATTCATCGCACTGAAACCTATCTTATTCAAGACAAAAATTCGAGCATGGCAGGGGATGCGCTAGTAGAATAGTGAAAATTTAAAATTATAAGTTCAAGCAAATGAAGCATAAGTCATGCTTTATTACGAAAAAATACTTGCCGTTGTGACTTACTGTATCCACTTCGAATGTCTCATCCAGCTTGATGCTGAAGCGCCTATTATCAACAAGGAAATTTCTGTCGCACAGGCCGCGTTGGTCTTCACAGTGTTCACACATAATGAAATCTTTTTCATCGTCAGACGACATTTCCTATGTTCATATAGGTGAAACATTAAACACTTACTATCTAACATTAATTAATATCTAACTAATTCTAATATTCATCTAACAATTGACATTAATATCTAACATATATTTCTATCTAATTCATCTAACATTTGACATTAATCTAACATTTATATAAACTAAAAATATATATAAAAAATAAAAAAACAGAAAAAATAAACTAGTTATGTTCTATATATAGGTGAAACATTACTAGTTCTATTATTTCAACTAATTCAACTAGTTCTATTAATTCAACAAGTTCTATTAATTAATTCAACTAAGCATTTACTAAAAATAAACTAGTTATATTAATTCAACTAGTGCAAATCTCATATACCTAATTAATATTTAACTTCTCTATCTAATTCATATCTAACGTTTGACATTCATCTAATTAACAATTTGACATGCATTAATCTAAAAAACAGAAAACAGAAAATAAGTAAAAAAATTGTGTGTGTGTGTGTGTGTGTGTGTGTGTGTGTACGTACGAGCGGGGGCGGTGGCGTACGGGCGGCCGGCGGCGCGAGATGGTGACGACGGGGACGGCGCGACGGGGGCGGCGGCGTACGAGTGCATCCAATTTTTGCCGTAACCCTCTCTACTTTTTTGAACATGCTATGTGGGTGAAATGATGATACCATTCCAAGTTTCAACCTTTTCAGAGTTCATTTGTAGTGCTCTTCAATTTCCAGGTCATTTAGTTCTCAAAACAAATCATTAAATGCATGAAAAATATCAAATGAAGGCAGAAATGGTTGAAAGTTGATGGCGACGCTTTGAATGGTGCATACTGGACGCAAAAAATATAAGAGCATTTAGATCATGATCTTATATTTCTTTACAGTCTGAATTGTCAATATAATCTTATACATCAAAAATACTTTGATCATCAATGGTCTTTTTGTGTACAATCTGAATTGTCAATATGAGTCCTCAACGATTTATAAACCGGTGAATGACTCATATTGCGGTCACAAATTCTACACATAGAGTTCAATGAAGACCAAGTGCTTGTGATAGTTTGAGAATAAACATATTTAAGGTGGTAAAAGCCTTGTTAGGGGAGCGAGGTGGGACTAAAAATAGATTGCCATAACCTCATTAGTACCGGTTCATGGTACGAACTGGCACTAAATGGTGATGGTGGGGCCATACCCTGACCGCAGGCTGGCACAGCCTCTTTAGTACCGGTTCGTGGCATGAACCGGTACTAAGGATGTGTTCGGTTTCAGGTACCAACTGGAATGGCATGGGTTGGACCCGTGCCTGGACCTGGTTCCTGCGTTTTGTACATAGCTGGAACGGGAACCAAGTCATTCCCACCGAGCGAATATTCGGGCCATATCCGGAACGCGTTGATACCTCCGAATCGAAGGAATCACGCGGAACCGGTCGCTCTTTCCTCTCGCTCCGCCGAAATCATATCGCGTCTCCTCTCTCTGGTCCGCCTCCCCTTGTCTCCCCCTCCCTCCCTCTGCTCTCTCATGGCCACAACGTTCCCATCTGGGCAGCGGACCGGGCAGCAACTGACGGGGGCCGGTGGTTGTTGGTGCCGGCCACACCCTAGATGGCGGCCTGACCTGCACGGGGGGCTGCAATTTTTTGGCGATGACCAGATCTTCCGGGGAGCGGCGGCGGCCTAGTCTGCTGGTGGGCAGCGGCGACTTGATTTGCTGGTGGGCAACGACGGCCTGACTTGCCAATGAGTGGGCAGCCGATTTGATGGCGGCGGCGCCTGACCTGCTGCCCTGCTGATGGAACAACCTGACCTGCTGGTTGCATGCAGTGACACGCAGGGACCTGGTGTTGTTCGGCGAAGACTAGCAGGCGAGCAACTTGTTCTTCCTGCGATCTGAAGCTTTCCTCAGTATACTAGTGGAGGCAGAGGAGCAGTGGCAGATCGCTAATGACAAACAGGAACCAGCCAACTAGTTCATTAGCTCTTAATCATTGAGGAGTTTCACCGTGGCTTTAGGACTTAAGAGTTAGAGATGAAACATCATTGTCATAATGTGCATTACTATCTTCTTTTTCTTGCTGTCATATATTTTTTACTCTTCTGTGTAGATTGATCCTTTTTTTGTAGAAATATATTTTTTAGACTCAAGGTCATCTTGTAGAAGTGCTTTGGCGCAAGAGGAAATAGTTGCAGATACGTTTGATGTCATATCTATCATGTTTTGTGAATGTGCCTTTTGTCAAAATGAACCGAATCCATTATGTTTTATGTCTCCAACCAAACACTGGAATGTAACCATTCCATTCCATGTATTGTCTCCAAACAAACACAAGAATGGAACCGACCCGTTCCAGTGGAATGGAACCATGACATTCCATTCCACTTCGTTCCGCAACCAAACACACCCTAAAGGTTCGCCACGAACCGGTACTATTGATCGCCGCCACGAACCGGTACTATTGATCACATTAGTGCCGTTTTTTTACAAACCGACACTAATGTGCTTCACATTTAACCCTTTTTCTACTAGTGCAAGTCTACAATAACCACGAGGCTCAGAGGAAAACTCATATGCACGTGTGGAAAAATAAACGGAAAATGTATTCCTAGTCTGGCCTCTAAGACTAGCTCAAGTGTTTCATGATGGTTCTGTTTTCCTGATCATGGGCATGACTATGTGTACAATTTTGAGGATACAATGTTAGAAGAACACGTGTGTTGATCAACCCGATTGATGTTATGCTATGAGATATCCTTGTCACAAGTCAATGGTTAATAACATAGAGAAAGTTAATGTTTGCATAACTCCTTAGACCATGAGAGTATCGAGTTTATTCATGCCTGCTTCATGAAATTTGGGGTTTGTTAAACGTCATTCGTAAAAGGGTAGCTATTACGACGACGTACGGGTTCATGGAAAAGTATGACAAGGGAATTGATAGCCCAAGATTGGGATTTTGTCCTCCGAGATGGAGGGATATTCTTGAGGCCTTCTCGGTATTACAGTGTCCATCATTGTCTGGCTGGACATATCGTGATTTGATCACGGGGATACCGGAACGCGTGAACGAGAAAAGAGAACAAAACCGGTAACATAATTGGCATAGTGGACAAAAGTTGTTGATCCACGGGGATGCCAATAAATCTCACCTCGGGTATTTGAAACATATCATGAAGCAACAGGAATAGCACATGACAACTAGAGGTTCACTCGAATAATTATTCATGTGGTATAGGGGTCAATATGAATGTCCACAGTTCCACTATTGATGATTGATCGAAAAGCGTTCCAGTCATGTCTATATCTCACAGAACCTACGAGGTCACACACTTAAGTGTCATCTATCTACTAAATACTAGACTAGGATTCTAAGAGAAAGTCATCAGAAAAGTTACGGAGACGACAGAAAAGTTCGGGAGAGAAAACTGAAAGTGTTTCAGAGCTAACGAAATTGTTTAGGACAAAAACAAAAATGTTTCAGAATAAAACAATCATACCAAAAATGTTCCGGAGAGTATTCAAAATAATATAGAGGGTGGCGGAAATCATCTGGGAGCTTCCGGAATTTTTCAGAAGAAATAGGCACGGAAAACATCTTGTCCCAGCGTGAGGGGACAAGATCCCACGAAACGTGAGGGTTGTTTTTGGGCTGTTTTGGGGGCTCCCCCTTTAGGGGGCAGCCCCTTGTGACTGGATAAAGGTGTTGGGGACCCCCATGGTGGTGGGTAGCCCCCACAAATGGTGGAGCTGGCTGGGTGGGGGTGGGGGCAAAATTTTGTGTTATGACCCTTTTAGAGAAGTTGTTCGAGATCTGACCCTAGTTTGCAAACATTTCGGGATCTGGCCCTTTTCCTACTGCCAAGGGGCATGGCGGTAGGGGGTAAGAGCCTACAGCCGAGGTCCCTGGCGGTAAGGTTGCACGCCCTACCACAAAAAAATTCTAAGTTTCAGACACAGTGCGTGTGCGCACCTACCGTTGGGCAACTTTGCGGTAGGGTTACACATGCTACCGCCATCCCCTGTGATGGTAGGGATGCGCTGCGCTGACGTGGTCAAGTTCCTTACCGCCAGGGGCCTTGGCGGTAGGCTGTTATTGTTGGAAATATGCCCTAGAGGCAATAATAAAAGCATTATTATAATATTTCCTTAATCATGATAATTGTCTTTATTCGTGCTATAATTGTGTTATCCGGAAATCGTAATACATGTGTGAATAACAGACAACAACGTGTCCCTAGTAAGCCTCTAGTTGACTAGCTCGTTGATCAACAGATAGTCATGGTTTCCTGACTATGGGCATTGGATGTCAATGATGACGAGATCACATCATTAGGAGAATGATGTGATGGACAAGACCCAATCCTAAACATAGCATAAGATCGCATAGTTCGTTTGCTAGAGTTTTCCAATGTCAAGTATCCTTTCCTTAGACCATGAGATCGTGTAACTCCCGGATACCGTAGGAGTGCTTTGGGTGTGCCAAACGTCACAACGTAACTGGGTGACTATAAAGGTATACTACGGGTATCTCCGAAGTGTCTGTTGGGTTGACACGGATCGAGACTGGGATTTGTCACTCCGCTTGACGGAGAGGTATCACCGGGCCCTCTCGGTAATGCATCATCATAATGAGCTCAATGTGATCAAAGTGTTTGATCACGGGATCATGCATTACGGTACGAGTAAAGTGACTTGCCGGTAACGAGATTGAACGAGGTATTGGGATACCGACGATCGAATCTCGGGCAAGTAAAATACCGATTGACAAAGGGAATCGTATACGGGATTAATTGAATCCTCGACATCGTGGTTCATCCGATGAGATCATCGTGGAGCATGTGGGAGCCAACATGGGTATCCAGATCAAGCTGTTGGTTATTGCCCGAGAGCCGTCTCGGTCATGTCTGCATGTCTCCCGAACCCGTAGGGTCTACACACTTAAGGTTCGGTGACGCTAGGGTTGTGAAGATATGTATATGCAGTAACCCGAATGTTGTTCGGAGTCCCGGATGAGATCCCGGACGTCACGAGGAGTTTCGGAATGGTTCGGGACAAGTTTCGGGGTTATCGGTATTGTACCGGGACCACCGGAGGGTCCCGAGGGGTCCACCGGGTGGGGCCACCTGCCTCGGGGGGCCACATGGGCTCTAGGGGTGCGCCTTGGCCTACATGGGCCAAGGGGAACCAGCCCCTAGAGGCCCATGCGCCTAAAGGTGGAGGGGAACCCTAAAAAAGGGGGTGCCCCCTTGCTTGGGGGGCAAGCCCCACCCTTGGCCGCCGCCCCCCTAGGAGATTGCATCTCCTAGGGCCGGCGCCCCCCAGGGGTCTATATAAAGGTGGGGAGGGGAGGGGGGCAGCGCACCCTTGCTCCTGGCGCCTCCCTCTCCCTCTCCAACACCTCCTCCTCCTCCGTTGAGCACGGCGAAGCCCTGCCGGAGTACTGTAGTTCCACCATCACCACGCCGTCGTGCTGCTGCTGGAGCCATCTTCCCCAACCTCTCCTTTGCCTTGCTGGATCAAGAAGAAGGAGACGTTACGCTGACCGTACGTGTGTTGAACGCGGAGGTGCCGTCCGTTCGGTGCTAGGATCTCCGGTGATTTGGATCACGTCGTGTACGACTACCTCATCCCCGTTCGTTGAACGCTTCCGCTCGCGATCTACAAAGTGGTATGTAGATGCAATATCTCTCCCATGACTCGTTGCTTAGATGAACTCATAGATGGATCTTGGTGAAACCGTAGGAAAAATTTTAATTTTCTGCAACGTTCTCCAACAGTGGCATCATGAGCTAGGTCTATGCGTAGTTCTCTATTGCACGAGTAGAACACAATTTGTTGTGGGCGTAGATGTTGTCAACTTTCTTGCCGCTACTAGTCTTATCTTGCTTCAGCGGTATTGTGGGATGAAGCGGCCCGGACCAACCTTACACGTACGCTTACGTGAGACCGGTTCCACCGACTAACATGCACTAGTTGCATAAGGTGGCTGGCGGGTGTCTGTCTCTCCCACTTTAGTTGGAGCGGATTCGATGAAAAGGGTCCTTATGAAGGGTAAATAGAAGTTGACAAATCACGTTGTGGCTTTCACGTAGGTAAGAAAACGTTCTTGCTAGAACCCTAATTCAGCCACGTAAAACTTGCAACAACAATTAGAGGACGTCTAACTTGTTTTTGCAGCAAGTGCTTTGTGATATGATATGGCCAAAGTTGTGATGAATGATGAATGATCTATATGTGATGTATGAGATGTTCATGCTATTGTAATAGGAATCACGACTTGCATGTCGATGAGTATGACAACCGGCAGGAGCCATAGGAGTTGTCTTTATTTTTTGTATGACCTGCGTGTCATTGAGAAACGCCATGTAAATTACTTTACTTTATTGCTAAACGCGTTAGCCATAGTAGTAGAAGTAATAGTTGGCGAGCAACTTCATGGAGACACGATGATGGAGATCATGATGATGGAGATCATGGTGTCAAGCCGGTGACAAGATGATCATGGAGCCCCAAGATGGAGATCAAAGGAGCTATGTGATATTGGCCATATCATGTCACGTTTATTATTTGATTGCATGTGATGTTTATCATGTTTTGCATCTTGTTTACTTAGAACGATGGTAGTAAATAAGATGATCCCTCATAATAAATTCAAGAAGTGTTCCCCCTAACTATGCACCGTTGCGACAATTCGTTGTTTCGAAGCACCACGTGATGATCGGGTGTGATAGATTCTAACGTTCACATACAACGGGTGTAAGACAGATTTACACATGCAAACACTTAGGTTGACTTGACGAGCCTAGCATGTACAGACATGGCCTCGGAACACAGAAGACCGAAAGGTCGAGCATGAGTCGTATAGAAGATACGATCAACATGAAGATGTTCACTGATGTTGGCTAGTCCGTCTCACGTGATGATCGGACACGGCCTAGTTGACTCGGATCATGTAATACTTAGATGACTAGAAGAGGGATGTCTATCTAAGTGGGAGTTCATTAAATTTGATTAAATGAACTTTATTATCATGAACTTAGTCTAAAATATTTACAATATGTCTTGTAGATCAAATGTCCAACGTAGTCCTCAACTTCAACGCGTTCCTAGAGAAAACCAAGCTGAAAGACGATGGCAGCAACTATACGGACTGGGTCCGGAACCTGAGGATCATCCTCATAGCTGCCAGGAAAGATTATGTCCTACGAGCACAGCTGGGTGACGTACCTATTCTCCCTGCAGAACAAGACGTTATGAACGCTTGGCAGTCACGTTCTGATGATTACTCCCTCGTTCAGTGCGGCATGCTTTACAGCTTAGAGCCGGGGCTCCAAAAGCGTTTTGAGAGACATGGAGCATATGAGATGTTCGAAGAGCTGAAAATGGTTTTCCAAGCTCATGCCCGGGTCGAGAGATATGAAGTCTCCGACAAATTCTTTAGCTGTAAGATGGAGGAAAATAGTTCTGTCAGTGAACACATACTCAAGATGTCTGGGTTGCACAACCGCTTGACTCAACTGGAAGTTAATCTCCCGGATGAGGCGGTCATTGACAGAATCCTCCAGTCGCTTCCACCTAGCTACAAGAGCTTTGTGATGAACTACAACATGCAGGGGATGGTAAAGACCATTCCTGAGGTATATGCTATGCTAAAATCAGCAGAGGTAGAAATCAAGAAGGAACATCAAGTGTTGATGGTGAATAAAACCACTAAGTTCAAGAAGGGCAAGGGTAAAAAGAACTTCAAGAAGGACGGCAAGGAAGTTGCCGCGCCCGGTAAGCAAGTTGCCGGGAAGAAGCCAAAGAATGGACCCAAGCCCGAGACTGAGTGTTTTTATTGCAAGGGAAGTGGTCACTGGAAGCGGAACTGCCCCAAATACTTAGCGGACAAGAAGGCCGGCAAAACAAAAAGTATATGTGATATACATGTAATTGATGTGTACCTTACCAGTACTCGTAGTAGCTCTTGGGTATTTGATACCGGTGCAGTTGCTCACATTTGTAACTCAAAGCAGGAGCTGCGGAATAAACGAAGACTGGCGAAGGACGAGGTGACGATGCGCGTCGGGAATGGTTCCAAGGTCGATGTGATCGCCGTCGGCACGCTACCTCTACATTTACCTACGGGATTAGTTTTAAACCTCAATAATTGTTATTTAGTGCCAAGTTTGAGCATGAACATTGTGTCTGGATCTCGCTTAATTCAAGATGGCTACTCATTTAAATCCGAGAATAATGGTTGTTCTATTTATATGAGAGATATGTTTTATGGTCATGCTCCGATGGTTAATGGTTTATTCTTAATGAATCTCGTACGTGATGATACACATATTCATAGTGTGAATACCAAAAGAGTTAAAGTTGATAACAATAGTCCCACATATTTGTGGCATTGCCGCCTTGGTCACATAGGTGTCAAACGCATGAAGAAGCTCCATGCAGATGGACTTTTAGAGTCTCTTGATTATGAATCATTTGACACGTGCGAACCATGCCTCATGGGTAAAATGACCAAGACTCCGTTCTCAGGAACAATGGAGCGAGCAATCAACTTATTGGAAATCATACATACCGATGTGTGCGGTGCAATGAGTGTTGAGGCTCGCGGTGGCTATCGTTATGTTCTCAACCTCACTGATGACCTGAGTAGATATGGGTATATTTACTTAATGAAACACAAGTCTGAGACCTTTGAAAAGTTCAAGGAATTTCAGAGTGAGGTTGAAAATCAACGTGATAGAAAGATCAAGTTTCTACGATCAGATCGTGGAGGAGAATACTTGAGTCACGAATTTGGCTCACACTTAAGAAAATGTGGAATAGTTTCACAACTCACGCCGCCTGGAACACCTCAGCGTAATGGTGTGTCCGAATGTCGTAATCGCACTCTATTAGATATGGTGCGATCTATGATGTCTCTTACCGATTTACCGCTATCTTTTTGGGGCTATGCTTTAGAGACTGCCACATTCACTTTAAATAGGGCTCCGTCGAAATCCGTTGAGACGACACCGTATGAATTATGGTTTGGGAAGAAACCTAAGCTGTCGTTTCTAAAAGTTTGGGGATGCGATGCTTATGTGAAGAAACTTCAACCTGAAAAGCTCGAACCCAAGTCGGAAAAATGCGTCTTCATAGGATACCCTAAAGAAACTATTGGGTATAACTTCTACCTCAGATCCGAAGGCAGGATCTTTGTTGCCAAGAATGGATCCTTTCTAGAGAAAGAGTTTCTCTCGAAAGAAGTAAGTGGGAGGAAAGTAGAACTTGATGAAGTGTTACCTCTTGAAACGGAAAATGGCGAAACTCAAGAAAACGTTCCTGAGGTGCCTGCACCGACTAGAGAGGAAATTAATGATGATGATCAAGATGCTTCTAATCAAGCTCCTACTGATATTCGAAGGTCCACAAGGACACGTTCCGCACCAGAGTGGTACGGCAACCCTGTCTTGGAAATCATGTTGTTAGACAACGGTGAACCTTCGAACTATGAGGAAGCAATGGCGGGCCCGGATTCCGACAAATGGCTGGAAGCCATGAAATCCGAGATAGGATCCATGTATGAAAACGAAGTATGGACTTTGACTGACTTGCCCGTTGAGCGGTGAGCCATAGAAAATAAATGGATCTTTAAGAAGAAGACAGACGCGGATGGTAATGTGACCATCTATAAAGCTCGGCTTGTCGCTAAGGGTTATCGACAAGTTCAAGGAATTGACTACGATGAGACTTTCTCACCGGTAGCGAAGCTGAAGTCCGTCCGAATCATGTTAGCAATTGCCGCATTCTACGATTATGAAATATGGCAAATGGACGTCAAAACGGCATTCCTTAATGGTTTCCTTAAGGAAGAATTATATATGATGCAGACGGAAGGTTTTGTCGATCCTAAGAATGCTGACAAGGTGTGCAAGCTCCAACGCTCGATTTATGGGCTGGTGCAAGCTTCTCGGAGTTGGAACATTCGCTTTGATGAGATGATCAAAGCGTTTGGGTTTACGCAGACTTATGGAGAAGCCTGCGTTTACAAGAAAGTGAGTGGGAGCACTGTAGCATTTCTCATACTATATGTAGATGACATACTTTTGATGGGAAATGATATAGAACTCTTGGACAGCATTAAGGCCTACTTGAATAAGAGTTTTTCAATGAAGGACCTTGGAGAAGCTGCTTATATATTAGGCATCAAGATCTATAGAGATAGATCGAGACGCCTCATAGGTCTTTCACAAAGCACATACCTTGATAAGATATTGAAAAAGTTCAATGTGGATCAATCTAAGAAGGGGTTCTTACCTGTGTTACAAGGTGTGAAATTGAGCTCAGCTCAATGTCCGACCATGGCAGAAGATATAGAAGAGATGAGTGTCATCCCCTATGCCTCAGCCATAGGTTCTATTATGTATGCCATGTTGTGTACCAGACCTGATGTAAACCTTGCCGTAAGTTTGGTAGGAAGGTACCAAAGTAATCCCGGCAAGGAACACTGGACAGCGGTCAAGAATATCCTGAAGTACCTGAAAAGGACTAAGGAAATGTTTCTCGTTTATGGAGGTGACGAAGAGCTCGTCGTAAAGGGTTACGTCGACGCTAGCTTCGACACAGATCTGGATGACTCTAAGTCACAAACCGGATACATGTATATTTTGAATGGTGGGGCAGTAAGCTGGTGCAGTTGCAAGCAAAGCGTCGTGGCGGGATCTACATGTGAAGCGGAGTACATGGCAGCCTCGGAGGCAGCACATGAAGCAATTTGGGTGAAGGAGTTCATCACCGACCTCGGAGTCATACCCAATGCGTCGGGGCCAATCAAACTCTTCTGTGACAACACTGGAGCTATTGCACTTGCCAAGGAGCCCAGGTTTCACAAGAAGACCAGGCACATTAAGCGTCGCTTCAACTCCATTCGTGAAAATGTTCAAGATGGAGACATAGAAATTTTTAAAGTGCACACGGATCTGAATGTCGCAGATCCGTTGACTAAACCTCTCCCTAAGGCAAAACATGATCAGCACCAGAACTCTATGGGTGTTCGATTCATCACAATGTAACTAGATTATTGACTCTAGTGCAAGTGGGAGACTGTTGGAAATATGCCCTAGAGGCAATAATAAAAGCATTATTATTATATTTCCTTATTCATGATAATTGTCTTTATTCGTGCTATAATTGTGTTATCCGGAAATCGTAATACATGTGTGAATAACAGACAACAACGTGTCCCTAGTAAGCCTCTAGTTGACTAGCTCATTGATCAACAGATAGTCATGGTTTCCTGACTATGGGCATTGGATGTCAATGATGACGAGATCACATCATTAGGAGAATGATGTGATGGACAAGACCCAATCCTAAACATAGCATAAGATCGCATAGTTCGTTTGCTAGAGTTTTCCAATGTCAAGTATCCTTTCTTTAGACCATGAGATCGTGTAACTCCCGGATACCGTAGGAGTGCTTTGTGTGTGCCAAACGTCACAACGTAACTGGGTGACTATAAAGGTATACTACGGGTATCTCCGAAAGTGTCTGTTGGGTTGACACGGATCGAGACTGGGATTTGTCACTCCGCTTGACGGAGAGGTATCACCGGGCCCTCTCGGTAATGCATCATCATAATGAGCTCAATGTGATCAAAGTGTTTGATCACGGGATCATGCATTACGGTACGAGTAAAGTGACTTGCCGATAACGAGATTGAACGAGGTATTGGGATACCGACGATCGAATCTCGGGCAAGTAAAATACCGATTGACAAAGGGAATCGTATACGGGATTAATTGAATCCTCGACATCGTGGTTCATCCGATGAGATCATCGTGGAGCATGTAGGAGCCAACATGGGTATCCAGATCAAGCTGTTGGTTATTGCCCGAGAGCCGTCTCGGTCATGTCTGCATGTCTCCCGAACCCGTAGGGTCTACACACTTAAGGTTCGGTGACGCTAGGGTTGTGAAGATATGTATATGCAGTAACCCGAATGTTGTTCGGAGTCCCGGATGAGATCCCGGACGTCACGAGGAGTTTCGGAATGGTCCGGAGGTAAAGAATTATATATAGAAAGTGTTGTTTTGGCCATCGGGACAAGTTTCGGGGTTATCGGTATTGTACTGGGACCACCGGAGGGTCCCGAGGGGTCCACCGGGTGGGGCCACCTGCCTCGGGGGGCCACATGGGCTCTAGGGGTGCGCCTTGGCCTACATGGGCCAAGGGGAACCAGCCCCTAGAGGCCCATGCACCTAAAGGGGGGGAACCCTAAAAAAGGGGGCGCCCCCTTGCTTGGGGGGCAAGCCCCACCCTTGGCCGCCGCCCCCCTAGGAGATTGCATCTCCTAGGGCCGGCGCCCCCCCAGGGTTCTATATAAAGGGGGGATGGGAGGGGGGCAGCGCACCCTTGCTCCTGGCGCCTCCCTCTCCCTCTCCAACACCTCCTCCTCCTCCGTTGAGCACGGCGAAGCCCTGCCGGAGTACTGTAGTTCCACCATCACCACGCCGTCGTGCTGCTGCTGGAGCCATCTTCCCCAACCTCTCCTTTGCCTTGCTGGATCAAGAAGAAGGAGACGTTACGCTGACCGTACGTGTGTTGAACGCGGAGGTGCCGTCCGTTCGGTGCTAGGATCTCCGGTGATTTGGATCACATCGTGTACGACTACCTCATCCCCGTTCGTTGAACGCTTCCGCTCGCGATCTACAAAGTGGTATGTAGATGCAATCTCTCTCCCATGACTCGTTGCTTAGATGAACTCATAGATGGATCTTGGTGAAACCGTAGGAAAAATTTTAATTTTCTGCAACGTTCTCCAACAGTTATACCCTACCGCTATACCCCCTGGCGGTAGGAAAAGGGTCAGATCCCGAAATTTTTGCAAACTAGGGTCACATCTCGAACAACTTCTCCAAAAGGGGTCAAAAAATGAAATTTATCCGCGGTGGGGCCCCATGTTGGGGCACCATGGAGAAGGGAACATGTTTTCCCCTTGTTTTGTGGGAACATGTTTTCCTCTTGTTTTGTTGGTGCATGTTTTGTGGGCTGAATTTAAGCCCCTCCTCCACCCCATCCACCACTATATAAGGAGTAGGACATGAGCTCTCCAACTCGCTCCAACTCTCTAAAAAATGGCATGCATGATCTGCCTTTCTTTCTCCCTCACACGAAATAGTTTCGTACTGCTGCAATGCTGTCTAGTTTCTGGTAGGGATTAGTTCTGGGCACCGAAGCCCTGCTACATAGGTGACACCGTATGCGTGCAACCAAGTAGAGAGGTCGTATATTAGATCTTATGTTCGTGGGGCCTCCCGAAGGGCTGTCCGGGGGACCGTGTGAGAAATTGTTGGAAGGCCTCCAGAAGGGCTGTCCGAGGGAGAAAATCCTCACGGTTGGGAGGATGTAAATTCCTAGTTGCGGGGATCTGGACCAACGATCTTCACCGACTCTACTTCCGCTGCGCTATGAGTCTGTAACCATAAGATCAAACCTTGTATGCATCTTTAGAGTGGTCCTGGGCTGGTGCTTAGGTATGATTTTTTTTTTGTTTTCTGTCGCGATACCCTACAATTATAGCATAGCTACAACAGTGGTGGATTGAACAATATTTTTGGTCTTGTAGGTATAGGTGTGCATCATACCATCTTTTAGTCCATCTAACAAACAATATATGGCACACGATTACTATCACCTCGGACGTTGTCGAAGTGTGAGTGTAGAGCACTTAGTATAAAAGATAGGCTCCTTTCCAGCCTAAGTGACGGACCAAAAATGAGAGGATGAAAAATTTCTCATATAATTTTAGGTAGATAAATAAAGAAGGATGATATTCAATTATGTCGTTATCCATGTTTGTCCAAAAAAGGTCTAATCACGGAAGCCATCTCATTCCAATCATCTGTTTTCTCGTTGATGGAAAAAACTTCAAGTAGAGACCCTATTTGGGACAACTTTTCCATCCAACCTAGATTGGTCCCTTCACTTAGTGTCGCCGCCACTTCCCATTTCAGTTCTTTTCTTTGCTATTGATCTTGTATCATCTTCCTCCTAGGTACTTCTTCACAAGGAAAAGTTGTATTATATGCAAAGTTAGCTAACATGTTGTAATTTCAACACTCGTCAGTCCTTTTGAAGAAAAATTTGGACATATAAAAGGAATAATAAATAAACTCACAAAATTTCCAATTTTTTTGAGTAATGGAACACCGTCTTGTCTTCGTGTTGTAGCATCCATCGGGGTGAACTAGTGTATACAACCATTGCATCTCAACTTTGTTTTCTCCAAACATAATAGCTAAGGGCGATGGAAGTATGAGATTTAGACCTCATCAGACAAACATTGTGTGTTCTATCATAGCTTAAACGCTTTCTAATAATCGGGTGTAACTGACAGTCTTAAGATACATGAGGCCATATAGGAAGGTTAGTTGCTTCCAGACTAGACATTTTTCACATGTCAAATCTATGTGTTGCTATGTTTAGAAATATAGGGAGAGCATATAGGAGCGTCATATTAACGTGGAATGTGCTCTCGGGTGATAGCTAACTTTGCATCTATCTTGATGGAAATATGGGATTTAGACCTTATTAGACAAACATTGACCGTTCTATCATAGCTTAAACGCTATCTGACCATCAGGTGTAACTGAAACTCTTAAAATAGAGTGGCAGTATCATAATTGTTATATTGCAGAGGCCAAACTAAGAGAAGAAATGTGTCATAATGTAGTAATAATGTATAATTTCAACACTATAAAACATAGTTACATTGGTAATGGTTTAAAACTGCTTCTTTGATTGCTAATATTAATATTGTTTATGAAAAGTGAACTTACTCGCTAATTTGGTTTCTTAAATGTTTGTTCACGCAATTGTAAATAAATTTATTTACAATTAAAAAAATGTAACTGACGTTCAAAAAATAAGTTCGTCGCATTTATTAGAAATTGTACATGAAATGTAAAATTTATTTGCATAATTGTAACAAAAAATATCTCATTCAATTTTTTCTATACATGAAAAAATGTCCACATGTTTGAAAAATATTCCTCCTACTTATTCAAAAACAAGAAGTGAAAATTTCTCTGAGCGTAATATTTAAATAAGTTCCTACCGTTAAAAATATTATATTTAAAAATAGTAACAAGTTTAATAAATATGTTCATGAAGTTTGTATGATGGCCTCATGCTGATAGGGGTTGGTTTGTTTGTGTATTTCCTTCCTTTTTACCAACATATTTTCGTTACAAGTTGATTGGGTATTCTTCACCTTGGAAGGCTTTGAAGTTGTAGACTTCTGTGCTTTGTTTATTTTTTCTCTTTAATGGCATTAGGCCCATGATTTACTCTTAGATTTTTTATCTGCTTTTCTAGTGAGTCTAGTGCCTTCATGATAACCAACATCATTATTAGTAGGGTTAATTGGATAAATGCCAATCAAATTCTGGCGATTCCGAGAAATGCCACTACAATTTCCAAACTTTGAAAACTGCCACTGCAATTTTGTGCACACTTTGAGAAACGCCACTGCAGACTTTGAAAAATGCCACTGGAAATTGCATTTCAAACTTTGGAAATTACAGTGGCGTTTCTCGGAATGGCCAGAATTTGGTTGGCATTTATCAAATTAACCCTTATTAGTAGAATGTGAATTACCATATACATTCTCAAATGGCATAGGCGTGACATCTCTGGTCCCTAGCTCAATAGTTGAATTCATCTTAGATGACATACAAAAACTTGAGAAGCATAGATTGTTGTCATGAGATTCATGCAACAATTGCGTTAGCTCGCTAGTCCTGAATATGTCCCTCACCTATGTCACCTATTGTCTGCTAGAGGGGAAGGTTAGACACACCATGCAAAAAGGTTATGTAATTTTTTAATAAATTCTTAGTATTCAAAAAAATGTCTGTGATATGTAAAAATATCCACATGTTTAATATTTTTTAATGAAGTTAGTATGATGGCCTCCTGCAGCGGAACCGGATCCTCTAACATCCTCAAGGGATGTCACGTAAGCTACAGTAACCGTGACATCCCTGCTTCACATCCATATGGTTAAGCCTAAAATGATTATAATTAATTTGCAAATTACAAATCTGCTGTATATATTTACAAAAATTATGTACAAACAAAATTATGGTGCAATAAAATTATTTTTTGATTTATTTTTGTACATGCTACAGTAAATCGTGTACACATATTTTTGTACATGCTACAGTACCCTAACATCCCTTCTTCGTTTTACACACACATTTCACTGTAGCTTCATGACATCCTTTGAGGATGTTAGAGGATCCAAGCAACAGAGTGGAGGGGGCATGTATTATAGCATAGCAACAATAGTGCTAGATGACATTTTTGGGCTTCTAAGCATAAGTGTGCATCATACCGCATTTTAGTCCATCTAACAAACAATACATGTCAGACGATTACTATCACCTCGCACGTTGTCGAAACGTGAGTGTAGAGCATTCAGTATAAAAGATAGGCTCATTTCCAGCCCAAGAGTGACAGACGAAAAATGGGAGGAAGAAAATTTTATAATCTAATTTTAGATAGATAAATTAAGAAGGTAGATACTAAATTATTTCCTTATCCATTTTACTACCAAAACAAATGGTATAATCATGGCAACCATCTCATTCAAATCATCTGTTTTCTCATTTAAAACCACTGCATGTCAACTTTGTTTTTTCTAGTTAGCAAACATAATAGCTAAGGGAATGTGATGGAAGTATGGGATTTACATCTAATCAGACAAACATTGACTATTCTATCATTGCTTAAACGCTTTCTCACAATCGGATGTAACTGAAAGTCTTAAGGTAGAGGAGGCCATGGTAAAAAAACGTCCCTATATAAGGTTCTCAAACTATACATAGAACATACTAGTACACATGCCCATGCGTTGCAACGGGCGATAAATTTTAGTATTCCGCAACACTTCATATTTTCAATTTTGACTAACGTCAAGTATCCTTAGTATCACATTTGAATAAAAGCCCCCCTAACATTGTTTGTAAGGATGTATTTCAGCTCCGCACTTTCATCTGATGACAAAGTAGTGGTGCATGGAATGGCCGTTCAATTTTTTTTATTGTTCAGAATAACACTAATATTTTTCTGTAATTTTCGGAAATATTATTTGAAAAATTTAGTTTTTATAATTAATTCATTTTTGTATGAGCAACAATTTCATTTGTAATTTATTGCACTTTTTGGTCTTGGACGAAATATAAGGACTTGGTATACATAACATGCACACTTTCAGAAAAAGATGTGAATATTTCTCAGAAAAAGAGATGAGAATAATAAGATTTAATATTATGTATTAATTCCAACTCAGTTTTCTACAAAGTTTGTAAAACTTTGAAATATTTGAAGCTCTGTTAAATCCTGGCTAAAAAAAATCAATTTGCTGGAAACAAAATAGTTTTTGTTTGAGTAACCATAAAATAGAAAAAAAAGATAAACACAATCAAGAGGCAGCCCGGCCCATCTTTCTTTAAGGCCACTAAGTTAGCCAGCACACCCGCAACGCCAGCCTCTTCTCGGAGAGAAAAAAACGCCAGTCTCTTCCATTGCTCTGTCCTCATTCTCGATGTAGAACAACTCCGGCACTCTTCCATTGCTTTGTCCCCTCCAGCCAACACTTCCATTGCTTTGTCCCCTCCAGCCAACACTTCCATTGCTTTGTCCCCTCCAGCCAACACTTGCTCCAAAACGATGCCCCCAGGAGGGAGAACGACATCGAAACGTTGTCATCGTCCGATCCGGTAGATCCAGATCTAGGGTTTCTCCCGGAACCTTCCGATAAGGTTGACGTGACCTGCAACGACGATGCCTCGAGAAGGGAACGACGTCCGAGACGCCGCCATCGTCCGCCATGACCGCAGTCAGACGCGATTTTCACCGGAAGCCACGGCGTCCCGATCTCACGGTTGGCTGGAACAGAGCCCTCCGCCGAACCGGTGACGTCGCCGCCGATCCGGTCCCACCGCCGTGCGACGCCCCCGATGGAGATCCCGATCGAGATCGAAACGACCTCGACCGAAACCCCGCCACCAGCACCGCCGCACCGCGCCACCTCCTCCTAGCCCAGTCGCCGCCGGATCCAGCCGTCCCCGCCTCTGGGAGACCAGCCGGACGAGGCGCCCCTTGTCCCCGATCAGACGACCCGCGCCGCCGCCTCGAGGACCAGAGGAAGAAGGGAATGCCCCGCCGCCGCCCACGCCGCACGGGCTTCGCCCGGCGGGCGCACTCCGGCGGCGGCGAGGGGAAGGAGACGCTGACGAGACGACGGCGGCGGCGGCCGATCGAGATCTCCCGAGGGACGCACCCGATGGTTTGCAGATGCTCGCTCCTCTTGCTGCTTGTGTGGACGCTCCTCATTCTCGATGTAGAACAACTCCGGCACTCTACTGCTCACTATCGTCTCGCTCTATCTCCCCGATCTGCCTAGGAGCCTGCTGCACGCGGCCAACTCGCTGTCCTCTGCCTCAGCTCGCCGTCCTCCTGCCATCGCTCAACGGCGAGAGCACCACAACGCCGCTCACTTTCGTCCCGCCGACCTCCTCTCCTCCCAGATCTCTGCAGAGCGCGTCCTCCTGGCCGACCTTGCGTGTGCGCCGGCCGCCGCTTCACACACCAGCGCTGCCACCTTGCTGTCGTCCCAACGAGCTTCCCAACAGCCACCGTTGGCCTCTCCATTCTCCCCCGCGCATGGCTGCCCTCCGCCTTTTCATGCTTCCGTGACGCGCCTCGGTGCCAGTAAGTCCCGAGACCGGCGAGCCACTGCCCTTCGGGTGATGCGGTGCTCCCGCGTATGCCCCTGTGGCGGGCCGGCTGGTGCCGGGATTAGGCGCGCACTGCGGCCTCGGCTACAATTTTTGACTGGTTAGTCCTTCTTTCCGCTCAGCTACTCTCTTGTGGCATGCGAGTAGAATTCACTTCGATTAATTAATTACATCTTCGATCTGGTTTAGCATTTTAGAACCGATTTGGTCGCAGTTGGTAGATTTAGTGGTAACCTCACCTCACTCGATAATGGTTCAACTGTCTTTGCTACAAATCTGCAGGCTCTCTGCTCCAAATGTGTGTTGAGCATCTTCTTGAATGACATGCAAGTAACTGTCAGAAAGTATCCCAATTGCAAGAAAGCAAGCTTGCACAATGGAATTTGCTTCTTGTTCATAGAACCACAATTCCAATCATAAGTTTAACAAAGTTTTAGTAAGAAAATCAGCTCACCGTCACAACCACCAATGTGTTTCCCGTTGATGAAGACATTGGGAACAGTCCTCAGCCCAGTCCATTCAGCAAGAGCTAACTGAATCTCAGGTCCATCGCCATGATAAAAGGTAACATGGGTTAGTTCAAAAGAGTTTCTCCCAAGTCCTGTGCCGATCATCCCAATGCAGAGCTAATACATGATGCAATTAGAATGCGGAGGAGACATTGGGTGGACTTGAGGCGAACTTTCGATGCAAATGCGTATTTCTGGTGGAGCCTTACATCTTATAGCAGCCGGTTTTGTGTGAAATTCGAGACGAGTAAAAGAAAATATGGCTGATTGGCTGGAGACGTACGTTTTTATAGGGGTGGCTGGAGACATACGTGAACGGACGCGCAAGGTCCTAAGCTCGATCCCACCTCAGGCCAGCTTCTACAGGCCCACGGAAATACTTTTGGCCCAGCTTTTAAAGGCCCACATAAATACTTTTGGCCCAGGTCTGTATCTGTACAAACAGGCTGAGGCCCAAGCACGCAGCAACGGACGCAGAATTTAGATCGATCAGCGTTTAGTACCACCTCGTACGTGATGGACGGACTGACATTGCGTGAACCAAAACTAACGGAAAAAAAAACTAATCGCGAGACGAAACCAAAAATATCACCTTGCTTTATTAGTAGATATATAGTATAGATATAGATATAGATATAGATATAGATAGGACAGTCAGTTGTTTCCAGATTAAACATTGTTCACATGTCAAATCTACTTGTTGCTATATTTCAAAATGTAGGGAAAACATATAGGAAGGTCATATTATCATGGAATGTGCTCACGAGTGATAGCTAAATTTGCAAATAATGTGATTGAAGTATGGGATTTAGACCTCATAACACAAATACTAACAGTTTATCATAGCTTAAACACTTTCTGACCATCAGGTGTAACTAAAACTCTCAAGATAGAGTGGCAGTATCATGATTATTATATTGTAGAGGCCAAGCTAAGAGAACAAATATGTCATATTGTCGTAATAATGTTCAACTTAGTATAAAACATAGTTACATTGGCAATGGTTTAAAACTACTTCTTTGATTACTAATATTAATATTGTTTACGAAAAGTGAACTTAGCCCCAAATTCGGTTTCTTAAATGTTTCATCACGCAATTTTAAATAAATATCGTACAATTCAAAAATTGTTAAGGACATTTAATAATGTTTAAACATTAAAAAATAAGCTTGTGGCATCTATTGGAAATTGTACATGAAACATAAAATTTTATTCGCATAATTGTAGCAAAAATATTTCATTCATTTTTTTGAAAATGAAAAATATGACACCTTTGAAAAATGTTCCTTCCATTTATTAAAAAATAAGAAATGTAAAAGTTCTCTGAGCATAATAAGTTCCTACCATTAAAAATCATTAGATTTAAAAATAGTCACAAGTTTAATAAATATGTTCATGAAGTTAGTATGATGGCCTCTTGCTGAAAGAGGTTTGTCCGTTTGTGCATTTACTTCCGTTTTAACATATTTTCTCTCCCAGATTGGCTGGGTATTTTTCTCCTTGGGAGGCTAAGTTTTGGACTTCTGTGTTTTGCTTATTTTTTTATTTGTAACGACCTTAGGCCTATGATTTCTTCTGAGCTTTTTTATCTGGTTTTCTAGTGATGACAGTGGCTTCATGCTTATCAGTATTTTTACTAATAGCATTTGAATTACCAAATACATTCTCAAATACCATAGGCGTGACATCTCTTGTCTCAAGCTCAATGGATGAATTCATCTTAGATGACATATAAAAACTTGAGAAACATAGATTGTTGGCATGAGATTCATGCAACCATTGCTTTAGCTAGTCCTGAATATGTGCCTCACCCATGCTAGATATTGTCTTCTAGAGGGGCAGGTAAGAGACACCATGCAAAAAGGTTATGTAAAAAAGTTTTCAATAAATTCCTAGTGTTCAAAAAAAATGTTCGTGATATGTAAAAATATCCACATGTTTAATAATGATTTCATGAAGTTACTATAATGGCCTCATGCAGCCTGCAAGCAACATAGTGGATGTGGCATGTATTATATCATAACAGCAATAGTGGCGGGATGGCCAACATTTTTGGGCTTGTAAGCATAAGTGTCCATCAAACCGTCTTTTAGTCGATCTAACAAACAATACGTGTCAGATGATTACTATCACCTCGCACGTGGTCGAAGCGTGAGTGTAGAGAACTGAGTATAAAAGATAGGCTCATTTTCAACCAAAGAGTGACAGACGAAAAATGGGAGGAAGAACAATTTCTCATATAATTTTAGGTAGATAAATTAAGAAGGTAGATATTATATTATTTCCTTATTGATTTTTCTTCCAAAAGAAATGGTCTAATCACGACAGTCATCTCATTCCAACCATTAGTTTCCTTGTTAACGGCAAAAACTTCAAGTAGAAACTCTATCGGAGACATCTCTTCCATTCAACCTAGTTAGGTCCCTTCACTAGTGTCACCGATCCTTCCCCTTTCACTTTTTTCTCTTTGCTGTTGAGCGTGTATCATCTTCCTCCTAGGTACTTGTTCACAGGGAAAAGTTGCATTATATGCAAAGTTCATTAACATGTTCATATGAAAAGTTACAACTGTTGCGTGTCAACTTTGTTCTCGCTAGTTAGCAAACGTCATAGCAAAGGGAATGTGATGGACGTATGGCATTTAGACCTCAGCACACAAACATTGACTGTTCTATCATAGCATACACACTTTCTCACAACCGGGTGTAACTGAAAGTCTTAAGATAGAGGAGGCCATGGTGAAAACGTCCCCATATAAGGTTCCCAGACTATACGTAGAACATATAGGAAAGTTAGTTGCTTCTAGAACAAACATTATTCACATGTCAAATCCTGTTGCTGCTATATTTCGAAATGTAGGGAGAACATATCAGAACAAAAATCATGTTATCATGGAGTGTGCTCTCGATTGATAGCTAACTTCGCATATAATGTGATGGTAGTATGGGATTTATACCTCATCAGACAAACAATGACAGTTCTATCATAGCCTAAACGCTTTCTGACCATCAGGTGTAACTGGAACTCTTAAGATAGAGTGGCAGTATCATGATTGTTATATTGTAGAGAACAAGCGAAGAGAAGAAATTTGTCATAATGTCGTAATATTGTATAACTTCAGCGCTAAAAAACATAGTTACATTTGTATTGGTTTGAAACTACTTCTTTGATTACTAATACTAATATTGTTCATGAAAGGTGGGCTTAGCCGCTAGTTTGCTTTCTTAAATGTTTGTTCACGTAATTTTAAATAAATGTTCTACAATTGATAAAAATGATAATGACATTTAATAAATGTTCAAACATTCAGTTCATGGCATTTATTAGAAATTTTTCATTGAATGAAAATTTTATTCACATAATTGTACCGAAAATATTTCATTCAATTTTTTATGAAATTTAAAAAATGTCCACACATTTAAAAAATATTCCTCCCATTTATTGAAAAACAAGAAGTGTAAAAGTTTTCTGAGCATAATACTTGAATAAGTTCCTACCATTAAAAACTCATTATATTTAAAAATAATGAATTTTTAATAAATATGTTCATGAAGTCAGTATGATGGCCTCCTACTAATTGAGGTTGTTTTGTTTGTGTATTTACTTCCTTTTTATGGACATGTTCTCGAACAAGCTGACTAGGTATTCTTCTCCTTCGGAGGCTTTGCAGTTGTAGGCTTCTTTGTTTTTGTTATTTTTCTCTCTTTAACGACTTTAGGCCTATGAATTCCTCTTAGGTTTTTTATCTGGTTTTCTAGTGAAGTCAGTGCCTTCATGATAACCTGCATCATTATAAGTAGCACGTGCATTACCATATACATTCTCAAATGCTATAGGCGTGACATCTCTTGTCCCTAGCTCAATGGATGAATTCAGCTTAGATGACATATAAAAACTTGAGAAACATAGATTTTATTCATGATTTTTTTACTGGACCATCTTTGTAAGGCAACCTTTCCTTTTATCCCAGCAGTAAATTCTATAATCCCTTCTTTTTCTCTTGATTGAGTTTATGCATGGAGGCTATCTCTGTTCTTTTTTCACAACTGCTGGATGTAGAAGATGCTTTTTGATTGGACCATCTTTGTAACACAACTTTTCCTCTTATCCTGGTCGTCAATTCTAAGATCGAACAATTCAATTAATATTGATGATGTGGACTAATGAGACAGTTACAAAAGTAGTAAATATATATAAGATATAATATTGCAGTTTTAAGTGTGAAGTCAAGCGACCTATCCAAAATTATCAAAACAAGATAGGTGGTGCCGGGAAAAATGTATATTCACTTTGTTGTACAAATGTAATGGACCAGCATTTGCATCATCAGCATGAAATAATTCAACTTCCTGAAGAGTACAAGTACATAAGAAAATTTCATAAGCATATCTTTTATGTCACAAAGCATATCTTGATTACCAAAGTTGACCATACAAATGTATCATTGCTAAAGAGAGATTTCGTGAGTAGTCAAAGTCCAAGAATAGTAGTCCTGCAAAAAAGAAGAAGTCCAAGTATACTATGCCGGTAATAGAAGGATTTGTACTACTAATTTAATTGTACAGTAATTATGATATGATGCCTAGGACCTGACTCCTACAGTTATGTACACGTAAATGACCTGCTAAAAAAAGAATGGGTACACCTAGCAAAAAGGGTGTTCTGTACTAATGCCTTCAATAACATAGAGCTTACCTATAGAACTTTTTAAAAAAAAATCTTAATTTACTCATGATATTTGAAAAATGTCCACAAGTTTACATTATGTCCCTCGCAATTTTTTAGCAAAACATGAGATGTGCAAATTTAGTTTGCATAATATTTCATTAAATTCCTACCATTAAAAAAGTTCATGAGATGTAAAATGTTATTCACATAAATTAAAATGTCCACACCTTTAAAAACATTTCTCCCATTTCTTAAGAAAACATAAATTAAATGTAAAAGTTTATCAGCATAAATATTCGATCCCACATATATTCAGCCATATCTCCACACTGGATGAAACCCTAGCTGCACTCCAGTCCACACCCCTCCCCTCCACTTCCCTCCACCCACAAGCTTACTTCGTGTGATCTCTGTCCGTCTTCGACATGGCAGGTAGCGGATCCGAGTCTTATACCTCCTGATCCGTTGACTGTTGGGAACTCGTCCCATGAGACCCCGAGGAGGAGATGGCGGTCTGCGTTGCGCTGCACCACTCAAGGGAGGAGTCTGCCCAACAACGGTCGGACTCGATCCAGCGGGAATCCATTGCGTCCGCCCAAATGACGCATGGATCCGATGTGAGGCGCTTTGTCGTTGCCTCGTCGAAGGCAGTGCAGTCCGTCTGGCGTCTGAACACCGTGGCGGAGGTGCTTATCAATTTGGTAACAACTTAACATTTCTATAAATAGAAGGTTAGGTGGAATGCGTGCCAGATGTGATAGTTTCTTCTTCTTTAGAAAAAGATGTGTTAGTTTAGGTGGTTAAAGTGCTGGGTTGCCTTAATTTTGTAGTAGTGACCCTCAATGCGCATGACTAGGATTCTAAGATAAAGTCATCAGAAAAGTTTCAGAGATGACGGAAAAGTTCGGGAGAGAAAACCGAAAGTGTTTCGGAGCTACCGAAATTGTTTCGGAGAAAAACAAAAATGTTTCGGAATAAAACAATCATACAAAAAATGTTTCGGAGAGTATCCAAAATAATATTAGAGGGTGGCGGAAATGATCTGGGACCTTCCGGAATTTTTCAGAAGAAAAAGTCACGGAAAACATCTTGTCCCAGCGTGAGGGGACAAGATCCCACGAAACGTGGGGGTTGTTTTTGGGCTGTTTTGGGGGCGCCCCCCTTTAGGGGGCAGCGCCTTGTGACTGGACAAAGTTGTTGGCCCCCCCCATGGTGGTGGGCAGCCCCCACAAATGGTGGAGCTGGTTGGGTGGGGGTGGGGGCAAAATTTTGTGTTTTGACCCTTTTAGAGAAGTTGTCCGAGATCTGACCCTAGTTTGCAAAAATTTTAGGATCTGGCCCTTTTCCTACTGGTAAGGGGCAGGGCGGTAGGGGGTAACAGCCTACCGTCGAGGTCCCTGGCGGTAGGGTTGCACGCCCTACCGCAAAAAAAATATAAGTTTCAGACACAGTGTGTGTGCGCACCTACCGCTGGGCACCTTGGCGGTAGGGTTACACATGCTACCGCCATCCCCTGTGACGGTAAGGATGTATTGCGCTGACGTGGTCAAGTTCCTTACCGCCTGGGGCCTTGGCGGTAGGCTGCTCTACCCTACCGCCATACCCCCTGGCGGTAGGAAAAGGGTCATATCCCGAAATTTTTGCAAACTAGGGTCAGATCTCGAACAACTTCTCCAAAAGGGTTAAAAAACGAAATTTATCCACGATGGGGCCCCATGTTGGGGCACCATGGACAAGGGAACATGTTTTCCCCTTGTTCTGTGGGAACATGTTTTCCTCTTGTTTTGTTGGTGCATGTTTTGTGGGCTGAATTTAAGCCCCTCCTCCACCCCATCCACCACTATATAAGGAGTAGGAGAGGAGCTCTCCAACTCGCTCGAACTCTCTAAAAAAATGGCATGCATGATCTTCCTTTCTTTCTCCCTCACACGATATAGTCTCGTACTGCCGCAAGGCTGTCTAGTTTCTGGTTGGGATTAGTTCTGGGCACCGAAGCCCTGCTGCATAGGTGACACCATATGTTTGGAACCAAGTAGAGAGGTCGTATGTTCGATATTATGTTCGTGGGGCCTCCCGAAGGGCTGTCCGAGGGACCGTGTGAGAAATTGTTGGAAGGCCTCCAGAAGGGCTGCCCGAGGAAGAAAATCGTCACGGTTGGGAGGATGTAATTTCCTAGTTGCGGGGATCTGCACCAACGATCTTCATCGACTCTACTTCCGCAACACTATGAGTCGGTAACCATCAGATCAAACCTTGTATGCATTTTCAGAGTGGTCCTGGGCTTGTGCTTAGGTCTGATTTTTTGTTTCTGTCACGATACCCTACAATTACGTCCTTATCCATGTTTGTCCAAAAAAAGGTCTAATCACTGAAGCCATCTCATTCCAATCATCTGTTTTCTCATTGATGGAAAAATCTTCAAGTAGGGACTCTATCTGGGACAAGTTTTCCATCCAACCTAGATTGGTCCCTTCACTTAGTGTCGCCGCCTCATCCCATTTCAGTTTTTTTCTTTGCTATTGATCTTGTATCATCTTCCTCCTAGGTACTTCTTCAAAAGGAAAAGTTGCATTATATGCAAAGTTAGCTAACATGTTGTAACTTCAACACTCGTCAGTCCTTTTTAAGAAAATTTTGGACATATAAAAGGAATAATAAATAAATTTGCAAAATTTCCAAACGTTGTGAGTAATGAAACAGAATATACGTAGAACATATAGGAAAGTTAGTTCTTTCTAGTACAAACTTTGTTCCCATGTCAAACCCCCTTGTTGCTATATTTAGAAATGTAGGGAGAACATATCAGAACGAAGGTCATATTATCATGGAATGTGCTGTCGGTTGACAGCTAACTTTGCATATAATTTGATGGAAGTATGGGATTTACCTGATCAGACAAACATTGACAGTTCAATCATAGCTTAAACACTTTGTGACCCTCAGGTATAACTGAAACTCTTAAGATAGAGTGGCAGTATCATGATTGTTATATTGTGGAGGACAAGCAAATAGAAGAAATTTTTCATAATGTCATAATAATGTACAACTTTAGCACTATAAAAACATAGTTACATTTGTATTGGTTTAAAACTACTTCTTCGATTACTAGCTAATACTAATGTTGTTCACGAAAGGTGAACTTAGCTACTAGTTTTCTTTCTTAAATCTTTGTTCATGTAAATTTAAATAAATGTTTGTACAATTCAAAAACTGATGTTGACATTTAATAAATATTCAAACATTCAAAAGATAAGTTCATGGCATTTATTAGAAATTGTTTATCAAATGTAAAATTTTATTCACATAATAGTACCAAAAATATTTCATTCAATTTTTTTGTGTTATTTAGAAAATGTCCACACATTTGAAAAATGTTCCTCCCATTTATTAAAAAACAAGACATGTAAAAAATTTCTGAGCGTAATATTTGAATAAGTTACTACCATTAAAAATCATTATATTCAAAATAGTGAAATTTTTAATATATACATTCATGAAGTTAGTATAATGGCCTCCTTCTGATAGAGGTTGGTTTGTTTGTGCATTTTGTTCCTTTTTACGGACATATTTTCTCTCACAAGTTGACTGGGTATTCTTCTCCCTGGGAGGCTTTGCAGTTGAAGACTTATGTGTTTTTGTTATTTTTCTTTCTTTAAGGACCTTAGGTCTATGATTTTCTCTTAGGTTTTTTATCTACTTTTCTAGTGAAGCCAGTGCCTTCATGATAACCATCATCATTATTAGTAGTATGTGGATTACCATATAGATTCTCAAATAGCATAGGGGTGACATCTCTTGTCCCCAGCTCAGTGGATGAATTCGTCTTAGATGACATATAAAAACTTGAGAAACATAGATTGTTGTCATGAATTTTTTTACTGGACCATCTTTGTAAAAGCAAAATTTCCTTTATCCTAGCAGTAAATTCTATAATCCCGTTTTCCCTTGACTGAGTTTATGCATTGAGGCTTCTCTGTTCTATTATCACAACTGCTGGATGTGGAAGATGCTTTTTTATTGGCCATCTTTGTAACACAACTTTTCCTCTTATCCTGGTCATAAATTCTACGATCGAACAATTCAATTAATACGGATTATGTGGATTAATGAGACAATAAGAAAGGTGCCTCCAATTAGTAAATATATATAATATATAAGATTGCAGTTTTAAGTGTGAACTCAGGCGTCCTATCCAAAATTATGAAAACAAGATGAGTGGTGCTGGGAAAAATGTATATTCACTTTGTTGGACAAATGTAATGGACCAACATTTGCATCATCAGAATAAAAAAATCAACTTCTTGAAGAGGTACCAGTACATAAGACCAACTCATAAGCATATCTTCTATGTCGCATAAGATATCTTGATTACCAGTGCTGACCATACAAGTGTATCATTGCTAAAGAGAGATTTCCTGAGTAGTCAAAGTCCAAGTATAGTATGTCGGTAATAGTAAGGATTTGTACTACTAATTTGAGTGTACAGTAAGTGTCATATGGTGCCAGCTAAAAAAAGGATGGATACACCT
Source organism: Aegilops umbellulata (assembly GCA_032464435.1). Classification (NCBI taxonomy): domain Eukaryota; kingdom Viridiplantae; phylum Streptophyta; class Magnoliopsida; order Poales; family Poaceae; genus Aegilops; species Aegilops umbellulata. The sequence continues at coordinate 533,417,909 of CP136056.1, read as the reverse complement.
AGAAAAAAGGATGGATAACATAGAGCTTACCAATAGAATTTTTTAAAAAATATTTCTTAATTTATTTCATGATATTTAAAATTTTACACAAGTTTACATTGTGTTCCTTGCGTTTTTTAACAAATCATGAAATGTAAAAATTTAGTTTGCATAATATTTCATGAAATTCCTACCATTAAAAAAATGTTATTCACGTAATTGTACAAAAACTATATAATTTGAAAAAATATTTATGAAATATCTAGATTGTCCACACCTTTACAAAATCTTCTTCCCATTTTTTAAGAAAACATGAATTAAGTGTAAAAGTTTGTCAGCATAAATATTCGCTCTCACATATATTCAACCCTATCTGCACTCGGATGAAACCCTAGCCGCACTCCACTCCCCTCCACTTCCCACCACCCACAAGCTTATTACTTCCTACGACCTCTATCCGTCTTCGACATGGCGGGTAGCTCATCTGTGTCTTACACCTCCCAATCCGTTGACTATTGGGAACTCGTGCCACGAGACCCCGAGGAGGAGATGTCCGTCTGCGTTGCTCTCCGCCACTCACGGGAGGAGTCCGCCCGACAACGGTCGGACTCGATCCAGCGGGAATCCATATCGTCCATCCAAATGATGCATGGACATGGCACGAGGCGCTTCGCCGTTGCCTCGTGGGCGGTAGTGCAGTCCGTCTGGCATCCGAACACCATGGCGGAGATGCTTATCAATTAGGAACCAACGTAAAATCTCTCTAAACAGGAGGTTCGATGGAATGCATGCCAGGTGTGATAGTTTCTTCTTCTTTAGAAACAAGATGTGTTAGTTTAGGGGGTTAAAGATTGTGGGTTGCCTTAATTTTGTAGTAGTGTGCCTCAATGCGCATATTGGAGGCCCAAACCAGAACATGCGCTCTTGCCTTGTTTGTGTGCACCGCGCTTGGTCTCGCCTGAAAATAAAAATAAAGAAAATGTTAGCTAAGCGACATAGATTGCAGAGGTGGCGGCCCGTTAGGTTGGAGAAGGCGCATCACGCCGGAGGATGGTCCGAGGAATGGGCGCACATCAACGTACGTCCGGGCGTCGGTATAGCAGCCGGGCCTAGGGATGCAGTAGGCAACAACAGCAAGCGGCAAACCCATTCCTTCTCAGTTCGCGTGTTCGTCTTTTGAACTACAGCATGCGGTTATTTTTTATTTGCTCTGTCAAACTGTACTTGTTCATTCCCCTCAAAAAACACTATACTTATTCATATACTTACAAAATTGGGACAACATAGCTCGCTGAAACCATTTCTTAAATTATGCAACCATAAGAATGTACAACCGAAATGTTCAACAATTCTTTTTTAGTAAGGTCAGAGCCCATGATGATGTGTGGTCGAAATGTAAGAATCTTGACAAAAATATCAACACAAAGTAGATCCAGAGGATACATGGTTCACATGTCAAATATTCCTGTTCCTATATTTCGAAATGTGTGGAGAACATATATGAGTTTTATATTATCGTGAAATGTGTTGTCGATAGATTAGATGAAGTGGTAGATACGGAATTTCGATACAATGAAGGCCTAGGTTAATAAGAAAATGTTTAAGTAGTTCAGAAAATAAGTTCATGGCATTTATTAGAAATTGTTTATCAAATGTAAAGTTTTATTCACATAATAGTACCAAAAATATTTCATTCAATTTTTTTGGGAAATTTATAAAGTGCCCACACATTTGAAAAAAGTTCCTCCCATTTATTAAAAACAAGAAATGTGAAAAAATTCTGAGCGTAATATTTGAATAAGTTCCTACCATTAAAAATCATTCTATTCAAAAATAGTGAATTTTCTAATAAATATGTTCATGAAGTTAGTATGATGGCCTCCTTCTGAGAGTTTGGTTTGTTTGTGCATTTAGTTGCTTCTTATGGACATATTTCATCACACAAGTTGAGTGGGTATTCTTCTACCTGGGAGGCTTTGCAATTGTAGACTTCTGTGTTTTGTTATTTTTGTTTCCTTTAAGGACCTTACGCTTATGATTTCCTCTTAGGTTTTTTATCTTCTTTTCTAGTGAAGCCAGTGCCTTCATGATAATAATCATCATTATTAGTAGTATGTGGATTACCATATAGATTCTCAGATAGCATAGGGGTGACATCTTTTGTCCCCAGCTCAATGGATGAATTCATCTTAGATGACATATAATAAAACTTGAGAAACATAGATTGTTGTCATGAGTTTTTTACTGGACCATATTCGTAAAGCAACCTTTCCTTTATCCTGGCAGTAAATTCTATAATCCCTTTTTCCCTTGACTGAGTTTATGCGTGGAGGCTTCTCTGTTCTTTTTTTCAAAACTGCTGGGTGTGGAAGATGCTTTTTTATTGGACCATCTTTGTAATGCAACTTTTCCTCTTGTCCTGGCCGTAAGTTATACGATCAAACAATTCAATTTATATTGATTATGTGGATTAAAGAACAATAAGAAAGGTGCCTCCAATTAGTAAATATATATAAGATATAAGATTGCAGTTTTAAGTGTGAACTCAGGCAGCCTATCCAAAATTATCAAAACAAGATGGGTGGTGTTGGAAAAAATGTATATTCACATTGTTGTACAAATGTAATGGACCAACATTTGCATCATTAGAACAAAAAAAATCAACTTCCTGAAGAGGTACCAGTACATAAGACCGGCTCATAAGCATATCTTTTATGGCACATAGCATATCTTGATTACCAATGTTGACAAAACAAATGTATCATTGCTAAAGAGAGATTTCCCAAGTAGTCAAAGTCCAAGTATAGTATGTTACTCAGAGCTGTGGCTCTTTTTGGTGGCGAGATGTCATGAGCTTGTACAACAAATTGTGCAAGTTAGCCGTCCCAGAAGTGCATGCTGGCAACACGGTGGTCTTTTGGCTTGATCGCTGGCAGTTGGGTAATAATGTGGTACTTTTGTGCGAGCATTTCCCTAGGCTTCATTCTTTTGTCATTGATGACATGGTCACAGTCAGAGAGTTTATGGAGCAACCGGAGATCTCGGAGCACTTCCATCTGCCACTATCACAGGAGGCTTATACTGAATTAAGTCAACTTCAAGATTTGTTGTCTTCGGTCAGTTTGAATGGGGAGTGTAAGGACATTTGGAAGTGGCCATCTAAATCTGGGGAGTTTAAATCAAAGATATACTATGAGTCTTGCTTCTCTCACCTGGTGGTTGAACCCATTTTCAAATGGATTTGGAAGTGTGCTTGTACGCTTAAGTTTAAAGTGTTTGGATGGCTTCTTTTGATGGACCGTTTGAATACTAGGGATATAATGCAACGCAGGCACTGGATTATCCAGGATGACACGTGTGTTCTTTGCCGCTGTGCTTCACATGAAGACTGTGCACATCTCTTCTTTGCTTGCAACTTCAGCCAAAGGTTTTGGAATTACCTTGGGATTTCTTGGATTGTCCAACCTAACCAGAACACATATGAGATGGCTCTTGGTGCTAGGAGGGATTTTGGTCATCCTTTCTTCACAGAGGTGGTTTTTACTACCACATGGAATATCTGGACACAAAGGAATGGGAAAATCTTTAGAAATGAGAGACCTTCCTTCATTTCTTGGAGGAGGAATTTCATACATGATATTTCCCTTTTAGCTCATAGAATCAAATGTATATATAAAGATAACTTAGTCTCCTGGATAGCCTCTCTCTCATAGGCCCTTGTAAGTATATTCTTTTCTTTGTCTTCTTGTATTTTGTATTTGTGTAACTCTCTAGTTTTATGCAATAAAGCACTGTGAGGCTGTTGCCTTGCAGTATATAGTCAAAAAATAGTAAGGATTTGTACTACTAATTTGATTGTACAGTAAGTGTCATATGGTGCCAGCTAAAAAAAGGATGGGTACACCTAGCAAAAAGGGTGTTTTGAACTAATGCCTTAAATAACATAGAGCTTACCAATAGAATTTTTTTAAAATAATTTCTTAATTTTTTTCATGATATTTAAAAAATGTCCACAAGTTTACATTGTGTTCTTTGCATTTTTTTAACAAAACATGAAATGTAAAAATATAGTTTCCATAATATTTTATGAAATTCCTACCATTTAAAAAAATGTTATTCGTATAATTGTAAAAAAACTTTATAATGCAAAAAACATGTTTATGGAATATTTAAATTGTCCACACCTTTAAAAAACCTTCTTCCCATTTTTTAAGAAAACATGAATTAAATGTAAAAGTTTGTCAGTGTAAATATTCGATCTCACATATATTCAACCCTATCTGCACTATGGATGAAACCCTAGCCGCACTCCACACCACTCCACTCCCCTCCACTTCCCTCCACCCATTAGCTTACTTCCTGCGATCTCTATCCGTCTTCGACATGGCGGGTAGCTCATGTGAGTCTTAGACCTCCCAATCCATTGACTATTGGGAGCTCATCCCACGAGACACCGAGTAGGAGATGTCCGTCTGATTTGCGCTCCGCCACTCACGGGAGGAGTCCGCCCGACAACGGTCGGACTCGATCTAGCGGGAATCCATTCCGTTTGTCCGAATGATGCATGGATCCGGCGCGAGGTACTTCACCGTTGCCTCGTGGGCGGTAGTGCAGTCCATCTGGCATCCGAACACCATGGCGGAGATGCTTATCAATTTGGTACCAACTTAAAATTTCTCTAAACAGAAGGTTAGGTGGAATGCGTGCCAGGTGTGATAGTTTCTTCTTCTTTAGAAACAAGATGTGTTAGTTTAGGGGGTTACAGATTGTGGGTTGCCTTAATTTTGTAGTTGTGAGCCTCAATGAGCATGTTGGAGGCCCAAACCAGAACATGCGCTCTTGCCTTGTGTCACGCCCAAGATGCGACCCTATCCTAAAGGAACTCGAAGGTCCCACCAAGGATAGAAGCGCATCTTGAAGACGCTTTTGCAAGGTGGATATCATTACATCAACATTACATAATAGTGGGGATACAACCAAGACATACAATGTCACATGAATACAACAATACATCATACACAAGATCAACATCCGACTACGGACGAAACATAAACAGAAACTCAAGCAATATCCACCCTGCTAGCCTAGGCTGCCGACCAGGAACCTACCCCTCAATCAAAGAAGAAGCAGAAGAAGAACTCCAACACAAATAAACATCGGTCTCACATCATGATCATCGAAAAACCTGTACCTGCAACTGGTGGTGTAGTAATCTGTGAGCCACGAGGACACAGCAATCCCATTACCATGGGTATCAAGACTAGCAAAGCTGAATGGGTAAGGAAGGGGTAAAGTGATGAGGTTGCAGCAGCGGCTAAGCATGTATGGTGGCTAACTTACGCAAATAAGAGCGAGAAGAGAAGCAAAGCAAGCGGTCGTCAACTAGTAATGATCAAGAAGTGATCCTAAACTCCTACTTACGTCAGACATAACCCAGAAACCGTGTTCTCCTCTCGTTCAACCCCGAAAAGAGACACTCACGGTTACGCACACGGTTGGTGTATTTTATAAGAGTTTACTTCAAGTTTTCCACAACCGGACATTAACAAATTCCCATCTGCCACATAACCATGGGCACGTCTTTCAAAAGTTCAAAACCCTGCAGGGGTGTCCCAACTTAGCCCATGATAAGCTATCGCGATCAACGAAGGATATTCCTTCGCCCGAGAAGACCCGATCAGTCTTGGAATCCCGATTACAAGACATTTCGACAATGGTAAAACAAGTCCAGCAAAGCCGCCCGATGTGTCGACAATCCCGATAGGAGTCGCACGTATCTCGTTCTCAGGACACACAGGATAAGCGAAGCGTACAGGTACCGACGTAACCCAAGTTGCCAAGGGATGGTCCCGCACGGTGCTCTAGTTTAGACCAACACTTAGACAAGCATTGGCCCGGGGGGGGGGCTAAAATAAAGATGACCCTCGGGATGCGCGACTCCCAAGGGAAAAGGTAATAGGTTGAGGCAAATTTAAAACCAATGTTGGGCCTTGCTGGAAGAGTTTTATTTAAAGCGAACTGTCAAGGGGGTCCCATAAATCACCCAACCGCGTTAGGGACGCAAAATCCGGTAACATAATACCGATATGACGGAAACTAGGGCGGCAAGAGTGGAACAAAACACCAGGCATAAGGACGAGCCTTCCACCCTTTACCAAGTATATAGATGCATTAATAAGATAAGAGATATTGTGATATCCCAACATAAACATAATCCAACGTGGAGCAATCTTCATCTCCACCTGCAACTAGCAACGCTATAAGAGGGGTTGAGCAAAAGCGGTAACATAGCCAAACAACGGTTTGCTGGGAAGGGTGACAAAGGTTAGGGGCTATCATGGTAATTTGGGAGGCTTGAGAAGCAAGTGGTAGGCAACACAGCATAGCGATAGAATGAAGCAACTAGCATATCAATGATACTAATGAGATCCAAGGTGACACCTTGTCTGTGTGCACCGCGCTTGGTCTCGCCTCCAAATAAAAATAAAGAAAATGTTAGCTGAACGACGGAGATGGACGCGGCGGTGGGCCGTTAGTTGCTGGAGAAGGCGCATCACGTCAGAGGATGGTCCAAGGAATGGGCGCACATCGACGTACGGCCGGGCGTCGATACAGCAGCCGGGCCTTGGGATGCAGTAGGCAACGACAGCAAGCGACAAACCCATTCCTTCTCAGTTCTTGTGCTTATCTTTTCAACTATAGCATGCAGTTATTTTTGGTTTGCTCTGTCAAACTGTACTTGTTCATTTCCCTCAAAAAACACTATACTTATTCATATACTTATAAAATTGGGACAACATAGCTCGTTGAAACCATTTCTTAATGGATGCAACCATAAGAATGTACAACCGAAATGCTCAACAATTCTTTTTTTATTAAGGTCAGAGCCCATGATGATGTGTGGTCAAAATGTAAGAATCTTGCCAAAAATATCAACAGAAAGTAGATCCACACGATACATTGTTCACATGTCAAATATTCATGTTGCTATTTTTTCGAAATGTGTGGAGAACATATATGAATGTCATATTATCGTGAAATGTGTTGTCGATAGACTAGATGAAGTGGCAGAAACGGAATTTCAATACCATGAAGGCCTAGGTTAGTAAGAAAATGTTTAAGTAGTTCAGAAAATAAGTTCATGGCATTTATTAGAAATTATTTACCAACTGTAAAATTTTATTCACATAACAGTACCAAATATATTTCATTGATTCTTTTTTCTGAAATTTAGAAAATGTCCGCACATTTGAAAAATGTTCCTCCCATTTATTAAAAAACAAGAAATGAAAAAAAATTGTGAGCATAATATTTGAATAAGTTCCTACCGCTAAAAATCATTATATTTAAAAATAGTGAAAATTTAAATGAATATGTTCATGAAGTTACTATGATGGCCTCCTTCTGATAGAGGTTGGTTTGTTTGTGCATTTAGTTCCTTTTTGTGGACATATTTTCTCTCACAAGTTGACTGGGTATTCTTCTCCCTGGGAGGCTTTTCAGTTGTATACTTCTGTGTTTTTGTTATTTTACTTTCTTTAAGGACCTTTGGCCTATGATTCCCTCTTAGGTTTTCTTATCTACTTTTCTAGTGAAGCCAGTGCCTTCATGATAACCAACATCATTATTACTAGTATGTGGATTGCCAGATAGATTCTCAAATAGCATAGGGGTGGCATCTCTTGTCCCCAGCTCAATGGATGAATTCATCTTAGATGACATATAAAAACTTGAGAAACATAGATTGTTGTCATGATTTTCTTACCGGACCATCTTTGTAAAGCAACATTTCCTTTATGCTAGCAGTAAATTCTATAATCCCTTTTTCCCTTGACTGAGTTTATGCGTGGAGGCATCTCTGTTCTTTTTTTCAAAACTGCTGGGTGTGGAAGATGCTTTTTTATTGGACCATCTTTGTAATGCAACTTTTCCTCTTGTCCTGGCCGTAAGTTATACGATCAAACAATTCAATTTATATTGATTATGTGGATTAAAGAACAATAAGAAAGGTGCCTCCAATTAGTAAATATATATAAGATATAAGATTGCAGTTTTAAGTGTGAACTCAGGCAGCCTATCCAAAATTATCAAAACAAGATGGGTGGTGTTGGAAAAAATGTATATTCACATTGTTGTAAAAATGTAATGGACCAACATTTGCATCATTAGAACAAAAAAAATCAACTTCCTGAAGAGGTACCAGTACATAAGACCAGCTCATAAGCATATCTTTTATGGCACATAGCATATCTTGATTACCAATGTTGACAAAACAAATGTATCATTGCTAAAGAGAGATTTCCCAAGTAGTCAAAGTCCAAGTATAGTATGTCACTCAGAGCTGTGGCTCTTTTTGGTGGAGAGATGTCATGAGCTTGTACAACAAATTGTGCAAGTTAGCCGTCCCAGAAGTGCATGCTGGCAACACGGTGGTCTTTTGGCTTGATCGCTGGCAGTTGGGTAATAATGTGGTACTTTTGTGCGAGCATTTCCCTAGGCTTCATTCTTTTGTCATTGATGACACGGTCACAGTCAGAGAGTTTATGGAGAAACCGGAGATCTCGAAGCACTTCCATCTGCCACTGTCACAGGAGGCTTATACTGAACTAAGTCAACTTCAAGATTTGTTGTCTTCGGTCAGTTTGAATGGGGTGCGTAAGGACATTTGGAAGTGGCCATCTAAATCTGGGGAGTTTAAATCAAAGATATACTATGAGTCTTGCTTCTCTCACCTGTTGGTTGAACCCATTTTCAAATGGATTTGGAAGTGTGCTTGTACGCTTAAGTTTAAAGTGTTTGGATGGCTTATTTTGATGGACCGTTTGAATACTAGGGATATGATGCAACGCAGGCACTGGATTATCCAGGATGACACGTGTGTTCTTTGCCGTTGTGCTTCACATGAAGACTGTGCACATCTCTTCTTTGCTTGCAACTTCAACCAAAGGTTTTGGAATTACCTTGGGATTTCTTGGATTGTCCAACCTAACCAGAACACATATGGGATGGCTCTTGGTGCTAGGAGGGATTTTGGTCATCCTTTCTTCACAGAGGTGGTTTTTACTACCACATGGAATATCTGGACACAAAGGAATGGGAAAATCTTTAGAAATGAGAGACCTTCCTTCATTTCTTGGAGGAGGAATTTCATACATGATATTTCCCTTTTAGCTCATAGAATCAAATGTATATATAGAGATAACTTGGTCTCCTGGATAGCCTCTCTCTCATAGGCCCTTGTAAGTATATTCTTTTCTTTGTCTTCTTGTATTTTGTATTTGTGTAACTCTCTAGTTTTATGCAATAAAGCACTGTGAGGCTGTTGCCTTGCAGTATATAGTCAAAAAATAGTAAGGATTTGTACTACTAATTTGATTGTACAGTAAGTGTCATATGGTGCCAGCTAAAAAAAGGATGGGTACACCTAGCAAAAAGGGTGTTTTGAACTAATGCCTTAAATAACATAGATCTTACCAATAGAATTTTTTTAAATAATTTCTTAATTGTTTTCATGATATTTAAAAAATGTCCACAAGTTTACATTGTGTTCTTTGCATTTTTTAACAAAACATGAAATGTAAAAATATAGTTTCCATAATATTTTATGAAATTCCTACCATTAAAAAAAATGTTATTGCATAATTGTAAAAAAACTTTATAATTCAAAAAACATGTTTATGGAATATTTAAATTGTCCACACCTTTAAAAAACCTTCTTCCCATTTTTTAAGAAAACATGAATTAAATGTAAAAGTTTGTCAGTGTAAATATTCGATCTCACATATATTCAACCCTATCTGCACTATGGATGAAACCCTAGCCGCACTCCACATCACTCCACTCCCCTCCACTTCCCTCCACCCATTAGCTTACTTCCTGTGATCTCTATCCGTCTTCGACATGGCGGGTAGCTCATGTGAGTCTTACACCTCCCAATCCGTTGACTATTGGGAACTCATCCCACGAGACACCGAGGAGGAGATGTTCGTCTGATTTGCGCTCCGCCACTCACGGGAGGAGTTCGCCCGACAACGGTCGGACTCGATCTAGCGGGAATCCATTCCGTCTGTCCGAATGATGCATGGATCTGGCGCGAGGTACTTCGCCGTTGCCTCGTGGGCGGTAGTGCAGTCCGTCTGGCATCCGAACACCATGGCGGAGATGCTTATCAATTTGGTACCAACTTAAAATTTCTCTAAACAGAAGGTTAGGTGGAATGCGTGCCAGGTGTGATAGTTTCTTCTTCTTTAGAAACAAGATGTGTTAGTTTAGGGGGTTACAGATTGTGGGTTGCCTTAATTTTGTAGTTGTGAGCCTCAATGAGCATGTTGGAGGCCCAAACCAGAACATGCGCTCTTGCCTTGTGTCACGCCCAAGATGCGACCCTATCCTAAAGGAACTCGAAGGTCCCACCAAGGATAGAAGCGCATCTTGAAGACGCTTTTGCAAGGTGGATATCATTACATCAACATTACATAATAGTGGGGATACAACCAAGACATACAATGTCACATGAATACAACAATACATCATACACAAGATCAACATCCGACTACGGACGAAACATAAACAGAAACTCAAGCAATATCCACCCTGCTAGCCTAGGCTGCCGACCAGGAACCTACCCCTCAATCGAAGAAGAAGCAGAAGAAGAACTCCAACACAAATAAACATCGGTCTCACATCATGATCATCGAAAAACCTGTACCTGCAACTGGTGGTGTAGTAATCTGTGAGCCACGAGGACACAGCAATCCCATTACCATGGGTATCAAGACTAGCAAAGCTGAATGGGTAAGGAAGGGGTAAAGTGATGAGGTTGCAGCAGCGGCTAAGCATGTATGGTGGCTAACTTACGCAAATAAGAGCGAGAAGAGAAGCAAAGCAAGCGGTCGTCAACTAGTAATGATCAAGAAGTGATCCTAAACTCCTACTTACGTCAGACATAACCCAGAAACCGTGTTCTCCTCTCGTTCAACCCCGAAAAGAGACACTCACGGTTACGCACACGGTTGGTGTATTTTATAAGAGTTTACTTCAAGTTTTCCACAACCGGACATTAACAAATTCCCATCTGCCACATAACCATGGGCACGTCTTTCAAAAGTTCAAAACCCTGCAGGGGTGTCCCAACTTAGCCCATGATAAGCTATCGCGATCAACGAAGGATATTCCTTCGCCCGAGAAGACCCGATCAGTCTTGGAATCCCGATTACAAGACATTTCGACAATGGTAAAACAAGTCCAGCAAAGCCGCCCGATGTGTCGACAATCCCGATAGGAGTCGCACGTATCTCGTTCTCAGGACACACAGGATAAGCGAAGCGTACAGGTACCGACGTAACCCAAGTTGCCAAGGGATGGTCCCGCACGGTGCTCTAGTTTAGACCAACACTTAGACAAGCATTGGCCCCGGGGGGGCTAAAATAAAGATGACCCTCGGGATGCGCGACTCCCAAGGGAAAAGGTAATAGGTTGAGGCAAATGTAAAACCAATGTTGGGCCTTGCTGGAAGAGTTTTATTTAAAGCGAACTGTCAAGGGGGTCCCATAAATCACCCAACCGCGTTAGGGACGCAAAATCCGGGAACATAATACCGATATGACGGAAACTAGGGCGGCAAGAGTGGAACAAAACACCAGGCATAAGGACGAGCCTTCCACCCTTTACCAAGTATATAGATGCATTAATAAGATAAGAGATATTGTGATATCCCAACATAAACATAATCCAACGTGGAGCAATCTTCATCTCCACCTGCAACTAGCAACTTTAAGAGGGGTGGACTCAGGCGGCCTATCCAAAATTATCAAAACAAGATGGGTGGTGCTGGGAAAAATGTATATTCACTTTGTTGTACAAATGTAATGGACCAGCATTTGCATCATCACAACAAAAAAAATCAACTTCTTGAAGAGGTACCAGTACATAAGACCAGCTCATAAACATCTCTTTTATATCACATAGCATATCTTGATTACCAATGTTGACCATACAAATGTATCATTGCCAAAGAGAGATTTCGCGAGTAGTCAAAGTCCAAGTACAGTATGTCGGTACTAGTAAAGATTTGTACTACTAATTTGATTGTACAGTAAGTGTCATATGGTGCCTGCTTAAAAAAAGGATGGGTACACCTAGCAAAAAGGGTGTTTTGTACTAATGCCTTAACTAACATAGAGCTTACCAATTTATTTTTTAAAAATTATTTCTTAATTTTTTTCATGATATTTAAAAAATGTCCAGAAGTTTACATTGTGTTCCTTGCATTTTTTAACAAAACGTGAAATGTAAAAGTTTACTTTGCATAATATTTCATGAAATTCCTACCATTAAAAAATGTTATTCACATAATTGTAACTATATAATTCAAAAAAATGTTATGAAATATTTAAAATGTCCACAACTTTAAAAAACTTTCTTCCCATTTTTTTTAAGAAAACATGAACTAAATGTAATAGTTTGTCAGCGTAAATATTCGATCTCACAAATATTCAACTCTAGCCACACAATCCGTCGACTATTTGGAACTCGTCCCACGAGACCCCGAGGAGGAGATGGCCGTCTGCGTTGCGCTCCGCCACTCACGGGAGGAGTCCGCCCGACAACGGATTGAATCGATCCAGTGGGAACCCATTCCGTCCGCCCAAATGATGCATGGATCCGGCGCGAGGCGCTTCGACATTGCCTCGTCGGCGGTAGTGGAGTCCGTCTGGAATCCGAACACCATGGCGGAGGTGCTTATCAATTTGGTACGAACTTAAAATTTCCCTAAATAGAAGGTTAGGTAGAATGTGTGCCAGGTGTGATAGTTTTCTTCTTCTTTAGAAACAAGATGTGTTAGTATAGGGGGTTAAAGATGGTGGGTTGCCTCAATTTTGTAGTAGTGAGCCTCAATGTGCATGTTGGAGGCCCAAACCAGAACATGCGCTCTTGCCTTGTCTGTGTGCACCGCACTTGGTCTCGCCTCAAAATAAAAATAAAGAAAATGTTAGCTGAGCGACGGAGATGGCAGCGGCGGCGGCCCGTTAGGTGGTGGAGAAGGCGCATCACGTCGGAGGATGGTCCAAGGAATGGGAGAGCATCGACGTACATCCAGGCGTTGATACAGCAGCCGGGCCTAGGGATGCAGTAGGCAACGACAACAAGCGACAAACCCATTCCTTCTCAGTTCTTGTGCTCGTCTTTTCAACTACAGCATGCGGTTATTTTTGCTTTGCTCTATGAAACTGTACTTGTTCACTCCCCTCAAAAAACACTATACTTATTCATATACTTACAAAACTGGGACAACCCACCTCGCTGAAACCATTTCTTAAATGATGCAACCATAAGAATGTACAACCGAAATGTTCAACAATTCTTTTTTAGTAAGGTGAAAGCCCAAGATGATGTGTTGTCAAAATGTAAGAATCTTGCCAAAAATATCAACACAAAATAGCTCCAGACGATACATTGTTCACATGTCAAATATTCATGTTGCTATATTTCGAAATGTGTGGAGAACATATATGAATGTCATATTATCATGAAATGTGTTGTCGATAGATTAGATGAAGTGGCAGATACGGAATTTCGATACCATGAAGGCCTAGATTAGTAAGAAACTTTTTAAGTAGTTCAGAAAATAAGTTCATGGCATTTATTAGAACTTGTTTATCAAATGTAAAATTTGATTAACATAACAGTACCAAAAATATTTCATTCATTTTTTTTGTGAAATTTAGAAAATGTCCACGCATTTGAAAAATGTCCTTCCCATTTATTGAAAAACAAGAAATGTAAAATTTTCTGAGCATAATATTTGAGTAAGTTCCTACCATTAAAAATCATTACATATAAAAATAGTGAAAATTTAAATAAATATGTTCATGAAGTTAGTATGACAGCCTCCTTCTGATAGAGGTTGGTTTTTTTGTGCATTTAGTTCCTTTTTGTGGACATATTTTCTCTCACAAGTTGACTGGGTATTCATCTCCCTGGGAGGCTTTGCAGTTGTAGACTTCTGTGTTTTTGTTATTTTACTTTCTTTAAGGACCTTAGGTCTATGATTTCCTCTTAGGTTTTTTATCTGCTTTTCTAATGACGCCAGTGCCTTCATGATAACCAACATCATTATTAGTAGTATGTGGATTGCCATATAGATTCTCAAATAGCATAGGGGTGGCATCTCTTGTCCCCAACTCAATGGATGAATTCATCTTAGATGACATATAAAAACTTGAGAAACCTAGATTGTTGTCCTGATTTTCTTACTGGACCATCTTTGTAAAGCAACATTTCCTTTATCCTGGCAGTAAATTCTATAATCCCTTTTTCCCTTGACTAAGTTTATGCGTGGAGGCTTCTCAGCTCTTTTTTCACAACTCTGGATGTGGAAGATGCTTTTTTATTGGACCATCTTTGTAACGCAACTTTTCCTCTTATCCTGGCCGTAAATTATACAATCGAACAATTCAATTAATATTAATTATGTGGATTAATGAGACAATAAGAAAGGTGCATCCAATTAGTAAATATATATAAGATATAAGATTGCAGTTTTAAGTGTGAACTCAGGCGGCCTATCAAAAATTATCAAAACAAGATGGGTGGTGCTTGAAAAAAATGTATATTCACTTTGTTGTACAAATGTAATGGACCAGCATTTGCATCATCAGAACAAAAAAAAAACAACTTCTTGAAGAGGTACCAGTACATAAGACCAGCTCATAAGCATATCTTTTATATCACATAGCATATCTTGATTACCAATGTTGACCATACAAATGTATCATTGCTAAAGAGAGATTTCCCGAGTAGTCAATGTCCAAGTATAGTATCTCGGTAATAGTAAGGATTTGTACTACTAATTTGATTGTACAGTAAGTGTCATATGGTGCCTGCTAAAAAAAGGATGGGTAAACCTAGCAAAAAGGGTGTTTTGTACTAATACCTTAACTAACATAGAGCTTACCAATATAATTTTTTTAAATTATTTCTTAATATTTTTCATGATATTTAAAAAATGTCCACAAGTTTACATTGTGTTCCTTGCGTTTTTTTAACAAAACATGAAATGTAAAATTTTAGTTTGCTTAATATTTTATGAAATTCCTACCATTAAAAAATGTTATTCGCATAATCTATTATATAATTAAAACATAAGTAAAAGAAGCCAACACGTTCATCCACATAGATTAAAATATCTCAACCATTAACAATTTAGTATGAACGGACGAGATTTAAAGTTATAGCGTTACACACAAATATTATGTTTAGGCATATATACTGTGTTGCACGTACAAACTCTCTACACATATCATCTATGATGGAAAAGTGCCATTACATCACGTATATGACAAGGACACGTACAAGTTTACTAGGTCAACCCCCAGCACGTGTTGTTCAAAAAAGAAAAAAAAACCACCAGCACGTGCGCTGTTTGTACTTGAAAAGCAAAAACAATGAGTTAGAAGTCCATCGATGCAAAAATAAAGAAAAAAGAGTCCATGTCTGATACGGCTATGCACCTGTTGGGAAAAAAGGATAGAGTCCATACCTTACGGCTACGTACCTGTCACATGTCCTGTTTCTTTTTGGAAAATTACGGCTGCGATTTTTTTTTGCGGGATTTGCTGCGATTTGCTGGAAGAAAGTACGTACAGTATACATCTCCAACGTTTTAGCGTATGTGATGAGTTCCAGCGATGCAAAACAAAAGAACAAATCCTACGCACATGAATCCATCACATGCATGACAAAAAACAATTGATATATTTTTTGTACGAACACGCACAAGGAAGCTGATCGGTTTCCGGCAAGAAAACACACGTCAGAACTGATTGGTCTCCGGCAAGAATACGCATGGCATATGGCTGATCGATTTCCGGCTAGACTATTCACGTGTGCAAGCTGAGAACCACAAGGACACACATCCATTGCACCATATGGCCTCTATACAAAGGCTCAACTAAAATAGACATGAGCACACTGCGCATGCGTACACGTCTGGACACCTGGTCAATCACGGGCAGAACAATATAGACAATGACGATGTCAAACGTCTATAAGGCACTAGAGGAACATATCCATTCATCTGGATAATGCCCACAAGCCCATTGTCCGTTGAATAGTAGACTTCGACATATTAGAGCATTGGAAAATGTCGGAGATGCCATGACGGACAGATGGAAAGCATGGCAACAACGCCGTCATCTTACTGCACATACTCTGCGTCTCATAGATGCTTCCACCCCAACATGTTTGATTTATCAAACTTCGTAGGTACACTGTAAATAAAAAATTATCACCATGGCTTCCCCCGCCAGAAAACAACTCTGGCTTACAACAAGTTGAGTGAGGTGACTAAATGGTTAATGTGAAAGTTATGGAGAAGAGACGCCGCAAAAAAAGGTTATTGAGAAGAGAAAAATTAAGGGTTTAATTATGATATATGCACAATAGTCTATTCTATATAACAAGGTTATGAAAAGAAAAAATATATAGACCATGCAATTAAAAAATAAATGTTCCAATGGAAAAACATTTAAAGGAAAATCTAATACAAAAACAGATGTAAGGTCAAAAAAATATAGGGAGTCTACCTGTGCAAATAATAATGTATAGATACTCCATCCCACTAAACAGTGTTATTGAGAAGAAAAAAAGTGTTTAATATGCACAGTAGTCTATTCTATATAACGAGGTCATGAAATAAATATGGACGATGTAACAAAAAATAAATGGTCACGTGGAAAAAAATAGATGTGAGTCAAAAAATATATGAAGAGTCTAGCCGTACAAAAAATATTGGATGTTCAAGAGATATTCCGATTCTCGATACTCCATGTCACTTAGGGTTATTTAACATGGGTAGGAGACAGACCTAAGACCAAGTAATCCTCCTTTGAAACACTTTATATTTCCCTTAGATCCGGCATAATACAAGTAATCAATCAGAGCATAGAGAGCAAGCTTATTTTCTTTTTATAAAGAAAAACTGCAGCGGGCTAAGTATGCTCATCTCAAAATAATTATGCAATTGAGAAATCCATCATCGCTAAGTTGCAAAGGGAGGCGATACAAATGAAAAAAAAATCTTTGAATATGTTTGAAGATACAAACACACCCCTTTTGAGAAACATCAAGTGCATAATCTAGCCGCGCAAATGCGCGGGTAAACCCTCTAGTTGTACAAAAACTATAAAAATAAAAAAACATGTTATGAAATATTGAAAATGTCCACACCTTTAAAAAACATTCTTCCCATTTTTTTAAGAAAACATGAACTAAATGTAATAGTTTGTTAGCGTAAATATTCGATGTCACATATATTCAACCCTAACTGCACTCCGGATGAAACCCTAGCCGCACTCCACTCCAATCCACTCCACTCCCCTCCACTTCCCGCTGCCCACAAGCTTACTTCCTGCGATCTCTATCCATCTGCAACTTGGCGGTTAGCGCATCTGAGTCTTACACCTCCCAATCCGTTGACTATTTGGAACTCATCACACGAGACCCCGAGGAGGAGATGGCTGTCTGCATTGCGCTCCGCCACTCACGGGAGGAGTCCGCCCAATAACGGTCTGACTCGATCCAGCGGGAATCCATTCCGTCCGCCCAAATGATGCATGGATCCGGCGCGAGGTGCTTCGACGTTGCCTCGTCGGCGGTAGTGCAGTCCGTCTGGAATCCGAACACCATGGCGGAGGTGCTTATCAATTTGGTACCAACTTAAAATTTCTCTAATAATGCGTGCCAGGTGTGATAGTTTTTTCTTCTTTAGAAACAAGATGTGTTAGTTTAGGTGGGTTAAAGATTGTGGGTTGCCTTAATTTTGTAGTAGTGAGCCTCAATGTGCATGTTGGAGGACCAAACCAGAACATGCGCTCTTGCCTTGTCTGTGTGCACCGCGCTTGGTCTCGCCTCAAAATAAAAATAAAAAAATGTTAGCTGAGCGACGGAGATGGCAGCGGCGGCGGTCCATTAGGTGGTGGAGAAGGCGCATCACGTCGGAGGACGGTCCAAGGAATGGGAGCTCATCGACGTACGTCCACGCGTCGATACATCAGCCGGGCCTAGGGATGCAGTAGGCAACGACAGCAAGCGACAAACCCATTCCTTCTCAGTTCTTGTGCTCGTCTTTTCAACTACAGCATGCGGTTACTTTTGCTTTGCTCTATCAAACTGTACTTGTTCATTCCCCTCAAAAAACACTATACTTATTCATATACTTACAAAACTGGGACAACCCAGCTCGCTGAAACCATTTCTTAAATGATGCAACCATAAGAATGTACAACCGAAATGTTCAACAATTCCTTTTTAGTAAGGTGAAAGCCCAAGATGATGTGTTGTCAAAATGTAAGAATCTTGCCAAAAATATCAACACAAAGTAGATCCAGACGATACATTGTTCACATGTCAAATATTCATGTTGCTATATTTCAAAATGTGTGGAGAACATATATGAATGTCATATTATCATGAAATGTGTTATCGATAGATTAGATGAAGTGGCAGATACGGAATTTCGATACCATGAAGGCCTAGGTTAGTAAGAAACTGTTTAAGTAGTTCAGAAAATAAGTTCATGGCATTTATTAGAAATTGTTTATCAAATGTAAAATTTTATTCACATGACAGTACCAAAAATATTTCATTCAATTTTTTTTGTGAAATTTAGAAAATGTTCACACATTTGAAAAATGTTCTTCCCATTTATTGAAAAATAAGAAATGTAAAAAATTTCCGAGCATAATATTTGAATAAGTTCCTACCATTAAAAAACATTATATTTAAAAATAGTGAAAATTTATATAAATATGTTCATGAAGTTAGTATGATGGCCTCCTTCTGATAGAGGTTGGTTTGTTTGTGCATTTAGTTCCTTTTTGTGGACATATTTTCTCTCACAAGTTGACTGGGTATTCTTCTCCCTGGGAGGTTTGCAGTTGTAAACTTCTGTGTTTTTGTTATTTTTCTTTCTTTAAGGACCTTAGGCCTATGATTTCCTCTTAGGTTTTTTTATCTGCTTTTCTAGTGAAGCCAGTGCCTTCATGATAACCAACATCATTATTAGTAGTATGTGGATTGCCATATAGATTCTCAAATAGCATAGGGGTGGCATCTCTTGTCCCTAGTTCAATGGATGAATTCATCTTAGATGACATATAAAAACTTGTGAAACCTAGATTGTTGTCATGATTTTCTTACTGGACCATCTTTGTAAAGCAACATTTCCTTTATCCTGGCAGTAAATTCTAGAATCCCTTTTTCCCTTGACTGAGTTTATGCGTGGAGGCTTCTCTGTTCTTTTTTTCAAAACTGCTGGGTGTGGAAGATGCTTTTTTATTGGACCATCTTTGTAACGCAACTTCTCCTCTTATCCTGGCCGTAAATTATACGATCGAACAATTCAATTAATATTGATTATGTGGATTAATGAGACAATAAGGGTGCCTCCAATTAGTATGTATGTGTATATATATATATATATATATATATATATATATATATATATATATATATATATATATATATATATATATATATATATATATATATATAAAAGATATAAGATTGAAGTTTTAAGTGTGAACTCGGGCGACCTATCCAAAATTATCAAAACAAGATGGGTGGTGCTGGAAAAATTTATATTCACTTTGTTTTACAAATGTAATGGACCAGCATTTGCATCATCAGAACAAAAAAAATCAACTTCTTGAAGAGGTACCAGTACATAAGACCAGCTCATAAGCATATCTTTTATGTCACATAGCATATCTTGATTACGAATGTTGACCATACAAATGTATCATTGCTAAAGAGAGATTTCCTGAGTAGTCAAAGTCCAAGTATAGTATGCCAGTAGTAGTAAGGGTGTTTTGTACTAATGCCTTAAATAACATAGAGCTTACCAATAGAGATTTTTTAAAATTATTTCTTAATTTTTTCATTATATTTAAAAAATGTCCAGAAGTTTACATTGTCTTCCTCGCATTTTTTTTAACAAAACATGAAATGTAAAAAATTAGTTTGCATAATATTTCATGAAATTCCTACCATTAAAGAAATGTTATTCGCATAATTGTACAAAAACTATATAATTCAAAAAACTGTTTATGGAATATTTAAAATGTCCACACCTTTAAAAAAAGATTCTTCCCATTTTTTAAGAAAACCTGAATTAAATGTAAAAGTTTGTCAGCGTAAATATTCGATCTCACATATATTCAACCTATCTGCACTCTGGATGAAACCCTAGCCACACTCCACTCCTCTCCACTTCGCTCCACCCACAAGCTTACTTCCTGCGATCTCTATCCATCTTTGACATGGCGGGTAGCGCATCTGAGTCTTACACCTCCCAATCCGTTGACTATTGGGAACTCGTCCCACGAGATCCCGAGGAGGATATGGCCATCTGCGTTGCGCTCCTCTGACATACCTTTGGAGGTGGCGGCATCCGCCGCTTCAGCGTCACTCAGACCAAGCTTGCGGGCCTTCAGGTCTGCTGAGGTTGTCGAGGTGTTATTGCTGCAAGGACCAACCAATACTCAGTTAGCAACCGAATCAATTCAAAAATGAATGAAGAGTCAGTGAAAACACTCACTTCGAGGCCACGGGCACTGCCGCCTTGATCTTCAGTATCCCAACCTTCCGAGGCTTGGAGGAGATCTACTTGGGAAGTTTGGGCTGCTTCTCCGCCGAACTCTCAGCTTCGGCGCGAGCACACTTGGAGCTCTGAGTCGCCCGACCTGAGGAAGTTCGATGTTGAGCTTCTCCTACCTTGCCCTTCAGGTCGTGCAACGCCTTGGAGCGGGGTTTGGGGGCTTCATAAGACGGAGAAGATTCTACCTCGCCCCCCTCCTCCGAACTCTCATCATCATCTTCATCTTCTTCGTCACTCTCATCATCATCGGACCTCTCCGAGTACTACTGCTCGGTGTTACTCACCACATCTTGAGGCGAGCGGTCCACCACCGGGATCCTGGAAATCAGGTTCTGGAAGTCCTGAGAAACAAACACATGTGAATGTGAGGATCGACTGTACAAAAGACGGCATTCAAGCGAGCCGACTGAACTAAAAGCAAATACCTCGATGGGCGGCAGGTCCTTGTGAATGGCTGGCACCGACCGAGTCCCCCGCGGGTTGTCTCTGGCACAGGTGATGGCCTTGATCTTGGTGCCCACCTCCTTCTCGGTGAGATCTTCAGGATGCACCCGAGTGGAGTCACCTAAGGATGGCAATGGGTAGGGTATGGGGCGGGTAGAGCAATACCATACCCATACCCGTGTAGTCAATGGGTACAAAATCCTACCCATACCCGTACCCGTGGGTATGATACTTTACCCGTACCCATACCCGACGGGTACCCATACCCATTGGGTACCCAACGGGTAGATCAAACTGTACACAAATTATTCACAATTTTACATTCATCTATAGCACATTTAACAAAAAAACAATTGATCTCAAGTCGATAACAAATAGCCGAGTACTTGAAAATTATCTCAATTTAAATTGACAATTTGTAAAAACTTTAACATAGGTTCATAAGCTCACAACAGAAGTTTAACATAGGTACACTTGTGAATGTGAATCACGGGTAAGATTCACATGTCGGTATTAAATGGGTAGGGTATGGGTATATCCCTGGGTAAAAGGCTATACCCGTGCCCTACCCATGAATTAACGGGTAGGGTATGGATACTACCCGTGGGTATAAAATTGTGCCCATACCCTGCCCATGCGGGTACGGCACCCGCGGGTACCCGTACCCATGGGTAAAATTGCCATCCTTAGAGTCACCCGGCCCCTCGTACAGCCACATAGGGTGGACCCTGGCCTGAAGTGGTCGGATGCGCTGACTGAAGAAAGCCTCCAGCAAGTCCATACCGTTCACCCCAGCGTTCACAACTCCAATCAACGCGTTAGACAAGATATCGACGCCCACCTTCTCCTCCTTCGCCACGGTGTGGGTCGGCGGAGCCCGCACTAGTTCAGACAAGTACGGCGGGAGGCCTGACTGATTGTGGGCGCTGGGGATGTCCCTGCAGTAGAACCAAGTCCCATGCCACCCCTTGATGGAGTCGGGAAAGCTCATTTTGGGGAAAGACCTCCCCTCGCGTACTTGGATACCCATACGTCCGCATAGCTGGGTGAGATGGGTTTTCTCCCCCCCCCCCCTCGACGAGTCTTTCTTCACGGCCATTGATCGACACATGAAGATTTATTGGAAGAGGCCCCAGTGGGGGTGGCAACCCAAGAATTTCTCAGAAAGAGAGATGAAAGCCAAGAGATAAATAATGGCATTGGGGGGGGAGGTGATGGAGTTGAGCACCGAAAAAGTCAAGGAGCGCCCGAAAGAAGGGGTAGGGCGGCATCGAGAAGCCTCGCTCGACGTGGGTGACGAGTAGGAAGCGCTCATCCTCCTGAGGCGCCGGCTCGATCTCCCTCGCACCCGGACGGCGTCATCCCTCGCGCGGGATCAACCCTTCATCTGCCAGCTAACATGTTGTAATTTCAACACTCGTCAGTCCTTTTTAAGAAAATTTTGGACATATAAAAGGAATAATAAATAAATTCACAAAATTTCCAAAATTTGTGACTAATGGAACACCGTCTTGTCTTCGTGTTGTAGCATCCATTGGGGTGAACTAGTGTATACAACCATTGCATCTCAACTTTGTTTTCTCCAAACATAATAGCTAAGGCAATGTGATGGAAGTATGAGATTTAGACCTCATCAGACAAACATTGTGTGTTCTATCATAGCTTAAACGCTTTCTGATAATCGGGTGTAACTGACAGTCTTAACATACATGAGGCCATATAGGAAGGTTAGTTGCTTCCAGACTAGACATTTTTCACATGTCAAATCTATGTGTTGCTATATTTAGAAATATAGGGAGAGCATATAGGAGCGTCATATTAACGTGGAATGTGCTCTCGGGTGATAGCTAACTTTGCATATATCTTGATGGAAATATGGGATTTAGACCTTATTAGACAAACATTGACCGTTCTATTATAGCTTAAACTTTATCTGACCATCAGGTGTAACTGAAACTCTTAAAATAGAGTGGCAGTATCATGATTGTTATATTGCAGAGGCCAAACTAAGAGAAGAAATGTGTCATAATGTCGTAATAATGTACAATTTCAACACTATAAAACATAGTTACATTGGTAATGGTTTAAAACTGCTTCTCTGATTGCTAATATTAATATTGTTTATGAAAAGTGAACTTACTCGCTAATTTGGTTTCTTAAATGTTTGTTCACGCAATTGTAAATAAATGTCTTTACAATTAAAAAAATGTTACTGACATTTATTAAATGTTCAAACATTCAAAAAATAAGTTCGTCGCATTTATTAGAAATTGTACATGAAATGTAAAATTTATTTGCATAATTGTAACAAAAAATATCTCATTCAATTTTTTCTATACATGAAAAAATGCCCACATGTTTGAAAAATATTCCTCCTATTTATTCAAAAACAAGAACTGAAAATTTCTCTGAGCGTAATATTTAAATAAGTTCCTACCGTTAAAAATATTATATTTAAAAATAGTAACAAGTTTAATAAATACGTTCATGAAGTTTGTATGATGGCAATATTCAAAAAAAAGTTTGTATGATGGCCTCATGCTGATAGGGGTTGGTTTGTTTGTGCATTTCCTTCCTTTTTACCAACATATTTTTGTTACAAGTTGATTGGGTATTCTTCACCTTGGAAGGCTTTGAAGTTGTAGTCTTCTGTGTTTTGTTTATTTTTCTCTCTTTAATGGCATTAGGCCCATGATTTACTCTTAGGTTTTTTATCTGCTTTTCTAGTGAGTCTAGTGCCTTCATGATAACCAACATCATTATTAGTAGGGTTAATTGGATAAATGCCAATCAAATTCTGGCGATTCTGAGAAATGCCACTACAATTTCCAAACTTTGAAAACTGCCACTGCAATTTTTTGCACACTTTGAGAAACGCCACTGCAGACTTTGAAAAGTGCCACTGGAAATTGCATTTCAAACTGTGGAAATTACAGTGGCATTTCTCGGAATGGCAAGAATTTGATTGGCATTTATCAAATTAACCCTTATTAGTAGAATGTGAATTACCATATACATTCTCAAATGGCATAGGCGTGGCATCTCTGGTCCCTAGCTCAATAGTTGAATTCATCTTAGATGACATAACAAAACTTGAGAAGCATAGATTGTTGTCATGAGATTCATGCAACAATTGCGTTAGCTCGCTAGTCCTGAATATGTCCCTCACCTATGTCACCTATTGTCTGCTAGAGGGGAAGGTTAGACACACCATGCAAAAAGGTTATGTAATTTTTTAATAAATTCTGAGTATTCAAAAAAATGTTTGTGATATGTAAAAATATCCACATGTTTAATAATTTTTTTATGAAGTTAGTATGATGGCCTCCTGCAGCGGAACCGGATCCTCTAACATCCTCAAGGGATGTCACGTAAGCTACAGTAACCGTGACATCCCTCCTTCACATCCATATGGTTAAGCCTAAAATGATTATAATTAATTTGCAAATTACAAATCTACTGTATATATTTACAAAAATTACGTACAAACAAAATTATGGTGCAATAAAATTATTTTTTGATTTATTTTTGTAAATGCTACAGTAAATCGTGTACACATATTTTTGTACACGCTACAGTACCCTAACATCCCTTCTTCGTTTTACACACACATTTCACTGTAGCTTCGTGACATCCCTTGAGGATGTTAGAGGATCCAAGCAATAGAGTGGAGGGGGCATGTATTGTAGCATAGCAACAATAGTGCTAGATGACATTTTTGGGCTTCTAAGCATAAGGGTGCATCATACCGCATTTTAGCCTATCTAACAAACAATACATGTCAGACGATTACTATCACCTCGCACGTTGTCGAAACGTGAGTGTAGAGCATTCAGTATAAAAGATAGGCTCATTTCCAGCCCAAGAGTGACAGACGAAAAATGGGAGGAAGAAAATTTTATAATCTAATTTTAGATAGATAAATTAAGAAGGTAGATACTAAATTATTTCCTTATCCATTTTACTACCAAAACAAATGGTATAATCATGGCAACCATCTCATTCAAATCATCTGTTTTCTCATTTAAAACCACTGCATGTCAACTTTGTTTTTTCTAGTTAGCAAACATAATAGCTAAGGGAATGTGATGGAAGTATGGGATTTACATCTAATCAGACAAACATTGACTATTCTATCATTGCTTAAACGCTTTCTGACAATCGATGTAACTGAAAGTCTTAAGGTAGAGGAGGCCATGGTAAAAAAAACGTCCCTATATAAGGTTCTCAAACTATACATAGAAGATACTAGTACACATGCCCGTGCATTGCAACGGGCGATAAATTTTAGTATTCCGCAACATTCGTATTTTCAATTTTGACTAATGTCAAGTATCCTTAGTATCACATTTCAATAAAAGCCCCCCTAACATTGTTCGTAAGGATGTATTTCAGCTCCGCACTTTCATCCGATGACAAAGTAGTGGTGCATGGAATGGCCGTTCAATTGTTTTTTTAATTGTTCAGAATAACACTAATATTCTTTTGTAATTTTTGGAAATATTATTTGAAAATTTTAGATTTTTATAATTAATTCATTTTTGTATGAGCAACAATTTCATTTGTAATTTATTGCACTTTTTGGTCTTGGACGAAATATAAGGACTTGGTATACATAACATGCACACTTTCAGAAAAAGATGTGAATATTTCTCAGAAAAACAGATGAGAATAATAAGATTTAATATTATGTATTAATTCCAACTCAGTTTTCTACAAAGTTTGTAAAACTTCGAAATATTTGAAGCTCTGTTAAATCCCGGCTAAAAAAAATCAATTTGCTGGAAACAAAATAGTTTTTGTTTGAGTAACCATAAAATAGAAAAAAAAAAGATAAACACAATCAAGAGGCAGCCCCGGCCCATCTTTCTTTAAGGCCACTAAGTTAGCCAGCACACCCGCAACGCCAGCCTCTTCTCGGAGAGAAAAAAACGCCAGTCTCTTCCATTGCTCTGTCCTCATTCTCGATGTAGAACAACTCCGGCACTCTTCCATTGCTTTGTCCCCTCCAGCCAACACTTCCATTGCTTTGTCCCCTCCAGCCAACACTTGCTCCAAAACGATGCCCCCAGGAGGGAGAACGACATCGAAACGTCGTCATCGTCCGATCCGGTAGATCCCGATCTAGGGTTTCTCCCGGAACCTTCCGATAAGGTTGACGTGACCTGCAACGACGATGCCTCGAGAAGGGAACGACGTCCGAGACGCCGCCATCGTCCGCCATGACCGCAGTCAGACGCGATTTTCACCGGAAGCCACGGCGTCCCGATCTCGCGGTTGGCTGGAACAGAGCCCTCCGCCGAACCGGTGACGTCGCCGCCGATCCGGTCCCACCGCCGTGCGACGCCCCCGATGGAGATCCCGATCGAGATCGAAACGACCTCGACCGAAACCCCACCACCAGCACCGCCGCACCGCGCCACCTCCTCCTAGCCCAGTCGCCGCCGGATCCAGCCGTCCCCGCCTCCGGGAGACCAGCCGGACGAGGCGCCCCTTGTCCCCGATCAGACGACCCGCGCCGCCGCCACGAGGACCAGAGGAAGAAGGGAATGCCCCGCCGCCGCCCACGCCGCACGGGCTTCGCCCGGCGGGCGCACTCCGGCGGTGGCGAGGGGAAGGAGACGCTGACGAGACGACGGCGGCGGCGGCCGATCGAGATCTCCCGAGGGACGCACCCGATGGTTTGCAGATGCTCGCTCCTCTTGCTGCTTCTGTGGACGCTCCTCATTCTCGATGTAGAACAACTCCGGCACTCTTCTGCTCACTATCTCCTCGCTCTATCTCCCCGGTCCGCCTAGGAGCCTGTTGCACGCGGCCAACTCGCTGTCCTCTGCCTCAGCTCGCCGTCCTCCTGCCATCGCTCAGCGGTGAGAGCACCACAACGCCGCTCAGTTTCCTCCCGCCGACCTCCTCCACTAGTAGAAAAGGGGGCAATGGTCCAGGGTGGGTTAGCCCATTAGTCCCGGTTCAAT
The DNA here is from genome assembly GCA_032464435.1 of Aegilops umbellulata. NCBI lineage: Eukaryota > Viridiplantae > Streptophyta > Magnoliopsida > Poales > Poaceae > Aegilops > Aegilops umbellulata. Next base: position 533,390,855 of record CP136056.1, on the reverse strand, counting down.
CTAGAACCGAGACCAATGATGGCATTGGACCCGGTTCGTGAGCCCAGGGGGCCGGCCGGGCCACGTGGGCCATTGGTCCCGGTTCGTCTGGACCTTTTGGTCCCGGTTAGTGGGACGAACCGGGACCAATGTGCCTGGCTCCTGGCCCACCACCATTGGTCCCGGTTCGTGGCACGAACCGGGACTAAAGGGTTGGTCCTTGTGGCGGCCAGAGTTTAGTCCCACCTCGCCTACCGAAGAGGAATCAGACCGGTTTATAAGCCCCTCCCTTTCTACCCTTTTGAGCTCCTCTGAAAATGAAAATAGATGCCCTTATACAGGGAATTTAACCTAAATTCATACGAATTTCTCTGAAATTTGTTATGAATTTAGTTTGAATTTTCTCTATAAGCGCATCTATGCTCATTGCTAAGTAGTTTTTTATATAGTTTTTTTCCTTTCTTCTTTATTTATTTTTTTCTTTTTATTTATGAGTTGTAATAAGTCATTAAAAATAAGCATCTATGCTCATTTTTTATTAAAGTTAATCATAAGTATTTAGTTCTAAGTAGAAATGAAAAAATAAATAGCTAGTTTTTTATATAGTTTTTTTCTTTTCTTCTATATTTTTTTCATTTTTATTTATGAGTTGTAATACGTCATTAAAAATAAGCATCTGTGCTCATTTTTTATTAAAGTTAATCATAGGTATTTAGTGCTAAGTAGAAATGAAAAAATAAATAGCAAAACACTATTCTAATTTTAACTATTCTAAATTGAAAACTAATGGCACTAACAGACAGTTTATAATTTTGTGACCTAAAAGAAAAGGCAAATCACTAAAAAACTATAAGTATTTACTTCTAGGTAGAAATGAAAAAATAATGGCACTAGTAAAGTTAATCACAAACTATAGATTCACACAAATTTCAAACTATTCTAATTTTAACTATTCTAATTTGAAAACTAATGGCACTAACAGAAAGTTTATAATTTTTGTGACCTAAAAGAAAAAAAATCACTAAAAAACTATAAGTATTTAGTTCTAAGTAGAAATGAAAAAATAATGGCACTAGTAAAGTTAATCACAAACTATAGATTCACACAAATTTCAAAGAATTCTAATTTTAACTATTCTAATTTGAAAACTAATGGCACTAACAGAAAGTTTGTAATTTTTGTGACCTAAAAGAAAAAACAAATCACTAAAAAACTATAAGTATTTAGTTCTAAGTAGAAATGAAAAAAAATAATGGCACTAGTAAAGTTAATCACAAACTATAGATTCACACAAATTTCAAAGAATTCTAATTTTAACTATTCTAATTTGAAAACTAATGGCACTAACAGAAAGTTTATAATTTTTGTGACCTAAAAGAAAAAACAAATCACTAAAAAACTATAAGTATTTAGTGCTAAGTAGAAATAAAAAATAAATAGAAAAAATGAAAAAAATGCCACCTACTTGGCCACCACGGCCTGAATACGACTAGAAACCCTACCATGGGCCAGGATTCAGGCCCGCAGGAGGCCCAGTAGGCCCACAGGCACACTTTGCACGGTTAGGCCCGAAAGCCTGCTTTAGAGAGGAGCTCGAGAGGGAAGGCGCACCGCACCTTATAAACAGGTGCGGCTCCCTCTCAACTAGCGAGGTGGGACTAAACATTTGGGTGCGGGGCAGCAGAAGGCCTTTGGTCCCGGTTGGTGGGAGGAACCGGGACCAAAGGGGGGAATTGGTCCCGGTTCGTGGCACAAACCGGGGCCAATGCCCCCCTTTGGTCCCGGTTCCTCCCACCAACCGGGACCAAAGGCCTTCGCTTCCCGCCCTTTGGGCTGCCGAAAAGTGTCCTTTGGTCCCGGTTGGTGGCACCAACCGAGACTAAAGGTAGGCATTGGTCCCGGTTGACACCACGAACCGGGACCAATTCTCTGCCTATATAAGCAGCACTCGTGAAATTTTGGTTCAGTTCCTTCTTCCCCACCCGCTCCCGACGCCGTCAGGCTGCCCGGCCGCCGTATCCGCCTCGTCGTCACCGTCGTCGCCCCGCGCCGCCCCGCCGTCGCCGTCGTCGCCCCGCGCCGCCCCGTCGTCGCCCCGCGCCGTCCCGATCGACGCCGTCGCCGCCTCCCGCCCCGCGACGCCGCCGCGACCCGCCCCGCCCCTGCCCCGCGCCGCACCTCGCCGTCGCCGTCCCCGTCGCCGTCGCCGTCGCCGTCCCCGACACCGTCGCCGTGAGATTTTTTTTGTAGTTCATAGATTTTTTGTTAGATTTTGTTCATATATAGTAGTTAATTGAGTTAGATTTTGTTAGATTTTTTTGTAGTTCATAGATTTTTTGTTAGATGTGTAGTAATTCAGATGTGTAGTTCATAGATTTTTCTGTTAGATTTTTTTGATATTGTGTAATTAATTTGTTCATATTGTGTTAGATGTATTTATGATTTTTTGTGTTGTAATTTAGATTTATTAAAGATTTTTCTGATGTTCATATTTAGAATAGAGGAAAAAGGAAAAAATAAGAAGAGAAAGTGTTTAATATAATTAGTTGGAAAAATAATAGAACTATAGTTAAACTAGTTTATTTTTAGTAAGTCGTACTATTTTATTTTATTTATAGTAAGTGCTTCATATATAGTTGAACTAGCTAGCTAGTTGATTTAATAAACTACTTTATTTAACTATTCATAGTAACTAGATTAATTTTTTGTTCCTACATTTTTAGCAAGTTGATTTAATAGTTGAACTAACTAGAACTATAGTTAAACTAGTTGATTTAATAGTTGAACTAACTACATTTTAGCAAGTTTATTTATAGTAAGTGCTTCATATATATAGTTGATTTAATAAAACTGATTTATTTTACTATAGAAGTAGTTTATTTTTAGCAAGAAAATTAATAGAACTAGTTTATTTTTTTAGTTAAAGCAATTATTCCCGCATCGACGTGGACGATGCCTATCCCGCATCCTTGTCATCGAGTCGGGGGCGGACGACACCTGCTTGACCAGATGGGCCATGTCCGGGACTGGGCTCCGCCATGTTGGTACTGGGAGGCGCTACCTTCCGGGGGGCGTAGCTTGGTGAGGAGCCAGCCCGTCGTTGACCCGATCCTTGTTTGATGGCGGTCGCGTGGGCCAGTGACGGTGTCGAGGCTTCCGGACGCCGCGGAGGTGGTACGTCACCGTGTCAGCGAGGAGGACCAGCACGTCCGTCGGTACATGGTTGCGTTGGAGGGCAGGTTCGAGAATACCTGGCAGGTTCTTCAGGGATCTCACTGGAGCTATGATCCTATGATGGTTCCTTCCCTTTGGGTGTCCACCGCCCGTGCCGATACCCGCCGGGCGCTACGGTTCTAGCTGTACTAGCGATATGTATGATATATAGTATTCGACGTGTATTAGTGATAATATTCTATGTACGGACACATGGAGATGATGTAGTTTTTCTTATAATTGAAGGCATCCTAATTTGAATACTACTTATTGAATGCTCAATTTGGAGACCACTATGCAAGGCATATGCATATGATTAGTTGAATAATAATGATCTAATTTAGTCTTTGAATTATGAACGTATAGGAAATGTCATCATCGGACGACGAAAGTCTCCCGGGGGAGTGCGACTGGTGCCACGACAATCGAGGTGAGTGCGACAGGCCTCACCTGGACGATGGTCGGCGCTTCAGCATTAAGCTCGAGGAGACCTTCGAAGTTGAAACGGTACGCAACGTCGACAAGTGTTTTTTTTCATAATTAAGCATGACTTCAACTATTTCAACGTGTAATTTTCATCTTTTACAATTCGAGTATAGTTGATCCCATGCCATGCAAGACGCTATGTCTTGGAGAGGATGGATTTTGAAGACCATGAAAATTTTGAAACGAAGAAAATTCACCTAAGGACCCATCATGATGTGGATTTTGAAGTAAGGTTGTATAATGCTGAGAGCGTAACCCATTTTGGTTGCAAAAATTGGGAAGCATTTTGCAAATTATATGGTTTTGATGAGGGTATGCTTGTCACCATGGATCTTGGTGATCCTGAAATCGAGCAAGACAATATGGACATTTGGGTCCTTGTTGATACTCCTCCAGTTCTACCGCTATGTGAGTTTCTCAAACATAGTTAATTATTAACTAATTTATAATGTTCATTTCAAAATAGTTGACAACTTATTTCCATTGACAGCTTATTTTGAAGTATCAAAGAATGTGCAGAAGATGGTAGATCGAACTTATTACACCGATGGCTCTGAGTTAACTTACAAGGAGAAAACTCATCTGGTTGGATTTTGTAATGATATTGAGAATTACAATATCTACAATCAAACTCCTCGACATTATGGTCAATACGTGCCACTAGTGCACGTGTTGAACTACGGTAACTACCATGGAGATACCCTGGTAAGATTTTTTACTATTAGGACATCCGTGCATCTTTTTGCATACTTCTAAAACTAGTACATTGCTAACTACGAAGTTATTACTATGTTTTTCAACAGAGAATCCCAGAGGAGTGTGTGCCTCATTTGATGTATCAGAATGGCGGCAGCGTTCATGTTTTGAACATATATCCAGGTCATCCTACGAATCTCAACTGTCCATACCGGATTTCTGAAACAAGTGGAGACATGACAATCAAAGGATGGAAAAAATGTATGGACAGTCGTAAGGAGCTTCTTGGAAGCAAAAGGAAGCGAGGCGCAAGAATTGGAGACAGGATGATCTCCATTCTTCATAATGGAGAGTCAGGGTCTATATTGTTTTATGCTATTTTACCTTAAGTGTGTTTAGGTCTGATCCTAGCTACCTGCAGATACTGATGATCATGTGCTAAGAACAATTATGTAGGGTTGGGTTTCGATGACTATGAGGATGATGATCGTATGACTTATTATTAATAACGAATAGAAGTTGTATGATGATGCTTGATTAATTAGTAGGACTTGTTATTATATATGATGATGTATGATGCGAGCATGCATGAGTTATTATATATATATATATCTGCGGGTGAAATGAACATATATAGCAGTAGCGTAGGTAAACCAAGGACTACATATAAGAGAGGACACTTCTCTCTATTAGCTAGCTAATAACAACCTAAAAATAATCCCCTAAACCCCTAAACCTCAGCTCCAGCCAGCTGCTGACGCGTGGAAGCCTTTTGGTCCCGGTTTATGTCATCAACCGGGACCAAAGGTCCCCCTGCCTGCGCTGCCAGCAGCGGCCACGTGGAGGCCCATCTGTCCCGGTTCTGGTTTGAACCGGGACTAAAGGGCGAGGGTATTAGTAACGACCCTTTAGTCCCGGTTCGGGAACCGGGACTAAAGGCCCTTACGAACCGGGACAAAAGGCTGGTTTTCTACTAGTGCTCTCCTCCCAGATCTCTGCAGAGCGCGTCCTCCTGGCCGACCTTGCGTGTGCGCCTGCCGCCGCTTCACACACCAGCGCTGCCACCTTGCTGTCGTCCCAACGAACTTCCCAACAGCCACCGTTGGCCTCTCCATTCTCCCCCGCGCATGGCTGCCCTCCGCCTTTCCATGCTTCCGTGACGCGCCTCGGTGCCAGTAAGTCCCGAGACCGGCGAGCCACTGCCCTTCGGGTGATGCGGTGCTCCCGCGTATGCCCCTGTGGCGGGCCGGCTGGTGCCGGGATTAGGCGCGCACTGCGGCCTCGGCTACAATTTTTGACTAGTTAGTCCTTCTTTCCGCTCAGCTGCTCTCTTGTGGCATGCGAGAAGAATTCACTTCGATTAATTAATTACATCTTCGATCTGGTTTAGCATTTTAGAACCGATTTGGTCGCAGTTGGTAGATTTAGTGGTAACCTCACCTCACTCGATAATGGTTCAACTGTCTTTGCTACAAATCTGCAGGCTCTCTGCTCCAAATGTGTGTTGAGCATCTTCTTGAATGACATGCAAGTAACTGTCAGAAAGTATCCCAATTGCAAGAAAGCAAGCTTGCACAATGGAATTTGCTACTTGTTCATAGAACCACAATTCCAATCATAAGTTTAACAAAGTTTTAGTAAGAAAATCAGCTCACCGTCACAACCACCAATGTGTTTCCCGTTGATGAAGACATTGGGAACAGTCCTCAACCCAGTCCATTCAGCAAGAGCTAACTGAATCTCAGGTCCATCGCCATGATAAAAGATAACATGGGTTAGTTCAAAAGAGTTTCTCCCAAGTCCTGTGCCGATCATCCCAATGCAGAGCCAATACATGATGCAATTAGAAGTTAGAACATGCTTGATGTTTATCATGAGCGTCCAGTAATCACCTAGCTGCATGCTGCAGATGAGTAGTAGAGTAGTACGACTGGGAGCAGTGTAAAAAAATGTTTTGCTCACAACATGTAAACACTCAAAAGAAGAGTAACTAATCTGAGGTTCGGATGATAGCACTTAGATTACATAGTGCTTCATAGTTGTGTGCTTCCAACCACAATTGCTTCTTCTTTGTTGCCAGAAAACTCAATTGCTTCTTTATTGTATAACCAATCATCAAAGCTCCCAAGAGATTTGAGATCACACTCACATCATTACTTAGTGAGCTTACTGACTACTTACAGAATCATTATTCCAGAAATGGTGCTATCATATTAAATTCTTTTCCAGGCCACAGCAGTACGAAGCTCTTAAATTGAATATGTACAATATTCCAACAAAACAGTACACAGGGAAATCCATATGCAGGAAAATAACTTGCATTAAGCTCTTATAAACCCAGCAAGTACACCATTTCAACGGAACAGTACACAGGAACATCTGGATGTAGGAAACTTAAGGTTATTATTCATCAAAATTGTTGGGAGCTTGTTACCAGCAAGCTGAGTCTGATCAAACTATCTACATCACTGTCAGGTATTGCATATTTTCTGTCTACCAATGAACAATAGACTTACATGTATCTCTAATGCACAGCACTGTAATTCAGGGCCATGGGCTGCAGTTATAATAACAAAAATTATATACATGCATGAATCTCTAATTGGTAGACCCTCGTATTCAGGTCAGGCATAGCACAATGTGGCTATTGGGACATAGGCGAACAGGAACGAGGCGAAGACGAGCCATAATATACATGCATAACACTAATGCATAATCAAGCTGAGTCTGACCAACCTATCTACATTACTGTCAGGTACTGCATATTCTGCCTACCAATGTACAATATACATGCATGTATCTCTAATGCATAGCACTCATTCAGGACCTTTAATCTTTGTCCTAGAGGATATGTTGCTTGGCATGGGCTGCAATTATAATAACAAAAATCATATGGATGCATGAATCTCTAATTGATATGCCCTCTGTAAGTGCATCTAGTGGCACCCCTAGTTGGTTTTGGAGTATTGACGACAAACCTGGTTGAGGGACTAATGTGTTTGTGAGAATTGCAGGATAACACAGGTAGTAGTCCCTCATTGATTCAGTTTACCTACCGGAGATGACCCCTAAAAATGTATGAAGACATTGAAGACAATGGTGGTATATGAAGATATTCACATTGAAGACTATGACATGAGAAGACATTGATTGAAGACTATGGAGCGCGAAGACTTAGTCATTTCGATGTTTCCTTTTCTTCTTTGTTGAGTCATAGGAACCACCGTACTGTTAAGTGGGGTCCAAGTGAACAAAGTCAGAGTGACTGAAGTGATGCTCAACCAAAATCCTATGTCTTCGAGCGAAGACAATGAGAGCAAATCTTATCCAGAGCTGGATGAGTCAGCTTTGCTTGTAGCCCAAGTAAAGTTGCCGCGTGTGTTTGAAATCTGACCGTTGGAACACGTGTCAGTTACTTAGTGACCCAGGGTCATTTCGGACATATCAGGTCAGGTTGCCTAGTGGCTATAAATAGCCCACCCCCTACACCATAAATTGGTGGCCGCTCAGAGTTAGTGCACGGCTTTTGTCGTATTGAGAGCAACCCACCTCGAAGCCTTTGAGAGAGAGAAATCCTCGTGAGGACAAAGCCCAAACACCCAGAGCCAAAGAGTGTTAGGCATCACTGAAGTCTTTCTGTCTGCGTGACCTGAAGACTTATTACACTTGAGGACTGTGAATCCTCCAGCCGGTTAGGCGTCGCGTTCTGAGCATCCAAGAGTCATTGTGGATCGCCGGTGAACGAAGTCTGTGAAGGTTTGGAAGTCTACCTTGAAGACTTACCAGAGTAATTGGGCGAGGACTGTGTGTCCTTAGCTCAAGGGGAATAAGGTGACGACGCGGTCTGCTGAGTTGAATCTCAGCCTCCCTAACCAGACGTACAGTTGTCACAGCAATTGGAACTGGTCCAACAAATCATGTCTCCTCAACAAGTGACTGGTTCTATCCTCTCCCTTTCTTTACTTAGAGTTTGTCTTTGTGAAGCCATTGCCTGTTTGCTTTACCTAATTTTCTTCCTGTTTGACATCTATTATTGTTTGGCTTCATACCATCTTCCATCCTGATCCTTACTACTTAGTTGCTATTTGTCCTCGTACTCTCATGTTATTCCATACTTGACTATGGCTTGCTTAGTGTAGCATATCTTCCGCTGCATCTCAATAGGTTCATTTCCATTGTTTGTCTTCGAAACTTCCATGTTTTGAAGACTTTCATAAAAATCGCCTATTCACCCCCCTCTAGTCGATAACTAGCACTTTCAATTGGTATCAGAGCGAGGTACTCCCTTGTTCTATGTGATTCGGTTTAACCACCTGGAGTTTTAGCTATGTCGACTGCAGGGATAATCTAAGTCTCCGATGCTTGCCCTGTGTTTGATGGAACTGAATATCCCTACTGGAAGAATAAGATGTGCATGCATCTTGAAGCCATTGATGTCGACCTCTGGTATGTCGTCAAGAATGGCGTTCCCAAGACTGGTGATGGTGTCACCCCTGCTGATGTCAAGAAGTTCATTCAACTGGACTCTACTGCCAAGAACATCATCTATGGTCATCTGACCAAAGAACAGTATGGCCGCGTGAGTGCTCTGGAAACGTCGAAACTAGTCTGGGACTGGCTATCCAAGGTCAATGAAGGCGTCTCAATCCAGAGAGATCAAAGGATCAGTGTTCTTCGCAACCTCTTCAACCGCTTCAAGAGAAACGACAATGAAAATGTCCAGCTCACGTTTGATCGCCTCACCGACATCACAAATGAGCTTCATGCTCTCGGCGCCACTGAGATTACCAAGCATGAAATCGTCAAGACACTACTGAGATCACTTGACAGCTCCTTTGACACCCTTGCCCTCATGATACAAGAACGTACTGACTTCAAGACACTCGATCCGTCTGATATACTTGAGAGGCTCAACACACATGAGTTCCAACTGAGAAAAGAGATATCTATGGTCCCAACTATGGCCGAACTCGCGCCTTGAAATCAAAAGCTGTTTCCTCATCTGAAGAATAATCTGACTGCAGTTCTGATGATCCTGAAGACATTGGAAAGGAACTTTGCTATGCTTGTGAAGAAGTTCCAGAAGTTCACTAAGAAGAAGGGCTTCAGAAAGTCTTCACGATCCAGCTCAAGAAATGATGAAGCTTCCACTCATGACTGCAAGAAGAGAACATGTCACAAGTGCAAGAAACCTAGACACTATATCTCTGAGTGTCCACTGTGGGACAATGAGAAGAAGAAGAAGAAGAAGAGCAAGGAATATGATTCTGATGACAAGAAGAAGAAGAAGTCTTCAAAGTCTTCTTCCAAGTCCTCATCCAAGTCTTCATCTCATAAGAAGAGCTCGTCTGGCAAGGCTCGTGCTTTTTTTGGCAAGGAGATGGATTCAGAGGAGGAGTCTGCTTCTGAGGAGGCGGAGGTGGAGTCTGAGGAGGAGTCTGACCCTGGCGTTGCAAGTCTGGATCTAGCTACAGCCTATGTTGCCAAGTCCATCTTCAACACTGAAGATAATGACTTCCACACCAACGCTGAAGCTAATGATCAGGACGACTCTGCTCCCACCTACTGCTTCATGGCACGTGGTGCCAAGGTAAAATCACGTGATGCTTACTTTCAAACATCTAGTGAAGATGACTCTGATTGTGAATCCAAACCCAGCTACAAAACACTTGCTAAAATTTCAACTGAACAACAAAAGGCTATGGAACATACTCAAAAACTGTTAGACAAAAGCGATGACCTGTTGGACGCTGAAATGACCCGTTCACAGTCCTTAGTTGAAGACATAAAAAATCTTCATGCTAAGTACCAAGAACTTGAAAGTCGTCATGAAACGCTCTCAACCACTCATGAAAAGCTCTCCTATGATTATCTTCAAAGGAAGCAAGAGCTTGAGAAATTTAGAGGGGCTCATGAAGATCTTCAAAAAGAGAATGAGTCACTTCGCGCTCAAAAGATCAGTCACGCTTAGGATGGATTTGAACCACCATGTCTAAAATGTCTTGAGCGTGATAACGCTACCTCTGTTGCTGAATGTTCCACTTCTGCTACTGTTGCATTGTCTTCAACTACTGATGTGGTAACTAACCCCTCTGCTGAGGATACCACTACTATTGCTGATGAAAGTGCTAGGTTAAAGACATTGGTTGAAACAGGGATGTACAAAAGTCTGAAAGGGCATCAGACACTGTGCGATGTCCTCAAAAAACAGATCCTGAACCGAAACCCTAGGAAAGAGGGTGTTGGGTTCAAGAGGAAAATTAATGTTGATGGTTCCTACTGGAAGCCTGAGCAGTACCCCAAAACCACATGGGTTGCTGCAAAGGGACCTTCAGTGGACCCATCCACCTTATCTGGCTTTAGCTGTGCTAACCCTGTTGTCATTGATGAATCCTTTGATGCAAACTATAAACTGTTCAAGAATCAGAATGGTGAAGTTTTTGCTAGATATGTTGGTACTAACTGCAGGAATGGGCCACCTATGAAGAAGATCTGGGTTCCCAAAAGCTGTCTTGAGAATCTTCCAGTGAATGTCATCATGACACCACCTGGGAAGAAGACAAACCCCAGACCTAAGGCTTCATACAGACCGAGGACCCACCTGAGTCACCCTAATGCCAATATTTTGCAGGGAAACCATACTCAGACTTATGAATATGAGCGTGTGTCTTCAAACCGCTATGTTCATAGAGCTAAGAATTTTTCTGCTTATTCATATGAGTATCATTCATCTCCTGCAAGCGTATTTGCTAGGGCTCCAAAGCCGAAATTCTCAGATGCTGCACTTAGACTCATTGCTTCTAAGCCACCCCTGAAGATGTGGGTGGTTAAGAAGAATTAACTTTCTCTTGCAGGGAAAGGTCTCCAGCCTGAAATCAAAGGCGTCTGATGCTATTGCTGGGGACCGAAAACATCTTGTAGGGCGCAAGATCAAATGCCCAAATGGTCTCACTATGTATTTTGCTCTTGAATCGTTTGCCATTCATCCTATCTGTCCTAATCTTGATCTGAGCTTCAATAATCCTCTTGCCCGTCACATGTTTATGCTTCACAATGCTCTTGGTGAAGCCTATCCCCCTAACTGTACTGTAGGGTATGACACCTCGTGCTTCAGGATGGATTATGGACAGCGGATGCACTAATCACATGACTGCTGATCGAAGTCTTCTTATGGACTCAACTTTACATCCATCTGATAAAAGTCACATCACATTTGCTGACACTGGTAAAAGCAAGGTATTGGGTCTAGGTAGAGTTGCAATCTAAAGGGATCAGCACATGGATAAAGTGATGCTTGTTGAATCCCTTGGTTTCAACTTAATGTTTGTCTTAATGCTTTGTGACTTGAACATGATTGTGATATTTGGAAAATATTGTTGCCTTGTACTTATGGAATCTGACAAATCTCTAGTCTTTGAAGGGTACCGGAAAGATGATCTGTACATGGTAGATTTATCAACAGGTCCACAGCTTGCCGTATGTCTTCTTGCAAAAGCTTCAGAGTGCTGGCTATGGCATCGGAGGCTGGGGCATGCTGGCATGAGAAACTTACACACACTCGCCAAGAAGAAGCATGTCACAGGCATCGAGGCCGTCAAGTTCAAGAAGGATCATTTGTGCGGTGCCTGCAAAGCTGGAAAGATGACTAGGGCAAAGCATCCCTCGAAGACAATCATGACGACATCTCAACCCTTCGAGCTGTTACACATGGACTTATTTGGCCCTACTCACTACTCTACCCTCACAACAACTGCCTGTCTCTATGGCTTCATCATGTTTGATGATTACTCAAGATATACATGGGTGCACATAATTCTCTACAAGACTGAAGTGCAAGATGTCTTCAGACGCTTCGCAAATCGAGCCATGAACAATTATGGCGTCAAGATCAAGCATATTAGAAGTGACAACGACACTGAGTTCAAGAACACTTGACTTGATCTTTATCTGGATACAATGGGAATCACTCATGATTTCTCCGCTCCGTACACACCTCAGCAAAATGGCATCGTGGAGCGCAAGAACAGAACCCTCATTGAGATAGCTCGAACAATGCTCGATGAGTACAAGACACCAAGAAAGTTCTGGCCTGAAGCTATTGATACAACATGTCATATCATCAACCGCGTTTACATCCATAAGCTTCTGAATAAAACATCACATGAACTACTCACTGGCAAGAAGCCAAATGTCAGTTACTTCAGAGTATTTGGAGCTAGGTGCTGGATCAAGGATCCACATCACAAGTCAAAATTTGCACCTAAAGCTCACGAAGGCTTCATGCTCGGTTACGGAAAGGACTCCCACTCTTACAGAGTCTTCAACCTCTATATCTACAAAATCGTCGAAACTGTGGATGTACGGTTCGATGAAACCAATGGTTCACAAAGAGAGCTCCTGCCAAGTACACTAGACGAAGCTTCACCAAGTGAATCTATCAAGCTAATGGGAACTGGTGAAATCATGCCTTCTGAAGCATGACCTGAAGAAGAACTTATCATCTCTGCACCTAACCAACCTGAAGACAATGCTCAGCCCGAAAACAATCCTTCCAATGTTGATAATGATCAGCAAGAGCAAAATCTTCGTCCAGTTCATCCTCGTGTTGCAAACGTAGTACAGATTGAGAAGATAATTGATAGCATCGATGCACCTGGTCCACTTACTCGCTCAAGAGCAACACAGTTAGCAAATTTCTGTGGGCACTTTTCTTTTGTGTAAATATCAGAACCCAAGAAAGTTGCCGAAGCCTTTATGGAACCTGAATGGATTCAAGCTATGCAAGAAGAGCTTCAACAGTTCAAGCTGAACAATGTTCGGGAACTTGCCAAGCGTCCCGACCCTCGCAAGCATCTTATATTTACTAATTGGAGGCACCAAACGAGGCATCACGTTAATCCTTGGAATTGAAAATTTTCAGCCGTTCAATTAAGATAAGATGTATATGTAGCGGTTGGATGAAAATTCATACGTGATCTCCTGTCCCTTCGCACACGAGACGTCATGTCTTTGGTCTCTTGGTTTCCCTAATAAAAAAACTGAGCGTCAGCGGCTCAAAAGAAAACTGAGCATCCTCTCAAAGAGTTCACGTATAGATGTGTCGTCCCCTTAATCTCTCTACGTTTCCCTAGAAAAAAACTGAGCATAACAATAAAATCTGAGCGTCATCCACAAAAAAAACTGGCTGTCATCAGCTGAAAATAAAATAAAATATGAGTGTCATCTCCATTCCAATAATTGACCTACGCAGTGTGCTTCCCTTAATTTCTCTATGTTTCACTCAAAAAAATCTGAATATCCTCTCCTCCTAGATTGGCGAAAAAAGATTGAAAGGGCAACCTGCTTTGGATTGAATCAACCACATGATAGTGGAGAACCCGCATCTGTCTCTCCATGTCGGGTCCTTAGCAGCAGAAATAATGGCCAAAATCTGCATCGCCCACATCAGATTTGCTAAACCGTAAACCCTGTAGTCTGCTTCGAAACAACTAATCTCAGGTATGCAACACAATCTTTTCTTTTCTGTCTAATGCATGTGTCGATTCAATCTAAAAAATTTAAGATCACAAATTCTTTTAGGGGTGATTGGATTGAGTTCTACAATTATATTTTAATTAATCTGATTGGTGCATCACTCTTTACCCCGGAAAGAAAAAAAGGAAAAATAAACTATCAACCTCTCCTCCTAGATTAGCAATTAATCTTTTACTAAACACCGATAAAAATTAAGAAATTATATCCATCCGATTAGCATATAATGTGTCTGTAGAAGTAGGAGAAAGCCTTGGACGTCCCCTCATCTCTCACGCATGCGAGACGTAATCACCTTGGTCTCTCCATGTTTTCTCATCAAAAAGAGAAAAACAAATTAAAGGACTCACGCTCCTGGAGGTTGGAAGTTAAGAAATTACATCCATCTAATTAGCGTATAAATGTGTTCGTAGCCGTAGCATGAAGCATGGGTCGTTTCCCCCATGTCTCACCTATGGGAGACGTCCTCCCTTTGGCCTCTCTCCCTTTCCTCATAAAGAAAATAAGAAAGTAAATCTGGGCATGGTCTCTCTCTGATCATCCCATGTGGTCTCTCTTTACTCCCCTCATATGCCTTCGCTCCTTGGTCGCTGCATCCGCAGTATTGTCGAGCAGCACGAGCTCTCCGAGTTTCCAAAGCCCGCATGTCAGTTACTTCTCCGGTGCTGCTGCGCGGGTGCCTCTATCCTTGCTGAGCGACTGAGCGCCCTCGCCATCAGGCCCACCCCTCTTTCTGCTATCGCTGGCGGCAAGACATCCTTTCCATATCATTCACGTCAACATTGAAGAGCAACCGGCAAATATCTTCACAAAGCCCTTGGATGAGAAAAGGTTTTGCAAGTTATGGTGTGAGCTAAATATCTTGGAATCCTCAAATGTCCTATGATCAGGCACACATCCTAACACTTATGCATGTTGATGACTTAGATGTGCAACACACGAAGTAAAGTATATCTTCAATCAATGAAGACTTACATTCTGAGTGTGAATACATTAACGTGGAATTTGACTTCGGAGCGCCACGATAATTGTGCGTTGTGTCTGGGTCTAATACTTCCTATACGGTGGGTGACGCCACCACCAAATTCTTCTATTTGAAGTGTTTTATCCATGGCGTTACATTGCTATGTCTTCACATTTGGTTTGTCTTCACTTTCAACTTGTCTTCATGATTATCTTCACTATGTTGATTTGACTGTCTTCTGATATATACATATTAGTGTTCTGTCCTCTACAACATTCACTTATAGCTATGTCTTCCTTGTTGAATCTTTTGAACTAAGTGAATGTGATTGGACCCTAACCTCTCTATGCTTTCTATCTCAAACTCTATCTGTCCAAATCATATGCATTCTATTGAAACAGTCAAATGTCTTCTTTGCGTCCTTGTCAGCAGAAGATACAGAGACAAACATTAAGTCTGTTTTAAATGCTCTATCCTTATTGCCTGAAATCCGGAGAAGTCGGAACGACCATCCGACAGTTCGGGTGGGCGTGGGAACGTGGGAGAACTACGAGTATGTTGCATGCTTGCCACGTGTCCCTCAGATGTGAACCGCCAGGGGCACCTGCGTAATTGCGTTGTGCCGCATGCTTCCTTATAAATACATGTCCCCTGCGGTCAAGAAAACCTTCTTCCACCTCTCCACCTCGTCAAAACCCTAGCGCCACCGCTAGCTCTCGACGACGCCGGCGACGAAGCGCTTAGCTGCCGTGACTTCACCGACGTCGTCCTCACGCCGGCCGCGGACATCGTCCTCTCCGCCGTCGCCGTAGGTGTCCTCCATCGCCAAGTTAGGGCATGGTGGATTGAACTGCTCGGTCTCCTACTCTTACCATCTAGCAGTTCATCGTGTGGTAAATAAAACTTTCTTTTTACCATCTTTTTGATCCTAAAAGATTCATCATGTTTACCAAAAGTGGTTTCTGCCTACTCAATGTTAGATCTATCCTGTCTGCATCTCATATAATGCCTAGTATATTCACTTAAGCTTCACATCTAGTTAGATTCCCCACTTGTACTTATTCGTGGATTCGTACAAATCTGGAACCAACTCTCAGCACATAAGTGAATGTCTTCACATCATGAGGTCAATGTCTTCAAACTGATTTATCTTCAAAATCTTCTGAGCATGCATATGACCTCTCCCCTTCCCTCGCATCTCTAATGCTGTCACAAGTACATGTCCGTGGGAGAATCCCTTGGTTCTCATAGTCTGCATTCGTTTGCAGAATTCTTACAGCATCACATTAACTCTCCCGAAGCCAGTTCCTGTTTGAACAACAAGCGAAAGCCTTTGAAGATTTTGAAGCCTTTCAGTATAAACTTCATGGCAATGGAGAAATCAGCAAGGAAGGTGGCAGACAGCGCCGTGGGGGTACATCAATGGATCTACCCGAAGATCTCTATGAACTTTACAAAACAGATCCCGAAGAAAGCTATGGTCAGCGCAAGACTCGAATTCAATGGATTCGAAGATATTGGGCAGAGCAATGGTTCAAATACAGATTCATCACCAAGGAGTATGCTGAGAAGAATGCTATCAAGCGAAGATATTTTGTACGAAAATCTTCAACCCAAGACCAGAGCTAAAGCTATTGAGCAAGGCTTCTATTCTTGCATGGTTCGTGGACCACAACCAGCTGATGCCGCCCCATCGTCTTTACTATGGTGTCGCGAAGACAATCTGTTCAAACGCAATTTTCAGTTTGCAAAGAACTCGGCCAAGGAGAACAAGAAGTCATTGGGACCAGACTTCAACCCTGGTCCTTCTGCTCCCCGGGCTGACAGCTCACGCGAGGCTGAACCCAATATCATCGAACCCTTCTACAACCTTGAGGGCCTTATCACTCACATTACAGTTCAAGGTGCCAAAGTGGATCATTCTGATGATGATGCCGACACAGATGAAGCCCCAGCTCCTACTCCGAAGCCGCAGAAGCAAAAGAAGGCTAAAGCTTCAAAGTCAACTGCTCCTCCAAAAGCTTCACGTGCGAAGCCACTGGCTACTGCACCTCCTGAAGACAGTGTGCAGTCTGAAGATCTATCTCGTATCTCCAAGAAGACGGAGATGAAAAACTAAAACATCAAGAATACTGATCAGGCATTGACACCTGCTGCCATTCTGCGAGAAGAGCACATTGATCTGTCCAGCGATGAAGATCTTGCAGATGACGCTCTTGAGCAACTGATTAAGAGCAAGGAAGAAGCATAAATCTTCAATGACTTGCCTCTCTTTGATGTGGCAATCATCCTCAACTTCATTGATGAGTGGTTTGACACCCCAAATCTCAGCTTTGAAGATCTGCAACTTCCCATTGGCCTCAGCGTCTCTTTCAATGGCGCCATTGCTTCTGAGCTCGCTCTAGCTCAGCGCATCGTTGAACTGAAGCACAAGATCGACTATGAGAAAGCTCAGTTCAAGAAGCACATGGCAAGGCTCAATGTGCAAGATGTCAAAAACTTCAAGGTTATGCTGCACGAGCTTAAGGAAGCTTTTCTCAAGAAACGCGAAGAAGCTAAAGGTTCTCGTGAGCGCATGAAGAGGCTGGCTAATAAGTGCGTGCAAGCCTACAATGAGGCTGAGAAGCACAAGGCTCTTGGTCGTCCTGGCATCGACCCCAGAATGGCTGCAAAGAAGAGGAAGCCATCGACTGACCAAACTGCACCATCTCGGCGGGAAGAGCCACACATTGTCTTCCCAATAAGCATGTCCGGCTCGAAGCCAAAGGTCAAGTCAACCGCTTCAGAACTGAAGAAGACAAGGGATGCCGAGGTTGAAGCCAGAAAGAGGAAAACTCCTGATGCTTCTGATGTCGCTCCCTCCAAGAAGAAGCGCAAAACCAAGAAAGATCGGGCTTCTCCCACAGAGCCCCTTGTTGTCGAGCCCATCTCAGTTGCTCGTCTTGACTCTTCACTTCAAGAACGACGGATGGTAGTTCATGAGCCTGCTTCCCCAGAGGCTCCTAAAGCTGAAGACATTCCAGCAGTTGACCCCACCGCTGCTGAAGACATTGGTCACCATGACAATGTTGAAGATGATGTAGTTCTTCCTCAGATAGAGCACAACTTGGTATCATCGCCTGTTCTCACGAACAGCAAACTCATCAGCATTGGTCGTCCTCTGACGCCAATTGCTCAGGATGCTTCATGGGCTGATCACCCACAACAACAGGACACCCCAAGTACTCCCCAACAACAAGTCACTCCACCAGTGCAAGAAGAACAAGATGACTTTGAGGCCCAGCCAACTCCATCTCCACAGGCGTCGCCAGTGTTACACAGGCTTCGCAAAGGACCAAGGCCCCAAGTCCCTCCTTCGAGTGTTCCAGAAGGAGAAGTGCACCACCAATCTGTTGTACGTCAAGTGTTTCCAGAAGCCACTCCTACTGTGAATGTCTCCGAGTCTCAAGCTAAAGCTGTTGAAGACAATCCGGCTACATCAGTCGAAGACAAGCCAGAAGAAGAACGTGTCCCTACTCCCCCATTACTGAAGAAGCTGTTCCTGAAGTGAACGTATCTGCGCCCGACCCTCCAGCTCCTCGAGTGGAGATTGAGAATCCTGAGGCTGCCACCACTAACATGACTGAAGCCAATGACGTGGTCATGGCTGATGACAATGTGGAGCCTGCACCAAACACTATGCCAGAAGCCAATGAAGCCAATGATGCACCTGCTCCTGAAGCCTCTGTTGTGCAGCCTGATGCCTCTGGTGATGCCACTGCTCCTGTTCCGCCACCACGGCCACACAATATCGAGCAAGCATACAGCTATGGCCAGCTTATCACTGTCAAATGGCCTTTTCTGACTCCTCCGCCTGCTGCTGGTCCTCAGTTTGACTACCACGTTGAGCACAGGCCTCAGGTTCAGAAGCCCATGCCAAGGTTGAAGGAAATATGCCCTACAGGCAATAATAAAGTTATTATTTATTTCCTTATATCATGATAAATGTTTATTATTCATGCTAGAATTGTATTAATCGGAAACATAATACATGTGTGAATACATAGACAAACAGAGTGTCACTAGTATGCCTCTACTTGACTAGCTCGTTAATCGAAGATGGTTATGTTTCCTAACCATGGACATGAGTTGTCATTTGATTAACGGGATCACATCATTAGGAGAATGATGTGATTGACTTGACCCATTCCATTAGCTTAGCACCCGATCGCTTAGTATGTTGCTATTGCTTTCTTCATGACTAATACATGTTCCTATGACTATGAGATTATGCAACTCCTGTTTGCCGGAGGAACACTTTGTGTGCTACCAAACGTCACAACGTAACTGGGTGATTATAAAGGTGCTCTACAGGTGTCTCCAAAGGTACATGTTGGGTTGGCGTATTTCGAGATTAGAATTTGTCACTCCGAATGTCGGAGAGGTATCTCTGGGCCCTCTCGGTAATGCACATCACTTAAGCCTTGCAAGCAATGCAACTAATGAGTTAGTTGCGAGATGATGTATTACAGAACGAGTAAAGAGACTTGCCGGTAACGAGATTAAACTAGGTATTGAGATACCGACAATCAAATCTCGGGCAAGTAACATACCGATGACAAAGGGAACAACGTATGTTGTTATGCGGTCTGACCGATAAAGATCTTCGTAGAAAATTTAGGAGCCAACACTACTAGGGAAAAGGCCAGCAGCAGCGCGGGTTTTAGGCCTATCAGTAGCGCGGGGATATGCGCTACTGATAAGGCGCTACAGCTATTCCTTAGCAGTAGCGCATGTGACACGCGCTACTGCTAGGACAAGTAGCTGCAGCGTTTGTTCAATCCCACGCTACTGCTAATGTAACTACTGGCAGCGCGTTTTCCGTCCATTGCTACTAGTATTCTTTTTTTTATTTTTTTATTTTTAGTGTATTTATCGTACAAATATTGGTACAATACCAGTTATGAGGTTTACATCGTTATGTCCAGAACAGTGTGTCAAATGAAGGTGGATTAGTTTCAAGTGGAGGCAATATGTGGTGCATGTCAAAAGTATACTACAAATCCAAACTTGATCTAGTTTGGACTAGTAGTACTTTCGATGTGCACCACATATTGCCTCCACTTGAATCTAATCCGCCAACACAAGCTATTTAATCATCATCATAGTCATTACCACCAACATTAGCTATTTAATCATCATAGTCATAGTGTAGCACACATCATCATCTTCAAACTCTCATTCTAGCTAGCTAATCACCAACAACACTAGCTAATAATAATCATCATAGTCATTACCACCAACACTAGCTATTTTATCATCATAGTAATAGTGTAGCACATCATCATCCTCAAACTCATTTCTAGCTAGCTAATCACTCCTGCTGCTCTCTCTTAGGTAAAATAACATAAAACATGTGTAGCTCTCCTCCTTGATCAAGTTGGAGCATGCAGATGAACCTGTCTCCTAATTTTGGGTAGCACATCTATTTGCTGCCCCCTAGTACTTCTCTGCGCTCCCCCATCACATATCTGGTCCAGTCTTGCACTATTAAGCATTCATCGCTGATCTTGAATGCACTAAAGTAACATGTAGGATATCTTGGCCGTAAGCTAATAATACTCATGGTACCTTTAGTCTCGATCCCATAAGGCACAACATTCATCGGGAGTCCCTGTTGAAAAAACATCGTATGGTAACATACTTAGCAATGAAGTTTGGCTTCACAAATAATGTATGGAAAAGATGCACTGAGGACAAATAGTAAAAATCTTACCATCCTTCCTAAATAGATGTGACCGTAGTTCATTACGAACACTATTGGTCGCACGTTTTCAGTACTAACATTTCTAAGTCCAGGAAGAAAATTTGTCTTGACAGTATCAAGATCCTCAAGCCATGAAACATAGTGACTTAGCTCCTCGCAGTTTAGGTCAGCCCCGGGACAGTAGTAGGTCCTGTCTACCAAGCGCTGGACATGTTTGCTTGCACCGAAATAAGCTGACAATACAAATTAGTTGTCAACTATTTTTGAATAAACAATATTAAAGACATAAATATGGTTGAGAAACTTACATAACGGTGTAACTGGAGGCGTCTGCACATCGACCCAGATGTCGGTATTACCTTCAATATCATCTTCCGGACGAATATCAAAGGTGATAACCATATCAGGCTCAAATGCATAAGTCTTGCATAGTGCTCGCCATGTTTTGCATCCAAAATAGGTGTAGTCGTCTGAATTGTATAATTGTGCGTGGAAAATATAACCATGCTCGGTCTTCAAGTAAACTTTCTTTACCTCCATAGTATGACTGAAACCTATCTTATCCAATACAAAAACTGCGCCCCCCGGTAGGTAGCGCCTCCCAGTACCACCCCGGCGGAGCCCAGTCCTGGACATGGCCCATCTAGTCAAGCAGGTGTCGTCCTCCGCCGACTCGACGACGAAGATGCGGGATAGGCAGCGTCCACGTCGATGCGAGAAAAATTGCTTTAACTAAAAAAATAGCAACAAGTTCTTACTAACCAGTTCTATTAACTCAACTAGTTCTTACTAAAAATAAACTTACTATAAATAAAAATAGCAACAAGTTCTTACTAACTAATTAGTACCTAGGAACTACTATCCTAATTACCATCTAATTTGATAAACCTAGGGGTGGAAAGTGGTAGCGGATATTCCAATTATCCAACTATAAAGTGAAATAACTGGTCAAATTTTACTCGTTTTATGATTCATCTTAGAAATTTGATTCGTTTCCACCCTTACATGAACCCTAACTCATTTGAGCCGCATCCGCATCCGATTCGTTTCAACCCTTACATGAACCCTAACTAATTTGATGCAACTAAAAAAATAAAG
The DNA here is from genome assembly GCA_032464435.1 of Aegilops umbellulata. NCBI lineage: Eukaryota > Viridiplantae > Streptophyta > Magnoliopsida > Poales > Poaceae > Aegilops > Aegilops umbellulata. The sequence goes on along the minus strand of CP136056.1, from coordinate 533,369,142 downwards.
AAACCCTAGGCAGAGGTAGGGGAGAGGGAGGAGCAGGCTTGCTCACCTCGGGTGCCTGCAATGAGCGAGGGGCAGGCGGCGTCGAGGTCGGGGTCGGGGCTCGGGCGCGCGGCGGACGGCGGCGTCGAGGTCGGGGTCGGGGGCGGCGTCCGGGGCAGCGTTGAAGGTCGGGGGTGGGGGCGGCGTTGAATCTGGGGTCGGCGGCATAGAGGGTGTGCGGAGAGCGTGCGGCGGCCGACGGGCGACGGCGGCTGCGAGAGTGGAGAGTTGGATTTGGGGGAAGTGTCCGTGGGGAAGGACGAACCCCGTGGTTAAGTCAGAAGTAGCAGTAGCGCGTTCCAGAAAGCGCGTTGCGGCTAAGTTAGCTACAGCGAGTTCTGGGATACACGTTGCTGCTACTCCTTTCTATTTTTTTCCTTTTTCATTTAGTTTTCTTCAAATTTTATTTTTTTCCTTTCACCTTATTCTATTTCTTTCATTTACAATTACCTTTCTATTTGCTTTCCATTTAATTTTATATCCTTTAGCAGTAGCGAGTTTATAATAAAACGCGCTGCTAAAAAGAAAGTAGCGGTAGCGCGGTTCGTTTTAAGTCGCTACTGCTATGTGTAGCCTATCGGCTAAGCCGTGGGAATTGTAGTAGTAACGTGTTTGGGACGAGACGCGCTACTGCTAGAACTTTATCTGCAGCGCGGTTTGCAGGGGGGCGCTACTGCTACTTAGCACCAGCGTGCTTTTTTGACCCTCGTTGCTGCTAAAGTTCTGTGTATAAGGTTTTCTCTAGTAGTGCAATATCAGCATCCAGGTTCCGCTATTGGTTATTGACCGGAGATGTGTCTCGGTCATGTCTACATTGTTCTCGAACCCGTAGGGTCCGCACGCTTAAGGTTTCGATGGCAGTTATATTATGAGTTTATGAGTTTTGATGTACCTAAGGAGTTCGGAGTCCAGGATGAGATCGGGGACATGACGAGGAGTCTCGAAATGGTCGAGATGTAAAGATCGATATATTGGACGACTATATTCGGACATCGGAAAGGTTCCGAGTGGTTTGGGTATTTTTCGGAGTACTGGGGAGTTACAGGAAGACGGGGAAAGAAGTATATGGGCCTTATTGGGCTTTAGGGGAGAGGGAGAGGCAGGCCCCGCCCCCCCCCCCCATTGACTAGTCCGAATTGGACTAGGGGGAGGGGCGGCGCCCCCTCCTTCCTTCTCTTCCCTCTTCCCCTTCCTTGTCTCCTACTCCTACTACTTGGAAGGACTCCTAGTTGGACTAGGAAAGGGGGAATCCTACTCCCGGTGGGAGTAGGACTCCCCTAGGGCACGCCATAGAGAGGGCCGACCCTCCCCTCCTCCACTCCTTTATATAGGGGGGCAAGGGGCACCCCATAGACACACAACTTGATCTTTGTGATCGTTCTCTTAGCCGTGTGCGGTGCCCCCTTCCACCATAATCCTCGATAATATTGTAGCGGTGCTTAGGCGAAGCCCTGCGACGGTAGTACATCAAGATCGTCACCACGCCGTCGTGCTGACGGAACTCTTCCCCGACACTTTGCTGGATCGGAGTCCGAGGATCGTCATCGAGCTGAACGTGTGCTAGAACTCGGAGGCACCGTAGTTTCGGTGCTTGGATCGGTTGGATAGGGAAGACGTACAACTACTTCCTCTATGTTGCGTCAACGCTTCCGCTTCGGTCCACGAGGGTACGTAGACAACACTCTCCCCTCTCGTTGCTATGCATCACCATGATCTTGCGTGTGCATAGGGAAATTTTTGAAATTACTACGTTCCCCAACAAAGGTTGCCCAGGTTTCCAGGTACTGCATCTGCACCCGGATCATTCAATATCAATTGCTTCAAGGCACACAACACCTTCTTTGATAGCGCCAAGAACCCCTAGTCCAAGGCAAGAATATCTTCTGATCGGTTCTGGAGCTATCAGCAACGTAGTTATTACTCATGCATCTTATACAATCACGGTCGCATTTTTCCGCATATGCGTCTTGACACTGAAGCCAAAACTGGTCTGCCCTGCTTGGAAGAAGCGCTGGATTGCTTCAGAGAGTCTGGTTTGCTGCAGTTCATCACTGACAAGGAGAACTAGAACGAAGAATTGCTGCTCCAATTCCCTGCCACTCTCCATATTCGTGGCTACAACAGGGATCCGAAGACTTGGATCCTTGAGTGGATGACAGGCAATGTTCATCATGAAGCCAAAGCCTTTGATGTCATTGAGCTTACAGGCCTGCCCACTCCAGGTGATCTTTATGAACCTGGTTGTCAGCTTCACAGTGCTGCTATGGAGAGCATCTTTCACAAGCCTGAACCCAACATGAGTCAGATGCTCAGCATGATGAAGCCTTTGCCTCCAGATGCAGAATATCCTAAGGAGATCTTTGTTGAAGACCTTGAGTATCTGCCACGCACCATCTATCATATCATACAGCGAACTCTTTGGCCCATCAAAGGACATTCTCCTCGTGCTAAGCTGGAAGGTGCAATGAAGACTTTGGTCTTCCATATTCTTCACGGCAAAAGCTTCAATGCACAAGACTTCTTTATCCGCCAACTTGCTGCATCAGGATCTGACATTTTTGGTCTGAAGTTCTATGCTCCCTGGATCATGCGTCTGATCAAGCTCCACTCTGCCTTCAACTATCAATCCTCTGCACGCAATCATATCATCTTTTTGCCAGAAGTTGATCTGTCTGTTGAAGCCATATATCCAGAGCCTGCCAAGGAGCCTCTTAGTCTTCAGAATGTTGGCCACCAAAGCTTCTCGCAAAACATTGAAGGAGTTCAAGCTGTCGCTCGTGTCTATCCATTGGCTGGAATTACTCGCTTGCCTCATCGTGCGCAGACTGAAGCTACTGACAGCCCCATTGCCCAAAGGCCTCGCAAGCGCTCTCGTGTTTTGAATGACCGAGAACTTTTTGTGGCACTGCATCAGAAACAAGATAAGCATCATGACTGGCTCAAACGACAGATGCAAAGTCTATTGGTGGACGTCAATCGCATTCGCAATCTTGCCACCAAGAATGCTTTTGTCACTCATGAGACATGTCGACGATCATGGAAGAGTTTGACACTGCTCAGTGCTGAAGCAGATCTTCAAGACGATGGCTTCACTGAAAAATTCAAGTTTGACTCCACTCCTCCACGGAATGTTGTCCTACGTCGAACTCCATCCCTTGAAGACTCTGACTATTCTTCCTCCGCGGCAACTGTGAATGCCAGAGTGATCGATGATGAAGATGATGCTACTTCACCGCCCCCCTACTTCTGCACGCATCGACACTGCACCAAGTTCGTCTGCACTGCCAAACAACACCGACGACCCTGCTGCTTCACCTACTCCTCATGGGAACGAGTAGATGCTCTATGTCTTCAAACCTTTTTGGTCCTTACTGACAAAAGGGGGAGAAGCATATGAGTTTGATAGTCTTCAAGCGGGTCCATATGGGCGGTTGCTTTATATTTTGCCTAGTGTTTACAACTCTCGTTTTTGATACATTTGGTTCTTTGAGTTGTAACACTTAAACTCGATGGTCGTCTGCCACTTATTTGCTATTCTGTGATGCGATGATAAATTCTGCATGTGCGATGATAACTTCCGCACTTAGGTCATCTTGCAAACGTCCATTTTTAATTATGCATGTCATTATCTTCGTTATATCTTATCATGCATGATGAATTGTCTTCGTATGTTGAAGAGGATCTCCACAAGTACAACCTGCCATGTGCATTTGCATTCCAGAAGCAAATTACTTCTATGCACATCTTCAGGGGGAGCCTTTGCCACTTATGAAGACAATACCCTATCCTTTACAATTTCACATACTTTATTCCCGTTGAAAACTTCAACCAGTTTGTCATCAATCACCAAAAAGGGGGAGATTGTAAGTGCATCTAGTGCCACCCCTAGTTGGTTTTGGAGTATTGACGACAAACCTGGTTGAGGGACTAATGTGTTTGTGAGAATTACAGGATAACAAAGGTAGTAGTCCCTCATTGATTCGGTTTACCTACCAGAGATGACCCCTAAAAATGTATGAAGACATTGACGACAATGGTGGTATATGAAGATATTCACATTGAAGACTATGACATGAGAAGACATTGATTGAAGACTATGGAGCGCGAAGACTTAGTCGTTTCGTTGTTTCCTTTTCTTCTTTGTTGAGTCATAGGAACCACCGTACTGTTAAGTGGGATCCAAGTGAACAAAGTCACTGAAGTGATGCTCAACCAAAATCCTATGTCTTCGAGCGAAGACAATGAGAGCAAATCTTATCCAGAGCTGGATGAGTCAGCTTTGCTTGTAGCCCAAGTAAAGTTGCCGCGTGTGTTTGAAATCTGACTGTTGGAACACGTGTCAGTTCCTTAGTAACCCAGGGTCATTTCGGACATATCAGGTCGGGTTGCCTAGTGGCTATAAATAGCCCATCCCCTACGCCATAAATTAGTGGCTGCTCAGAGTTAGTGCACGGCTTTTGTCGTATTGAGAGCAACCCACCTCGAAGCCTTTGAGAGAGAGAAATCCTTGCGAGGACAAAGCCCAAACACCCAATGCCAAAGAGTGTTAGGCATCACTGAAGTCTTTCTGTCTGCGTGACCTGAAGACTTATTACATTTGAGGACTGTGAATCCTCCAGTCGGTTAGGCGTCGCGTTCTGAGCATCCAAGAGTCATTGTGGATCGCCGGTGAACGAAGTCTGAGAAGGTTTGGAAGTCTACCTTGAAGACTTACCAGAATAATTGGGCGAGGACTGTGTGTCCTTAGCTCAAGGGGAATAAGGTGAAGACGCGGTCTTCTGAGTTGAATCTCAGCTTCCCTAACCAGACATACAGTTGTTACAGCAACTGGAACTGGTCCAACAAATCATGTCTCCTCAACAAGTGACTGGTTATATCCTCTTCCTCTCTTTACTTAGAGTTTGTCTTTGTGAAGTAATTGCCTGTTTGCTTTACCTATTTGTCTTCACTGTTTGACATCTATTGTTGTTTGTCTTCATACCATCTTCCATCCTGATCCTTACCACTTAGCTGCTATTTGTCTTCGTACTCTCATGTTATTGCATACTTGACTATGGCTTGCTTAGTGTAGCATATCTTCCGCTGCATCTCAATAGGTGAATTTCCATTGTTTGTCTTCGAAACTTCCATGTTTTGAAGACTTTCATAAAAATCGCCTATTCACCCCCCCTCTAGTTGATAACTAGCACTTTCACCCTCGTATTCAGGACAGGCATAGCACTGTGTGGCTGCTGCGACGCCGGCGAACAGGAACCTGGGCTTGCGGCGGAGGCGAAGACGAGCCATAGAGTTGTAGGAGCGAGCAGCAGAGCGAAGGGAGGCTCGGAACAACAGCTCTAGCAGGCGGCGCGGTGGGGCGGTGACGGCTACGCTCGCCGGTGGTGGCGAGGCGTGGAAAACAAAAACCATGATTTCAACTCTTTGTGCACATAACTCAAGCGTAGGATCGGCCGACGAATTTCCGGCGAACTAGAGCACTGTTGGAACCAGCTTGTTTTCTGTCGAAGTCTGATGAGGCGACATTGGACAGTCTTCTGGCGAAGTAGCCTGAGACAACTTGGACATATTTTGTCGGGCATCGTCTTATTTTTCAGCGAAGTTGGTGGAGGCGACAGTGGGCAGACTACCGGCAAAGGTGGACAGATTCTGTCGGACGACATCTTGCTTTCCGGTGAAGTCAGCGGAGGAGACATTGGGTGGACTTGAGGCGAACTTTCGATGCAAATGTGGATTTCTGGTCGAGCCTTACATCTTATAGCAGCCGGTTTGTGTGAAATCCTGTCTGTATTGGAGTTGGAGACGAGTAAAAGATAATATGGCTGATTGGCTGGAGACATACGTTTTTTTAGGGGTGGCTGGAGACATACGTGAACGGGCGCAAGGTCCTAAGCTCGATCCCACCTCAGGCCAGCTTCTAAAGGCCCACATAAATACTTTTGGCCCAGCTTTTAAAGGCCCGCATAAATACTTTTGGCCCAGCTCTGTATCTGTACAAACAGGCTGAGGCCCAGCACGCAGCAACGGACGCAGAATTTAGATCGATCAGCTTTTAGTACCACCTCGTACGTGATGGACGGACTGACATTACGTGAACCAAAACTAACGAAAAAAACTAATCGCGAGACGAAATCAAGAATATCACCTTGTTTTATTAGTAGGTATATATATAGGTATATAGAGGTATAGATATAGATATAGATATAGATATAGATAGGACGATCAGTTGTTTCTAGATTAAACATTGTTCACATGTCAAATCTACTTGTTGCTATATTTCAAAATGTAGGGAAAACATATAGGAAGGTCATATTATCATGGAATGTGCTCACGAGTGATAGCTAAATTTGCAAATAATGTGATTGAAGTATGGGATTTAGACCTCATAAGACAAATACTAACAGTTTATCATAGCTTAAACACTTTCTGACCATCAGGTGTAACTAAAACTCTCAAGATAGAGTGGCAGTATCATGATTATTATATTGTAGAGGCCAAGCTAAGAGAACAAATCTGTCATATTGTCGTAATAATGTTCAACTTACTATAAAACATAGTTACATTGGCAATGGTTTAAAACTACTTCTTTGATTACTAATATTAATATTGTTTACGAAAAGTGAACTTAGCCGCAAATTCGGTTTCTTAAATGTTTCATCACGCAATTTTAAATAAATATCCGTACAATTCAAAAAAGTGTTAAGGACATTTAATAATGTTAAAACATTAAAAAATAAGCTTGTGGCATTTATTGGAAATTGTACATGAAACATAAAATTTTATTCGCATAATTGTAGCAAAAATATTTCATTCATTTTTTGAAAATGAAAAATGTGACACTTTTGAAAAATGTTCCTTCCATTTATTAAAAAATAGGAAATGTAAAAGTTCTCTGAGCATAATAAGTTCCTACCATTAAAAATCATTAGATTTAAAAATATTCACAACTTTAAAAAATATGTTCATGAAGTTAGTATGATGGCCTCTTGCTGATAGAGGTTTGTCCGTTTGTGCATTTACTTTCGTTTTAACATATTTTCTCTCCCAGATTGGCTGGGTATTTTTTTCCTTGGGAGGCTAAGTTTTGGACTTCTATGTTTTGCTTATTTTTTTATTTGTAACGACCTTAGGCCTATGATTTCCTCTGAGTTTTTTTATCTGGTTTTCTAGTGATGACAGTGGCTTCATGCTTATCGGTATTTTTACTAATAGCATTTGAATTACCAAATACATTCTCAAATACCATAGGCGTGACATCTCTTGTCCCAAGCTCAATGGATGAATTCATCTTAGATGACATATAAAAACTTGAGAAACACAGATTGTTGGCATGAGATTCATGCAACCATTGCTTTAGCTAGTCGTGAATATGGGCCTCACCCATGCTAGATATTGTCTTCTAGAGGGGCAGGTAAGAGACACCATGCAAAAAGGTATGTAAAAAAGTTTTCAATAAATTCCTAGCGTTCAAAAAAAATGTTCGTGATATGTAAAAATATCCACATGTTTAATAAAGATTTCATGAAGTTACTATAATGGCCTCATGCAGCCTGCAAGCAACATAGTGGATGTGGCATGTATTATATCATAACAGCAATAGTGGCGGGATGGCCAACATTTTTGGGCTTGTAAGCATAAGTTCCATCAAACCGTCTTTTAGTCGATCTAACAAACAATACGTGTCAGATGATTACTATCACCTCGCACGTGGTCGAAGCGTGAGTGTAGAGAACTGAGTATAAAAGATAGGCTCGTTTACAACCAAAGAGTGACAAACGAAAAATGGGAGGAAGAACAATTTATCATATAATTTTAGGTAGATAAATTAAAAAGGTAGATATTATATTATTTCCTTATTGATTTTTCTTCCAAAAAGAAATGGTCTAATCACGACAGTCATCTCATTCCAACCATTAGTTTCCTCGTTAACGGCAAAAACTTCAAGTAGACACTCTATCGGAGACATCTCTTCCATTTAACCTAGTTAGGTCCCTTCACTAGTGTCACCGATCCTTCCCATTTCACTTTTTCTCTTTGTTGTTGATCGTGTATCATCTTCCTCCTAGGTACTTGTTCACAGGGAAAAGTTGCATTATATGCAAAGTTCATTAACATGTTTGTAATTTCAACACTCATCATTCTTTTTTAGTGAAATATTGGACATGTAAAAGGAATAACAAATAAATTCATCGATTTTCAGAAGTTGTTAGTAATGGACCACCCTCTTGCCTTCGCGTAGTAATATACACCATGGTGAGCTAGGGTTTACAATTGTTGCGTGTCAACTTTGTTCTCGCTAGTTAGCAAACGTCATAGCAAAGGGAATGTGATGGAAGTATGACATTCAGACCTCACACAAACATTGACTGTTCTATCATAGCATACATGCTTTCTCACAACCGGGTGTAACTGAAAGTCTTAAGATAGAGGAGGCCATGGTGAAAATGTCCCCATATAAGGTTCCCAGACTATACGTAGAACATATAGGAAAGTTAGTTGCCTCTAGAACAAACATTATTCACATGTCAAATCATGTTGCTGCTATATTTCGAAATGTAGGGAGAACATATCAGAACGAAAGTCATGTTATCATGGAATGTGCTCTCGATTGATAGCTAACTTCGCATATAATGTGATGGTAGTATGGGATTTATACCTCATCAGACAAACAATGACAATTCTATCATAGCTTAAATGCTTTCTGACCATCAGGTGTAACTGGAACTCTTAAGATAGAGTGGCAGTATCATGATTGTTATATTGTAGAGAACAAGCGAAGAGAAGAAATTTGTCATAATGTCGTAATATTGTTTAACTTTAGCGCTAAAAAACATAGTTACATTTGTATTGGTTTGAAACTACTTCTTTGATTACTAATACTAATATTGTTCATGAAAGGTGGGCTTAGCCGCTAGTTTGCTTTCTTAAATGTTTGTTCACGTAATTTTAAATAAATGTTCTACAATTGAAAAAAATGATAATGACATTTAATAAATGTTCAAACATTCAAAAAATAAGTTCATGGCATTTATTAGAAATTGTTCATTGAATGAAAATTTTGTTCACATAATTGTACCGAAAATATTTCATTCAATTTTTTATGAAATTTAAAAAATGTCCACACATTTAAAAAATATTCCTCCCATTTATTGAAAAAACAAGAAATGTAAAATTTTTCTAAGCGTAATATTTGAATAAGTTCCTACCATTAAAAACTCATTATATTTAAAAGTAGTGAATTTTTAATAAATATGTTCATGAAGTTAGTATGATGGCCTCCTACTAATTGAGGTTGTTTTGTTTGTGTATTTACTTCCTTTTTATGGACATGTTCTCGAACAAGCTGACTCGGTATTCTTCTCCTTCGGAGGCTTTGCAGTTGTAGGCTTCTTTGTTTTTGTTATTTTTCTCTCTTTAAGGACTTTAGGCCTATGAATTCCTCTTAGGTTTTTTATCTGCTTTTCTAGTGAAGTCAGTGCCTTCATGATAACCTGCATCATTATAAGTAGCACGTGCATTACCATATACATTCTCAAATGCTATAGGTGTGACATCTCTTGTCCCTAGCTCAATGGATGAATTCAACTTAGATGACATATAAAAACTTGAGAAACATAGATTTTATTCATGATTTTTTTACTGGACCATCTTTGTAAGGCAACCTTTCCTTTTATCCCAGCAGTAAATTCTATAATCCCTTCATTTTCTCTTGATTGAGTTTATGCATGGAGGCTATCTCTGTTCTTTTTTCACAACTGCTGGATGTAGAAGATGCTTTTTTTATTGGACCATCTTTGTAACACAACTTTTGCTCTTATCCTGGTCGTCAATTCTAAGATCGAACAATTCAATTAATATTGGTGATGTGGATTAATGAGACAGTTACAAAGGTAGTAAATATATATAAGATATAATATTGCAGTTTTAAGTGTGAAGTCAAGCGACCTATCCAAAATTATCAAAACAAGATAGGTGGTGCCGGGAAAATGTATATTCACATTGTTGTACAAATGTAATGGACCAGCATTTGCATCATCAGCATGAAATAATTCAACTTCCTGAAGAGTACAAGTAGATAAGAGAATTTCATAAGCATATCTTTTATGTCACAAAGCATATCTTGATTACCAAAGTTGACCATACAAATGTATCATTGCTAAAGAGAGATTTCGTGAGTAGTCAAAGTCCAAGAATAGTAGTCCTGCAAAAAAAAAGTCCAAGTATACTATGCCGGTAATAGAAGGATTTGTACTACTAATTTAATTGTACAGTAATTATGATATGATGCCTAGGACCTGACTCGTACATTTATGTACACGTAAATTGTTGGAAATATGCCCTAGAGGCAATAATAAATAGGTTATTATTATATTTCCTTGTTCATGATAAACCGTTTATTATCCATGCTAGAATTGTATTGATAGGAAACTCAGATACATGTGTGGATACATAGACAACATCATGTCCCTAGTAAGCCTCTAGTTAACTAGCTCGTTGATCAATAGATGGTTACGGTTTTCTGGCCATGGACATTGGATGTCATTGATAACGGGATCACATCATTAGAAGAATGATGTGATGGACAAGACCCAATCCTAAGCCTAGCACAAAGATCGTGTAGTTCGTATGCTAAAGCTTTTCTAATGTCAAGTATCATTTCCTTAGACCATGAGATTGTGCAACTCCCGGATACCGTAGGAATGCTTTGGGTGTGCCAAACGTCACAACATAACTGGGTGGCTATAAAGGTACACCACAGGTATCTCCGAAAGTATCTGTTGGGTTGGCATGAATCGAGACTGGGATTTGTCACTCCGTGTAAACGGAGAGGTATCTCTGGGGCCACTCGGTAGGACATCATCAATGTGCACAATGTGATCAAGGAGTTGATCACGGGATGATGTGTTACGGAACGAGTAAAGAGACTTGCCGGTAACGAGATTGAACAAGGTATAGGGATACCGACGATCGAATCTCGGGCAAGTACAATACCGCTAGACAAAGGGAATTGTATACGGGATTGATCGAATCCTCGACATCGTGGTTCATCCGATGAGATCATCGTGGAACATGTGGGAACCAACATGGGTATCCAGATCCTGCTGTTGGTTATTGACTGGAGAACGTCTCGGTCATGTCTGCATGCTTCCCGAACCCGTAGGGTCTACACACTTAAGGTTCGATGATGCTATAGTTATAAAGGAAGTTAGTATGTGGTTACCGAATGTTGTTCGGAGTCCCGGATTAGATCCCGGACGTCACGAGGAGTTCCGGAATGGTCCGGAGGTAAAGATTTATATATGGGAAGTCCTGTTTTGGTCACCGAAAGGGTTTCGGGTTTTATTGGTAACGTACCGGGACCACCAGGAGGGTGCAGGGGGTCCACCAAGTGGGACCATCGGCCCCGGAGGGCTGCATGGGTCACATGTGGGAGGGGACCAGCCCCAGGTGGGCTGGTGCGCCCCCCTCAAGGGCCCAAGGCGCCTAGGGTTTGGGGGAACCCTAGAAGGGGGCGCCCCCCCTTGCCTTGGGGGGCAAGCCAACCCCTCCTGGCCGCCGCCCCCTCCTCAGATGGGATCTGAGGGGGCCGGCCCCACTCTCCCTTGCCCCTATATATATGAAGGGGGTGGGAGGGCAACCGCACCCATGTGCTGGCGCAGCCCTCCCCCTCTCCCGAGTTCTTCTCCTCTCCCGCGGTGCTTGGCGAAGCCCTGCAGGATTGCCATGCTCCTCCACCACCACCACGCCGTTGTGCTGCTGCTGGATGGAGTCTTCCTCAACCTCTCCCTCTCTCCTTGCTGGATCAAGGCATGGGAGACGTCACAGGGCTGTACGTGTGTTGAACGCGGAGGTGCCGTCCGTTCGGCACTTGGTCATCGGTGATTTGGATCACGGCGAGTACGACTCCATCAACCCCGTTCACTTGAACGCTTCCGCTTAGCGATCTACAAGGGTATGTAGATGCACTCTCCTTCCCCTCGTTGCTGGTTTCTCCATAGATAGATCTTGGTGATACGTAGGAAAATTTTGAATTTCTGCTACGTTCCCCAACATAAATGACCTGCTAAAAAAAGAATGGGTACACCTAGCAAAAAGGGTGTTCTGTACTAATGCCTTCAATAACATAGATCTTACCTATAGGATTTTTTAAAAATATTTCTTAATTTATTCATGATATTTGAAAATTGTCCACAAGTTACATTGTGCCCCTCACATTTTTTTAGCAAAACATGAAATGCACAAATTTAGTTTGCATAATATTTCATTAAATTCCTACCATTAAAAAAAGTTCATGAGATGTAAAATGTTATTCACACAATTGTACAAAAACTATATAATTCAAAAAATTGTTTATGAAATATTTAAAATGTCCACACCTTTAAAAAACATTTCTCCCATTTTTTAAGAAAACATAAATTAAATGTAAAAGTTTATCAGCGTAAAAATTCGATCCCACATATATTCAGCCATATCTCCAACCTGGATGAAACCCTAGCTGCACTCCAGTCCACACCCCTCCCCTCCACTTCCCTCCGCCCACAAGCTTACTTCGTGCGATCTCTGTCCGTCTTCGACATGGCAGGTAGCGGATCCGAGTCTTATACCTCCTGATTCTTTGACTGTTGGGAACTCGTCCCACGAGACCCCGAGGAGGAGATGGCGGTCTGCGTTGCGCTGCGCCACTCACGGGAGGAGTCTGCCCAACAACGGTCGGACTCGATCCAGCGGGAATCCATTGCGTCTGCCCAAATGACGCATGGATCCGACGAGAGGCGCTTTGTCGTTGCCTCGTCGAAGGCAGTGCAGTCCGTCTGCCGTATGAACACCGTGGCGGAGGTGCTTATCAATTTGGTACCAACTTAACATTTCTATAAATAGAAGGTTAGGTGGAATGCGTACCAGATGTGATAGTTTCTTCTTCTTTAGAAAAAGATGTGTTAGTTTAGGTGGTTAAAGATGCTGGGTTGCCTTAATTTTGTAGTAGTGAGCCTCAATGCGCATGACTAGGATTCTAAGAGAAAGACATCAGAAAAGTTTCGGAGATGACGGAAAAGTTCGGGAGAGAAAACCGAAAGTGTTTTGGAGAAAAACAAAAATGTTTCGGAATAAAACAATCATACAAAAAATGTTTCAGAGAGTATCCAAAATAATATTAGAGGGTGGCGGAAATGATCTGGGACCTTCCGGAATTTTTCAGAAGAAAAAGTCACGGAAAACATCTTGTCCCAGCGTGAGGGGACAAGATCCCACGAAACGTGGGGGTTGTTTTTGGGCTGTTTTGGGGGCGCCCCCTTTAGGGGGCAGCGCCTTGTGACTGGATAAAGTTGTTGCCCCCCCCATGGTGGTGGGCAGCCCTCACAAATGGTGGAGCTGGTTGGGTGGGGGTGGGGGTAAAATTTCGTGTTTTGACCCTTTTAGAGAAGTTGTCCGAGATCTGACCCTAGTTTGCAAAAAATACAGGATCTGACCCTTTTCCTACTAACAAAGGACAGGGCGGTAGGGGGTAACATCCTACCGCCAAGGTCCCTGGCGGTAGGGTTGCATGCCCTACCGCAAAAGAATCTAAGTTTCAGACACAGTGTGTGTGCGCACCTACCGCCGGGCACCTTGGCGGTAGGGTTACACATGCTACCGCCATCCCCTGTGACGGTAAGGATGCATTGCGCTGACGTGGTCAAGTTCCTTACCGCCTGGGGCCTTGGCGGTAGGCTGCTCTACCCTACCGTCATACCCCCTGGCGGTAGGAAAAGGGTCAGATCCTGAAATTTTTGCAAACTAGGGTCAGATCTCGAACAACTTCTCCAAAAGGGTCAAAAAAACGAAATTTATCCATGGTGGGGCCCCATGTTGGGGCACCATGGACAAGGGAACATGTTTTCCCCTTGTTCTGTGGGAACATGTTTTCCTCTTGTTTTGTTGGTGCATGTTTTGTGGGCTGAATTTAAGCCCCTCCTCCTCCCCATCCACCACTATATGAGGAGTAGGAGAGGAGCTCTCCAACTCGCTCGAACTCTCTAAAAAAATGGCATGCATGATCTTCCTTTCTTTCTCCCTCACACGAAATAGTCTTGTACAGCCGCAAGGTTGTCTAGTTTCTGCTAGGGATTAGTTCTGGGCACCGAAGCCCTGCTGCATAGGTGACACCGTATGTTTGCAACCAAGTAGAGAGGTCATATATTCGATATTATGTTCGTGGGGCCTCCCGAAGGGCTGTCCGGGGGACCGTGTGAGAAATTGTTGGAAGGCCTCCAGAAGGGCTGTCCGAGGAAGAAAATCGTCACCGTTGGGAGGATGTAAATTCCTAGTTGCGGGGATCTGCACCAACGATCTTCATCGACTCTACTTCCGCAGCGCTATGAGTCGGTAACCATCAGATCAAACCTTGTATGCATCTTCAGAGTGGTCCTGGGCTGGTGCTTAGGTCTGACTTTTTTGTTTCTGTCACGATACCCTACAATTACGTCCTTATCCATGTTTGTCCAAAAAAAGGTCTAATCACGGAAGCCATCTCATTCCAATCATCTGTTTTCTCGTTGATGGAAAAATCTTCAAGTAGAGACTCTATCTGCGACAAGTTTTCCATCCAACCTAGATTGGTCTCTTCACTTAGTGTCGCCGCCACATCCCATTTCAGTTCTTTTCTTTGCTATTGATCTTGGAGAGAATTCCTTATTTAACACCGTGCTTAAATTTTATGCCCTATTTGACATCGACAAATTATTTCTTACCTATCTAATAACGATTCTAAATCTTATGCCTTTTATGACATTTCTGTCCATTTTAAGCCTCAGTGACACATGAAAAGACTTTTTTGCCCCTCATATGGTATGTTTATGCACACGCATGCTGTTGTGTGTGCGCGCGCCCGCGCGTGTGTGGTGGAGAGGGGGGGGGGGCGTGTGTGCTGCTGCATGTATGTGTGCGCGTGTTCACGTGCTACTGCGTGTTCGTGTGCGCTGCTGTGTGCGTGTGTGCTGCTCTGTGTGTGCGTGTGTTAGAGTAATCCAAGCATATGTGTTATAGTTTGAGAAGTACTCGTACATAGAGTCATTTTAGGATTAGTAAAGGATTATCAGCGTTGCCGGTTAATTAGATTTGGAAAATCACTAGTAATCCAGCTGGGACGTATACGTGGTAGTACTCCAGAGTCCTATTCGTGTTAGTACTAAGGCAAGCCCTACTGGCTTAGTTAGCTTTGGGTGTGTGCGTTCCGTCTAGGTCTAGGTTTATTTTGAGTCACTTTTTCGTGCACGGTTTATATGGTCCGATTTGTAGCACAGAGAAAACGAGAAAATAAAGATAAATGAGGGCACAACAATGACCCTTGGCTATCAGTTTTTCGTACGCAGGTGTTCGTCTCAATTGATGTGATCGATCGTGTGGCGAATTTCCAACAGCGCGTGCGTGTGTATTACTGTGTGTGTGCGTGTTGCTGTGTGTGTGCTATTGTCGCTGCTTGTGTGTGCACTACTGCCCCGCACTGCCCGCACAAACACACACCACATGAAGGGCAAAAAGGTCTTTTCAGATGTCATGTAGGCTTAAAATGGATGAAAGTGTTATAAAGGGCATAAAATTTAAACTCGCTGTTAGATAGGGAAGAAAAAAATTCCAATGTTAAATAAGGAAATGAAATTTAAGATAGTGTTAAATAAGGAATTGTTTCTTGATCTTGTATAATCTTCCTCCTAGGTACTTCTTCAAAAGTAAAAGTTGCATTATATGCAAAGTTAGCTAACATGTTGTAACTTCAACACTCGTCAGTCCTTTTTAAGAAAATTTTGGACATATAAAAGGAATAATAAATAAATTCGCAAATTTTCCAAAAGTTGTGAGTAATGGAAACAGAATATACGTAGAACATATAGGAAAGTTAGTTGTTTCTAGAACAAACTTTGTTCACATGTCAAACCCCCTTGTTGCTATATTTAGAAATGTAGGGAGAACATATCAGAACGAAGGTCATATTATCATGGAATGTGCTGTCGGTTGACAGCTAACTTTGCATATAATTTGATGGAAGTATGGGATTTACCTGATCAGACAAACATTGACAGTTCAATCATAGCTTAAACACTTTCTGACCCTCAGGTATAACTGAAACTCTTAAGATAGAGTGGCAGCATCATGATTGTTATATTGTAGAGGACAAGCAAATAGAAGAAATTTGTCATAATGTCGTAACAATGTACAACTTTAGCACTATAAAAACATAGTTACATTTGTATTGGTTTAAAACTACTTCTTCGGTTACTAATACTAATGTTGTTCACTAAAGGTGAACTTAGCTACTAGTTTTCTTTCTTAAATCTTTGTTGATGTAATTTTAAATAAATGTTTGTACAATTCAAAAAACTGATACTGACATTTAATAAATATTCAAACATTCAAAAAATAAGTTCATGGCATTTATTAGAAATTGTTTATCAAATGTAAAATTTTATTCACATAATAGTACCAAAAATATTTCATTCAATTTTTTCTGTAATTTAGAAAATGTCCACACATTTGAAAAATGTTCCTCCCATTTATTAAAAAACAAGAAATGTAAAAAAATTCTGAGCGTAATATTTGAATAAGTTCCTACCATTAAAAATCATTATATTTAAAAATAGTGAAAATTTTAATATATACATTCATGAAGTTAGTATAATGGCCTCCTTCTGATAGAGGTTGGTTTGTTTGTGCATTTTGTTCCTTTTTACGGACATATTTTCTCTCACAAGTTGACTGGGTATTCGTCTCCCTGGGAGGCTTTGCAGTTGAAGACTTATGTGTTTTTGTTATTTTTCTTTCTTTAAGGAACTTAGGTCTATGATTTCCTCTTAGGTTTTTTATCTACTTTTCTAGTGAAGCCAGTGCCTTCATGATAACCATCATCATTATTAGTAGTATGTGGATTACCATATAGATTCTCAAATAGCATAGGGGTGACATCTCTTGTTCCCATCTCAGTGGATGAATTCGTCTTAGATGACATATAAAAACTTGAGAAACATAGATTGTTGTCATGAATTCTTTACTGTACCATCTTTGTAAAAGCAACATTTCCTTTATCCTAGCAATAAATTATATAATCTCGTTTTCCCTTGACTGAGTTTATGCATTGAGGCTTCTTTGTTCTTTTATCACAACTGCTGGATGTGGAAGATGCTTTTTTATTGGCCATCTTTGTAACGCAACTTTTCCTCTTATCCTGGTCGTAAATTCTACGATCGAACAATTCAATTAATACTGATTATGTGGGTTAATGAGACAATAAGAAAGGTGCCTCCAATTAGTAAATATATATAAGATATAAGATTGCAGCTTTAAGTGTGAACTCAGGCGGCCTATCCAAAATTATCAAAACAAGATGGGTGGTGCTGGGAAAAATGTATATTCACTTTGTTGGACAAATGTAATGGACCAACATTTGCATCATCAGAATAAAAAAAATCAACTTCTTGAAGAGGTACCAGTACATAAGACCAACTCATAAGCATATCTTTTATGTCGCATAAGATATCTTGATTACCAATGCTGACCATACAAGTGTATCATTGCTAAAGAGAGATTTCCTGAGTAGTCAAAGTCCAAGTATAGTATGTCGGTAATAGTAAGGATTTGTACTACTAATTTGAGTGTACAGAAAGTGTCATATGGTGCCAGCTGAAAAAAGGATGGATACACCTAGCAAAAAGGATGGATAACATAGAGCTTACCAATAGAATTTTTTAAAAATTATTTCTTAATTTATTTCATGATATTTAAAAATTTACACAAGTTTACATTGTGTTCCTTGCATTTTTTAACAAAACATGAAATGTAAAAATTTAGTTTGCATAATATTTCATGAAATTCATACCATTAAAAAATGTTATTCGCGTAATTGTACAAAAACTATATAATTTGAAAAAATGTTTATGAAATATTTAGATTGTCCACACCTTTACAAAACCTTCTTCCCATTTTTTAAGAAAACATGAATTAAGTGTAAAAGTTTGTCAGCGTAAATATTCGCTCTCACATATATTCAACCCTATCTGCACTCGGATGAAACCCTAGCCGCACTCCACTCCACTCCCCTCCACTTCCCACCACCCACAAGCTTATTACTTCCTGCGAGGCGCGCCCACCCCCCTAGGGCGCGCCCTCCACCCTCGTGGGCCCCACGTTGCTCCACCGACGTACTCCTTCCTTCTATATATACCTACGTACCCCCAAACGATCAGATACGGAGCCAAAAACCTAATTCCACCGCCGCAACCTTCTGTACCCACAAGATCCCATCTTGGGGCCTGTTCCGGAGCTCCGCCGGAGGGGGCATCCATCACGGAGGGCTTCTACATCATCACCATAGCCTCTCTGATGAAGTGTGAGTAGTTTACCTCAGACCTTCGGGTCCATAGTTAGTAGCTAGATGGCTTCTTCTCTCTTTTTGGATCTCAATACAATGTTCTCCCCCTCTCTCGTGGAGATCTATTCGATGTAATCTTCTTTTTGCGGTGTGTTTGTTGAGATCGATGAATTGTGGGTTTATGATCAAGATTATCTATGAACAATATTTGAATCTTCTCTGAATTCTTTTATGTATGATTGGTTATCTTTGCAAGTCTCTTCGAATTATCAGTTTGGTTTGGCCTACTAGATTGATCTTTCTTGCAATGGGAGAAGTGCTTAGCTTTGGGTTCAATCTTGCGGTGTCCTTTCCCAGTGACAGTAGGGGCAGCAAGGCACGTATTGTATTGTTGCCATCGAGGATAACAAGATGGGGTTTTTATCATATTGCATGAATTTATCCCTCTACATCATGTCATCTTACTTAAGGCGTTACTCTGTTTTCTTGAACTTAATACTCTAGATGCGTGCTAGATAGGGGTTGATGAGTGGAGTAATAGTAGTAGATGCAGGCAGGAGTCGGTCTACTTGTCTCGGACGTGATGCCTATATACATGATCATACCTAGATACTCTCATAACTATGCTCAATTCTGTCAATTGCTCAAAAGTAATTCGCTCACCCACCATAAAATACTTATGCTCTTGAGAGAAGCCACTAGTGAAATCTATGGCCCCCGGGTCTGTATTCATCATATCAATCTTCCTACACTTTATTATTGCCTTTGCTTTTTTACTTTGCTTTTATTTTACTTTGCATCTTTATCACAAAAATACCAAAAATAGTATCTATCATATCTATCAGATCTCACTCTCGTAAGTGACCGTGAAGGGATTGACAACCCCTTATCGCGTTGGTTGCGAGGAGTTATTTGCTTTGTGCAGGTACGAGGGACTCGCGCGTAGCCTCCTACTGGATTGATACCTTGGTTCTCAAAAACTCAGGGAACTACTTACGCTACTTTGCTGCATCATCCTTTCCTCTTCAAGGAAATCCAACGCAATGCTCAAGAGGTAGCAGCCGGGAAGCCATTCGGTCCAGGGGTCTTCGTAGGGAACATTTGAAACAGTGCGTCCTTAACTTCTTCTTTGCTATAAGTGGCATTTAGTCGTGCATTCATGTTACTGTCCCCACGCACAGGTATATGGGACAGAACTTCCTCCATGCTAATGGTGCCCTCGGATGTGTAAAGATTAGCATAAAACTTCGTAGCCATACCCTCTAACTCATGTCGATCCGTGCACACAGTACCATCACTTTGGGACAGCTGAGCTATCGAGTTCTTTGAGCGCCGGGCACTTGCTTTCTTTTGAAAAAACTTCGTATTGATGTCCCCCCTCAGACAACCAAGAGTTGCGAGAGTGCTGCCTTGCCATGATCTTTTCTCTGTACGCTAGTTCGACCATGCGATCTTCTACTCTTTTATCTTCTTGGCTCGGCCCCGTACGCAACGGGTCTGCACGCAACAAGGCTAGCTGCCTTCGGAGTGAACGTAGTTCTTCACGTACAGAACCAAAGGTATGTCTACCCCAATGCGATAACGAAACCGCAACTGTGTTGAGCTTGTTAGCTAGGTCGCTACGGACCCAGCCGGTCCCTCGCCGTTCCACACATCTGCCACTGCGTCCTTAAAGCTGTCATTTGTCTCCCATGCACACTCATATCGGAACGGCTTCTTCTTCACCTATCTAGGGTTAACACTATCGAGCTCATTCATCAACAGAATGGGACTATGGTTACTTTTTGCCGCTGTCATGTGCTCCACACTAGCAAAAGGGAAGAGGCTCGACCAAGAAGGCGAAGCCAAAGCCCTGTCCAGCCTGACCCTGCAAAACTGTCCACCCGTGACTCTTTTTTGAAAGGTCCAGTCAAGGCCTTTATACCCTAAATCTGCCAGGCCACACACATCCACTGCTTCCCTAAACCCCGCGATTTTAGAGCCATCGCGAGTGTTTGGCCCCAGCTGTTCCTCTTGATGGAGAATTTCATTGAAATCACCAATACAAACCCATGGCAGTGTACTCTCTCCTCGTAACCTTTTCATCATTTCCCACGTTTTATATCTCAGGCTCCTGTTGGCCTCCCCATAGAAACATGTAAGGCGCCACTGATCAACACCTGGTTGAGAGATCCAGGAGTCTATATGATACTGTGAAAATTTCTTTATTGTCAACTGAACATATGATTTCCAGAAAATACAAAGCCCACCACTTATTCCGCTACTAGCTACTGCAAAACTACCTTGAAAACCTAAAGAAGCCGCCAAACCCTCCACTCGGTTCTTCGCTATTTGGGTCTCCACAATGCAAAGTACCGATGGCGCACTAGCCTCCACCAGGTCGCGGAGCTCGCGTACTGTCGCTGGATCGCCAATCCCACGACAGTTCCAGCATAAGGTTCTCATCAGGCCCGACGGTCCTCCTCGAAGGAGGCCGCCTCTTCTGTATTATCAACCACATCTCCCTCCTCTCCTTCCTGACGCCTCCTCTTGACAATTGGGTTCTTCTCCGGGGTGGAGATCATAGCACTTGTACTCGCCGATGGTGTCGCACCTTTTATCATCAGAACAGTACCAGCCACCCTTCCAGCTAAGTTATTGAGCTGATGTCCCCTGATGTTAACTGATCCGTCGGCTGCGACCAATCTCTTCGGAGCTCCCTTCTCATCTCCCCCTCCATACCCACCGCCCAAACAGTCCACCTCCATCCGCTGAGCTTCTCCAGAGAAACCCCGATCTTCTAGGACTCCTCTCCCTCTTCCACCCATCGGGCCTCTGCCCCTCTACCCCCCTGTTGCTTCTGCCTGCATCCCTCCCTCCACCTCTCCCTCCTCCATCTCCTCTACCTCGTCCCCCTATCCCATGAGCTGATGGCACCTCCGGCTCCCATAGCAGCCACTCACCCCACTCAAAAGTGTTTGGGTCGTGCACCCCATCGCCACATTCATCCGCGAGGTGGCCCATCTTTCCACAAGCAAAACAAAAGGCTGGCAGCTTCTCATAATAGACACTATATCTCTTATATTACTTTAGTGTTATTGGAACAAAACGGACCAGTGGTGTATTGACATCAACATAAACCCTGACCCACAGGGTACTCGCTGGGTTGATTCTTCCCTCATTCATGATCACCATGAAGGGTGGATCGCCAACCTTGGCTGCTACCTTCTCCGCAAGCTCTCTCCTTCTAGTGAGTCCATCAGGCAAGCCCTTCACTCTAGCCCAGACCGGGATTTTGTTTAGTTTCTATCCCTTCACCTCTGAAAAACCATCATACTCCTGGATCACCACCGGTGCCTTTCTAAACAACCCCCTACCTCGTGCCCACCTCCTTTCTTTCTTGACGTAGGGTCCAAGTCTCCTGGATCATATTCGGTGAGAAAATCCACTAGTAGAAAACCGGCCTATTTTCCCGGTTCATAAGGGCTTTTTGTCCCGGTTCCTGAACCGGGACTAAAGGGTTGTTACTAATGCCCTGACCCTTTAGTCCCGGTTCAAACCAGAACCGGGACAGATGGGCCTCCACGTGGCCTGCGCGCTGATCCTAGGCAGGAGGGCCTTTGGTCCCGGTTGGTGGCACCAACCGGGACCAATAGGCATCCACGCGTTAGCATTTCTGTGGCTGGGGTTTTTGTTTTTTAAAGGGGCTTGTTTAGGGGTTTTGGGGGGGTTAATTTAGTTTGTTATTAGCTAGCTAATAGAGAGAAGTGTCCTCTCTTATATCTCCGTGCTTGGTTTATACGCTATGCTATGCCTAAACATGGCTTAGATTGAAGTGAAGGCAACATATGTGGTTCATGTCGAAAGTAATACTAATTAATCCTAACTTGATCAAGTTTGGATTATACTACTTTCGACATGCACCACATGCATGTTGCCTTCAATTCAATCCAATCCATATGTTCATTTCACCCACAGATATATAATAACTCTTCATGCTCACATCATGCATCATCATAATAATAAGTCCTACTAATCATCATGATAGAACTTCTACTCGTTATTAATAACAAGTCATACGATCATCATCCTCACAGTCATCGAACCAACCCTACTTAATTGTTCTTAGCACATGATCATCAGTATTAGGTAGGACCTAAATACCCTCTTTAAGGTAAAATAGCATAAAACAGTATAGACCCTGACTCTCCATTATGGAGAATGGAGATCATCCTGTCTCCAATTCTTGCGCCGCGCTTCCTTTTGCGTCCAAGAACCTCTTTACGAGTGTCCATACATTTTTTTCCATTCTCTGATTTGCATGTCTCCACTTCTTTTAGAAATCCGGTATGACAGTTGAGATTCGTAGGATGACCTGGATATATGTTCAAAACATCAAGGCGACCATGCTCATACATCAGATGAGGCACACAATCCTCCGGGATTATCTGTTGAAGAACATAGTAATAACTTCATAGTTAGCAATGAAGTACTAGTTTTATATAGAAGTATGCAAAAGATGCACGTATGTCATAATAGTAAAAAGTCTTACCAGGGTATCTCCATAGTAGTTACCGTAGTTCAACACGTGCACTAGTGGCACGTATTGACCATAATGTTGAGGAGTTCGATTGTAGATATTGTAATTCTCAAGATCATTACAAAATCCAACCAGATGATTTTTCTCCTTGTAAGTTAACTCAGAGCCATCGGTGTAGTAAGTTCTATCTACCATCCTCTGCACATTCTTTGATACTTCAAAATAAGCTATCAATGGAAATAAGCTGTCAACTATTTTGAAATGAACAATATAAATTAGTTAATAATTAACTATGTTTGAGAAACTCACATCGCGGTAGAACTGGAGGCGTATCAACAAGGACCCAAATGTCCATATTGTCTTGCTCGATTTCAGGATCATCAAGATCCATGGTGACAAGCATACCCTCATCAAAACCATACAATTTGCAAAATGCTTCCCAATTTTTGCAACCAAAATGGGTTATGCTCTCAGCATTATACAACTTTACTTCAAAATCCACATCATGATGGGTCCTTAGGTGAATTTTCTTCGTTTCAAAATTTTCATGGTCTTCAAAATCCATCCTCTCCAAGACATAGCGTCTTGGATGGCATGGGATAAACTATACTCGAATTGTAAAAGATGAAAATTACACGTTGAAATAGTTGAAGTCATGCTTAATTATGAAAAAAAACACTTGTCGTCGTTGCGTACCGTTTCAACTTTGAAGGTCTCCTCGAGCTTAATGCTGAAGCGCCGATCATCGTCCAGGTGAGGCATGTCACACAGACCTCGATCGTCGTGGCACCAGTCGCACTCCCCCGGGAGACTTCCGTCGTCTGATGATGACATTTCCTACGTTCATAATTCAAAAATTAAACATGTACAATTCTATATATATATATATATATATATATATATATATATATATATATATATATATATATATATATATATATAATATTGCATAGTGCTCTCCAATTTGAGCATTCAATAAGAAAAATCAAATCGCAAAATAAAGTAGTATTCAAATTAGGATGCATTCAATTATAAGATAAACTACATCATCTCCATGTGTCTGTACATCGTCAAATATTATCACTAATACACGTCGAATACTATCATACATATCGCCAGTACAGCTAGAACTGTAGCGCCCGACGGGTATCGGCGCGGGCGGTGGACACCCAAAGGGAAGGAACCATCACAGGATCATAGCTCCAGTGAGTCCCTGAAGAACCTGCTAGGTATTCTCGAACCTGCCCTCCAACGCAACCATGTAGCGACGGACGTGCTGGTCCTCCTCGCTGACACGGTGATGTACCACCTCCGCGGTGTCCGGAAGCCTCGGCACCGTCACTGGCCCACGCGACCGCCACCAAACAAGGATCGGGTCAACGACGGGCTGGCTCCTCACCAAGCTACGCCCCCCGGAAGGTAGCGCCTCCCATTACCACCCCGGCGGAGCCCAGTCCCGGACATGGCCCATCTGGTCAAGCAGGTGTCGTCCTCCGCCGACTCGATGACGAGGATGCGGGATAGGCATCGTCCACGTCGATGCGGGAATAATTGCTTTAACTAAAAAAATAAACTAGTTCTATTAATTTTCTTGCTAAAAATAAACTACTTTTATAGTAAAATAAACCAGTTTTATTAAATCAACTAGTTCAACTACTAAGCACTTACTATAAATAGAATAAAGTAGTACTTACTAAAAATAAACAAGTTTACCTAGTTCTATTATTTTTCTAACTAATTCCATTAAACACTTTCTAAGTAGTACTTCCTAAAAGGTATCGGGGAGGGGGTATATCGACAACGACATACCCGATAACAAAAATAAGAAGAGGAAGAAGAAGAAAAAATAGAGGAGAAGAAGAAAGGAATAGAGGAGGAGATCGAAGAAAAAAAAAGAAAAAAAGAGGAGAAGAAGAAGGAATAGAGGAGAAGATTCTTCTCCTCTATTCCTTCTTCTTCTTCTCTTTTTTTCTTCTTTTTCATCTTCTTATTTATTTATCCTCTTCTTCCTCTCCTCTTCTTCTTATTCTTCTTCTTCTCCTCCTTCTTCCTTTTCTTATTTTCCTTTTTTCTCTCCTTCTTTTTCTTATAAATATGAACATCTACATAAATGACTTTGATCATACATAATTTTCAGATTCCTACACAATATGAACATATACATAAATTGACAAAGAAAATTCTATGAACAAAAAAAATCATAAAAAATCTACGAACAAAATAACAACAGAAAAAAATCATAAAAAAATCTATGAACAAAATTACAATAGTAAAAAGTCATAAAAAATCTATGAACAAAATTACAACAGAAAAATTGACATATTCTTTGCATATGAACATACAAACATTTGCATATTCAACAATAATATTACCAAAAAATCTAAACTACACATCTAAATTAATACAACTAAATTAATTAACTACATATCCAAATTAATACAACTAGTGAGGCGGCCCTGGGTGCTGCGGCGCGGCAGCAGCGGCGGCGGCCATTACAGGGAGGAGGAGGAGGGGATCGGGGCGGCGCTCACTGTAGGGTGCGCGGCGACGGCGACGAGGAGGAAGGGCCGGCGGCGTCGGGGCAGGGGCGGCGTGGGACGGCGTCGGGGCGGGGCGGCGCGTCGGACGCAGGGCGACGACGGCGATGGTGAGGCAGACGGGCAGCCCGGCGGCGTCGCCGCGCGAGAAGGAGGAACAGAACGAAAAATTCACAAGTCCTGGTTATATAGACGGGGCATTGGTCCCGGTTCGTGGCAACAACCGGGACCAATGCCACCTTTAGTCCCGGTTGGCGCCACCAACCGGGACCAAAGGCCACTTTTCGGCAGCCCAAAGGGCGGGAAGCGGCGGCCTTTGGTCGCGGCCTTTGGTCCCGGTTGGTGCCACCAGCCGGGACTAAAG
The DNA here is from genome assembly GCA_032464435.1 of Aegilops umbellulata. Lineage (NCBI taxonomy): Eukaryota > Viridiplantae > Streptophyta > Magnoliopsida > Poales > Poaceae > Aegilops > Aegilops umbellulata. The sequence goes on along the minus strand of CP136056.1, from coordinate 533,343,346 downwards.
GGGGGCATTGGTCCCGGTTGGTGCCACGAACCGGGACCAAAGCACCCTTTAGTCCCGGTTGGTGGTGCCAACCGGGACCAAAAGCCTTGTGCTCCCCCGCGCCAAAACTTTAGTCCCACCTCGCTAGCCGAGGGAGCTCGAGACTGGTTTATAAGCGCTGCTGCGCCTTCCCTCTCGAGCTCCTCTCAAATGCAGGCTTTCGGGCCTAACCCTGTGCGCTGTGCCTGTGGGCCTACTGGGCCTCCTGCGGGCCTGAATCCTGGCCCATGGTAGGGTTTCTAGTCATATTCAGGTCGTGGGAGCCAAGTAGGTGGCACCTTGTTTTTTCTTTGTTGCTTTATTTATTTTATTTTGTTTCTACTTACAACAAATTACGTATTGTTGCTATTTTTTTTTCAGTTTTTTGTTTTGTTTTCTGCATTATTTATTTTCTTTTGTTTTTTGCTTTATTTTTTAATTCATTATGCTTTTAGTTTTAGAAAAATTATAAACTTGTTGTTAATGCCATTACTTTTCAAATTTGAAAACACTTTTTTTGTTTTTTTGTTTTCTTTGTTGCTTTATTTATTTTATTTTGTTTCTACTTACAACAAAATACTTATTGTTTCTATTTTTTTCCAGTTTTTTGTTTTGTTTTCTGCATTATTTATTTTCTTTTGTTTTTTGCTTTATTTATTAATTCATTATGCTTTTAGTTTTAGAAAAATTATAAACTTGTTGTTAATGCCATTACTTTTCAAATTTGAAAACACTTTTTTTGTTTTTTTGTTTTCTTTGTTGCTTCATTTATTTTATTTTGTTTCTACTTATAACAAAATACTTATATAAATATATTTTTTCTCCAGATTTTTTGTTTTGTTTTCTGCATTATTTATTTTCTTTTGTTTTTTGCTTTATTTTTTAATTCATTATGCTTTTAGTTTTAGAAAAATTATAAACTTTTTGTTAATTACATTACTTTTCAAATTTGAAAACAATTTTTTGGTTTTTTTGTTTTCTTTGTGGCTTTATTTATTTTATTTTGTTTCTACTTATAACAAAATACTTATATAAGTATTTTTTTCCAGATTTTTGGTTTTGTTTTCTGCATTATTTATTTTCTTTTGTTTTTTGCTTTATTTTTTAATTCTTTATGCTTTTAGTTTTAGAAAAATTATAAACTTTTTGTTGCCATTAGTTTTCAAATTTGAAAACACTTTGTGTATTATATTTACTATCTACAATCTTTCTCCACAGAGATACCAAAAATTATAAACTTTTTGTTAGTGCCATTAGTTTTCAAATTAGAATAGTTAAATTTTGAATTCTTTGAAATTTGTGTGAATCTCAAGTTTGTGATTAACTTTACTAAAAAAATGAACATAGATGCGCCTATAGAGAAAATTCAACCTAAATTCATAATCAATTTCGATGAATTTCAGAGAAATTCATTATTTAGGTCAAATTTCCTGTATAGGGGCATCTATTTTCATTTTGAGAGGAGCTCAACAAGGCAGAGAGGGGCGGGCTTATAAACCAGTGTGGGCGCCCTTCGCTTGGCGAGGTGGGACTAAACTGTGAATCGCAACGAGGACCAACCATTTAGTCCCGGTTGGTGGCATGAACCGGGACTAAAGGGGACCTATTGGTCCCAGTTCATGCCACCAACAGGGACCAATGGTGGTGGGCCACGAGCGAGGCCCATTGGTCCCGGTTCGTCCCACCAACCGGGACCAATAGGTCCAGACGAACCGGGACCAATGGCCCACGTGGCCCGGGCGCCCCCCTGGGCTCACGAACCGGGTCCAATGCACCCATTGGTCCCGGTTCTAGACTGAACCGGGACTAATGGGCTTACCCGTCCTGAACCTTTGCCCCCTTTTCTACTAGTGATCACATTCCCGAAGGTTTCATTCCGTTTGGACTCCGTTTGATATTCCGTTTCTTCGAAACTCTGAAATAGGCAAAAAACAACAATTGTGGGTTGGGCCTCCGATTAATAGGTTAGTCCCCAAAAATAATATAAAAGTGGATAATAAAGCCCAATATTGTCCAAAAAAGTAGATAATATAGCATGGCGCAATAAAAAATTATAGATACGTTGGATACGTATCACCGGCTCATTTTTCAGAAGCATTGGGATTTATGTGGTGATGAAGTCACGAGGATGATCGTGCTTGAAGGAGTGGATTCACCGGAGGAGATAAAACCAGAAGATTGCCTCAAAGGTCTTAGCAAACAGGTTGAAAACTATTCTCCTCGAGGTCGTCTCTGAAGAGCAATCAGCTTTTGTCCCTGTACATCTCATTACAGATAATTTCATCACAGCTTATGAGTGTTTACATTATATGAAAACCAGGAGGGTGAAGGGTAACAGATTTTGCGCGTTAAAGTTGGATATGATGAAGGCCTATGATCGCTTGGAGTGGTCTTATTTGAAGGCAGTTATGCTCAAGATGGGCTTTAGCCCAAGATTCACAGATACTGTTATGAGGTGTGTATCATCGGTTTCGTTCTCAGTCTTGTTCAATGGTGGAGTGTTGGATGCTTTCAAATCCTCCCGTGGCTTGCGACAAGGGGACCCCATATCGCCATACCTGTTCTTGCTTGCAGCTGAGGGTTTATCGTGTTTGCTAAAGGCAGAAGGAGCGGTGAGGGGGATTTCTGTTGCTCCGGGGCCCCCTCTAGTTAACCACCTGCTTTTTGCCGAAGATAGCCTCCTCTTTTTCGAGGTTACTGATGCTAGTGCTACTCGAGTGAAGGAGAACCTTACAACATATTGTAATGCTTCGGGCCAGAGGATAAATGTGGACAAGTCCTCCATTTTCTTTAGCAAGGGTGTCCTTGTCAGAAAATGAGTCCTTGTCAAAAAAGTATCTTGGCTTTCCTTCGGATGTGGGGAGAGCAAAGGAAGGGTCTTTCAAATATCTGAAGGACATAATTTGGAAGCGTGTTCAAGGGTGGATGGAGAAGTGTCTGTCAGTCAGAGGTAAAGAAGTTTTAATTAAATCAGTGGTTCAATCCACCCCTACGTATTCGATGGCCTGTTTTAAGTTACCCCGTGGACTTTGTGAGCATATTAACAACATTATTTGGAGATTTTGGTGGGGGGATAAAAATGGCCAAAGGAAACCAACCTGGGTATCATGGGCAACAATGTCAAAACCAAAGTTCTTGGGCGGTTTGGGTTTTAGGGATGTGGAGCTTTTCAACTTGGCACTTCTTGCTCGCCAAGTTTGGAGATTGTTGCAAGAGCCAGAGACTCTTAGTGCGCGTGTGCTAAAAGCCCGCTACTACCCAAACACCAGCATACTAGACGCGACTTTGGGATCGTCTCCGTCCCAAGTTTGGTGCTCATTAATGGAAGGCAGAGATGTGTTGTCTTTGGGACTAATCAAGAGGATTGGCACAGGCTCTAGCACTCGCATTTGGGAAGAAAACTGGATGCCGAGGGACTATAAGCTTCGCCCCATATGTGCTCGATCAGCTAACCCTCTGGTTCTGGTCTCTGACCTACTCAATCCAGCTACTCGCACGTGGGACAAGCAAATTCTTGAGGATCATTTTATTGCAGCGGATGTAGAGGTAATCCTCAACATACCAATCAACTCTAGGATGCAGGAAGACTTCTGGGCTTGGCACTATGACAAACGCGGCGTCTTTTCTGTCCGATCAGCGTATAGGATGATCTCTGCAGTTAAAGCTCAGAGGGAAGACTGGCTAGAGCACCGGCCAGGCCATTCCAACATCACAGCAAACAAACATTCATGGTCACAGTTGTGGAAGGTGAAGGTCCCATCAAAGATACACATTTTCGTTTGGAGACTTGCCCACACTTCGCTCCCTACAGGCCTAGTTCGACACAAACGCAACATGGCAGATACCCGGGCGTGTTCCATATGTGGTGCGGTTGAGGACACATTGCGACATTCACTGCCGAGCTGCCGCATGGCTAGGTGTGTTTGGGCATTGGGAGACGAGTCTTTGCTTGAGCATGTGCTATCGAACAAGAATGAAGATGCTAAGTTATGGTTGTTTTGTCTGTTTGAATCAACAACCCAAGACGATTTTCCCGAGTTCTAGTAACAATGTGGGCTACCTGGTGGGCGCGACGTAAAGCGATACATGATGAGGAGTTCCAGAGCCCGTTGTCAACTATGTGCTTCATCAAAAGGTATCTGGAGGAGCTGGATATTGCCTCTCATTGCATGCCAACAAATCACTTTGGACGGGCTAATCGACCCAGGGCAAATACATGGTTGCCACCACCTTGCTGCAAAATTTAACTGCGATGGCGGTCTGTCTACCCTGGGGGAGAAAGGAGCACCGGCAGTGGTCTGCAGAGACAAGGACGGGACTTATCTTGGGGCATCGGCACTAGTTTTCGAAGGCTTGTCTAATCCATCTAGCCTGGAGGCAAAAGCATGCTGTGAAGCACTGGCCCTTGCGCAGGATCTTCATTTACAAGACTTGGTGATTGCCTCAGATTGCGTGGAAGTTATTTCAAACATAAAGAGAGGAGGGTCTCCGGTGTATGCTCCTATTCTTAGAGAGATTCAGTTTAGTACAAACTTATTTTCTTCTGTTGATTTCCGTTTTGAGCATAGGGAAAATAATTTCGAGGCCCATTCGCTGGCTAAAGGAGCTGCGTCTCTGGCGGTCGGCCGCCTTGTGTGGCTAGGGGTGCGTCCGGATATCGTTCGTATTCCTTTTGTTTTGAACTCTGAATAGAAGCCCCTAGTTTACCCTAAAAAAACTCGTCCATGTTGAGTGAACACTAACTAGTTCACTATTCACCGCTGACTAGTTAACCTCAGACCGCACTGTTGACTGTGGACCATTGACTTTGTAAAAAAATCATGAATTCAAAAGAGTTCATGCATTTGAGAAATAGTTCACAAATTTGAAAAAAAAATTCCGAGTCGAAAAGGTTCACAAATTTGAAAAATGTTTGTAAATTTGGAAAAGTTCATAAATGTTTTAAATTTACAAATTTGAAAAAGCTTTCACGAATTTGAAAAATGTTCATGGGTTTGAAGAAAAGTTTACGAATTTTAAAAAGTTGACGAATCGGGAAAAATCACAATTTTGGAAAAAGTCCACGAACTAGGAAAATGGTTCATGAATTTAAATAATGAAAGTTTCATGAAATTAAAATGAAAAAATAGATAAAAAGGGAATAGTTCATTGTTTTTGAAAAAAGTCCGCAGATTTCAGAAAAAAATTGTAAAATTTTATAAAATTTTGTGGATTTGAAAAATATTCATGCACTTGAAAGATTCGAAAAAATGTTCATGTATTTGAATAAAGTGCATTGGGTTCTGTAAAAAAGTTCTTGAATTTGGAAAAAATTCTACGCATTTGAGAAAAAACTAGAAAAAAGCAAAGAAAAGGAAAAACCAAACAAAATCGGTCCAAAAAAACTAAAACAACGGAAAAAAAAACCCCTGAATGGAATCTTCCAGAAGCTTCTCAAAACATGTCCAGGAAGCTTCTGTGAACTCCCCGAAACTGGAAACGGGAGCTTCCCGTTTGTGCCTTAGGCAGACCGACCGATCAAGATTCTATGGCGGGAGGGAATGTCCGCCTTGTACGAAAATGCCTTTAAACAGCATCTGAAGCGTCAAGAGATTTCTCCAATGTATTCATGGATGTGTGGAGAAAAAAAATCATATATTAGAAAATACAGGAAAATAAATAAACACAGAAAAATGATAACCATCTTTACATCTTCTCATCTTTTTTCTTTTTTTTTCCTGGAGAAAGACCTTTCTCATCTCTGTTGAAAGGTAGCCCATTCTCCTTTCTCTCTCTGTTGTTGAGGTAGCCCATTCAAGAACGCCAGCACATATGGGTTCCAGCCTGGAGACTAAAACCAACTCGACCCCAATTCGATCTAGGGATTCCTTCCTTCCATTTGCGCTACCAAAACCTTAACTGCGACGGCGGCGAGGTTAGATAGATTCTTCGGAAGCGGAGATGGAGATGGAGACGGAGACGGAGACGGAGACGGAGAGGGAGAGGGAGTCCAGGAAAAGGCCGAGGGCGGCGGCGGCGGCGGCGGAGGAGGAGGAGGAACCTGCGGCGACGGTGGAGGACCCTTCTCTGGCGGCGGCGGCGGCGGCCGAGTACGCGGCGTGGTTGGAAGAAATGGCGGCACATGAGGCGAAGGCGGCTGAATTCCGGAAGAACCTGCTGGCGAATCCATTGACGCCCGAGCAGTTGCGGGAACGCGAGGAAGCCGCGTGGGAAAAGTACAACAACGAGTCGTGGGAGAGGGCTCGCGACAACTGGATCTGGCCTCCCTTCGAAGCCGACAGTATGGATCTTATCCTAATCCCCTCTATCTTTAGTTTCTTTCTTGCACTATTAATTTTGGAGCGTGCTGCCTAGCGGCCTGCTCTGCGGCGGCCGATTGCATCCGGCACGATCACGATCACGATCCTCGCAAGCTTATTCTCTCCTAAATCACCAATTCAAACATTTGTGCTCCAACAAAAATATATTGTACCATTGGCGTCTTAGATCTAAACTTAAGTGAAAAGGACAGAAAATTTGTCTTCTGTAAAATTTGCAGGTTTTTCCTAAAAGAATAGGAAAAATTAAATAAACAAGCATGGATACTGATGACTTGATGAGATTACACTTTTCGGCTACAGGCAAAATGTTATTGTGCTACTCAAAAGTTGATCCCCCTCTCCTCACTGCCATGTTGCCACACAATTTGTCATGTTTAATCAAAATTTGTTTCATACCGCTTGCCATATTGTGTACGTACGTGCCAATGGGTTTGATGTGAGTACCACTTTAATTGCCCTGAGTTCTATTTACACGTACGCACTTGTCTGGATAGCTGGATGTGATTGTTGTCATTTTAATTATCCCGAGTTGCCTAGTGTTCCTCATCCCTTGTATGTTTACTTTCATTCTTTGGCTAGGATCGATGCAGCGAAAATCTCCTCATACTATTTCGTTTGATATATTAAATTTTGATTGATATGTTGTTTTCGATTCCACCCATCCACCATCCCTCTTGTAACTAACGAGATTGTATTTGCTGCAGCGGACATCTCTTGCATGCGCTTTACCAACGAAAATATCAACGACCCTAATTATCCAGGCCTTGTCTGCACCATGGCAACTCTGCAGATTGTTTCAGTCCAGGTGAAGGAAATAACCGATGGGTTACATTGGCCGCTGGATGTTTATGGTTTTGTCGCTGTGCGTGATGTGGTGGATCGCAAACGCATTATGGTTTTCAACCGTGAAAGGGATGACTACCAAAGAATCAGCGAGCAGGTACGAAAAAAATTGTATTTTGGCCCACTCTAATACGTAGATATGAATGACTGGAATAGAATAGCAGCTACAGAGTTTAATTTTTCAATTGGTTCCTGCAAGCTGAAGGGTTATAAATAGTTATCATGTTTACTTCCCATCTCAAATTTCCTCTTGCAAATCCTGATAATGGTTAAGTTACATTTTTCATGTTTGTCGTCGGCACATTTTGGACTCAAGTCACCATCATGAAGTTCCACTTGATACACTAACTGTGTTTTGATAGATGCACTCTCACTTGTATTAACAAAGGATAAACAGAATATATTCCACAGCAGTCCATGCTATTGATGAATGAATCTATTTTTATTATTGTTCATGCAGGATTCCTACCTAACACTGACTGGTCCTACCCATGGTGTTGTCATGACGATTGATCCTTCGTATTTGGAGGCTAAGCTCAAAGTAAGAGGTGCTACTGAATCCGAGGACAAAGATTTGAGCAAATTTGCTAAGACGTACAGCTTAGGCTGCTACCTTCCTATCAAGCACACAAGCAAGCTTTGCACACTGGAGCTGCAGCATTACACTGTTTGTTCATCTGTGGAAGCCACAATCCGTGTTCAAGTCATTGAAGGGCAGTTTCCTCGTGATTTCCGTGGTGTGCTTACTGCTAGCACGGACGCTGAAAGTGGTGTGATTATCTCATTACTGGATTTTAATAATGATGAGTTGCCAGTTGATGCTGATGGCTCTGTGAAGCTATCACGCCAAGTTGTCTCTGTTAAAAAAGGGGGGAATCTGAAAGTTTCTGTCTGGCAGCGCGGTGTTGGTGAGGAAGAAGACCAAGAGATAACTGCTGCATCATTTGTAGCTAAGGAAGCTGAAACAAGCACTAATTACATGCCGATGAAGAAATGGAAGTGCTGGATGGAAGTCAGTGTCGCCTGGTCCCTTTTCAGCTGTTGGTGAGGAATAAGACCGAGAGAGAGAGAGAGAGAGAGAGGGAGGGAGGGAGGGAGGGAGGGGGGGGGAGGGGGGGAGGGAGGGAGGGAGGGAGGGAGAGCGAGCGGCGCGAGGGAGGGAGGGAGGGAGGGAGAGGGAGGGAGGGAGCGAGGGAGAGAGAGAGAGCGGCGCGAGGGAGGGAGAGAGAGAGAGAGAGAGAGAGAGAGAGAGAGAGAGAGAGAGAGAGAGAGAGAGAGCGGCGCGAGGGAGGGAGGGAGATCTATAGAGAGCGGCGCGAGGGAGGGAGTGAGGGAGGGAGGGAGGGAGATCTATAGAGAGCGGCGCGAGGGAGGGAGGGAGGGAGATCTATGTAATGGCATGCTGACGACTTAACCCCTTGTCCTATTGTTTGAAGTCGTATTTTGACTGTGTACCAACTAATGATCGGTGCTTGCATGGACAATGCAGGACTTGTTGTATCTTCTGTTCGAAGAGATTTTGCTTCATGTCTTTTTTTTTGTATAGCTGCAATAGTTTATTTGCTTGAATCACATGCCAAGTCAATTGTTAACTACAATTTTTCTTTTCTGATAACAGTTTATTTGCTTGAAAAGAGGCTGCTTCTGTGCTCACAGGACATCACGTGAGATGATAAGAAATCTCAAATGAAGATAAGAACACAGCAAGGGCAAGGAGGATTACTTGTGCAATGTTTAGTAGCCTTGTAGTTTATATGTACTGAAGGTGTCACCAAAGAAGGGTGACCAAACTTTACTCTTGTTGCTATCAGATGGTGTTTCCGGACTAGTTTAGTGATGTGAGTTTCAGAGAATGTGATTGTTCTGTGGAGCTCAAAACAACTAATTATGATTTTAATTTCTTGTTTTCTACTGTAACTTGAATCTCTGTGGTTTCATTAGTAAAATCTGGGTGGAATCCCTTCATAAAAAGAGTATTAAAACTGACGTATGGTTGACAACAACATATTTATCTGAATGATATCAATTAGCATGGAATGTGTACATGTTATGTTAGTGGTGCTCAAACTTGGAGTTAAATGCACAGAACCATAACTTTCGTGCCATGACTTGCGGAAAACCACCACATTACAAAACATGACATTTTGCACCGAACCCAAGAATTGATGGTGACAAAAAACACTAAGTTAAAAAATGAACTCGTTTTGACATGGCAAAGCGGCCCCGTGGCTTGTGGTGGACGGCGCAGACAGTAATGGCCGTTAACGGTCTGGCCGACCAAGCCGGTCGGAAGATTCCCAAAAAGGAAACGGTGGCCCTCTCTCCACTCTCGCTCACTAAATCCACTCTCGCTCACTAAATCCCCTCTGCGCCCTCACCCTCGCCCTCGCCCTCGCTCCCCTCTGCGCCGTCGTCGCCGCCACAATGCCTTCTTGGAGAGATATGGAAGACAGCAGCAAGGAGGAGCTGACCTACACAGGCATGGACGTGGATGTGTGGGTATGTATACATTGGTTTCGGTTAGGGTTAGGGTTTGAATATTATGAATTGCAGAGTGTGACATTTTAGATCCTCCCTTCGCTGCCTCTCGTTTGTGCCTAAGGCTTCTTGTCAATGCATGAGAATCCTGATAGAACTATTGATGCTTCCTTCTGTGGGTCAGTGATTGATCCACATATCAAATGCAAGCTTCACAAGTTTAGGGACAAGAAATGTGTTGCATTTGATGGCATAAACATACGTAGAAGATTCTATGGCTGTGCTAAGCAGGTAATAGTTTATAAGGTTATTGTTTACTGGATGTGGTTTGCCATTGAATGTGCTAGTGTTAATTGAATTACTGTTATTAATTGAACTTGCTATTGTTAACTGAATTTGCTACTAGTCAACTGAATCACTAGTGTTAATTGAATTACTATTGTCAACTGAATCACCTCTGTTAACTGAATTACTACTATTAACTGAATCACTAGTGCTAATTGTTAACCGAATCACTAGTGTTAACTAGATTTGCTCTTGTTAACTAAATTGCTACTATTAACTGAATTAATACTGTTAGCTGGATTTGATAGTGTTAGCTGAATTGCTACTGTTAACTAAATTACTACTGTCAACTGAATTTGATAGTGTTATCTGAATCATAGATTGAACCGACTTTGGTATGTTAACTGAATTACAACTACCGCTGTCAACCGGATTTGCAGGGAGGTATTTATTGTGGAGTGATTGAGTGCTTGATGGTCCCTAGTTTGTCATATTTCAGAGGTGCCTGAAAAAACTTTGGGAGATGTTTCATGGCCAGAACTAAGGCATGGTGATGAGATAGACAGGCTTAATTATGACAAAAAAAGTAGCCAAACTAGAGAAGCAAAATGACTTCATGTGCAAGCAATACAATGATATGGTTGAGGAAGTTGGCCAGCTTTCTGATTAGCAAGATGGAAAGGTGCAGCATATGGAACATGAGAATGCAACAAAGCATGTTAAAGATGTCAAGAAAAAGCTTGTAGATTTAAAGAAACAATTAATCAAGAAGGAGCTAAAGATGGAGAAGATTAGGTTGTCCAAGGAGTAGAGGTGCATCCTGACTTCTCAGGCAGATATCATCAGGAACACTAGGAAGGCCATGTAGGAGGTCAAGGAGGACATGGATGTTCTTCAAGAGGAGAAAAAGAACCTCGAGAGTGTGATTGAGGAATATATAATAGGCCATGGAACACCAAGGAGCTAATGATGTTGGTGGTATATTTTGTACATCTAATGATCATAGTTTCTAATGCTTAATGAAAACAATGTGGTCAACTATTAGGCTAGCTAGCAAGAAATCACATGAGTCCTTCTTGTGATCCTTGATGTTACCTCTATTATGAACCAGCTAACAAGCAACATCATGACAGAAGATAAGGGGACTCCGTAAATAGTACACACAAACAATTTAGATAGGTAGCATAGTGCATAGAACAATAGATACGACCCAAACTAAACCTCATACATATTTCACAGCATTGCAACACCAGCAATATAGATAGGTATCATAGTGCTTAAAACAACAAAAAGAAAATTAGATAGATGGGTAGCATACTTCTTCTTCCTCTTCTTCTTATTCTTCTTGAGTACATTGATATCCCTATCCCTCTTCAGCAAATGTAGCTCAGTCCTCAGGTTCCTGATCAGTTCTCCTTGGGCTTTATGAATGGCCTTCATATCCTCTATGAGATACTGCTTCTAGTCTAGCTTCTTCCCCAAGCCTTCATTGTCCTCTGCCATTATTTTCTTGTAATTTTGTTGATAGGTACATTGCACTTATTGTCGGAACATTTTGTTAACACCAGCAACAAAGTTCTTGCACTGCAAGTTAGCAGTCTCAACCTCCTCTTCAAGCTTAAGCACTACTTGTGCATGATGGGCCCCTTCCTTAGTTCTAGTAGCACAACAACCTTCATATCTTGCCCAAAGCTTCTGAAGAGCTTTTTTAGTAGCTTCAGGATACTCCATATCAACCCATTGAATATAGCCACAATTGCCAATCTACAAGAAAAATATGTTACTTAACCATAAGCAGCTACAAATGGTGAAATGGTACACCACTTTAACATAATCCTTTTCATAAAGAAATTCATTATTTAACTATGTTTGTCTCTAGCTCCTCCTAAAGAGAAAACATTCAGAGAAACAGAGCAGTTAAGCTATAGAGACACACATCAGTTAAGCTTCAGAGAAACAACAAGAGAAACATAACATCTAAGCTACAGAGAATCACAACAGTTAACTATGTTTGTCATTAACTTTTTTGTGGAAGTAAACTCTCAAATAAGCTGATTAAGGATCTCTCTCTCTCTCTCCCTCCCTCCCTCTCTCTCTCTCTCTCTCTCTCTCTCTCTCTCTCTCTCTCTCTCTCTTCATAAGCTCATTTTCCAAACCGTTGTGACCATTAACCATTACAATGGTAAAACAGAGATAACTGAATTACTACAAAATGCAAACATTCAAAGAAACAGAGCAGTTAACAATATATTTCAAGTAAGCAAAGAAGGACAGTGATAACCCACAAGTATAGGGGATCAATTGTATCCTCCTTCGATAAGTAAGAGTGTCGAACCCAACGGGGAGCTAAAGGTAGAACAAATATTCCCTCAAGTTCTATCGACCACCGATACAACTCTACGCACGCTTAACGCCCGCTTTACCTAGAACAAGTATGAAACTAGAAGTACTTTGTAGGTGTTTTTGGATAGGTTTGTGAGATAATAAAGAGCACGCAAATAAAAAGTAGGGGCTGTTTAGATAAAGAAGCAATAAAGTAAATATAGCAAGTGTGGAAAAGTGGTGGTAGGCATTGCGAAATTGTCCCTAAGAAATTGACTACTTTACTAGACCGATAACAAGTTTCATGTGGGAGAGGCCACTGCTAGCATGTCATCCCTGACTTGGAATTCTATGCACTTATGATTGGAACTATTAGCAAGCGTCCGCAACTACTAACATTCATTAAGGTAAAACCCAACCATAGCATTAAGATATATTGGCCCCCCTTCAATCCCGTATGCATCAATTTCTATGCTAGGTTGAAGCTTCTGTCACTCTTGCCCTCCAATACATAGTCCTATCAACATACAACTAACCCTATGGTGTGATCCACGCGCGTGCTCATATGATGGGCACCAAAGGACAACAACATAACCACAAGCAAATTAAACCAATCATAGCAATTCATCAACCACCGATAGGACAACGAGAATATACTCAGACATCATAGGATGGCAACATATCATTGGATAATAATATGAAGCATAAAGCACCATGTTCAAGTAGAGGGTACATCGGGTTGCGGGAGAGTGGACCGCTGTAGATAGATGGGGGAAGGTGATGGAGATGTTGGTGAAGATGACGAAGGTGTTGGTGTAGATCGCGGTGATGATGATGGCCCCCGGCGGCGTTCCGGCGCCACCAGAAGCGAGGGGGAGAGAGCCCTTCTTCTTCTTCTTCTTCCTTGACCTTATCCCTAGATGGGAGAAGGGTTTCCCCTCTGGTCCATGGTCTCCATGGCGAGGGAGGGGCGAGAGCCCCTCCGAGATTGGATATGTCTCTCTGTCTCCCTCTGTTTCTGCATTTTTTATTCCGCCCTTCCACCGTTTCTTTTATAACCGGAGATCCGTAACTCCGATTGGATTGAAACCTTCACTCAGATTTCCCCCCGAAAATTAGCTTTCTTGCGGCCAAAGAAGAGCAGCAACCTCCTTACGGGGTGCCCACGAGGGTCAGGGGCGCACCCAGGGGGGGCAGGCGCGCCCCCTACCTCATGGACCCCTCGGGCACCTTCTCGCGTTGATTCTTCTTCCCATAGTTCACAAATATTCCAAAAATATTCTCCGTTCGTTTTTATTCTGTTTGGACTCCGTTTGGTATGGGGTTTCTGCGAAACATAAAACATGCAACAAACAAGAACTGGGCACTGGATCAATATGTTAGTTCCAAAAATAGTATAAAAAGTTGCCAAAAGTTTATGAAATTTGAATAATATTGTTATGGAACAATCAAAAATTATAGATACGACGGTGACGTATCAGCATCCCCAAGCTTAATTCCTGCTCATCCTCGAGTAGGTAAATGATAAAAAGATAATTTTTGATGTGGAATGCTATCTAGCATAATCTTGATCATGTAATCTAATCATGGCATGAATATAAGACACGAGTGATTCAAGGCAATAGTCTATCATTTGACATAAAAACAATAATACGTCAAGCCTACTAATAAAGCAATCATGTCTTTTCAAAATAACATGGCCAAAGAAAGTTATCCCTACAAAATCATATAGTCTGGCTATGCTCCATCTTCACCACACAAAATATTCAAATCATGCACAACCCCAATGACAAGCCAAGCAATTGGTTCATACTTTTTAACGCGCTTCAGCTTTTTCAACCCTCACGCAATACATGAGCGCAAGCCATGGACATAGCACTATAGGTGGAATAGAATAATATGATGGGGGTTATGTGGAGAAGACAAAAAAGGAGAAGGTCTCACATCGACGCGGCTAATCAACGGGCTATGGAGATGCCCATCAATTGATGTCAATGCGAGGAGTAGGGATTGCCATGCAACGGATGCACTAGAGCTATAAGTATATGAAAGCTCAAACTAAAACTAAGTGAGTGTGCATCAAACTTGCTTGCTCATGAAGACCTCCGGCATTTGAGGAAGCCCATCATCGGAATATACAAGCCAAGTTCTATAATAAAAATTCCCACTAGTATATGAAAGTGATAACTCAAGAGACTCTCTATATGAAGAACATGATGCTACTCTGAAGCACAAGTGTGGTAAAAGGATAGTAACATTGCCCCTTCTCTCTTTTTCTCTCATTTTTTATTTTCTTTTATTTTCTCTTTTTTTGGTGGGCTTCTTTGGCCTCTTTTTTTTTTTTCTATTTGGGCTTCTTTGGCCTCTTTTATTTTGATAACCTCACATGGGACAATGTTCTAATAATGATGATCATCACACTTTTATTTACTTACAACTCAATATTACAACTCGATACTAGAACAAAGATATGACTCTATATGAATGCCTCCGGCGGTGTACCGGGATGTGCAATGATCTAGCGTAGCAATGACATCAAAAAACGGACAAGCCATGAAAACATCATGCTAGCTATCTTACGATCATGCAAAGCGATATGACAATTAATGCTCAAGTCATGTATACGATGATGATGAAAGTTGCATGTCAATATATCTTGGAATGGCTATGGAAATGCCATGCTAGGTAGGTATGGTGGCTGTTTTGAGGAAGATATAAGGAGGCTTATGTGTGATAGTGCGTTTCGTATCACGGGGTTTGGATGCACCAGCGAAGTTTGCACCAACTCTCGAGGTGAGAAAGGGCAATGCACGGTACCGAAGAGGCTAGCAATGATGGAAGGGTGAGAGTGCGTATAATCCATGGACTCACATTAATCATAAAGAACTCATATACTTATTGCAAAAGTTTATTAGCCCTCGAAGCAAAGTACTACCACTCATGCTCCTAGGGGGATAGATTGGTAGGAAAAGACCATCGCTCTTCCCCGACCGCCACTCATAAGGAAGACAATCAATAAATACCTCATGCTCCATCTTCGTTACATAACGGTTCACCATACGTTCATGCTACGGGAATCACAAACTCCAACACAAGTATTTCTACAATCCACAACTACCCACTATCATGAGTCTAATATCACCATAATTATATCGCAAAACTATTGCAAGGAATCAAACATATCATATTCAGTGATCTACAAGTTTTACGTAGGATTTTATGACTAACCATGTGAATGACCAGTTCCTGTCATCTCTCTAAATAGATATAAGTGAAGAAAGAGAGTTTAATTTTTTCTACAAAAGATATGCCCACGCTCTAACAATTAGAAGTGAAGCAAAAGAGCATTCTACAAATGGCAGTTTTCTATATGAAGAGAAACAGGCAATCCAAACTTCAAATGATATAAGTGAAGCACATGAAGCATTCTATAAAGGCATACTCGAAAGATATAAGTGAAGTGCAATGAGCATTCTATAAATCAACCATGGACTATCTCATACCAGCATGGTGCATAAAAGAAAAGTGAAAACTAAATGCAAAAGACGCTCCAAGATCTGCACATATCACATGAATGAAACGAATCCAAAAACATACCGATACTTGTTGAAGAAAGATGGGATGCCTTCCTGGGAATCCCCAAGCTTATATGCTTGAGTATCCTTGAATATTTACTTGGGGTGCCTTGGGAATCCCCAAGATTGAGCTCTTGCCTCTCCTCCTTTTCCTCATATCGAGACCTCCTCGATCTTCGAACACTTCATCCACACAAAACTTCAACAGAAAACTCGGTAAGATCCATTAGTATAATAAAGCAAATCACTACTCTAAGTACTGTTGCAAACCAATTCATATTTTGTTTTTGCATTGTAGATACTGTAATATAACTTTTCCATGGCTTAATCCACTGATATAAATTGATACTTTCATCAAAACAAGCAAACTATGCATAAAAAACAGAATCTGTCTTAAACAGGACAGTCTGCAATAATGTGAACATTCACCATACTTATGTTACTCCAAAAATTATTCCAAAATAAGGAAAAATAAACAATTTGTATATAAATATAGTGCAAAAAGAAACAGAACCGTTTGACATTCCAGTAAAAAATGTAAAATCATGCACTACAGCCAAAGTTTCTGTCCTGCACCGCACAAACCAACAAGCAATCTAAACATCATAAAGGCAAACCTTGGCACATTATTTTTATTATACAATGGAATTTTACAAGGGGATAATTATTTTTGTTGAAAAGTTTCTATAATCAAGATTCACAAAGTTTCCGTGAGCATGAACAAAGTTCAAGGAGCTCCCCCACTTCAACAATGCTTGTCTCTCTCACTTTCACTTTCCTTTTTGAAAAGTTTTGGGTTCCCCTCTTTATTTTTTGTTTTTAAACTATATAAAAGCTCTTAACAGAAATAAACGACTCTCTAAAACTTCCGGTTTGTCTCCCTGGCAGCGCTTTCTTTAAAGCCATTAAGCTAGGCATATAGTGCTCAAGTAATGGATCCACCCGGATCCCAAGTTATATCAAAGCCAATTTGAATTAGCAATGATTTGGCATTTAGTAGTGAGCACAAAGCAACATATATCATGCAACAACGAAGTCTAACTCTCTTCCTATGCATCGTCATGTCATACAAGAACAATTTATGCACACAAAGTAAAGGCTAATGCAAAGTATAGGCAGTTTCTTACAATTTTATCGTGTGGGAAACATAGAGAGGTGGAGATATAGTTCCTCTCTCATAATAATTGCAAGTAGGAGCAGCAAGCACATGCATATTATATCTATCAAAATCATCATGTGTAGTAGTAAAACGCAACCCATCAATATAATCCTTAATAAGGGCAAACTTCTCCGGTATAGTGTAGTCGGGAGAACTGAAAAAGATAATAGGACTATCATGCGTGGGTGCAATAGCAACAATTTCATGTTTAACATAAGGAACTATAGCAAGTTCATCTCCATAAGCATAATTCATATTGGCATCTTGGCCACAAGCATAACAAGCATCATCAAAAAGGGATATTTCAAAAGAATCAACAGGATCATAACAATCATCATAGCATTCATCCTTCGGTAAATTCGAAGGGAAATTAAACAGTGTATGAGTTGAAGAGTTACTCTCATTAGATGGTGGGAACGGGTGATCAATCCACTCTTCCTCCTTTTGTTCTTCGCTCTCCTCCTCATCTTTTTCATCCAATGAGCTCACAGTTTCATCAATTTCTTCTTCCATAGACTCCTGCAAAATATTAGTCTCTTCTCGGACAGCGGAGGAGTCCTCAATATATGGTTTAACATAGGCATTAGAAGCATAATTATCATAACAATATTTAAGTATGGCAAAATTTTCAGATTTGTAAATAGTAGCACCATACTTTCCAATCAAAGAAGCAATTTCATAAGCACCCTTAAAAGCAACAAATTCTTCAATTTGTTGAACATCTGAAAGTGCAACTATCCCTAGGTGGTTTTGGTAATTCCTAACAACATATAGCTCATTGAGCTAACATTATCCCAAGATTAATATTTCAGGAAAAGCTCAATGAATGGCATGACATGGATGAGGAAAGTGGATCCCTCAAAAATTCTAAGGACAAAGGATTGGCTCAAGCTTTAAGATCAAGACTCTACATTTTATATTTTAGTGATCCAAGATCACATTGAGTCTATAGGAAAAGCCAATACTATCAAGGAGGGATGAGGTGTTGCTTAATGAGCCTCTTGCTTCATGTGCTTAGTGATATGCTCCAAAACCCTCAACTACCTTCCCACATCCACATATGACCTAAACCAAAAGTAAATCTCGGCCCCACCGATTCTTTCCATCCGGCGCCACCGAGTTTCAAATGTCATATCCACTTCCACAAACCCTAGCCAAATTGGTTTCACCGATAGGGATCTCGGTTTCACCGAGATGGGATTGCAATCTCTCTGTTTCCCTTCGTAATGTTTCGGTCTAACCGAAGTGAGCGATCGGTCCCACCGAGATTGCAATGTAAACTCTCTGTTTCCCTTTTGTAACATTTCGGTCTCACCGAGATGAGCGAATCGGTCCCACCGAGTTTACCTGACCAACTCTCTGGTTAGCTTATTACCAAAATCGGTCCCACCGAGTTTGTGTAATCGGTCACACCGAGATTACATTATGCCCTAACCCTAACCATATCGGCCCTACCGAGTTGCATCTCAGTCCCACCGAAAATCCTAACGGTCACTAGGTTTGCTGAATCGGTCCGACCGAGTTTAACCATTCGGTCCCACCGAGTTTGGCAAATTGTGTGTAACGGTTAGATTTTGTGTGGAGGCTATATATACCCCTCCACCCACTCTTCATTCGTGGAGAGAACCATCAGAACACATCTACACTTCCAATACACATGTTCTGAGAGAGAACCACCTACACTTGTGTTGAGCTCAAGATATTCCATTCCAACCATATGAATATTGATCTCTAGCCTTCCCCAAGTTGCTTTCCACTCAAATCTGCTTTCCACCAAATCCAAATCCTGTGTGTGAGAGAGAGAGAGTTGAGTGTTGGGGAGACTATCATTTGAAGCACAAGAGCAAGGAGTTCATCATCAACACACCATTTGTTACTTCTTGGAGAGTGGTGTCTCCTAGATTGGCTAGGTGTCACTTGGGAGCCTCCGACAAGATTGTGGAGTTGAACCATGGAGTTTGTAAGGGAAAGGAGATCGCCTACTTCGTGAAGATCTACCGCTAGTGAGGCAAGTCCTTCGTGGGCGATGGCCGTGATGGAATAGACAAGGTTGCTTCTTCGTGGACCCTTCGTGGGTGGAGCCCTCCGTGGACTCGCGCAACCGTTACCCTCCGTGGGTTGAAGTCTCCATCAACGTGGATGTACGATAGCACCACCTATCGGAACCACGCCAAAAACATCCGTGTCTCCAATTGCGTTTGAATCCTCCAAACCCTTCCCTTTACATTCTTGCAAGTTGCATGCTTTACTTTCCGCTGCTCATATACCCTTTTGCATGCTTGCTTGAATTGTGTGGAGATTGCTTGACTTGTGCTAAGATAGCTAAAATCTGCCAAGAACTAAAAATTGGGAAAAGGCTAGATTTTTATTTGGTCAAGTAGTCTAATCACCCCCCTCTAGACATACTTCCGATCCTACAAGTGGTATCAGAGCTTTGGTCTCCATTTGCTTTGATTTCCATAGCTTTTGGTGGTCAGTCTTGGTTTCACAACCTAGGAGAGTATGGCGTCTAGCGAGGGAAATTATCACCGTAGAGGTCCTTACTTTGATGGAACTAATTTTGCTAGTTGGAATCATAAGATGAAAATGCATATTCTTGGACATAACCCCGCTGTTTGGGCTATTGTGTCTATTGGTTTGCAAGGTGAATTCTTTGATGGGAAAGAACCGAACCGTGAAGCTACCGCGGAAGAGTTGAAGATGCTGCAATACAACGCTCAAGCTTGTGATATCCTCTTCAACGGATTGTGCCCCGAAGAATTCAACAAAACCAGCCGTCTTGAGAATGCAAAGGAAATTTGGGATACTTTGATTGATATGCATGAAGGTACCGACTCCGTCAAGGAATCCAAATTGGATGTGCTTCAAAGTCAACTTGACAAGTTCAAAATGAAGGATGGTGAAGGTGTCGCTGAAATGTACTCTAGGCTTGCTCTTATCACAAACGAGATTACCGGCTTAGGAAGTGAAGAGATGACCGATAGATTCATCATCAAGAAGATCCTAAGATCCTTGGATGGAAAATATGATACCGTGTGCACATTGATCCAAATGATGCCCAACTACAAAGATCTCAAGCCAACGGAAGTCATCGGAAGAATTGTTGCTCATGAGATGTCACTCAAGGATAAAGAGGAACTTCACAACAAGTCAAGTGGTGCTTACAAAGCCTCACGTGAAGCCCCCACATCATCTAGTGAGAAACAAACCTTCAATGAAGAATTGAGCTTAATGGTGAAGAACTTCAACAAGTTCTACAAGAGTAGAAGCAAAGATAGAAGCTCCAAGTCAAGGTCCTACAATGACAAAAGATCTTCTAGTCGAGAGCGAAAATGCTACAATTGTGGAAGGCCTAGACACTATTCCAATGAGTGTACGGCTCCCTACAAAAGAAGAGAAGATTCTCCCAAGAGAAGAAGTAGAAGAGAAGAATCGCCATCTAGAGAAAGAAGGAGTAGAGATAATCGTTATGAACGAAGACACTCACGGAGAAGCAAGGATTTGGAAAGAAAGGACAAGTCATCAAGGATCTACACAAAACGAAGACATCAAGCTCATGTTGGTGAATGGGTATCTGGCTCCGACTCCGACAATCACTCCGAGAGAAGCTATCAGTCTGATTCTGAATATACTCAAGATGAAGGTGTTGCCGGTCTAGCACTTGTGACAACCAACTCCTACGACATATTTGACTCACCAAATGAAGGAGTTGGAACATGCTTCATGGCCAAAGGCCCAAAGGTATCACACCCCGAGTATGTTGATTTCAATAGTGATGAGGATGAATTGTTAGGTGATGATGATTTACTTGTTGACAACTCTAGTGATGAATACAATGATGAAACGTCAAATAATCATGCTAAAACGAATGACAATGATAAGGAGAAGATTGAGTCTCTAACTAAAGAACTAAACACTCTTAAGTTAGCTCATGAATCTATCTTAGGAGATCATCGAGAACTTTTAAGGACTCATGAGAAATTACGCTTTGAAAAGCTCAATCTTGAGCAAGAGCATGAGTTCTTAAAAGCAATCAATGATGATCTTCGTAAGAAAAGTTCTTCTTACATTGCCAACCGTTCACTCTTATCCACTTACATGCCTCAAGTCAAGTCTAGTAACAAGAACAAGAAAGATTCTTCCTCTAGTAGTAACAATGATCATGTTAAATCCAATATTGTTGCTTCTAGTAGTTCTCTTGATTCCACTAATGATTCTCTTAGCCAAGTTACACTTGAGCAAGAAAATAGTTTATTGAAGGGAATTATAGAGAAAGGTGTTTACAAGAGCCTTGCCGGGAGTAAGCAATTCGAGGAAATTGTGCGCAAGCAAGGAAGACACCGGAAGAATCAAGGTGTTGGTTTTGAACGAAAGTTCAATGCCCATGGAGTTGAGTGGGAAGAAGATCAATACCCCAAGACGAAGTTTGTTCCTCAACAAGAGAAGTATGATCCAACTTCTTTCAAAGGGACACAAGCTCAAGATGATCTTCCACAACAAGACTACAAGCAAAAAGGCAAAGGACAAGCTTCAAGAGGAAATTGATGCATTTGAAGAAGCTCCCAAGACCTTAGTCAAGTGGGTTCCCAAGACTACTTCAAGTTCCACTTCATCAAGTACAACTACAACACCAAGGATTCCCATCAAGATGGTGTGGATCCATAAGAAGAAGAACTAGAGAGTTCTTGAGGGTGACTCCGCCAACATACTTCATTCTTATCATCTTGGCAAGAACAAGTGCAATCAACTTCCACATCTTGCACTAGTTTAAGGAGTCACAAACCCTCTTGTTGGTAAGACAAGGGACAAGGTAACCTAAAAGCTTTCATAAGACATCATCTTGTGTGTGCATCATTCTATGTCTATGGATATCCTTGTTTGTTCCTTGTGGGACTAACCCGTGTAGGTATTGAAAGTGCAACTCACTCCAATGGATAGCTCCAAATGAACTACATCAACATTGAGCATCCACATCTTCAACATCTACATGAAGTCATCATCGACAAAACCCAAGGTTAGTTCATCCCTCTTAGGGGGATCTCACATCTAGGGGGAGCTTTACTCTAAGAATTGAGCTAAAGCAACTCTAGTGGTGTGAACACAACAATGCTTTATGTAAAAGTGGTAACCCCACTTGTGCTTAAACGATGAGTATGACCTATGATCAAATGTTCTCATTTGATCATAGGTCAATATACTCATATATAGATGACCTAGTCATCGCCAATTGCTTGATAGATGCTAGAATTGGTTGCGCATGCTTTGCCACATATTTCAATTGCCATTTTATTGTGTGAGCATGTTGATTGCATATTTTACTCATTCGAGGACATCCACTTGTTGTTTTGATTGATTGGATTTCTTTTCTTTTGACAAGTGGATGGACGAGAATGCCTAAGAACCTTCTCTAGCTATCTATGCTTTTCTCGTCACAAACTCTATTCATGCTACATCACAAAATTTGATCAAGTCAGATTCAAACCACTCTGTGTGAGGAGCACTCGAAGTCCCCGATTTGTCATAGACTTAAACTTCCAAAACTTCTTTGTGCGTTTCGGTCTGACCGATTCCTCCATTTCGGTCATACCGAGATCACTAAGTCGATCTAGGTTTTCATCTCGGTGCAACCGATTTGAACTTTTCGGTCACACCGAGTTGTTGTAACTGTCAACAGTTATGCATCTCGGTGCCACCGAGTTGTTCCACTAGGTCACACCGACAGGGTCGGGCTATATATACTCACCGGCAAATTTTTGGAAATTTCTCCGAAACCACTTCGCCCGCGCATAGCTCGCTCTGCCTCCTGGGTCTCCGGATCGTCCTCCTCGTCGCCAGCCGCCTCCTATCGCTGGTCTCCGCCGCCGTCAACGGATTTCGTCTCCGCCATTGCCGCCGTAGCGAGTTCATCGCCGAACTAGGGTATGGACTCGATCACAGTGCTATCCCCGTCCGATTCCTAGCACATTGTGTTCATTATGAATCTTGCCACAATTAAAACGCTTCTATCCAGTCAAAACACTCCGTAGATCAGAATTGAATCAAAAATTTAGGGTTAGGTTTTCGCCGAAACCATCTCGGACCCACCGGGTTGCAGAACTCGGTTCCACCGATTCGGCCAAGGCCATTGCACATGTGGTTCTCGGTCTGACCGAGAATTGCAAATCGGTGCGACCGAGTTCAAGACTTTGTGAAACCCTAGCAGTCTCGGTGCCACCGAACTGTGACTCGATCTGACCGAGTTCACTAGTTTAGGTTCCAAAAGCTGCTTCGGTATCACCGAGTTTGCAAATCGGTTGATCCGAAATGCTTTCTGTGGAAAACTAAAACTAAGTTTTTGACTCATTCTTTTGCAAAAATCTCTGCATTTTGTGATGCTCATCCACTCTATCTCATCTACAATATATTCACAGGGTCTGCAGTCAGTGTTTGCAACATGTTTGACCAAAGTGACAGCCAGAACAAGTCAGAGGAGTAGGTTCACTTGAGTGAGGGCACTAGTCCCTCTAGCAGCTCAGATGAGGGTAGCAGAAGCACCCCAAGCAACTTGCCAAAGGCTGCCACTAGAGCAAGCAAGAGAAGAACTTCAGAATTTGAGGATGAAGGTTATGTGGCAGAGGAAGAGGAAGCCACTTCAAAGAAGAAAGTGCTCAAGAAGGAATATGGCTCAGCTGCAGCCACAAAGCCAGGTATGCATAAGAAGGCACCTGCAAGGAGAGTTCCCACTTCCAAACCTAGGAAGGTTGACACTGGAGAAACCATGAAGTTTACCATGGAGTCAGAAGAGGAAGCTGGTGGCCAAGACAAAAAGAAAAAGAGAGTCAGAACCACTACTACCAGAGTTCTTGGCAAACCCTCCATGAGGAGAGATTCTGAGGAAGAAGAAGAGGAAGAAGAGGTTGCTGCACTAGCACCTAAGGCACAAAAGCTGATGGGTGATGCTATAAGGTCAGGGGCTGCATCATCAAAGCCCAAAGAAGCACCCAAAGCTGCCTCCAAGCCCAAGAGTGCACCTAAGAGGAATACCAGGAACATATCTACTGCTGAGAAGAACAAGGCCCCAGTGCCTGATGTTGCTGCTGAAGAAGGTGATGAAGGACAAGTTCTAAGGAAGCTCAAACCCAAGATTCCAGACCACAACGATGCTCATCCCGTGGCTGAGAACATGAATATCAGGAGAGATTCAGGGTTGAGGAAATGGAAAGAAACAAATCCATATGCTACAAGGAGAAGGACTGCTGTTGATTACAGGTTCCACACAAAGGAACAACAAGACTTCTATAAGACAGTGCTGCTGGACAAGAAACCCATAGTGTGTGATATGAGGTGGGTCGACTGGGAGTATATCAAGAAGAATGAAGAACACTATCCTGGAGTGCTTGACAGCTTCAAAGCTTGTGGAGTTGCAGACTTTGTTGGGCAGAAGCTCACAAAGTGGAATGAGGAGCTCATAATGCAATTCTACTCCACAGCACACTTCTATCCAGATGGTAGGATAGTATGGATGTCTGAAGGCACTAGATACCAGTCTACAGTTGCAGAATGGGTTCAGTTGATCAATGCCCTGGAAGAGCAAGAAGATGACTTGGATGTCTAAGCCAAGAAGAAGATGGACCACAACTCTATGGCAAACATGTACAAGGAAATTCCAGATGCAGATCTTGAGACTCATCAGTTTGGGTCAGTAAAACACTTGCTGTTAGGGCTGCCTACAATCAATTGGATCCTTAGGCACACTCTCTTGCCCAAGTCAGGTGACCACAGAATGATCAGAGGCCATGCAATAAACTTGCTACACATATTTGATGTGCCACAGAAGTTCAAGGTCATGAGCCTCATAGTTGAGACCATCAAGAATACAGCAGCTGATCAGAAGAGGAGTTGTGGATATGCCCCACATATTCAGGAGTTGATTAACTCGAACATGGGCACAGGCACATACCTGTTGGATAAGGAACACCTGCACATCCATCCAGATTTTGAGGACAATCAAGTTGTGATGAATGAGGATGAAACATCATCAACACAAGCTCAAGCAAAGAAGGAGAAGGCAAAGATGGAGAAAGCTGCCAAGATGCCAACTCAGGAGGAGGCATCTGAGTACTTTCTGAAGAACAAGCAGGAGCAGCTCGGTTACCTGGTAGCATCAACTTTGAGGATTGAGAAAGGACTGGCCACCCTAACTCCAAACCAAGAGAGCTTGGAAAGAATCATGGAACAAAAGTTCTATGACTTAGATGTGAAAGTAACTGAGATTCAGTCTCCTGTGGAGCAATTACAGGATGATATGCAGGAGAGGAAGGGCAAAACAACAACTGATGCATTTGCCAGAGTGCCTAGAGCTCAGAGATCATCTGCAGTGCCAGTTCCTGACACTAGAGCAACTACTTCTGCACCAGCTATAGCATCAGTACCACCAGCTCCAGCACCTACCCCAGCAGCTCCATCTACTTCAACTGAAGCCTTCGTCCTCGGCGTTATCCGGACTCCACCACCTGAAGACCAAGCCTGAGAGTCGTTGTAGTGCTATGCATTTTCTATGAACTTTTTGGTAACTTATTGCCAAAGGGGGAGAAAAATGTATAGATCATAGGCTTCGAGAGAGAGAGAGAGAGAGAGAGAGAGAGAGAGAGAGAGAGTTTGCTTTTGTTCTCTCTTGTCTTCTTCGTTGAACTTTGTTTTCTTTGGAGTGCTTGAGATACTATGCTTTTATCTGTGAGACATTGATGATCATGTGTTTGATCATAAGCTACACTTATGCTTGTTGGATGATATTATCTTACTTATCCTTATATGATCACTCACTTTGCTTGGTGATGAGTGCATGTATTTTATTCTTATCATTTTGAGCGCTCCACCAAGATGTATGTGACATGGAAGAGTAACCCATGATCCTAACTCATTGTGCATTTGCAGTCCAAAGAAAATCTTAAAATATGCACAAATTTAGGGGGAGCTCTTGCTTATCACATACTTCTCAAAGCGACGATATCTTTTCACTCTTATTATCATTTGTCGAAGCTTTGATCTATATGTTGTCATCAATTACCAAAAAGGGGGAGATTGAAAGTGCAACTATCCCTGGGTGGTTTTGGTAATTCCTAACAACATATAGCTCATTGAGCTAACATTATTCCAAGATTAATATTTCAGGAAAAGCTCAATGAATGGCATGTCATGGATGAGGAAAGTGGATCCCTCAAAAATTCTAAGGACAAAGGATTGGCTCAAACTTCAAGATCAAGACTCTACATTTTATATTTATGATCCAAGAACACATTGAGTCTATAGGAAAAGCCAATACTATCAAGGAGGGATGAGGTGTTGCTTAATGAGCATCTTGCTTCATGTGCTTAGTGATATGCTCCAAAACCCTCAACTACCTTCCCACATCCACATATGACCTAAACCAAAAGTAAATCTCGGCCCCACCGATTCATTCCATCCGGCGCCACCGAGTTTCAAATGTCATAGCCACTTCCACAAACCCTAGCCAAATCGGTTTCACCGATAGGGATCTCGGTCTCACCGAGACGGGATTGCAATCTCTCTGTTTCCCTTCGTAACATTTCGGTCTAACCGAAGTGAGCGATCGGTCCCACCGAGATTGCAATGTAAACTCTCTGTTTCCCTTTTGTAACATTTCAGTCTCACCGAGATGAGCGAATCGGTCCCACCGAGTTTACCTGACCAACTCTCTGGTTAGCTTATTACCAAAATCGGTCCCACCGAGTTTGTGTAATCGGTCACACCGAGATTACGTTATGCCCTAACCCTAACCATATCGGCCCTACCGAGTTGCATCTCAGTCCCACCGAAAATCCTAACGGTCACTAGGTTTGCTGAATCAGTCCGACCGAGTTTAACCATTCGGTCCCACCGAGTTTGGCAAATTGTGTGTAATGGTTAGATTTTGTGTAGAGGCTATATATACCCCTCCACCCACTCTTCATTCGTGGAGGGAGCCATCAGAACACATCTACACTTCCAATACACACATTCTGAGAGAGAACCACCTACACTTGTGTTGAGCTCAAGATATTCCATTCCAACCATATGAATCTCGATCTCTAGCCTTCCCCAAGTTGCTTTCCACTCAAATCTTCTTCCCACCAAATCCAAATCCTGTGAGAGAGTTGAGTGTTGGAGAGACTATCATTTGAAGCACAAGAGCAAGGAGTTCATCATCAACACACCATTTGTTACTTCTTGGAGAGTGGTGTCTCCTAGATTGGCTAGGTGTCACTTGGGAGCCTCCGACAAGATTGTGGAGTTGAACCATGGAGTTTGTAAAGGCAAGGAGATCGCCTACTTCGTGAAGATCTACCGCTAGTGAGGCAATTCCTTCGTGGACGATGGCCGTGATGGAATAGACAAGGTTGCTTCTTTGTGGACCCTTTGTGGGTGGAGCCCTCCGTGGACTCGCGCAACCATTACCCTCCGTGGGTTGAAGTCTCCATCAACGTGGATGTACGATAGCACCACCTATCGGAACCACGCCAAAAACATCCGTGTCTCCAATTGCGTTTGAATCCTCCAAACCCTTCCCTTTACATTCTTGCAAGTTGCATTCTTTACTTTCCGCTGCTCATATACTCTTTTGCATGCTTGCTTGAATTGTGTGGAGATTGCTTGACTTGTGCTAAGATAGCTAAAATCTGCCAAGAACTAAAAATTGGGAAAAGGTTAGATTTTTATTTGGTCAAGTAGTCTAATCACCCCCCTCTAGACATACTTCCGATCCTACAACATCATAGTAATTGTAAACACCCTTAGCATACGAAGATACGATTTTATTATCACTAAACTCACATTGGTAGGGAAGGTGTTTCTTAGGGTCTTCAGAACAACAAGTAAAATCATATATTTCACATAAATTCCAAGCATAGCAATGCAAACGATGAATTTGATCCAGTAAAAGTTTCCCTTTTTGAGATAAGCGGTGTCGCACATAACAAGCATGCTCATTGATACGTCTCCAAAGTATCTATAATTTTTGATTGTTCCATGCTATTATATTATCCATCTTGGAGGTTTATGGGCTTTATTATGCACTTTTATATTATTTTTGGGACTAACCTATTGACCCAGAGCCCATTGCCAGTTCCTGTTTTTTCCCTTGTTTCAGTGTTTCGAAGAAAAGGAATATCAAGCGGAGTCAAAATGGAATGAAACCTTCTGGAGAAGTTATTTTTGGAAGGAAAGCAGCCCGGGAGACTTGGAGTCCACGTCAAGAAAGAAACAAGGGAGCCACGAGGCAGGGGGCGCGCCCACCCCCTCAAGGCGCGCCCTCCACCCTCGTGGGCCCCTCGTGGCTCCCCTGACGTACTTCTTCCTCCTATATATACCCATATGCCCTAAAAACATCGGGGAACAGAATAGATCGGGAGTTCCGCCGCCGCAAGCCTCTGTAGCCACCAAAATTCAATCGGGACCCTGTTCCGGCACCCTGCCGGAGGAGGGAACCCTCACCGGTGGCTATCTTCATCATCCCGGTGCTCTCCATGATGAGGAGGGAGTAGTTCACCCTCGGGGTTGAGGGTATGTACCAGTAGCTATGTGTTTGATCTATCTATCTATCTCTCTCTCTCTCTCTCTCTCTCTCTCTCTCTCTCGTGTTCTTGATTTGGCACGATCTTGATGTATCGCGAGCTTTGCTATTATAGTTGGATCTTATGTATCTTCTCCCCCTCTACTCTCGTGTAATGGATTGAGTTTTCCCTTTGAAGTTATCTTATCGGATTGAGTCTTTAATGATTTGAGAACACTTGCCGTGCGTATCTGTGGTGACAATGGGATATCACGTGATTCACTTGGTGTATGTTTTGGTGATCAACTTGCGGGTTCCGCCCATGAACTTATGCATAGGGGTTGGCACACGTTTTCGTCTTGATTCTCCGGTAGAAACTTTGGGGAACTCTTTGAGGTTCTGTGTGTTGGTTGAATAGATGAATCTGAGATTGTGTGATGCATATCATATAATCATACCCACAGATACTTGAGGTAACATTGGAGTATCTAGGTGACATTAGGGTTTTGGTTGATTTGTGTCTTAAGGTGTTATTCTAGTATGAACTCTAGGGCTGTTTGTGACACTTATAGGAATAGCCCAACGGATTGATTGGAAAGAATAACTTTGAGGTGGTTTCGTACCCTACCATAATCTCTTCGTTTGTTCTCCGCTATTAGTGACTTTGGAATGACTCTTTGTTGCATGTTGAGGGATAGTTATATGATACAATTATGTTATTATTGTTGAGAGAACTTGCACTAGTGGAAGTATGAACCCTAGGCCTTGTTTCCTAGCATTGCAATACCGTTTACGCTCACTTTTACCACTCGTTACCTTGCTGTTTTTATATTTTCAGTTTACAAAAACCTATATCTACCATCCATATTGCACTTGTATCATCATCTCTTCGCCGAACTAGTGCACCTATACAATTTACCATTGTATTGGGTGTGTTGGGGACACAAGAGAGTCTTTGTTATTTGGTTGCAGGGTTGCTTGAGAGAGACCATCTTCATCCTACGCCTCCCACGGATTAATAAACCTTAGGTCATCCACTTGAGGGAAACTTGCTACTGCCCTACAAACCTCTGCACTTGGAGGCCCAACAACGTCTACAAGAAGAAGATTGTGTAGTAGACATCAAGCTCTTTTCTGGCGCCGTTGCTGGGGAGGTGAGTACTTGAAGGTATATCTTTAGATCTTGCAATCGAATCTTTTTGTTTCTTCTTTTATCACTATTTTAGTTTATAAAAGAAAACTACAAAAAAATGGAATTAAGGGTGCCTCATATGCTTCATCGTTTTAATATCTTTCGTGAAAATGATGGAAAGGAAAATTGTGCTCAAGAACTAGAAGAAGAATTACATAGAATGCTTGGCATAAAATATGTAAATGATGAGCATGATTGGAATGTTGTTAGTATGGATTCTTCGAATACCCATGATGCTAATGATATGCAAAGACACAAGCTTGGGGAAGCTACGTTTGATGAAGATGATATTTTTTGTCCCCCAAGTTTTGATGAGCAAATTTACTATGATGAAAGCATGCCTCCTATCTATGATGATTATTGTGATGACACATGCTTTAAAGAATAATGATAACCATGAAACTTGTCATCTTGATATTAATTTTCAATCACATGATAGTTATTTTGTTGAGTTTGCTCCCACTATTATTCATGAGAAGAATTTTGCTTATGTGGAGAGTAGTAAATTTTCTATGCTTGTAGATCATGAAAAGAATGCTTTAGGTGCTGGTTATATTGTTGAATTCATTCATGATGCTACTGAAAATTATTATGAGGGAGGAACATATGCTTGTAGGAATTGCAATAATATCAAGTTTTCTCTCTATGTGCTTAAAATCTTGAAGTTACGCTTGTTTTGCCTTCCTATGCTAGTTGATTATTGTTTCCATAAGTTGTTTGCTCACAAAATCCCTATGCATAGGAAGTGGGTTAGACTTAAATGTGCTAGTCATATTCTTCATGATACTGTCTTTATGTTTCAATTCTTATCTTTTTTGTGAGCATCATTGAAATCATAATGCCTAGCTAGGGGCGTTAAACGATAGCGCTTGTTGGGAGGCAACCCAATTTTATTTTAGTTTCTTGCTTTTTGGTTCTGTTTAGGAATAAATAACCCATCTAGCTTCTGTTAAGATGTGGTTTTATGTTTTAATTAGTGTTTGTGCCAAGTAGGACCTATAGGATCTTTTTGGATGATAGTTGTTTGATCTTGCTGAAAATTCCAGAAACTTTCTGTTCACGAAAACAATTGTTAAAAATCACCAGAACGTGATAAAATACTGATTCCAATTGCAGAAGATCAATAAACAAATTGTCTAGGTCTTCCCATTTTGGTAGAATTTTAGGAGTTCCAGAATTTTGCGTTAGTTGCAGATTACTACAGACTGTTCTGTTTTTGACAGATTCTGTTTTTCGTGTGTTGTTTGCTTATTTTGATGAATCTATGGCTAGTAAAATAGTTTACAAACCATAGAGAAGTTGGAATACAGTAGGTTTAACACCAATATAAATAAATAATGAGTTAAATATAGTACCTTGAAGTGGTGTTTTGTTTTCTTTCACTAACGGAGCTTACGAGTTTTCTGTTAAGTTTTGTGTTGTGAAGTTTTCAAGTTTTGGGTAAAGATTCGATGGACTATGGAATAAGGAGTGGCAAGAGCCTAAGCTTGGGGATGCCCAAGGCACCCCAAGGTAATATTCAAGGACAACCAAGAACCTAAGCTTGGGGATGCCCCGGATGGCATCCCCTCTTTCGTCTTCGTTCATCGGTAACTTTACTTGGAGCTATATTTTTATTCACCACATGATATGTGTTTTGCTTGGAGCGTCATGTCACTTTATTTTTTTTGCTTGCTGTTTGAATAAATTATCAAGATATGAAATTCTTAAATGTTAGAGAGCCTTCACATAGTTGCATAATTATTCGGCTACTCATTGATCTTCACTTATATCTTTTGGAGTAGTTTGTAATTTGCTCTAGTGCTTCGCTTATATCTTTTTAGAGCACGATGGTGGTTATATTTTGAAGAAACAGATGAACTCTCATGCTTCACTTATATTATTTTGAGAGTCTTAAACAGCATGGTAATTTTCTTTGGTTATGAATTTAGTCCTAATATGATGGGCATCCAAGAGGGATATAATAAAAACTTTCATATAAAGTGCATTGAATACTATGAGAAGTTTGATTCCTTATTGATTGTTTTGAGATATGAAGATGGTGATATTAGAGTCATGCTAGTTGAGTAGTTGTGAATTTGAGAAATACTTGTGCTAAAGTTTGTGATTCCCGTAGCATGCACGTAAGGTGAACCGTTATGTGATGAAGTCGGAGCATGATTTATTTATTGATTGTCTTCCTTATGAGTGGCGGTCGGGGATGAGCGATGGTCCTTTCCTACCAATCTATCACCCTAGGAGCATGCGCTTAATACTTTGCTTTGATAACTTGTAGATTTTTGCAATAAGTATATGAGTTCTTTCTGACTAATGTTGAGTCCATGGATTATACGCACTTTTCTTCCTTCCACCATTGCTAGCCTCTCTAATACCGCGCACTTTTCACTGGTATCATACACCCACCATATACCTTCCACAAAACAGCCACCATACCTACCTATCATGGCATTACCATAGCCATTCCGAGATATATTGCCGTGCAACTTACCACCGTTTTGTTTACTATGACACGCTCCATCATTGTCATATTGCTTTGCATGATCATGTAGTTGACATCGTATTTGTGGCAAAGCCACCGTTCATAATTCCTTCATACATGTCACTCTTGAGTCATTGCACATCCCGGTACACCGCCAGAGGCATTCATATAGAGTCATATTTTGTTCTAAGTATCGAGTTATTATTCTTGAGTTGTAAGAAAATAAAAGTGTGATGATCTTTATTTTTAGAGCATTGTCCCAAGTGAGGAAAAGGATGATGGAGACTATGATTCCCCCATAAGTCGGGATGAGACTCCGGACGAATATTTCTTTTAAAAAAAGAGGCCATAAAAAAGGGAGAAAAGGCCCAAATAAAAAAATGAGAGAAAAAGAGAGAAGGGACAATGCTACTATCCTTTTACCACACTTGTGCTTCAAAGTAGCACCATGATCTTCATGATAGAGAGTCTCCTATGTTGTCACTTTCATATACTAGTGGGATTTTTTTATTATAGAACTTGGCTTGTATATTCCAATGATGGGCTTCCACAAAATGCCCTAGGTCTTCGTGAGCAAGCGAGTTGGATGCACACCCACTTAGTTTCTTTTGTTGAGCTTTCATACACTTATAGCTCTAGTGCATCCGTTGCATGGCAATCTCTACTCACTCACATTGATATCTAGTGATGAGCATCTCCATAGCCCGTTGATACGCCTAGTTGATGTGAGACTATCTTCTCCTTTTTGTCTACTCCACAACCACCATTCTATTCCACCTATAGTGCTATGTCCATGGCTCACGCTCATGTATTGCGTGAAGATTGAAAAAGTTTGAGAACATCAAAAGTATGAAACAATTGCTTGTCTTGTCATCGGGGTTGTGCATGATTTAAATATTTTGTGTGATGAAGATAGAGCATAGCCAGACTATATGATTTTGTAGGGATAACTTACTTTCGCCATGTTATTTTGAGAAGACATGATTACTTTGTTAGTATGCTTGAAGTATTATTATTTTTATGTCAATATTAAACTTTTGTCTTGAATCTTATGGATCTGAATATTCTTGCCACAATAAAGAAGATTATGTTGATAAATATGTTAGGTAGCATTCCACATCAAAAATTCTGTTTTTATCATTTACCTACTCAAGGACGAGCAGGAATTAAGCTTGGGATGCTGATACGTCTGCAACATATCTATAATTTTTGATTGTTCCATGCTATTATATTATCCATCTTGGATGTTTATGGGATTTATTATGCACTTTTATATTATTTTTGGGACTAACCTATTGACCCAGAGCCCAGTGCCAGTTCCTGTTTTTTCCCTTGTTTCAGTGTTTCGAAGAAAAGGAATATCAAACGGAGTCGAAACGGAATGAAACCTTCTGGAGAAGTTATTTTTGGAAGGAAAGCAACCCGGGAGACTTGGAGTCCACGCCAAGAAAGAAACGAGGGAGCCACGAGGCAGGGGGCGCGCCCACCCCCCCACCCCAGGGCGCGCCCTCCACCCTCATGGGCCCGTCGTGGCTCCCCTGACGTACTTCTTCCTCCTGTATATACCCATATACCCTAAAAACTTCGGGGGACAGAATAGAATGGGAGTTCCGCCGCCGCAAGGCTCTGTAGCCACCAAAAGTCAACCGGGACCCTGTTTCGGCACCCTGCCGGAGGGGGAAACCCTCACCGGTGGCCGTCTTCATCATCCCGGCGCTCTCCATGACGAGGAGGGAGTAGTTCACCCTCGGGGCTGAGGGTACACTAGTAGAAAAAGGGTCAAACGTGAAGCACATTAGTGCCGGTTTGTATTTGAGCCGGCACTAATGTGTACATTGGTGCCGGTTCCAACGGCTAGCCGGGCCGCTTTCATTAGTACCGGTTCGTGGCGAACCTTTAGCACCGGTTCGTGCCACGAACCGGTACAAATGAGAGTGGTGGCAGGATGTTGTCAGACTGGGGCCCCTCCAGCACCTTTAGTACCGGTTCTTGGCACGAACTGGTACTAAAGGTCGTCCTACATAAACCCTTCGTCCACCCGAGCTCGCTCTGTTCTTCCCCTTTCCCCTCTCCTCTCTGTTCTTCCCCTCTACCTCTCGAGCTCATCACACATTTTGCCCAAATTTTGTCAAGATTTGAAGGCCCCCATCCATTGAAATGATCACAAAGGTTAGCAACTTTGTCCTTTCATCTCTCATTGCTAGATTTACTCTTGCAATGCTTTATATAGTGATTAATTTGTGAGTTTAGTAATTTGGGAGGAAATATATATATGTGCTAGTATTTGATTTATATGCAATTTGAGGTCAAAAATAACACTTAGTTTGCATATGTAGGTGTGGTTTACTTAGTGCCTTCTAAATCTCCGTCGTAACCGCCGTCGATCGCCCCGTCCTGTCGCCGGCACCACCTTGTGGTGAGCCTCTTTGTTCATGAAATTTTATATAAAAATTGATGTTTGTGTGATTTGGATATATAGCTAGTTACTCGTATAATTATCTTACCCGTACGTTGTTTGTTATACATATAGTGCCATGGTTTTGATATCCGTCCCTGTCGGCCCTCGTCCTTGTTATGATTCGGATGTGGTATATATATTCTCTTTTAAAACTAGTTGCATTTCGTGTTTATGGCAAATTATGCCCATCAAGTTGACATAGAATTTTTTTCTAGGAGGTATGTGAACCGGAAATTCCAACCGACCCTATTGTCGAGAGCTTAAATTTAGTTGAAAGAGAAAACGAGTACTTGAAAGAAAAATTGAAAAGAATTGAGGGGGAGAAGATGGAATTGGAGTTGCATGTTGCCGATGTCGTCGATGATCACAAGATCAAGATGGAGAAAATGCGCTTGAAGATTAGAAAGATTAGAAAATATGCCATCGATAGTGAGGCTTGGTATCATTAGGCTGTTGGATCCATTGTTACCTTAGTTGCGATCTTGATCGCATTTGTTGTTGCATTTAAATGCTTTAGCTAGAGAGTTATTTGTTTGTTGCATTTAAGTGTTGAATGAACTTTATGTATGAACTTGTATTAATTTGGTCTATTCGGTGTTGTGTAATGAAGATGAGCCGGCAATGGATGTACGATGACCGATGCTCTCCCAAGTTCATTAATGTCGTTCAAACTTTTCTGCCTGTGGCTGAGGCAAACAAGCAGGCGGATGGTTTTATGCCTTGTCCATGTGCTGTCTGTAAGAATGGTCAAAATTAATCTAAGTCAAGAACCATTCACTTCCACCTGTTTAAGTCCGGTTTCGTGCCCCACTATAATGTTTGGACCAAGCACGGAGAAAGAGGGGTTATGATGGAAGACAATGAAGAAGAAGAGGAGGACGACAGCTATCCTGGCCATGGGTTCCCTGAATACGATGATACAACAATGGGGGAAGAAGCTGAGCCGGTAATGCGGGAAGAAGCTGAGCCGACAATGCGGGAAGAAGCTGAAGAAGAGGCATCAGATGAGCCCGTTGATGATCTAGGTCGGGCCATTGCCGATGCAAAGAGAAACTGCGCAAGTGATTTGGAGAAGAAGAAGTTGCAGCGCATGTTAGAGGATCACAAAAAATTGTTGTACCCGAATTGCGTAGGTGACAAGAAAAAGCTGGGCACCACACTGGAATTGCTGCAATGGAAGGCAGAGAATGGTGTATCTGACAAGGGATTTGGAAAGTTGCTGGTAATGATAAAGGATATGCTTCCAAAGGACAACGAATTGTCCGAGAGTACGTACGAAGCAAAGAAGGTTGTTTGCCCTCTAGGGTTAGAGGTGCAGAAGATACATGCATGCCCTAATGATTGCATCCTCTACCGCGGTGAGTACGAGGATTTGAACGCTTGCCCGGTATGTGGTGCATTGCGCTATAAGATCAGCCACGATGACCCTGGTGATGTCGAGGGCCAGCGCCCCAGGAAGAAGATTCCTGCCAAGGTGATGTGGTATGCTCCTGTAATACCACGGTTGAAACGTTTGTTCCAAAACAAAGAGCATGCCAAGGCGATGCGATGGCACAAAGAAGACCGTAAGAAAGACGGAAAGTTGAGAGTACCCGCTGACGGGTCGCAGTGGAGAAAAATTGTAAGAAAGTACGGGAAGGAGTTTGCAGATGACGCAAGGAGCGTATGGTTTGGTCTAAGCGCAGATGGCATTAATCCTTTTGGGGAGCAGAGCAGCAACCATAGCACCTGGCATGTGACTCTATGTTTGTATAACCTTCCTCCTTGGTTATGCATGAAGCGAAAGTTCATTATGATGCCAGTGCTCATCCAAGGCCCTAAGCAACCCGGCAACGACATTGATGTGTACCTAAGGCCATTAGTTGAAGAAATCTTACAACTGTGGAATGGAACAGGTGTACATGCGTGGGATGAGCACATGGGGGAAGAATTTGACCTAAAGGCGTTGCTGTTCGTGACCATCAATGATTGGCCTGCTCTCAGTAACCTTTCAGGACAGACAAACAAGGGATACCGCACATGCACGCACTGTTTGGACGATACCGACAGTATATATTTGGCTAATAAGAATGTGTACCTGGGACATCATCAATTTCTTCCGAGCAGGCATCCCGTAAGAAAGAAAGGCAAGCATTTCAAAGGTGAGGCGGATCGCCGGACGAAGCCTGGCCACCGTACTGGTGCTGATGTACATGATATGGTCAAGGATTTGAAGGTGGTCTTTGGAAAGGGTCCTGGTGGACAACCTGTTCCGAATGACGCTGACGGACGCGCACCCATGTGGAAGAAGAAATCTATATTTTGGGACCTGCCCTATTGGAAAGACCTCGAGGTCCGCTCCGCAATCGACGTGATGCACGTGACGAAGAATCTTTGTGTGACCCTGCTTGGCTTCTTGGGCGTGTATGGCAAGACAAAAGATACACCTGAGGCACGGGAGGACCAGCAACGTATGCACGGAAAAGACGGCATACATCAGGGTCATGCAAGCTACGCTCTTACCAAAGAAGAGAAGGAAATCTTCTTTGAATGCCTGCTCAGTATTAAGGTACCGTCTGCCTTCTCGTCGAATATAAAGGGAATAATAAACATGGCAGAGAAAAAGTTCCAGAACCTAAAGTCTCATGACTGCCACGTGATTATGACGCAACTGCTTCCGGTTGCATTGAGGGGGCTTCTACCGGAAAACATTCGATTAGCCATTGTGAAGCTATGTGCATTTCTCAATGCAATCTCTCAGAAGGTAATCAATCCAGAAATCATACCAAGGTTACAGAATGATTTGGTGCAATGTCTTGTCAGTTTCGAGTTGGTGTTCCCACCATCCTTCTTCAACATCATGACGCACGTCCTAGTTCACCTATGCGAAGAGATTAACGTTTTGGGTCCTGTATTTCTACACAATATGTTCCCCTTTGAGAGGTTCATGGGAGTCTTAAAGAAATATGTTCATAACCGTGCTAGGCCAGAAGGAAGCATCTCCAAGGGCCGTCAAAATGAGGAGGTCATTGAGTTTTGTATTGACTTTATTCCTGACCTTAAGCCGATTGGTGTTCTTGAATCGCGGCATAAGGGCAGACTGGATGGAAAAGGCACGCTAGGAGGGGATCAAATAATATGTATGGACGGACATTCTCTCACTAAAGCACACTACACAGTTCTATAGAATTCCGCCTTGGTGGCTCCGTATATGGATGAACACAAGAATTTGCTACGCTCCAAACACCCGGAGCGGTCTGATGACTGGATTACACGTGAACAAACCAGGAGTTTCGCCAGCTGGTTGCAAGCACGTACCATGCATGACACCTCTATTGAAGATGACCTGTACTTACTGTCCCAGTTACCATCTTCGAATATAATGACTTTCAAAGGGTACCAGATAAATGGTAATACATTTTACACGATCGCCCAAGATAAGAAGAGCACCAACCAAAACAGTGGTGTCCGCTTTGATGCAGAAACCAAGACGGGAAAGGAAACATATTATGGTTATATACAGGACATATGGGAACTTGACTATCGACGTGGTTTGAAGGTCCCTTTGTTTCGGTGCAAATGGGTCAATATGACACGAGGCGGGGTAACGGAAGACCCGCAGTACGGAATGACAACAGTGGATCTCAACAATCTTGCGTATGCAGACGAACCATTTGTCCTAGCCAATGATGTGGCACGGGTTTTCTATGTGAAGGACATGTCTACCAAGCCAAGAAAAAGAAAAGATAAGGAAGCGAATGCATCGTACGATGAGCCAAAGCGGCACATAGTTCTTTCTGGGAAGAGAAACATCGTGGGAGTGGATGACAAGACAGACAAGTCAGAAGATTATGAAAAGTATAATGAAATTGCTCCATTCACAGTGAATATTGACCCGAGCATCCCGTTAAATGATGAAGATTTTCCATGGCTACGACGCAAAGGGACACACGCGAAGAAAAAGTTTCACACCCAAAGATCTGGGATGTGAATGGCTTAACTATCATCACTTTCTTCTGTGTTTCACACCCAGGAGGGATCTCCATAATAGTTAGGGTAGCTAGTTATGTGTTTTGGCATTTCAAACGCGAAGAAATTTTATGTGCAAGCAAATTCTTTCATGCATTTACTGATTTTTTTCAGCTAAATGACCCTGAAATTGAAAAGCATTTCAAATGAACTCAGAAAAGGTTGAAAGTTGGCATGGTATCATAATTTCACCCATATAGCATGTGCAAAAAAGTAGAAAGGGTTACCACAAAAACTGGATGCACTTCGTGTACAAAATGGACAATCTATTTCGAAGTATCAGGGTTTCGGACGAAAACTCATCCGTTACAAAGGCATTTAATTTTTTAAATAACCTAAGCATTACCAAATTGAATATAATGATAAAACACACTAATATTAAACATAAGAAAAAGGAATCACTGAAAAATCTATTTTCAAAGTTAAGTTATTCACAAGAAGAAATAAAGCAAAAAAATAAGAAAAAAGCCCACCTACTGGGCCACAGTGGCCTGCATACGACTAGAAACCCGAATTCAAGTTGGGCTAGGATGCAGGCCCGCTAGCCCAGTAGGCCCAACAGGGCATCGCAGAAGAGGTAGGCCCAGAAGGCCTGATTAAGAGAGGAGCTCGAGACAGCAGCGACGGCGGGGCTTATAAGCAGGTGCGAGTGCCCCTCGGCTAGCGAGGTGGGACTAAACTTTTGTGCCCCTCGCCTGGCAGCGCACACCCTTTAGTACCGGTTC
Source organism: Aegilops umbellulata (assembly GCA_032464435.1). Taxonomy (NCBI): domain Eukaryota; kingdom Viridiplantae; phylum Streptophyta; class Magnoliopsida; order Poales; family Poaceae; genus Aegilops; species Aegilops umbellulata. The sequence continues at coordinate 533,303,957 of CP136056.1, read as the reverse complement.
GTGGCACCAACCGGTACTAAAGGGGGTCGCTTCCCGCCGCTTGGCCTGGCCAAAACAGGCCTTTAGTACCGGTTGGTGTCTCCAACCGGTACTAAAGGTGTGTTCTATATAAGAAAACCCTTCCAAAAATTTCAACAGTTTTGTTCTCCCTCTGCTTCTTCTCCTCTGCACACCGTCGCCCGCCGCCCCCGCCGTCTCCATATCCATCGTCGCCGCCCCGTCCCCGTCGTCGCCGCCCCGTCGTCCCGTCCCCGTCGTCCCGCGCGTCGTCACCGCCGCCCCGTCCCAGCCCGTCCCGCGCGCGTCGTCACCGTCCCCGTCGTCATCGCCGCCCCGGCCCGTACATCCCCTTCCCCGTCGTCACCGTCCCGTCATCGCCGCGCCCGTCGCCGTCCCCGTCGCCGCCACCCGTCGCCTCTCGCCTCACCGGCCGGTGAGCGCGCGCACACACACATACATTTTGTTAGAATTGTTAGACATTTTTCTGTTTTTTAGAAATATTTAGAAATGTTAGTATTGTTAGAATAGTTAGAAATGTTAGAATTGTTAGAAATGTAAGAATTGTTAGAAATTTTTCTATTTTTTAGTTATAGAAATAGTTATAAAAAAGTTAGAATTGTTAGAAATTTTTCTGTTTTTTAGTTATAGAAATAGTTATAAAAAAGTTAGAATTGTTAGAAATTTTTCTGTTTTTTAGTTATAGAAATAGTTATAAAAAAGTTAGAATTGTTAGAAATTTTTCTGTTTTTTAGTTATAGAAATAGTTATAAAAAAGTTAGAAAATTTTCTTTTTTTAGTTATAGAAATATTAGAAATGTTATAGAAATGTTAGTTATATATAGCATTGTTAGAAATGTTATAAAAATGTTAGAAATTTTAGTTATGAAAATCCAATCATTAAAAAAATGTTACTTTTTGCGGGCATATAGCTAGTATTTGTTGTCGACGATGCCCGGCCCGCATCCTCGCCGTCGACACGTCCGCGACGACGTCCATCTGACCCATGTCCGGGACTGGGCTCCGCCGGGCTGGCACTGGGAGGTGCTGCCTGGAGGGGCGCGCCGCTTGATAAGGAACCCGGCCCCGGGTCCCGTCGTCGACCCTGATCTCGTTTGGTGGCGTTCGCGTGGGCCAGCTTCGGTGCGGAGGGAGCCGGCCCCGCCGGAGGTGGTACGTCGTCGTGTCAGGGAGGAGGACGAGCACGTCCATCGCTACATGGTTGCGTTAGAGGGCGGCAGGTTCTCCAATACCTGGCAGTTTCTTCAGGGATCTCACTTCAGCTATGATCCTGTGAGGGTTCCTTCTCTTTGGGTGTCCACCGCCCGCGCCGCAGGAACCGCGAGTGTCCTAAATTCTTCTGTAGTATTCGATCTTTAATTAGCTACCTAGCCAGTGATGTACTATTCAATATTATATATGATTCGAGACGATGTATTCGAGATTAAATCTATTATTCGAGACGATGTATTCGAGATTATATCTATTATTCGAGACGATGTATTCGAGATTATATCTATTATTCAAGATTATACTAAATTGTTTTATATTTCTTTTGGCATAGTTAAATAAAAGCTATGGCAGACAATACCGACAGAGAGAGAGAGAACAGACCATGTTCGATATGATACGCGGGCCATAAGATGATCAGAATGAAGAAGATTTTGACGGTTCCGAATTTCTAAACAACACCGGAGAGGGTGATATGATATTCGATCGCGACAACCGAATTGATGAAGTCATGAACTACGATTATGAAGATGACGAAGAACATGTTGATCCTGAAACAACAAAGACCGGCGAGGTATATATATTTATATAAGCAGGAATCTGGTGATCATCGCATGTTTTAAACGAGTTGAAGATATATTAACGAATCGACCTTTCTTCTTTCAGCCATCCGGATCGAGCAAATCTTCAGGCAAAAGGACGAAACGAGGCCCGAACAAAAAGTTGAAGGAGGGCGTAAAGTACAATATCGAGGCATTCAGACCTAATGGCAAACCATTAGCGCCTAAGAAGATTGCGGACAAGTTCGTTCGTCAGTGCGGAGTTCTTGTGAAGGACCAACTCCCGATATCCCTTCAAGAATGTAGAAAGCCAGCAAAGCCACGTCCAGATGTTACTTTTCACCCAGCAAAGCCTTCGACGAGAATAAAAAAAACTGCTTTGGGATACTCTCATGGAACATTTCACCCTACCAGATCATTTCACAAAAGCAGATGTGCAGAAAGTCAAGGACACTGCTCTTAGGAAGATGGCGGTTGCATTCAAGAACCACAAGAGATGTGAATGGGAGAAGTACGTCAAGGGAGGAAGGAAGACTCCAGTATTCGAGGGGATACTAGAGAATCAAAGTGCTCATTGGGACGAATTCGTGAAATTCAAGGATTCAGAATTAGCTAGGGAACGGTCTAGAATAAACAAGCAGAATGCCGAAAAAAAGGATAAGTTCCATAAGCTGGGGCCAGGTGGCTACGCGGTGGCAATGCCTAAGTGGGATAAGTCTGAGAAAGAGATGGAGGATGCAGATGTCACTCTGGTTACTAAGAGCTGGCCCCCCAGGTGCAGGACTTGGTTCTATGCGCATGGGGGGGAGTTGGACCCGAAGACAGGCAATGTTTCGACGAAGGCATGTCTGAACGGAGCCGACGATGCGATACTTGTTGCAATAGAAGAGGCTCGATCGGGGGTGTTCCAGCCCAACAGAGAGAACGACGAGCTTACACGTGCCCTGGGAAATCATGAACACCCGGGAAGAACACGAGGCAAGGGTGCTATTCCGTGGTATGAGGGGTTTTCGGACTGGAACGCCGACTACAGAACCGGTGCGAGAAAGAAGATTGCGGAGGAGAAGAAGAGGAAGATGAAGGAGGAGCAGAGGAAGCGGGACTATGAATGCCTTCAAGGCCTAGAAGCAAGTCAAGCGGAATTGGCAGTTAAATTCCAGCGGCAGCAGGAGCAGATCGACTCACTTAGCCAGCAAAGGGGGTCTCAGCAGCTGCAGCAGCTAGCGGATGATCCAGCATTGCATACCACCGCCCCATCCATGCTGAGAAGCAGCGTGGGTTCCACCCCGTTTGATGCAATGCTGGATAGATACCTCGTGGATGACATCACGGAGAACACTAACTGCGAGCTACACTTCAAAATAAAGAACATATCCATGAAGGTGGCGGACGACGTTGCTTATACAAATTCCCCCGATGCAACCTTCCATTGCAACCCGATTCCAGCAGGCTATGCTCGTGTCGTGGTTGATGAGGTGGTGGACCAATATTCGGAGCTACAGCTTGACATTCCTGGAGGTGACGAGGAGCACACACTCGGAGATGCCAAACATCGTATCATCCTATGGAGAAAGGATTGCATCATCTTTCGAAGGCCACCGACACCGCGTCACCCGACTCCTCGCCGAAGTCCGCCACCGAGTCAGCAGACTCCTGCTCCTCCAAGTCCACCAACGCGTGAGGCCACTCCTCCTCCTCCAAGTCCGACAAAGTGTCAGGCCACTCCTCCTCCAAGTCTGACACAGCGTCAGACGTCCACTCCTCCTCCAAGTCCGGCAAAGTGTCAGGCCACTCCTCCTCCAAGTTCGGCACAGCTTCAGGCCACTCCTCCTCGTCCAACTCAGCCTCGTCAGCCGTCTCCGCCGCCTCAGTAATCGCAGAAGAGACACCCCGCATCTATGGTGCGTAGCGGTAGCAGTCGAGGTCATAGTACAGGAAGTACAGGCGGAGGCAAGCGATATAAATATGGTCCAAACCTCAGTACTCCTCTTCCTCAGAGGGCTTACGACAGGACCAAGGAGCAAACCAATGCCATAGTGCGGGCAGAAGTCGACGCCCATTTTGGACCGAAACCGCCACCGCCGCCAAGGGAGAAAGTGCCTGTGGAAGTTCTTGACCACTTCGTTCGTATGGCTGAACCACCAGCTCCTAAGCCTGTTGACTCAGACTATGAGCGCCACATCAGGAAGTTACATCGACAACGTCTACAGAAGGAGGCGAGCTCGAGCTCGAGCAAACAACAAGCAGCTGTCAAAAAATGCGGGAGAACCGTTGCCCAGCTGGGAGAACAGTGGGCGCAACCGATCCCCCCGCTTGTTGTGCCGCCAACAACACGTGACAGTACGCGCGGCCAATATTATTATGGGCAAACAATTTACGTTCCCCAGGTGGGCGATGTGGTAATAACCCAGGAGCATATAACGCAGGCTAAAGAACTCAAGATCACTGTTGGACAACTCCTCGAGATCGAGGACATGCCTGTGCTTACAGAGGAGGAAATAAAACGGAAATATGTCCGGGGCCAACCTTTGGTCAAGCCAGAAGATGTCAAGAAGCTCCCAACGAGAATGTATGAATTGCATCAATGGTACATGGTCATTACCAAGAGATCCGATCGACAGTCCCTCATGGTGCAAGTCAACAAGGATCATTACTACCATGAGAAACCTGGGACCGTTGAGTATTCTGAACTGTTTCAGTTATACAATCAAGACGCACTCGACAAATCTGTCGTCAGTTGCTATTGTCTGTAAGTGATTTCTTTCTGTAATTTAAGTCTCAAGCTAGCTGTATTGATCCTTTTGATCAATCATTACCTGTAATTATCCTCACTATATTCTTTTCTGTGGTATTATGCAGGATGAAGATGTATGAAATGAAAAAAGGTGGACGCTATGGCATTGGGTTCATTGACCCAAACACCGTTAATGAATACACATGGAATATAAGCGACTATTATAAAAAGCAGGTAGAGGACAGCATGTTCGAGTTCTTGAAGCACCTCAAATACAATGAAGATATACTACTTCCTTACAAGTTCAAGTGAGTCACACTTTCTTGTACTACAAATTCTCTGTTTTTGCCTACTAGCTAGCTAGCTACATGTTTTTGCTTACATATATATGCCCTCTTAATTAAGACATGCAAACGTGTGTGCATGCAGATTTCACTGGATCTTGTGTATCATTAAAGTTGACGAAGGAACAGTTGAAATACTGGACTCACTACTCTCAGAAAATAAAGACTATAACATCTTGTTTGGGATAGTCAACAGGTAATTTCAATCATTATTAACTATATATCTCGGCCTATTTAGTTCGTCATTTCATGATATGAACTATTTAATAACCCCTTTATTCATTTTATTTGTCGACGGGTAGGGCTTGGGCAAGGTTCATCAGCAAAACGGAAGGCGAATGGAAACGACAGCTGAGATGGCTTCGACCCAGGGTAAGTAATTAAGTAGTGTGGTAGCTAGCTGCCATCTTTTTAATATTATCATGCTTGATTAATTATTATCTGTTCAAATTGAATTACATTCTCGTAAAGGCCATAAAGCAGGCGCAGGGGACTGATCTGTGTGCATACTGCGTTTGCGAGAACATTCGCATGATGGCGTCCGAAAGGAGCAGATCTCAATGACAGGAATGGGTATGCTTGTCAGAACACTATTCAAAAATTGTGCACCATTATCGATATCTAGTCACACAACTAATACACATGCATATTGATCTCCTTCTTAACAGTTCACAGAGGTGCGGGACAAGCTCCTAGATACGGAGCGCGTACAAGCACTTCAAGAGGAAATAGCGGGATTTTTGCTCGACCAGGTCATAAATCCGTAGGGAGAATACTATTACCCGCTACCGCCCCCATCGGCCAGGTCATGAACCCATTCCAATTTGTCATCGTGCTCCGAAGGCACCAATTAGGCTAATGCGAACTGGCTCCGAAGGCAACATGCATATGTACGAGAAATTGTATATATAGCTATACATGTGTGTATGTGTGAATTAATATGGTGGTTTGTGAGACATTGATGATCTATATATATATATATGATTGGTTCTACTAGCTATCATATATATGCATAACGTGTACAATGTGTAGTATCGTAAAATACCAGCAAACGAAAAAGAATTAAAATGGAAAACACAAAATTAAATGAAAAAGAAATCATAAAACCAAAACCCCCCCAAACATTTTAGTACCGGTTGGTGTTACCAACCGGTACTAAAGGGCTCCCGGCCCCCGGAGCTGGCTCGTGCCACGTGGTTGCCCTTTAGCACCGGTTCGTGCTGGACCGGTACTAAAGGGGGGGCCTTTAGTGCCGAAACTTTAGTGCCGGTTATGGAACTGGCACTAAAGGGCCTTACGAACCAGTGCTATTGCCCGGTTCTGCACTAGTGGTATGTACCAGTAGCTATGTGTTTGATCTCTCTCTCTCTCTCTCTCTCTCTCTCTCTCTCGTGTTCTTGATTTGGCACGATCTTGATGTATTGCGAGCTTTGCTATTATAGTTGGATCTTATTTTTCTTCTCCCCCTCTACTCTCTTGTAATGGATTGAGTTTTCCCTTTGAAGTTATCTTATCGGATCGACTCTTTAATGATTTGAGAACACTTGATGTATGTCTTGCCGTGCGTATCTGTGGTGACAATGGGATATCACGTGATTCACTTGATGTATGTTTTGGTGAACAACTTGCGGGTTCCGCCCATGAACTTATGCATAGGGGTTGGCACACGTTTTCGTCTTGATTCTCCGGTAGAAACTTTGGGTCACTCTTTGAGGTTCTATGTCTTGGTTGAATAGATGAATCTGAGATTGTGTGATGCATGTCGTATAATCATACCCACGGATACTTTAGGTGACATTGGAGTATCTAGGTGACATTAGGGTTTTGGTTGATATGTGTCTTAAGGTGTTATTCTAGTACGAACTCTAGGGCTGTTTATGACACTTATAGGAATAGCCCAACGGATTGATTGGAAAGAATAACTTTGAGGTGGTTTCGTACCCTACCATAATCTCTTCGTTTGGTCTCCGCTATTAGTGACTTTGGAGTGACTCTTTGTTGCATGTTGAGGGATAGTTATACGATCCAATTATGTTATTATTGTTGAGAGAACTTGCACTAGTGAAAGTATGAACCCTAGGCCTTGTTTCCTAGCATTGCAATACCGTTTACGCTCACTTTTACCACTCATTACCTTGCTGTTTTTATATTTTCCGTTTACAAAAACCTATATCTACCATCCATATTGCACTTGTATCACCATCTCTTCGCCGAACTAGTGCACCTATACAATTTACCATTGTATTGGGTGTGTTGGGGACACAAGAGACTCTTTGTTATTTGGTTGCAGGGTTGCTTGAGAGAGACCATCTTCATCCTACGCCTCCCACGGATTGATAAACCTTAGGTCATCCACATGAGGGAAACTTGCTACTGTCCTACAAACCTCTGCACTTGGAGGCCCAACAACGTCTACAAGAAGAAGGTTGTGTAGTAGACATCACTCATCTAAAGATTTGCCCTCAACTAAGCTAGTTGGGGTTTCAGCACGAGTACAAAGGGATCGAAGATGATCCAAGTAAAAAGCTTCAGGAGTGTGATAGATTTTGAGTGGTTCTTCAACAATTGATTCAGTAGGTACCACTAATTTTTTTGGTATTTTGCGTTTCCTACCCATAACTAAAGATAGAAAACAGGAGCACAAAATAAAAACTACTTAGTAATAAAGCAAACAAGCGCACACGAGAATATTCACCCCACGCTACGGGCAACGGCGCCAGAAAAAGGTCTTGATAACCCACAAGTATAGGGGATCAATTGTAGCCTCCTTCGATAAGTAAGAGTGTCGAACTCAACGAGGAGCTAAAGGTAGAACAAATATTCTCTCAAGTTCTATCGACCCCCGATACAACTCTACGCACGCTTAACGTTCGCTTTACCTAGAACAAGTATGAAACTAGAAGTACTTTGTAGGTGTTTTTGGATAGGTTTGCGAGATAATAAAGACCACGTAAATAAAAAGTAGGGGCTGTTTAGATAAAGGAGAAATAAAGTAAATATAACGAGTGTGGAAAATTGGTAGTAGGCGTTGCGAAATTGTCCCTAAGCAATTGACTACTTTACTAGACCGATAGCAAGTTTCATGTGGGAGAGGCCACTGCTAGCATGTCATCCCTGACTTGGAATTCTATGCACTTATGATTGGAACTATTAGCGAGTGTCCGCAACTACTAACATTCATTAAGGTAAAACCCAACCATAGCATTGAGATATATTGGTCCCCCTTCAATCCCGTATGCATCAATTTCTATGCTAGGTTGAATCTTCTGTCACTCTCGCCCTCCAATACATAATCCTATCAACATACAACTAAACCTATGGTGTGATCCACACGCGCACTCATATGATGGGCCCCAAAGGATAGCAACATAACCACAAGCAAATTAAACCAATCATAGCAATTCATCAACCACCGGTAGGATAACAAAAATCTACTCAGACATCATAGGATGGCAACACGTCATTGGATAATAATATGAAGCATAAAGCACCATGTCGTGGTTTTGTCACGGCAGATGTCCTCATGAAAGGACTTAGTCATGGAGCCATCGCACGGTTAAGCTTAAAGGGGTTAAAGCGGACAAGGGGCGCAAGAGAGTTTTATACTAGTTCGGCCCCTTACGATGAAGGTAAAGCCTACGTCTAGTTGTGATGGAATTGATGGGATCTCGATGACCAGGGAGCGAATACGCTTTGCCTGAGTCTCGAGATGTTGTTTGTTGTCCTGAACCGCCACCGGGTCGTCCCCTTATATACATGGGTTGACGCCCGCCGGTTTACAGAGTCCCAAGGCCGGCTCATAAACGTGCCCGGCTCGGTCTTCGCCCTTTCTACCTTACAATGCAAGTATATATCAATACCGGTTTACAGCTACAGGCCTTGAACCGGTTCTGGGCCTTGGGCCTTTACACAGTGTTACCGTCTGTCTTCATGGGCTTCATGTTAATCCGGTCTCTCCTGCCCGGTTTACGCCCAGTAGTAATATCCCCAGCATTAGGCCCCAGACTAACTAGTTCATGTCAGTCCTCCAGAAAACTTCGTTTTCAACATCATAATTTTGTAAACCGCCGTGACGTCATCTTCCCGGATCGTGGTAAACCGTCGTGACATTATCTGTTATAAAAAACGGTGTATGACACATCTTCATTAATGGGTCTCCGACAATCGAGGCGACAGCTCCACTGTATTTCCAAATTTCTGGTTCCTCAATTTTCACGCCTAAAATTTATCCCTTTCCTTTATAAATAGGGCCGAGGGGTCATTTTCACCTTTTCCCCCTCATGCCTCTTCGCGTCATCGTCTTCCTTGCGCCGCTCAGCCTCTAGAACTCCGCCGCGACCATCGACCGTCGCCTCTGCTCCAACTCTGGCCGCTGCATGACCCTAAACGCACCAGAAAACTGCGGCGCTTCTCCGCTTCTTCATCAGCACTGGTAAACTCTCTTCTCTTTTCGCCATAGATCTGTTCTAGGGTTTCGAAGTTTTTCGGTGTTCGTCAGTGTTCTTTGTTCATACGATGACTTTGATAGAATCCTAAATATCTGTTATGTATAATGATAGCTTTTAGCCTCTGTTTTCATCTATGCATCTCGAAACAGAAGATCTCATCTGAACCTTCACCCCTTGCTGCGGTACTGCTACCTAGGTCTTGAATACACTTTCCTTTTCTGACATGCGGCAGATCAAAAATTATAATACCAACTTGTGAAATCTGTTTTTCCTTCACTTACACATCTGTAGACTTGAATCTTCAATGTCAGATTGGCGGTTTAACCTTGTAAAAAAATGACAACCCGGTATATACCATTAGTCCCCTTGTTGAACCGCCAAAGCCTTCATCATTGTACTGTTTTACTGTAAAAACTCCGGTTTATAAATAGCTGACTCCGGTTTAACAATGTACTTATATCCTTGTGCCACTGTATAGCTGTCCAATTTAAATTTTAAACTGGTAATTATCATGTTGTAGATCTTCATTGCTATGGCCAAGCAAGTGTATGAACGCAACTGGGTCCCGTCTCGAGTGACTGAAGAACAGTTGAACAACCTTGTCATAACGGGCGCTTTAAGCAAGAAAAATGTCATTCACTGGAGGGTCCCTGGCCCGGAATGTCCTGCTACTCCCAAGGACGGAGAGGTTATCGTGTTTGCTGATCACTTAAGCCCGGGATATAACCCTCCTGGTTCAAAATTCTTCCGGGATGTGCTGGCCAGCTTTCAACTGCGCCCACAAGATATTAGCCCTAACTCCGTAACCAACATCTGCCACTTCCAAGTTTTTTGTGAGGTTTACCTTCAGGAGGAACCTACAGTAGAGTTGTTCCAGGATTTCTTTCACCTAAACCGTCGTACTAAATTCAAAGACGGACCCAACACGGAATTGGGCGGGATGGCAATTCAGAAAAGGAAAGAAGTCACCTTTCCTCATCCCAGTCTCCATAGTCATCCCAAAGAATGGAACCAGACTTGGTTTTATTGCAAGGACAGGTCCCCAGCGGACGAAAATCCCCTGCCAGGTTACTATCGGTGTCAAAACCGGTGGATCTCGGGTAGGGGGTCCCGAACTGTGCGTCAAGGTCGGATGGTAACAGGAGACAAGGGACACTTTATTTTACCCAGGTTCGGGCCCTCTCGATGGAGGTAAAACCCTACTCCTGCTAGATTAATATTGATGATATGGGTGGTACAAGAGTAGATCTACCACGAGATCAAGGAGGCTAAACCCTAGAAGCTAGCCTATGGGTATGATTGTGTATGATGATGATTGTCCTACGGACTACAACCCTCCGGTTTATATAGACACTAGATAGGGTTAGGGTTACACAGAGTCGGTTACATTGGTAGGAGATCTTGAATATCCGCACGCCTAGCTTGCCTTCCACGCCAAGAAAAGATCCTTCCGGACACGGGGCGAAGTCTTCAATCTTGTATCTTCATAGTCCTGGAGTCCGGCTGAAGGTATAGTCCGGCTATCCGAACACCCCCTAATCCAGGACTCCCTCAGTAGCCCCTGAACCAGGCTTCAATGACGACGAGTCCGGCGCGCAAATTGTCTTCGGCATTGCAAGGCGGGTTCCTCCTCCAAGTTCTTCAAGAAGATCATACACACCAAAAATAGTGTCCGGCTCTGCAAAATAAGTTTCCACATATTGCCATATAGAGAATAATATTAACACAAATCAAATCTGCTGACATATTCCGCAGTGCGTCATAGCGCTGCGACCAAGCCTTCTATATAAACTGTTTTCATTGTTCCACCTCAGCGTGTTTAGCGAGGCGGTTTCCTTGGCATGTCTTGTCAAAGCAGAGATCGTGTGCCCCTTTTAATGGGATTCTCATTAATACGGACATGGGTAACCCAACCGTGCCTGATTAGTACGTCCTGCCGTAACTAAAGGCTAGTCCAAGACGGTTATGGGGAGGGCTCTTGATATTCCGCCTCTTATAAAGAGACCAAGACCCTGTTCCCCTCTTCTATTCTCAAAACGAGCTCGCCCGTCGCCTCGAGTTCCAACACCCTAGGCTTCCAGATTCCAGGCGCACCGGACCTTCGACAATGTCCGGCTCCGACCTCCAAGGTCAATGGATGCCCTCCTCCGTCACGGAGGAGGACGTGTCAAGGTTGAGGGAAGCTAGATTTCTGACCAGCGAGATTCCGCACAGGTTGCCTGTTCAAGGACAGGTGATCCCTAGCCCTCAGCCTGGTGAGAGCGTGGTGTTCATATCTCACTTCCTTCGGGGATTAGGCTTCCCAATGGATCCCTTTGTAAGGGGGCTGATGTTTTATTATGGGCTGGAATTCCATGACCTAGCTCCGGAGTCAATCCTCCATATTTCCTCGTTCATAGTTGTGTGCGAAGCGTTCCACCGTGTTACCCCTCACTTCGGATTGTGGCTCAAGACTTTCAAAGTAGAACCGAAGATAATCGAGGGGCGCCACGCAGAGTGTGGAGGCGCTGTTATAAAAAGAAATATCGATGCTCCATGGCCCGAGGCGCTTTTCAAGAGGAGCTTGGCTTATGTCAACAAGAGTGGTTCTACATCACCGCTCCTCGGAGCACCACATGGGTGGCGTCTCCTGCCTTTCGCTCGGGTCCCCCACCACGGTTGGCATCGTGGACCAACACAGGGTTAGATCGGGGCTTGCCAAAAGACATTCCTCTGTTGCAGGGCCGCATCAAGGATCTCTTGATAGGAGACCTCAACCTGGTCAAAGTGACACAAGTCATGCTGATTCGCCAGACATTGCCCGGCCAACGTCGCCCCCTCCGCTTGTGGGAGTTCAATCCAGAGGGACCGCGAGCTCTCCGGAATTTTATGGGCGTGACGCCTATGGAGATGTACAAACTGTTCTTCGGATCACAAGAAGTGAGTCCGGATTTGACCGAGGATGCTGGTTTAAGCCGCAATCGCCCGGATACCCAAGTAGGTGACCTTGCGCCCGGACCTTCTATCCGCATAATTGACTTATTCTTTAACAGCGCTTCTCCTTTTAAACAGGAGTGGATAGCGAAGGCGAAGCTGATCCGGTGTCCGGCTCCCCTTCCCGAAACCAGGCTAGATCCCGTGCTAGTCAGGATGCTAGAGGTGTTGCCTTTGGAGGGAAAAAAGGGGGCGGACAAGGAAACCATGGCCTCTTCGAAAGAGGCCATTCCGAAGGGGGGAATCGATAATTCCTCTCCTAAGGGGAAGAAAAGGGCCGCCTCTGACGGCCCTGAAACCACAGCTTCAAAGCGGGGGGGAAAATCCACGTCAGAGGGCCCGACGCCGGGAAGCCCCTCGACCGAACTAAACCTTGAAAGGGAACAGCCCTCCAGCGAGCAGTAAGTAGAAGGAGAGTTATTCTTTTAAGAAAAATCCTTGATTTATATCTGAGAAGTTTTAACCGCAACTTTATTTTGTAGTTCGGACCTCAGCCCTTCTCAGCAAAGCTCGTCCTCGGGGGATCTTCTTCCGGAGATGATGGAGAGCGGAATGCCTCCTTCTTCTGTATCGCCTAACAAGGCGGGCGACGCTGAAGTATCGTCGCGGGGGATTTCTTTGGATCCGCCGGGGGCGGAAGGTGACCATGCAGCCCCCCGAGGTTCTCCACGTCCGGCCTTTGACGAAGGCCACGGGACGAGTCCGACACCATCTGGTGTCCGGCCAGAGGAGCTTAAGATTCTGCTGGGGCGAGCCTCTGTCTCAGAGGAGCACCGTGTGTTAATGAACACGGTGATTGAAAAGATTTCATTCGCAGAAAGCGGACTACACGAGGCCGTCAAGAGTTTACTGGCAGGCCTTGAGGTATATTTTAAATAACGTATATTTGTGTTAGTTGCGCATAAATAAAGCGCACCCTGTGTAGATAGTAGCCCCTGAGACTGTGTGCGTCGTAAAGATGTACGGCGCGCAGAGGATCTTAATCCCAGGTCCTTTAAGTGGCACCTTTATATGTAGGTGGCTGATTGTCCGGAGTCAAGCCGGACTCAAGAATTTGCCGAACTGAAGCGGCATCTTGATGAGGCGGAAGCCGACATCGTGCTTGTTAACAAGCGGCTTGATGATGCTCAAGGTATTGAGATCATCGGGCGATGATTAGTAAGAGGAGCTTTATGTCAATATCTTACCTTGTGTATGCTTGACGCAGATGGTGCGGCCGCCGTGGAAGGTCTTAGGGCCGAACTCGCCCGATCGAAGGAACAAGCCAGGAAAAGTGATGCGGCTGTCGTGAAAGCCCTTGAAGAGCTGAAAGCCGAACAGGCTGCCCAATGCCGAAGCAAGGAGGAGATGGCTGATATGGCCGTAAAGTTAAAGAGGGCTACTGACCGTTGCAAGCTTCTTGAAGAAGAGGGACAGGTGGGGCAAACGAGCTTGAAGAAGGCTGTTGCTAATGCCAAGGACGCCCGCTCTATAATGAGAGCGGCAAAAGAAGAGCTGCGTCAAGCCGGACAAATTGCGGATGGAAAGCCCTTCACGCTGCGGAGAAAATTCTGTGATCCAAAGTTTGCCCCGTTAGACCGGATGTGGAGTGTAGAGGACACCTATCTGGATTTGGCGGCTAGTGCTGCTGATGCGGCCGAACACTTTCGAGATAAAAAGGATCACGAAGTGGAGAAGCTCTTTTGGTCGCAATTCATCAATCCAGAGCGTCCACTGGCAGTGGACGATCGCCTGGCCGAATGGGCTGAACTGAATAGGTTGTCCGGACTCGCCATGAAGTTCGTCATGGATCATCTGTGTCCGGGGAGATCGAAGCCGAAGAGTTATTTCAGCCTAGTGCAGCAATTGCTAGACGTGGTGCCACGTGCCGATGCTATGAAGAGGTCAGCGTGCATAGAGGGCGCTCGGCTGGCTCTTGCCCGTGTCAAGACATACTGGGCAGATATAGAGCCCGCCATTGTTGCGTCCCGGGATTCGGATAAAAGCCGAATACCTTCCGAGCACTATTTTGAGGAGGTCCTCGAAGGCGCTCGCATAATAGAGACGCAGTGCTCGAAGGATGCTATATTATGATAGCATATGTAATCATAAAATAGTATTTTGATAAATTGTAGTGGCATTTTTTAGACTTGTGCCTTCAAGTATTAAGAACACCTCCTGTGCGGCCGTTTTAATATATAAATTCTGAAAGATTGCAGTCGTTGGCTTCAGCCCCCACGTACATAGTGCGGGGGTGCGCGCAGAAGACACATTTTCACACTTAATCCAACGTCTTGGTCCTATAAAGGAGGTGATAGCGTGGCGGGCTAGGCAACCGTACTATAATGCTTTAACACTTTCACTTAGCCATAGGAGCTTGACAGTGGGACTCTTTAGGTAGCCCCTAAGTGGCGACTGCGCTTGCCCGAATTCGGGGCGCATACGTGCCTGACCGGGAAACGGCCCTTCGTCAAAGCGGAGGAATCCGATAAACTCCTATGAGTCATCGAGTGGCAACCAGTCTCGCGCTACGTCATGACAGTCGGTTTTCGGCTTTCTCTACTGAGGTGCTCACCCGGCCGAACCGGGGCACAATCGCAGTAGTTCTCCTGGTGCTACCTTAGCCGATAGAGCGGAACGTAAGGTAGACGAACTCAGGAGCCGGGCAACCCAACATGTGACCAAAATCATGATTCGGACTGATGCATATAGTGCCAAAACTCGCGACGCCGAACACTCCCTAAGGTGTTCGGTCTTTGTGAGTGCGCGTGAAACAACACCCTTAAACAAAAGAAGAAAGCCCCTAGTGTCCAGGTACGAGCAAGAATTCTGGCATGGCCACATGCCAAAACGCCAGCCTCCTCCTTGGTTATAGGAAAAGAAACCAGGGGATGTATATCAGCAACAGACAGTAAAAAAGGTTTACGCAGGGTCTTAATCTAAAAAGAATCCTCTAAGACGGGTCCCTACTGCACGTCTGCGCCTGTGTCTCCGCTGTGTCGTGTCCTGGACGCGCGCCGCACGACGTTCATCTGTAAAAGAGAGGAACTAAATTGAAAATGGGTCGTGCGGAACAAAAAGGATAATAAACAAAATATAAAGTAAAAAATAGAGAAAGTGGAGCTTTATTGTCTCTGCGTACAGCCCCTGGTATGGGGGTGTATGGCGTACTAAGCCTATGTTGATTATGGATTTGTGCCGAACTCATTGAGTCCGGGTCCACGGCCTTTAATGACTCATACCGGAAAAGTCCTTCGGCTGGCGAGGCCACTTTATTGTGCGGCTGTTTAAGCGGCCGCGCAACCCTCCGTTTGGAGGGGGCGTATTTTAGTGCGCTCCCTTTAAAGGGATGATGCCTCGAGGACCGGGCATCTTTAGCGTGAGGGATGCATAATGCGGTATTGCGTTAAAGCGAGCGAAAGCTCCGCGTCCCATTAGTGCTTGATAGCGGCTTGAAAACGGGACTACATGGAAGGTCAGCTTTTCACGACGAAAGTTATTGGCGGAGCCAAATATGACTATAAGCCGGAGAAAGCCCATGCAATGGGTGTCCGGGCCTGGTGCTACCCCTTGAAAGGAGGTTTTGTTGTGATGGATTATTGTTGGGTTTATGCCCATGCGGTGGATTGTATCCTGATATATCAGGTTTAGTCCACTGCCGCCGTCCATAAGGACATTGGTAAACTGGAATCCGTCGATTATTGGATCAAGTATTAGGGCAGTCCGGCCTGCGTTTTTGATATTTCTAGAATAATCTAGCTGATCAAAAATGATTGGCTTTAGTGACCAGTGGCGGGACTCCTGAGGGATAGGGTTGAATGTGCGGACCTTTATGGGTGCCGCACGTTTTGTTATGTGAAGTGAGTTCACTGTTTTGACTTCTTGCGGGAAGTTCTTTTGTTTCCTGGTTTTCTGCTTTTGGGGTTCGTCTTCTTCTTTGCTTGGTGTATCGAGCCCATTGTGTTCGGCGTTAAGCTTTCCGGATTGTTTAAAAACCCAACAGTCTCTGTGGGTGTGACTGGCAGGCTTCCCAGGAGTACTGTGTATCTGACATATTCTGTCCAGGATTCTGCTTAAGCTGGATGGATCATCCCTATTATCTTGAAGGGGTGGTTTTGTCTGATTTTGCCGTGAGCTTTTGAATCCGGCATTGACTGCCGTGCTCTTCGGATTTTTGCATTTGATTCGGCGGCGGTCCTTATTTCGCCGCGGTTTTCCATTTCCATCCCTGATTTCTGATGTACTTGGGTCGCTGGGGTTGCATCGTGCCAACCAGCTGTCCTCTCCTGCGCAAAAGCGGGTCATGAGGCTTGTGAGTGCGGCCATTGTTCTTGGCTTTTCCTGGCCGAGGTGTCTGGCGAGCCATTCGTCTCGGACATTATGCCTGAAAGCCGCTAGGGCTTCGGCGTCCGGACAATCCACAATTTGATTCTTTTTAGTGAGGAATCTGTTCCAGAACTGCCGAGCTGATTCTCCGGGCTGCTGAGTTGTGTGACTGAGATCGTCTGCATCCGGGGGGCGGACATAGGTCCCTTGAAAATTTGCTCGGAAAGCATCCTCGAGCTCTTCCCAACTTCCAATTGTGTTTTCGGGAAGGCTTTTAAGCCAGTGCCGGGCTGGCCCTTTAAGCTTAAGGGGTAAATATTTTATGGCGTGGAGATCATCTCCTCTAGCCATATGTATGTGGAGGATATAATCCTCGATCCAGACTCCAGGGTTTGTTGTTCCATCGTACGCCTCTATGTTGACGGGTTTAAATCCCTCTGGAAATTCATATTCCAGGACCTCATCGGTGAAGCATAGGGGGTGTGCGGCGCCCCTGTATTTGGGTGTGCCGGATTCTGATGGTGGATTTTTTGCATTGCTTGTGAGAGCTTGCTTTCTTGGCCCGTAAATGGACCTGGCTGGGCCATGATGCGAGTCTTTAATTGGGTCGCATGCCGCATTAAGTGCGGCGCCGCTTGCCATTTTATGGTGGCCGTGGGGTTGTCTATCCGACCGTGTGGCTTTTTTGTTTTTTAAGTGTGGGGGCTCTAAGGCCTCCTGGTCGAATTCAGGCACTAGTTTTCTCTTCGGATAGCTCTTGGTGCGGCGGCTGTCGCCGTATTTGTCTGCGGTCTTGATTACTTTGCTCCATCTTGTTCTGAGTTCATCTTCCGCCGTCTTTAGCTTCCGCTTCTGCTTTTTCAGGCTACGTGATGTGGCAACGAGCCTTTCGTGGATATTCTTATGCTCCGTGGTTTTATCCGGCGTGATGTCGTCCGGGGTTCTGTTATGGCCGGGGGAGGGCTGTCTGTCCTCTCTATCTGTGTTGCCCTGTTCGGACGGCTGTTCTGAGGCAAGCTCGTCGTCTACCGGCTCATCCTGCTCTACGGCTGGGTCTTGATCGAGGCGGGGCTTGGCTCGGCGTTTACGTCGCGGCTTTGACTGCTTTTCAGAGGGTTTACCCCTTTTTTCGCCCCCTTTTTCCTCGTTGTTGTTTCCTTTAGGGGTATCCACCATGAATACATCGTTAGGTGGGGTGGAGGTCCAGTGTCCTATAGGTGCTGGTTCCAGTTCGTCTCCGTCTTCGTCGTCCATACCGTCGAAGTCTTCGGATCCGAAGTCAAGTATGTCGGTTAAATCATCGACAGTGGCTATTAAGTGGGTGGTGGGTGGGCTTTGAATTTCTTCGTTGTCCAAATCCCAACCTCGCAGACCATAGTCCGGCCTGGGCTCTCCTGATAAATAGAGAGACTTGAGAGAATTCAGGATATCACCGAAAGGTGAGCACTGAGAGATGTCCGCGGCGGTGAACTCCATTACAGACGCCCAATCAGATTCGATCGGCGGGGGCACGGAAGGCCCGGAGTTCGGAGAGGAATCCGACTCCTTGGAGTCATGGGCCGTGTGGAGTACGTGGCTGGCGTTCGGCTCGATCGCCTTTGAGATCGCAGCCCCCGAGGTGACGTCCAACCGTTCATCCTCGGAGAACACAGTGGGCTCCGAGTCAAGGATCGGGGCCGGAGCGTGTGCGGCCTCCAGGGCACTATTCGGAGGCAGAGCTATATCATGCCCCTCGAAATAGAGCGGCGCGCTTGGCTGTGGTTCGAACCCGTCAAAGATCAAGTCTCTGCGGATATCTGCCGTGTAGTTTAGGCTTCCAAACCTGACTTGATGGCCAGGGGCGTAGCTTTCGATCTGCTCCAGATGACCAAGCGAATTGGCCCGCAGAGCGAAGCCGCCAAAGACGAAGATTTGTCCGGGGAGGAAAGTCTCACCCTGGACCTCATCGTTGTTGATGATCAAAGGAGCCATCGAACCTAATCGCGACGACACAGAGGAACTCTCAATGAAAGTACCAATGTCGGTGTCAAAACCGGCGGATCTCGGGTAGGGGGTCCCGAACTGTGCGTCAAGGTCGGATGGTAACAGGAGACAAGGGACACTTTATTTTACCCAGGTTCGGGCCCTCTCGATGGAGGTAAAACCCTACTCCTGCTAGATTAATATTGATGATATGGGTGGTACAAGAGTAGATCTACCACGAGATCAAGGAGGCTAAACCCTAGAAGCTAGCCTATGGGTATGATTGTGTATGATGATGATTGTCCTACGGACTACAACCCTCCGGTTTATATAGACACCGGATAGGGTTAGGGTTACACAGAGTCGGTTACATTGGTAGGAGATCTTGAATATCCGCACGCCTAGCTTGCCTTCCACGCCAAGAAAAGATCCTTCCGGACACGGGACGAAGTCTTCAATCTTGTATCTTCATAGTCCTGGAGTCCGGCTGAAGGTATAGTCCGGTTATCCAAACACCCCCTAATCCAGGACTCCCTCAGTTACCGTCCCGAATGTCTGAGCAATACACATCTTCTTCCTCAGAGGTTGACCGCCAAAGAAAGGGCCAGATATGCTCCTGAACTATCAAAGCTCAGGGCCTTTCTAGCAAACGGTTTGACAGGAGTTGATCTTGCGCGCCGCTGGATAAGTTGGAGCGTTCTACCTTTAAGCTAGCGCCCCGGTTTGATGTGCGAATATCCTGGGGACTTAAAGGATGCTCATGGCATATTGACATTCAACTTACAGATGACGAAGTCACTGAGGCTGTAAAAAAGATGTTGAATGAACCGGAGGACAACTATGTCCAAACCGGATTACTCCCTTTCTGCTCCACCAACAAACCACCAGCTGTAAGAACCATATAAATTGTTTTATCTGAAAATTGCTTCTCATATTCTCTGGAAGTGTGATTATTTTCTGTACAGGGCGATGATCCGTTTTGGAATAAGAAATCCCCACAAGATAAACCGTCAAAGCCATCCCGTCAAAAGACCAAGGCTGTGAAAAAACCTGCCAACAGGAAGAGGACCACTGCAACTTCCGATCCACCAGCTGACGACGATGTGGGTAACCCGGATTTAGAGGCAAAGCTTGACTCACTTGGTTTATTTTTCATATGCCTTATTGATGATGATTTTTATCAGGATGACGCTGAAGCTAGTCACGCTGAAGCCGTAGAGGTAATCGTTCTTTCCTCTGATTCAAACCCTTTGCCATCACTAAAAATCCGTCAAGCAACCCGGAGAGTTAAATTTTCTCATCCTCTTGCTTATTTGGATCCAAACTTTCTTGTGAAGACACAACAGCACGAGGCTCGCCACACAATCCGGCATAGCGGCCAGGTAGTTACCTCCACCGGTTTACCGGATAGTCCGGTTCGGAAATGCCGAGCAGAGGTCTCTTATTCCCTTGATACTTCATGCCCCAAAGTGGGTTGTTTTCTTAAACCTCTTAATCCGTCTGACTCAAATTATCAGGGCACTTCTCATTCATCCTCTGGCGAGTCGTCGGCCACCAAACTCCCACCCCTCAAGACAGTTCTTGGGTGAGTTATATATTTGCTTTATCTTTGACATGTGTTTCACGTGCTATACTGAACTTCATGTTTACTTTGCCAGCGCTAAACCCAGACCAAGCAAGAAGGCTCGCCTGAACAAATCGACAGAGGAAGACACGGCCGTTGAACCGGAGAGAACTCCTGACCTTGGAGAAGCCAATGCTGATGACCTGCTGAATGATCCACCACCTCAGGATCATGACTTCACTGCTGATCGGATGGAAGTTGACACCACCGGCCATACTGACCAGCCGACCAGTCTTATCCGGACAGATAAACCGGCAAGTCCAACAGAAGATACCGACAAACTGGCAACTGCAATACGGGCTGCTGAGGAGAAAGATGATGATGTTCTGATTACCGACGTTGGCCATACTAAACCGGGAAATCCCATCGCTCTGTCGAAGCATACCGCCAAGGAGGAATTGTTTGCAATTGGAAAAGGCCAATGGAATGAAGATCTGTCAACTTATGCCGCTCTGAATGCTCAAGATCTTCATTCCGGCTATCTGAACTGTCTGTATACCAGCCGTGACTATGAAGCCGGTCTGGTTAATATGATGAAAGAAAAATATGAGGTAACCCCATACATGCTTCTCTTCTTGCATTGATTTGTAGCTTATCAATTGCAGTAGCCCCCAAGTGACGGTTTAAGACACCAAGCCTGTCGGGGATATACCCCGCGGTGTAAACCGGCCGGAAGTTAACCCGGCCGGACTTGGCGGTTTATCTGAAGTCCCGCCCTGACCTTGGCGGTTTACAAGCAACCCGCTTGGTCGTTATGACTCACTGGTAACCCGGCGGGCGGATCAGACGGATGACAAGGCCCAAGGCCCAGAAGGCCAGTTCAATTATGGTGGGCCGGTTTAAGAGGAAAGGAATATTTGCCTTACAAAGAGTTAAGGCCAGGACTTGTATCCGGTTTGTATTAGAGATAGACTAGTCCTAATCCTAATAGGACTCCACATGTAAACCGCCCCTTCAACATATATAAGGAGAGGCAGGGTACCCCAAAGTGGGACAAGTTAGAAGCTAGAGGCTACAGACAATCAATAATCTCTAGGGCTAGACACAAAGAGCCGGTTTACGGCGTCTCTCTCGTGATGATAATGAGACCTAGCCTCAAACAGCATGTAGGGTTATTACCGGATGATGTTTCCCGGGGCCCGAAGCTGTCTAAATCCTTGTCTTGCGTGTTGATCCGCCCTGCGTCTCTCGTCCCACTCAACCCATCTCAAGCTACCACATAGATGCGTTGGCCTCGCGACTAAGTCCTGACACTAAGAACATCTGCCGTGACAAATCCACGACAGTTGGCGCCCATCGTGGGGCTTGCGCACGGTGGTGTTGAGTTCTTGGAGGGATCTGTTCTTAGGGTTTCGAGAAGTTTGCAATCAGCCGGATGAAGAAGAACCAGCGCGAAAGAACCGTGCAAGATGACACAGCGTGGGACAGTTTTTTGGCAGAGCCGACGAGTCCATTGTCTTCTAATCAGAATCGCACCTTCGGAACGGTTTATGCGAGATTAATTCAACGGATGTTAGGGTTCTGTCATGTGCGCCGCCGCACGCAAGTTTTCTGTGCATCGGTCCAAGGATGGATGGATTTTTCTTTTTTCTGCAGTCAAGACCGACAACGATTCGATGAGGCTCTTTTTCCTGATTTCCGCCTCGGCCCAAGGCGTCGATCTGCTAGCCTCAAGTTGCTGATGCTGTTTGATGTGTTTGTGCCTATTGCTACTTCCCGGTTAAAGAAAAAAAGGGGGAGCTGGACACGACCCGGAAGCGAAAATAATCACGACTAAAAGTCAACGTTTACGATCCGGATTCACCGCGACGAGCAGCCACGGGTTTCACTCAAATCGCCACTGGAGCACCTCTGCCGCCGTCTTCGCCTTCTCCGGGCTGCTGTCGCGCCTGCCACCTTCACAGCGGCCTGGAGCCGCCAGCCTCGGCCGTCCTGTCCCCGATTGAGGGCCGCTCGCGCCCGGCCTGACTTCGCCTCCGCCTCGCTGGCAAAACCGCCGGCCGCCCCTGCCGTGAGCCGCCCGCCTCCGCTCGTGGCCTCAAGCCAGCTGCGGCCTCGGATCAAGTCACCTGTCACCACTCCAACCTCGCCTCCGCCTCTGGGCTGCCTCTGCTTGCTCGGAGCCGCTTGCTGCAGCTGCCGCGGCCTCTCCGCGAGCCCGTGTCAACCCCGTGTCGCCTAGACCGACTGTGTGTTGGCCAGGTTTGGATGCGCGAGTGCGTATTCTCTTCCACAGGCGGATCAAAACCCAAGAAACCCTCGCTTCCTTGGCGTACGGACGCAGCGTCGCGCGCATACCTGACCGACTGGTTGATGCTACTCCTCCACCCGTGATCTACTTCCATCAAGCAAACCTGTGTGGGTCAAGTCCCGAGACAGCCATTAACTCTTGGGTGAAGTAGCACGTCCTCAAATACTACTAATGGAGGCGTGGGGCACATCATCAAGTACTAGTACACATGTACTCATTGATTTACTAGTACACATGTACTGATTGATTTTGGAGAAGTCTGTGGACGTGAAGATGCTATATCAACAAACAACGGCGAATCAAAATTTCCAGGGGCTCGCCTCTGCCGCTGTGGCCGCAGGCCAGGCCCTGCTGCCTCAGAGCCGCTTCCGAGCCACTTCGACCCGGCCTCTGCTACAGTAGAACTGCCTTGGCCGCCCGGTGACCTTTGCTACTGTGAGCCGGTCGTGCTGAAGTTTGCTTCTGTCTCTACCACATGTTATAACAGACGCCATCCCTACAAATGCTGCCGTTTGCGTTCGCCGTCTCAGCAGCCAGCAGAGCGGATGGAGCATTATAACCTGGACAAGTCCGACGACGTGCACATTTTACGCAGGGCTAATCATTTACGGATCATCTGTTTGGACAAATCAGGATAGTTATTTATGACAAAGGTATTGTTATACCGCGGACATGGGGCGCGTGCCAGCATAATTTTGCACTGGCATTCCTCCGGGCCATGCTGCTCGACGGATACACGTGCAAACCACCGCCCCTGCTGTTCGGTTTACATTCGTCCGCGCATGCGGCCGATTCGTTGTCCAGGCCGGCTTACCACACTGCGGCCGGTTCACCCGTGATTGATTTCAGCTTCATCCGGTGATCATCAAATCCGTGACCGATAATTTCCGTCCTAACATATCAGGTGATATCCATCTAAATCTAGTTTCTTTGTATATATTCTTTTTATCAAGGGAACAATTACTTTGGACCGTATATTTTGATATGCAGGACAATTATTCATTATAAACGTGGTTTATACCATGGGTACGGAGCACGCGCTAGCAACGTCCTGCCCGGTGTTCGTCCGTGCTATATTACACGGTGAATGGACGCGTGCAAGACGCCGCCCTTAGGGCCCGGTTTACTTCAACTCACCGGGACCGTCCCTGTGGCCGACTCGCCCGTCCGAGCCGGTTTACAACGCTACGGCCGACTCTCCCGTCCTCACGGGTTTACAACGCTACGGCCGACTCTCCCGTCCGGACGGGCTTACAATGCCGCGGTCGATTCATCTTTCTATGCCGCCGCTGATGTTACGGTCGTTTTTACCGTCCGTCTCTCGCGGCCTGGTCTACATCAACACACTGGGCCGCATCTGTCTGCATGAGCTGTTTATTGGGTATGAGCAAGTCACAGCTTGGGTAGCTCGTTTTTCTTTCAAATTGGAGACAAATTATCATCAACCGCCATTTGCAATGGATGGTTCAATGGGCAGGCGCACAAGTCGCCGCCACTACAGTTTTGATTAACTTCAAATCGCCAGTTGGAAGGAACCATTGGCCGAGTTGCTGACACGACTCATATGGGATCATTTACAACCTGTCGCAGTCACCTCAACCTTCTATGGATTCACATCGTGCTATCAAACGCCAATGATATACAAGTTATGCCGGTTTATATCACGGTCAAATATGGAGAGTCTCAAGCCAACTCCTCGAGTCACCTTTGAGACTCGGGGGCTACAATGACATGACTCAGCAATCTTGCCAGTTTCAGTAAATTTAAGAACCCCAGGACGATGAAGGGATGGATAACCCGGTCCCGGAGGCTACTATTATGTTGATAAAAATTTAAAGGGCCGTCAGAAAATTTCCGGCTTAGAAAGAATATGACAGTTACAAAATCCCGGCTCAATGAAGAAGATCCGGGTCATCAGAAAAGATTCCGGTTTAAAAATCCGGCTCAAGGGAAGTCAGTCTGACTAAAGCTCTCAAATATCTGGTTTACAGTTTGGGTCAAGGGAAATCTGTTCTCCCACAAAGCTCTGAAGCGCTCAAATCCGGTTTAACAATGTCCGGTTCAAAAAGGAATTAACTTCTCGCAAGTTCGAGTTTAAAGGCCGTCAGAAAATTTCCGGCTGAAAATGAAGATTCCGGTTTAAAATCCGGTTCAAGGGAATGATGAATCCCACAAGGCTTTGAAGCTCTCAATATCCGGTTCAAGCAGAATTTATCTCTTGCAAAAAAGTTAAAAATTACCGAAGAGGACCTGCTGCCATGATGCGCGGTTCAACATGGGTATCCCGCCTTATTGGCCTAACATATAATTGATCACATGGGGGCTTCTGCTTCATAAAGCGGGGTCTCTGTTCTTTTTTACATCATGCGTGGTTACACGGAGGTTCTGTCTTAAAGCGGCCTCCGGTTTACCCCTTGGGTTCGCTTTTCAAAGCACCATGTTATGTCACTTGGGGGCTCGGTCATGTCTGAACCGATGCAATACCTTTTGATAGGCGAAAGCCACCAGGTCACTTGGGGGCTCGGTCGTGTCCGAACCGATGCAACACCTTTTGATCGACGAAAGCCACGAGATCACTTGGGGACACGGTCAAGTCTGAACCGGTCACGCCTCTTGATCGGCCTAAAGGCCTTAGAGTCACTTGGGGGCTTGGTCGAACCTGAACCATTGCCATGCCACTTGACCGGCGTAATGCCACGGTTTCATTTGGGGACCTGGCTGACTTGAACCATAGCTACACCTATTGGGAGCTTGGTCGTGTCTGACCATGGTAACACCATATGATCGGCTCAGTAAAGCCCTCTTTTTGCAAACGGTTTTTATCATTGCCTTTGCTTCAATATCTTTTCTTGATAAAATTGCTTTTTTGTCTTGGTTGCGTTCTTAAACCGAGCACATTTTACACCGTTTCAAACAACCAAATTGGTGGAACAAGGTCCATTTGTAGACCGGAGATTATCTGCCCGGTTTGATTTTCTGTTACCATCCTATTATGGAGTAAACCGGTGTTTATCAACCTGGCTCAGCTTTCAACTATAAGTTGTCAGTACACGATCAAATTATAATCCGGCGATTATTAACCCGGTCTGGTTCGACTACAAGTCGTCAGTATTATATATGGATAATCCGTTGCCTATCATAACCCGGTACGGTTTTATCATAAACCGGCACAATATGGAAGGAGTTATCAGTACTCAAGATTGGGATTATCACCCTTACTACAAAAGTTGGTAAGCCAATAATGTGATTCAATATCACAGGTATGATATATTTCATATTTGATTATTATTAAGTGCAGCCTTGGTTACAAACCCAGGTTATATGTTGGGCATTATGACCCGTCCGGTGATAAACCGCCAGGATACTTTAAACTTGTTGTATGCAGAAACAGGTTGAATAAAGCATGATTATAAATTATCCGGCGTTTATTAAACCGGACTGGCTTTAAGACAATAAGTCGCCAGTATATGATGAGAAATTATCCGGTGTTTTGTTAAACCGGCCTGGCTTTGGACTATAAGTCGCCAATATGTATTTGGATTGCGCCATTGGAATTATGCGCTTATAAATCATTGGGTATATCATTCAAATAGCCACCATGGCTGGATTTTTATTATGCTTATCAATAACCAGTATTATAGTTAAGCTTTTCAAAGTCGCTTTAGTGCAATGGCTATCATATTATCAATGGATATGATTTATTCTACAATTGAAGGAATAGTCCCAAGTCGCTGCAGGCTTACGACCCGGCACTTGGGGGCTACGTTATTCACGTTGAGATTTCATCAAATATGCAAGTATCATGTCGCTGCAAGCATGCACCATGACACTTGGGGGCTAATGCAAAGTCATTTTTTGCTCGTATTATTGAAGACCCGACTCATCACATTATAATGAGCTGGCCCTTGGGGGGCTACCAATTGCTCCTGTCAACAGTTCAAGGTACAAAGCTTTTTATCCATTATATTGAAGGGTATATCGCTCAGTTGGTAAAGCACAAGGCTCTTAACCTTGTGGACGTGGATTCAAGCCCCATGATGGGGGTTACATCATATGATGTTATTTTCATTGAAGCATATATCAAGTCCCAGCTCAATATTATGTTACTGAACCGGCCCTTGGGGGCTACACATCATTTCTCAAACCTACATGATTATATTTACAAAGTCCCTGCTCATTATTGCATAATGACCCGACCCTTGGGGGCTACGCTGGTTGAAGTTTTTATGAGCATCAGACAATTACAAGTCCCAGGTTGCTGCAAGCATGACAACCCGGCACTTGGGGGCTACATATGTGGAATATTCAATTCTGACTAATGATTGAGATGAACAACTTGGATTTCTTCAAGATGGTGATATTTATTGAAACAAGTCTTAAGCTGTTGCTATGCTACCTTCTTAAGATTTGGGGGCTACAAGTGATAGGCATATAAGAGGTATATTTTCAACCTGGATGTTAATTACAAATAGGGCCCGGTGCTATCAATATTTATAAACCGGTGATCTTGGCAATGATAAACCGGCAAGTTCTGCGTCCTTAAACCGGCTGAAGATCAGATGAATATTTCAAGGACCAATATTGTTTTTAAGCATTGGGAGCTGAATCAAAGGAGTTATTCTTCACAATATATTTTCTATGAGAAACCAATGTCAGCAAGTTGATTATGAAGCTGGCTTGTTAAACCAGATTTTCTAGAAGGAGGAAATGACAAGGACTTAAGGACGATCAGGTGGCGGTTTAAAAATATTCTTAACCCGGAGCACAACCTATCAAATATGTTCTGGTGTTTATTTGCAGCATAAGTTTACCATGGATAAATCCAAGCTAAACTTGGGGGCTAATGTCGGGGATATACCCCGCGGTGTAAACCGGACGGAAGTTAACCCGGCCGGACTTGGCGGTTTATCTGAAGACCCGCCCTGACCTTGGCGGTTTACAAGCAACCCGCTTGGTCGTTATGACTCACTGGTAACCCGACGGGCGGACCAGACGGATGACAAGGCCCAAGGCCCCGAAGGCCGGTTCAATTATGGTGGGCCGGTTTAAGAGGAAAGGAATATTTGCCTTACAAGGAGTTAAGGCCAGGACTTGTATCCGGTTTGTATTAGAGATAGACTAGTCCTAATCCTAATAGGACTCCACATGTAAACTGCCCCTTCAACATATATAAGGAGGGGCAGGGTACCCCAAAGTGGGACAAGTTAGAAGCTAGAGGCTACAGACAATCAATAATCTCTAGGGCTAGACACGAAGAGCCGGTTTACGGCGTCTCCCTCGTGATGATAATGAGACCTAGCCTCAAACAGCATGTAGGGTTATTACCGGATGATGTTTCCCCAGCCCGAAGCTGTCTAAATCCTTGTCTTGCATGTTGATCCGCCATGCGTCTCTCGTCCCACTCAACCCCTCTCAAGCTACCTCATAGATGCGTTGGCCTCGCGACTAAGTCCTGACACTAAGGACATCTACCGTGACAAATCCATGACAAAGCCTAAACCGGGACTTTAGTAAATACTCAATGTGAGCCATAATGCATCTTAACTTCACCGAAGTAGCCCCCAAGGGCCGGTTTTACTGTATAAAGATGAGCCGGGACTTTGTAAAAGAAACTCCCAAGTCGGCATCTTTGAGCAAATATCCATTAGCCCCCAAGTACCAAGTTGAATACTTGTATTATGCTTGGTACTTTGAAAAGTTTTCTGACACAAAGCAATTATGCATTAGCCCCCAAGTACTAAGGGCATAACTTGTTATGTGCTTGGTACTTGAAATATGTATTGTCACTTCATCATATAACTGTCTGTATGCAGGCCGAGTTGAGCAAGAAAGAGAGCCAAACCGCTGACCTGCAGGAGAACCTGAAATCTCAACAAGCTGAAACCTCCAAGGCAAAAGAAGAATTGACCAGCGCCTTAGGCGCTATGGAGAAACTTAAAGAAGGCTTCAACAAAGAGCGAGCGGATTGGGAGACTAAGAAGTCCGCTTTGGTGCAAAGGGCTGAAAAAGCAGAAGCCGCTCTCAAACTGGTGGTTGATGAGTTGACCAGCATAAAGCGGCAGGTTCATGCTATGACTGCAGCTGTGTTTGGTAAGCATCCTTGTCTCCTGATTTGACCATATCCTTTCATGTAGCCGCCGGTTTACTAATCCTTGCAATACCACAGGAACTCGTATCGGCCACTTGGGATCTGATGTTCAGAAGAAGTTGAAAGCTGCCTACACTCTGAAAGAGCAGCTGTATACCGGCGTACAACGGATCATCTACACTGCTTCCCACAACAATCCGCCTCCCACATTGATCAAAGATATCATTGAAAGGTTATCTATGCTTCCTGCCCGGGTTGACGAGCTGAAAAAGTCTACTGCTAGAACGGGCGCTTTGGCTGCACTGACCCGGGCAAAGGCATGGGTACCTGACTTTGATTCGATTGAAGCATCCCAAGGTTATCCCAGCTTGAAGGAAGACGGGACAAAATTTGGTGAAGATGAGCTCCGGATCATAAACTGGGAGGTACGCCCATTAGCTTGTCAACTGGTTGAGGAAGCAGACTTGTCATACTATCAAGCTAGCTATGATGACAAGAACAAACGGATTGCTGCACCAATTACAGAGGCTCAAAATCTTATCCCGCCAATCCGTAAGCATACTTATGCCCCTGATATTGAAGCGTCCATGCTGATAAGTGATGAAGCTGCATTCCAAGCCCTAACTGGGATCGACTAGGCAACTGTTGATTTCCAGCCTGTGGGTAGAGAAGAAGAAGTTGTACCGGCGCGAGATGATCCGCAACCATCAGGCCAAGCTGGTGACCAACCATGAACCGGAGGCCGGTTTAATCTGCCACATGTTGCGACATGTTTTTGAAAGAAAACAATTATCCTTTTGGGCACTGGAAAGCCTTGTAATAGGCCTAGTTAAAATAATTGTTCTGCTATGCCTTCGCGCATATTTATCTGCAATTGATACATGCTTGATTCGTCATAGATATGATATCCATATTCAGTTATCCAACCTGTTTCTGCAGACAAGAAGCTTAAACCACCCTGGCGGTTTACCGCCGGGCGAGTGATGATACCCACAGATATACAACCAAAGATGATAACTTAAGTTGTGACATATAACCAAATATGGAAATATATAATACCTGGAGCCTTTAAGCATGATGTTGGCTGACCATCCTTGTAGCAAGAGTTATAACCCAAATCTTGGAGGAGAAAACAACTCATGTTGATATAAGGCCGGTTTATGATGAAAACCGTTCCGGTTTATGATAAACACCGGTTCACTCCATAATAAGATTTTAATTGAAAATCAGACCGGGTGGATAGTCTCCGGACCATGATTTGATCGTGTACCGTCAACTTGTAATTGACAGTCTAACCGGGTTGTATATCGCCGGTTTAAAAAGCAACAAAAAATCTTTATGAAAAAGGGAACAAAAACTCAAACACAGGCAAAATAAAAATCGTTGTAGGCGAGGCTTTGAGCCGATCAAGAGGTGTGACCATGGTTCGAACACGACCAAGCCCCCAAAAGGTGTAGCTATGGTTCGGATGCGACCAGGTCCCCAAATGATGCTGTGGCATTACGCCGATCAAGAGGTGTAGCGATGGTTCGGGTTCGACCAAGCCCCCAAGTGATGATGTGGCATTAAGCCGGTCAAGAGGCGTAGCTATGGTTCGGGTTCGACCAAGCCCCCAAGTGACGATGTGGCATTGAGCCGATCAAGAGGTGTAGCTATGGTTCGGATACGACCAAGCCCCCAAGTGATGTTGTGGCATTGCGCCTATCAAGAGGTGTAGCTATGGTTCGGACACGACCAAGCCCCCAAGTGATATAACAGAAAGCTTTGAGAAGCTAAATCAAGGGGTAAACCGGACGCCGCTTTAAAACAGAACCTCCATGTAACCACACATGATGTAAGAAAATAACAGATACCCCGCTTTAGCTGAGGTTCCGGTTTATTATACTGATCATAATATATACATTGTTATAATATGTACATAAGCAGAGCCTATAGCTCAGGTATAGTAAGGCCGAAGATGAGCAATATTCCACGGCCGGTTGGTCACCTCCTCCGATTTACGTGAGTCTTTTCGCTCTCGAACATCGATTAGGTAGTACGACCCGTTGTGTAGATTCTTGCTGACCACAAAAGGTCCTTTTCAAGGGGGGATGACTTGTGCATGTCTGTCTGGTCCTGGATGAGTCGAAGCACCAAATCTCCTTCTTGAAAGGTTCTGCATCTAACCCGGCGGCTATGATATCAACGCAGATCTTACTGATAAATCATCGAACGGGCGGCCACTACGTCACGCTCCTAATCTAACAGGTCAAGAGCATCTTGTCGTGCCTTCTCATTGTCCACTGATAACCCAGAAGTATAGGGGATCGCAACAGTTTTCGAGGGTAGAGTATTCAACCCAAATTTGCTGATTCGACACA
This sequence comes from Aegilops umbellulata, assembly GCA_032464435.1. Classification (NCBI taxonomy): domain Eukaryota; kingdom Viridiplantae; phylum Streptophyta; class Magnoliopsida; order Poales; family Poaceae; genus Aegilops; species Aegilops umbellulata. The sequence continues at coordinate 533,273,081 of CP136056.1, read as the reverse complement.
AGGGGAGCCAAAGAATATTCTCAAGTATTAGCAGCTGAGTTGTCTGCAGCAAAGTGTTTAGTAGCAAAGTAATATGATAGTGGTGGTAACGGTAATAAAAGAGTAGTGCGAGCAATAGTAAATATTTTTGGTATTTTGTAGTGTTGTAACAATAGCAACGGAAAAGTAAATAAGCGGAAACCAGTTTATGGAAAGCTCGTAGGCACCGGATCAGTGATGGATAATTATGCCGGATGCAGTTCATCATGTAACAGTCATAACATAGGGTGACACAGAACTAGCTCCAATTCATCAATGTAATGTAGGAATGTATTCCGAATATAGTCATACGTGCTTATGGAAAAGAACTTGCATGACATCTTTTGTCCTACCCTCCTGTGGTAGCACGGTCCTAATGGAAACTAAGGGATATTAAGGCCTCCTTTTAATAGAGAACCGGAACAAAGCATTAGCACATAGTGAATACATGAACTCCTCAAACTATGGTCATCACCGGGAGTGGTCCCGATTATTATCACTTCGGGGTTGCCGGATCATAACACATAGTAGGTGACTATAGACTTGCAAGATAGGATCAAGAACTCACATATATTCATGGAAACATAATAGGTTCAGATCTGAAATCATGGCACTCGGGCCCTAGTGACAATCATTAAGCATAGCAAAGTCATAGCAACATCAATCTCAGAACATAGTGGATACTAGGGATCAAACCCTAACAAAACTAACTCGATTACATGATAAATCTCATCCAACCCATCACCGTCCAGCAAGCCTACGATGGAATTACTCACGCACGGTGGTGATCATCATGAAATTGGTGATGGAGGGTGGTTGATGATGACGACGGCGACGAATCCGCCTCTCCGGAGCCCCGAACGGACTCCAGATCAGCCCTCCCGAGAGCTTTTAGGGCTTGGCGGCCGCTCCGTATTGTAAAACGCGATGATTTCTTCTCCTCTATTTTTTCTCCCCGAAAGCAAATATATAGAGTTGGAGTTGGCGTTGGAAGGTGTCCAGGGGGCCCACGAGGTAGGGGGCGCGCCCCCACCCTCGTGGACAGGGTGTGGGCCCCCTAGTCTTCATCTTTGGTGAGGATTTTTTATTATTTATTATAGGATATTCCGTGGAGTTTCAGCTCATTCCGAGAAATTTTGTTTTATGCACATAAAACAACATCATGGCAATTCTGCTGAAAACGGCGTCAGTCCGGGTTAGTTCCATTCAAATCATACAAGTTAGAGTCCAAAACAAGGGCAAAAGTGTTTGGAAAAGTAGATACGACGGAGGCGTATCAACTCCCCCAAGCTTAAACCCTTGCTTGTCCTCAAGCAATTCAGTTGACAAACTGAAAGAAATAAAGAAAAACTTTTACAAACTCTGTTTGCTCTTGTTGTTGTAAATATGTCAAGCCAGCATTCAAGTTTTCAGCAAAGATCATAACTAACCACATTTGCAATAATTCTCAGGTCTCCTAATCACTCATATCAATAGCATAATCAACTAGCGAGCCATAATAATAAATCTCGGATGACAACACTTTCTCAAAACAATCATAATATGATATAACAAGAGGGTATCTCGCTAGCCCTTTCTGAGGCCGCAAAACATAAATGCAGAGCACCTTTAAAGGTAAAGGACTGACTAGACATTTGTAATTCATGGTAAAAGAGATCCAATCATAGTCATACCCAATATAAATTAATAGTAATGAATGCAAATGACAGCTACGCTCTCCAGCTAGTGCTTTTTAATAAGAGGGTGATGACTCAACATAAAAGTAAATAGATAGGCCCTTCGCAGAGGGAAGCAGGGATTTGTAGAGGTGCCAGAGCTCGGTTTTGAAATAGAGATAAATTATATTTTGAGCGGTATACTTCCATTGTCAACATAGCAACTAAGAGATGGCGATATCTTCCATGTCACACACATTATAGGCTGTTCCCAAACAGAATGGTAAAGTTTATAATCCCCCTCAACCAACAAGCATCAATCCACAGCTTGCTCGAAACAACGAGTGCCTCCAACATACATCAGGTCCTAGGGGGAGTTTTGTTTGCAATTAATTTTGATTTAGTTTGCATAAAGCATGGGACTGGGCATCCCGGTGACCAGCCATTTTCTCGTGAGTGAGGAGCGGAGTCCACTCCTCTTGAGAATAACCCGCCTAACATGGAAGATAAGGGCAGCCTTGGTTGATACATGAGCTATTCGAGCATACAAAACAGATTGTTTATTTGAAGGTTTAGAGTTTGGCACATACAAGTTTACTTGGAACGGCAGGTAGATACCGCATATAGGAAGGTATAGTGGACTCATTTGGAATAACTTTGGGGTTTAAGGGATTGGATGCACAAGCAGTATTCCCGCTTAGTACAAGTGAAGGCTAGCGAAAGACTGGGAAGCGACCAACTAGAGAGCGACAACAGCCATGTACATGCATTAAAATTAATAAACATTGGATGCAAGCATGAGTAGGATATAATCCACCATGAACACAAATATCGTGAAAGCTATGTCGATTTATTTCAACTACATGCGTGAACATGTGCCAAGTCAAGTCACTTAAATCATTCAAAGGAGGATACCACCCCATCATACCACATCATAACCATCTCAATAGCATGTTGGCAAGCAAGGTAAACCATTATAACTCATAGCTAATCAAGCATGGCACAAGCAACTATGATCTCTAATTGTCATTGCAAACATGTTTACTCATAATAAGTTGAATCAAGAACGATGAACTCATCATATTTACAAAAACAAAAGAGGTCGAGTTCATACCAGCTTTTCTCATCTCAGTCAGTCCATCATATATCATCATAATTGCCTTTCACTTGCACGACCGAACGATGTGAATAATAACAAGAGTGCACATGCATTGGACTAAGCTAGAATCTGCAAGCATTCAATAAACAGGAGAAGACAAGGCAATATGGGATCTGGGTTAAATCAACAATAATGCATATAAGAGCCATTTCAACAATTTAATCATGGTCTTCTCCTAATGTCCCCCAAAGAAAAGAAAAGGAATAAAAACTATTTACACGGGAAAGCTCCCAACAAGCAAAAGAAGAACAGGAAATATTTTTGGGTTTTCTTTTTAGTTATTACTACTACAGCAGAAAAATAAACTACTACTAATTTTTTGTTTTTCTTAAGGTTTAACAAACACACAAGAAGAAAGCAGGAAAAAGAAAATAAACTAGCATGGATATTACAGTGAAAGAGTACGAGCACCGACATCTAGCAATGAGTATGTGTGAACATAAATATAATGTCGGTGAGAAATACGTACTCCCCCAAGCTTAGGCTTTTTGTCTAAGTTGGTTTATTGCCAGGGATAGCCTGGCGGATACCCGTAGGTGTAGCTGGGGTCGTACTGGGACAAAGAATAGTTGGGAGCATACTGTGATGAAGAAGACTCTGACTGCCATTGGCTGACAGCCATCTCTAGATCCCAAGAATAAACAGATTGTCGTGGAGGCTCATCTTGTGGTTCTGCTTCCGGGGCTGGTGCAGGATTCTGGTAAGCTTGAACGGCAGCCAATGTAACGAGATAGGGTCCTACAAAATTAGACAAAGAAGGAGCAGGCAAGGTAATAGTTTCAGGATGATTTTATGAAAGAATAATTTATATTTGAGCTCTCCTTCCCTGCCCTTAACAAGAAAATCATGTGCTATCATACTCTTATAATCTAAATAAGCACTAGGCAACAATTTTTCTTCTTTCTCATGAAGCCTAATAGCTATGTTAAAATGTGCAGCGAGGTGTGAAGCATAAATGCCTCCAAAGATTTGACCCTTTGTACGGTTCATACTTAACCGTCTAGCAATAATTCCGCCCATGCTTACAGTGTTGTCGCGGTATAAACCATGGAACAAAGTAATAATATTAGGAACACTAAGGTTCCATCAGTTCCCGCGACCAATCAAGCAACGACTAGCAAATAAGGCAAAATAACGCAATACAGGAAAATGTATGCTAGTGATTCTTGCATCAGAAACCTTCCTGGTTTCTCCCACAGAGATAGTGTAAATAAACGCTTCCACCTCTTTACGGGGTGGTTCCTCTAAGGTACCCTCAGGGGGTATGTTGCAGACTGCGCAAAATTCAGCTAATGGCATTTTCTTCACAACGTCGTATAAATGAAACTCTACTGAAGGAGGTGATTCCTTAGGGAAAAAGTAGATGTTTTGCACAAAACTATCTGTGAGTAAGATATACTGTGGACGTTGGTCGCGGACGAAGTCGGTGAGGCCAGCATTCTCAATCAATGAATAGAAATCCTCATAAATCTCGGCCTGTGTCAAGAAATTATCAGAAGGCCATTCACACGGCCGGATCTCCGTGGTACGAGGAAAATTATATTTGGGCCTCTGTGCTTCTTCATTTGTTTCTCCTTTGAGCTTCGGCTCGATGAGCCCCTCAAAAGTCTCTTCATTATTTTCTGAAATAATCTGAAATTTTTAGTAACTTCAAACAAAAGTGAACCAACTTCAATAAAACTAATAGCAACTACACCTATAAGTGTCTAGGGCCTATATCAAGCATTAGAACTACTTGGAACCATATAAATTTGACATGCAAGCTCAAGAACATGGTCACCTATGCAGCACAAATTTGCAAAGGATAAAGCACTAGAACAAAAACTAATTGGACCAATGGAGGATCACATACCAAGGAACAATCTCCCCAAGCAGTTTCGCGAGAGGTGCTTTGAGAAAGGAGATCGAAAATCACAGCAAAGAGGGCTGGAACTCGTGCTTGAGTTGGTTTTTCGTGTTTGTGTGAGGAAGAGGAAGAAGATGGGTGCAGGGATAAGTGGAGGAGGGCCACCGTGGGCCCACAAAGCAGGGGGCGCGCCCAGGGGGTAGGCCGAGCCCTCCACCCTCGTGGCCAGGTGGCAGCTCCCCCCGCGGTAATTTTTGCCCAGTAAATCCTCAAATATTCCCGAAAAAATCATATTAAATTGGCGTGGCATTCTGAGGACTTTTATTTTCGGGATATTTTTATATTGCACGGATAAATCAGGAAACAGACAGAAAAATACTATTTTTACTTTATTTCTACTAAATAACAGAAAGTATAGAGAGGGTACAGAAGGTTGTGCTTCTAGTTTCATCCATCTCATGCTCATCAAAAGGAATCCACTAACAAGGTTGATCAAGTCTTGTTAACAAACTCATTCCGATAATCATGAAACCGGAGAAATTTCGAATAACACTAGGTTACCTCAACGGGGATATGCACATCCCCAATAATAAGTATATCATATTTATTTTTGACAGTAGGAAGAGGAAACTCAAAATCTCCAAATATAATCGAGGGAATTTTTCCAATAGAGTTGATACTGTGGACTTCAGGTTGTTTCCTCGGAAAGTGTACCGTATGCTCATTACCATTAACATGAAAAGTGACATTGCCTTTGTTGCAATCAATAATAGCCCCTGCAGTATTAAGAAAAGGTCTTCCAATAATAATAGACATACTATCATCCTCGGGAATATCAAGAATAACAAAGTCCGTTAAAATAGTAATGTTTGCAGCCACAACAGGCACATCCTCACAAATACCGACAGGTATAGCAGTTGATTTATCAGCCATTTGCAAAGATATTTCAGTAGGTGTCAACTTATTCAAGTCAAGTCTATGATATAAAGAGAGAGGCATAACACTAACACCGGCTCCAAGATCACATAAAGCAGTTTTAACATAATTTCTTTTAATGGAGCATGGTATAGTAGGTACTCCTGGATCTCCAAGTTTCTTTGGTATTCCACCCTTAAAAGTATAATTAGCAAGCATGGTGGAGATTTCAGCTTCCGGTATCTTTCTTTTATTTGTAACAATATCTTTCATTACTTAGCATAAGGATTCATTTTGAGCATATCTGTCAATCGCATACGCAAAAAGATAGGTCTAATCATTTCAGCAAAGCGCTCAAAATCCTCATCATCCTTTTTCTTGGATGGTTTCGAGGGAAAAGGCATGGGTTTCTGAACCCAAGGTTCTCTTTCCTTACCATGTTTTCTAGCAACAAAGTCTCTCTTATCATAATGTTGATTCTTTGATTGTGGGTTATCAAGATCAACAACATGTTCAATTTCTACATCATTATCATTACTAGGTTGAGCATCCTCATGAACGTCATCATTTAAATTTTCACTAGGTTCATGTTCATTACCAGATTGTGTTTCAGTATCAGACATAGATATAGCATTTGGATTATCAGGTGGTTCAGCAATAGGTTCACTAGAAGTTTGCACAGTTCTATCATTTTTCTTTTTCTTCTTTTTAGAAGAACTAGGTGCATCAATATTATTTCTCTGAGAATCTTGCTCAATTCTCTTAGGGTGGCCTTCAGGATATAAAGGTTCCTGAGTCATTCTGCCAGTTCTAGTAGCCACTCTAACAGCATAATCATTTTTCTTACTATTCATTTCATCGAGTACTTCTTTTTGAGCTTTAAGTACTTGTTCTACTTGAGTGGTAACCATAGAAGCATGTTTGCTAACAAGTTTAAGTTCACCTCTAATATTAGCCACATATTTTTTGACCTGGAAACAGTAGGAAAGGCTCCTACTGTGTAAATATATTAATGATCAAAAGAACACTGTACAGGGGTGATAATTACATGGTTGGGGGGTGTAACGCCCCGGATCCGATGCGCCAGTTGTCCTCCCGTTATTCGCTGTTTTTGCTTTGTCATTTGCTTGCGTGTCGCATCTTGCCATGTCATCATCCGCATTGCATCATCATGTTTTCGAAACTTGCATCCGTCCGGGTTCTCCGAGTTCTCTCCCTTGTCCGTTCTGAGACCAACCACACTTGCACGCGCCCGCGACATGTCCGAAATAGCATTTTATAAGTGGCCGGAAAATGTTCTCGGAATGGGATGAAAGTTGGCGTGCGGTGTTGTCTTGATGTCAGTAGACCGCCTGCCAAGTTTCAACGCATTCGGAGTCTGTTTGACGCCCCAACGAATAAATATAGCGGCATTATAGCCGGTCTAACGTCGGACGTTTTCGGTCTCCGGAAACCGTGCCGGGCTGCATCTCTCCCCTCTTCTCTCAGACCAACCCGCTCTTCACAATCCGCCAGACCCAACCTAACCTCTCTCCTTAGCCCGCGGACCTCCTTGCGCGCACGTCCGAAAGTTGTCCCGAACCCGAACCGGTCTGTCGTTACCGTTGGGTCCGGATTATCCCCAAACATCTATAAAACGTCTCCGTTTTCTTATTTGTACTCCCTAGCTATTTTATCCGCGATCGTCCATTTGCGATCGGAGGGACGAGGTAGCCCTTAACCTAATCCACCGGATGTATATATATCAGTCCAAACCCTAATTTTTAGGAGAGCTGTCCCATCCTCCAAATCCCTCCGCCGCCGCCGCCAATTTGTCCCTCCTCGATTTTCTTCCCTGCCCAACCGATGCCATCCGCCTCTCAGCCAACCACAGAGACCTCATCCGCCTCCTTCCACCTCGGGATCCCTCCCGATCCAGTCCATCCACCGCCGGCACCGAACAGCAACACCAATAGGACTCTCCGGCAGCCCGAGCTCCTCTCCCTCGCGCGCCCGTCTCCTTTGCTGATCTGCCTCGCCATCGGAGCTTCTTCGCCCGAGCACCCATGGAGAGGGCCTCCCGATCCACCTCGTGCGGCTCCACCTCGAGGCCCCAGCTCTGCTATACCCGCCGTCGACATCAACCCAGCAGGTCGCTGTCACCTCGCCTCCTCATCCTGTCCTCCTGTTCATCTTCCCCTCCGTCTATCATCTCTTGTTTTCTCTATGACCAGGAGACAACCAGGAGCCGCCATGGATGGCGGAGCCCCTCGCCGAGCTCCTCAAGTCCCGTAGCGGCCTCGACTCCTCTGCTCCGGTCGTCATCGCCGGAACGCGCCACCACAGAGCCGCAGTCGACCCCCATGGCGCCCGTCGTCGGCGACCCCGAGCGTGCCTAAGATGCCCTTCCTCCGCTGGCCTCCTTCGAGCACGCCCCTTCCTCCTCTACTCCAACCCATGCCTCCGGCGGCCTCGTCGTCGTTGTCGCCTAGGTGAGCAGCAGTTCCGCCGGCGGCCACCTCTAGCAGGCCCGTGCCGCGCCTCCTTCCCTTCCCTCTCTCTCTCTCTCTCTCTCTCTCTCTCTCTCTCTCTCTCTCTCTCTCTCTCTCTCTCTCTCTCTCTCTCTCTCTCTCTGCGTGATGCTCCTGACCGATCGTTGCCGCCATCTTCAATAGGTGTTTTCCCCGATCCCGGTGCCCCATCTTCGACCAAAGCCAGGGATGCCCAGCGTCGCTCGCCGCCTGGATCCGCTCCTCCTCACCTCATCTGCGTCGCCGGGATCGCGCCAAGTCAGCCACCGTCGTCCTCTGCTCGAGAACGAGCTCGACCCCGTCCTCTGCTTCGCTCGCCTGGACGCAGCCACTCGCCCCGTTGACCGCGCGAGTCTCGTCAGCGCCTCTCTGCCTCGCTGGCCAAGGCCCAGTCTGCTCCAGCTCCAGCCCAGCTGCTACCCGCGAGCCCACCTCCACCGATCTGGGCCATGGCCCATGGTGAGAACCCCAGCCCCTCCAGATTCGGCCCTATAGTATTTTTTCCCCTGACCTGCGAATTTTGCTAATTATTCAGGAACTGCTGTTTTGCAGAAAAGCCCCTCATGTTCATGCATATAATATCTCACAAACCATGCATCATATTAAAATGTCTTAAATATGTAAAATGCTCAGAAATTTGTGTAGTTTAATAATATGCCTTTCTCATCCATGTTTAAATTGTTTAAATGTGTTGTTTGATTTAATTTGCATAAATGATATGCTAAAATGGTTTATTTCATAACTAAATAACCGTAGCTCATAATTTAATAAATTATATATGTAAATGGGGTAGAAAAATGCCTAGTTTAACATGTTGCACTTTATTTTCCTGTTTAACAACATTAAAATATACTTTAGGACAGAACAGTACCAAATCTAATATATGCTCATGAGGTTCTTCCGGAATTGTTGTTCGTTGTTTCCGGCCTCATTTAAATTGCCTAGATAGGTAGTTTTGTTGTGCTTCACCCCTTGCCATGTTAATCAACATTTAATATTGTTGGGTACATAAACAAGGTCGAACTAAATATTTGATGTGGTGTTTTGTCATTATGCAATTCGTTGCATATTGAGCTCCACTTAATTTGTATGATTGTTTGTGCACTTTGCCATGTCATGCTTCATTAAACCGGACATGCATCATACTTGGTTGTGCATCATGCCATATTTATGTGTTGGTTATTTACTATGTTGTTGGTTTCTTTCCAGGTTGCTTCTCTCGTTAGCTTCGGCTTCGTTCCGGAGTTGTGAGGATTCGTTCGACTACGTCTGTTTGTCTTCTTCATGGACTCGTTCTTCTTCCTTGCGGGATCTCAGGCAAGATGACCATACCCTCGAAATCACTTCTATCTTTGCTTGCTAGTTGCTCGCTCTTTTGCTATGCCTATGCTGCGATACCTACCACTTGCTTATCATGCCTCCCATATTGTTAAACCAAGCCTCTAACCATCCATGTCCTAGCAAACCGTTGATTGGCTATGTTACCGCTTTGCTCAGCCCCTCTTATAGCGTTGTTAGTTGGAGGTGAAGATGAAGTTTGTTCCTTGTTGGAACATGGAGATGTTGTTCCTTGATTGGAACATGTTTACTTGTTGGGATATCACAATATCTCTTATATTATTAATGCATCTATATACTTGGTAAAGGGTGGAATGCTCGGCCTTATGCCTGGTGTTTTGTTCCACTCTTGCCGCCCTAGTTTCCGTCATATCGGTGTTATGTTCCCGGATTTGGCGTCCCTAACGCGGTCGGGTGATTTATGGGACCCCCTTGACAGTTCGCTTTGAATAAGACTCCTCCAGCAAGGCCCAACTTTGGTTTTACATTTGCCTCACCACCACCTACTTTTCCCTTGGGAGTCGCTCTCTCGAGGGTCATCTTTATTTAGCCCCCCGGGCCAATGATTGTCTAAGTGTTGGTCCAAACTAGAGCACCGTGCGGGACCGTCCCTTGGCAACTTGGGTTATGTTGGTACCTGTACGCTTCGCTTATCCGGTGTTGCCCTGAGAACGAGATATGTGCAGCTCCTATCAGGATGTCGGCGCATCGGGCGGCTTTGCTGGTCTTGTTTTATTACTGTCGAAATGTCTTGTAGCCGGGATTCCGAGACTGATCGGGTCTTCCCGGGGAGAAGGAATATCCTTCGTTGATCGCGAGAGCTTATAATGGGCTAAGTTGGGACACCCCTGCAGGGTTTGAACTTCCGAAAGCCGTGCCCGCGGTTATGTGGCAGATGGGAATTTGTTAATGTCCGGTTGTAGAAAACCCAAAGTTGATCTTAATTAAAATACATCAACCACGTGTGTAACCGTGATGGTCTCTTCTCGGCGGAGTCCGGGAAGTGAAGACGGTGTTGGAGTTATGCTTGGCGTAGGTTGTTCTAGGATCACTTCTTGATCATAGTTCATCGAGCGTGCTTTTGCCTTATCTTCTCGCTCTCATTTGCGTATGTTAGCCACCATATATGCTAGTCGCTTGCTGCAGCTCCACCTCATACCTTTTACCCTACCTATAAGCTTAAATAGTCTTGATCTCGCGGGTGTGAGATTGCTGAGTCCCCGTGACTCACAGATGCTTCCAAAACCAGTTTGCAGGTGCCGATGGAACCGTGCAGGTGATGCACCAGAGTTCAAGGAGGAGCTCGATGAAGACCTTGTTCATTGTGTTGTTTCGTTTTAGTTGATCATTAGTGGAGCCCAGTCGGGACGATCGGGGATCTGTGTAGCTTTTGGGGTAGTCTTATTTTATTTTGGTCCCGTAGTCGGATCTTGATTGTATCTGTATGATGTATTGCTTTACTCATGTATTGTGTGAAGTGGCGATTGTAAGCCAACTATGTATCTCTTCCCCTTATGTATTATATGGGTTGTGTGAAGATTACCTCACTTGCGACGTTGCTTTTAATGCGGTTATGCCTCTAAGTCGTGCTTCGACACGTGGGAGATATATCCGCATCGAGGGCGTTACAGGGGGTGGCTTGGCCACTTTCTGACCAAGACAAGTTAAGAGAGACAATGCAAGGGGGTCTAGTGTAGAGAGTTTACAAAGTTTAATACAAGAGGCCTACGGTCCTCTTTGACCCTATATTGAAGGAGCTCAAACTCCTTTTTGAATCTATCAAACCCGGACCGAAACGAGTGGTCTATTGCTCTAAAATGCTTGTTGTTACTTTCCTTCCATATGCTCCATGCCGCCACAACAAAATTTTCAAACAGCATGGGCGTGGGGTGGTTGGTTTTTTGGTCCTCGATAGCTTGTAGCCGGCTAGGGAAGGGCTCCCAATTAATATGTAGAGCATGCCAGCACTGCCTACTGAACGGACATGTGAAGATCATGTGTTCAACTGTTTCTTCAATGCTTAGTCCACACAGGAGGCAGTTGTGGTCGTCCCCAATGTTGTAATGTCGTCGTTTGAGCATGTTCCGGGTGTTCAACCTGTCATTGAGCAAGAGCCAAGCAAAGACCTTCAACTTCATCGTGCACTTAGACTTCCATAGCCATTTAAACACTTGGTGAGATTGGACATCCTTGAAGAAGAAACGGTAGTAATCTGCGGCTTTGAAGATCCTTTTGCCCCAAGTATAGTGCCAGACGTCTGAGGAGGATGTGATGGGTTGAAATGATGACACAATCGTTTGCATGTGTCGTACCTCGTCCAGCGCTTGGGGGGAGAGCGGAAGGTGGAAGGCCATCCCAAGTGACGTGATCCCCAAGAAATCGCGGACGAAGACATATTCATTAGTTGCATGCGAGAAAGCTCGGGGATGTGATTCTTGTAGTACGTGGTCGGCCCAGATGTCTTTCCATAGGAGGGTCGTGGTGCCACAAACAATGTTGATACGAGATACTCCACGGAAGCAAGGGGTTAGCTTGAGCACATCCCTCCACCAGAAGGAACCGACTGGGTCTACTGCATGCGGGATTTTCTGTTGATAGTACGTATCCCAAGTGAGTTGCACCCAAGGTATGTCTAGTTTGTTGTGAAATTTGTGAAGGAATTTCATAAGCAAGGCTTCATTCTGGATCTTGAGGTTGAGCACACCAAGGCCTCCCTTGTTTTTTGGTTTGCATACCATATCCCATGCCGCAAGGGAATTACATTTCTCCCCTTGATCTGTCTTCTTAATCCAAAGACATCTTCTCTTGATTCTGTGCAACATATCAATGAGTTTTGGGGGGAACTTTAATGTGCACATGGCATAAATGAGCAAGGATGTGACTGAGGTGTTGAGCCATGTTAGCTTGCCAGCGTATGACATAAGGGAAAGCGTTGAGGTCAGGTTCCGCTCAATCCTACTGACAAGTGGCATGAGATCCTGAGTTGATGGTCGGGAGGTGCCAAGGGGCAGGCCGAGGTATGTGAAAGGCATGGAGCCAATGGAACACCCAAAATCCTTGCAATATCGTTGGATAGTTCAACATCCAAGTTAATGGGTATGAGTGTGGACTTGTGGAAGTTGATCTTCAGGCCAATGGATTGAGCGTAATCGGTCAGAATGTTCTTGATGATCAAAGCTTGACTAGGGCAGGCCGGCATCAGCAGAATCGTGTCATCGGCGTATTGGACAATAGGATAGTCCATATTGCCATTAGACGGGAAGGGCAAGCTAATCAGTCCTCGCCTGAAGGCATCATTAATTGCAGATTGTAACAAGTCGGCTGCCAAGACGAAAATGAGTGGGGAGAGGGGGTCCCCTTGTCGGACCCCACGTCGGCAGTGGAATTGCCGCCCCGGCACCCCATTGAGAAGTACGGAGGATCGCCCAGAAGAGAAAATTGTTCGTATCCATGACAGCCATTTATCGTTAAACCCCGTGTGTTTCATGATGTTGATCATCGCTTCATGCTCGATCGTATCGAAGGCTTTAGCAAAGTCTAGTTTTAGGAGAATTATCTGCCGCTTGGATGCCTGACACTGATGAATGTATTGGAATGTCCAGGCTAAGCAATCTTGAATAGAGCGCCCCTTAATGAAACTGTATTGGTTGCGGTGTATGATGCGCAGGATGGCCTTTTGCAAACGGTTGGCCAGAAGTTTTGTGATTAACTTAAGACAATAGTTAAGCAGAGTGATCGGCCGGTAATCATTGACTGGAGATGGAGAGCCATTTTTGGGGATCAAAGTGATTAGGCCTTCATTTATGCTTTGAAGGTCAAGGTCTCCCGCATGGAACTGCGCACAGAGGGTATAGAAGTCTTGGTTGATGATTTCCCAGCATGCCTTGAGGAACATTCCACTAAATCCATCAGGACCTGGAGCGCGATCAGCAGGCATGTCGTTGACTACCATGTCTATTTCTTCCTTGGTGAATGGCACCGTGAGATGGTCGAGGTTCTCAGTCGGGCGGATGAGGGACGGGAGATCGAACAACATCTGTGTTGGGTTTGAAGTGCCAAGTCTGTCAGTATTAGCCACATATTCACCCAAGCGTCTAATCATATAAGCATTTTGTTTTAATTGTCTACCAAAATAAGCATTGAAGTTGTCTTGCTTAAACATAAAGTTATCAAACTCATCCAAGCACTGACTAGCAATTTTAGTAGGAGGGACTTCAGCTTTATCATATCTATAGAGAGAATTTACCTTTACTACCTATGTCGGGATATCGGGATCAGGAGGTTCTTCAACAAATAATGGATTAAGATCATATGTTTCTTCAACAGGTGGTAAATTAAGACCATGTATTTTTTCGATTGGAGGTAAATTCTTAACATCTTCAGCTTTAATACCTTTTTCTTTCATAGATTTCTTTGCCTCTTGCATATCTTCGGGACTGAGAAATTGAACACCTCTCTTCTTCGGAGTTGGTTTAGGAATAGGCTTAGTAATTGGAGCAGGAGCTGGCTTAGGAGGTGCCCAATTATTTTCATTTGTCAACATATTATTCAATAGAATTTCAGCTTCATCCGGTGTTCTTTCCCTGAAAAGAGAACCAGCACAACTATCCAGGTAATCTCTGGAAGCATCGGTTAGTCCATTATAAAAGATATCAAGTATTTCATGTTTCTTAAGAGGATGATCAGGCAAAGCATTAAGTAACTTGAGAAGCCTCCCCCAAGCTTGTGGGAGACTCTCCTCTTTAATTTGCACAAAGTTGTATATTTCCTTTAAAGCAGCTTGTTTCTTATGAGCAGGGAAATATTTAGCAGAGAAGTAATAAATCATATCTTGGGGACTACGCACACAACCAGGATCAAGAGAATTAAACCATATCTTAGCATCATCCTTTAATGAGAACGGAAATATTTTGAGTATATAAAAGTAGCGCGATCTCTCATCATTAGTAAACAGGGTAGCTATATCATTCAATTTAGTAAGATGTGCCACAATAGTTTCAGATTCATAACCATGGAAAGGATCAGATTCAACCAAAGTAATTATATCAAGATCAACAGAAAATTCATAATCCTTATCAGGAACACATATAGGTGAAGTAGCAAAAGCAGGATCAGGCCTCATTTTATCTCTAAGTGATTCTTTGTTCCATTTAGCTATTAACCTTCTAAGCTCATCACTATCATTGCAAGCTAAAATAGCAGCAGAAGCTTCTCTATCAAAAATATAACCTTCAGGAATAATAGGCCTATCCTCATCATCATTTTCATCAATATTATCAGATTCAATAATTTCTTTCTCTCTAGCCCTAGCAATTTGTTCATCAAGAAATTCACTAAGGGGCACAGTAGTATCAAGCATAGAAGTAGTTTCATAATAAGATCATGCATAGCAGAAGTGGCATCATCAATAACATGCGACATATCGGGACGAATAGCAGAAGCAGGTTTAGGTGTCGCCAGCTTACTCATAACAGAAGGTGAATCAAGTGCAGAGCTAGATGGCAGTTCCTTACCTCCCCTCGTAGTTGAGGGATAAATTGTTGTCTTAGCGTCTTTCAAGTTCTTCATAGTGTCCAGCAGATATAAATCCAAAGTGACTCAAAGAATAGAGCTATGCTCCCCGGCAACGGCGCTAGAAAAAGGTCTTGATAACCCACAAGTATAGGGGACCGCAACAGTTTTCGAGGGTAGAGTATTCAACCCAAATTTGTTGATTCGACACAAGGGGAGCCAAAGAATATTCTCAAGTATTAGCAGCTGAGTTGTCAATTCAACCACACCTGGAAACTTAGTATCTGCAGCAAAGTGTTTAGTAGCAAAGTAATATGATAGTGGTGGTAACGGTAACAAAAAAGTAGTGCGAGCAATACTAAATATTTTTGGTATTTTGTAGTGATTGTAACAATAGCAACGGAAAAGTAAATAAGCGGAAACCAGTTTATGGAAAGCTCGTAGACACCAGATCAGTGATGGATAATTATGCCGGATGCGGTTCATCATGTAACAGTCATAACATAGGGTGACACAGAACTAGCTCCAATTCATCAATGTAATGTAGGCATATATTCCGAATATAGTCATATGTGCTTATGGAAAAGAACTTGCATGACATCTTTTGTCCTACCCTCCCGTGGCAGCGCGGTCTTAATGGAAACTAAGGGATATTAAGGCCTCCTTTTAATAGAGAACCGGAACAAAGCATGCATTAGCACATAGTGAATACATGAACTCCTCAAACTATGGTCATCACCGGGAGTGGTCCCGATTATTGTCACTTCGGGGTTGCCGGATCATAACACATAGTAGTAGGTAACTATAGACTTGCAAGATAGGATCAAGAACTCACATATATTCATGAAAACATAATAGGTTCAGATCTGAAATCATGGCACTCGTTCCCTAGTGACAAGCATTAAGCATAGCAAAGTCATAGCAACATCAATCTCAGAACATAGTGGATACTAGGGATCAAACCCTAACAAAACTAACTCGATTACATGATAAATCTCATCCAACGCATCACCGTCCAGCAAGCCTACGATGGAATTACTCACGCACGGCGGTGAGCATCATGAAATTGGTGATGGAGGATGGTTGATGATGACGACGGCGACGAATCCCCCTCTTCGGAGCCCCGAACGGACTCCAGATCAGCCCTCCCGAGAGGTTTTAGGGCTTGGCGGCGGCTCTGTATCGTAAAACGCGATGATTTCTTCTCCTCTATTTTTTCTCCCCGAAAGCAAATATATAGAGTTGGAGTTGGCGTCGGAAGGTGTCCAGGGGGCCCACGAGGTAGGGGGCGCGCCCTAGGGGGGGCGGGCGCCCCCCACCCTCGTGGACAGGGTGTGGGCCCCCTGGTCTTCATCTTTGGCAAGGATTTTTTATTATTTATTGTAAGATATTCCGTGGAGATTCAGGTCATTCCGAGAACTTTTGTTTTCTGCACATAAAACAACATCATGGCAATTCTGCTGAAAACAGCGTCAGTCCAGGTTAGTTCCATTCAAATCATACAAGTTAGAGTCCAAAACAAGGGCAAAAGTGTTTGGAAAAGTAGATACGACAGAGACGTATCATCCGCTTCAACATATGTCGCTACACGAGGGGAGTCATGACGGAGTCACTAGGAAGAACCGCCTCCGCTCCATAAAACATGAAGAACGGTGTGTATCCTGTCGACCTGTTGGGTGTGGTGTTGATGCTCCATAACACTGAAGGTAGCTCCTCGACCCAACAACCTGGCGTCCGTTGCAAAGGAACCATAAGCCGGGGTTTGATGCCTCTCAAGATCTCTTGATTGGCCCTCTCCGCTTGACCATTGGACTGTGGGTGAGCCACTGATGACACGTCAAGCCGGATGTGCTCATGTTGACGGAACTCCTTCATGGCACCCTTTGATAGATTGGTACCATTGTCGGTGATGATGCTATGTGGAAAGCCAAACCGGAAGATCACCTTTTTGATGAATTAAACCGCCGTGGCTGCGTCACACTTGCCAACGGGCTCTGCCTCGACCCACTTTGTGAACTTGTCAACCGCCACCAAAAGATGGGCCTTCTTGTCCTTGGATCTCTTGAAAGGCCCAACCATATCCAGCCCCCAAGTCGCAAACGGCCAAGTGATTGGAATCATCCTCAATTCTTGAGCTGCCACATGAGCGCGCCTTGAGAACTTCTGGCAACCATCACATCTTCTGACCAGATCCTCAGCATCAGCATGAGCGGTTAACCAATAGAAACCGTGACGAAACGCCTTAGCCACTAAAGATTTTGAACCGGCGTGGTGACCACAATCTCCTTCGTGGATCTCGTGCAAAATTTCACAGCCTTCTTCAGGAGATACACAGCGTTGAAACGCCCCTGTTACGCTGCAATGATGCAACTCCCATGGATGATAGTGATGGACTTGGACCGCCGGATTATCTGCCTAGCTAATGTCTCATCCTCCAGTAACTCGCCCCGGTTCATATACGCCAGATAGGGAACCGTCCAATCCGGGATAACATGAAGAGCCGCCACCAGCTGAGCTTCCGGATCAGGAACTGCCAAATCCTCTTCACCAGGGAGCTTGATGGACGGGTTGTGCAGAACATCCAAGAATACATTAGGCGGAACTGGTTTATGTTGAGAACCCAGGCGGCTTAATGCGTCCGCCGCTTCATTCTTTCGCCGGTCCACATGATCCACCTGATATCCTTTAAAGTGACCTGCAACAATGTCCACCTCACGACGATATGCTGCCATGAGTGGGTCCTTGGAACCCCAAGTGCCGGACACCTGTTGAGCCACCAGGTCTGTGTCACAGAAGCACTTAACTCGGCTTAGATTCATCTCCTTAGCCATCCGAAGACCATGGAGTAAAGCCTCGTACTCAGCTGCATTGTTAGTGCAAGGGAACATTAAAGGGAGAACATAACAAAACTTATCACCTCGTGGGTAAGTTAAAACGACTCTAGCCCCCGAGCCTTCCAATTGCCTGGACCCATCAAAATGAATAGTCCAATAAGTGTGATCCGGCTTCTCTTCAGGTGCTTGTAGTTCTGTCCAATCGTTGATGAAATCCACAAGTGCCTGAGACTTGATCGTCGTTCGGGATATGTATTTCAACCCATGAGGCCCAAGCTCAATAGCCCACTTGGCAATCCGGCCAGTTGCTTCCATGTTCTGGATTATATCTCCCAAAGGAGCACAGCTGACCACGGTGATAGGATGCCCTTGGAAATATTGCTTGAGCTTCCGGCTTGCCATGAAAACCCCATATACCAGCTTCTGCCAATGCGGGTACCTCTGCTTGGACTAAATAAGTACCTCGCTGATATAATAAACTGGACGCTGAACCAAATATTCCTTTCCTGCCTCCTTGCGTTCCACCACAATAGCCACGCTAACTGCTCGAGTATTAGCCGCCACATATAACAATAATGGCTCCTTGTCAACCGGAGCAGCAAGAACCGGTGGATTAGCTAACTGCCGCTTTAAGTCCTCAAACGCCTCATCTGCGGCAGAACTCCAGATAAAGTTATCTGTTTTCTTCAGTATCTGATACAGAGGAATGGCCTTCTCGCCAAGGCGGCTGATAAACCGGCTCAACGCGGCAATCCGTCCTGCCAAGCGTTGAACGTCATTGATACACTTCGGTCTAGCCAAGGAGGTGATAGCCATTATCTTTTTCGGATTAGCTTCAATACCCCTGTTAGACACCAAAAAACCCAAGAGCTTGCCTGCCGGTACACCAAAAACGCATTTGGCCGGATTAAGCATCATCTTGTAAACTCGCAGGTTAGCAAAAGTTTCCTTCAAGTCATCAATCAAAGTTTCCTTCTTCCTTGACTTGACCACAATATCATCCACATAGGCATGAACATTACGGCCGATTTGCTTATGAAGGCAATTCTACACACACCGTTGATAAGTCGCCTGGGCACTCTTGAGCCCAAAGGGCATAGACACATAGCAGAAGGCCCCAAAGGGAGTTATGAAGGCTGTCTTCTCCTGGTCCTTAACTGCCATCTTGATCTGATGATAACCAGAATATGCATCCAAAAAGCTCAAACGCTCACAACCCACCGTAGCATCAATAATTTGATCAATACGGAGGAGAGCAAAAGGATCTGCTAGACAAGCTTTGTTGAGATCTGTGTAGTCCACACACATACGCCAGGTGCCGTTCTTCTTAAGAACCAGCACCGGATTAGCCGACCATTCAGGATGGAAAACTTCAACGATAAATCCAGCCGCTAAGAGCCTGGCCACTTCTTCTCCAATAGCTTTGTGTCTTTCTTCATTGAACCGGCGGAGAAACTGCTTCACCGGTTTATCTTAGGATCAATATTAAGAGTGTGGTCAGCGAGTTCTCTCGCTACACCTGGCATGTCAGAAGGCTTCCACGCAAAGATGTCCCGATTCTCACGGATGAACTCGATGAGCGCGCTTTCGTATTTCGGATGCAAGTTAGCGCTGATGCTGAACTGCTTGCACGAATCGCCAGGTACGAAGTCAACAAGCTTACTCTCATCAGCCGATTTAAACTTAAGGGCCGGATCATGCTCTGTAGTTGGCTTCTTCAATGAAGTTATATCTGTCGGATCAACATTATCTTTGTAAAATTTTAACTCTTCTGTGGCACAAACCGACTCAGCATAAGCCGCATCACCTTCTTCACACTCTAGAGCAATCTTGCGGCTTCCATGGACGGTTATAGTTCCCTTGTGACCCGGCATCTTGAGCTGCAGATAGACATAGCAGGGTCGTGCCATAAATTTAACACAAGCTGGCCGTCCAAACAGGGCGTGATACGGACTCCTGATTTTCACCACTTCAAAGGTCAATGTTTCTGATCTCGAGTCATGATCATCTCCAAAAGCCACCTCCAGAGCTATCTTACCAACAGGATATGCCGATTTACCAGGCACCACTCCATGGAACACCGTATTGGACGGTTTAAGATTTTTATCTGTTAACCCCATGCGACGGAAGGTTTCATAATAAAGGATGTTGATACTGCTTCCTCCATCCATGAGTACCTTGGTGAACTTATAACCTCCCACCTGAGGTGCCATCACCAATGCCAGATGACCCGGATTGTCAACCCGGGGTGGATGATCCTCTCTACTCCAAACAATCGGCTGCTCAGACCAGCGTAAGTAACTGGGCAGTGCCGGTTCAACGGAGTTCACTGCCCTCTTATGAATCTTTTGGTCACGTTTGTCTAAAGTAGTGGTGAAGACATGATACTGCCCACTATTCAACTGCTTCGGGTTGCTCTGGTAACCCGATTGCTGTTGTTGCTGCTGTCTGCCCGGATTACCTTGATTGTTATGTCTGCCCTGATTACCATGGAAGCCTGAACCGGAATTTCCTCCACCATAACCCGGCCCATGAGATCCAGGGCCTGAACCGCCACCTGACCCGTGATCATACCGGAAAGCATTAGAATTTTTGAACTCTTGCATGATGTAACAATCCTTCCAGAGGTGTGTGGCCGGCATCTCCTTCGTCCCATGTTTTGGGCAGGGCTGGTTCAGCAAGTAAGATAGGCGGTCCGGGTTAGGACTAGGTGCTCCTCTGCGCTGGGGCGGTTTACCCCTACGTCGCTGGCCCTTATCCTGCGCACCGGTGTTGGCCACAAAGTCCAAGTTGTGATCCGCTTTATGTTTGCCGCCGTTTCCATGGCCCCCCGGGTTGTGGTGCTGTCCCTTGGCGTTGCCGCTCTTTCTTCCCTTTCATGTCTTATCATCATCAGACTCGGGATCCTTGGTACTATCAGAGTCAACATACTTCACTAAAGCGGCCATGAGGGTTCCCATGTCATTGCAATGGTGTTTCAGCCGTCCCAACTTTAACTTCAGAGGCTCAAACCAGCAATTGCCCTCCATGGTCCGAACTGTTGTATCCGCCTTGATGCGGTCTGACGAATGCAAAATTTCCGAAATCCGGTGCATCCACCGGGTTGTTGACTCTCCTTCCTCCTGGACACAGGCAGCTAGGTCCACAATTGATATGGGCTGCTTGCAGGTATCCTTGAAATTCTGGATAAAACGGGTTCCCAACTCGGCCCACGACCTGATAGAATTCGCCGGTAAACTCTTTAGCCAAGTCCGTGCCCTCCCTTCCAACATCATGGTGAAATACTTTGCACATGCCGTATCATCCACATCCAGCATCTCCATGGCCATCTCGTAGCTTTCAACCCATGTTTTAGGGGATAAATCGGCCGTGTAATTCGGCACCTTACGTGGGCCTTTGAAGTCCTTGGGCAAACGCACGTTGCGCAATGCTGGGACGAGACACGACACCCCTAACGAACTAGAGGTAACTCCTGTCTCTACTGACGTGGTTGGACGAACCGGAGTAAGCCGACGTGCTTCATACTATGCTGCTAACTTGACCTCCCTGCGTGCTCAAGCCCGGTCCACCACCTCCTGAGCGTCACAAGCATCTCCTGCCGGGTTGTTGCCGCGGGGTGGTTCACGGTATCGCGCATTGCTTGACATGGCCGGTACATCCATGCGCGTGCTGTAACTCCGGCTTGGACGAGGGGTAGAATGAATTCGATCACGACTATATGAGTAAGCCTCCTGTTGAACCAAGACTGTTCGAAGAAGCTCCTTAACCCGACGCGTCTCGACCACCGCCGGAGAATCACCTTCAATCGGGATAGCCTCCAGCCGTGAAGCAGCAGCAACGAGATTATCCATTGGAGTAGAATAATGACCTGGCGGTGTTGGGACGGGTTGTGTCACAATGTTGTTCTGTCTAGATGGATCCATCAATCGTGGCTGAACCGGCACCCCTGCCCCAGGTGCCTCCGCCCGGTTCACCGTCGGCGGATTACTTGTCCCTGCTCCCGGGGTGTTAAAGAGGTTCCTAGCATCATAAACCGGAGGCAGGTGAGAACGGTGCCTCCTCTTCAGGACTTCATGCGATGTGTTCTGATCCAGCATAAGTCGATAAGCCTGCGCATGCAGAGCGGCCCGCTCCACGGCCATCCTGGTATCCCCAGTCGCCAAATCGGTCTTGGCCTGAGTAATCTGATCCTTTACTTTCGCGATCGCTGCATTGTGTGCATCTTGATCCGCCGGGTTAGCCTCTGCCATCAGCGTTGCCAACGCAACAAACAGATCAGATAGAACCTGAGCCGGCGGTCGCACATGGCCTCCTGCCCCGGCTGCCGTCGCCGCTGCTGATCCGGAGATCATTGCTGCGGCTGTCGAAGAGTGGAGCACCGGCTGTGTACCGGCCATAAAGATTCCAACCCGGTTTGGCAGATCAGAAGGGCCCGGAATACTGTCGCCATCGGAACAGCCTCCAATCCGTCCATCTTGTAGCTGATATAACGATTCGGTTTCTACGGTTGATGATTCGTCGCCGGAATAAACGACGGTCTCACCACCAGATTTCGATATGTCCTCGTACTCCCCTCCATGGATGACTCCCACGAAGGCACGCTTCATGGCAGGCTTGACCCAGGCAGATCGCGCATGCTGAGCCGTTTCGAAGAGGTCGGTGCAGATGTCCGGCTCAGGGCCCGGTTTGCCGATCTTGCCGATGAAAACGTGTATGCCACCAAAGGGGACCCGGTACCCGTACTCGATTGAGCCGGCCTCGGGGCCCCAGCCTGCATCGTCGATGTAAAGCTTGCCGCGACGACTCTTGGTCATCCGGCCCACAGTGTAACCCTTGAGTCCTTCGAAGTTGCCCTCCAAGAACTTGAAACCATTGTGTGATAGCCCCACGGTGGGCGCCAACTGTCGTGGTTTTGTCACGACAGATGTCCTCATGAAAGGACTTAGTCATGGAGACATCGCACGGGTTAGCTTAAAGGGGTTAAAGCGGAGAAGGGACGCAAGAGAGTTTTATACTAGTTCGGCCCCTTACGACAAAGGTAAAGCCTACGTCTAGTTGTGATGGAATTGATGGGATCTCGATGACCAGGGAGCGAATACACTTTGCCTGAGTCTCGAGATGTTGTTTGTTGTCCTGAACCGCCGCCGGGTCATCCCCTTATATACATGGGTTGACGCCCGCCGGTTTACAGAGTCCCGAGGCCGGCTCATAAACGTGTCCGTCTCGGTCTCCGCCCTTTCTACCTTACAATGCAAGTATATATCAATATCGTTTTAGAGCTACAGGCCTTGAACCGGTTCTGTGCCTTGGGCCTTTACACAGCGTTACCGTCTATCTTCATGGGCTTCATGTTAATCCGGACTCTCCTGGCCGGTTTACGCCCAGTAGTAATATCCCCAACACACCATGTTCAAGTAGAGGGTACAACGGGTTGCGGGAGAGTGGACCGCTGTAGATAGATGGGGGAAGGTGATGGAGATGTTGGTGAAGATGACGGAGGTGTTGGTGTAGATCGCGGTCATGATGATGGCCCCCGGCGGCGTTCCGGCGCCACCGGAAGCGAGGGGGAGAGAGCCCCCCCTTCTTCTTCTTCTTCCTTGACCTTCTCCCTAGATGGGAGAAGGGTTTCCCCTCTGGTCCATGGTCTCCATGGCGAGGGAGGGGCGAGAGCCCCTCCGAGATTGGATCTGTCTCTCTGTCTCCCTCTGTTTCTGTGTTTTTATTCTGCCCTTCCACCATTTCTTTTATAACCGGAGATCCGTAACTCCGATTGGATTGAAACCTTCGCCCAGATTTTTCTCTAAAAAATAGCTTTCTTGCGGCCAAAGAAGACCAGCAACCGCCTTACAGGGTGCCCACGAGGGTCAGGGGCGCGCCCCTGCCTCGTGGCCCCCTCGGGCACCTTCTCACGTTGACTCTTCTTCCCATATTTCACAAATATTCCAAAAATATTCTCTGTCCGTTTTTATTCCGTTTGGACTCCGTTTGGTATGGGGTTTCTGCAAAACATAAAACATGCAACAAACAGGAACTGGCACTGGGCACTGGATCAATATGTTAATTCCAAAAATAGTATAAAAAGTTGCCAAAAGTTTATGAAAGTTGAATAATATTGGCATGGAACAATAAAAAATTATAGATACGACGGAGACGTATCAGACAGACATGCAACTTACTTCCTCACCACATCCATAAAACCTCCTTCCAATAATGCTACCTTCAAATGCTACAAATTTATTTGCTATTTTCCTGTGGTAGCACTCAACTGGGCCCTCCTCTATCACCACATTGCCTTCAAAGTCCAAGTCATCTATGGTTAGGAGCAGCTGGATCAAGTTCAAAAGGAATTTGGGTGGTCAAATGCACTGGATCCGGTCCAAATAATATCAAAAAGAAAATTCCCAGTCTGAAATCCATAGCCCTAACCCTGGGCTATCAGACAGAGTATAGTAGTGGCAGCATTACCTACCGACAAAGTTTAGCATGTCGTCGTTGTCGCTGCTCTCCTACCTGTCTTTCCGAGAAGGCAATGTGTGGTTGAGCAGCGGCAGCGGCGGGGTTAAGTCGCGACAGAGCAGAGAGGAGCGAGAGCGAGGGAGAGTGAGCGATAGGAGGGGAGCGGGCCACTATTGCCTTTTTGGGAATCTTCCGACCGGCTCGGTCAGTTGGGCTGTTAACAGCCACTACTGCTTGCGCCGTCCAGCACTAGCCACGCGGCCGCTTTGCCGCGTCAAAACTTGATCATTTTGAACATAGTGTTTTTTGCCACTGTCAATTCTTCGGTTCGATGCAAAATGTCATGTTTTGTAAAGTGGTGGTTTTTCCCAAGTCATGACACGAAAGTGGTGGTTCTGTGCATTTAACTCTCGAACTCGCAACATATTATGCTTTCTATAGGGAATTGGCTTTCCAACTACTCCCTCAATTTCTAAATATAAGTCTTTTACAGAATTTAATATGGACGTATTTTATAGGGTAGATTTACTCATTTTGCTCTGTATGTAGTCCATATTGAAATCTCTAAATGTCTTATATTTAAGAATGGAGGGAGTAGAAGATATCAATAAAAATGGAAACAAATTAGAGAGTGAATGGCACGGGACCAATAGAAAGCTAGCGCCATGTGGTGTTGTCTATCACCCGGAGGAGAAGACGGTACCACATGGTGATTCCTATGACCCAGAGCCCATGAAGACAAGGTGCGACAGCGGGGAGGCGACGTAACTTCACCGACACTACCTTTCCATGGCGCCGTGAGGCGGCTCCCTTGTCTTGGCAGACCTACATAAATTCAGCATCTAGCTGAGATGAGGGCCGACCACATCGGCCATCTTGATGTGAGCGTGTGACGATTTTACACCAACACATGTCTCCACCCAAAAAAACTCCCGTGAGGCGTACCCATTGCATACCCCGAAGAGGCCGCTACGTTGTCAAGAAGTCCAAACTTAGCAGGACCCATGCTACTTCAACCCAGCGAGCATGGCTAGCACAAAGCCACGTCTTAAGCGGCACGTGTATCGATGAGGACACAAGATCTTTCTCCCTCTTCCCACACACCAGCACCATCATCATGCATGGAGACGCGAAGCGAAGACGATGAAGATGACCACACGGCTTAATCAGAGGTATCTCACGAAGTAATTAACCATGAGCCTTTTGAGGCCCCGGGAACGAGGAGATCTCACATCGCCACAGCCAAGCTTGCCGTGCTAGTAGGCCCACAGAGCAAACTTTTTTCTTCAAAAATCTTGTAATTGTGTTCTCTCCAATGAGACTATGTCCCTATTTTGTTTTGTTTGTGTACTATGAAGCACTAGCATGCCCTTATATTTTTCCCTCTTGCTCGACACATGATAAAACAAACTCCTTCTCTTCAATGCCCTCCTTAGGGTTTCACTCTTGTCTTGGGCCTTGTGGGCCCTAGCGAGCCTAAGGCTGGGCTCCCTTGGGTGATCCACCCCTGGTGTATGACACTGTCAGTCAAGACCAAATTAAAGATCACAAGCACCATCAGGAGGATATTCAAGTCATCTTCTAGTGCTAAAGCCAAAGGAGCGCAATCGAAGTGTTCAACAAGACCCTCGGCAAGATACTCAAGAAGACGGTGGCAAGGAACGACAGAGACTGGCATTTTTCCTTAGCAAGTAACTTGAACACCTATTTACTAAGTAAGGCCTCATTCTTCTCTTGTAGGTCTACAAACGGCGCTCTATTTGACCAACCTATACCTTTTCTTTTCGGTGTCCCCTTCCCAAAAGAATCTGGATATAAAATAATCCAGCCTCTGCAAGACCCCTTTTGCGACTTGGAAGAGTGAAAGAATATAGAGAAACATATTTGTAAGTACATAGTTGATCAAGATCAGTCTTCCTTCAACAGAGAGCAACTTGCCTTTCCAACTGTCCAACCATTTCTCTAAGCCCTCCTCTACATGTTTTCACTTTGTAGCAGTGAGAAGCCTATAAAGAATTGGAATTCCCAAACATTTACTCAATAATTGGCTTGCCGCACAACCAAACGGGCCAACATACACAGCCGCCCCCTCACTAGCTTCACCAAAGTAGAACAATTCACTTTTGTGGAAGTTAATAGGCCGGCATTATCTCAAAAGTTGAAAGCAATAGTTTCAGGTGTTGAGCCTTATCTAGGTCATGTTCCATAAAGAGAATTGCATCATAGGCATATTGCAGAATAGAGAGGCCACCATCCACAAGGTGTGGCACTACTCCTGAAATGTAAATGTCCTATTTGGCGCGATAACTCAAAATAGCCAACATGTCTGCAATGATGTTAAATAATATTGGAGACACGGGGTCCCCCTACCACCCCTATCGTAGTCCTTTTTTGTCTGAAAGTAATGGCCCATATCATCATTGACTTTGACATCTATATTGCCCCGGGTAACAAAATTTTGGATCCATTAGCGCCATTTATTGAAGAATACTTTCATTCTTAGGCATGTCGAATGAACGACAATTTGACCTTGGCATAGGCCTTTACAAAGTCAATCTTGAAAACTACTCCACTCATATTTTTCTGATGCATCTCGTGAATAGACTCATGTAGGATTAAAACTCCATCGAGTATATTTGTACGTTGCATGAAAGTCGTTTGAGATGGTCGGACGACATGGTCAGCAACCGTGTTGAGCCTCTTAGTAGCCACTTTGTTGAAAATCTTGAAGCTGACATTAAGGAGACATGTGGGTTTATATTACTGGATTTGCTCAGCCTCCTTCATTTTCTGTATCAAATGATCTCACAAAAGTTAAGCCTGAAAAGGTCAAGTTGGCCAACATGAAAATAATTGAAAAGTCCAATATGTCTGTCTTGATGACATTCCGGAATTTCCGATAGAATTCAGTGGGGAATCCATCTGATCCTGGAGCTTTGTTATGTTCCATTTGGAACATGGCAACTTTCACCTCCTCCTCGAAGAATGGTGCCGTGAGGATATCGTTATCTTCTATCGTGACTTGTGGAATATCATCGGTTTGGGTCTCGTCAAGGGTGAAGTTACCTTCATTTGGTGACCCAAACAGAGATTTGTAGTATTTGGAGATATAACTTTCGAGCTCTGCCTGACCTTTGATCTGTCCCTCATTTTGTTGGAGACTAAAAAAACACTTCTTCCTATGTCGACCATTGGCGACCAGTTGAAAGTATCGTGTATTACTGTCTCCCTTCAAGATGGAATCGGCTATGGATTTTCGGTAATATTTGATTTTCTCTTGTCGCAAAAGACGTGGAATTTTCTCATTGGATTGATTTTTCCATTCAAGCTCTTGTTGTAACAAGATGCAAGTCACTGCGATTTTGTCGAGGTTATCAACAATGGTGGAGAGGTGTTTCTTTTCTCTTTTGTACATTAATTCCATTTCTGTTTTTAATTAGTCCTTCCAGAGAGGTATTTCCTTGTGGCTCTTATTTTACGGAAAAGCTCCTTCGCGTTAGCTCGTTGGAGCAATCAAATCGATCAAAAGCATATAGGGACCCACCACGTACATGCAAAATCCAGGGAACGCATGCAAGTCTTCAGGCCCACCCATTAAACAACGTATAATCCCCCCCCCCCTCTGATTTTCAGGGGGCCCACCGCAATTACCCCATAATCCTTCACTTAATCATCTAAAAACATGTTGCCACTTTTCAAATCGGGAATACCCATCTGGTCCGAAATCGCGCGTTGCGACGAGCGCACGCGAGTTAGCAACGCCCCTTATTTTAAAGCTCCATCTCTGAATAGGTGTGCGACCAATGGTGAGCCTCTCCCATACATTCTTGCGTATGCCTACAAAGCCTTCCCCCGGTGCGTCCATCTCAACTCAAAATTGAAAGGGTGGCGAGTAGATGGGTTCGTAGAAGTAGAATCATGATTGATAGGCGCATGATCTGATAGTTGCATCGATATGTTCTAGCGCCCGCACAATTACCAAAGGAAATTTTATTTTCCTTTCGGTATCCATGAGTACCCTGTCACGCTTTTTGTATGTTGGCATAGAACGGTTATTGGCCCAAGTGAATTGTCGCCCCGACATACAGGCTTTCTGAAGATTCAGACTATCAATCACAAGCACTGAATAGGAAAGTCCAGCGAGTCTTCAGGCACAAGAATAAAACAATCAATCACTATCATTATTTTTCTCTTTCGAGTACCAAGGATATTAAAGTCCTCTTCAATAAGCATTGGATGCGGGTTATCCTTAGCCAGATTCACCAATTCATGAAGGAAACGGATTTATGCTCATCTTGGGCAGCCCCGTAGACTGCGACAAGGCTCCATGTGAAATTACCAGCTCTGTTTTGGAGGTGAAATTTCATGTGAAAATAACCAGTCGAAAAGGCTATCAAGTCCATGTTTCGGAGGTGAAATTTCATGTGAAAATAACCAGTCGAGAAGACTTCACATGACTCCAACAAAGTGGAAGGGAAGCGGGCCATCCGCCTCAATATCAGGGTTAGGTAGGGTGCTCAAACACTTAGGAGAAACCTTTAGACTGTTGATCTCCATTCGTTTTAGCGTTCCCACCGAAACACACACATTATCATCGTTCTTTTCTATTGCAATTCCAACATTATTTAAAGGAGAGGAAGTTAAGAAACGAAAAAGAAAGAAATGATTTATTGCAGGGTCTACATATCAATGAGTCGAGTTTACGCTCCGCCTCACTCTGCATTGCCTTGGAAGAAATGACCAGAGTTTGAACCTCTGTAGCATTTTGGTTGACGGTCGTGGTCCGAACTTTTAAGTTTCTGTCTTTAGTTGTATCCAGTATGAACCTGATGCCTGAGGGCTTTATTAATTTAAAGCCGGACGCTTCTAGCGTCTTCGTTCCAAAAAAAAGAAATGACCAGAGTTCTCGAGGAGTCATCGGTCGTGGTAGAATGACCTGTCGTCAAAGGTACAGCAGCAAGGGGTGCCGAGGACAGCTCCTCAAGCGTGTTTGCAAACTGCCGAGGATCAGATGCATTTTACAACCGCGTGAGGCGCGCAACAGTGCAACTATAGAGTGGGCGTCGTCGTTCCGCCGCTCACCAGCTGCAGGTGTTGTTGACGGCATGCCTGCTCTGGTCAGCGTCGCTCACCGAGCAGATCGTGTGCCTTGTGCTGTGAGTGTGACCAAGCTCTTGGTCCGACTAGCAATGAACAGCCAAAACCTCACCTGCTTCCAAACCCAATCAACCGAAAAGTGAATCGCGTGCGCGCCAGCCAATCCAACGAATCCAATATTGTAGGGGAGAAGACAGCAAAAAAGAAAAGCCGGAGCAATGCTGTAGATAACACGAGAGAAATAAATTAACCAAGTGCATGGCATAACGATGCATTGTCGAGTACACATCCGGAAGGAAACAACTAGTTAGCATAGTTCTTGTCCAAATTAAAGGATGATAATAGAAGCTGCAACTCTAGTGTTCAACACTAACTAAAGACGACGAAACTTGCGACTTGACACACGGCGAGGCGAGGTGAGGTGCACACAGACACAGCTTAGTCGTCGAGCAGACTGAAGCTTGGCCATCTCGCCATCAGACTCTCCTCTGCAGTTTCTTCATTCTTCTCCCCTCCTTGACAACGCAGGATGCAAACTTGCTGGGTCCTGCACAGCAAAGTAAGGAAACAGGCGATGTGTGAGAAACCGAGGTGCGCAAATAAAATAGTAGCCAGTACTGTATTTCTTATATTCCAAAACTTGCTGGTTAGCAAAGAACAGACCTGCTGGAGCACAGAACGTACAGCCGTCACTCATCGTCTTCATTCTCCTTCACTTTACGGAAATACGGTTCACGGCATTTAGCTCCCAACTGATCCTTCTTCTTCCTCAACAGCATGAGCACCCGGCTGCCCTCCGGAGCCAATACATCATCACGCATTATCAGCCCCAGATGTCCACTTTCCCTTCCGTGTGCGATAAGTCTCTCAAACGTGCTCCTCTTGTCAATTACTACTAGAGTTTCTGCCTTACCGTCGTCGGCCCTAGGTGGCGTGTACACTCCTTTCTGGGCAGAAGTTAACACTAGTTTGGAGTCAATACCCCAATCCTTAACATCCATCCACGCATAGTCCTTGTGGATTTCTCTACCAGGGATGGTGCAGTCTAAGTCCCGTGGTTTTTCCTTCCGTCGGATTCTCTCCTTCACTTCCATGAATATCCACACGAACCGCCTTGCCTCACAAAATACCAACACAGCTGCTAGGAATGCCTTTTCCATTTCCACGGTGTCTCCAGTATCCGGGTAATAGCCAAGTTTCTCGAAGATGTGGACAAAAGTGCGGCGCCCTCCAAGAAGAGCCCTACACTTACAAGATGAATGTGTTAAGCAAATACTCCTAGAAGCAGTGGAAGATATGGCAGAACCAAAAGTCCGTACTAATGATCCACACTTACCTTTTCTTATGATCACCTTCTATTGGGAGCTTTTCTGCGCCATCTTTGAGAAAGAATGGAAGGGAAAGTCATCACTACAATAGTACCACTTGGACCATCGATCATATGCAATTCTTCTGATACCAACCAGGTAGCCATTGTAGTCACATATGAGAAGTTGAACCATCATTCCATCGTAGTTGTAACCCGTGGCCTTATCCTCGAAATACATCTCTATGATGAAATGGCTGTGACCCCATTTCTTCACATCTTCATAATCATCAAGCTCCTCCTCCGATTGCTTTGTTTTCTTTGCTTTATCTTTCTTTCTTGAGGTGGAAGAAGAAGCAGCAGAAGAAGTTTGTCTTGGCCGATTGTGTGGGTTAGGAAGGGGAGTTATAGGCTTGTTGCAGTAGAGGGCGGGTGCTATGTCTCTGGCTCGTCGGGTCATAGATTTAAAAGCTTCCTCATAAGCATCCAGTAGATCCACCGCTGCTACGTTGAATGGCAGAACAGGAACGTCCTAAATTTTATATGAAAACAGAATTGATTAACACAAAATAGCCGCGATAAAGCTTCATCCCAAAAAATAATGAAAACAACAAGGTTTCCCAAATCTTATTGGCGTCCAAATAAAAGATTTAACACACTTAAGAGAAACCGCTTGTGCTACTAGCTAGCATCCAGTAGATCAGTTGCTGCAACGTCGAATCGCAGAAAAGGGACGTCCTAAATTTTATATGAAAATGAAATTGATTAACACAAAATAGCCATGATAAAGCTTCATCCCAAGAAATAATGAAAACAACAAGGTTTCCCAAATCTTATTGGCGTCGACATAAAAGATTTAACACACATAAAAGAAACAGCGCGTGCTACTGGCTAGCATCAGCACGCACGGAATGACGGCTGCATGTGCTTGTATGATTTTTTTTTGGCGGCGAAACACGTGAAGAACAGATCTACTCCAAGTGGATTTGAGAAGCGGCGAGAGTAAGCAATACTTCAATAATAATAAGAATGATGTTTCCCCAGATCTTATTGGCGTTGAAGTAAAAGATTTAACACACAAAAAGAAACGTCAAGTGGCGTTGAAACAAAACTTGCATGTGCTTGTAGGGATTTTTCTTGGGCGGAACTTGCGAAGAACAGATCCACACAAGTGGATTTGAGATGCGGCGGCAGAAAGAAACCAGCCGTGCTCCTCGCTAGCATGAGTGCATGACTACATGAGCACGGGGACGACGGCTGCATATGCTTGTAGGGATTTTCTTGGGGCGAAACTTGTGAAGAACCACTCCAAGTGGATTTGAGAAACGGTGCCAGAAAGGTAGTGAATTAACATGCAGTACTAGATAGATAGACACTCACATCGAGACCTTGCTGCAGAGGTGCGCACAACGGTCTGGTTGCTTCAAGTACCAGAGGCATCACCAGCTGTGGCTCGGGCTGGGGCTCGTCAGCCATCTTTCCTGCCTCCCCTGATCCAACGTCTCTCTCTCTCTCTTCCACCTCCGGATCCGCAAGCGGCGACCTCCGGCGTTTCTTGGCAGATGGGATGGGATGGGGGAAGAGTGGTGGGGGGAGAGAAGAGGGGATGAAAGGTAGGAGTGAGGAGTGAGTGTGGGAGCGTGGGAGATAGAGATGGAAGATGATATGAATGCAAAGGCCGGTGGTAGAGACAAGAGGAGTGAGAGAGGAAGATATGCTCCTCTGTCCTTTTGTGCTTGTCCCGTTTGTTCTCAGCCCCTCTCTCTCTCTCTCTCTCTTCGGTCCATGCCTCCATGATACAGGAGTTCAACCGGCTCACAGCAATCCCTCTCTCTCTCTCCATGGTATGGGTGGCTCTTTTAATTGCTCTCTGTTGCATCCACGGGAAACCGGGAAGATGGTCAGACATTGATGTGGAGAGAGAGCACGCGCTACACAGCTAGGGACAGAGAGGGAAGGAGATGGGTAGAAGCTAGAGAGAAGGCAAAGGACGGCGCTTCAGCCTACGGTGAAGCCGCGCCCATGAGCATGAGTCGGCACAGAGACAGAGGGCAGCCACAGACATGGTGGTTCTACGCGCGCGCGACGGCCTCGCCTTCTTAACTTGTTTGTGGCCGGCCGGCCGGCTGGTTGCGTTGGCGTTCAGCCCGTATCCCGACTTGGACGGCCGACGCACGGGTTGGTACATGCATGTCTACGTACGTTTGGTTTGGAGTTTGGACGAGGCCACGAGGCACGATACGTATGTCCGTCTGCATGTATGCATGCACGCGGCGGGTCCGTGCCGTGCATGGCATGTGCATGCGTCGAACGAACAGCTTGTCGAGCGAGCAGGAGAGCGCCGTTGATCTAGCACGACGACGAATTGACGGGGTCTGTTAGTGATTGAGCGTACTCCATGTTAATTAGCTAGAGGGCCCCCGTGTCTTTCTTTAAAGCTCCCCTCCCCCTCCCCTCGCCTCCCTTCCGGAGGCGCCAGGGGCCCCCGATCCCGCGCCGCCAGCCCCTCCCCGCTCCTCCATCCATATCCGCCGTTGCCGCCGGCAAGGGCCGCGATGGCGGCGGGCCTTGCACCGCAGATCCGGGCGGGTGGTCGCCGCTGCAGATCCTGTGAGGCGGAGGCTGCGTCTCACGCGGGAGGCCGGGGGGCGGCAGTCAGGGCGGCGCCCCTGCGGCGCGGCGGTGATGGGAATCTACATGGCCGGCGGTGTGGTGGCCGCGAGCACATGGGTGGCTCCGATGGCTGCGGATCTGGCGTCCTGTCCAGATCCGTCTTTGTACGGCCTTGCCGAGTCGGTGGCGCGAGAAGGACCGGTGAGGGGCGGAAGGATCCTCCCTGCCGACGTGCCGATGGCGGCCCTCATCTCCATGGCGGGGCTCCATTTGGTTCCAGTCAGCTGCGAGGTTGGGGGGACGCAACTTCCGGTGAAAATCGAGCCGACTTCGGTCATGACAGACGATGGCGGCGTCTATGATGTCGTTCCCTTCTCGAGGCATCATTGTTGCAGGTCGTGGCACCCCACTCGTGATGCTCCGGGAAAACCCTAGATCTGGATCTACCAGATCGGACGATGATGGTACCTTTGATATCGTTGTCCCTCCCGAGAGCATCGTTTTGGAAAAAGTGCTGGTTGGATGGAACAAGCGGAAGAGCGATGTCTCATCCACCGCAAGGCCGACGACGGATCCCGGTGGCATGGTGTTGCGGAGGTTCAGCGACGGACGCGTGTGGATGGATACGTGCAGGATGATGGAGTTGTCTGGCGTCATGGTGGTGTCGACGGCACGCCACACAAGGTCGATGGGTCAGTTTCTGCTCTGGAGATGGACAGGTGGAAGATGGTGGTGGCTGCCTCTGAGAGTGCGTCGGTCCGGTATGGGACCCAGTAGTCCCGGTGTGTGGCTAGGCTGGGGCATCCGGCTTCAGATGTCAGGGTTTGGTGCGATGTCCGTTTGGTATTAGGCTCGGATATTCAGCACACCTTCATCAGTGGGATAGGAGTAGCAACAGGTGTTGCTTAGATTGTGGCTTCAGACTGACTGATATGTATTACTCCCTCCATTACCTTATACAAGGCCACAAACTCAAATTACAGGTATCAAGGTAAAATTTAATGACTACTTTGCAAGCCTATTTTTTCTTTCGTTAACCGGGATCATTAATACGCCCACATGTATGCAAGGAAGGAATTTAGAAGGAAATAGCACGGTGTCATTATGACTACATGCATGCAAGTATTAAACAGTTAGTAGTACAAGGAAACATAATTAATCTTTGCCTCGATTACAGTTAGTGGCCTTGTATAGATGCAAAATGTATTTTTCATAGTGGCCTTGTATAAGAGAATGGAGGAAATACTTTGTATGACCTTTGTGAATAATTAATAATATGACCGCATGCATTTTCCAGATGCAAAGGCGAAGGTCTATCCTCCTTTTATTTAAAGAGTAAAATTCATCCACGGTACTCAAACTTGCGTCGCGGGCTCACTTTGATCATCGTACATAAGAAATTAATCAATATGGTCACTATGTACAAGTCTAGGTGATTATACGGTCACTAACCTGCCGTATGGCTTCGTATTTTTCAGAGTTGATTGGTCAAACACAGTGTGTGACAATGTTTTCTCTCTCTTCCCACACGGGTTCCATGTCAGTGAAAGGAGAAAAGAAGGAGAGAGAGAAGAAAACTTTGAGGAGCTCTGGGGATTCAAACTTGACAAACTCGCGCTAGCCGCTAGGAGATCAACGCCGAACAGAAGAGCACACGCACACAACGCATGATACACATGCACACGAGATTATGTGGTTGCTCGCGCTGGTTTTGCATGTGTGCGTGCACCAGGCTCGGCTATGTTTGCTGGGTATTTGTCACCGGGTTTTCTTTTCAAACAAAATTTTCAGAAGCCGACTGGTTTCTGGATATTTCGGTGACCCCCGTAATAAAAGATGTTAGAATATTTGAATTTAAATGACCAGGCAATGTCAAATATGCTTCGTATATATGTTTGGATATAACTCAGCAGTTGGCATAGCGGTAGGAGCCGCAACATGTCATCTTGCAGCATAAGTTCAAGGCACTGTCTTTAACTTTTCTTTTGCGTTATATGAGCATAAAAAATTACTGGCTGTGGGAATTAATATTAAAACCAAATTCTCGACCATCGATAGTAAGTAACTAATCCATGCTGACCCCTTGACCATCATGTAGTTCATGCAAAATATGAGTTAAACATAATATATTTTGGCGCTAAATATTTTTGAATTTCAGAATATGACCCCAAATAATCATGAAGATGTGTATATAGTGATTGTATTGACTATGTTCTTAAGTACGAAGACCAAAGTGAACTAGAGGGACAAATACAGTGACCATGGATGCATTTTACTCTTTTTTAAATGTCTTTCTTTAAACCGCTCTGATAATGTCATCCATAGTATCCATCGCAATAAAGCAAAGAGTAAACTAGTAACAGCCAATGGACTGGGAATCTCAGAAACAGTTAATGGACTGGAAACACATCACCCAGCTCCGATAATGTGCTGCACTACTGTACCCGCGTGTTGAACCTGCAGCAGTTTTGTCGAGATATTTTAGTAGACCCTTGAGGTCTTCGTTTATTTTATTGGCCCCGCCATATTTTGTGTCAAATTTTAATTATAGATTTAACTAACAAAATGTTAATGCATGTCATCATGTCACCAAAAATTATATCATTGTATCCGTATTTGAACATAGCTTTTCGACAATATTATTTTTACTATGCATAACTTATATTTTTTTTAGTTAAAATCATGGTCAAAATATGACCCCAAATATGAGGGGAACTAGTAAATCAAATATGACCCCAAATAGAGATAGTTTAAAAGATTCTAAAATACTACTCCCTCCGATCCAAAAAAAGTGCCGTGGCTTTCGTTCAAATTTGAACTAATGCCACAACACTTTTCTGGGATCAAAGGGAGTACTAAATAAAGGTTAGTTGTTGTAATGTAAAGGTACAATGAAATAAAGAGAGCGAGTGTGCAGTACAGGTGGTAGGTGTTGCGGAATTATCCCTAAGCAATTGGCTAAGATACTAGACTGGTAATTATGCATTCGAGTTTTAAAGGTGGGAAAGGCCTATGCTAATGTACTACCCATATTTGGACTCATACATACTCACGATTTAAATCTCAGGATGCATCCGCAAATACTAAGAATTTTATTAAGTTAAACCCTACCGTAGAATTAACAACTATAGCTCCTATTTATCCCATATGCATCAATTCCTATACTCAAGGCATAGTTATCTTCGATATATTGCTAATCCTAAAGTGTGATCCAACATACGTGTGCGCTCATACGTCGGGCACCTAAGAACAACACCATATCATAACATACAACTCATATCAATCATAATAGGTCACCAACACCACAGGACAAAATAAAACTACTCAGACATAACGATAGTGCAACAAATCATTGGAAAGTAATTTATAGCAAAAAATCCATATTCAGGTAGCGGATTACAAAGATTTATGGATGTGCGTACCATTGTACAGATGGAGGGCATGGAGATGGTGGTGAAGTCAGTGGAGGCAATGGAGACGATGGTGGTGATCAGAGATCCCCCGGTTGCACTTCAACGCCACTAAAAGAGGAGTGAGAGAGAGCCCCCATCCTTCTTCTTCCCTGACCTTCTCCCTAGGTGGGAGAGAAGGTTTTCCCCTCTAGTCCATGGTGTTCATGCCCCCTACAGGGCGAGAGCCCCCTCCGATATTGGATCCCTCCTCGGGCAGTTCTTTTCTTGATGCTGAGTATTGACACCATTTTGTTCGGCACAGGAGCTTCGCAACTTTGAAAAATCTGAAAACATTAGGGCAGGTGCAAAACATCGGGGACAAGTTTGTGTAGGAGCTCCGTAGCCACCATGTAGTAGGAGCTCGCTATTTGGAGAGGGATGTGTGGTTGCCCAGCCGGCCCCTACAGGTGGAGACGAGGCCCCCATATTAACCTCTCGGTGATCAAACTTGCCGCGCATGTTCTTCCACGAAAATATCATTTTTCTATGGTATACAAAAAAAACTAGAAAACATCAAGTGGCCTTGGAACTAGATTAATATGTTAGTCCAACAGAAATGATGTGAATATAGCATGAATGCATTAAAAATTATAGATACCTTAGATATCTCTTAGTATATATGCCCAAGCTTAATCCATGTTGGTCCTCGAGCATGTAGATGACAATTGAAAAAGAAGTTTCAATGTTACTAAAAGAGCAAAACTTTGACCACATAGAGAATGATAATTCTAATAACAAGAAGCATAATTGTATAAAGTTCAACAAAACATGAAGTGATAATGAGGTATCTCACAAGTCTTACAAGATTACACTATGAACATAAAGTAGTGCATAGACATCAGTGAAATAAGGATGATGACTAGGTATCCAAACTTGAAGATCAACCATAATACTCATGCATTACAAAATAAATTACTATTAAGAAGAATGGATGCAAAGCTAAGAATAATCCTCAAGCTCAGTAGTTGGTGCTTAAAGGAAGATATGAAATTGAGTCAACATAAAAAGTAAAAAAGGATAAGCCCTTCGCAGAGGGAAGAAGGGATTGCCATGCGCTTAAGTAGAAGTTGGCTTAGCTTTTGCTGCCGTCACTTTCGGTTACTATAGATATCCTTAATCCGATGTAATACACCAGTCCTCCCTTTCCCCCTGTATGGTGTTAGAGCTTTTTCCTCTGTCTTTTATTAAGCTATTTTAGGCGGGCAAGCATCTTCACTACCCCATTTTTTAAGATAGGCATGTCATGCATCTTTATTTGGTGGGCCTACCCCCTTTGCTCCACTTAATCACTATCAAAAGTTTGTGCACTTCAAATGATACTACAGCACAATATTTTTTTCATCATTGATAACAATGTTTTCAGTATTTATGTTATGCATCGATGACAATTTACTTGAGTGACCTTTAACGGTCAGTAGGTAGGTATAGTGGACACTTATGGCATGAACTCTGGCTCAAGGATTTGGAATGCACAAGCAGAGTTTGTTCCTAGTACAAGCGAAGGCTAGCATAAGACTGTGAGAGGCCAACTAGAGAGCATGAAAGCCACAATCATGTGTTCTTTAATAGTAACATTATTGATGGAAACATAATCGTGATGATAACCTACGGACCTGGATACTACAGCCACCGCAACATGATATGTTCAAATTAATTTTCCAACTAATGTTGTTTATCATTATTATATAACTCCATATTTTATTAGAATCTGGAGATCATTGTTTTGCATATGTAACGCCCGGACTGACCGGTAACCCTCATATCCAGCCCAAATATGGGGCGGATATGGGGCGCCCGGGCGTGTCCGGGATGTAGGACTAACGATGGGTTCCCACGTGGAATGGCCTGGAAACTCGGTGGTCCGACAGACATCTCCTCCGTCGCCGCGTTGTGAACGTCACGTGGCGCCGCTCCAGCTGCTCGCTCGAGGCCAAATCCGGCTATTTAAGCCGGCCGGCGTCCCCAATCCTAGCCCATCCACCTCAGCCCTGTCTGCGCCGCAACCTTATCCCATCCGCCTCCTCTCCCCCGCTCTCCCCATGCTCTCCAGCATCACCATGGTCCGGTAGAAGATCACCACGTACGCTATGCTCACGCCAGAGCGCCGGTGCCAGATCGCGGAGGAGATCCAGGCGAGGCGCGCCGCGCGCATCGCTGTCGGGCTGCCTTCGGACTCGTCAAAGGAGGAGCCGGAGGAGGAGGGAGAGTAGTTGCCGGAGCCGATGGAGTTGGCGGGTCCGGAGGAGGACGAGGTGGAGCAGCCTGCTCCGGGCTTCAACATGGAGGGCGCGAACGCGGAGTTCGCCGTCGCCCAAGCCGCAGAGATGACGAAGCAGTGGGCCATCCTGGAGTCCATCCAGGATGAGGCCTATGTGCAGGCCAACCGGCAGTTCCTCAGGTAGGAGCGGGCGACGACTGACGCACTCGTTGCCGAACTCGACGTGGAGATAGAGGAGGCGGCCAGAGCGGAGCAGCTGGAGGAGCCGGAGCTACAGCTGCTGCTCATATACCCGAAGCCGGGCACGGAGATACTGCCTCCGTTCCAAAATAGATGACCCAACTTTGTATTAACTTTGTACCAAAGTTAATACAAAGTGGAGTCATCTATTTTGGAACGGAGGGAGTAGCCGACATCTCCAACGAGGAGTAGCCTAGGTGATCTACATAGTACGTAGATTTTTATCTTTGCATGCTTTTGTATGGATTTAAGAATTTTAGTATGAGGTGTCCGGATTCAGTTGTGCAAAATTGAGAATTGATCGGTCACTGCCCGCGGACGCGCCTGCGGGTATTTGAGGGGTCATATTTGTCATATGAGGCCCTAAATGCTCTAATGCTGGTTGTAATGGGGAGTATCATATACTAGTATCATGCATATGATACTAGTGTATGATACTACATCCCTAATGCATAGTATCATATATTAGTATCATGTAGCACTTTATTTATTGCCATGCATGACACAAAGTAGCATAGCATTTAATATGATACGGTATCATAATATGATACTACAACCTTTCTTTCTTCATTTAATGCTATGACACCTCATCAAAATTGCCTAGTTGGCATGCATGATACTAGTTATGATATTACCATTACGACCAGCCGTGTATGCAGCAGAAGGAGGGGTGGGAGAGAGAAATGGGTCGTGAGGGACTAGCCAATGGGTAGTGCTATTTTCAGTAGGAAAGTGAGCGACCAGCCAATGGAGGGAAATGTGTAGTGCAATTTTCAATAAGAAATATCAATGCAAGGCTCCGGTTTCCCTGGCCTGCGGTAGAGACAAGAGGAGTGAATGCATCCCCTCTGTCCAATCTTTTGTGCTTGTCCTGTTCGTCCAATGGGTGGCCCTTTTTTAATTGCGCTCTGCTGCATCAGCGGGAAACCGGGGAAGATGATGAGACCTAATGGGTTCAGTGGCGCCTCTGCTATGTACATCCTTAATCAGGGATAATCAGAGGTGATTACGTGTACTGGCCCCCCCTATCTCTCTGTAACGTAAATCTGAAAAAAGGGAATAGGCCCATGACAAAGCCCATTCATAGCAGTCCTAGGTGATCTCCTTGGCCCCTATAGTTTCCTAGCCCTAGCGTAAGTGCGGCAACTCCCCGTGATTAACCTATGATTTGCGAGATCGTTCTGCTGCAGCCGCCATTCGCCCCTGCTTATTCCTGTCCTCCGTGATTAACCTACGGCCAATCTGCTCAAGTGCCCATCTCTTTGGCTGCAATTCTTCTCCAGCAAATGCACTCCGCATCTAGCCAAGGTTAGAACTACCTAAGACTGTCTAGTAATCCTCCTGGCCCTAATTAAATGTCGCCGTTGTGTGCCTGGACATCTTCTATATAGTGAATGGGTTGCCTCAGTTACATGGGGCTGGAGGGAGTAGTACTCCCTCCGTTTTTATTTACTCCGCATATTAGTTTTGGTCAAAGTCAAACTTTGTAAACTTTGACAATGTTTATAGACAAAAATATTAATATATACAATAACAAATCAATACCACTAGATTCATTATTGAATATACTTTCACACCATATAGATTTGCTATTGTAAATGTTCATATATTTTTCTATAAAGTTGGTCAAACTTTCTGAAGTTTGACTTCAGTCAAATCTAATATGTAGAGTAAATAAAAACGGAGGGAGTACTAATCTCTCTCAATTTTGATCCTGTACTTGAAATAAATATAAAATCATATTTAGTTATTTCGGTTGTGTGATATGTGATGTTAATTCCAAGACTTCTAGTTCAGCAATTATGAAGAGAAAATTACGTCAAACACAATAAAGATCAACTCATTTTTAAGCATGTTGCTTTGAATTCTCGAACTAAAAGGGAGATTAGCTAGCTTCCGCACTGCATTATAATATACATTGAAAGAGAATTAGCAGCTAAGATTTCTTCTGCTCAAATTATTAAATATCTGATCTTATTGGCAATCCTAGAGGCAAATTTAAGCTAATATAGTTTTAGTGTTGTTTTTACATCATGAAGCGAAATATTGTGATAGATATTTTTTGCCCTAAATTTCTATTAGTAGCTTGGCTTGGCCTGCCCTATACTCAAATCCTGGCTCCGCCCCTGGATGGGTTGTACGCGCGCGGGATGGCCTGGCCTTCTTTGTTGCCGCGTACAGGTTCACGACAGCGTGCCGGCCGGTTCCGCCCAGGCGTTCAGCCCGTATGCCGACTTGGCGTTGGGGCGGGCGGCGGGCGGCGGGCGGCGGGCCGGCGTGTACGTTTGGTTTGGCTGAGGCCACGTACGTACGTCCGTCCTTCTGCATGCATGCATGCATGAGGTGATGTCACTTCTACCGCACTACAGTAAACGCGTCCGCTACTACTGGAATAGTAAAACAGTCAAGAATTCTACATCTACTGTAGTAGTAACAGTGAATGGACTGGAGCAGGGTAGATGTGATGCACTACTGTTGCGTGTATACCACGGTCCTTCCTACATTTTGAGAGAGAGAGAGAGAGAGAGCAAGTAATGGACGATGGGAGGAGCAGAGAAAGCCTGTTGCCACCTTTGGCAAGAGTGGAGAGAGAGAGAGAGCTTGGCAAGAGTGGAGAGAGAGATGTGCTCTGACCCCGCGTGCTCAAAGCCTGCGGCACTTTTCTGCTAGCGGGTTCTACAAGGGCACTATCCCTATGGACCGACCACCGACATGTATAATACGGTCATTGCAATACATGAGACAGGAGTTTCTCTAGGGACGTTGTAATATAGTACTCTCTCCGTAAAGAAATATGGAGTACTACGGTGGTGTCTCGTGATATTTTCTTCTTCCCGGGAGGTTGAAATAAAGACGATGTGTGGAGGTGGGCAGAGCATCCAGTAGTGCACGGGAACCAGTCCTAGGTGCATGGATTTTTTTTCGAGGCAAAAGCACGCTTTACTTATAGCTCATGAACAATGGATACAGCAACAGCTGGGTCATACGGAATCCACAACCAAATATGTCAATCAACTCCTAGATTAACAGCTTGCTTTGCGAGAGCATGAGCCTCAAAATTAAAGTTTCTTCTCTGATAATAGCACCATACGCTCCCGATGAACCTTGTTCGATGTCCTTCACCACGGCTTGGCAATCAGATGCAACAAGAAAATGCAAGGGTCAGGTTTCCACGGCCGCTGGTAGTAGAGCCAAGAGGAGTGAATGCATCTCCTGTGCTGTCTTGTGCTTGTCCTGTTCGTCCTCTCTCTCTCTCACTAGTAGAAAAGGGGGCAACGGTCCAGGGTGGGTTAGCCCATTAGTCCCGGTTCAATCTAGAACCGGGACCAATGGGGGCATTGGACCCGGTTCGTGAGCCCAGGGGGCCGGCCGGGCCACGTGGGCCATTGGTCCCGGTTCGTCTGGACCTTTTGGTCCCGGTTGGTGGGACGAACCGGGACCAATGTGCCTGGCTCCTGTCGCACCACCATTGGTCCCGGTTCGTGGCATGAACCGGGACCAAAGGCTCCCATTTAGTCCCGGTTCATGCCACGAACCGGGACCAGTGGTGCCGCCTATATATACCCCTCACGCCGGAGCAGAGCACTGAGTGCTCTGTTTTTCTGGGCCGGCGAGAGGAGGGGCTTGTCATGCTCTAGCTCACCTCCTATGCACATGAGGTGTTCGATGAAATGCCCGAGCCACACTAGTTAAGCTTTCTCCTCTCGAAGCTCGACCTCAAAGCTCCATTTTCCTCGAGATTTGTCTAGATTTAGCGGTCCGTCACGCCCCACCCCTGTCTTCACCACCGTCGATCACCCGCGCCGATCTCATTACCGACACCACCGTGGTGAGCCTCTTGCTCTTATCTTCTTTCTGAAAGGAAAAATATTCTTATTTGTATGTTTAGATAGATACTTGTATCATTTTCTTACTTTTATTATTGCATCTTATATAGTGCGATGGTTTTGGTATCCGCCCCCGTCGGCCCTCGTCCTGTCTATGATTCGGATGTGGTATATATATTAATCTTTATAACTATTGGTTCATTTATTGTTTATGATAATTATGCGGACCAACGTGACATAGATTTTATTTATCTAGGATGTAAGTGAAGCGGAAATTCCAACCGACTCTATTGTCGAGAGGTTAAATTTAGTTGAAGAAGAAAACAATTTCTTGAAGGAAAAAATAAAAAAAATTGAGGAGGAGAAGATGATATTGGAGTTGCATGTTGCGGATGTCGTCGATGATCACAAGATCAAGATGGATGCAATGCGCTTGAAGATTAGAAAGATTAGAAAATATGCCATTCATACCGAGGCTTGGTATCATTATGCCGTTGGATCAATTGTTACCTTGGTTGCGATTATGATCGCCTTTGTTTTAATTAATGTATGGTTTAATTAATTAGATGCTCTGGAGAGCTATATGTTGTTAGATGAGAATTATGTATGTACTTTGGTTTTAATGTGATGATGAACTTCTATTAATTTGGACACTTAATTATATATAATGTACGCAGATGAACCGGCAATGGATGTACGGTGACAGACACACCTCCGAGTACATTAAGGGCGTGCATGAGTTTCTCGATGCGGCTGAGGCAAACAAGCAGAATGGTTTTATGTGTTGTCCATGCACTAAATGTGGGAATACGATGTCTTACTCTAACCGGAAAATCCTTCACACCCACCTGCTTTACAAGGGTTTCATGCCACATTATAATGTTTGGACGAGGCACGGAGAAATAGGGGTTATGATGGAAGACGACGAAGAAGAAGAGTACGATGACAACTACGTTCCCCCTGAATACCGTGATG
The DNA here is from genome assembly GCA_032464435.1 of Aegilops umbellulata. Classification (NCBI taxonomy): domain Eukaryota; kingdom Viridiplantae; phylum Streptophyta; class Magnoliopsida; order Poales; family Poaceae; genus Aegilops; species Aegilops umbellulata. The sequence continues at coordinate 533,229,111 of CP136056.1, read as the reverse complement.
CTGCAACGGGGGGAGCTGGTGAAGATCAAGAGGAACCAGACGATGTGCCCAATGATGTTGCAACGGGTGAAGCTGCTGAAGATGAAGAGGAACCAGACGATGTGCCCGATGATGATGATCTCCGCCGGGTAATTGTCGATGCAAGGACGCAATGCGAAAGTCAAAAGGAGAAGCTGAAGTTCGATCGCATGTTAGAGGATCACAAAAGAGGGTTGTACCCCAATTGCGAAGATGTCAACAAAAGCTCGGTACCGTACTGGAATTGCTGCAGTGGAAGGCAGAGAATGCTGTGCCTGACAAAGGATTTGAGAAACTACTGGAAATATTGAAGAAGAAGCTTCCAAAGGATAACGAATTGCCCGATAGTACATACGCAGCAAAGAAGGTCGTATGCCCTCTAGGACTGGAGGTGGAGAAGATACATGCATGCCCTAATGACTGCATCCTATATCGCGGTGCATACAAGGATCTGAAGGCATGCTCGGTATGCGGTGCATTGCGGTATAAGATCAGACGTGATGACCCTGGTGATGTTCACGGCGAACCCCGCAGGAAGAGGGTTCCTGCGAAGGTGATGTGGTATGCTCTTATAATACCACGGTTGAAACGTCTGTTCAGAAACGGGGAGCATGCCAAGTCGATGCGATGGCACAGTGAGGACCGTAAGAAAGACGGGAAGTTGAGAGCACCCGCTGACGGGTCGCAGTGGAGAAAAATCGTGAGAAAGTACTGGAATGAGTTTGCAAAGGACCCAAGGAACGTATGGTTTGCTTTAAGCGCGGATGGCATTAATCCTTTTGGGGAGCAGAGCAGCAATCAGAGCACCTGGCCGGTCACTCTATGTATGTATAACCTTCCTCCTTGGATGTGCATGAAGCGGAAGTTCATTATGATGCCAGTTCTCATCCAAGGCCCTAAGCAACCCGGCAACGACATTGATGTGTACCTAAGGCCATTAGTTGAAGAACTTTTACAGCTGTGGAATGGAAATGGTGTACGTACGTGGGATGAGCACAATAAAGAGGAATTTAACCTAAAGACGTTGCTGTTCGTGACCATCAACGATTGGCCCGCTCTCAGTAACCTTTCAGGACAGACAAACAAAGGATACCACGCATGCACACACTGTTTAGATGACACTGAAAGTATATACCTAGACAAATGCAGGAAGAATGTGTACCTGGGCCATCGTCGATTTCTTCCGACCAACCATCAATGTCGAAAGAAAGGCAAGCATTTTAAAGGCGAGGCAGATCACCGGAGGAAGCCCGCCATGCGTACCGGTGATCACGTACTTGCTATGGTAAATGATTTACACGTAATCTTTGGAAAGGGTCCCGGCGCTGAGGGACACGCACCCATGTGGAAGAAGAAATCTATATTTTGGGACCTACCCTACTGGAAAGACCTAGAGGTCCGCTCTTCAATCGACGTGATGCACGTGACGAAGAACCTTTGCGTGAACCTGCTAGGCTTCTTGGGCGTGTATGGAAAGACAAAAGATACACCCGAGGCACGGGAGGACCTGCAATGTTTGCACGAAAAAGACGGCATGCCTCCGAAGCAGTATGAAGGTCCTGCCAGCTATGCTCTTACGAAAGAAGAGAAAGAAATCTTTTTTGAATGCCTGCTCTGTATGAAGGTCCCGACTGGCTTCTCGTCGAATATAAAGGGAATAATAAATATCCCAGAGAAAAAGTTCCAGAACCTAAAGTCTCATGGCTGCCACGTGATTATGACGCAACTGCTTCCGGTTGCATTGAGGGGGCTTCTACCGGAAAACGTCCGATTAGCCATTGTGAAGCTATGTGCATTCCTCAATGCAATCTCTCAGAAGGTGATCGATCCAGAAATCATACCAAGGCTAAGGAGTGATGTGGCGCAATGTCTTGTCAGTTTCGAGCTGGTGTTCCCACCATCCTTCTTCAATATCATGACGCATGTCCTAGTTCATCTAGTCGACGAGATTGTCATTCTGGGGCCCGTATTTTTACACAAAATGTTCCCCTTTGAGAGGTTCATGGGAGTCCTAAAGAATATGTCCGTAATCGCGCAAGGCCAGAAGGAAGCATCTCCATGGGCCATCAAACAGAGGATGTCATCGGGTTTTGTGTTGACTTCATTCCTGGCCTTAAGAAGATAGGTCTCCCTAAATCGCGGTATGAGGGGAGACTGACTGGAAAAGGCACGCTAGGAGCGGACTCAATAATATGCAGGGACGGGCATTCTTGGTCTCAAGCGCACTACACAGTTCTACAGAACTCTACCTTGGTGACCCCGTATGTCGATGAACACAAGAACAGTCTGCGCTCCAAACACCCGGAGCAGTGCGACGACTGGATTACATGTGAACACATCAGGACTTTCAGCAGTTGGTTGGAAGCACGTATCAGAGGTGACAACACTGTTTGTGATGAGTTGTACCTGTTGTCCAGGGGACCATCTTTGACTGTATTGATTTGGAAAGGATACGAGATAAATGGGAATACATTTTACACGATTGACCAAGATCAGAAGAGCACCAACCAAAACAGCGGTGTACGCTTTGATGCAACAACCCATAAGGGAAAGGACACATATTATGGTTACATAGTGGACATATGGGAACTTGACTACGGACAAGATTTTAAGGTCCCTTTGTTTAAGTGCAAATGGGTCAATCTGTCAGGAGGTGGGGTACATGTAGACCCACAGTACGGAATGACAACAGTCGATCTGAAAAATCTTTGGTACACTGATGAACCGTTCGTCCTAGCCAATAATGTGGCACAGGTTATCTATGTGAAGGACATGTCTACCAGATCGAGAAAAAGAAAAGATAAGGAAACGAATACATCATACGATGAGCCAAAGCGCCACATAGTTCTTTCAGGAAAAAGGGACATCCTGGGAGTGGAGGGCAAGACAGACATGTCTGAAGATTATGAAAGGTTTCATGAAATTCCTCCCTTCAATGTCAAGGCTGACCCAAGCATCATGATAAACGATGAAGATTATCCATGGTTACGGCGCAATAAGCAAATGACACAAGCGAAGAAAAAGTGAAGACTTTCTCCCGCAACTATTATGATGATACCATGCCAAATTTGTAACACACGAGTATGTTATGCCAAGTATTTTAGAGTATTTTAGAGTTCGTTTGAAAACAGACGAGTAGGTGCATCTATGTTAATTTTTTTATTAAAGTTAATCACAAGCTTGTGATTCACACAAATTTCAAAGAATTCAAATTTTAACTATTCAAATTTGAAAACTAACGGCACTAACAGAAAGTTATAGTTTTGCTGACCTAAAAGCAAAAAGGATTAAAAAATATAGCAAAAACAAAATAAAGCAACAAAGAAAACAAAAAAACTAAAAAAGTGTTTTCAAATTTGAAAACTAATGGCACTAACAGAAAGTTTATAATTTTTCTAAAACTAAAAGCAAAAAGAATTAAAAAATAAAGTAAAAAAACAAAAGAAAATAAATAATGCAGAAAACAAAACAAAAAAACTAGAAAAAAAATAAAAATAGGAACGGTAAGTATTTTGTTGTAAGTAGAAACAAAATAAAATAAATAAAGCAACAAAGAAAAAAAGTGTTTTCAAATTTGAAAACTAATGGCACTAACAGAAAGCTTATAATTTTTCTAAAACTAAAAGCAAAATGAATTTAAAAAATAAAGCAAAAAACAAAAGAAAATAAATAATGCAGAAAACAATACAAAAAAACTGGAAAAAAATAAAAATAGCAACAATAAGTATTTTGTTGTAAGTAGAAACAAAATAAAATAAATAAAGCAACAAAGAAAACAAAGAAACAAAAAAAGTGCCACCTACTAGGCCCCCACGGCCTGAATACGACTAGAAACCCTACCATGGGCCAGGATTCCGGCCCGCAGGAGGCCCGGTAGGCCCACAGGCAGATAAAGTGACTTTAGACCCGTAAGCCTGCATTTGAGAGGAGCTCGAAGTGGTCAGCGCAGCAGCGCTTATAAACCACTGCTGAAGCCTCTCGGCTAGCGAGGTGGGACTAAACATCCCACTGCACCGCGCCAGTTCCAGCACAAGGCCATTGGTCCCGGTTGGTGGGACGAACCAGGACCAAAGGGGTGCATTGGTCCCGGTTCGTAGCACCAACCGGGACCAATGCCCCCTCTTTAGTCCCGGTTGGTGCCACCACCCGGGACCAAAGGCCGTCGCTTCCCGCCCTTTGGGCTGCTGAAAAAGGCCTTTGGTCCCGGTTGGTGGCACAAACCGGGACTAAAGGGTGGCATTAGTCCCGGTTTACGCCATCAACCGGGACTAAAGCCTTTTCTATATAAGCAAACACTTAGCAGTTTTCGACCAAATCACGCACTTCTCCCCCGACGCCCCCTGCTCCTCCTCGTCGCCGTCGCCGCCCGACGCCTCTGCTCCTCCACGTCGCCGTCGCCGCCCCACGCCGTCAGGCTGCTCGCCTTCGCCGTCGCTGCCGCCATCGACGCCGTAAGGTTGATCGCCTTCGCCGTCGCCGCCGCCCCCTGTGAGCACAGCCCCCTTCCGTCCCGCGCCCCTGCGCCCCTCTCCTGCGCGGCCGCCGCGCCGCCGCCCCTGCCCTGTGCGGCTGCCGTGCGCCGCTCCCTGCCCTGCGCTGGCGCCGCGCGCCACCCAGCCGCCCTGCCCTGCCCTGCCGGCGCCACTGCTGCCGCCATGCCCCTCTGCCCCGCCGGTGCCAACAATTTTTTTATTAGTTTAATTTTTTTTCATATATATATATAATGTATGTGTATGTATGTGGCTATATGTTTCTGTTCATATGTTGCAATATGTTTTTTTTATTTTTATTAGTTTATTTTTTTGTTCATATGTGATGTATATGTGTATGTGGCTATAATGTATATGTGTATGTGATGTATGTGGAGAATTTGCTAAATATATATGTTAAAAATGTTTTATATATAGAAAGTTACAATTTTAGAAAAGTTTTATATATGCAAAAGTTACAATTTTAGAAAAAGAAGGATAAGAAAGAAGAAAATAAGAAGAGGAAAGAAAGAAGAAGAGGAGAGGAAAAGAAGAGGAGAAATAAATAAGAAGAAGAAAAAAGAAGAAAAAGAAGAGGAGAAGAAGAAAGGAATAGTGGAGAGGAAGAGAAAGTAGAATATTCTATTTTCTCTTCTTCTCCACTATTCCTTTCTTCTTCTCCTCTTTTTTTTCTTATTTTTTTTCTTCGATATTCTCCGCTAGCTATTCCTTTCTTCTTCTCCTCTTCTTTTTCTTCTTCTTCTTCTTCTTAATTTTTATCGGGAACGAGGGTGTCGAGGATCGCCGAGGGGTCGAGGGTCGGGAACTAGGGTAGAGGGTCGAGGGTCGTTAAGGGGTCAAGGGTCGAGGGTTTCAGGGTCGAGGGTTCGAGGGTTCTAGGGTCGAGGGTTCCAGCAGGGTCGTCTAGGGGTCGAGGGTTCCAGGGTCGTCGAGGGTTCCAGGGGTCGAGGATCGCCGAGGGTTCTACGTTTGCCACTAATATATCCATTTGTCATGTTTGAATAATAATTGCCATGTTGTAAATATTTATAGAAACTATGGACACTATCGCCCGAGACGAAGCAAGAGAAGCGTTGTTGAGGGACATAATCGCAGAAGGAAGTGATGCCGTCTCGTTGTATCTCAATGACATCGATGGTACTCTGGAAGGAGAGGGTGAAGAAGCTGGCTCTGGTGACCTAATGCCGGTGCAAGAAGAAGAACATGACGACGTGTCCGGTGACCGAAACGAGTCCGGCGACCGAGCCGAGTCCGGCCAGGTATATATATTAGTTAAGCCTGTGCTGACTATCTAATTGATGCATTCATTGTTTTGGTATGTACACATATTAATTAAGTCTTTGTTCTTTTTTCTAGCCCTCCGGATCGAGCACAACTGAGGTAAAGAGACGAGGCCCGAAGAGAAAGTTGAGCTCGGATGAAAGGTTTGAGATCATAGAAATCGCGCCCGACGGCCAACCTATTGAACCCATCCGAACGAAGAAGGCATTTGTTGCTCAGTGCGGGGTTCTGCTCAGGGACAAGATCCTGATCAGCATCCAGCAATGGAATAAGTCTAAGAACGAAGACCCTGAGGTGTCTTATGTCAATGATCTGCAGAAAAATGATCTTTGGACTGAGCTGAAGTCAAATTTCACCCTACCGCCAGAGGATGATCCGGAGAAGCCAGTTAAAGAGCAATTAATCAAGTCTTTTGCTCTTAAGAGGATGGCAGACCTATTCAGGAGGTGGAAGAAAGACCTGAATAGGTTTGTCGAGATAAAAGAGACACCAGAATTCAAGGGCATATATGAGAAGATCGGAGATGACTGGCCTGCATTTGTGGCCCACAAGACATCGGAAAAGAGTAAGAAGATGTCGGAGACAAACAAGAAAAATGTTGCGAAGAAGAAGCTTCACCATCGCACGGGGTCAGGTGGCTACCTGGTAGCCCGGCCTAAGTGGGCCAAGGCTGAGAATGATCTGGTTGAAAAAGGGATCGAACCAGAGACAATGAGCTGGCCAGACCGTTGCCGGACTTGGTTCTTCGGGGCTGGCGGAACCTTGGACCCTGTAACAGGGAAGTGCATTTGGACGGATGAGCAAGCTGACATACCCTTGAAAAAGCTTCGGTACTATATCGCTGCAGCGCAGAAAGGGAAGTTCCTTCTAGATAGAGAGAACGACAAGCTCACAAAGGCCCTCGGAAATCCTGAGCACCCTGGACGGACACGAGGCACGCCAGGCTCCATTCCGTGGAAGGCTGGGTTTCCGGACGTAGGCGGTTACAAAAGCCAGGAGAGGAGGAAGAAAGTGCAGCAGTCCGAACTGCAGGCGCTTAAAGAAAGGGTACTCGGGATAGAGGAACGAGAAGCAGACCGGGAGAAATGAACTGCCGAAGCTTCCCCTGAAGCTACCCCGCCATCTCAGCGGAGAAGCAGCGTGGCTTCCACCGAGCTGCTTCAGCCAGAGCTTGTCTTGACGGCTCCTGCCAGCTATCCCGTGGATGCTATCACGGAGGCTCAAAATTGCCACCTTATGACGCAGTGGATGAATATGAAGGTCAAGGCGGCTGTTGGCTCTGTTTATCCTAATGAACCCGGCGCAACTTTTCACTGCCGGCCAATTCCAGAAGGATATGCTAAGGTGATGGTGGATGAAATAACGGAGGGATTTGAGGACCTCCCGCTTCACCACCCTACCGGAGAAGGGGACACTCGGCTGGGTTCTGCTCTGAAGACTCCATGCCTATTGCGGAAGGAGCTCATCAACCTTCCAAACTGGACGCCTCCACCGCCTCCTCCTCCTCCGGCGAGTCAGGGGACTCCGCATCCTCCACCGCCTCCTCCTCCAGCGAGTGACGATCAGGGCCCTCGGCCGGCTCCTTCTCCGGCACGTGGCGGCACTCCGCCTCCTTCTCCGCCTGCGTCGGCGCGCCCGAGCAGCCAGCCTACTCCTTCTCCGCCTCGTCGGCAAGGGCGGAAGAGACCCGCCGCCGCTCCGGCAGCTGCTCCGGCGCGACGTAGTCCTTCTCCTCCGCCTCGCAAAAAGCAAGCAGTAAAGAAGACTGCCGCTCCGTCTGCTCTGCCGGCGTCTAGCAGTACAGCCAGAGGCGGGAGAAAATACAAATTCGGTCCTTCTCTGAAATCTCCAGAGAAGTTACCATACGAGATGAGCCCGGAGGAGAACGCGAGGATCGCGCGAACCGAGAAGGATGACTGGTTTCAAGGGTTGAAAGCACAGAGACATCCACCTCCGAAGGAGAAGGTAGATTCGGTGAAAGTGAAGCGCACTCTGGCTGCCCTGGCAAAACCACCCAAGTCTCCGCCGAAAGGCAACTATGAGCGCATTATTGCAAAGACATGGGTCGAAGCGTCACGGTCAGGAAGTACAGTCAGTGATCAAAGGCTGAAAGAACGACGAGTAGCTGGGAAACAAATTGCCCAGCTCGGCGAACAAGCAAAGCAATCGTGCCCCCCGCTCAAGGTGCCTAGCATCGATCCAAGGATGGCGCCCGGTTATACCAATCTTGACGATTACCTGCCCGACGATGTAGATTATGGTTTCCTGGACGTGCAGATACACAGATACGAGTACGGGAAGCCTCTCGTCAAAGATGAAAGATCTCTAACAACGATGATGTGAAGATTGCATGATTGGTACATGAAAACCTGCAGAGAGTCTGGGGGGAGGAATACTTTGTATGTGAAAGTTAAACCGGAGCATGGCCTCGTTGGAATTGAACTGTTGCATGTTCCATTTGAGGAGTTCTATCAGTTTTTCAATCAATTGTCCCTCGATAAAGCAACGGTCACCTGCTACTGTCTGTAAGTACTACTACTTTTGTCATTAAGTCTCTCTATATAGCTCAGCTCTTTCATTGCATGTATTTATAATTATCCTCACTATATTATGCAGATTGAAGATCGCCGAATTGAAGAAAAGACAAATCGGTGATATTGGGTTCGTTAACACATATCTCATAGATGCAACTGAGGTTGAAAAAAGGCCCGAAGATACCGAGGTCAACTTGCTACGATCATTCAAAATAAATGAACACAAAGATATAATACTCTTTCCTTACAACTTCAAGTGAGTGTTACTGTCTTGTGCATATTCGGTTTCCCTTATATATTAGTCCAAGTTATAGTAATGTAATTGCTGAGTTATGCATGCGTGCGCAGTTTCCACTATATTCTCCTGAAGATTAGGCTTGAGAAGGGAGTAGTAACTGTCTTGGACTCGAGACGAAAAGATCCCCAGGAGTATGCGGACATGACTGAAATCCTCAAGAAGTAAGTTAAATCGATCATTATCCACCATATTAGCAAATTTGTTCATTTCCTGATATCAAGTAGTTGTTTTCTTTTGTCTGGCAGGGTTTGGAGAAAATTCAGCACAAAATCCCCGGGACTGCCGAAGGAGCTGGAATTAATATACCCGAAAGTAAGTACTATAGTACCATGTTCCGCGCGTCTCCTAGCTATTGATTCAAGCGCTAGTTTCATCAATACCATTTGGCATTCTTACTTATCTGTTTGATTGACCTCTATTTCTTGTAAAGTGGTTGTGGCAGGAACAAGGGAATGATTTATGTGGATACTACGTCTGCGAGTCCATCCGCCACACGACCTGTGAGCGGGGCGGGTACTTTGAGAAACAATATGAAGTGCGTAAGAAATAATATTCACAATTTTTGTTTATTACCATCATTTGTGTTGAGTTTCATTCATTCATATATATATATATATATATATATATATATATATATATATATATATATATATAGGTATTGACCCCCTTCTTCAAATTAGATGTTTCGGCAGCGGAATGAACTCCTAGGACCAGATCGCATGCGAGCAATTCAAGAGGAATTGGCGGCATTCTTTCTTGACCACGTGATCGCTGAAGACGGAGAATACTATGTGGACCATGCGTCCGTAATTTAAGAGATTATATTTGTAAAAGATAATTATTGTATATATGTAGCCGGTAGTGTCGGACGATAGATATACGAGAACTTGTTGTTCGACCAATCTCTCGGAGAAGGAGATGTGGTCGATATCACTTCTCTCTGTATGCATATATGTTCATGACGATCTTCTGTTTCCTTCGTTTGCTTACTAGCTAGCATATGCCTAGTCTTCTCTATACGTATGTTTAGTACGTAACGTCGACCAAGCACGGACATAAGAGAGGACACTTCTCTCTATTAATTAGCTATCTAGCTAACACAATATATGAAATACCTAAATTAACCCCCCAAAACCCCCAAACCCCCTCCCCCCTTTCAAAAAAAACAAAAACCCCAGCCACAGAAATGCTGACGCGTGGATGCCTATTGGTCCCGGTTGGTGCTACCAACCGGGACCAAAGGCCCTCATGCCTGGGCTCGGCGCACAGGCCACGTGGAGGCCCATCTGTCCCGGTTCTTGTTTGAACCGGGACTAAAGGGTGAGGGTATTAGTAACGACCCTTTAGTCCCGGTTCAGGAACCGGGACTAAAGGCCCTTACGAACCGGGACAATACGCCGGTTTTCTACTAGTGTCTCTCTCTCTACATGGTGTAGAAGGACAAGATATGGGCTGTGCAATCTCGATGTATTGATCGGTGCACCTGAAAGTGCGTTATATCGACTAGAGGGGGGGTGAATAGGCGATTTTTATGAAATTCTTCACTGAGGAATTTGCTCATGAGGAAATTCCTTAGCGAAGAAATACTAGCAGCGGAATAAGTACTCAGAAGTAAACATAACAGATTACATGCATGGTCATCATGATGAAATGAAGACAAACACAGAGTAAAGAAAGCGTAGGCACATGATAACTCTAGATGAAGACAAACAGACTGAAGAAATTGAACTGAGGAATTTGTGAAAGTCTTCAGTCAAAGTCTTCAAACACAGATATGAACAAACAGACAACACAGTAATGAGGAAATGAAGGTGTTGAGGAAATGGAACCAGTAAGCTTGGTGAAGACAATGATTTGGTAGACCAGTTCCAACTGCTGTCTCAGTTGTACGTCTGGTTGGAGCGGCTGAGTATTTAAACTCGAGGACACACAGTCCCGGACACCCAGTCCTGAGCACGCAGCTCGGGACACCAAGTCCTCACCGTATTCTCCTTGAACTAAGGACACACAGTCCTCGTCCAATCACTCGTGGTAAGTCTTCAGGTGACTTTCAAACCTTCACAGACTTGGTCACTCGGCGATCCACAATTCCTCTTGGATGCTCTAGACCTTGACGCCTAACCGTCTGGAAGAAGCATAGTCTTCAAAGGTAACAAGCGTCGGATCCATGCAGGATCAATTTCTTCAGTGATGCTCAATCACTTTGGGTTTGTAGGTGTTCTGGGTTTGGGTTTGGATTTTCCTCACTTGATGATTTTCGCTCAAAGTCCTCGGAGGATGGGTTGCTCTCAAATGACAAGTGTCAAGTTCACGCGGAGCCGCCAACCAGCTAGTGGTTGAAGGGGGCGGCTATTTATAGCCTAGGGAGAAGCCCGACATGATAAGAAATAAATGCCCTTCAATGATATGACCGTTAGGTGGACAAGATATTTTAGGACAGCTGGCGCGTGGCGCAGCAACGATCGGAAATTTGGAGTACAAATTCCTCAGGGCTATCATGTTCCTCACTGTGTAGGCAATTCGCACTGGCGAATTCCTAACTCCTCAGTCAGAGCAAAGTCCTCAGTGACCAGAAGAACTACGTCTCTGTCACTGAAGAAATTGACTGAACTGTATGAGATTTCCAATGGCTTCACTCGAAGGGATTGGTAGGTGTAGGATTTGAGTTGAGCATCACATGGAAATTTTCTCCTTAGTATTTCCTCGACCCCCTTTAACAGTACGGTGTTTCCTATGACTCAAGAAAGAGAAAAATGAAACTACGAAAACAAAAGTCTTCACGCTTCACGTTCCTCGAACGAATACCATGTCTTCAAGGTCACACCAATTTCTTCACATTCAAAGTCTTCAGAAAGTCTTCAGAAAGTCTTCAGAATATCAAAGTCTTCAGTCGAAGAACTTCATTTTTAGGGGTCGACTTTTACTGTAAATTTCAAACTCCTCATAGACTTATAGACCTGTGTACACTCATAAACACATCATATGCTTAACCTATAAGTCTTCAATACACCAAAATCACTAAGGGGCACTAGATGCACTTACAATCTCCCCCTTTTTGGTGATTGATGACAATATAGGTTAAGTTTTCAACGGGGATAAATATATGAAGTGTAGAAACTAATATTGAGGAATTTGATTGCAAGATATAGAAGAACTCCCCCTGAAGTTGTGCACAGTGAGGAATTTGCTTTTGAAGCAATGCACACTTGAAGAGTTAAATCATGGAGATCTCCCCCTATATCTTGTAATTCATACACTCATTTGATATATGATATGAAGAATTTGAAATGCATGATGAAATATGGTGCCTGATGCAATTCAGCATGCGTGCGATAACATTAATGAGGAATAAGCATGCAGAATAACGCATCAAAAGTATCAGAGCTCAAGCATGTATCGAAGTATCAGAGCACCGAGCACCATAGGGTTTAAGATTACAACTCGATCCAATAAAAGTTTCGGAAGAACGAGAGTTGCAACTTAAAAAAATATGCCCTTATTATAGACCCGCTTGAAGACTAACTCAGATTTCTCCCCCTTTGTCATCAAATGACCAAAAGGATCGAAACTGAGGACTAACGCCCCTGAAGATATTCAAGTTGATGGAGGAGCGCCAGTGTTGTTGGGGTTGGTTGTTGAAGTAGGGCCTGCTGCAGTGTCGTCCAAGTCTTCATTTTCATCAGTGTCGCGTGATGAAGAATATGAACTGGCCACCAGAGAAGGAACCTTGACCTTCTTGAATTTCTTCGGCGGAGGTGCCGACCAGGCAAATTCTTCTTTGAGGCCCATGTTCTCTAAATCTTCAGCACTATATACTTGAGACAGAACAGCCCAGGTGCGGTTGAAGGTTTCATGAAGGTAGTAATGGTTTTTCTTCACTGCATTATATGTGGCAGTCATGTTGTGAAGAATTGAACCAAACTGACGCTTGACCCATTTGTGATTGAGATCAACCTTTTGATGAAGACTGAGGAGTAACTCACGATCGGTCATCACCCTGGGTGCTGTGGCTTGAGGATTTGTCTTGGCAGTATTAGCAGCAGAGTCATGTGTGGCAGAGTCATCATTGGTGGAATAAGAAGCAGCCTTGCGAAATTGACCATCCAATGGACGAATGCCTTCATCTATCACAGCAGTGGCCTTGCCCTTTTCATCAGCTGAGGAAAATGTCCTTTCGAGGACTTCAATAGGAGGCAAGTAGCTGCAGTGGTTGAGAGTTTCAGCCTTGTAGTTGAGTGAAGACCTTGTCCTGATGAATCTCATAATCCAAGGTGCATAAGGCTTCAGCTCAAATGGTGACATAGCAATGTTGGCTAGAGTCCTCATGAAGAAATCATGGAAGTTTATGGGAACGCCATGTATGATATTGAAAATCATATTCTTCATGATGCCAACAATTTCTTCATCGGAAGAATCGTGTCCTTTGATGGGACATATTGTCTTCGTCAGAATGCGTTAGACAGTCCTAGGCACATACAGCAATTCCTTGACGAGGAATTTGGTACGAGGTGATTGCCCTGGCTTCAGAGGCTTCATGAGCACTTGCATATAGTGGTCTGACAGTTCAGGTTCATCATACACGCAACACGCATCTTCAGTGGGTGGACTAAGAGAAAGGCAGCGAAGCAATTCAGTTGTTGGGGCCTTGCAATGTATATTTTCAGTCATCCAGTCCAGAACCCATGAATTGACATTTTCAGAGTTGCCAGTGATGTGCAGTGTAGCATAGAACTGAAGAATAAGTTCTTCATTCCAATCGCATATATCTGTGCAGAAGTTGAGTAGCCCAGCGTCGTAAAGAACACTGAGGACTGGCGTAAAGCACGGCATTGATTCCATATCCACGTGAGGAATATGTGCATGGTCGAAGAATTTGTCTTTGTTGTAAAGCACTGAGGAATAGAAGTTTGCTTGGCTGGCAGTCCAGAAACGCCTCTTCCTTATGTGAGCAGAGTCATAAGGATTGTATTCAGTGAAGAATACGTGCTCGCCATAGAAGTCTTCAGCCTTGAATTTCTGTTTGTGTGAGAATGGATCCTTTGGCCTTGGCAGAGGAGTGTCAGTGAGTTGCATCACGACCTCAGGAATCACAAGCTCAGGTTCTTCAGGCTGAGGAATTTCAGGATTTTCCTCAGGTGCAGTCACCTTGTCTGTTTCAGCAGCAGCTTCTTCAGCACAAGTGGCTGGAATTTCTTCATTCACAAAAGCAGTGGGATGAGTTGCATCAGAGCCCAATTTTATGGTTGGTGAAGGAGAGTGAGGGATTTGCTGCAAGGGAGTGAAGAGTGGGGAATTGGGATGTTGACTTTCCCAAAAGTCGTCATTCATTACTGGAGTTGTGCTTCCAATATCCACATCTTCATCATCAATTTCTTCAACACCAGCCTCTTCAGCATCAAACTGAGGCATTGGTGATGAGACTATTGGGGTTGAAGGGATTGTATCCACTTCAATTTCTTCCTCAATCTGCTCTGAGGAAGCAGCAGACTGAGTTTCTTCATCTGATCCACTTGGGATCTCATAATCTTCACCAAAAGGAACAAGGTCCTTTGATGGCATGGAGGAGATATGAACAACATCAATTGGATTGGCAAATGAGCTGGTCATGGGCTTCATCTTCTTTGGGACTGAAGATTCTGAAGCACTTGATGCTTTCCTTTTCTTCACTTCAGCTCGCTCTGCAGCCTTGGTTTTCTTCACATCTAAAGCAGAGGGAAGAATTGGAGTTGGAGTTGGTGCAGGTGGAGCTGAGGAATCTGGTTCATTTTCTTCAGGCGCACCACTAATGGATGCCCTGGCAATTTCATCAACGGCTGGAGCAGAGTCATCAGCCTTGGAACTAGCATTTTCTTCAGCAGCCTGAACTTCATCAGCGGTGCTGGCATGTTCTTCAGTTTGCTGAACAGATGCTTCAACTTGAGGAATTTGTTGCTTTGAGGCAGTACCCTTGGTGAAGGTATCAGTCAGCCTCACAAATCTGACCTTGGCTCCTTGCCAATCAGCATAGTACGAGTCAAAGTTGTCGCTGAGGGCTTTGATCTCAGCCTGCATCTTGACAAGTTCCTCAGGCTTCATTTTGAGAACATTTTTCTTCAGCAGCTTCTCTTTGCGGTACTGGGATTTCTTGATCTCTCTGGCCCTATCATATTTCCACTTCTCCTCTTGGATGAAGTGAGTCAGCATGTGACTTTGGCCAGGTGTCAGCTTGAAATCAGGCATAGGAGTGTTGGGATCCTTGTGCCAGAGATCAATATAGTCTAGGATCTCCCTTGGATCCAGAAGCAGGGGCACAGGTGTGCCTTTGGCTTTAGCAGCCCTTTCTTGGCGGTCTCTGATGATTTCAGCGAGTTCTTCTTCATCAGCTTCATCATCATCAGATGGCATAGTGAAGACCACTTGCTTCTTTGGACTTGGGCGAGTGCCGCGTCCAGCGGTAGCCTTTTTCTTCAGTAACGAGGGTCCAGCTGAGGATTTTGGTGCAGCTGAGGAACTAGCTGAGACACCAGAGGCAATAGAGATGCCAGTTGTCGTTTGGCATGAGGCCAAATGCACAGGAGCTGAGGACTTTGTGGGAGCAGGAGCAGCATGAGGAATTTGCTTTGAAGATTTTGAAGATTCTGGCCATGAGGGCGCAGCTGAGGAACTTGGCCATGAGGGCATTGAAGGTAAAGCACTTGTCTTACGAGCAGGCTTCTTCATCATTGATTTCCTCGGCTTGGCAGAAGCCTCAGTGGCAGCAGGAGTAGCAGATTCTTCATTGAATTTCCTCACTGCTTCTTTTGCTTGCTTTTGCAGTTTACGCTGGCGCTTGGCCCATTCTTGAGGAAATTCCTCACCTCTTCTGATGCTAGAGGGATCAGCCACTTGGCCAGGTGCCAATGGAGGGCATTGACATGGAGGGTTTACGGCGAATTTCTTCATGTACTTAGGAGTAACATATCTGTACTCCCTCCATTCTCTTGCCCATCTCCTTTCAATCTTCTGTATGCGCACCTTGCGCTGATTTCTATCTTCTTCAGGAGGTGTGCAGTACCCAGCATAAATGTCCTCAGGGATTTCAAATGCAGTCATGACCTCTGGTCTCTTTCCTCCTTTCTGCGGCCTTTTACCTTCAGCCATTTTCTTCAGATGAGGAATTTGAACAATGGAATTCTCTGAAGAAGTATGCAACTTTTCTTCGAGGAACGCTGCAAATGAGTTAAGTTGATGAGAACCTAAGGATTCAGCAGCGGACATGTGTACCTGTGAACAGAGTATAGTTGCGAGGAATTTGAAGAGGTCATATGCGTTCTCAGAGGGTTTTTCATAAAGAAAAAGTTTTGAGGAATTTGACCAGATTCGTCTTGAGGAATTTCACTAAGCTCCATATATATCTTAGGTTCCAGAGTTGTATAGATTGAGAATCCACACAATTGAGGAATCTTGAAGAAATTTAGACTTAGGGAAATGAATCAAGAACAGAGAATAAGTGAGGTGTTTTGTGTGTGAGGATTTGAAGAATAAAAACACCTTTGAAGATTTTGTAGAAAAACTTCGAATCAAAGAGGGCAGTAAAAAGCTTTTAATTACCCTGAATGAAGAACACGACAAACTATGAGTTGGAACAGAGAAGTTCGTCAATGCAGATCTTCCACGCCCTAACTTGGCGGAGGAAGACGTCTACGGCGGCGGCGGAGGTGAAGATTTCCGCTGTCGGCGCGAGTACATCGGCGATGAGGTCGAGGCAGTGAAGCTTTTCCTCACCGACGATGATGGAGTAGCGACGGCGCTAGGGTTTGGAGAGCTCGAGCGAGGTAAAGGAATTGAGGATGGCAACGGAGGGGTATTTATAGCGGCAGTGAAAAACTGCTCGTCCGAAGATTTAGGACTAACATGCCCCTGGCCGTTCTCCTTCACTTGACATGTGTCACCCACCTACTGTGTAGTGGAGATCGTGTAAGATCGTGGGTGAGTAAAATAATCCATCGTGGGAAGTGGAACAGATTGCGCGGCAAAACCGAAGGTTTGGATAAGATTAGTTTTAACGTTCCGTTCGCAATTTCTTCAGCTGACAGGACACAGTGAAGAATTTGAACGAGTTTCAAATAGAACGCACATGAAGAATTTGTGAACGGACTGGATTGAGTATAGCATAGAGGGGAAGGGTCCGATCACATTCACTTAGCAAAAAAAATTCCAACTTGAAGAAATAGCTATAAGTGAATGCTGTAGAGGACATAAACTCATATATATATATATATATATATATATATATATATATATATATATATATATATATATATATATATATATATATATATATATTATAGCAAATGAAAGAAAAAACGACGGCACAAGTGAAGACTTTGTAAAGTTTGAAGAATTTGAAAAACTGAAGAATTTCAAAAGTTGAGGCAAACTCAAATTGAAGATTTTCAACTTCTGTGGTGGCGTGACCCACCGTGTAAGAATGATGATTTCAGACACCGCGTACAATTGTCGTAGGGTTCTGAGAATCAAATTCTTCATTAATTTCTTCACACTTAGAGTGTTATTCTTCATTGATTGAAGAAAAACGTTTCTTCATGTGTTGCACATCTAAGTCATCAATTATGCATAGGTGTTAGGATGAGTGCATTTTCAAAGTACATTCGAAGATTCTAAGATATTTAGCTCACACCGCAACTTGCTAAATCTCTTCTCATCCAAGGGCTTAGTAAAGATATCGACTAGTTGTTCTTCAGTCTTCACATGCTCAATAGAAATGTCGCCCTTCAACACATGATCACGAAGAAAATGATGACGAATCTGAATGTGCTTTGTCTTCGAGTGCTGAACTGGGTTGTGAGCAATCTTGATGGCATTCTCATTGTCACAGAGGAGAGGCACATTCTTCACGTTGACTCCATAGTCCTTGAGTGTTTGCTTCATCCATAGTAGTTGAGCACAGCAAGAACCAGCAGCAATGTACTCAGCTTCAGCAGTAGACAGTGATACGCAGTTTTGTTTCTTCGAGGACCAACAGACCAAGGATCGTCCGAGGAAATGACAAGTACCAGATGTTGACTTGCGATCCACACGGTCACCAGCATAGTCAGAATCAGAATATCCAATGAGGTCAAAGTCTGAGCCCTTGGGGTACCATAATCCTAGTGTCGGTGTGTGAGCTAGATATCGAAGAATATGCTTCACAGCCATATGGTGTGATTCCTTCGGTGCAGCTTGAAATCGTGCACACATGCAAACACTAAGCATTATATCTGGCCTAGATGCACATAAGTACAATAAAGAGCCAATCATGGAGCGGTATACCTTGTGATCGAAGTCAGTACCATTTTCATCAGTGCATAGATGACCATTTGTGGGCATAGGAATTTTGAGACCTTTGCAATCTTGCATGCCGAATTTCTTCAGGACATCCTTGAGGTATTTCTCCTGAGATATGAATATCCCATTGTGTTGTTGACGAATTTGTAGACCTAAGAAGAATTTCAATTCTCCCATCATAGACATTTGATATTCTTCACTCATCATATAGGCAAATTCATCACTATAACGTTGGTCAGTACAGCCAAAGATGATATCATCAACATATATTTGGCACACAAACAGTTCACCATCATATGATTTAGTAAAAAGAGTGGGATCGAGTGAACCGGGTGTGAAGCCTTTCTTCATGAAGAATTCCTTCAATGTGTCATACCACGCCCGTGGGGCCTGCTTGAGGCCATAGAGGGCCTTGTTAAGTCTGAAGACTTTGGCAGGATGTTTTGGATCTTCAAAACCTGGTGGTTGAGCAACATATACTTCTTCCTCAATCTTACCATTGAGGAATGCACTTTTCACATCCATTTGGTATAAGATGATATCATGATGGTTAGCATAAGCAAGTAATATGCGAATAGCTTCAAGTCTAGCAACAGGTGCAAAAGTTTCATCGAAATAAATTCCTTCAACCTGTGTGTAGCCTTGAGCTACTAGTCGTGCCTTATTCCTCACCACAACACCATTTTCATCTTGCTTGTTGCGGTAGATCCACTTTGTACCAATGATGTTATGCTTGCGAGGATCGGGACGATTGACCAGTTCCCATACGTTGTTGAGCTTGAACTGGTGTAATTCTTCTTGCATGGCCTGAATCCACTCAGGCTCCAGAAATGCTTCATCTACCTTAGTGGGCTCTGTGATAGAGACAAAAGCAAAGTCCCACAAAAGTTAGATAGATGTGAAGCTTTTGAGCGTGTGAGAGGACCTGGTGCTCTAATGTCATCGATGATCTTCTCCACTTGCACTTCTTTTGCAATGCGAGGGTGAGTTGGTTGCCGTTGAGGAATTTGATCAGCATTTTCTTCAGCATCAATTTCCTCAGCATTTTCTTCAGGTGCATCAGTTTGACGTTCTTCACGTTCTGGAACGAATTCTTCAGCAGATTCTTCAGTAGGAATGATATCTTCAGTAGCCTTGTGCTTGATCGATTCCTCAGGTGCTGGTTCATCTAACACAGAAGGTAGGTGCTCTCTTTGCGAGCCATTAGTTTCATCGAACCGCACATCTACAGTTTCAACAATCTTGTGAAGAACATTGTTGAAGACTCTGTAGGTGTGCGAGTCCTTTCCGTAACCAAGCATGAAACCTACATGTGCTTTCGATGCAAATTTAGAGTTGTGATGAGGATCTCTAATCCAGCATTTAGCACCGAAGACTTTGAAATAACTCACATTGGGTTTCTTGTCAGTGAGGAGTTCATAGGCAGTCTTCTTGAAGAATTTGTGAAGATACACTCTGTTGATGATATGGCACGCAGTATCAATTGCATCAACCCAGAAACGACGAGGGGTTTTGTACTCATCGAGCATAGTGCGAGCCATCTCAGCAAGAGTCCTGTTCTTGCGCTCCACGACGCCATTCTGTTGAGGAGTATAAGGAGTAGATAATTCATGAGTAATACCAAGTTCATCAAGATAGTCATTGAGACCCGAATTCTTGAACTCAGTGCCATTGTCACTTCTGATGTGCTTGATCTTCACACCAAAGTTAGTTGAAGCCCTCGAGGAAAATCGTTTGAAGACTTCCTGCACTTCAGTTTTGTAAGAGACAAGGTGCACCCATGTGTAACGAGAGTAATCATCAACAATAACAAAACCATATTGAGATGCTTCATTGGAGAGAGAGGAATAATGCTTAGGACCGAAGAGATCCATGTGAAGCAATTCGAATGGACGAGTAGTGGTCATGATAGTCTTCGCTGGATGCTTGGCCTTGGTCATCTTTCCAGCTTCACAGGCACCGCATTAGTGATCCTTGAGGAATTTGACATTCTCAATGCCAATGACATGCTTCTTCTTCGCAAGCGTGTGCAGATTCCTCATGCCTGCATGACCAAGTCGTCGATGCCATAGCCATCCTTCTGAAGTTTTTGCAAGTAGGCACACGGAAGGTTGTGAATCTGCAGAGAAATCAACAATATACAAGTCTCCTCTCCTAAAGCCTTCGAAGACTTTGGATTTGTCAGATTCCATAATCACAACACAACGATACTTGCCGAAGACAACAACCATATCTAGATCACAAAGCATTGAGACAGACATAAGATTGTATCCTAAGGACTCAACAAGCATGACTTTGTCCATGTGTCGATCCTTTGTGATAGCAACCTTACCTAGACCCAATACCTGACTTTTGCTTTTATCAACGAAGATGATATGCTTCATGTGTGATGCCGATAAGGGAGCATCCATCAACAGATTCTTGTCACCGGTCATGTGATTTGTACATCCACTATCAAGTAAACATTCAGTGGCTTTGGGTTGATCATCCTGCAGATGAATTAGTGCAACTTACGAACCTCATATACTTCAGTAGTGAAGAATATGATATCACAATTCATCAGATCAATTTCATCAAGCAGTAGAACCGATAAAACAGAGGGAGGACGTGTGAAATGAAAGTTCATTTCATCATGGTTAGCCTGCGTCCTTTCAGGCATTTTTGTCAGGTCCCCAGCAAATTCTTCAGACGTTACAGCACGTCTGGAGACCTGACCCTGCAGAAGAGATTAGTTCTTTTTCTTCACCACCCACATCTGAAGGGGTGGCAAAGAGTTCATCACTCTGCGAGCTCCATATGGGAATGGTGGCAAAGCACCCAAACCATTTCGTTTCACGTAAGAGGGGTTAGGGTAAGCATATGAATAAGCAGAGAAATTCTTTGAGGACTTATGAACATAATAATTTGAAGAATCATGCTCATATTCATAGCCCTTGGCTCTTCCCTGCGAAACAGAGTTGTTAGCACGATGATGTTCATATGAGGACTTTGATCCATGTGAGGAATTTGATCCTCTTGAGGAATTTTGTCTGTATGAGGACTTGGATCCATATGAAGAATTTGGTCCATATGAAGAATTAGATCTGGGGTTCCTTTTCTTCACAGGTGGTGTCATGAGGACATTCACCTGAAGACTTTCAAGGCAGCTTTTGGGAACCCGGATTTTCTTCATAGGGGAACCGTTCCTGCAGTTAGTGCCAACATATCTAGCAAATACTTCACCATTCTGATTTTTGAACAGTTTGTAGTTGGAGTCAAATGACTCATCAGAAGAATGAGAAGATTCACATGTATAGCCAGATAAATCAGATGGATCAACTGGAGGTCCCTTTGCAGCAACCCATGAGGTTTTGGGGTACTGCTCAGGCTTCCAATAAGTACCATCCGCATTGAGTTTCCTCTCAAAGGCAATACCCTCTTTCCTAGGGTTCCTGTTGAGGATCTGCTTTTTAAGCACATCACAAAGAGCCTGATGCCCTTTGAGGCTTTTGTACATGCCTGTCATGTACAATTCCTTCAGCCCTGCATCGTCAGTGATACTAGCAATGTCCTCAGATGAGGAATTAGTGATAGTAGAGACAGGTGAAGAATTTGTAACATTTGAAGCATTTGAACATTCAGGTGAAGAATTAGCAGATTCTCGTTCAATGCATTTTAAACATGGAGGAATAAATTCTTCCTGAGCAGCGCTGATTTGTTGAGCAAGTAATGAATCGCGCTCCTTCTGAAGATCTTCATAACTCACTCTTAGCTTCTCAAGATCTTGCTTCTTTTGAAGATATTCATAAGAAAGCTTCTCACGATCAGATAAGAGAGTGTTATGATGATTTTGAAGGTTGTCAAGCTTAGTCTGAAGTCTCTGAAGATTTTCAGTCAAGGCCTTAGTGCGATCCATTTCTTCACCCAACATATCATCACTTTTGTCTAGCATGTTTTGAACCTTTTCAAAAGCCTTTTGTTGTTGCACAACAATCTTAGCAAGTTTAGAGTAGCTAGGCTTAAGATTTTCATCAGATTCATCATCACTAGATTCAGAGGAGGCGTATTTGAGTACCTTGGCACCCTTTGCCATGAAGCAATAGGTGGGAGCGTAGTCATCACTGCCTTCGTCAGCCTTGTTGGTGAGATCATTTTCTTTAGCGTTGAAGATGGATTTGCTGACGAATGCAGTAGCGAGGGCTAGGCTCGCCACACCAGACTCGGAGTCTTCAGATTGTTCCTCTTCCTCATTTTCTTCAGATTCAGCCTCAGAGTCCATTTCCTTGCCAATGAATGCCCGAGCCTTCTTGGAGCTGCTCTTCTTGTGAGACGAAGACTTCGAGGTTTTTGATGATGAAGATTTTGAGGATTTCTTCTTTTTCTTCGCATCATCAGAACTGTAATCCTTGTATTTCTTCTTCTTTGATTCCTTTTCCCACTGAGGACAATCTTGAATGTAATGTCCTGGTTTCTTGCACTTGTGACAAAGCCTCTTCTTATAGTCACTGGTTGAGGAATCGTTGCTCCTTGAGGATTTTCCAAAACGACCACGTCTTGAGAGCTTCTGGAATTTCTTCACAAGCAGTGCCAGATCATGACTTAGTTCTTCAGGATCACCAAGGCTGCTATCAGAGTCTTCATCTTCGGACTCAGATACTACCTTGGCCTTCAGTGCACGTGATCTGCCATAGCTCGAACCGTAGAGATCTCTCTTCTCAGCAAGCTGGAACTCATGAGTGTTTAGCCTCTCGAGGATATCAGCGGGGTCAAGTGACTTCTAATCAGCACGCTCTTGAATCATCAGTGCCAGAGTGTCAAATGAGGAATCAAGCGATCTCAGCAATTTCTTCACCACCTCATGGTCGGTGATGTCAGTGGCACCAAGTGCTTGAAGCTCATTTGAGATGTCGGTGAGGCGATCGAAGGTTTGCTGAACATTTTCATTGTCAAGTCTTTTGAAGCGGTTGAAGAGATTGCGAAGAACATCAACTCGAGAATCACGCTGAGTTGAAACTCCTTCATTGACTTTGGACAGTCTATCCCAGATAAGCTTAGCAGTTTCCAAAGCACCCACTCTACCATATTGTCCTTTGCTCAGATGGCCACATATGATATTCTTCGCTTGGGAATCAAGTTGCTTGAATCTCTTCACATCGGTAGCGTTCAGTGAGGGTGAGACGGAGGGAACACCATTTTCCACAACATACCAGAGATCGTTATCAATTGCCTCAAGATGCATGCGCATCTTGTTCTTCCAGTAGGGGTAGTCCGTCCCATCAAAGGTAGGACACCCAGAAGAGACCTTGATCATACCTGCGGTCGACATAACTAAAAATCCAGGCGGTTAAACCAAAATCACACAGAACAAGGGAGTACCTTGCTCTGATACCAATTGAAAGTGCGTTATATCGACTAGAGGGGGGGTGAATAGACGATTTTTATGAAATTCTTCACTGAGGAATTTGCTCGTGAGGAAATTCCTTAGCGAAGAAATACTAGCAGCGGAATAAGTACTCAGAAGTAAACATAACAGATTACATGCATGGTCATCATGATGAAATGAAGACAAACATAGAGTACAGAAAGCGTAGGCACAGGATAACTCTAGATGAAGACAAACAGACTGAAGAAATTGAACTGAGGAATTTGTGAAAGTCTTCAGTCAAAGTCTTCAAACACAGATATGAACAAACAGACAACACAGTAATGAGGAAATGAAGGTGTTGAGGAAATGGAACCAGTAAGCTTGGTGAAGACAATGATTTGGTAGACCAGTTCCAACTGCTGTCTCAGTTGTACGTCTGGTTGGAGCGGCTGAGTATTTAAACTCGAGGACACACAGTCCCGGACACCCAGTCCTGAGCACGCAGCTCGGGACACCAAGTCCTCACCGTATTCTCCTTGAACTAAGGACACACAGTCCTCGTCCAATCACTCGTGGTAAGTCTTCAGGTGACTTCCAAACCTTCACAGACTTGGTCACTCGGCGATCCACAATTCCTCTTGGATGCTCTAGACCTTGACGCCTAACTGTCTGGAAGAAGCATAGTCTTCAAAGGTAACAAGCGTCGGATCCATGCAGGATCAATTTCTTCAGTGATGCTCAATCACTTTGGGTTTGTAGGTGTTCTGGGTTTGGGTTTGGATTTTCCTCACTTGATGATTTTCGCTCAAAGTCCTCGGAGGATGGGTTGCTCTCAAATGACAAGTGTCAAGTTCACGCGGAGCAGCCAACCAGCTAGTGGTTGAAGGGGGCGGCTATTTATAGCCTAGGGAGCAGCCCGACATGATAAGACATAAATGCCCTTCAATGATATGACCGTTAGGTGGACAAGATATTTTAGGACAGCTGACGCGTGGCGCAGCAACGGTCGGAAATTTGAAGTACAAATTCCTCAGGGCTATAATGTTCCTCACTGTGTAGGCAATTCGCACTGGCGAATTCCTAACTCCTCAGTCAGAGCAAAGTCCTCAGTGACCAAAAGAACTGTGTCTCTGTCACTGAAGAAACTGACTGAACTGTATGAGATTTCCAATGGCTTCACTCGAAGGGATTGGTAGGTGTAGGATTTGAGTTGAGCATCACATGGAAATTTTCTCCTTAGTATTTCCTCGACCCCCTTTAACAGTACGGTGTTTCCTATGACTCAAGAAAGAGAAAAATGAAACTACGAAAACAAAAGTCTTCACGCTTCATGTTCCTCGAACGAATACCATGTCTTCAAGGTCACACCAATTTCTTCACATTCAAAGTCTTCAGAAAGTCTTTAGAAAGTCTTCAGAATATCAAAGTCTTCACTCGAAGAACTTCATTTTTAGGGGTCGACTTTTACTGTAAATTTCAAACTCCTCATAGACTTATAGACCTGTGTACACTCATAAACACATCAGATGCTTAACCTATAAGTCTTCAATACACCAAAATCACTAAGGGGCACTAGATGCACTTACAGCACCAGGCACGTATATATAAGTACAGAGGTGGGCCACAACCTCAACTATACAAGGAAACAGGAGGTGGGCCCTACACACAAATATACACGTACACAATATACTCAACACCCCCCGCAGTCGAAGCGGCGCCAGTGACGCAGAGACTGGAACGGGACTCCTCAAAGGTAGAAGTCGGCAGTCCCTTCGTCATCACATCGGCGAACTGCTGAGCGGTCGGCACATGGAGAACCCGCATGCGTCCAAGAGCCACCTGCTCGCGCACAAAGTGAATGTCCAGCTCGATGTGTTTAGTCCGGCGATGATGAACGGGGTTGGCGGAGAGGTACACCGCAGAGACGTTGTCGCAGTAGACAACCGTAGCCTGGGAGACATCATGATGTAGCTCCTGAAGTAACTGTCGTAACCAGGTGCACTCGGCGACAGCGTTGGCCATAGCTCGGTACTCACCCTCCGCGCTAGAGCGCGAAACCGTGGGTTGTCGCTTGGACGACCATGAGACGAGGGAAGGACCGAGGTAGACGCAGTAGCCAGAGGTGGACCGACGAGTATCAGGGCAGCTGGCCCAGTCTGCATCGGAGTAGGCCACCATCTCCAGAGAAGTGGACGCCGTAAGTGTCAACCCGAGGGACATCGTGCCGCGGATGTAGCGAAGGATCCGCTTCACGAGAGTCCAATGAGAGTCACGAGGGGCGTGCATGTGGAGACACACCTGCTGTACAGCATACTTAAGATCCGGTCTGGTGAGTGTCAAATACTGGAGAGCGCCGACAATAGACCGGTAGAAAGGAGCATCCGACGCAGGCGAACCTTGTAGAGCAGAGACCTTGGCCTTCGTGTCCACAGGAGTAGCAACAGGATGGCAGTTGAGCATGCCAGCACGCTCAAGAAGCTCATGTGCATACTTCTGCTGATGAAGAAAGAAACCGTCCGAACGCCGAACGACCTCAATGCCAAGGAAATAATGTAGAGCACCCAAGTCCTTGATAGCAAACTCGTCACGCTGCCGGAGAGTGATCTGCTGAAGAACGGTTGCGGAGGAGGTTGTCAGGATGATGTCGTCGACGTAAAGCAGCAAATATGCAGTCGTGTCACCGTGGCGATAGACAAACAGTGAGGCGTCGGAGCGAGTGACGCTGAAGCCCAGTGTCTGAAGAAACCCGACGATCCGCTGGTACCAGGCGCGGGGTGCCTACTTGAGCCTGTAAAGAGAGCGAGACAGGAGACACACATGGCCGGGAAGTGAGGCGTCGACGAAGCCGGTGGGTTGCTCACAAAACACCTGCTCCTCAAGATGGCCGTGGAGGAAGGCGTTGGAGACATCCATCTGGTGAACAGGCCAGCCGCGAGAGACGGCGAGCTGGAGGACGGTGCGGATCGTGTCCGGTTTCACAACCGGGGCAAACGTCTCTGTGAAGTCAACTCCAGCGCGCTGGCGGAAACCGCGAACCACCCAGCGAGCCTTGTAGCGCTCGAGTGTACCGTCTGAGCGGGTCTTATGGCGAAAGACCCACTTGCCGGTGATGACGTTGGCGCGAGGAGGCCGGGGAACCAGGGTCCAGGTGCGGTTCCGTTGAAGAGCATCGAACTCTTCCTGCATCGCCGCAAGCCAGTGAGGATCACGGAGGGCGGCGCGAGCGGACGCAGGAACGGGCGACGGCTCCACGGCGGAGGCGGCGAGGACGTACTCGTCACGCGAGTACCGGAGACTCGGACGATGAACGCCGGCGCGAGCACGGGTGACGGGGCCGGACGGGGCCACGGGAGGCACTGGCGAGGCGGCCGGCGTCGGGGCCGGCGAGGCAGCCGGCGAGGCGGCCGGCGACGGAGCCGGGAAGGCGGTCGGCGACGGAGCCGGCGAGGCGGCCGGGGAGGGTGCCGGCGTCGAGGCCGCGGAGGAGGCGGCCGAGCCGGCAGCGCCCGACCCCGCGGCGCCCAAGTCGGGGGCGGCGGGTGAAGGCGGGGCGCCGGCAGAAGGGCGCGGGGACCGCCAAAGCCCGGAGGCGGTCCGCGAGCCAGACGGGATCGTCCACCTGACGAGGTCGTCGGAGAGCCGCCAGTGGCCGGCGGCGACGAGACGACAAGGGGTACCTGCTGCTGAAACGGAAACACCATCTCATCAAAGTAAACGTGTCGGGAGGTGAAAACACGATGGGAGACGGGATCATAGCAGCGGTAGCCCTTAGTGTTAGGTGGGTAGCCGAGAAAGATGCAGGCGACGAAGCGAGGTGCGAGCTTATGAGGCGCAGTCGCGGCGATGCTAGGATAGCAAAGGCAGCCGAAGATGCAAAGCCCTTCATAAGAGGGAGGTGCACCAAAGAGAAGATGGTGAGGTGCAAAGTTCCCGCGAGTGCGACATGGACGGATGTTGATGAGGAGAGAAGCGGTGGCTAGAGCGTCAGGCCAAAAGCGCGGAGGCACATTGGCATGAAAGAGAAGAGTCCGAACGCAGTCATTAAGAGTGCGAAGGATGCGCTCAGCACGACCGTTCTGCTGTGAGGTGTACGGGCAAGTGAGACGAAAAATCGTGCCATGTGTGGTGAGAAGATTACAAACATCGGTGTTGTCAAACTCCTTCCCGTTGTCTGTCTGCAACGCAAGTATGGGTCGACCAAACTGCGTGAGAACGTAAGAGTAGAAAGCGGCGAGAGTGGATATAGAATCCGACTTGCGGCGCAACGGGAAGGTCCACACATAATGCAAAAAATCGTCAAGTATGACAAGATAATAAAGAAAGCCCGTATTACTTGCAACAGGAGATGTCCAAACATCACTATGAATTAACTCAAACGGGTACGATGCAACAAAGGAAGAAGGCCTAAACGGAAGACGAGCATGTTTGCCAAGACGACATGCATGACACGAGTGATCCTCGTTCTTATTACACGTGAAAGAAAAGCTCCGAAGTATGTGGCGAAGTGTAGCAGGATTAGGATGACCCAAACGAGCGTGCCAAAGATCCACTCCGGTGGCGAGAGCGACAGGGGCGGCGGAAGTGGTGGAGGTGGCGGAGTGAACCGGGTAGAGCTCGTCGGGGCTATCACATCGGTGGAGCACCATCCGCGTGCGAGCGTCCTTAACAGAAAAACCACATTCGTCAAATTCAACAGTGACCGGATTTTCACGTGTAAGAGAACGAACGGAAACAAGATTTTTAATAAGTTCAGGAGAAACAAGAATATTAGACATAGATATAGGAGTGGAGTTAGACGGAAAATACGTATGTCCAATATGGGTGATGGGAAGAGAAGAACCGTCACCGACGGTGATGCGGTTGGAGGTGTGGACAGGATGGGCAGTGTGGAGATTACCGGGGTACGCCGCCATGTGAGCGGTGGCGCCACTGTCCATGTACCAATCGCCGCCGCCGGTGTAGCTAGACGGGAAAGGAGCAGTGTGGAGAGCCGCGAAAAGAGCCGGATCTCACGGCGCCGGTGGGAGAGGCGACGCAGCCGTCAGGGGCAGCAGCGGCGGCCCGCCTGGCGGCGGCTGCTGCCCGTAGGGCGCTGCATAGGGCTGCGGCGCGGCGTAGTACGCCTTGTGTGACGGAGGCCGAGTGCCGAGAAGACCCGGAGTAGGGGCCCGACGAACCGGCATGGAGTAGGCGTGGACAACGCCGGTCCATGGGTTCTGGCCGGCGTACCACGGAGCCGGCTGAGGGGCCTGCTGCTGCTGGCGAGGTGCTCCTCCCTGAGCACCGCCGCCGCCCCCTGCTTGCGGCCACCCCGGCGGCCGCCGCAACGACCCCCCCCATTGGCCGCCGGCTGGGGCGGCGGGAAGGGGGCGGCTGGGGCGGGCGGGAAGGCGGGCGCCGCCGGCTGGGGCGGCGTCGGGCGGGGCGGTGGCGGGGCCGAACCCCCGCGAGTGCCGGCGACGAGGGCGGTGTGGGTCGCGCGGGTCCGGGCCACCCGCATCCGGCGCTCCTCCAGCTTGAGGTACGCGACCACCTTGGCGAAGGTGGGCTCCGGGATGAGGGTGAGGTTGGAGGCGGCGTTCCCAAAGTCCTTGTTGAGGCCGCCGGAGAGGGTGCTGATGAGGAGCTCGTCGCTGATCTTCTCGCCCAGATCACGGAGCTCATCGGCGAGCTTGTTGAGGCGCATGCAAAAATCATCGATGGACGAGTCAAGTTGCTGGCACCCGTAAAACTCACCATAGAGGAGGACCTTGCGCTGCAGCCGATTGTCGGTGAAGAGGCCGTTGAGCTTGGTCCAGACCGCATAGGCGTCGTCCTCGTCGTTCACCACGGTGTGAAAGAGGTCGCTGGAGATGGTGAGGTAGAACCAGCGGATGATGGTGGCGTCGAGGATCATCCACTCCTCGTCGTTGATCATGAGAGCCGAGTCCACGGTGCCGTCCACGTGGCCGTGCAGGAGGTACTCACGGAACACAAGCGAAAAATACCGCTTCCAAGCGGAGTAGGAGGCGGTGGTGTGATCGAGCTTGATCGGAACGCGCTCTTGGATGTTGAGGTCGCGGACGAGGGTGACGTCGGGACCGGCGAACGGGTTGGAGACGGTGGAGGAGGAGGAGCTCATGGTGGTTCGGCTCGGGTGGTGGATGGGGGCGGGTGCGGCGCGGGTGAGAGAGGGAGGTGCGCGGCGCGGGGAGGGAGGGAGGGGCGCGGCACGGGGAGGGAGGGAGGGGCGCGGCGCGGGTGGGGAGAGGCGGAAGCGGTGAGGTGCGGCGGCGGCGGCCTCGGGGGGAGGCGGCGGCGGCGGCGAGCAAGGCGGGGAGGCAGTGACCAGGGGAGGCGGCGGCGGCGGCTGGTGACGGCGGCGGGAAGAGGCGGCGGCGGCGGCGCAGAGGCGCGGCGGCGGCGGCGGCTAGGGTTAGGATCGTGCTGCGATAGATACCATGTAGAAGGACAAGATATGGGCTGTGCAATCTCGATGTATTGATCGGTGCACCAGGCACGTATATATAAATACAAAGGTGTGCCACAACCTCAACTATACAAGGAAATAGGAGGTGGGCCATACACACAAATATACACGTACACAATATACTCAACACATGATATGGGTGGCCCTTTTAATTGGCTCTGTTGCATCCGCGTCGATGGGTTGTACTACGCGCGCGGGGGATGGCCTGGCCTTCTTTGTCGCCGCGTACAGGTTCACGACAGCGTGCCGGCCGGTTCCTCGTCGGCGCGCGTTCAGCCCGTATGCCGACTTGGCGTGCGCGCTGGTCGGCGTGTACGTTTGGTTTGGCCGAGGCCACGCACGTCCGTCCGTCTGCATGCATCCATGCATGGGGTAATCATTGGCATGTGCATGCGTCGAACAGCTTGTCCAACGAGTAGGATCAGGGCGCATTCTTGTTGCGCAATCGCGCTTGTCGGCGTCTGCGAGTGACCGACTGTACTTTTTTTAACAGGCACAAGCACTGTTTTTTCTTACAGGAAAAACGATGAAAATGCAATGTACAAAGTGCCGCACGATTTTTAGGGAACACGGCAAAACACCCCCCGAGAGAAGACAAAGAAAAGACGCATACAAACGAATTCGGTATTGTCATCAAGTACTAGTACTGTTTGGGGCATTCTATGGAAGCTTCGAGTACCGGCAAAAATTAAAGTGCATGTTTGGCGAGCCTTGTATGGTGCAATTCCGTGTCGGGGTGTGCTTCCAAACCGACATATGATCACAACTTCTGACTGTCCAATTTGTGAATCAGACTGTGAAAGTGTTCGCCATTCGTTTTTCAGATGCAACAGGGTCCAAGAAATCTGGACAAAGCTTGGCTTGAATCCCACTATAAACAAGCTATGTGAAGCTGAGTCAGAAGGCTCGTCGGTCCTGGGAGATTTGTTACTGATGGCCAATGCCATCGTCCCAGCGCTCCCGGGCGTCACCAGGAAAGAGCTTGTGGCGGTGGCGGTGTGGTATATCTGGTGGGAGCGCCGGTGCTTTACCCATGGCGAGGCTTTGCGAGATCCGACTCGGTCGGCCCAAGCTATTGTCACCTTGACAAAGAACTTCATGAGATAAAGGAAGCAAGGGATGATGCGGATCAAAAGGCATGGATGGACTAGGCCACCTGAAGGGTTCGTTTGCCTGAATGTCGACGCTTCTTTCGACTCAGACAGCGGAACTGGAAGTACGGGGGCTATCATTAGGGACCCCTTGGGAGCTTTCATTGCGGCGTCGGCGTGCAGCATTCCATTTGTGGAGGACGCGGAAACAACAGAAGCAAGGGGCCTCAAGGACGGATTGATCTTGGCGAACAATGCTGGATGCAATAAGGTGGAAATCCAAGCTGACTGTACGGACGTAATTCAAACCATGCAACAGGGAGGAAATTCTTTGGGACCAGCGGCTGCTATCTATGAAGAATGTGCCTTTTTATGTCGTAATTTTATTTCTGTTAAATTCTGTCATTGCCCTAGGGAGTCCAATATGGCGGCTGATTTGTTGGCTACAAAGTCGGAGCCCTCGAAAACTATTGTGTGGCAGAACGAGGCTCCGGACTTTCTGCTTGATGTACTCTCAAACGATGTAGCCCTGTTTTCGCATGAAATATAAACCGCCATGATGGCTTTTCCCTCAAAAAAGAAAAGACGCACTCAGCCAATGCCCACAGATGACATGGCCCTAATAAATGACAAATCCCGTTGCTTTGTGGCCTCCAAGGTCAGCATGGCAACCTCTCGTTGATCATGCGGAGCGTGAAGACGCGCATGTTTCTCTTTTCAGATAGACCACAAAGGTGTAGATGATCCTACCGCTTCATCGCTGCCGAACATTCTTTTGCTCGTTTGCAAGCAAATTGTCCCATCAATCAGACCCGGCGCCCGGCTCAGGCAGGTAGATTGACTCCGTTAAGCCCTCATTTGTGCACACGTTCACCTAGTTCCTAACCGCGACCTAGAAGGGACAATTCTTGCAAAGACGGGGTCCCCTGTTTCTCGCTTGAGAAAGCATAGATGGCATCTCCGGTAGTGCGAGTGTGCGGCAAGCCCCTCATTCACTGTACTACACGACATGTTTCTTTAGTTAGGTAGAGTGACTAGTGAGGGTGGTGGTGGATACAAGGCGCGGTCTGTAGGACACGTCACACGTACGTACGTACGTACGTACTTGAGGCCGATGAACTAAAACCTCATTGCAGTGTTAACAGGCGCGCATGTCATACCCATACCCAACACATCCACGTCTTTTTTCTTGTGTTTCGGTGTTGTCATTTCTACCGCACTACAGCAAACTCTTCCGCTACTACTGGTACTGGAGTAGTAAAACAGTCAAGAATTCTACATCTACTGTAGAGAGAGAGAGAGAGAGAGAGAGAGAGAGAGATGTGCTCTGACCGCGCATGCTCAAAGCCTGCGGCACTTTTCCGCTAGCGGGTTTTACACGGGAGGTATCCCTATGGACCGACATGTATAGTACCGTCATTGCTATACAGGAGACATGAGTTTCTCTACGGTGGTGGTCTCGTGGTACTCCCTCCGTTTCTTTTTACTCCGCATATAAAATTTGGTCAAAGTGAAACTACACAAAATTTGATCAAATTTATATAAAAAAATATGAACATCTACAATATTGAAACTATATAGTATGAAAATATAGTTCGTAGTGTATCTGATAATGTTGATTTCATATTGTCAATGTTTATATTTTTTAATATAAAGTTAGTCAAACTTTACAAAGCTTGACTTTGACCAAACCTTATATGCAGACTAAAAAGAAACGGAGGGAGTATTTTCTTCTAGTTCCGGGGAGGTTGAAATAAGGACGTTGTGTGGAGGTGGGCAGTGCATCCTGTACTAGTGTAGTGCACGGCAACCAGTCCTAGGTGCATGGATGGAGCACGCTGCTTGAGCCACGGCGCCGATCGACTTGCTCTCCCGTGTGTGTGTTGTGTGTGGGGGCCCGGCCCCAACCCAGTGCATGAAAACTGACGCATGCATGTACGTTTGGTTTTGCCGAGGCCACGTACGTACGTCCGTCCCTCTACATGCATGCATGCATGGCATGTGCATGCGTCGAACAGCTTGTCCAGCGAGTAGGATCATGGCGTCGTTGATGCCGGCGTCGGGTCGAGCACGACGAGGCCACACCACCGGCACGATCACGCTTGTTGGAGTCTGCCAGTGATCGATCATACTGCATGGACAACATGTTTGTTAGTATAGGTAGAGGGAGTGAGTGTGGTGGTGGATACAAGGCGGTCCCTCCGTAGGACACATCACACGTACGTAAGTTAAGCTAAAAACTCATTGCAGAGACTTAAATCTTAATACCCGCGCCTGCTATACCCAGCACATCCACGTCTTTTTTCTTCCGTTCCGATGATGTCACTTCTACCGCACTACAGTAAACGCGTCTGCTACTACTGGAATAGTAAAACAGTCAAGAATTCTACATCTACTGTAGTAGTAACAGTGAATGGACTGGAGCAGGGCACATGTGCTGCACTACTGTTGCGTGTATACTACTGTCCTTCCTACTTTCTGAGAGAGGGAGAAAGGAAGGAGAGGGAGAGAGAGCACAACCTCAGTCACGTGAAAATCCAATTTGGATCGGTCGATTTTTGGCTAGAAGGAAGCAGGCGCAGGAGTGAAGGAAGAAGCCGCTAGAGTGAAGGAAGGAACTCGTTAGAAGGCTACCCGATCACCTATAGTTAGGGGGCGGCAATACAGTGGTGGTGCAAGTTCGCCGGAGAAAAAACCGGTCATTGCCGGGGCTAGAGGGATGGCCGGCAGCAGTGGCGGGAGGTTCAGGAGAGGGCAGGGTGTCTAGGCGGTTGCGGGAGCGCCGCCGGCCGTGGGTGGTGGTGATGGTGTCCTAGATTGGGGTGTACTCACCACGTCGGTCTATCATTCATGGGCCGGGCCAAGGGCCACCGACAACCAAAGAATGGGCACATAACCTATGGCCATCGGCATACTCAAGATGGAATCCTCCGAAGACTTGACGTATACTTCAAGGCATATTCAAATATTCGGCATGTTTATCTCTAGATGCAACAGACCATGTGTAGCCCTAGGTGCCCCGTCGGCCCCTATATAAGCCGAGGGTCTAGGTCAGTAGAGGCAAGTTAGATGCATTCATACGATCTCGAGGTAGATCATCATGTACTTTGTACCCCATCCACAATTAATGCAATACAAGCAGGACGTAGGATTTTACCTCTTCGAGAGGGCCTAAATAGTGTGTCTCAAGCCGAGACCACCTGATCAGGACCCCTATCCGAGATCTGCCGGATTAACTCCGACATATGGTGGCCCATACAGGTCCCGCTGTGTGGTCATGCAGGCTCGATGGAGGTATCGGTTAACAATCATACCCACACCGGCATAATCTCTATGTCGGAACATCAAAACCTCGGCTCAACCGAGACACAAGAACGTTCAAAACTCCTATTCATCGTGTGGACATAAATCCCGACGTTTCAAATCTGGCGATCGGATCCCCTACCGTATCTTTGGATCTGGCCGAGGTTCCTCAACCGGTCGCCGCCTGGGAGATGGTTTCGCACCTGTCACTGGATAACAGTCACACTTGGTCAGGCCTAGCCTGGAGCTCAAACCCAAAGATTCGTCATTGGAACCCGATCGACGTGGTCGCACAATCCAGCCCAAGGCCGACATCAAGCCCGCCTCGGGAAGATCTCTCCGGGAGACCGACGTTAGATCTATCCGGGATGAAATTTTCTGTCCCACCCATCCCCACGTGGCGTACTGCCCTGGTAACTTAGGGCCAACCGACGTCAGGGATTTGGCTTAAGTTACATAAAAACCAGAAGAAAGAGTCCGACAATTATGGATGAGATTCATGTTCGTAAAGAACAAAATCCCAGAATGTTGCAATGCGCTGGCTTCAGCAGCATTACGATTCAATTGCCAAGACGCGGGAATCACAGGCACTTTGGCAAGAAGACACATTAGAACGTTCCCTGAGCTACCGGACATCGTAACAAGATACTGCGTCATGGAAGACGCCTGGCTAGAGCACAAACAACAAAAGAATTCGATTCAAGACCTATTAAATTCTAGCGATGACAGGCGCCCGCGTCTCAGCCGGCGCCAAAAGCGCTCTAGAGTTGACAAGACAGTTGATCAGCCGAAACAGTCGGGAAAGGGACCCAAGTCTGGCTGGACGTGATTTTGGATGGACCATGTGCAATCCACTCTGTCTCCTTGAACACAAATCCAACCCACTGGCTTCAAGCATGTTGGGCCGTCAGACAGGTGACAAAAGGAGGAATAAACCTCCTAGATAATCTCAGAACTCAGAAAACCCAAGCAAAAGCACCAAGCTTGAAGGAGCAGTCGTCTGACGCGACGAGGTCCTAATGCTCTATGAGACTAACCCCTCACGAAACAAGCACAAGGTAGCTCTTCGGGAGATCAACTGTGTTAATCACGTGGTATCCTCGGACAGAAGATAGTCAGACATCCGAGGAGTCGCAGCCTTGGTCCTCGACCCTATAATCGACTGCTATCGATTAACCAAAGTCCTAATGGACAGAGGTAGTAGCTTAAACCTCATTTACAAGGATACATGGAAAAGATGCAGTTCGACAAGTCGAAGATTGATCCAAGTCGGACTGCCTTCAAAGAATAGTCCAAGGAAGAGAAGAACGATGCATCGGCAGGGTCATGTTAGTCGTGATATTCGGTACAGCCGAAAACTAACAAACCGAGGAGTTAACCTTCAACATCATACCTTTATGAAGTGGTTACCATGCGCTCCTCGGACGAGATGCCATCGCCAAGTTCCACATTGTCCCGCATTATGCTTATGCCAGGGCCAAACGGTGTAATCACAATCCAAAGCAACACGGCCAGATTGCTTAAAGCTGAGAACAAACGACATGACTGCGTGCGCCCGTCAACAAGGATGACGTCATCCTCAACAAAAGTCAAAAGACCTAAATCCATATCATTCAAACTAGCCGATGTAATAGTTAAACATCAAGTTCATCCCGATGACCCCATCTAAAGCGGCTGCCATCGAAACTCAGCTGGACACAGAACTCACAGAAGCACTGCGCAATTTCCTCCCGGACAATTTGGAAATTTTCTCCTGGTATCCATCAGACATGCCAGGAGTACCGAGAAACCTCGCAGAGCACAACATCAACATCGGAACCAAAAAGACACACAATGGGAGAAAAACTAGCCAAGCTGCTAGGAATCATCCGAGATATCAAACACCCATAGTGGCTGGCAAATTTGGTCATGGTGCCAAAAAAGGAGAACTCATGGGGCCTTTGCGTTGACTTTAAAGACGTCAACAAGGCCTGCCCAAAGGACCCGTCCCCGCTACCACGGATCGACTAGATCGTTGATGCCACAACCGGGCATGACTTCTCTGCTTCCTCGACACCTACTCAAGCTATCACAGATAAAGATGGAGGGATCCAACCAGGCGGCCACTGCGTTCATGACTCTCTATGGGCAAATTTTGTTTCAACAAAATGCCCTTCGGGCTAAAAAAACACTAGTGCTACTTACTAGCAAATGATATAAACATGTCTAGAGCCACAAATCAGCAAAACAATCGAAGCATACGTGGACGATGTGGTTGTGAAAACAAGACAATCTAGTGATCTTGGGGAAACATTAAAAAATCTCCGAGCATACAACATAGGTTAAATCAGAAAAAATGCGTGTTCGACGTGCCATCCGACAAACTGCTCGGCTTCATCGTATCCCATAGAGGAATAGACGCAAATCCTGACAAGATCAAAGCACTGGCACGATTAGAGGTGTCAGTGACGACGAGATCTATTTCCCGGCATTGACGACGGCGCCTAGCCCTGGCCAGCAGCGGCGGAGAGGGGAAAGAAGATCTACGGTCACGATTGCCCACGAGCACGCGGCGAACCGGCGCAAACTTCAGCCGGTCGCACGGCCAGCATCATTTACCTGTCCTGATTTTCCCTCTAACACAAGAATTATCTTCTTATGTCACGCACGTAAACAAATGGTCGTCCATCGAGAAAGCCCAATCTCTCTCTCTCTCATCGTCGATCTCTCTCGCCCACTCTCATTGGCAATGGAGAGCAGTAGTGGGAGAGTACCGTGGGGGGAGGAGGATCATATGTCATAAACTGGCAGCAAAGCAGCAGCAGCAGCAGCAGCTAAGAATCTTTCCTTTTGATCAGCCATGATCACATGCATGGGCATGGCAGAGTACTAGAGTGACTCCTCCTAGCTCTCCCTCTCATCTTTATACCTCTCTCCCCGGTTTCCCGTTGCAGCTCTCTCTCTCTCTCTCTCTCTCTCTCTCTCTTGCCAAGCTCTCTCCTTGGTTTCCCGTTGCAGCTCTCTCTCCCTCTCTAGCCAAAGGTGGT
Organism: Aegilops umbellulata; assembly: GCA_032464435.1. NCBI lineage: Eukaryota > Viridiplantae > Streptophyta > Magnoliopsida > Poales > Poaceae > Aegilops > Aegilops umbellulata. The sequence goes on along the minus strand of CP136056.1, from coordinate 533,191,951 downwards.
AGCAGGCTTTCTCAGTCCCTCCCCACTGTCCATTGCTCTCTCTCTCTCTCTCTCTCTCTCCACTGTGTGCTTGACTGCTTGGTAGCAGGCTTTCCCCACCCCTCCTCCACACACACACCGACGCGGCCACTCCATCTCAATCCCGGTCAACCCCACTCCCAATGTCCCACCTCGTCGCCTCCGCCTTCCTCTCATCCCATTCATCCGCCAAGAAAGAGGAACCCCTTGTCTCTGCTGTGCTGTGCTGACCGAGATGCTGGGTCGGAATCGGAGGGGTAGGGGGAGGGGGAGGGGAAGGGGAAGAGCCGGGACGGAAGCGGATCCGCCGGGCGTCGGCGTGGAGGAGGTGACCACGCAGCTCGTGTTCGAGCAAAACAGGCCCATTTGCGCGCCTCTGCAGCAACAACTTAGTGTGAGTACTTGTTTCGCCTTGTCTCACAATCTCCAGTCCACCACCGCCGGATTCGGCCTCGGCCGGTGCAAAACTTGGCGCCCTAGGACTAGGACGCTGCTAAGCTCGGCGGTCCTCTCACCTTTTTCTTGTCTTCTTGGGAAAGTTTGTTTGCTTGTTTGTTCAAGAACCATGAGCAGGAGGAAGCTGCCCTAGTGCCTGTGACTCACCCTGTCTGTCATCGCCCCGTGCGTTCATGGCTTAGGCTAAACAATTTACTGGTTTGGGCGTGCGTGATTTGCGGCCAGCTCAATAATGGCAGCTTTAGTCTGAATGTTGCTCTGCACTTGCGCTGGTTCAGTTTTGACATTAGGATCTTCAGTCTGAAATGAATATTGTCCCGCGGTTGCGCTGGTTCAGCTTCGACAGTTTGCTTCAGCTTATGCTGTTCTGCTTCTGCACGTTTGGCCATGGCATGAGCAGCTAGATCACGCTGCATTCGGGCGTGACACAAACAACCTGTCCGCATCAATTTCTTGGAATAATGTTTATTTTTTTCTGCTAGCTTACATTTACCTCACAAGGTTGCTCCTTTCAAACACCTAGTGCTACTAAGTACCAGTTGCTTGATGAGTGTATGCCACGGGCCACAGGCACTTAGTGATATATGTAATCACACATCGGTTTCAAAATTTTCATAGACGGGTAATGGAGTTTTCCTGGCCATATATATGTTTCCTTTAGCAGTTCCATTTAGTAAGAGTAGTGAGGTATCAGTTCTACTTTGTTGCTAATCATCTTTACATCATTATTTGGACCATGAAAATTTTCTATTCTTGTATCATTATTGTTTCTCTCCTGGCAGTATATATTAGCAGCCAACTAATATGGTAATAAATATATAATGCTGAACTTGTTTCTTGCATTTTAGGATGTCCCCGTACTCAAATTTAACCTGGGAGCAGAGATTTTGGAAGTTGAATACCATAGGGTCATCACAGAGATTAACAAGAGAGCTAGCAAAATAGCCCCTGGGCTGTACATGAACAAACCAATAACACCCATCCAAAATCCACAAAACTGTCCAAAGCCCTATAACTATGATGATCGAACCAAGTGGGGACATAGCTACTATACCGTTGAGATGAGGTTCCACCGCAAATGTCCGCATCCATATCGTGGACTGAGGATTCAGATCATCTCTAGGGACTATGATGGTTATATGCTGGGGTAACGGAGGCGTATGAATGGACACTGGACCAACTGGTACTACTGCAGCAAGAAAGAGTTCCCAATCCCTTTCTTTATTCAAGAAGGCGCGATAAAACTACCATTCCGAGAAGACTATGTCATGAAGTAAGTAAATTTTTCAACATTGTCCTTATCTCATCAGTTCAATTGTGCGTGCTTATGTGCTTATCAAACCATTGCTCTCACTTTAAACATCACGTAGGCCTCTTATTGGTGGAGCTGCAACATTTATGAATATCTTTAAACAATTTGCACGATACCCGGAAATGGGAAACTCACAAGAGCTATTAGAGACGTTTCTCTCCGCTGTGGTGGTTCTATCAGAGGCAAGGCGCATCATTTGGGTATTTAGGGAAGTGAAGAATCGGATCCGACGAAATGAAGCACCGTCAGATCTTGACTGTAAGGTCCCTGGAAAGGAACTCCCCACTGGATTGGCTTGGACCTCAATTGGAGACTGGACCATGGACAGTAAACAGGTTTTAGGTTCTGCGTTCAAGGGAGAATATACACCAAGTACCGGTCAAAAATTCGCGGAAACTGTGGTACCTGTCAAGACGTTTGGGCAACTTATCTCAGAAGATGAAGAATCTGGACACCTAAGCCTACTGATGCGCGTGGAGAATATAGCAGCTCCAGAGGGTGGGTGGGTGCTCACAAGGTTGAAGATGAAGGTGAATAATCCTGGACTTCGAGTCGTTGACCCAGGATTCCCTGACGATCCAGAATTATCTGATGATGAGTGATCAGGTTTGCACTTCAAGTACCCACATGTTAATCAAATCAAAGGGAAACTAATTCTGCTTGCATCTTACTTACTAGTACAACCTAATTCTGTGCATGCGAACCTCAGGTTCTCACACATTATCGGTTTCTTTAATTTGCCCAGTTAGCTTGCTGCTGCCGCATGCCCAAGGAGGAGGAACGGAGAAGAAAGAAGATGGCCAAGAATTGCGGGATGGGTTTCAGCCTGATCGTATCGCCGCGTGTCAATTGTCATGTCACAAGTTTAATTTCGTCTTAGTTAGTGTTGAACCCTAAAGTTGCAAGTTTCACTATTATCCTCTTGGAAAGAATTATGTTGTTTTCTACCTTGTGTGTACTCGAGAACGTATCGCTATGTGATGCACCTGGTTATTTCTGTATTGTATTGCATTGCTCTGCTTTTGCTTTTGTTTAATAGTGAAGCCAACAAGATGGATGGTTTCGATAATGTGTTCCTGTTTATGTGTTGTGTTGTGTATGTCCCTCTGAAAAGAATTCAGCCTTACCATGGGATTGGCACAGGCTTCCATCCTACTTATTTTCGGTCTGCTAGCCGAACTAGCATGGTACTGTGATAGCAACTGATTGATCATTATCTGGAGCGTGTTATGGGAAGCCCTGTGAAGTTTCTTCAGAACATGTTTTCCTGCTTTTAATGTTTGCATTCTCTTTTTCCCTGCAATCTTGCTACGCCAACGATGGTGCTCATGCAAGAAAAACTAGGATGAAGCTCTGCTTTGGGCGATCATGAGTGCCAAGCACGAGTAATGTAATGCCACTTTTTACCCACCTTGTGGGGTTATGTCTAAAACTCTCTTGATCAATGAAAATCGCAAATCTTTTGTCTTATTTAAAAAAAGTCTAAAATTCCCTAAGTCTACTACATCAGCTTGCCATGCATGGTTAGCACGAACGCTGAATATGGCAGTAAAGGTACTACACGGAAGATCTAAACTGGCCTCATATTTTCACAAAAAAAGATAAGTGATTCTGATGACTTTGAATCCAAATTACAAGTTTAAGGACAAGTTTGTTTTGGCCTCAAAATACAATGTGTGCTGATTAACAACGCCTTGTCTCTCAGAGAGAACATTCCAGTTATAGATAAAATCTCTGTGAGCTTCTAAAAAAGACTAACCAAATTACAAGTGTAAGGAGAAATTTATTTTGGCCTCAAAATACAATGTGTGCTGATTAACAATGGCTTGTCTCTCTCAGAGAGAACATTCCAGTTATAGATAAAATCTCCGTGAGCTTCTAAAAAAGAATAAAATCAGAAGAAGACATGGTTCACGTTACTTAGCAGAATTAGAAAGAGAATCCGAGAATACTTAAAGTGGTATAAAACTTTGCCCATACAAAAGCATCGACTACTAGTTACTAGTTACTACACAAACCACACACCAGTCCACACTAATTGACAAGCCACCAGTCTAGCAACGAAGGCAAACATAAATTTAACTAGTCACGAGGATAAGATCAAATGCTGAAAAGAGACCAGGCTACTGTAACTTCCATCCAGCAGTCAAGCGCCTCCACAGGCATGTAATGAGTGGCTTTTCCGGCATCTTCAGCTGCAATCCAAATACCAGCTATCGCTCGGCCTTTTTCCCCACCAGCACCACGTTGTAAGATAGACAGCCACAGCTTCCCATCCTTTTCAACACAAATAACACGTCTTGATAACTTTACAAAGCCATCAACATCAACAGGCAATTTATCACAATTAAGTTCAAGCAGTGAGATTTGGATGTCTCTTTTCTTGGAAGTACTAGCAGTTAGTACACCTCGAAAACCATGTGGCCATCGCCCTTTAAAAACTCGAACAAAAATTGTGGCCTCCACAGAACTAAAAGCAGTGTAGTATTGCATCTCCACTGTGCAAAGCTTGCTAGTGTACTCAATAGGAAGGAAGCAACCCAACCTGTATGAGTCCACAAATTTGTTTAAATCTTTATCTTCAGATTCAGTAGTACCCTTCACTTTGAGCTTAACCTCCAAATGTGAGTTATCATGCAACATGACAACACCGCGGCTAGGACCTGTCAGTGTTAGGTACGAATCCTGCATGCATCAATAACAAATTAAGTAAACAATGTATGTAATATATTTATCTTTCATCAATAATTAAGACTCACAGTGGAATATATTCAATAAATCCAATGTTGGTAAAAAATGAGAATGTACTCATTGAAACATAATTCATCTATCAACTAATTACAAGTAAAAAAAAGTTATTTTCATCAATAATAGGACTGTAGAGAAATATATTCAATTCATCTAACATTGATAATAATAATAATACGATAACTGTATACTCAAACAGGGGAAAGCAAGTCTAATTTGAAGACCTGCAAATGTGTTGCAAGCAGAGGCATTACATATCTCATAGCAAAAACTGGACATATGCATCATGTTAAAATTACCCTTCAAGATTGTACAGGTTTATTTAGCATGTTGTTATCTTCGAAACCATTAAGCAAAAGCTACTGGCAGATTTACATCTATGTAAACTCGAGTTGCGATCAGTACTGCAACAACTTTGTTCAGAAACACTTTGTTTGTAGGCATGAATTGTAAAGCTTATGACTTGATTCTAGATACACATACACTACACTAGTACGACCAAGTTTGATAATTAATGAATGTCTGGTGAAGCACAAAAGAGAGTGAATTTTGCTGCCATTGCTACTTGTCCGTTGTAATCCATGTCCTAGAGTGGGAAAATACCTGCTCATTGATACTTTGGCAGTCGTCCCTTTCACGGCTGAAAACCACATTTCGCATGCGATCCACCCCATCGCGCACGGCGACGACACCGTAGACATCGAGGGGCCACTGCAAGCCACCGGTAAGGTCCTTGACTTGGACGGAGACGATCTGCAGTGTGTCCTCCGGCATTACCATGTACGGGAAACCAGGGCGCCTGAAGTTGGCGTCCGTGAAGCGCATGCAGGGGATTTGCGCTGCAGCCATCAATCAGGGGAGTATATTACAAGAGCAATCAAGGATCCTGGCAAGAAGGAAACATAAAGAGATTGGCAGGACTGGCCGCTTACTGACGGCATCGAAGGGGATCTTGCCGTGCGACCAAACATCGATCCACCTCTCGCGGAACCTCTCCCACGATTCGCTGCAGAACTTCTCCCAGCTCTCCTCGCGCTCGCGAAGCTCCTCGGGCGTCGGAGGGTTTGCCAGTCCTCTCTCGAACTCCTCCCACCACTTCCAGGACCTTTCTTCTTCTTCCGCCGCCGCCGCCGCCCTAGCAGCTTCCGCAGCCTCTGCCTCTGCCTTGGCAGCTTTTCCACTCGCTTTCCTAGGCCTCTTCTTGCGCTCCATCTCAATGCCCACCTCCATCACCTCCATCTCCGCTTCCGAAGAACCGATCTAATCTCGCCACCGCCGTCGGCAATTTGATATTTTTGGTATCGCAGAATGGTAATAACCCTAGATCGGATTGGGGTCGCGTTGCGTTGTATAAATAAAATAGTTAAATACCCACATGGGCTGCGCTACTTTTATGGGCCTGCCAAAGAACCGACCCACAACTAGCTCATTCGTAAATAAAATGAAAAGCGAACAGTTCAAATTAGTATGTTTTCATTTCATCAGTTAAAAATACTCCTGATCAGCCCTTGAACTAGGGTTTCCTTCGTGCCGCCGTCGCCGCCGCCATCTAAGAAATTTAAGTCCCCTCACCTTCAGCTGCCATCTTGGCGCTGAGAGGTGGGGGGACCTCGGATTGCATGACCCTATGTTCTTCGTCAACATTCAGTGATCATCATAGTTGTGTGAGAATAAGTTTTCTTTCGTTCCTTGGTGGTGCCATGAGGTTAGAGAGTTTTCTGTCCTCGTAGATCCGATTGTTCGAATCTGATGATTTTATGTTGTTGTGTCAAGCTTTTCTTGTTGGTTTGATTCTTTATGGAGGTGAAATCTTTCATCGGCACCATGATGAAGATATAGTGATTCAACGACCTACACTTCTAGGGGATCGTCCCGGACCCAAATACATTCATTGATAAAGGCTTCCCATCTTTCTAGATGGGCGACTCAAGGTGCTTTCAAAAGCCTTTTTTAGTAATGTTCGTGTGGGTGAAAGAGTGACAATATCGTTGCTCCAGTCTAATCACAGACTCTTTACCGAAGTTTTTGGAGTATTTCTTTGAGAAGAGATTGATACCGCGAAGAAGGTCTTTACAAGAGATTTCATTTTAATTTTTAATCATAGAAGTTACTTTGTATTTTCTTAGATCTTAGGTCCAAATCATTGTACCTGTGATTGTTATGACTATCAATAAAGTTACAGGTGTTTCTCAGAAAAAAAAAATACTCCTTCTGTTTTAATTTACTATGCATAATTTGTTATAAGTTTAAATTTATAAAGTTTCACAATGTTCATAATATATAAATGACCATTTATAATAAAAATATATATTATGTGAAAAATATATTCAATAATGAATCTATGATATTGATTTGATATTGTAGCTGTTAACTTTTTTATATTTTTTTCAAATTATAAAAATTTTAACTTAAGATAAAGTTAATATGTAGAGTAAATAAAAATGGATGGAGTACATTCAACTAAACGAAAATGTCAAAACATTCTTTTTTTAGCAAAATAAAGGCGTATAAAAATGTTGATGCAACTAAAAAAATCTTGCATTTTTTAAATGTTCATGTAACTAAAATATTTTTTGAAAAATTTAACAAATTCCATGTGTTTAATAAAATATTCATCTGATTTTAAAAGTGCTCATACCTTTTCCAAAAATGTTAATGCAATTTTAAAAAGATTTTAACTCTTAGAACCTATTCCTGCCTCAGTCCAAAGTCTAAAAACCCTTTGTTATAAAAAATAAAAGCAAAACTTAATACTAAAGTTTTAAGTGATGGGTTGCCTGACAGTTTAGTGTTGGTTCTTAGGTTGCTAAGCTCGGCCCCCTTTTACCTGATTATTTACGCATGCGAACTTTAGGAAGTTCACCCTTCTGAACACTTACTGAATGGTCTTCTTGGAAGGTGGCATGTACCTTTCGTTACATTTTGGTCTCTTGGGAAAATATTTGTCAATCTTGTCATTGTAAACATTGAAAGTAGTTTTTCCTTACGGGTAATCAATTGATTTTTCCTTCCAAGGTGGAATGTACCTTTTGCTGCATTTGCATTTCTTGGGAATTCAGGACCAATTAACCTTGTGTTGTTAGTTTTGGATGGTGCACACGTCCTAGATACGCTAAGTGTGCATGAGAGCCTTCAAAGGTGTGAAATGAAGCAAGAAGTTTATACCGACCCAAAGATCGCCTGCTTCGTCAAGTGAGGCTAGACCTTTGTGGTCCTTCGTGGTCGTAAGCTAATGTCAATTTTTTTGGTTGCTTCTTCATGGACCCTACGTGGGTATTGTCCTAGAATCTCTTTGATTTGAAGCCTTCATCGACGTCGAGTAGAATAGCGTGAATTATTTGAAACATAAGGAAAGATATCGTCAAGCCTCTCTGTGTTTGTGTTCTCCTAACCCTTTCTCCTTACTTGTGCAAGTTGTTTATTTCTGATGCTTTAATCTTTGTAGACTTGTATGTGTCGGGTGTATTAGGAAAACACTAGCTAAGCTTAAAATTGCAAAGAACTTTAAGATTGTGAAAAAGGTCCTCTTGGTTGTGCTAATAATAGATACGTAGGCACAACTTATTGTTACTATTCTAGACTAACATACTAATTTAGTGTCAAAGTGTCAATTGTTGTTTCCTACTAATTTTTATTTACACGAAAGGGTATTTTATGGAGATATAAAAGGTGGAAAAATATGATTGAAGTTTTAATCGAAGGAGCAAGATGGGACAAACCAGCACATGAGGGGAGCTACACAAGGCCCATGGCTTGAGCTTGGGGGGCGTGAACAGGAGTGTGGTGCCCACATGCACCCCCTGCCACCTATTCACCCCGATGGCTTTATCTAACCACAAAACCCTACGTCGTGTTTATTTTTTCAACGCCACTTCGAGGTAATTCAAGGAGATCAAATCTAGAATCCTTTTACTGTACTTTACTGGAGGGGGCAGTCGTCACCGACGACTTCTTAATTTACTTTGCAACCAATGGATATAAAGATATAATTCGTATGTGTAATCATGACATATATGGCTAAATTGAATCAATACGCAATAGTAATTTGTTTACTATGCCTACGCTACTTGCAGAGATGTCACTAGGGAATTTAATGATCCCGGCCTACTTTTCCCCGTAAATGCAAAACTTCCATTTACGTTTTCTTCCACTTTAATATTCTACAATTTATTGTTTTCCACTAATACTCAATACATTAACCATTATGTAGCTTGCACAATTAGTGGGATTGGAAACCATAGAGAACTTGGGTGCACAAGTTAAGTTTCTTAGTTGAGTGCCTGGTGACCACTCTTTGTGGATTGGTTACCTTGGTTCCTTAATTGTGGGGAAAGTTGCTATAAAACCTTGTGCTTCAGGGTCCTACATTATCATTTTGTTACCATAGCCAGTGAACATAGGTAATCTTCACCCCCTCTAGACATACTAAATGATCCCACTATAGCGTCCGTTCCTTCTTATAACGGTGCACCATCATTACCAGCATCAATAGGATTTGAAGTGCTGCTTGATGAGCGCGTCGACGCAATAGCAGAGGAATCGATGACTGTGCGCGAGGATCTCTCCGTGAAGGGTTTGGCGGCGGTGCTATGAGAGGCCATTGCGCGTGAATGTGAAGGAAGTGAGTAATTCAACTCAATGAATTTCGGCCATGATGCAAAAGGAGCGAAGCGACACTCTGGAAAGAGGGTGATGGGAATATCAAGCCTAGCCTTCATGTGTCCTAGGAAACTTGAGTGACAAGTGATGAAGGCACGTCGTGAATCAGGGCGACGAGAAGCGCACCATAAAAATTTGTATCAGGGCACTACCAGTACTCTACGTTGGAACATATCTTAGTGTTGATATCTAGGCAAAAATATGATGTGACACCCTATTTGGCGAGGAACGAGAGAGGCACCATATCTTAATCTAGATATAGCTCTGAGCATCAAATCCAAGACTACTTATAATCTTTCTCTCACAGAACACATTAAAATGAAAGCTCCTTTAGATATAATAATTAGTACTCCCTCCGTACCGGTGCATTAGGCACATTACGAGACTGGATAATCCCAAAATGCTTAGGCTCGTCATAGCGAGGAGTAACTTAAACTAGTAACATGCATATGTTACTAGTCTATATTACTACATCTATTATGGGTAGTAACATATGTGTAGTGTCATGCATCACCTTATTTATTACTCTATAGACCCATTTTGCATTGGTAGCCTCTGTGTGATGCTAACATATTATGTTACTTTATTTGTCTCTCTCCTCTTTAATTACTTGCCACATCACATTTTTTGCTTATGCAGCATGCATGTTCCTACCGATGTTACTCCCACTATGACTAGCTTAGGCGCAAAGCATTAACTCCCCACATCGTTCCTTGTTCTTGCCACGAAAAAAGAAATCTGCCAATAGAGAACGTGGGGCGTTTATGCCTGTTCTCTACATGCAATAGTATTAATTAGCAAATAAATATCAAATTCTCTTGTTTTCCTCTGCCTTAGTCACGGTGCACAACATAAGATGCCTAATGCACCGGTACGGTGGGAGTAAGATAATATGACATTACTTAAAATATAATGCATTGGGAGTGCCCTCACATCACCATTTGCAACTCATGCGGGCTCCCTGCTTACAGGGAATGCCACGTGGCAGCGGATAGCAAACAAATGTACTCACATTCAGGCCCTTGCAGCCTGCCCAATTTACAGAGTGGCGAGGACGTGTGTCCTTTGCTCTCGTCTTTTCTTCCACATCAAGAGTGTCAATGAAATCCGGGAGGAAAACTCCTGCCTCTTATGCTTCAGCAAGGTAGCAAAGTTCCTCCATGAAGGAGGAAGCTTAGTGATGATACCTCCGGCAACAAACTTGTCCGGTAGCATACAACTGAAGTGTTCAAATTCTCTAGCAAATGACTGTATCTCGTGAGCTTGCTCAACCACGGAGCGCTCTTCAATCATCCTGTAATCATAGAATTGCTCCATGATGTACAGCTCAGTGCCAGCATTCGAGACCCCAAACTTGGCCTCGAGTGCATCCCATATATCTTTTCCATTATCAATTGATGCATAAGCATCGGCTTGGCTCATTCCCGCAACCTGCGGCGCGGCGCGTCGTGGCGAGGCGAGGCGTGGCGAGGTGGGCGGCGGCGGAGGAGCGCGCGTGGATGTCCCTCTTGTTCTCATACTCATACAAGTGGGGAAAGAACCTCCCAGAAGGTCCAACTCCCACTCAACTAGCAATGTGAGACTAAACTTTAGTAGTATCCATTGCCTTGCACAAATAGGCTGAGTGGGCCTCTAGGATTTACTAGTAGATTGCCCGTGCGTTGCCGCGGGCATTTGACAGAATCCATCTCCATCTCTATCATATCCTACAAAATAAAAAATATATAGACATGTGCCTTTTGAGTATTATATCACGTGCATCATATAAACCAAGAAGAACAATTATTTACATGCACCTCTTCTGGTTGTGTAAAGCTCGTTGAGTTTTCAGCCCGGTCCATCATTGCTACATCAATGTCTATGCTAGTCGACATTTTCGAAGCAGCATCCAAATCCATCAGTTTTTACCTACGAAGGTGGAAAAATATAAACAAATATTAGACTTTATTTAAAAAATGATGGTATTTAATATATATATTCACCGGTGAGCTGCTAGAAATGAGCGGTGTCCGTTTTTAACCGAATGAGATGCAGGGTGCTTCATAATAGAGCGAATGCCATGCCAATTTTAATAAATTGTAGGCTCATTTTAAGTCACTTGTTGATGATTATTCTCAGAATCTCTACTATTTACGTATGTGGTATTTTTCATTATAAAAAGTGTGTTCGGTTTCTCTAGGAGCAAACATCCGATTTTCCCTTTATATAAAAAGTAGTCATTTATCCGCAATTTCTTGAATCCTTTTAAGTTATTTATATATACATAGAGAAATCGTCCGACACATTTCAACAACCGCAAGCAGTCCAACATAAAAACCAAATCGTTTGCATGGCAAGTTTAAGACACCTCATTTTTTTTCCCTTTTAAGAAGATGATGTTGGAACGATTAAAGTATATTCAGTTTCTTCTCTTAAAAATGTGTTTATTTGTGTGATATTCTAAACTAAATTTATAAGTATGAAAAACCTTTAGTTGTATATTCCATGTATAAGATATACTGTACATTCTTGTGGTCTCCTGATTATTTACTTAAAAAAAATCATGTTTTTCTGAGCAAATGCAACGCAGCCTGCTCCTCCTCTTAAAAAGAAATTACCTAAATAAAAAAAATGAAAGAAGTCAAGACGGCTCTCACTCGCTCACTGCACGGCACACTCACATCTCTCTCCGCCGCACTCACTCACATCTCATTCTCCACCGCACATGTCGCCGCAGCCATCTCTCCCGGCCATGGCGCTGCGGCGACGCTGCAGCTATAGATCACCGCCATGGCTTGGATCTGCTGCCTCCCCTCCACGGTCCATACCGCCTCCCGCCTCCTCCACTTCCCGCCGCACCCCATCCCCTCCACCGCGATATCTCCGGTGAGCAGCGGGACTGCATATCTGGCCCAGTGAGCAGCCGGATCCGGCCGCCGGCCGGGAGGTGCAGAAGGCCTCGCCGTTATTTTTTGCGCCGGCGATTTAGCTGGAGGGAGGGTCTTCTCCGGTGAGCAGCCGGATCACACATCTACCACGGTGAGCAGCAGGATTCGGCCGCTAGTCACGCCGGCCACGTAGCTGTTGGGACGGTCCAACAACGTCTCCAGGCAGTCCACCTTCGGCAAGAGCAGAGCCGGGCTGCTGAAGAAGGCGCAGTAGCTCGCCATGCGAGGCGGACCTTGGAGTCCTCATCTTCGACAGCGCCGGCAAGCAGATGGACTACTGCAGCCCCTCCACCATGTCCAATAGTTCTCTTTCGTCGATCTTCTCCACCCTATCTCATGGCACGTGCGGACATCTCGATTCATCCCGGTTGCAAACTTATTTTGGATATTCTGTAATGCCCTGTCTAGCTAGGTGCACCTCTGCGGCTCTGACGTGTATACTTTTTGATTGTTCTGTTTTTAGTACAAGAGTACATGTGTGTGGTAAACTGATAGATTCGTTCCGGAAGATGAACTTATTAGAGTCACTTGAAATCCTTACAATCATCTAATGTCAAACGATCTGGGGCAGACACAATTGATTTGTGTGAAATAGAAGATGAGAGAACGAACTTTAATTAGCTAGAGTATGGGGATGCTCTGATTGTGTCTCGTCAGGTAATGCTCATAATTTAGCTCCATGAGGCCAAGGAGAAAAGGCTTGTGCCTCGCAAGGTACAACTTGTGTCTACATGCTCAACAAAATATCGCCTTCCAGACTTGCAGTATAATTCAGAAGGATGGTCAAAGGTTATTTTACGTTGTATGATTATTAGTCAGATAAGAAGTTAAGCTAAAAAAATGTCTCGTGCAGTCAGGAAATGTAAATTTTTAATAAGCTTATATGCTTGTACTCATCTTCCACCACTATATGATGAGCCACAATAACTAACCATCCTCAATCACCTCTTGCAATTCTCAGAACTTCCCATCCTTGATGCACTAAACTGACTTTCAACACGACATGTTCTTTCCCTCATCACCCTACTCAGATGAAATGGGGATTGAAAAGAAAGAAATATAAGTACATCAAGCATTCAGATGAGGCTATTGACAACCCATAAATCCTGAGTATACATGAACAACCAAATGCCATTTACAATTATACTGAAGGTGGGTAAATAGAAGGGTTACTGGTGGTACTAATAATTATGTTGTTATTAGCAAATCCTTTTGGAGACCGAGGGACAAGGGCGACAACCGCCTTCCCATAGAGTGCCTACTGATTCTGCCAGCGCTACTTCCATCGTGAGCCCACCAGTACCGCTCGTGTGTTGCCACGTACAGAGAAACTATGAATTGAGATTTGCATTCAAAGCATGAAAATGTTAATGTTCCTCTACTCTCCCCTCCCTCGTGTGAGCATACCCAATTAATGGTTGCCTCGCTACAATCAACGTAGCTCTGATGTGCAATGTTTTCTCCTCCAACTCTAACAAATTCGTCATAGCTCACAACTGGATGGGCCTTGTGGTTGAAGGAAAATATCCAAACCTAAGCAGAAGCAACAAAATGAGGACAACTTATAAAAAACAAAAAAGCGAGTCATATATGCATGTACTGTAGCTCGATGAATATTTGTCCTCAATCCCCTCTCTCCTTCATTCCCCCCTCGCCGGCGATGTGCTGGCTATTTGAAAATATAAATACTCACCACTAAACATATATCAAGAGGCTTCGTCTCCGACTTCGCTCCGCCTTTGACAACAACAACAAGCATTAGATAGACCTTCATCTCAATTTCAACTATGCACAAAAATAACAATATAATTAGAAGAGAGGCATCTGCAAGAAGGTGTTTCGTGAGACCATGAGGCCACTACACTGTTGTACGGGTTTTTAGAAAGGTTCGGATACATGTTTTGTTGTTTGTTTTACCTGAATGCCAATGAAAGAACATATTTCATAAAACAAATTTGATTCGAGGAAATGCACTGCAAGATGTTACAATTCCAAACCGAGCTAGGTACGGCCAAAGCTTCATGCCTAAGAGAAAAACAATACAGCAACGAAATGCTCGCAAACTAAGCTAGCTACAGCCCAGGATTAATACATGTAAGAAAATAAAATAGTGTGAAATCAGGAATGAAAGATCAAGAAACTCACATGGGGGTAATTCATCATTCTCAAGAAAAGAACAGTTTATGTACGACTCTATGAGATAGTTGATGACTTATGTCTCCAGAATGAAATAGCTTTCCTGCACATCTTGCTAACAGAAAGTTCACCAAAACTGAAGGAAGAAACAATAAGCATATTTTTTAATGCGAAACCTAGTGCATCTAAATATGACACGTAGTAACGGGAGTGGACATATTAAATTGAAAAATATTTTCATCTAAAAAAAGAGATCGATCTCTGATTTGTTGAGTAATTAACAAACCCAGTGTTCTCTTTCGTCGACGGTCTGCACGCTCCCCACCCATGTTCTCCCTTGGGCCACGTCCGTCCGCTCCCAGCTTAATCCCCAGAACTTTGCTGCGTCGTGATCGCCCATGCGTGCACTGCCAGCTGGCTGCCCGCCCCAATTCCCTTGGATCCGTCCGCTCAATGCCAGGAGATTTGCACATGGATGCATCCGCCGTCAACACCAACTGCCCATCATAGAAGAATGGATTAGTACGTCGACCGGGATAATAAATATGAAACTCACACAAATGGAATTTACAGTTATCAACAAACACTAATCAGAATACCTTCTAAATCTCACGTAGTGGACGGTTGCTCTGAACATCATTGTGTTACAGAAACAATGTACCTTTCTCAGCCTACTACCAGGTGCGGAATCCATAGACCACCATGATCCTCAACACATCAAAGCTGTTGTACATCATTAGATTAGTCTGTCCTCCCTATGATAAATTGTGTAACACTGTGAAATATAACAAATATTGTTATCCCGTTGTGAACAGAGAAAAGAAAGAACAAATTATCTTCATACACATATTTATGAAAAATATTAAGTCAACAAGAACATGTACTTGCCAACTTCATTGTAAACCAACTCAAGTTTGCAGCAAGGTTATTTATTAATTTATGTGAAATGTTTTTGCCATTTAGAAAAGCTTAGAACCAAATGGAAAATTACGAAGAAGCCCAAATATTTTTATTCCTTTTTGGTTTCCCTTACGTGCTGCGGGCAGAGTATGATGCTTGTCTAAAATACCTAAAGGCACAAGAAAAGCTACATCTTAATACTCAACTAATATTGCTCACTCAGATTGTTCTCCTCAACTTCTAGCAATTTTTCTGTTCGTGTTCGCTACACTATCCCCCACTCAAAAAACTTACACATCAGTGCAAAGGCATAACATAGGGAGGACAGAAAAATGATCGGTACAACTCCCAGCAACATCTCTCCCAAATTCATCTCCATCCTGCCAAATACGAGTGCAAAATCTACTTCTCCCTAGCCTCTGGACCATGACAGATGTAAAGAGAAGAGTTGCCTGTCGTCGCCTCCGCTTCCCCTATGCACCACAAAACATGCAGAGCACTTAGAAATGGGCCAATAGCTCCTATGCGACGTTTTTGAGGTGAATTGGCAAGAGTGCGACGTTGTTGGAATGAATGGCTGTGGTGCGACAATTTTGAGCAGGCAAATAGCCCACGCACGACATGGCTGTTAAATGTGGTTAAATTGGTCGTCAACCAAGCCCGCCCGTTTATGTTAGGACATGTGGGTCCAACTTAATTGTTCCTCAAAACAGCTGACCGTGCCCTGCCGCCCGATCGTGCCGGGCCCGCCACTCTGCCCCCCTTCTTCTCCGGTGGCGGCGGATCTTGTGTTCTCGGTGGTGGCGGCGGAGCCCTCGTTCTCAATGGCGGCGGAGCCTTCGTCCTCAGAAAATGGTGAGTGAATTCAAACCCTAGTCGCCCTCCCGTTCCTCTCTCCGGCCCATAGATCTCAGCTCATTTCCTCTGTTTTCGCTTGCGGAATCGATAGGTTGTGAGGGGAGCCCGTGGGCATACTGAGATGGAGCCGCCAGATTCGACTTCGAATAGGTAATGCGCCTCTCTCCGATCCAATTTTGCATTGCAATTAGGGGGTGGCCTCGTCTGCTTTTTCTCACGGGCTCACACTGTCCGCCACTGACAGAGGGGATGCTGCCGCTCGGACCTTCGAATTGACAGTCAATTTCTTTCCATCAAAGGCAAAATTAGTTGATGGTAGCATACAGATCATTGAGAAAGACACTATTGTTAAATGGGAGGTTGAGTTTACAGAGATTGATCCACAAGTTCTACAGAACATGGGAGAGACGGCAGTGAAGAAATGGGTGGACAAAATTGGCGAGAATATTGTTTGGGGTCCAGAGCAAGAAGTATCACTGTTGCGGTTTGATGATTGGAAAGGAGAGTATGTGAGAATAGAAGATGGTGAACAGATTGTTGAAGAAATCGATCGGCAAAACGGCTGGACAAGCAAACGGGCTAATTTTTTTGCTGAGCTCGTTGATCTGAACATTTTTTCGAAGGTTGGATATGTGCCATCACAATTGGCTGCGCAGATGGTAGATGATGATTGGGCTACACAGAGGCCATTGATTCCCATGTGTACTGAACTTACAGTAATACCCGAGGGACAGTCGACTGGAACTCAAACTGAAACTGAAACTGCAGCAACTATTGATTGGAATGTAGTTGAATTAGATGAGCCTACTGATTTGGTCATTGCACCAATGCCTGACATTGAGATGGCCAAACTTTTTGGCATTCCAGTCGATGACAGAGATAAGCAGGAGAGGGGTGAATCTAGTTTGCCTGCTAATGCTAATGAAGAAGTAGATGGACAGTTAATGCAACAAGCTGCAGATGAGGTAGATGATGCACATGATGATGAGCTGGTGCATGTGTATGACAAAGAAAACCCTGTCATTGAAGTAGTCAAGTTGTTCCCAAGCATGAAGGAGTTTAGGATGTGTTTCAAGACTTATGCAGTGAAACATGAGTTTGATGCCAAGACTGTTTGGACTAATAGAAATAAGTTTTATGCGAGGTGCAGAGGATTTGATGGTAGTGTGAAGCCTTGCAAGTGGTACATATCTGCTAGACTGCAACTTGATGGAAGTACTGTCAGGGTTTTAACCAAATCCCCAATCAACATACTTGTATTACAAGTTCACAGAGAGTATCAACCATGACATCACAACTTTGGGTTGCAGAAAAGATCACCCCAATTTTAGCCAAAACACCAAACACTACTGCGAAGAAACTCAAAGTAGACTTGGAAAAGATGTACCCCATTAAACTGAAATATACCACAGTGTGGAAGGCAAAACAAAGGGCAATGAAAGATTTATATGGTGATTGGGCAAATACATTTAGGATGCTTTACAACTTCAAAGCAGAGGTGGAAAAGAGGTCACCTGGCAGTGTTGTGGAGATAGATACAGAGGTATCAGCCAAAGGTGAAGTCAAGTTCTCCAAGTTTTTTATGGCTTTGAAGCTTTGCATTGATGGGTTCAAAGCAGGGTGCCGTCCATATTTGAGCATAGACTCATCATTTTTGACAGGCAAGTGGAATGGTCAGTTGGCAGCATGCAATGCTCTAGATGGACACAACTGGATGTTTCCTATTGCTCTTGGCTTGTTTCAGTCAGAAACAGAGGCTTCATGGACATGGTTCATGATCCAGTTGAAAAGATGCCTAGGGCCAGTGTCACCTTTGGCTATACACACAGATGCATGCAAGGGGCTTGAAAATTCAGTGAAAAATGTTTTCCCACATGCTGAGCAGAGGGAGTGCTTCGGTCATTTGTGGATGAATTTGATCAAAAAATTTAGAGGAGAAGAATTTGGGCGCATGTGGCCAGCAGCAAGATCTTACACTAGACAGACACACAAATATCATCTTGATAAGATAATGGCAGCATGTGATGAGTTTGGTCCATGGCTGAACACCTACCATTCTTTGTTATGGTACAGGTCAGCATTCAACACTGCCATCAAGTGTGACCACATCAACAACAATTTGGCAGAGAGTTTCAACAACAAGGTGAAGGATTTAAAAGATTTGCCTGTGCATGACATGGTTGACCAAATCAGGATCATGCTCATGCGGTTGTGGGAATTGAGAAGAAGGATAGTTGATTGTCTGCAAGGTGATAAGCTTCCAGCAGTGGTACAACAGGTGGTCAATAGGAGCAGATGTCTTTCACATTTGTTTGTTGAAAAATCTTCACCTTGGGGTGCTGAAGTTAGAGATAACAAAACTGGAAGGAGACATGTTGTTAACATTGAATTGCATGATTGCACTTGCCTCGAGTGGCAACACACTGGTAAACCATGTGAGCATGCCATTCTCTTCTTAGCATCCCAACCGAAGATAAACATGCACCCATATTCGCATGAATATTATTCGGTAGCAAAATTCAAAGCTGCATATGCTACTCCAATTCCAGCACTAACAGATCAGTCTCAGTGGCCTGAAGTGGACATTGAATTTTCCATGTGTCCTCCCTTGACGAAAAGAAACGCTGGCAGGCCTAAACAAAGTAGATTCAAGGAATGGTTTGAGAAAGGTGGGAGTAGTAAGAAGGGAAATAAAGATGGAAAGCCAAAAAGGGCCCAAAAAGGTAACAAAAACAGATGCAAGTTGTGCCAGGAACTTGGGCACAGAGTGGGATCTGTCAAATGCCGTTACACTCCTGATAAGCCAAAGTATGTTCTTGTTTATTTGTCTATGTTTTGATTTGGTGCTTTTTTCCAATTACTATATATATATATATATATATATATATATATATATATATATATATATATATATATATATATATATAACATTTTCGCAATGGCCATGAGGAAGCGAGCAAGTCAGCCCCTTGTTGTTGAACAGTGTTGGCCAACAAAAAAGGCAAGAGTCAATGGCGGTAGAAAGAAGAGAAGTGTGCCTCAGCCTGAGCAGAGTGAAGAAAATCCTGCTGCAGTCAACATTCAGAGTGAAGAAACTGCTCTCGAGGTTGAAACTGAACCTGAGCGTGTCGAGGTTCAGACTGAAGAAACCCATGTTGAGGTACACACCGAAGAAACTGAAACTGCTGTCAACATTGAGACTGAAGACACTGATCACGAGGGTGTTGGCGAGGTGTTGAAAAGACCAGTGAAAAAAATCAAGATGATCAGTGAACTTGTGTGTGTAGTTGAACCAAAAACAAGAAGTGCTAAGGCGAAGAAGGGCACGCGACGTGGTAGGAAGAGGTAGAACAGAGAACCGTTTTGAAATTTGGGGCATGTAATAATATTTGTAACTTGGTGCGTACTGGTAGTCACTATGTATCCCGTATTTCTATTCGAACTTGTTTGTTGGTACCTTGTCTAAACCAGCCAAATAAAATTCAAATTTAAATTCAAATTTGGGCTCAAATTTGAATTAGGGATGGGGTATTGATGTTTTAATGCTATCTAAAGTACCTCAACTAAAATATGTTTGTTTGCTGATCATTCCCAGCCCTTTTGGTAAGTTGAACTCATAGTCATGAAAAGTGTGTCTCAAATGACCTTCAAAGGTAGGGTAAACGGCCTCATATTTAAGCAAGTTTTTTTGCACCTTGTCTAAACCAGACAAATAATTTTTCTACACATCTATTCTACCTATATAGTGTAAATCTAAAGTCTCACTATTTATTGAATTAATTTTCTATTATTTTCTTTTTTTTTGGAAAAACGAGGTTTAATAGAAAATTATATATAAAACAAGTTTAAAAACATGAAAATGAGAAAAGTAAGTTAAGATCTTTCTTAGTCAATCCAAAATGAAGTTTTGGTGAGGTTTTCACACTTTTGATTTTCAAAACCCCACCTATACTCTCGGGTGCCCACTACTCTCTCCCTTGAACTCCATACTACATTGTTCGAGGAATGACAATTTTGTGAAGGATTTTTCGTAAAAATGTATGTAAATCATATATATATATATTTTTCTCGTTACTATATGACATAATAAGACTATGTGCGCAAGTTTTATATATTTTTGATTTTTTTTGAATTAGTTATGCTCAACCCTAATCAGCCAAAACCCCTCAAAACCCCTCAAAACCCCTCTCAAAACCCCTCAAAACCCCGCACACTACTGGGTCGTCGATCGTTGTGCGTGGACGGTTGAGACCAGGCGCTAGGGTTAGCTACAGTGTATATCGATCCGCATGAGACGCCCTGATTGGTTGAATCGGTGGGGTTTGGATCAGCCTCTCTCGTTGGGGCATCAGGACCGTTCATTTGAATCCAACGAAAAGAATTGACGCGGTGCATGGACCAAGCCTACGCAGTGCCCATTCCCATCGTTACATGCGTGCCTGTGCCCACCCGCAGCATGCATGCTCACCCGCAGAACTGCGCCCGTGCTTGCATGCGGGCCCGCTTGCATTCATGGCCTCGACGTAGCCCTGCTCCGCCACCCCTACGCAGTAAGCTGTCGCGTGCCTACCATTACAACCGATGCATCGTCGCATCAAAGCATGCACCCGGCCACAATGCAGCAGCCCGATGAAGACAACCAAAAAGCCAACGCTGCATGGCGTGCTGTACATGGCGTGCTCCTCTTTGAGGACGCAAAACTGGCATGGGGTATCGATGTGGGTATCGATGCAGTTCAAATGGCGTGCTGCCCGTTACAAGATGGGCAAATGAAGGCGTCCATTATTGTCACGTCTCCCTCTAGCCAGGCACTAGCAAGATGTGCAAATTAATGGGCTACGACATGAATGCACGGGCGGCACACGCAGAGAACCCGGGGCAGGCGTGTCCCCTTGACCCACGACGGCACAGACGCGTGCGTGAACCCGTCCCCCTTGACCCGCGACCGGTGGCACAGAAGAATCGCAGCCCGTTTCCCATGCTCGTGTACACACTTTCATGGGGCGCCACCAAACGCCGCCCGCCCATTAATTCTAGGGCGCCACCAAACGGCGCCCGCCCATCTTCACCGGTGAAACCACGTCGCACTTGGGCTATTTAAGCCGGGCAGTATCGTCTTCCTCTCCCTCCTCATCCACACCCCATCCTCTGCCTCCTCTGCCCTCCTTCTTCCTTCTTCTCCATCAAATCCGATCGAGCCCTCGAGCCACCCCGCGACCATGCAGTACACTGGCCCCACCTACCGCTTCCCCCCAACCACGCCGGAAAGGCTCTACCCGGCCGGAGTGTATGTCGAGAGAACCCTTAGGGTTTGGGCGATCTCGAGGTGGAGGGGCACAAGGGAGTTAACGGAGTTCTTCCTTGCGGCCGGCTTCCGCCACCTCCCCCGCGGCTCTCCTCGGATGTACCATGTTGAGGAGGTCAACCACAACGGCGTTGTGGTTGGACTCCTCGCCACTTTCACTAACCCTTTCGATGCTTTCCATCTCCTCGGGCGAGCGTTTTGGGTAGGTTGTGAGTTCATAGCTTTCACAACCTACAATATCTTCACCGACTTCAACGGCATCTTCCCCAACAACGACGTCATGCACACGCTCCCGTACCCCATCAACAACAGGGAGGGGGAGGAGTGAAGGGCGGCGCCCGGAGGAGCGAGGTGGCCCTGGAGGAGGAGGAGAAGAAGAACCCCAAGAACCCGCGTTTTGTGCCCCCCTATCTATCTAGCTTAGATCTATCGTATTAGTTTTTTTTAAGTTGTAATAGTTATGCTACTATTATTAAGTTTTATTAGTACTTTAAGTTGTAAGGCTATCATGCCCGTGGAACTATGAGTATGCTACTATGTAATCGTTGGGTATGCTTCTATATAATCGTTATGCTTCTATATAATCATTGGGTATGCTACTATATATATTTTGTGTTTTGTGCTATTATTTGTGGATTGCTAGGGGTTGTTTTTGCTTATTATTCGTGTATTGCTATGGGTTGCTACGGGTCCGGATTTCTACACCCCAATCACCACACACAACATCTTCAAAATATTGGCCAAACCATGGACATGCAACTAGGAGCCCCATGCAAGCCCACTATGGACATGGGTGCAACTAGAAAATGCAAACTAATTTACTTCGGGCACTTCATGCAAGCATGCAACTCATTTAGTTCGTGAAACAGTAGACATGCATAAAAACAATTAACATTTAGCTTTAGTGCATCAAAAAATTATCCATCACAAAATTTAGTGCAAGAAAAAGGCAAAATAAAAGGAGAAGTAACATTTTATTGGGCCCCATTTTATTTGTCGAAGTTAGAGGTGGGCTGGTGCCCCTACGAGGGTGGGCTGGTCTTGGGCATGGTTATTTTCTCAAGGCCCATTGTCTCACGGCCCAACATCTATTCAGCAGCCCAGTTTTGTTTTTTTTACTAGAAACTGAATTTGGGTGTGTACTCTGTTAACTGAAGAACAAAAACAGAGGAAACAGAGCATGAACACTCAATAGGGCCCCTGAGAATATCATTACAATAATTCATGCAAGTTTTGCTTCACACTAATTCAAATTCATCTAACAAATCCCCTGAAACTAGTTGACACACTAACTGAAACTCTAAAAAATTCTAGCGATTGATGAACATCAAGTAAAATAAACCCATAGCAATGACACAACCATAAAATGCTCCAGCCATCATATTTGCTTGCTGCTTCAAATCGATCAGATGCTTTAGTTGCTTGCCAATTTTCTTCAGTTCACACTTCAGTTCTGCACTGTGCATCATCGGATCGGCTCTGTTCGCCAAATTGGGGGCTTGTTCCACGGCAAGCCGCCCCCCAAAATTGAGTTCTTGGGTTCCAGTTGATCCCTCCAATTTCAACCTTTCAACAGAGTCATCGAGCCACTCAAAATGCCCACATTTCTTCAGAACCTGAAAAACAGTGCGCCGGAGGCGCATGAATCCTAGATCCACCACCCAGATCCACCGCCCTAATTCGAGGAAAAAAGAAAGAAATCGGGAGAAAGGAGACCATAGGATTGTTCAAGAACACAGATCTAACCTGCCCCGGTTGTGGCTTGCTCAAGCATTTCACAAACTCGCGCCCACGGTTGCCATTTTCTTCCCTCACACAAGTCAAACGCTTCAGAGGCTCCATGCGCGGGCAATCGGGGCATCTTGTCAACGGCAGTGGACCATACTGCGTCCATGATTGGCGGGAGGCCGAAGTCGAGCTAGACATCACTCGCCGGCGGCACGCTTCGTTGCCGGAGCAGAGGAAGAAGAAGGTGGGAAGGAAAGGGGCAGGGCAAGCAATTGAGGGCGGGGGTGGGGTGGGCTGGCTCGGGCTCGTGGCTGGCTCGGGTCGGGGCATGCTTGCGTGGATAAGTTGTGGGTCCCACCCGCATGCGAGCACGGGCATGCTTGCGTGGATAAGTTGTTGGTCCCACCCGCATGCGAGTAACTTCTAGGTCCCGCGTGTCATAACTCGAATCGCTAACCCCTCGTGTTTTTCATTTCATGGTTAAACAGAGCCATGTCGCATTGGAGCTATTGTTTGCCTCTAAAACGTCGTATCGCAGCCATTCATTCCAACAATGTCGCACTCCTTCCAATTCGCATGAAAAACGTCGCACAGGAGCTATTGGCCCCTTAGAAATACCACATGATTCAGAGAACAACATGTACAAGATTAAGACAGCTACACCTTGATTCAGATAAAAAATCACCACGTTCCTCGCCCACCGCCAGCACACACCAAGTATGATTCAGAAATGCTGGATTCGGATTTTGCAAATGGACTGGGAAAAGTGCTAATGAAGGGATAATGGGAGAGGGGGCAGCTACTGATATGATTCTCTGGCCAGCGGTGGCCGATGGGCAGATATGCTGATTATTCAGTAACACTGATTGAAAACATGAAAAATGCATGCATGGGCACAACAGTATTTTTTCAAAAAGTTGGCAATACGATAAGATGGAGTCTCAAACAAGAAATGGTTAGCTGAAGAAAACTGCCTATTAAATGAACTGAAAGCATATACTGTCATCCCTCCATTCGGTAAACAACATTAATCTTGTCAAGAGACTCAATCTACATCTGATGGTGAGAGATGACAAGGCCATGTTTAATGCTGGTGGCAATATCTGATTTATTTTTTCTGCTGACCAAGTCCAGTTTACAGCTTCGTCACAATTAAACACTCCAATCGAGCCATATGGAACAAGTCACACATCAGGTTTATCCCTGCAAATTATTATGGGCATAAACTAAAAAAATAGGCGTGATTTGATTAAAATCAAACACCACACCCAAAGAAAATGCCTACAGAATAGATCACTTGATATATACACCACCTCCACTTAGAGTCGTAGCCGCTCCATACCATGATGACAGCATCTGCAGCATTTCCATACTATGATGATGACTGTTAGAATAAATCCAAGGCGCTCCGTCGATCTACCAAGGACCAAGCAATCACCCAAGCACGACACCGAGATTTGTTAATGAGGTTCACCATCATGGCTACATCTCCGGGGCCTGACTACGGGCGCTCCTCCCCGTGACACCGTCACAATACCGCACCCGGCCGCCCGGGCGCCGGCACACGCGGCCGGCTCCCCCGCGTGCCCGTGCTATTATGTTGGCATAGGTTGTTGGGTTTAGTCCCACATCGGTTGTGGGAGGAGGCAGAACACGATTTATAAGGGCGGGGTGTCCCCTCCTAACAGGCTAGTCTTTTGGGGGGGAGGGCCCAAGGCCTGTCATAAGTCGGTGTTGCTCTCCGGTTGGGCCTGGTTGACGCATGTGGGTCGGAAACGCCGGTGCTAGCGGACCCAAGATTGCGTAACAATTGGTATCAGAGTCCAGGTGCCCGGAATAAATCTCGGTCAACTCACGGGTGGTCGATCATGGTTGGTGGGCTGAAAACGCAGGTGTTAGCGGGCCCATGGTGACCGATGTGTGAGGGGGAGATTGTTGGGTTTAGTCCCACATCGGTTGTGGGAGGAGGCAAAACACGATTTATAAGGGCGGGGTGTCCCCTCCTAACAGGCTAGTCTTTTGGGGGAAGAGGGCCCAAGGCCTGTCATAAGTCGGTGTTACTCTCCGGTTGGGCCTGGTTGACGCATGTGGGTCGGAAACGCCGGTGCTAGCGGACCCAAGATTGCGTAACATAGGTTACATCGTGTGTCTACCCCCGCTATATATGAGAGGTCTAGGATACAAGTGTCCTACTTGGACACGACTCCTACTCTGTCTACACACCGTACGACTCCAAGTTCAACTGTAACCTAACTTGTACAATAATATTCGACACAACTCTAACAAACTCCACCTTGGCGAATATTCTCCACCATCTTGAATTCGTCCGTGCGTCAAACCTCCATGTTCATTGGACTTGAGATACACCATGAGCACCGCTGTTACTCCTAGACTTCATGTGACTCCACCTGCAACTGTAGTCCCTTCTTGTCTTCTTCACAGTCAACACTCGAGCAAAAATTAAGTTCCTCATTACTCTACCTTGTGCTTCCAACTTCCGGAGAATCCGTTCAATGCCACCACACACCGACCACTGTCTGCGTGAAAATGAACAACCCATATATTGGACGCCACATATAAGAGTTACCTGAACTCAACGTCACCGCTCTTTCATGATCGTCTGTCTGAAACTTGAAGGAATTTCACCGTCGCCCTGTGTCACTTTGAGTCAAATTCACAGTTGTCTCACCCTTTTACCGGATAGTCTCTGACATGTCCCACAGCTATAGCACTCAACCTCCTTTTGTACTTGTCACTCGCACTTTGCATGTGCACCGAACACCACAGAATATACAGCCATGTACTCTCTCCGCTTTTGACAATTTCAGACTTTCCATCACTTTCACAGATTCTCCATGGTCAACTCCTGTCCATCTTCCGGCACCGATAGACCCAGTCACCAACTTGAATCCGGTACTCGTCAACACTGCTTCAGCACCCCCTGCACAATTTGTCTGACCATCAGTGCCTTGGCCTGTCGCTGTGTCCCGTGCTTACCGCATGCCTCGCCGCTATCACCGCGTCGAGCCTCTGCTGTCCTGGTCGAGTCTCCCGGGTAGCTAGCCCCCACTATCTCAACTCCCACTGCAGAGAACCATCGATCATCACCGACCGATGCCGAGTATCACGCCTCCATCAGACCACTGGTACCCAGTCTGAAACCACGTGTCTCTCACTATCCCGCTGAAATAGGCTTCGACTCTCCGTTAACTTACGCCGTAGCCCCTCCATCAGCACAGAGTGTAGTCATCCGTCAGACTCCAACTCCACCTTCAACATGACTCCATGGTGGTTGTACGTGCCACCCTCCCGCGCCCTGTCGACTCCAAACTCTCATGTGCACCGTCTTGAGTCAACCCTACGCAATAGTCTGTCGAAGCCGCACAAGCCCTCAAGTCTGCACCACGTGTTTCCACGCCCTAGAAGTCGGCCACCATCAGCATCACGCTCCTATGTCGTCGTCGCTGAAAGCACCGCCGTCTTCTGCTTTGACCGACATCCCCGTCGATGCGTCAGACAGTCCAGTCCGACCCAGCCGAAATTATCCGACTGCAACCATGCTTCACCCTGCGTCCTGTCCGCCCACACTCCGTGCATTGCTTGACGCCCTGTGTATGCGTGATCATTCCATGACGTGCTCCAGACTCATCCGAGCCTTATACGTATGTCGCCTCTCGCCGCACAATGTCCATCTTGATCAACTTGGCATCCTGCCACTCCATCAAGCATATCCGTCGCACAAACCTGCAACACTTGAATTCAGGCAGCCTGTCAATGTAAGCATTAAACCCAAATACCAACTTCCGTCGACCTGTACTGGACCCGCGACTCCCGCGCCTCGATTACCATCCGGCCTCAGCCGAAACAATACCTACACGTTGCAATCTCCATACATGACCATGTACCAAGCAAAACAGCCAATATAAAATCCCACGTAGCTTAGCTTTTCCTGTGTCCATGCAAACCATCTTGATGTACACCTCACCAAGCTTAGACTTTATTCCTTCACTCTCCTGCTCCTGATTGCAACGTGTTGGCTCGTGACGCTCTGTTTTTTCTTAACAAATCTCAACTCCTCCACAACCTCCTGTAGCAGCAATGACACAATGCCTCGCATGCACAAAGTTCATCCAGCCTCGTGCGACCAATGCACTGCTGCATGGCTCCTCCGTGCCTACCTGGCCAATGCCCCGACTAGCCACGTTGCGTCGGCCTCCCCTGGGCTTCGTCCCTCATGAGCTTGACGCGCGCCCTGGACCAGTGCCCCGACTAGCCACGCTGCTGCCTCGTCTTCGATTCGATCTCGTGAACATGATCCGATCCGAATCCCGTCGCCGCTGTAGGCTACGTTGCCTGCTACTGCTGCCTTTCGGTTGCTGATCCAATCTTGCTAGTACCCCGCGGCCTCGCTCGGGATCGCCCGCGCCTCGTCCCATGATGCGCCTGCACCCGCTGTTGCTGCCGTCCCAACATGATCTGACCGACACGTCTTCTGCCGTTTTCGATCGCTTCTTCATCCTCTAGAACAACAATCTGCGACCTCCTGGAACCTTGCTCTGATACCACTTGTTAGAATAAATCCGAGGCGCTCCGTCGATCTACCGAGGACCAAGCAATCACCCAAGCACGACACCGAGATTTGTTAACGAGGTTCACCATCATGGCTACATCCCCGGGGCCTGACTACGGGCGCTCCTCCCCGTGAAACCGTCACAATACCGCACCCGGCCGCCCGGGCGCCGGCACACGCCGCCGGCTCCCCCGCGTGCCCGTGCTATTATGTTGGCATAGGTTACATCGTGTGTCTACCCCCGCTATATATGAGAGGTCTAGGATACAAGTGTCCTACTTGGACACGACTCCTACTCTGTCTACACACCGTACGACTTCAAGTCCAACTGTAACCTAACTTGTACAATCATATTCGACACAACTCTAACAATGACTCCGAATCTCTTTCATTGAACACCATCACCTGGTTATCGACATTGTCGATCACTACGCCGGTCTTCTTCAGGTAGTGAACCTTGGTGCCGTCCTCGAGGAGATGGTGCCTAACCCTGCTCGTCATGTTCTTCTACTTTGAGTAGAGCATCATGTTCAAGCTAAGAATGGGGCCTTCAATCTGACCGAAGGAACATCTGAAATACCGTCAGAAGGTAATACTTGTGGCACTGAAACTATGCTGTTGCCAGGAACATATGCGCGCATGCATGGCAAGAGGCATGGTCGCATGGAGAGAGGTTTTGATAAAAATAGTACTAACCATGACAATTTCCCCCGATTCATCCTCTGTGCATTTATTGTGCTTTGACTTCAAGTTCGGGTCCTTCACTATCATAGTGTTCTTGTGCTTGTAAAGCGGCACAACTTCCCCAACTTTACTATTCTCATGGCCTGCAATGACTTGAACTGTGTCACCAACACTGACATGCATCTTGTAAGGCATAGGATGATTATTTGGTTTACAGTGCTTTCGTTCCCACTGCTTAAGCTGGAGTGGGAAAGGAATTCTGACATTTAACAGTGGTTAGCTAACAAAGTATGGGGTGTAAACCCAGATTGGTACTCACCCTCATTTCAATTAGGCTAGTCTTGACCATGAATCTGACCCACATATCAAATTTATGTACAGCTTATGTTGACACATTCATGTTTGCCCTTTGCATCAGAAACAACTAAAGTTAGCTGACACACCTTAGTAGAGATGCACCATGACCTTTGCCTTCCCAGCGAAACAACACTTGCCGACGATTCTTGCAACATATCTCGGCGCTAATTTGTCGTAATCACCAAAGCCTGAAGCACCCACGGTGGACCAGTGGAAGCTGGGCATGAGGGGTAAAGTGTTCTGCTGCCGTCAATGCCCGTAGTGGCTCATCCGGTACCAAACAGTACAGTCGGGCCCCTTGTCGATCCCTCCACGATCGATAGTGCCATGTGCACAAACCATTTTCTGTCTTTATCATCACCTGCAATCACAAAATGATCAAAACCAATAACATAATAACAAAACCAAAGAACACCAAAGGACAGTGTATCCAATAAAGCAACACCAACGATGCAACAATAATTAGACATACAACACCAACACTGAAGGAGTTCACAGAACCTACTTGTTTTCTGTGGGTATATATAAGCTCTACATTTTGCATTACAATCTACATTTTGCATTACAAGTAAGAGACCAAAAAACGATACATACTTGCCCGTGCGTTGCAACGGGGCCAAAATAATCTAGTTGTGTTCCACACCAGTTTGTGTTAAATATGTAGTACCTGACCAAGTAGTACCCGACAACCTCGTTATTCATCTGGCTGCCTTTGGCAACCTTTATTAACCTGACCAAGTAGCAGCATTGATGTTTCGAAAAAAAAGGTAGCAGCACTGAGGACAATGAAGATCATACCCTCCCATCAATTTATGTTCGCGCTAAAAAAGGCATTATTTTGTTGGATATAATTAGTATTCTGGAGCATGTGAAATGGGGAGCACACTACCTTTAGGGTTAGAATCTCATGAAGCTGCGATTCTAATGGTGTCTACGCTCCTACAACTAAACACAATTGAGATATCCGTATTTAGGAGATGAACACTATTCATAGAACCAAAAATGTATCATAAAAATATAAGAACCAAAAGGAGACAGGGATGCCTTAGAAGATACCAGTAAAAGGCAGATCAGGAAAATCATCACTTATCGATGCCACATTTGTCATTATCTCACTGCCCGATTAGATAATTTGGGAAAAGGAAATGATAACTCAACCTGCCTTTTCTGAATTTGGAAGAAACAATAGGAGTGTGGAAGCTCGGTGTCGTCACCTGACTTGATTCCGATTCACCTGGCAGCTATATACCCCTACATGTAATCGTCAAATCTGTCATTGTTCATATATAATAGATATGCAGCTATACATGTTCTCTCCTGGCATCTAGACATATAATGGTCAAATAAATAATAGTTACAAGACGGGCAAATAATATTTTGAGCTTCTCAATATTACCGAGCAAAGTGGAAGATCCTTTTTGCTTGGACTTTTCGGAGTAGCACTGGAGGAACTTCTTCTGTTGCATATCTGTTAGTATATGTGAACAATGGTCGATAATCTCCATGTATATACGGTATCCCCTGTAAATAATATCCCTGTACAGTCCTATGAGGAACAAATCCGGCAGAATATAAGTGAAAGCAGTTTGATGCAGGCGGGCTCTCTGATCAATACTGAGGTCATACATCTCTAGCTAACAGATTACTACATGGATCAACCCAGACGACTACATGGATCTCTTACATGTTGCTACATGGATCAACCCAACCACTAATGCATGAAAAACACAATGCTCTTCTTTTTTTATCTTTACCGGATGTATTCAAAACCATATATAACAAAATCGGCAGCACAAGGAATAATTTTTGTATTTTCTTCTTGAAGCATGACAATTGGCCTAGCTAGGCTGGGATATGTGTGCTACATCAAATGTATTGTCTTAATATTTTGTTGTACAAGAGTATTGGGCAGACAAACTTAAATGTGCTGCATATCCAAGCACAGCTGCTTACCAGGGCCGTCTCCAGAAATTCGGGGCCCCGGGCGAAAACCAAAATGTGTCCCAAACTTTTGAACAATTCACGCAACATAGTAATATTAGTTGTTAGAAATACTATAACAGAATAGATAGAGATAGCCTTGTGCTACACGTTTGTATCCTTTCATGTTTATCTTTCTATCTCTACCTCTCTCAGAGATCTTCCTCAACCGCACAATGTACATGATCGTGAGATCCTTCTCGCCCAATCAATAAATAACCGCGGGCTCCCATGTTACGGGGTTGAGACGCTTCATTATTCTTTCATGGTAGTCAGATCCTTCTTCTTCCTCTACATCTAGCTCTCTATCAGATCAAACCTAGCCGCCACAAACAAACCTCTCCAGATCAAAACCAAGCCGCAACCATGTCCTCCTCCAGCTCGACTTCTTTCTCTGGCCTAAACAACAACACTTCTGAACCTTTGAGCCGTACCAACTACATCCTATGGTGTGCCCAGGCTCGCTCTCAGATCATGGGGCTGGCCTGTATGGATACCTTGATGAAACAACCCCCGAGCCCTCCAAAACAATCACAGCAAAAAATTCCGAAGGTAAGGAACAGATTGTTCCCAATCCTGCCTACACCCCTTGGTTGATCCAAGACCAGTAGATTGTAGCCTATCTCCTGAGAAACCTTTCCAAAGAAATCCTTGTGCAAGTCGCCTCGATGGAGACATCCCGTGCGATCTGGACAGCACTCTGCACCATGTTTGACTCCCAATCCAAATCCCGCGCAAACAACCTCAGAATCTCCCTGACCAATGCCCACAAAGGTTCCCAGTCTGCTGCTGATTATTTTGGCTACATGAGATTGCTTTCAGATGAACTTGCAGCTGCAGGGAGGGGCATCGGAGAAGAAGAGCTGCTTTCCTTCATCATCGCAGGGCTAGATATGGACTATCAGCCCATCATATCCGCCCTCGACGTCCGCACCGACCTGGTCTCCGTCGACGAGCTGTTTGCCATGGTGGCGAACTTCGACCAGCGAGTCGAGCTCTTCCACGGCTCGGGAGCAGGAGGCTTCAAGTCCTCGGCCAACATGGCTGCGAGGAATCGTGGTGGCGGCGGCAAGGGCAATAACCGTGGCTCGCCCAAACCCACCAATGGTGGTGGTGGCAGCAACAGCAATGGCGGTGGCGGCAACGCCAACAGCAACTATAACAATGGCGGTTTCTTCTACAACAACAACAACCACGGACGTCCCTTCTACAACAACAATCAGGGGCATCAGCGTGGTGGCTACGGTGGAAACTATGGCGGCGGCAACAACTTTCAAGGTTATGATGAGTTTGAGGGAAAATGTCAAATTTGTAAAAAAACTAACCACATAGCAAAAGATTGTCGCTGGCGCTATGAAGAAAAGAAGAAGAAAGTTGCAGCAGATGCAGACATGTCCTATGGAGTGGACACCAATTGGTATGCAGATGCGGGCGCCACCGAGTATATCACCCCGGACATGGAGAGGATGACCATGCAAGAGAAGTATCATGGCCATGATCAAATCAACACCGCAACAAATAGTCAAGGTATGATGATAAGTCACATTGGTCAATCTATTATTAAAATCCCTCATCGTGATATTCGTCTCAATGATGTTCTACTTGTTCCTCATGCATCAAAACATTTTGCTTCAGTTCATAGAATTACTCTTGACAACGGTGTCTTCATTGAGTTTCATCCTTTTTTCTTTTTGATAAAGGATCAGGCCACGAGGAGGGTTCTCTATCTCGGTAGATGCGTGGACGGTCTCTACCCATTAATTCCTACACTTTGCAAGTTCAATAAACGAGCCTTCGGAGCCATTAGAGTCTCTTCAGAAAAGTGGCATTATCTCCTAGGCCACCCTTCGTTTTCTATTGTTTCTCAAGTTCTTAGTAAGAATAATCTCCCGTTTGTTGGTGAGCATAATTGTGAAACTATTTGTGACTCTTGCCAAAGAGCAAAAAGTCATCAGTTGCCATATCCTGTTTCAACCAGTGTGTCTGTTAAACCATTGCAATTAATCTTTTCTGATGTATGGGGGACAGCCCCTTCTCTGTTGGTAGACACACTTACTATGTGAGCTTCATCGACGATTACAGTAAATATACTTGGATCTATCTTCTTAAGAAGCGATCTGATGTCTTTCAAGTTTTTCTTAACTTTCAAGCTCTTGTTGAAAGAAAATTTGACTGTAAAGTTATAGCCATGCAATCAGACTGGGGTGGTGAGTATGAGAAACTCAACTCTTTCTTTCAAAAGATAGGAATTTCTCACCATGTCTCATGTCCTCACGCACACCAACAAAACGGGTCCACTGAACGCAAGCACCGCCACATCGTTGATGTTGGTCTCTCACTCCTTGCCGCTGCATCTATGCCGCTAAAATTCTGGGATGAAGCCTTCTTAACAGCAGTTCACCTCATCAATATCTTACCAAGTCGTGTCTTCAACAATGAAACCCCTACAGAACGTCTTCTTCATGTCAAACCAGACTATGCTCCTCTTCGTGTTTTTGGTTGCGCATGTTGGCCAAACCTACACCCTTACAATAACCGCAAGCTAATGTTCCGCTCCAAGCAATGCGTATTTATTGGCTACAACGCTCAACACTAAGGAGTTAAGTGCCTTGATGTTGCTACTGGTCGTGTCTACATATCAAGAGATGTTGTTTTTTATGAGACCAATTTCCGTTCGAAAATCTTCATCCCAATGCCGGTGCTCTCCTTCGTCAAGAGATACTTCTCTTACCTCCATCCCTTACTGGTATTGATCACGAGGGTACAAATAATAGTTCTCACTCTTTTGTGACTAATCATTATATTATGCCAAAGTCAATTGCTGCTGGAACAATTAATGATGATCAAAACAGAGTGCAAAACACCACAACGGGAGGTCATTTTATGTGCCCCCCCTCTAGGAAACCACGCGTCACGAGGTGGATCCCCCTCGGGATCTCTTCCGCTGCAGGCGGCGGCCCAATCCACCTCGGGATCGGTCCCTGGCGCGCACCCGGCAGGTGACAGTGACCGCGCGCACCCGACAGGAGACAGCTACCGTGTTGTCGCGCCGCACCAATCCCCGGGGCGGGTGAGTGCGCCTGTCTCACCAAGGCCCGCGCCTTCCTCATCAGGGCCCACCACTACATCGCCTGCACTCGACACTGCCTCGCCTGCGCCCGGCACTGCCTCACCTGCGCGTTCCCCGACCGCCTCAGGATCAGGCGTGGCTGCCTCGCCTGCGCGTTCCCTGACCGCCTCGGGATCGGGCGTGGCGTCTCCTGGCGCGGATGCTGTGCGGGAAACGGATGATTCTTCCATGCCAGGATCTTCTGCGCCCGACCAGCCTGCAGCACCTCCTGTGGAACTCCGCACACATATACAAAAGGGAGTTTCTACCCGAGTTAATTATAAACACTTTCTCCAAATACGGATTATCTTGTATGACAGGTGAACCTAAAACTCTAATGGATGCCCTTGGTGATGATAGGTGGAAAGTGGCTATGAATGATGAATTCATGGCTTTGCAGAAAAATAAGACGTGGCACTTGGTTCCACCACAACAAGGCAGAAACTTAATTGATTGCAAGTGGGTGTATCGGATTAAAAGGAAATCTGATGGCACTATAGATCGCTACGAGGCCAGACTTGGTGCAAAAGGTTTCAAGCAATGGTATGTGTTAGACTATGAGGACACGTTTAGTCCTGTTGTTAAAGCTGCAATCATTCACCTTGTGTTGTCAATTGCTATCTCTAGGGGATGGGGCCTTAGACAGTTAGATGTACAGAACGCGTTTCTCCATGGTGTTATGAAAGAAGAGGTATACATGAAACAACCTCCTGGTTTTGAAGACAAAAATAAACCCTTTCACATATGCAAGCTGGATAAAGCATTATATGGTCTGAAGCAAGCCCCCAGAGCATGGTACTTCAGGCTCAGTATGAAGCTTCAAGCACTTGGGTTTGTTCCATCAAAATCTGACACCTCACTGTTTATCTTTACCAAGTCACAAATATCTGTGTTTGTTCTTATATATGTGGATGATATTATTTTCACTAGCTCATCTGATGAGGCAATAACCAAACTACTCAAGAATTTGAGTTCTGAGTTTGCTCTCAAGGATTTGGGAGACTTACATTTCTTTTTGGGTATCGAAGTAAAGAAAAACAGTGATGGCCTTCATCTATCTCAAGCTAAGTATGCAACTGAGTTATTGAATAGAATTGGCATGCAAAACTGCAAACCCTCACCAACACCACTTTCCAGTTCGGAATGTTGGTGAGGATATCACTAGTTACAGAAGTTTAGTTGGTGGTCTTCGGTACTTGACTCTTACTCGACCTGACATCTCCTTTGCAGTTAACAAAATTTGTCAGTTTCTTCATGCACCTACTACCACTCATTGGACGGCAGCTAAGAGAATCTTGAGGTATGTCAAGAATACGTTGACTGTTGGGCTCACATTCAGAAAGTCATCGTCTACCCTTATAAGTGCATTTTCTGATGCGGATTGGGCTGGCTGCCTAGATGATAAAAGGTCGACTGGCGGGTTTGCTATATTCTATGGTCCAAATTTAATCTCGTGGTGTGCAAAGAAACAGGCAATAGTCTCCAAGTCAAGTACAGAAGCGGAATATAAAGCTTTGGCAAATGCAACGGCTGAAGTTATTTGGGTTCAGTCTATGTTGAAAGAACTCCATATTCCAGAAGTGCACCCTCCTTGTTTATGATGTGACAACCTTGGTGCAACGTATCTTACTGCTAACCCAGTTTTTCATGCTAGGACAAAGCATATTGAGATAGATTTTCACTTTGTCAGAGAACGAGTTGCGAACAAGCAATTGGATGTCCGGTTCATTCCTTCAAAGGATCAGCTTGCAGATGGGTTTACAAAGGCCTTACCTACAAAAGGTTTTAAAGAATTTCATCGTAATCTCAACTTGGTGCAGTTGTGATTAAGGGGGAGTGTTAGAAATACTATAACAGAGTAGATAGAGATAGCCTTGTGCTACACGTTTGTATCCTTTCATGTTTATCTTTCTATCTGTACCTCTCTCGTTGTAATCTATCTCCACGGTTGGAGATCTTCCTCAACCGCACCATGTACATGATCGCGAGATCCTTCTCGCCCAATCAATAAATAACCGCGGGCTCCCATATTACGGGGGTTGATACGCTTCATTATTCTTTCATTAGTATGTGTACATCATACTCTCACTTTATTATATAATTTTGTGTATGTTTTATTTGTACCATATTTCAGCATATATCAAACACTAATCTTAAAAAGATAAAGGGACTGGAAAGCAATGAACATACCTCATGTTCTACCAAAAAGGAGCATATGTCAAGTATTTCTTGAAATAATATCTTCACATGTATCTTACGCTTTTCAGAACCATATTCATGCTTCCTAATTCTAGTAGACATGGTGAAGATGAGAAACAAAACCTAACAAATTATAAGTGACCATTGATCAAACAGAATCTAATCAGTTTCTAATAGTACCGATCGCTAGATGACTAGATCATCCAGATACAGAGAAAATGAATTGAAAAAAGAACCTTGCTTTCGGAGATTAGAACATAGTCCGTAGTTTGGCCTGATGTGTTCCTCAATCCTTATTGAAGCAACCAACGGATCCGCAGTCCATACTGTTGCATCTTCATGCAGCAAGACAACCAGCAATGGATTAGATCGGAGGTGACTGTGCCGGCGCCGGCATGACTGCTAGGATCGCGGGTAGGGCGAGGGTTTGGTGCTTCGTCAATCCCGGATCTCCGGTCGCGAGACCGAGACGGCAGTTCGCTGGCAGTTCGGCTGCAATCGCTGGAATCTAGCGATCTGTGTCCAGTGTTCCGATGGGCCTCTAGCCTTCTTTTCTCTCTAAGTATATATTATTTGGGCCTCTATAACTGGCAGCGCGGACACCACATAAATGTAGTCAACACACATACGTCAGTTTTCTAGTTTTTTTTAGCGATCTTTCAACGGAAGAAGGCATCGTACACGAAGCGGATTTTCCCTCGACGGGGCCCCTACGATTTTGGGGACCATGTGCGGTCGCTCACCTCGCTCCCCCCCATCAACGGGCCTGCCCGCCACCATGCTCATGATTGGTTGCCACCTTCGTCTTCGCCAACCAAATTGGTCTTGCTGCCTGCTAGCCAAAGACGACGATGCAACAAACAGCAGCAACCTGACCTACTACATCTTCGTTATTGCCACCACTTTCGCGTGGAGCCCGATTCCATCCCGGACGAGTACCTCAGTGGCCGTGTTGGCGCCCTGCTCGCCAGGTGCACCCCGGTGTTGGCTTCGTTTCCTAGCATTTTGATTTTTCATTTGGGTGGTAGTCGTTTTTATTCTTTTAGAGAGAGAAATCGTAGGTGTTTTTCTGGGTTTTTTCGGCTAAAATTCTCAAAAAAAAAACACACGCTTACTCTTTATTGCTTAACAATGTTTAGAGGAATACAATTGATAGGAGGTTGCAAAAGCCATAAATAACGGCCTGAAATAAACTAACCGCATGTTTAGCAAGGCTATGTGCCTCCAGATTTGAGGCTCTTCCTTGGAAAAAGAAAGAGCATTCTTGGAACTCCGATGCCATAATCTTGATCTCCCGGATGATATGACCATGTTTCCTGTTAGTCCTGTCCTTTATGTAGAGAATAGAAAGGGACTAATGGAATCGTTGGATATCGTATTGAGCCTCACGGGCGAGTATATATTGAAGTGCAGACTTGGGGCAAGACGCCTCCTAAATATAAGCTCAAATAATTTTATCTAATCCCGGACAATCTTTTTTTCTTGTTGCGGGGAATCCCGGGCAATCTCTAACTATCAAATATATCTCTAACACTATATTTGACACGACACCTTTACAGTCCGATGCAACAATAATGCTTGTTTGTTTTTTTTTCAAAAGGGAGTTTACCCTGGCCTCTGCATCAGAAAGATGCATACGGCTCATATTATTAAAAATAAATCCAGTAATAAAGTCGTCAAGTATCATGGTGCGAAGAAAAAGACAAAAAGGCTCGAAAAGAGCTCAAATCCAAAGCCACAACCGGCTGGCAAACACAATAGGAGCACTACATGTCTATCCTATTACATGACCGCCATCCAAACCGGTTGAAAATATCCCGCGCTACCATCTCCCATCGGGTAGACGCAGTAACCAAACGCTCCCTGGCCTCCATCGGAGTGAGTAGCAACCACATACGGATGAAAGCCATGGCCCTGAAGATAACCTGCAAAAAGTGAATGTTTGTTGATCTGTTAAAAACCAAGTCATTTCTGCAGTTCCATACTGCCCAAAGTAAAGCACAAACGC
This sequence comes from Aegilops umbellulata, assembly GCA_032464435.1. NCBI lineage: Eukaryota > Viridiplantae > Streptophyta > Magnoliopsida > Poales > Poaceae > Aegilops > Aegilops umbellulata. The sequence goes on along the minus strand of CP136056.1, from coordinate 533,153,997 downwards.
CAACACGAATGTGTCTTGCAGTATCGGAATCAACCCCATCAAGCCATGTTCCAAATAACATATTGATAGAGGTGGGCTGATTAATATTAAACGCAATATTAATTGACTGCCATAGAATCTTAGCCAACGGACAATCGAGAAAGAGGTGTTTGATGTTTTCGTTATGATCGCAAAAGCTACACCTAGATGAGCCCATCCAGTTGCGTTTTGCCAGGTTATCCTTAGTCAAAATGACTTGTTTATGCACAAACCACGTAAACACTTTGATACGTAAGGGAACCTTAATTCTCCAAACGTGAATCGAGGAAGGGACAACGCTAGAGTTAACCGAGAACACACCGTTCCTAGTAAGTTTCCAAGACAGCTGATCTGGTTGCTGGGTCAGCTGCACCTCCATTAAACGTCTAACAAGGTGGAGCCAGGCCTCCCAACGATTTCCAACTAGCGTCCTCCGAAAACTAATATTGAGGGGAGTGGATTGTAAAACAGTTGCAATGTAGGCTTCTCTACGTTGCACAATGTTGTACAAAGTAGGATATTGAAGTGCAAGGGGAGTCTCCCCAAGCCACGTATCCTCCCAAAACCTCGTAGTGGCACCATTCCCGACAATAAATTTTGACTTGTTGAAAAAAATTTGTTTAACTCTCATCAAACCCTTCCAAAAAGGTGAGTCGGAAGGCCTCACATTTATCTGAGCCAAGGTTTTAGCAGATACTTATTACGCAAAATCTGTGCCCAAGTAGCTTCTGTCTCAGATGACAGTTTAAATAGCCACTTGCTAAGGAGACATATGTTTTTGACTTCCAAATTTTCAATACCTAGACCCCCTTGGTCCTTCGGCCTACAGATTATATCCCACTTAGCAAGCCTATATTTTCGTTTGAGCTCGTCATTCTGCCAAAAGAATCGAGATTGGTAGAAATCTAACCTTTTCCTGACTCCCACCGGAACCTGGAAAAAGGATAAGAGAAACATAGGCATACTGGTAAGGACCGAATTGATCAGAATCAATCGTCCTCCGTATGACACGAGCTTCCCTTTCCAACAGCTCAGTTTCTTTTCAAAGCGATCCTCGATGCATTTCCACTCAATGTTAGTCAGCTTACGATGATGAACGGGTATACCTAAGTACGTAAACGGTAAGGAGCCCAATTCACATCCGAACAATTGTTTATACGTGTCCTGGTCATCCTTTGCTCTTCCAAAGCAAAACAATTCGCTCTTGTGGAAGTTAATTTTGAGGCCAGACAATTGTTCAAATAAGCATAACAATAGCTTCATGTTTCTTGCTTTCGCCAGGTCATGCTCCATAAAGATGATAGTATCATCAGCATACTGAAGAATGGAAATCCCTCCGTCAACTAGATGTGGGACCAGGCCACCTACCTGCCCTGCATCCTTTGCCCTGCCTATTAAGATAGTGAGCATATCAGCCACTATGTTAAACAGGATCGGTGACATCGGATCTCCTTGCCTTAGCCCCTTATGTGTTTGGAAATAGTGACCTATGTCGTCATTCACTTTAATCCCTACACTCCCTTTTTGCGTAAAGGAATCAATCTGGTTTCTCCATGCCGGATCAAAACCTTTCATACGCAACGCTTGTTGAAGGAAAGGCCATTTAACTTTATCATATGCTTTTTCAAAATCCACTTTAAAAACTACGCCATCAAGTTTTTTTGAGTGGATTTCATGGAGCATTTCATGCAAGACAACAACCCCTTCAAGGATGTTTCTATCAGGCATGAAAGCAGTCTGGGACGGATGAACCACAGAGTGCGCAATCTGCGTAAGTCTATTCGTCCCGACCTTGGTGAAAATTTTGAAACTCACATTAGGCAGACATATCGGTCTGAACTGCTCAATACGAACCGCGTCTGTCTTCTTAGGAAGAAGAGTTATCGTTCCAAAATTCAGCTTAAACAACTGAAGCTGACCCTCAAAGAACTCCTGGAACATGGGCATCAAATCACCCTTAATAAAATGCCAACACTTTTTGTAGAACTCCGCCGGAAACCCATCCAGTCCTGGAGCCTTATTATTCTCCATCTGTGCAATGGCTTCAAACACCTCTTTCTTAGAGAAAGGAGCAGTCAGGAGCTCATTCTCGGCAGTCTCAAGTTGAGGAACATTCTCAACCCTAGACTCATCTAAGGACACAAAATTCTCTTCCGGGGGACCAAACAACTGCTTATAATAGTTGGTAATGTAGACTTTCAGATTGTCTTGACCAACTATCGTCCCTTCGTCTTGCTCTCTTCGTCTTGCTCTAGCTGGAAAATTCTTTTTTTACGATGCTTCCCATTAGCAATCATATGAAAGAATTGAGTATTGTCCTCGCCTTTTACTATCTTGCGAACCTTAGCTCGCAACGCCCACTTCAATTCCTCCTCGCGAAGAAGCTCTTTAAGTCGCATCTCTGCCTTCATCTTTGTTTCCAACTCACTGGAATCCAAGATAGAAGTTTCAGCTTTAACTTCAAGGTTTTGAATAAGAAGAAGAAGTCTCTCCTTCTCCGCCTTATAAATACCATGCGTGTGTTTAGCCCATCCTCGAAGGAACCTTCGGAGATGACGAATCTTGCATTGCCATCGCTCGATAGGTGTCCTTCCTCCTGAGTCTTTAGCCCACTCCTGAGCTAACAACTCAAGGAAACCTTCTCTTTCAAACCAGGCAAGTTCAAACGAGAAAATGTTCTTGTTGCCCACAAAAGTTTGAACTCCCGAATCAACTAGTCACGGTGTATGATCAGAGACACCTCTTGTCAATGCCTGCACGGTTACCAGAGGAAACTTATGTTCCCATTCAACACTTGCTAGGACGCGGTCAAGTTTCGCAAATGTTGGGACCGGTAACGAATTAGCCCAAGTGAATTTCCTACCCGAAAGCTCTATCTCTCTGAGATCCAAACTTTCGATAATAGTGTTGAACATGAACGACCATCGGCCGTCAAAATTGTCATTATTCTTCTCTTCCTTCCTTCGGATAATGTTGAAATCCCCCCCCCCCCCACTAAAAGGGGGAGCTGCTCATTACCACAAATACGAACTATATCCGCCAAGAAGTCTGGCTTGAGCTCTGGTTGCGCAGCTCCATACACTGCCACCAAAGCCCAATCAAACCCATCTGCCTTAGTTCGAACTCGAAACTTGACGGCAAAATCCCCCAAAACTACACTCCGAACTTCCAATGTGTCGCACTTAACCCCAAGTAAAACCCCACCGGATCTTCCTCGAGGGGGGAGGCAATGCCAATCAAAGTCTACCCCCCCGGACAAAGTGGCAAGAAATTGTGAAGTGAAGTTGCTTCTTCCAGTCTCAGACAATGCAATAAAATCTAACTGATGTTCAATAGAAGCCTCCGCTAGAAAACTTCTTTTAGCCAAGTCTTTAAGACCTCTGCAATTCCAGAAAATGCCTCTCATAGTTCATCATGAATTTTTTTTGCAGTGCCGATCCTAGCACTCCTTCGTGCTGCCGAGACGGGGTAAACCTTCCGTTTCCACGTCCGCTTTGGCTTAAGGAGACCATCGGCCAGATTAGCACAGTCATTCTCAGCTTCTATCGACTCGGGCTCATCTACATGAAGAGACACCTCAGGAATGGTGTCCTCCTCCGTCTCGGGTAGTGCAGGGTCCAAATCGGCACACAAGCCATCAAGGACCCTAACCCCAAGCGCATCTATCTCCGAATCGTTCATAGGTTTAACCGCAGCAATGTGACGGATCATTTCTACCGCACGATCTGCTTCTAAATCAAGAATGTCATTAACCGACCTAGAAACCTCAAAATCATTTTTACCAAGTGATACACCTATTTGATTTGCATTATGAATGATTTCAACATCAGTAAAATGCAAAATGGAATTCGACTTATTAACCGACATACCAGTGGAGGCCTCGATGTCGCGCAGCTTGACAGCTCTCAAAGCACACCTCAGCTGCATGTCATCAACGTCCGGCTGCTCCTGCAGCCTCCCGCTGACCCGCCTCCCCTGGGAGACCGGGTCCGGGATACCACCAAAGGCGATGACCTCCTCGCGTGAAGCTCTGCTAGGGGAAAGGCCTCCTGCCCCTCCCCCAACAGCGGCGCCCCGGGCCGTAGCCACCGGGGCAGGAGAGTAGCGCGGCGACGACTCCCGTGGCATATGCACGGGCGACCCGCCGGCAGTAGGGTCCGGGGAGACGCGCGCACGGTGCTCCGGAGAGGCAGCCGGTGAGACGGGTGCATCCCCTGACCCACCCACCGCAACGGGGCAAGGATAGATGGCGGCCTCCTGCACGGCCACCCCTCCTCCCCCGCGTGGCGACGAAGGAAAGGGCGCCAAGTCCTCCATGGGCGCCGTCGGCGTCGGCCTCAGAGGGGACCGGGCCTCCTGCCCATCACCTGTAGCCATGGCCGCAGTCGCAGCACCATCCACTGTAGTCATCAGCGAGGTATGAGTCGTGGGACGGGCCACCTGCCTGTCAGTATCTCCCAAGTCAGGAACCGCCAACACACAAAGGGGAGCCACGGGATCCACAGAACCCGGAGAAGCACCCCGCAGCCGAGGTGGTGCAGAGAACGGTCCCAAGGACCCAAGCTGCAAAGTGATGTCGGAGCAACCCCAGAAGACGTAGCAGGAGCAATATCAGTAGACTCAGACGGACCAGCCGGACCCTTGGCCCCGTCTTCACCACCCCTAGCCGAATCCTCCTGGTTCCCCGGGGCACCTCCTCCCTCAGTCGTATCCATAGGGTTATCATCCTCAAACTCATCGAACAAATTAGGATCCTCATACAACACGTCCAGCTGATACATAACACCATCATATGTCCAAGGCACCACGTTCGGCAAGAACTCGATATTAGCCACACTGACAAGTAAACGCGCTACCCCGTTGGCCCGAGTAAATGGCATATCCACCTGTTCAGTCTTGCCGATCAAAGACCCCAAACTCCACGTCACCAAGAAGCTATCCAAGGGATCAGATGGTGCCCCGGAGAAACGAACCCAAATCTGCCTCAACGGCATGCCCTGCGGCTCCTTCTTTTCCCACTCATCAAACTGTAACACAAAACTAGTGCCTGTAACCCTGCTCATACCGAACTTGAGGATTCGCACCTGATCCTCCTTAGACGGAAAATCAACTTCGTAAGACGTATCATTTAGCTTGAGCAACGACCACTAAAAATTACCCGGAGCGAGTTCCCTCAGCTGCTGAATAATTTGCGCCTCGGTCAACGGTCCATGAACTACCTTCACTACCCCTGGGAAAGAAGTCTCTACCGCTGGTGCCAAAGGTGCCACTCTGGGAGACTCGAAGAACATCAACTCCGAGCAGCAGGCCCCGAAAATCTGAACAGAAGGCTTAGGCCCAAGCATAAGCGGACACTCAGCAGCGGAATGCTTAGGTTTCCGGCATAGGTCACATAACTCCGCAGTACACTCAGCCATAAAGTGTCCCGTGTCACCACAGCGAAAACACGTAAGCTTCTTCTTCTTGGCCGCCCACTTGGACAACTTGTCAGCCTCAGATTTGTCCGTACCATGCTCCGAAGCAGAATCACCGGTCTGCATGGGTTCCGGCAACGTAACTTCGGCCAGAGCCTGAACCGTCTCCACCGCCACCTGCGGTAGATTTGATCCACCGTCAGCCACCTCCGTCTCAACCGTAGTCTTCGGATGCCTTGGCTGATAGAAACGTCTGTTCCCGCCCCGCCCTCCGCAGAAACGACCCCGGAAAGAGCGGTTATTGGGGCCAACCGCACCCTCCACAAAGTTGCCGGGCGGTCCTTGGAAACCCTGGTTGGCATTGCCGTCATCCACCCATGCATACGCACGGCCACCGCCGGTAGACGACGAGCCCCGATGCAGCCCAGAGCCATAAGCATCATAAGCATCATCGCCCAACTGCCCACGCGGAGGATTACGATCATCCCCTGCCGAAGCCCCCGCCCCACGGCCATTCGTGGCATGGCCATTACCGCCGTGTCCACCCGCCATCTGCCTCGGCCACGGCAGTTGGGTCGGCTGCGGCTCGGCCCTTGGTGGCGGTGGTGGCGCTGCCCTAGGTTGGGGAGGTGGAGGTGGCGCGGTCTTAGACGGCAGGGCCACCCTAGCCGGAGGCGGAGGAGGCGCTCCCCGAGGCGGCGGTGGAACGGCCCGAGTGGGAGGCGCCGCCTGAGCGGGGCCCGGCGCAGCCGCAGACGCGGTCGGAGGAGCGGAGGCCCCCGCGGCCCCGGCCGGGTTCCTCACCCCCGGCGCAGCCCGCGGCGGTGGTGGCTTGGGCGGCATCTCCGCCTGCGTCACAATATCGACAGAGACACCCGAGGCCCGCCTTGCACGGCCACGCACAGCAGACGGGAAACCCACCCGTCCACGGCGGCGAACCCTAGCGAGAACAACCCCTCGACAGGGCGAAACCGATCGTGCATGCGATGGCACACGATCCGACGCAATCACATGCACGAACGCCTCGACAGGCCTCTCGCCAGTAGCCGGTTTTGCCTGGGCCTTTAGCCCCGCTAATCCCGGTCCACACATAGGCAAACCACCCGAGCCCGACGTCCCGGTCTCGGAAGTGCCCGTACAGCGGCCCACTACACCCAGCCCGTCAGAACCCAACAACGCATTCAAACGCACGATCCGATCCGCCCTAATCACGGACGAACGATCACTCGCCGGTTTCGGCCTCTGCGCCGCCGGCGGCCGCCGATCCTTCTTCTTCTTCCGCGTCACAAGAGTCCAGTCATCCGGCAAGAAATCAGACAACATTACCGGTTTTCTCAGAACCTTTGGAATTGGTCCGCTCCACGGCTTCATCACTGGCTTCGAGATTTGAACAGTAGGGCTACGCCGATCGTTCTTGATCTCAAGCTCCGGTGAAGAACCAGCGCTCGGCGAGGCCATGGACACTCCGCCGGCGATCTTCATAGATATATGGCTCTCGACCTGCTCCTCTTCGATCCAAACAACGGAATCATTCCCTTCGGAGAAGCTTGCCCGCCATTGCATCCAACGCGGCTCATCCCGTCCGATCTCCCCAGGCTGCAGATCGCCGCAAGCGCCATCCAATCCCGCCGGCTCCTCCGTTCCACCCGTCAGCGCCGCCGCTAGGGTACTAGGAGAGGCCGGTTGGATCTCATGCGCCAGAGCGCGCCCACCAGACGAGGGTTGAAGGAGCAACAGCGGTGATCCCGCCGCCTTTGGTAGCCTCGTCTCCGCCTCGCCCTCCGCCTCGCCATCCGGCTCCTCCATCACTTTGTTTGTAAATGACCTCTCGGCATGCTAAACCTTCAAGCGTAGTCGGGTCGGTTATCCCAGGAAAAACCAGTGTCGAGGATCCAAACTAGTTTCCTTGGACGTCTCTGCGGATAGCACTAACAGATCCATGATTAGATTAATTGCCAACAACTCTATCTACCTTTACTTTGGCTGATCCCACCGGAGGAGCAACCCAGGTCGTGGCAGCCATGACTTGCGTGTTCACATGGCGTGTATTTGTATGTGCAGGTTTAATAGAGGGAGAATCGTAGGCATTTTTCTGGTGCTCGAGACATCCTCGTCCACCGCCCTCGGGTGGGTCGCACGAGGCCACACCTGAAGGAAGTGTAAATGGGCCGGCCAAGTCGGGCAAGCTAACCAGAGCCCTCTCTGTGAAAACTAGGGTTAAGCGTATGCGTGTTGCAGGGACGCGTGCGTGTTAATATAGGGCCGAAGCCAGAATAGATACAAGGTTAGTTGGGCTCGGATTAATCTACAAGTCAGCTAACAAAGATCGAATCTCAGAGGCCCAACAGAATACACAACACGCACGTACAACTACATCGCATATACGGTTTATATACTCCACCGTATATGCTTACAATGTTTAACACTCCCCCTCAATCACAACTATCCAAGTTGAGATTGCGTCTAAAGGCCTCAAGCTGCTTAAAAGTAAGAGGCTTAGTGAAACCATGTGCAACTTGATCTCCAGTAGGTATGAACCTAATATTCAACAACTTATCTGCCACTCTTTCGCGAACAAAGTGATAATCTATTTCAATGTGTTTAGTCCTGGCATGAAAAATAGGATTAGCAGACAAATGTGTGGCACCAAGATTATCACACCAAAGTGACGCAGCCTTTGGATGACAAACACCCAATTCTGTCAGCAGATTCTGAACCCAAATAATCTCTGCAGTGGCATTGGCTAGAGCCTTATACTCAGCCTCTGTGCTTGACCTGGAAACAGTGGGTTGCTTGCGAGCACACCAAGATACCAAATTACCTCCAAGAAATACCGCAAAGCCTCCTGTTGATCTTCTGTCATCAGGACAGCCTGCCCAATCTGCATCTGAGAAAGCACTTACTAGCATTGAATCTGACTTACCAAGTTTAAGACCATGATCCTTGGTTCCTTGAAGATATCGAAGTATCCTCTCACTAGTAGAAAAAGGGTCAAACGTGAAGCACATTACTGCCGGTTTGAATTTGAGCCGGCACTAATGTGTACATTAGTGCCGGTTCCAACGGCTAGCCGGGTCGCTTTCATTAGTACCTGTTCGTGGCGAACCTTTAGCACCGGTTCGTGCCACGAACCGGTACTAATGAGAGTGGTGGCAGGATGTTGTCAGACTGGGGCCCCTCCAGCCCCTTTAGTACCGGTTCTTGGCAGGAACCGGTACTAAAGGTCGTCCTACATAAACCCTTCGTCCACCCGAGCTCGCTCTGTTCTTCCCCATTCCCCTCTCCTCTCTGTTCTTCCCCTCTTCCTCTCGAGCTCATCACACATTTTGCCAAAAATTTGTCAAGATTTGAAGGCCCCCATCCATTCAAATGATCACAAAGGTTAGCAACTTTGTCCTTTCATCTCTCATTGCTAGATTAGCTCTTGCAATGCTTTATATAGTGATTAATTTGTGAGTTTAGTAATTTGGGAGGAAATATATATATGTGCTAGTATTTGATTTATATGCAATATAGTTACTCGTATAATTATCTTACCCGTACATTATTTGTTATACATATAGTGCCATGGTTTTGATATCCGTCCCCGTCGGCCCTCGTCCTTGTTATGATTCGGGTGTGGTATATATATTCTCTTTTAAAACTAGTTGCATTTTGTGTTTATGACAAATTATGCCCATCAAGTTGACATAGATATTTTTTCTAGGAGGTATGTGAACCGGAAATTCCAACCGACCCTATTGTCGAGAGGTTAAATTTAGTTGAAAGAGAAAACGAGTACTTGAAAGAAAAATTGAAAAGAATTGAGGGGGAGAAGATGGAATTGGAGTTGCATGTTGCCGATGTCGTCGATGATCACAAGATCAAGATGGAGAAAATGCGCTTGAAGATTAGAAAGATTAGAAAATATGCCATCGATAGTGAGGCTTGGTATCATTATGCTGTTGGATCAATTGTTACCTTAGTTGCGATCTTGATCGCATTTGTTGTTGCATTTAAATGCTTTAGGTAGAGAGTTATTTGTTTGTTGCATTTAAGTGTTGTATGAACTTTATGTATGAACTTGTATTAATTTGGTCTATTCGGTGTTGTGTAATGAAGATGAGCCGGCAATGGATGTACGATGACCGATGCTCTCCCCAGTTCGTTGAGGGCGTGCATACTTTTCTGCTTGCGGCTGAGGCAAACAAGCGGGCGGGTGGTTTTATGCCTTGTCCATGTGCCGGCTGTAAGAATGGTCACAATTACTCTACGTCAAGAACCATTCACGTCCACCTGTTTGAGTCCGGTTTCATGCCCCACTATAATGTTTGGACCAAGCACGGAGAAAGAGGGGTTATGATGGAAGACAATGAAGAAGAAGAGGACGACGACAGCTATCCTAGCCATGGGTTCCCTAAATACGATGATACAACAATGGGGGAAGAAGCTGAGCCGGTAATGCGGGAAGAAGCTCAGCCGGTAATGCGGGAAGAAGCTGAGCCGGTAATGCGGGAAGAAGCTGAAGAAGAGGCATCAGATGAGCCCGTTGATGATCTAGGTCGGGCCATTGCCGATGCAAAGAGAAACTGCGCAAGTGATTTGGAGAAGAAGAAGTTGCAGCGCATGTTAGAGGATCACAAAAAATTGTTGTACCCGAATTGCGTAGGTGACAAGAAAAAGCTGGGCACCACACTGGAATTGCTGCAATGGAAGGCAGAGAATGGTGTATCTGACAAGGGATTTTGAAAGTTGCTGGTAATGATAAAGGATATGCTTCCAAAGGACAACGAATTGCCCGAGAGTACGTATGAAGCAAAGAAGGCTGTCTGCCCTCTAGGGTTAGAGGTGCGGAAGATACATGCATGCCCTAATGATTGCATCCTCTACCGCGGTGAGTACGAGGATTTGAACGCTTGCCCGGTATGCGGTGCATTGCGCTATAAGATCAGCCGCGATCACCCTGGTGATGTCGAGGGCGAGCGCCCCAGGAAGAAGATTCCTGCCAAGGTGATGTGGTATGCTCCTATAATACCATGGTTGAAACGTTTGTTCCAAAACAAAGAGCATGCCAAGGCGATGCGATGGCACAGAGAATACCGTAAGAAAGACGGAAAGTTGAGAGTACCCGCTGACGGGTCCCAGTGGAAAAAAATTGAAAGAAAGTACGGGAAGGAGTTTGCAGATGACGCAAGGAGCGTATGGTTTGGTCTAAGCGCAGATGGCATTAATCCTTTTGGGGAGCAGAGCAGCAACCATAGCACCTGGCCTAACTTTATGTTTGTATAACCTTCCTCCTTGGTTGTGCATGAAGCGAAAGTTCATTATGATACCAGTGCTCATCCAAGGCCCTAAGCAACCCGGCAACGACATTGATGTGTACCTAAGGCCATTAGTTGAAGAACTCTTATAACTGTGGAATGGAAGCCGATTGGTGTTCCTGAATCGCGGCATAAGGGCAGACTGGATGGAAAAGGCACGCTAGGAGGGGAACAAATAATATGTATGGACGGACATTCTCTCACTGAAGCACACTACACAGTTCTACAGAATTCCGCCTTGGTGGCTCCGTATATGGATGAACACAAGAATTTGCTACGCTCCAAACACCCGGAGAGGTCTGATGACTGGATTATTACACGTGAACAAACCAGGAGTTTCGCCAGCTGGTTGCAGACACGTACCATGCATGACACCTCTATTGAAGATGACCTATACTTGCTGTCCCAGTTACCGTCTTCGAATATAATGACTTTCAAAGGGTACGAGATAAATGGTAACACATTTTACACGATCGCCCAAGATAAGAAGAGCACCAACCAAAACAGTGGTGTCCGCTTTGATGCAGAAACCAAGACGGGAAAGGAAACATATTATGGTTATATACAGGACATATGGGAACTTGACTATCGACGTGGTTTGAAGATCCCTTTGTTTCGGTGAAAATGGGTCAATATGACACGAGCCGGGGTAACGGAAGACCCGCAGTACGGAATGACAATAGTGGATCTCAACAATCTTGCGTATGCAGACGAACCATTCGTCCTAGCCAATGATGTGGCACAGGTTTTCTATGTGAAGGACATGTCTACCAAGCCAAGAAAAAGAAAAGATAAGGAAGCGAATGCATCGTACGATGAGCCAAAGTGGCACATAGTTCTTTCTGGGAAGAGAAACATCGTGGGAGTGGATGACAAGACAGACAAGTCAGAAGATTATGAAACGTTTGATGAAATTGCTCCATTCACAGTGAATATTGACCCGAGCATCCCGTTAAATGATGAAGATTTTCCATGGTTACGGCGCAAAGGGACACACGCGAAGAAAAAGTTTCACACCCAAAGATATGGGATGTGATCGGCTTCACTATCATCAGTTTCTTCTGTGTTTCATACCCAGAAGGGAATCTCTGTAATAGTTAGGGTAGTTATGTGTTTTGGCATTTGAAACGCGAAGAAATTTTATGTGCAAACAAATTCTTTCATGCCTTTACTGATTTTTAAAGTTAAGTTATTCACAAACTAGTGATTCACGCTAATTTTTAATAATTCAAAATTTAAACTATTCAAATTTGAAAACTACGAGCACTAACAGAAAGTTTGTAATTTTTTGTACCTAAAGCAAAAATATTCACAAAGAATCTCTAAATACACAAAAAACAACTCAAAAATAAATAAAGCAAAAAAATGAAGCAAAAAAAATAAAAAAGCCCGCCTACTAGGCCAGAGCGGCCTGCATACGACTAGAAACCCAACCTGTTGTTGGGCCAGGATGCAGTCCCGCAAAGGCCCACAGGGCAGCACAGAACATGTAGGCCCAGTAGGCCTGCTTTGGAGAGGAGCTCGAGAGAGCTACCGCACGGGGGGTTATAAACCACTGCGGTCGCCCCTCGGCTAGCGAGGTGGGACTAAAATTGCCGCACCGCACCTGCGCCAGCGCACCCCCTTTAGTACCGGGTCGTGGCACCAACCGGTACTAAAGGGGGGCCTTTAGTATCGGTTGGAGCCACCACCCGGTACTAAAGAGGGTTGCTTCCCGCCGCTTGGCCTAGCCAAAACAGGCCTTTAGTACCGGTTGGTGGCTCCAACCGGTACTAAAGGCCCCTCCTATATAAACAACACTTACGAAAATTTCAGTTTCTCATCTGGTTCTTCTCCTCTACACCGTCGCCCGCCGCCCCCCGTACGTCTCCATCCCTCGTCGCCGCCCCCGTCGTTGCCCCGTCATCCCCGTCCCCGTCGTCCCCGTCGTCACCGCCGCCCCGGCCCGTACGTCCCCGTCCCCGTCGTCGCCGCCCCGTCCCTGTCCCCGTCGTCGCCGCGCCCGTCGCCGTCCCCGTCGCCGCGCGCCCCCGTCGCCGCCCCCCATCGCCTCTCGCCTCGCCGGTGAGCGCGCACACACACACATACATTTTTTGTTTTTTAGTTATACAAATAGTTAGAAATTTTTCTGTTTTTTAGAAATTGTTAGAAATTTTCTGTTTTTTAGAAATAGTTAGAAATGTTAGAAATGTTAGAATTGTTAGAAATGTCAGAATTGTTAGAAATGTTATAATTGTTAGAAATGTTTATGTTTTTTAGTTATAGAAATAGTTATAAAAAAGTTAGAATTGTTAGAAATTTTTCTGTTTTTTAGTTATAGAAATAGTTATAAAAAAGTTAGAAAATTTTCTTTTTTTAGTTCTAGAAATATTAGAAATGTAATACAAATGTTAGTTATATATATAGAAATGTTATATTTTTTTTCTGTTTTTTAGTTATAGAAATATTAGAAATGTTAAAGAAATGTTAGTTATATATAGCATTGTTAGAAATGTTATAGAAATGTTAGAAATTTTAGTTATCAAAATCCAATCATTAAAAAAATGTTACTTTTTGCGGGCATATAGCTAGTATTTGTTCTCGACGATGCCCGGCCCGCATCCTCGCCGTCGGCACGTCCGCGACGACGTCCGGTTGACCCATGTCCGGGACTGGGCTCCGCCGGGCTGGCACTGGGAGGTGCTGCCTGGAGGGGCGCGCCGCTTGATGAGGAACCCGGCCCCGGGTCCCGTCGTCGACCCTGACCTCGTTTGGTGGCATTCGCGTGGGCCAGTTTCGGTGCGGAGGGAGCCGGCCCCGCCGGAGGTGGTACGTCGCCGTGTCAGGGAGGAGGACGAGCACGTCCATCGGTACATGGTTGCGTTAGAGGGCGGCAGGTTCTCCAATACCTGGCAGTTTCTTCAGGGATCTCACTTCAGCTATGATCCTGTGAGGGTTCCTTCTCTTTGGGTGTCCACCGCCCGCGCCGCAGGAACCGCGAGTGTCCTAGATTCCTCTGTAGTATTCGATCTTTATTAGCTACCTAGCGAGTGATGTATTCGATATTATATCTATTATTCGAGACGATGTATTTGAGATTATATCTATTATTCGAGACGATGTATTCGAGATTATATCTATTATTCGAGACGGTGTAATTTGAATACTAAATTGTTTTATATTTCTTTTGGATTAGTTAAATAAAAGCTATGGCGGACAATACCGGCAGAGAGGGAGAACAGACCCTGTTCGATATGATACGCCATCCTCGCGGGCCAGATGATGATCAGAATGAAGAAGATTATGACGGCTCCGAATTTCTAAACAACACCGGAGAGGGTGATATGATATTCGATCGCGACGACCGAATTGATGAAGTCATGAACTGCGATTATGATGATGACGAAGAAAATGTTGATCTTGAAACAACAAAGACCGGCGAGGTATATATATTTATATAGGCAGGCATCTGGTGATCATCACATGTTTTAAATGAGTTGAAGATATATTAACGAATCAATCTTTCTTCTTTCAGCCATCCGGATCGAGCAAATCTTCAGGCAACAGGACGAAACGAGGCCCGAACAAAAAGTTGAAGGAGGGTGTAAAGTATAATATCGAGGCAATCAGACCTAATGGCGAACCATTAGCGCCTAAGAAAATTGCGGACAAGTTCGTTCGTCAGTGCGGAGTTCTTGTGAAGGACCAACTCCCGATCTCCCTTCAAGAATGGAGAGAGTCGGCAAAGCCACGTCCAAATGTTACTTTTGTCGATGACAGACAAAAAAGTCTGCTTTGGGATACTCTCATGGAACATTTCACCCTACCAGATCATTTCACAGATGCAGATGTGGAGAAAGTCAAGGACGCCTCTCTTAGGAAGATGGCGGTTGCATTCAACAACCACAAGAATCGTGTATGGGACAAGTACATCAAGGATGGAAGGAAGACTGCAGTATTCGAGGGAACACTAGAGAATCAAAGTGCTCATTGGGACGATTTCGTGAAATTCAAGGTTCAGAATTAGCTAAGGAACGGTCGAGAATAAACATGAAGAATGCCGAAAAAAAAGGATAAGTTCCATAAGCTGGGGCCAGGTGGCTATGCGGTGGAAATGCCTAAGTGGGATAAGTCTGAGAAAGAGATGAAGGATGCAGGTGTCACTCCGGTTACTAAGAGCTGGCCCCCCAGGTGCAGGACTTGGTTCTATGCGCATGGGGGGAGTTGGACCCGAAGACAGGCAAAGTTTCGACGAAGGCATGTCTGAACGGAGCCGACGATAAGATACTTGTTGCAATAGAAGAGGCTCGAACAGGGGTGTTCCAGCCCAACAGAGAGAACGACGAGCTTACACGTGCCCTCGGAAATCCTGAACACCCGGGAAGAACACGAGGCAAGGGTGCTATTCCGTGGTATGAGGGGTTTTCGGACTGGAACGCCGACTACAGAACCCGTGCGAGAAGATTGCGGAGGAGAAGCAGAGGAAGATGAAGGAGGAGAAGAGGAAGCTGGACTATGAACACCTTCAAGGCCTAGAATCAAAGCATGCGGACTTGGCAGTCAAATTCCAGCGGCAGCAGGAGCAGATCGACTCACTTAGCCAGCAAAGGGGGTCTCAGCAGCTGCAACAGCTAGCGGATGATCCAGCATTGGATACCACCGCCCCATCCATGCCGAGAAGCAGCGTGGGTTCCGCCCTGTTTGATGCAATGCTGGATAGATACCCCGTGGATGACATCATGGAGAACACTAACTGCGAGCTACACTTCAAAATGAAGAACATATCCATGAAGGTGGCGAACGCCGTTGCTTATACAAATTCCCCCGATGCAACCTTCCATTGCAACCCGATTCCAACAGGCTATGCTCATGTCATGGTTGATGAGGTGGTGGACCAATATTCGGGGCTAGAGCTTGACATTCCTGGAGGTGACGAGGAGAACACACTCGGAGAGGCCAAACATCGTATCATCCTATGGAGAAAGGATTGCATCATCTTTCGAAGGCCACCGACACCGCGTCACCCGACTCCTCGTCGAAGTCCGCCACCGAGTCAGCAGACTCCCGCTCCTCCAAGTCCGCCAACGCGTGAGGCCACTCCTCCTCTTCAAAGTCCGGCAAAGTGTCAGGCCACTCCTCCTCCAAGTCCGACACAGCATCAGACGTCCACTCCTCCTCCAAGTCCGGCACAACCTCAGGCCACTCCTCCTCCAAGTCCGGCATAGCTTCAGGCCACTCCTCCTCGTCCAACTCAGCCCCGTCAGCCGTCTCCGCCGCCTCAGCAATCGCAGAAGAGACACCCCGCAGCTATGGTGCGTAGCGGTACGAGTCGAGGTCATAGTACAGGAAGTACAGGTGGAGGCAAGCGATATAAATATGGTCCAAGCCTCACTACTCCTCTTCCTCAGAGGGCTTACGACAGGACCGAGGAGCAAACCAATGCCATAGTGCGGGCAGAAGTCGATGCCCATTTTGGACCGAAACCGCCACCGCCGCCAAGGGAGAAAGTGCCTGTGGAAAAGATTGACCACTTCATTCGTATGGCTCAACCACCAGCTTCTAAGCCTGTGACACAAACTATGAGCGCCACATCAGGAAGTTAAATCGAGCACGTCTACAGAAGGAGGCGAGCTCGAGCTCGAGCAAACAACAAGCAGCTGTCAAAAAATGCGGGAAACCATTGCCCAGCTGGGAGAACAGGCGGCGCAATCGATCCCCCCCTTGTTGTGCCAACAACACGTGAGAGTACGCGCGCCCAATATTATTGTGGGCAAACAGTTTACGTTCCCGAGGTGGGCGATGTGGTAATAACACAGGAGCATATAATGCAGGCTGAAATTCTCAACATAACTGTTGGACAACTCCTCGAGATCGAGCCCATGCCTGTGCTTAGAGAGGAGGAAATAAAACGGAAATATGTCCGGGACCAACCTTTGGTCAAGCCAGACGAGGTCAAGAAGCTCCCAACGAGAATGTATGAATTGCATTAATGGTACATGGACATTACCAAGAGATCCAACCGAGAGTCCCTCATGGTGCAAGTCAAGAAGGATCATTACTACCATCAGAAAGCTGTGACCGTTGAGTATTCTGAACTGTTTCAGTTATACAATCAAGACGCACTCGACAAATCTATCGTCAGTTGCTATTGTCTGTAAGTGATTTCTTTCTGTAATTTAAGTCTCAAGCTAGCTGTAGTGATCCTTTTGATCAATCATAACCTGTAATTATCCTCACTATATTCTTTTCTGTGGTATTATGCAGGATGAAGATGTATGAAATGAGAAAAGGTGGACGCTATGGCATTGGGTTCATTGACCCAAACACCGTTAATGAATACACATGGAAAATAAATCCACATCATGAAAAGCAGGTAAAGGACAACATGCTAGAGTTCTTGAAGCGCCTCAAATACAATGAAGATATACTACTTCCTTACAACTTCCAGTGAGTCACACTGTCTTGTACTACAAATTTTCTGTTTTTGCCTACTAGCTAGTTACATGTTTTTCTTACATATGTCTGCTTAATTAAGGCATGCAAACGTGTGTGCATGCAGATTTCACTGGATCTTGTGTATCATTAAAGTTGACGCCAGAACGGTTGAAATACCGGACTCACTACTCAAAGCAAATACTAACTATAAAATCTTGTATGGGATAGTCAACAGGTAATTTCAATCATTATTAACTATATATCTCAGCCTATTTAGTTCATCATTTCATGATATGAACTATTTAATAACCCCTTTATTCATTTTCTTTGTCGCGGGCAGGGCTTGGGCAAGGTTCATCAGCGTCACGGAAGGCGAATGGAAACAAAAGCTGAAATGATTTCGACCCAAGGTAAGTAATTAAGTAGTACTAGCTAGCTAGCTAGCTGCCATCTCTTTAATTATCATGCTTGATTAATTATTATCTGATCAAATTCCATTCTCATAAAGGCCCTGAAGTAGGCGCAGGGGACTGATCTGTGTGCATTCTGCGTTTGCGAGAACATTCGCATGATGGCGTCCGAAAGGAGCAGATCTCAAAGACAGGAATGGGTACGTTTATCAGAACACTATTCACAATTTTTACACCATTATCGATATCTAGTCACACAACTAATACACATGCATATTGATCTCCTTCTTAACAGTTCACAGAGGTGCGGGACAAGCTCCTAGAAACGGAGCGCGTAGAAGCACTTCAAGAGGAAATAGCGGGATTTTTGCTCGACCAGGTCATAAATCCGAAGGGAGAATACTATTACCCGCTACCGCCCCCATGAACCACTTCCAATTGTCATCGTGCTCCAAAGGCACCAATTAGGCTAATGCCACTGGCTCCGAAGGCAACATGCATATGTAGGAGAAATTGTATATAGCTATACATGTGTGTATGTGTGAATTAATATGGTGGTTTGTGAGACATTGATGATATATATATGCATAACGTGTACAATGTGTAGTATCGTAAAATACCAGCAAACGAAAAAGAATTAAAATGGAAAACACAAAATTAAATGAAAAATAAATCATAAAACCAAAAAAAACCAAACCTTGTAGTACCGGTTGGTGTTACCAACCGGTACTAAAGGGCTCCCGGCCCCCGAAGCTGGCTCGTGCCACGTGGTTGCCCTTTAGCACCGGTTCGTGCTGAACCGGTACTAAAGGGGGGGGGGGCTTTAGTGCCCACACTTTAGTGCCGGTTATGGAACCGACACTAAAGGGCCTTACGAACCGGTGCTATTGCCCGGTTCTGCACTAGTGTCTTGACTGCTGTCCAATGCACACTAGTAGGAGCATGTAAGAACTGACAAACTTTGTTTACTGAATAAGAAATATCTGGCCTAGTCAAAGTCAAGTATTGAAGTGCTCCTACAATGCTCCTATACCTGGTTACATCCTCTGCTCCAAGTGCTTCTCCATCATACAGGGACAATTTTTCAGAAGTAGACAGAGGCGTGGATGAAGGCTTGCAACCCTTCATGCCTACTTTCTGAAGTATTTCTTATATTTTCCTTGTGACAGCACAATCCCTTCTTTAACAGGTTTTACCTCAATTCCAAGGAAGAAGTGGAGACTTCCAAGGTCCTTAAGTGAAAACTCCTTGCCCAAGTCCTTAAGAAGAGCTTCAACAACACTAGGTGAAGAACTTGTAACCACAATATCATCAACATAAATAAGCATAAACATGGTGATCCTATGCCGATGATAAAAGAATAGTGAGGTGTCCCCCTTTGAAGGAGAGAACCCTAGAGATTGCAACTTTGACGACAGTCGAGAATACCAAGCTCTAGGCGCCTGTTTTAATCCATACAGTGCCTTATCAAGTTTGCAAACATGACGTGGAAACTTTAAGCTTTCATACCCAGGAGGTTGTTTCATAAACACTTCCTCTTCCAGAACACCGTGCAACAACGCGTTCTTTACATCTAGTTGTCGAATGCACCAGTTTCTAGACATTGCAATTGAGAGAATTATTATGATAGTGGTTGCTTTGACTACAGGACTGAACGTGTCCTCGTAGTCAATTCCATACCTTTGCTTAAACCCTTTTGCAACCAAGCGTGCCTTATACCTATCAAAAGTGCCGTCAGATTTCTGCTTGACTTTGTAGACCCACTTGCAGTCAATAACATTCCTCCCCTTGACTGGAGGCACCAAACGCCATGTTTTGTTCCTCATAAGGGCATCATATTCCTCATCCATGGCCTCCTTCCACCGACGTTCTCCAAGGGCTTCTCCCAAATTTTGCGGTTCACCTGTGGCACAAAAAGAACCCCAACGGACACAACCATCGTTATAAAGCTTAGGCTTGATAATACCACTCTGTGACCAGGTATGAGACCGCGGAGGAGGAGGCGGACCTGGACGTGAGACATGTTTTTGGAGGCGATTTGAGGAGGAAGACACAACAGATCCAGAATCCACAGAAAATCCACCCGAGAACTCCTGTTGGAGCTCCTGTGTTGGCGCAGCACAATCAACCTCGACGCATGCGACAGCCGCTCCGGAACTGCCACTTGTCGCCGCCAGCGAGGCGTCAGGCAACGACGAGGTGGAATCACCCAATCCTGCGGGCGCGCTCGTTCCCGAGGAAGACTGACCGGGGGAGGACCCGCCTGGTCCCGTCAGAGGCGTGGCCCGTGGCCGACCAGCACCATGCAAGGGGGACCCACCTGGTCACGCAACATGCGCGCTCCGTGGGTTCGCAGGCGCGGCTCGCGGCTGGCCGATGCCATGCAGGAGGGACCCACCTGATCCCGCGGGAGACCGCATGTGGGACTGCGGCGCGGATCCCGTAGGAGATCCTCCTGACGCGCCTGCTCCAGCAGATCCTGAGGGGATCCCGCCCTGATCTACTCCGGGATCAGCAGGCAGATCTTCTGCGGCGGAAAAAGAGGACCCCATGGCCTGCATAAAATAATGGGGATTTTCTTCCATGTTTGTACTATTGTCCTGCACACTTTCGTTAGAGTTTTGATCAAAGGAGTTATGGTTCATTGGCACATGATCATCAGCATCTTCTACGCCCCCGAGAACAAAGTTGGGTGATGGCAGAAGATGAGAAGGAAGAGGAACAAGTTCTTTGCGAAGTTGGGCGCCAGCGTTAGGGTGAAGTTTTGCAAAGGGAAAAACTTGCTCATCGAAAACCACATCACGGGGGACATAGATGCGACCCGTGGCAACATCCAAACACTTGTAGCCTTTGTGAAGACTACTGTACCCACACTGTATCGAGCGGAACTCAAGCTTATGTTTATTGAATGGACGAAGATTGGGCCAGACGGCACAACCAAATATGCGGAGAAAAGTGTAGTTTGGTTCAGTGCCAAAAAGACGTTCAAGAGGGGTCTGATTGTTGATGATTTTACTAGGAACACGATTTATGAGGTACACCGCCGTGAGAAACGCCTCGTCCCAAAATTTTAGAGGCATATAAGCTTGAGCAAGAAGGGAGAGACCAACCACCACGATATGGCGGTGTTTACGTTCAGCGGATCCGTTTTGCTGATGAGCGTGTGGACAGGAGACATGGTAAGTGATGCCTATGCGTTCAAAAAATGAATGAAGTTTTTGGTATTCACCTCCCCAGTCCGTTTGCATGGCAAGAATTTTGCGATCAAAAAGACGTTCAACATGTTGTTGAAAGAGATTAAACTTTGCAAATACATCAGATTTATTCTTAAGCAAATAGATCCAACTAAACTTACTAAAATCATCAATGAAAGTGACATAATATTTTTGTCTGCCAACAGAAACGGGTCCAGGACCCCAAACATCTGAAAAAACTAGCTCTAAAGGAGCCTTTGATTCACTAGTAGAGAGAGGATATGGAAGTTGATGGCTCCATCTGACACGAATCACACACATGAAGATGATCTTGCTTATTTGATACTGGAAGACTAAAATCTTGAAGAATTTTGTGGACCACCGGAAAAGCAGGATGCCCTAGGCGTTTGTGCCATCTTGAGGTGGATGGCTTGACCACACTGAGAGCTTGTCGAGGAGGGACATCATGGCAGCCACAGACAGGAAACAGGCGACCTCTAGTCCTGTTTTGAAGCACGGTTCTCCGAGTGGCCCGATCCTTAACAAAAAAAAATCGGGGTAAACTTCCAAGAAAGCATTGTTATCTTTGATAAGTTTATAGGCAGAAAGTAGGCTTTGATCGGCTTGAGGAGCATGGATGATATTATTTAGATGCAAGGAGCCGTGAGGGGTAGTAAGAACCGAATGACCAATGTGAGCAATGTCCATACCTTGACCACTCGCAGTGTGGATTTGCTCCGTGCCGGTGTAGCGATCGTGGACCGCAAGCTTCTCCAGTTCTCCCGTCACGTGGTCAGTTGCGTCAGTGTCAAGATACCAATTGGTATCAGCTCCATAGGCGTGGGCAGCGTTGGCCGAGCGGTGTCCTCCACCACCACCACGTCCTCCGCCACCACCGCCTCCTGCAGGGTTGTGGACGTTGTTGTTGAAGTTGCGATCGTAGCGCTTCTTGCAGCGCCACGCACCATGCCCTTCAAGCTTGCAAATCTGGCACTTCTCGCGCTCGCGGTCACCGCGGTCACCACCTCCTTGCCACGGACCGCCACCAAAACCGCCGCCACCGTGGTTGTCAGGGTAGTGGGCGCCAGCGTTGTTGTTGATGTAGCCGCGGGAGCCACCTCCACTGTTGCTGCCGCCCCTTGAGTTGCCGCGGCCTCCACCCCTTGCCGCCAGATTTGCGGAGTGGAGGGCGGTGTTCTGGGCAGCGATGCGAGCTTCAGCCGACAGCAGCAAGGAGAAGAGCTCGCTGAGACCGATCGGCTGCTCGGTGGCAGTGCGGGTGGAGATGGCCGAGACGAAGCCGCTGTAGTTGGGGTCGTGGAGAAGCCCTTGCAGGATGTGATCGACGATGTCATCCTCATCTAGGGGCTTGCCTACAACAGCAAGCTCGTCGGCGATGCTCACCATCTTGGTGTAGTAGGCCGCGGCAGACATGTCCCCTTTGCGCGTGTGCTTGATGGCCGAGCGGAGCTGGATAACCCTAGCCCTTGACTGCGACGAGAAGCTTTGCAGCAGGGCGTTCCAGATTGATGTGGCGGTGGTGTGGGAGCTGACCTGCAGTAAGACCTCACGGGAAAGAGATGAGATCAAAAACGTGAGGATTTGCTGATCTTGAGTGACCCACACAGCATGCTCAGGGTTTGGCGAGGACGTGGTCTCCTTCTTGCCGGCGACGTCCTTCTCGGTGACGAGCACGACGGCTGGCTCCTTGACCGAGTCATCCAGAAAGCCCATCAGCCCCGCCCCCTTGATATGTGGCAAGACTTGCGCCTTCCACACCAGGAAGTTCTCCCGGGTCAATTTCTCGGTGATGGTGTGACCAAGGGAGGCGATGGAGGGGCGGCCATGGCGACAGCTGAGGAGGAGCTCGACATCTAGATGCGATGGAAAAGGATGGCTCTGTATACCATGTGAAAACTGGGGTTAAGCGTATGCGTGTTGCAGGGATGCGTGCGTGTTAATATAAGGCCGAAGCCAGGATAGATACAAGGTTAGTTGGGCTCGGATTGATCTACAAGTCAGCTAACAACCTTTTTTTTTTGCATCGAAGTCAGCTAACAACCTGATAAGATCGAATCTCAGAGGCCCAACAGAATACACAACACACACGTACAACTACAGCGCATATACGGTTTATATACTCCACCGTATATGCCTAAAATGTTTAACACTCTCTTTCTTTCTAGCACGCTCAGTGTTCCTTCCCCTCGCTGCTCTGGTCTCTCCTCTACTCCCCATCACCTCACGGCGTCAGCGCACAACGTTTCCCGCGTGGCTATATCTTGGCAGCCGTCGTCGATCTTGCAGCCTTCCCGTGCGCATCTGCCTCGAGGCTGCCCTCTGTTCCTGCTGCCGACCACCACCCTCGACGCCTCGGCCTCCTCGCTGCAGCGACACCGCATCCTCATGTGGTGCCGTGGTGGCCTTGTTGTCTCGTGTCTTTTCTCTCTCTTGTATCTGATGCTAGCGTGATGAATGAGTGCTAGCGTGCTGCGTGTGGATGGATCTGAACATCAATGTTGTTTGTGTTCACGGATCTGATGTAGAATATCTAATGTAAGGTAGACTTGTGTGTGACGTATGTCAACAATCTTATAAACACAATATAAATGTTGATAGCTACGCACCGGACTTGCTTTTTTAATACACAAGAAATATCTATGGTAGTTGGTAGACTGCTATTTCAATATGCAAAGAGAAGGATTTTGTCCGTAAAATGTGATGCAGGTGTTCATTGTCGGGCTTTCGGGCTTTTTACCTTGGGTCAGGCTCACTCTAGAGTTTAGGCAAATTTTGTGCTTTGGGCGGCTTAACACTTACCTTGGGTTTATGCAAGCCCGGCTCGGAATGTGTTTCAACGAAACGACTCCTTGGCGATCGATCGCGGGACTGAGTGTAAAATCCTAAGATAGACAGGGTGGCAGTGGTGTCACGTGCTCGTCTCGGCGTCCGTCTTCGCTACCGCGACAACGTCCGCCTCGACTCGCGTAACCCTAAGATAGACATGATGGCAGTGGTGTTGGGCGTGGCTAACGCGCTTGCGCGCGTCCTAGGAGGCGCGGTCGATTTCCGACCAGAGTATTCCGACAGCAAACGACAAGTTTAGCGATCAGGCTCCCACCTCCAATTCCCTTTCGCGCCTTGAGCGTTCCTGTTTTCGTGAGTAGGGCCCAGCCTCGGTCCAGTAGCTACCTAGGTTCTATTCCCTTTCCACATTTTTTTAGTTTGGGCCTGTTTTTTCCTATTCCACTAATTCTCTTTCTGGGCCAGCGGTTTTTCAGGGATAGTAACGCAGGAAATCTCACTTTCAATTGAAATGAACTAGCACTTTCAACTAAAATGAATTGGTACTTCTTAACAGAAAATCAAATTAGCCTATCCCTCTATTCCCTTTCAATTAAATTTTTCTAGAAAAATATTTTTATCACCAAGTAATAGAATACTCAACTAAAATTGATCTACAACTTTTTGATTGAATCAGGAATATTCATTCCACTGATTTACTATAAACAACGTTTCCAATTAACGACAAACTTTCCAAAGCGATAACATATTATTAAAAATATAAACAACTTTTAAATTTGTAAATTCTTCTGAAAATCAGGAATGTTTTTTGACAGATGGCAGTGGTCTTATGTGTATGTGGCGCGGGGGGGCGGGGGGGCGATTGTCCCCAACCTTAAAAATGATGTGAAGTTGAGAAAATTAGGAGGGCTTCCATGGAACCTTTTATAGTTTGCCCCCAACGGCATAACACTAGCTCCTCCTCTGAATGTAGGGTTGCAACGATGCGAGAGCAGGGGAGGCAAATCTAAGAGTGCAGGCACGTGTGCTCGATTGGAGGGTGAGTGCAGCAAAAGCCTGCGCTGCTCGTTCGATATGCAAGGGCGGAGCACGGCGATGCAGCATCAGGAAAATGGGCCGATAGGTTCTTCTTTTGTGGATCCCCTCCTGAAGAGAGGAGGAAGGGAAAGGTAACATGGAAGGTGAAAACCGCCCAAGTGGTCAGGTTTATGGCCTCGCTGAGCTAGCTTTGTTTCCTCTCTCGGACCAAACAGCTCGAAAGCCGCCCAAGTGATCAGGTTTCGTTTCGGACAGCCACGCCATGATCATGGGCATGCATGCATATGCATAGGTGTGTAGGGCCTCGCTTAAAGGAAAGTACGCGTGGGACCTATCTCGTCCTACTTCCCACTACCTGATCACTCGTGGAGCACATGTGAACCCACAATTCACAGTAATCTATTCAATATCCATTCTTTAATAGTTCCATGTTTTTTTCATGATTCATCGATTAATCATGAATATAAACCGTCTATATGTGTCAAAAATTCTATAGGCAGATGCATAGAGGCGGACAAGGAGGTTCAACTTGCGTATATCAAAAAGAGTCAACCGGTGCATACAGGTCACAAGCTCAAGGACCTCCTCCCCTCGTGCGGCGGCGCCGCGCCGCACCGGGGCCTCCCCGCCGGGCCTCCCTCTCCTCCCCGCCGGGCCCCTCTCTCCTCCCGCCGCCGCCGCCGAGGGCATCGCAGGCTAAGCCTGCGGGCCGCGGCGGCGGCGGCGGCAATCTTCCTCGGCCGACGATCGGATCTGGGTGGCGGCGACCCACTCCGGCCGATTCAAGGGCGGTGGCGCAGGCCGGTGGCAACCAGGGTTGTCGTGCTGGCGGCGGCGACGAAGAGATCACGTCCGCGGCTACGGTGCCCGATCTGGATCCCTTTCGGATCTGGATGGTGGTTCGTCGAGCCGTCGTTCACATCCTTTGTTCCGGCGCGACAAGCGGCCTCTGGACTAGGCACGCGACACGAGGACGTCGGGGGCTCCGGCCCTGGGCGTGGAGGTGGTGGCCATCTTCTTCGCTGGAGGTGGTCGGCTAGATGGTTGCGGATTCTCGCATCCAGTCCCGGCGTAGAGTGGGGAGACGAGGCTGCCGGTGAAAACCGTGCTATGACTCGGGTCATGGCGGGCGATGGCGGCGTTTTCGCGTCGTTATCTTGTTGAAGACATCGCCTCTGCAGCTTCTGTCGACTTGCTTGCGCTGCTCTGGGTGAAAACCTAGATCAGGAGTTTCCGGATCGGACGATGGCGGTGCTTTTGGCGTCGTTTTCCCTCATGGGGGCATGGTTTTTTTGAGCAGCGGCTGGATGCAAGACCAGAGGACGGATTCTTTGGTGGAGCGGTTGGACATCTCACTCATTGATGGCGGCGGGTCTCGGCGGCATGGCGCTGTGGTGACTCCGCGTCCGATGCGCAGAGATGCACTCGCGCTGGAGGGTGACGCGGTTTGGCGTCGTGGTGGCGTCGACGGCAGTTAGGCCGGGCAAGGTAGATGCTGCAGTACAACTCTGAAGATGGATTGGTGGCAGGTAGCTGCGGCGGCCCCAGACCCGGCAGGCGTCCTGGTTGAGGAGTGCGCCGGACCGGTAGGTGACCCATACCCGGCAGGCGTCCTGGTTGGGACCTCAGTTCTTAGATGTTAGGTTTGGCTACGAGGTCCGTTTGATACTAGGCCCGGACTATCAGCATCCCTTCATCACTTGGATAGGAGTAGCGACACTTTTGTTGCCTAGACGGTGGCTTCAGTCTTACTGTTGTATGACTTTGTAAGGTCTTGTGTGAATAATTAATAAAGTGGCTGCATGCATCGTCCAGATGCAGAGGCCGAAGGTCCTCCTCCATTTCTAAAAAAAAAAATCCCAAGGTGCTGCCTAGATAAACATAATGACTACTGTTGTTCACTCAATTTGGTTTGCTACGACACTATTGATCAGTGCACAGCCAACTGCTCAATTTCAGTTTCGTCTGCAACCATCTCCTCGTCCTCCTCATCTTCCGTGCTTCCATGAAATCAGATTATTATTACCAGTTGGAAAGAACGAAGAATGAATAAGAGACAATAGATTACTGTGAATTTACATTTACATTTTTTGGCAACTTTTCTTTACAGTTTGGTTTGCCGGAGCACGAGGCATCAACAGCCATCATGCTACAAAATGATGGATGAGTTGTATGAAACGAGATTATTATTATCAGGTGTAAAGAACAGTGAATAATAACGAGACAGTATATTACTATGAATTCCCTTCTGTATCTTTTAATTCGGTAAAATTTGTCAATCAAGTACAAGAACTAAACCGACTGACTAGTATACCCTAGATCTACAAAAAAAGGAAAAAGATTTACTAACCTACAACAGCTCTACGTGCACACGCAACACCATCTTTGGGCTCGATCGATCCCCTGCGTGTTCCCACGAATGCACGCGTTGTCGATGCTCAAGGCGCAGCGGCAGGCTCCAAAGATGAGGCCCAGGACCCCCACGATGAGCCAGAAGATGTCAGAAAAGCTCGCATGAATGGAGCCGGAGCGAGAAGAGAAAAGGACCAACAGGACGGTGGCCGAGACGACGATGATCACGCAGTTAAACAAAGCTTCGCATGGTTGCCAGCACTTGCTTATGTTGTCAGGCTCCGCCGCCACCGCTACGCAGCCTCCGGGGATATGGTTCTCAACGTCGGCCATATGCATGTATCCACCTCTTGATTCCGTCTGCGTCGGTGCACTCGTTGGTTTTGATCAACGATCATGAATCAGGGGCTCATTAAGCCGGACATTAAAATGGCAGTTTTTTGGTTCCTTCCTTTCTCATCTTTATTTGCTTCCTTGTTAGTTTTTCTTCCTTGTTAGTTTTGGATGCGGGCAGAAATCAAACATACGTCGACATGGAAAGCTCTACATATGTACTGGTCGTCTGGTCTGTTTTTTCTTTTCTTTTTGACAATTGATACTATCAAGTACTCCTTCCGTTTTATTCACTTTGTATACTAGATAATTCCCCGCGCGTTGCGGCGGGACGTTAGCGTGCATATGAGAACATTCCCTGTTTGGAAGGAAATAGACTTGAAGAATAAAAAATGTTGTAAAGAAATGTACATTAGAGGGGGTGCAAAATTATTAACATTTTAAACCAGCTATGACATAGGAAAAATGCCTCGATCAAAAACAATTGAGAACCCTCCATATTTGTAACAAAAAGGTGAAAGTAGAAGAGCTAAAATAAAAAGGAGATGCATCATTCAAGATAAAGGTTCAAACCTGAAATGATTTATGTCTAAATGAAGAATAGTGCAGAAGAATCATCAAAGGGACAACCGCTGCCAACAACATAGAACTGGGCCGATTTTTTAGTTTGTTCAGTAATTATGCAGTCAAGGGAACAAATACCAAGAGAAATATTGAAGCCCAATTCAGTTAATATAATCCACACAAAGACTGATATACTTACAAAAATCTACTACTCAGTTGTCAACTGGGTATAGGGCTTGAGTCATGGAATGTAGCTCAAAGAACCTAATCTGTTTGAGACTTGAGAAAGTACTGGTACATAACATACTGACTGCTACTGAAAATAAAAATGAATGGGAATTCAAATGGTCATACCTTCAGCGTACCCAGAGGGCCAGAGCTGCTATATAGTAGAGCAGCAGCCAATGATCTAGCTGTGAGATAGATATGTAAGGTCAAGAAGATATTTTAAGTAAACAAAGTTGTACCAGTAAGTGAGGCATTGATGAAACACAGACTGAGAAAATAACCACTCATATGAAATGTTGTGGCACACGTACTATGATAGCTACTTCTGAAGAAGCCATTGAAGAGCCAAAGGATTGTCTTGTATGCATCGTTCAACAACCAAGGAAACCTGAAAATGATCCTAGTGTATTACTGCTTGGACATGCATATACCAAATGGCACATCCAGAATGTCTTCGATCAAGAGTTGTACATATGGTTTGACTTCAGTCTAGAGATGCAGGCATGCCAGCTGCATCCTCCGCGTGGCCGAAATTACAGTAATCTGTGTCACTTTAATAATAGTACTTGTTTTAATTATTATGGTTATACGGACAATCGCAGATGCTGTATGTGCATCCCTACTTACTTCAGTTCGATAAGGCAATATCAAGGATCAAGAAGGAACGAACTAAAATACCACAAAGATCATGATGGAACACAACAACAAAGCATTAACCGGAAAAACATAACAAAAGGACACATACATGAAGATGAGGAATGGCCAAACTTTTGCTTCAGCGACCGAGACAGTGTCAACAGGAAGACGTAATGGCAAAGCTAGAGCGGTGGCTGGTTGGACTGGGCCGCTCCTGCCGAGAGGGAAGAAGTGGCTGATGGCCGGAGCCTGCTCATAGATGCAGTACGCGAGACAAAAGGAGAAGCATGAGCGAGCGGGATGGGATCATGGGAAGGAGGGCAATACATTGTGGGTAGAGGATGAGGGCAAGGGGTAGTAAATAGGAGACGCCGGGCGTCAAACAGGAGCAGAGTAAACGACGGCTGTTACTGGCGAATGGCGATTGGAAGCAGAAGAAGCGAGAGGGACGGGCCGTAGTGGCGATTCATAATTTCGTATGGAAGGGAAGCGTCAACGACCGGCTGTAGAGAGCTTTCTTTTCTATCGTTGTTCAGCACGCTCCCTTAGAAAGGACGTGGGACCTACAGATGACATGGCCTAACAAAATCGTAGGAAAACAATGACGTGGCTTACATGATGAGGTGGATAGCCTGCATGTCTAGAGAAATAGGATAGTGGGGATGAACTATTTAGGTATTATAGATTAGCTTTGTCTCGAGCCAAAAATTGTAAACTTTGACCAAGTTTATGCAAAAAAAATATTAGCGTCCACAATATCAAATCAATATCATTAGAATGATCGTTCAACATATATTCAGATCATATATATTTGTTATTGTGAAAGTTTAGATTGTTTTCGATAAACTTGGTCTAACTATGTAAAATTTGACTTAGGTCAAAACTAATATGCGAAGTAAATAAAAACGTCCATTTTCTAACTCTGAACAAGTGGTTATCTTGGCCTGGCAAATTCTGGTTTGTAGGATTTTATGCACATGACAATTATTTCAGCTATAGCACGGCAAGTTCTCTTTGTATTTTAGGTTTTACACATCAAATAGACATAGCACAAAAAGTATATTTTATATAAAAAATCTCATGGAAGTAATTTGTTGTTCAAGGTACTGATATATTTTTCTGTACTACTATGGAACGGAGGCAGTAGGTAGCAAGACCTCACAAACACTTACTCGGTACGTACTCCATCTCAAACAAGAGCAAAGTGGATCCGATCGATCAATCCGATTCTGAAGGAACAGGGCTGTCCGCAAGAATCATCTGTGTTTCTTGAAGAGGAGGGCCAACCGCAAGAATCATGTGTGCACCTGGAGGAGGGCACTTGCAAGAATCATGATCAGGTGTGGCCCGTTGGCCATCACTCTGGACCAGCGTAGCACCAAGGCATTGGCGATGCAGAGGGCCCCCATAGGAGGGTGATCCTGCGGGTGGTCTTGTGTCTCCTGCAGATACGGAAGGTACGTCGTTTGGAGGATGAATAGACAACTTTTAAAATCATATCGGCAATTAAACAGATACTCAAACACGCCGGGGGGTGTCAATGGTCCTCCTTGATTTGAAGTTCTTCCTACATTCTGAATTAATTGAAGTTCTTTGTTTGTTCTATGTCAAACTTGTTTATGTTTGTCCTGCAGCCATTACCACTGGCGTAGGATATCGATGTGTTAAGAGAATGAAAAATGAGCACGTCAACATTGCAAAGAGGGTTGATACTTTCACGGCCCTATTGATTCACGTTTGCGAGGAGATCATATCAGTTAGAGAATATCATTCATTTGCGAGGGCGAATTAAGTAACCAAGTACATGTGACACTTACACGAAAGCATATACGATCATGGTGGTGTTGGAAGAGGGCCTCAGTGTGATGGCGAAGTCCACCATGACAGGGCGTGCACACTGCTCATGACACAGGAGAGAGTAGTCTCGACGATCCACGCTATCGACCAAGCATGATTTACAGAAAAACATGATAATGGAAACAACGTTAATTAGTGAGACTCACCTGAAAGAAACTAGAAAGAGCAAATAACGTACAAGATACAATGTATCACTTTGCACAATAATTAATCATGTGAGCAGTTTCCCGCAAAAAAGAATCATGGGAAACTGTAATCATTAACATTAAGCGGCCTCATCAGAGGCAAGAGCTATGGAGAAGTGAATCACAAGCTGAAAGCAAGGTGCAATGAGGGGTGGGGTGGAGGGGGGCTATGCTCTAACATAAGGTGGTTCATGGTTGGCAGAGTCGGAAACCACGAGGAAAATCATTTATTTTTTCAGTGTTGCCATTATGTTAAACAAAAGATTTTTTTACTAATGTATTTATACAAATATTGACCCGTGAGCAAAACATTCACGAGTATTTATCACGTAGCATGAAAGTTATTATGAAGTTATAAACATCATAAATGTATTTTTTATTGGAAAAGTAAGGCATTAATACACCATGCATATGTGATAATAGGATACAAATGATGTGTATATAATATATGTACTCCAACATAAACAGTACAGAAGAAATATAGTGTTCCGACGTGGTGGGGGCGGGGGAGGCAAGCCCTCTGATAGCAAAATCACTTGTTTACGTTAGTGTTGACATCATGTTCAGCAAAACATAGTTTACTAATGTTTTAATATAAACATTGACCTATGAGCAAAACACTCACTGGTATATATCAAATATTGTGAAAGTTATTACAAAGTCCTAAACATAAAAAATGTAATTTCAATTAGAAAATAAGGTACTAACACATCACACATATGTGATTATATGATGCATCACACGTACGTGATTATATATGTATTCCTACATAAACAACTTAAAAAAATAGTGTGGTGTCTACTCGACTCGTTGACACAGAGGAAGTCGAGAGATCAGGCCCTCAACTCTCGATGATGCGACTTGATGTAGAAGACAAGGGGCGGAAGGGACTGCTGTAGGCCATAAAGGAACTCAAAAATACTTCTAGGATACAAGATAGACATACCTCAAGCGGAGCAACAGCTAGCTCCCCCATGCACTTTCCCTCCTTTCAGAACCACCAATCTGCGAAAAATAGTTTGAAGAAGGCATTCAATCATTGGAGCTCGCACCGTCGGCGGCAACTAGTAGAGTGCGTGTGCCCGTGAGCGATGAAGAAAGGGAATGGTCGACCGCAGGGGCGGAGCTAGCGTTGTGGCGTTGAGTTCAGGTGAACCCAACGAAATTTTCATGCCACTCATGTGCACGTAGGTAGTTTAGTGTATGAACCCTGTAGAAATTCAGGGATGCACCCACCGAAAATTAAAATAGATAAGTTAGAAGCCTTTTAATCCACTTGTTTTTGTGTGGTTAATTTTAAACGTGGGTAGCCCAGCTAAGGCCCACAACGAATCTTTTGTTTGTGCTGCTACCTTTTCTCACACGAGGTTTTTTTAGCATGCTCCCTCTTAGCTCCCACTTTTCACATGAGAGGTAAGAGTATAAAATAGATCTGAGCCATTGATTGCAATAAGTAATGGGTTTGATTAACTCTTACCTTCTTACCTCACATGTGAAAAGATAGGGTAAGAGGGAGCATATTAAACACACATTACATCGAGAGAAAAGTTCGGAGTGGTATATTGGAAATTAATATGTAGAACGATTGAAAAGGAGACACTTTGAAATGTGAGTGACTTTACATACTTCTTTCAATTGGTGGTACTATAAACTTGTCGAACTAATATGGCAATTTTTCCCTAGTATTTGTTGAAAAGAGAAGCTAAACCTGAAGTTATTTGCAGTGTGTAAACAAGCTATTATATAATTTCGTCCAACCGATAGGTCTTGCACTATTCTGTTTTTACAGAAAAAAATGTAATATCATATTTCTAATTGTTAAGTTGTCTTTGATGGGAATGTATCCGATGTACCCACACTTGTGGTGCTACCGTTGCACCGGGTGCCGTAGAACATTTGATTATACTCTTATTATAAGATATTGGGAAATTGTATGTTACACTCAAAATTCACAATAATTGTTTCGCAAAAAAGTTCACTCCAAATCTTCAAAATAAGTCAATGAATGAACCCATCAGCTTAATTTTCTTGCTCTGCCCCCTGTCGACCGATAATATGAGATACACTCTTAATACTAATCCAGTTCTGGTCAAATTTCTATAATGGAAAGCCCCTGTGTGTTCACCAACGGGAAAGTACCGACCTTGACGAGGCACAAATTTGCCCTAAGCAGCAACGATCTAAGGGACACAAGCTCCTCCCGGCCAAATCGAAGGCTGATGGATGTTGTCGTTTACTCCTAAGGTTGAAGGGCATCCCGGTGCACTTTGAAGTATACCTTTACAAGGAGGAGGCCCTCATCGTGCTTGTACAGGACATACTTGATGAAGCGGCCACGATTGAGAAATTTAAATGTTTGTAACTACTCCCTCCTCTTAGTTTGCAATGGGTAATTTCACGTGTATTGCAACGGGGACATAAATATTAGAGGTGATGTATAGCACTTATGTGGACTTATCTACGGGTTTTCTAAAGAGTATTTTGACACCTCATTTGTATAGTTAATAGTATGTACTATCTCACATGCATGCTGCCATGCTATGAAACATATGGGATAAGTTAACCAGCATGGATAAATATAAATGCAAAATTAAGGCTAGAGTAGACTTCAAATAACATCTACTGTTTCAAAATTTAGCAATTGAAGGGCATAAATATTACTTTGCATTTTCCATGGTCCTGATTTAGTTACATTAATATAATTTCCTATGTAAACATGTATTGCCAAGTTAAAATTGCACTTCCATAAAAATGTTAATTAACATTCTCTTTCCAAACTTGCAGGTTGAAATACCCCATGAAACAGATATAGAAATCACATATTTGCTTCCATACTTCTGTATGAGAAGGTCTTGGGATAATGATATTTCCAGTCCATGGTCAAGAACGAAGTATGTGACGAACTTATGTGATTACTCTTTTCATGAAGTGTCACACTATATATAACTATCATATACATGAAATTATCATTGTATATATGTCCTATACATATATACATATATACATGTTGTCAATAGAGAGAACTAAGTGTTGCATAGAAGATCATGTGCATATATTAAAAATAATCGCAACACATGTTCAACTATACCATAGTTATCAAATGATTATACAACTAAAAACCAAGAATGAATCTAATAACAATCTTTACTACTCAAATTGCATAAACCTATTCAATATGTTCTCCTTCAATTTTTAAATCTATCGTTTCCGCACATACAACCTTTACTACTCAAATTGCTAGCCCGTGCTCTTGCACGGGTTGATGGCTAGTGCTAGTTTAATTGAAAAGAGCAAAAGTTGTGTATTTAATTGGATGGTTTCAAATCTGAATATTTGATTAAAAAATGCAAATCATTGATATTCACGAGATCAACATTAATGGTGCAAGTGCATGGCTTCCAATGGAACACCATTCTAGTGGGGCCACGTTAAGTCAAGTGGCCGCCATGCTCAGACACATTAGTTTTGGAGGAAGTGTAAGTTTTAATTACATTGGCACATTAGCACCAATAAGCGCCCTGCTCGTGCGATGGGGTCGCTGTCCTGCCCAGCTAAACTCTCCGCGGTGATGCGCACGTCTCTTTCTTGAACGGGATAATCTGCCCCACATGTTATCGCCTGAATTGTTACACTTTGTCCCATTACGTGCTTATTTGGTGAAAATCTATGAAAAAGACTGGGGTGCATGTGCTCAGTCATGGCTCAGTTGGGAACGAATTAAAGGAGCGAGAGAGGAACAAAGGCTATCAAGGAGGAGCATGCAGTATGACAATGGTAGGGCTCTTGGCATGCAGCGATTGCCGAAATGGTCGCTAGGACCCGCACTATTCTGATGGTAACCAAGAAGCGAAGCCGCACATTGCAGCTTCTTGGCATGAAGACATACCGTGCTTGCAATGGGATCGGCCCTGAAACCACAGCAGCAACAAAAGAATGCAATAATTTTAGTCGGCAGATTTCTCAACCAATGTGGTTTTTTCTCAATCAATGGGGGCCTTCCTAGACTAGGGGGGCAATGGCCCCCATGAAGCTCCACCGTCGCGGTGTCTAATCCATGCATGCATACCTGCCCATGAAAATGAAGTAGTCCAAAATGGAGACCTGGGCCGACCGCTTGCTTTTGGGATGCTTTGCCTGGAATAAGGTAAATGATTGGAGCAGCGGAGAGAAGAGCAGTGTGGTCTGGGCACCATTGACAACACTCCTTAATCATCTCGCTGAAATCCCCTTCCGCCTCCCCTGGCGATCTGAATCAAGAAGCAAGAGAGGGAGAGGCGAGAGGACGGCGGAGGCGGACGGACCGAGCAAGAGGACGACGAGCGGGTGATCAGGCTCACGGACCATGCCTCGACGCACCGGCAGCTAGCTTCTTCCCCTACCGACGGCAGCTTCTTCGTCAAGCACATAGGTAAGCCCTTCCCGTCTCGCCTGTTGGTCGAATCGAATCAATGCTGGGCGTCAAGAGGACCAAATGTGCATACTCCTCCCCGATGCAGATTTTTTGAGCTCCTGCACCCGGGCCTCGTTATCCTGGCTCTCCAATGTAGCTTTCAGATCT
The DNA here is from genome assembly GCA_032464435.1 of Aegilops umbellulata. Classification (NCBI taxonomy): domain Eukaryota; kingdom Viridiplantae; phylum Streptophyta; class Magnoliopsida; order Poales; family Poaceae; genus Aegilops; species Aegilops umbellulata. The sequence continues at coordinate 533,118,691 of CP136056.1, read as the reverse complement.
TTGTGACACAACTGACTTTCTACATAAAATTTTCTCCTTTTTATTTATCTCATATAGAACATGTCTTGAACTTCAAACTTTGCAGCACAGCAAAACTTTCTAACTAGAATGTGGATAAAACTTTTAGAATTTTTGGTCCGACATAAATACTAAAAATAAGATTTGTTAATCAAACAAAACCTATTTTGTATATTTATGCTGGACCAAATAATCTAAAAGTATTATCCTAGATTCTAGTTAGAAAGCTTTGCTGTGTGTTGCAAAGGTTTGAAGTTCAAGACATGTTCTATATGAGAGAAACAAAAAAGAGAAATGTACTTGCATGAATCGCAATGCGGAGAATGGATGGCTAGATAAGAGGGGTCCGTGCGCACCTGCTCTAAAACATGTTTTCGCTGACCCAATCGTTCAGCTCACAAATTAAGTCAAAGCGAACCCCCACGACGAACGCAGGCATGCCCTTGCCCTGCCACCCGCGTGCTCCGGCTAAGGCAAGCTGCATGGCGTGGGTGCGTGTGCAAATGCCCCCGCTCCTGCAGCCCAAGCTACTCTACCTCTCGCTGCTCTAGGTCTCCTTCTCTGATCTCTCGTGCTGCCTGCCCCATATCCTCCTCATCCCCTCCCACGACGGTGCTCTTCGGGTACCCGCGCGTGCTCTACTCCGACCCGGCTATGTTCTCAGATCTATCTCGGCCTCCATCTCCCCAAGAGATCATTGTTGCCTTTTAGAGGATCTCAGCCCGCGGGCCATCTTGTCTCCTGCAGATACCAATGGTTTGTCGTTTGGAGGATGAATAGACGACTTTTAAAATCATATCGGCAATTAAAAAGATACTCATGTGATATATGTATATAAATAATTTAACACACACATAAATTAAGTTAAAATGCGGGGGGGGGGGGGGGGGTGAGCGGGTGGTCCTCCTTGTTCTTCCTCCATTCAAAATTAGTTGACGTTCTTTGTTTATTGTAAGTCAAACTTGTTTCTGTTTGTCCCTCACCCACTACCAATGGCGTAGGATGTCGACATGTTAAGGGAATGAATAGTGAGCACGTAAACATTGCAAAGAGCGTTGATGCTTTCATGGCCCTGTTAATTCGCATTTGCAATGAGATCATATCAGTTAGAGAATATCATTGATTTGCGAGGGGGAATTAAGTAACCAAGTACATGTAACACTTACACAAAAAAGTCTCTACGACCAGGGTGGTGTTTGGAGAGTGCATCGGCGTGATGGCGAAGTCCACCATGCCAGGGCCGTGCACACCGCCAAAGATGCAGGTGAAATTTGTCTCAACAATCCTGCTATCGACCAAGTATGATTTACAGAAAAACATGATCATGGAAACAATGTTAATTAGTGATACTCACCTGAAATAAACTAGATAGAGCAAATAGCGTACAAGATACAATGTATCGCTTTGCGCAATAATTAATCATGAGTAGTTTCCTACAAAAAAGGAATCATGAGAAAATGTGAATCATTAACATTAAGTGGCTTCATCCGAGGCAAGAGCTATGGAGAGGTGAATCACAAGCTCAAAGTACGACGGGGTGAGGGGTGGGGATGGGGGGTGGGTCATTTATTTTCTTAAGTGTTGGAATTATGTTTAGCAAAAGATATTTTACAAATGTATTTATACTAATATTGACCCATGCGCAAAACATTCACTAGTATTTATCACATAGCATGAAAGTTATTATGAAGTCATAAACATCAAAAATGTAATTTTATTGAAAAATAAGGTATTAATACACCGTGTGATAATAGAATACAAATGATGTGTATATGTTATATGTACCCCAACATAAACAGTACTGAAGAAATATAGTTTTCCAGCGTGGTCGGGGCGGGGGAGGCAAGCCCTCCAATAGCAAAATCATTTATTTACGTTAGTGATGACATCATGTTCAACAACACATACTTTGCTAATGTTTCTATATAAATAAACAATGACCTATGAGAAAACACTCACGAGTATATATCAAATACTTTGGAAGTTATTATAAAGCCCTAAATATCAAAAATGTAATTTCAAATAGAAAATAAGTTACTAATACATCACACATATGTGATTATATATGTATGCCGGCATAAATAACTTTAAAAATATAGTGTGGTGTCTGCTCTACTCGTTAACACAGAAGAAGTCGAGGAGAGACCAGGCCCTCAACTCTCGATGATGCGACTTGATGTAGAAGACAAGGGGTGGAGGGGACTGCTATAGGCCATGAAGGAACTCGAGAATACTTCTAGGAAACAAGATAGACATACCTCGAGAGACCGACGAACATTAGATTCCGTCGGCACAACAACTAGCTCTCATCTGCACTTTCCCTTCCTTTAGAACCATCAATCTGCAAAAAATAGTTGCAAAAGGGCGTTCAATTGTGGGAGGTCGACGGCGTGGGCGGCAACTGGCAGAGTGCGTGTGCCCGTGAGCGACGAAGAAAAGGAATGGTCGACCGATAATATGAGATACACGCTTACTACTAATCTAGTTCGGGTCAAATTCTCTATAATGGAAAGTCCCTGGATGTTCACCAACGGGAAAGTATTGATCTTGACGAGGCATGAATTTGCCCTAGGCACCAACGATCTAAGTGACACAAGCTCCGCCTGGCCAAATTGAAGGCCGATGGATATTGTCGTTTATCCTAAGGTTGGAGGTAATGCAGTAAATTGCATTGAGAATTTTGTCCATGCCACAGCAAGTGCTTAGGCTGGCCATAGTGAGGGTAACATAATCGGTATCATGCACTCGGGACTAGCAAACATGCTTATATGACACACAATTAAAGAAGAGAGAAAGGATTACAGTAACATAGATAGATACCGTATCATGTTAAATGTTATGCCACTTTGTATCATGCATGGGAATAAATATGATCATCTATGATACTATGCACTATGAAGGTAGTATTATACACTAATATCATATGCATGATACTAGTATATGCAGCACGTCCTCGATTTTATCATGAACTCCTTGAAACTGAGTCAACCAGCCCACACATTATCACTGCCTCATATTAATAAGTTAAATAGTGTGCATGGTCCGCGGCCGTTGGTCTAATAACTATGTAATTAATGCATGGAGAGAGCACACTAGTACTCCCTCCATTTTTATATACAAGGCCACAAACTTGGATTACAGATACCAATGTAAAATTTAATGCCTGCTTTACAAGTCAACTTTTCTTCTTGTTTACTGGAATCATTAATACTCCGCATGCATGTAAAGAAACTGAATGAAGGAAGTAGCTGACTGTCATTATGACTGCATGCATGCAACTATTAAACATATTGTTAGTACGAGAAAATATCATTAATTTTGTCTCAATTACTATTGGTGGCCTTGTATAGATGCAAAATGTATATATCATAATGGCCTTGTATACAGTGGCCTATTATAGATGTAAATATGCCAGGCGTAGACAACTAGCAAGCAACAACGGTGACATACCAGACATGCCCAAACAATAGCAAAGACAACAGCTTCCCGCAAATCCATTAAAATGCACCCCCTCTGATCTAAAATAAATGTTGTGCTTTTAGTTCAAATTTGACATAAAACCATGAAACTTATTTGGATCAGAGGGTGTAGCTCATTACGAGCCACAGTGGCGAAAGTGCTCTTTTGTTCCTGAACTAGCATGCTCACTGATGAAAAGTAAAATCTGAAAAATAATTTAAAAAATTAAATTCTGATTTTTTTATCAATGTTGACGAATGTTTTAACTGGATGCAAATTTTTGTGATGAAATGACTTTCGTGGAGGACTAGGAAAAAGACCGATGCTCCAAAATGCTTTCAACAGTAGTCTTTTCGGAGCATCGATTTTGTCTTTTTTTTTGCCCAGACCTACACAAATGTGATTTCATCACAAATGTTTTCATGCAGTTGAAATATTCATCAATGTTTTTCTAGTGCTCGAGACCTCCTAAGGCCTTGTACAATGCAAGATGCTTAGGAGAGGTGCTTAGAAAAATAAACCATGATTTCCTTAAGCACCGGTGCTTATTTGTACCGGATAGACGCTTAACTAAGCGTCTCTCCTGTAGAAATAGGCATCGGTGCTTCAGGAAAACTCAGTTTATTTTTCTAAGCACCTCTCTTAGCATCTCATCTCCCATTGTATAAGGCCTAAAACCGCCCTCGGGTGGGTCGTGCGAGGCCACGCCAGAAGGAAGTGTAAATGGGTCGGCCAAGTCGGGCAAGCTCACCTGAGCTGGTTTTTCCTCTCTTCTTTTCTAGCATGCTCATTGTTCCTTCCCCTCGCTGCTCTCGTCGCTCCTTTGCTCCCCATCACCTCAACGGCATCGGCACTCAACGTTTCCCGCGTGGCTGCATCGTGGCAACCGTGGTCGATCTTGCGGCCTTCCCGTGCGCATCTGCCTTGAGGCTGCCCTATGTTCCTGCCGACGACCACTACCCTCGACGCCTCGGCCTCTTCGCTGCAGCGACACCGCATCCCCATGTGGTGCCGTGGTAGCCTTGTTGTCCCGTGTCGTTTCTCTCTCTTTGTATCTGATGCTAGCGTGATGAATGAGTAATAGCGTGCTGCGTGTGGATGGATCTCAACATCAATGTTGTGTGTCTTCATGGATCTGATGTAGAATATCACTGGTAGAAAAAGAGGCTTCCGTCCAGCCCCATAAGTCGCGGAACTGCAGGAACCGCGACTAATGAAGCATTTAGTCCCGGTTCGGCAGACGAACCGCGACCAAATGCCTGCGCCCAGGGCGCTCGGTGGCCAGCTGGTGCACGTGAGGGGCTTTAGTCGCGGTTGGCCAGGCCAACCGCGACTAAAGGTGCCCAAAGGCCTTTAGTCGCGGTTGGCCAGGCCAACCGCGACTAAAGCTCCTCCCCTATATATACCAGTTCAGTGCACTCACTTAGCCATTTGGTGCCACTTCTCTTCACAAGCTTCACAAGGGGGTGTAGGTTTGCTTTTGGTTCCTCTTATGCACACAAGGTGTTTGATGAAATGCCCCAAGAGCCACACTTGAGGTTCCTCATTCATTTTTTTCCTCCTCGATCGCGGTTAGCAACTTGAACCTTTCATGCATGTGTGTCATTGATAAAATATGCATGTGTGTTGTTCATTGTTTAATTTCTATTGTTTATAGCTAGTTAGTTTAACAAATGCATGATGGTTAATTATATATTTTATATTGTAATAATGCAGATGAATCGGCAATGGATGTACGGTAACCGACTCTCCCGCGAGTTCACTACGGGTTTGAAAGATTTCCTCGTAGTGGCTAATGCGAACAAGCAGAAGGGTTTTGTTATCTGTCCATGTGTTGACTGTAAGAATCAGAAGGGTTACTCTTCCTCAAGAGAAGTTCACCTGCACCTGCTTCGGCACGGTTTCATGCCAAGCTATAATTGTTGGACCAAGCATGGAGAAAGAGGGGTTATAATGGAAGAAGATGAAGAAGGGGATGATTTCATCGATGAAAGCTATCTTGCTGATTTCGGTGATACTTTCATGGAGGATGCTGAAGGTGAAGGGGAAGGTGAAGGGGAAGGTGAAGGGGAAGGTGAAGGTGAAGAAGAGGCACGTGATGAGACCGTTGATGATCTTGGTCGGACCATTGCTGATGCACGGAGACGCTGCGAAACTGAAAAGGAGAGGGAGAATTTGGATCGCATGTTAGAGGATCACAGAAAGTCGTTGTACCCCGGATGCGATGATGGTCTGAAAAAGCTGGGCTGCACACTGGATTTGCTGAAATGGAAGGCACAGGCAGGTGTAGCTGACTCGGCATTTGAAAACTTGCTGAAAATGTTGAAGAATATGTTTCCAAAGAATAACGAGTTGCCCGCCAGTACATACGAAGCAAAGAAGGTTGTCTGCCCTCTAGGTTTAGAGGTTCTGAAGATACATGCATGCATCAACGACTGCATCCTCTACCGCGGTGAATACGAGAATTTGAATGAATGCCCGGTATGCACTGCATTGCGTTATAAGATCAGAGGCGATGACCCTGGTGACGATGTTGAGGGCGAGAAACCCAGGAAGAGGGTTCCCGCCAAGGTGATGTGGTATGCTCCTATAATACCACGGTTGAAACGTCTGTTCAGGAACAAAGAGCATGCCAAGTTGTTGCGATGGCACAAAGAGGACCGTAAGTCGGACGGGGAGTTGAGACACACCGCAGATGGAACGCAATGGAGAAAGATCGACAGAGAGTTCAAAGATTTTGCAGCTGACGCAAGGAACATAAGATTTGGTCTAAGTACAGATGGCATGAATCCTTTTGGCGAGCAGAGCTCCAGCCATAGCACCTGGCCCGTGACTCTATGCATCTACAACCTTCCTCCTTGGTTGTGCATGAAGCAGAAGTTCATTATGATGCCAGTGCTCATCCAAGGTCCTAAGCAACCCGGCAACGACATCGATGTGTACCTAAGGCCATTAGTTGATGAACTTTTACAGCTGTGGGGCAGACCTGGTGTCCGTGTGTGGGATGAGCACAAACAAGAGGAATTTGACCTACGAGCGTTGCTTTTCGTAACCATCAACGATTGGCCTGCTCTTAGTAACCTTTCGGGACTGTCAAATAAAGGATACAATGCATGCACGCACTGCTTACATGAGACTGAAAGTGTACATTTGCCAAATTGTAAGAAGAACGTGTACCTTGGGCATCGTCGATTTCTTCCGAAAATTCATCCAGTAAGAAAGAAAGGCAAGCATTACAACGGCAAGGCAGATCACCGGCCGAAGCCTGCAGAACGCACTGGTGCTGAGGTATTTGATATGGTCAAGGATTTGAAAGTCATCTTTGGAAAGGGTCCTGGCGGACAATCAGTTCCGAAGGGAGCTGACGGGCACGCAGCCATGTGGAAGAAGAAATCTATATTCTGGGAGCTAGAATATTGGAAAGTCCTAGAAGTCCGCTCTGCAATCGACGTGATGCACGTTACGAAGAATATTTGCGTGAACCTCCTAAGCTTCTTGGGCGTGTATGGGAAGACAAATGATACAAAGGAAGCACGGCAGGACCAGCAACGTTTGAAAGACCCTGATGACCGGCATCCGGAATGGTTTCAAGGTCGTGCCAGCTACGCTCTGACCAAAGAAGAGAAGGTCATCTTTTTTGAATGCCTGAGCAGTATGAAGGTCCCGTCTGGATTCTCGTCCAATATAAAGGGAATAATAAACATGGCGGAGAAAAAGTTCCAAAACCTGAAGTCTCACGACTGCCACGTGATTATGACGCAATTGCTTCCGATTGCTTTGAGGGGGCTCCTGCCGGAAAATGTTCGAGTAGCCATTGTGAAGCTATGTGCATTCCTCAATGCAATCTCTCAGAAGGTAATCAATCCAGAAGATCTACCACGGTTACAGAACGATGTGGTCCAATGTCTTGTCAGTTTCGAGTTGGTGTTCCCGCCATCCTTCTTCAATATTATGACGCACCTCCTGGTTCACCTAGTCGAAGAGATTTTCATTCTCGGTCCTGTATTTCTACACAATATGTTCCCCTTCGAGAGGTTCATGGGAGTATTAAAGAAATATGTTCGTAACCGTGCTAGGCCAGAAGGAAGCATCGCCAAGGGCTATGGAAATGAGGAGGTAATTGAGTTTTGTGTTGACTTTGTTCCTGACCTTAAGCCGATTGGCCTTCCTCGATCGCGGCACGAGGGGAGACTAAGTGGAAAAGGCACGATCGGAAGGAAATCAACGATATGTATGGACGGCCATTCTCTGACTGAAGCACACCACACTGTACTGACCAATTCCAGCTTGGTGGCTCCGTACTTTGAGAAACACAAGAATATTTTACGCTCGGACAACCCGGGGAAGCCTGAATCCTGGATTAGGAAGGCCCACATGGAGACTTTCGGCAGTTGGTTGAGAAAACATTTAATGAATGACAATGATGTTGTAGATCAGCTGTACATGTTGGCCAAGACACCATCTTCGACTATAACGACTTTCCAAGGGTACGAGATAAATGGGAATACATTTTACACGATCGCCCAAGATAAAAAGAGCACCAACCAAAACAGTGGTGTCCGCTTTGATGCAGCAACCGAGAATGGGCAAAAGGTCACATATTATGGTTACATAGAGGAGATATGGGAACTTGACTATGGACCCTCCTTTAAGGTCCCTTTGTTCCGGTGCAAATGGTTCAAGCTAACAGGAGGTGGGGTAAAGGTGGACCAGCAATACGGAATGACAATGGTGCATTTCAACAATCTTGGTTACCTTGACGAACCATTCGTCCTAGCGAAAGATGTCGCTCAGGTTTTCTATGTGAAGGACATGAGTAGCAAACCGAGGAAACGGAAAGATAAGAAAACGATCAGTACATCATGCGATGATCCAAAGCGCCACATTGTTCTTTCAGGGAAAAGAAACATCGTGGGAGTGGAGGACAAGACAGACATGTCAGAAGATTATAATATGTTTGGTGAAATTCCGCCCTTCAAAGTGAACACCGACCCAAGCATTAAGTTAAATGATGAGGATGCTCCATGGATACGGCACAATCGTAAGCAAGCAGGGACACAAGGGAAGAATTGATGTGTAATAATTTATTGTACCAAACTTTGTATTTGGTCGATGAACTGAATGATGTATCAAACCTTTTGTCAAACCTTCAAGGGATTAGTTTTATTTTTCTGATTTTTTTGATATATAATTGTATTTTTAAGATTTTAAAATGAATTAGTTTTATGTTTCTGATTTTAAAAGGAAAAAGGAAGAAGAAGAAAGAAGGAAAAAGGAAAAAAACAGAAGAAAAAAGGAAAAACAGAAGAAAAAAACAAACAGAAGAAAAAAGGAAAAACAGAAGAAAAAACAAACAGAAGAAAAACATAAGAAAAAAACAAACAGAAGAAAAACAGAAGAAAAAAGGAAAAAGAAAGAAAGGAAGAAAAAAAAAGAAGAAAAACAAGAAAAAGGAAGAAAAAAACAGAAGAAAAAAATAGAAGAAAAAAGGAAGAAAAAACAGAAGAAAAACAAGAATTTAAAATGAATTAGTTTTATTTTCTGATTTTTTTGATATATAATTGTATTTTTAAGATTTTAATAACATAAATAAATAAGTAATTAGAAACTTTAATAGCAAAAATAATTATCATAAAGTAAAATAAATAAGTAATTAGAAACAAAATAAAATAAAATAAATAAGTTTTTTGTTGTAAGTAGAAAAAAACAAAATAAATAAAGCAAAAATGAAAACAAAAAACAGGCAAAAAATAAAAAGTATGCCACCTACTGGGCCACCACGGCCTGAATACGACTAGAAACCCATTATTGGGCCAGGATTTAGGCCCGCAGGAAGGCCCAGTAGGCCCACAGGCTAGTAGTAACAGAATAGGCCCGTAAGCCTGCATTTGAGAGGAGCTCGAAGTGGTCAGCGCAGCCGCGCTTATAAACCACTGTCGAAGCCTCTCGGCTAGCGAGGTGGGACTAAACATCCCACCGCACCGCGCCAGTGCCAGCACAGACCTTTAGTCGCGGTTGGTGTGGTGGACCGCGACTAAAGCTAGCCTTTAGTCGCGGTCCGCCACACCAACCGCGACTAAAGGCTCTTCCTGCGCGGGAACGAAGCGGCGCCAAAAACCTTTAGTCGCGGTTGGTCGCGCCAAAAACCTTTAGTCGCGGTTGGTGTGGCGGACCGCGACTAAAGCTAGGCTTTAGTCGCGGTCCGCCACACCAACCGCGACTAAAGGTGCGTCTATAAATACTGCACTTGGCAGTTTTGCCACTTCCCATTCTCCTCTCTCTCGACGCCGAAGCGCTGCCCCGACGCCGATCGACGCCGACGCCGACGCCGAAGTCCTGCCCCGACGCCGATCGACGCCGACGCCGACGCCGAAGCCCTGCGCGCCGCCGCCCCCCGTCCCCAGTGAGCGCCGCCCGTGCCCTGCGCCCTTGCCCGCCGCCCGACGCCCTGCCGCCCTGCCGCCCTGCCGCCCGCCGCCCGCCGCGCCCACCGCCCGCTGGCCCTGCCTGCCGTCCTCCGCGCGCCGCCCGCCGCCCGCTGGCCCTGCCGTCCTCCGCCGGCAGAAGAAGATCAGAAGAAGAAAAAGGAAGAAGAAGAAGAAAGAAAAAGGGAAAAGGAAGAAGAAGAAAAAGGAAAAAAGGAAAAAGGAAAAAGGAAAAAGGAAAACACAAAAAAAACAAATTAAACAGAAGAAAAAACAAAAGAAAACAAAAAAACAGAAGAAAAACAAAGGAAGAAGAAAGAAAAAGGAAGAAGAAAAAAAACAAGAAAGAAAAAGAAAGAAGAAAAAAGAAAGGAAGAAGAAAAACAAAGGAAGAAGAAAAAAAGAAAGAAGAAAAAGGAAGAAGAAAAAAAGAAAGAAGAAAGAAAGAAGAAAGAAAAATGAAGAAGAAAAAACAAGAAAGAAAAAGGAAGAAAAAAAAATGAAAACCAAATAAAAACCAAATGAAAACCAAAAGAAAGAAGAAAGGAAAAGGAAGAAGAAAAAAAAAGAAGAAAGGAAGAAGAAAGGAAGAAGAAGAAAGAAAGAAAAAAGAAAAAGGAAAGAAGAAGAAAGAAAGAATAGAAAGGAATAAGAAGAAAAGGAAGAAGAAGAAAGAAAGAAGAAAGGAAAGAAGAAAGAAAGAAGAAGAAAGGAAGAAGAAGAAAGAAAGAAGAAGAAAGGAAAAAGGAAGAAGAAAATAAGTAACTTAAAACTTGATAATTAACAAAAAAAACGTAAAATTTGATAATTAACCAAATGGCGAGGGTTATACATGTGTGTTGTCCTCGCCTCCCTCTCCGTGGCGCCGTCGTCTGCCGCCCCGTCTCGCGCTCTACCGCGACACCCTCTCCCACCCCTTCCTCGCCCCCTCCTTTTGCCACCGCCCTTTCGCCACCGCCACCGCCACCGCCCCCCTTCTTCACTTAATTAATTTGTTTTTACTACATGTTTTCAGGACTGACATAATGGCGGACGATAGAGCTGACCCGATTATGGACAACTATGATCCGGACGGTGAAGCACATATGTTCGGCATCATAAACGGCGATATTCAATATGTGCCGACCGGACAAGAAGAAGATGATGTCTCTTCTTATCTGAACCTTGACGGTGAAGATGAAGGGCGCCGTCAGCAAGATGATGCCGAACAAACGTCGATAAACGACGATCTTCAAATGGAAGTAGCAACCACCTCCGGCGCCGAGGTATATATATACATTGAGCCTCTGGTGATACAAACTAACTGATTTGAATAAATATGTGTGTACTAACGGGCGCGACTCTCTTTCTTATTTTAGCCCTCGGCCGGATCGTCGAAACAATCGAGTACGTCGTCAAAGCGTGGCGCAACCAAGACGATGAAACAAGGGGAAACATGCACCATCGAGGTTGTCGACAGTGCAACCGGCAGGCCGCTGGAGCCCCGCAAGAACGCCATCAAGTTTGTCAGCCAATGCGGAGCCGTTGTTAGAGACAACGTCTCGATCACCGTCCAAGAGTGGAATGAGCCAAAGAAGGCACGAATTGCTGGTTTCACTTTTGTCGATAAGAGAACAAAAAAAGATTGCTTCAAGAAGCTTATGGAACATTTCGTTCTACCTCCGGAATACAACAAATTCGATGAGGAGGGTAACAAGATTGAGGAAAACAAGGAGAGGAGGAGGCTAGTCAAACAGTTCGCTCTTCATAAGATGGCCGACGCATTCCGGAAATTCAAGCAAAATCTAAACCATGACTTTGTCAAGCAGAACAAGACTCCGGATTTCAAAGGACAATATGAGAAACTGAAACATGATTGGCCAGAATTTGTGAAGCAAAAGAAATCGGAGCAGTTCATTCAAATATCGAAAAAAAAAAGGAAAATGCGTCTAAGAAGGAGTACAATCATATTATGGGGCCAGGAGGGTATCGCCTTTGGCAGCCTAGGTTGGCGAAGATGGAGAACGAGCTGAGGGCGCGAGGAATCCGTCCAGGTACGGAGGGATGGGACCCAAGGGCCAAAAGCTGGTGGTACGGGCATGGGGGAACGCTGAACCCGGAGACAGGGGAGTGTGTTTACCAGGGCAAAATAATGAAACCCACCCAAGCCCTTATTGACGCAATGAGGGATGCTCAAGAGGGGAAGATCAAGTTCAACAGAGAGAACGACGCACTGACAAAAGCCCTCGGGAATCCTGAACACGGAGGACGTGTACGAGGCATGGGGCACATTCCGTGGAAAATAGGGTTCCCCCAGAACGATGACCCGTACGGTTACAGAAGCCGTAAGAGAAAGATGGATCGGGAAGCAGATGTTGTGGCGCGGTTGGCATCGGAAATGGATGTGATGAAGAAAACCGTGAGTGTACTAGTAGCCGAAAGAGATGCAGCTTGGGCGCAGCATGAAGATCATCCAGCGGATCTCGATAGCCAGCAGCGGAGAAGCAGCGTGGCTTCCACGGAGGCCCCACCGGCTGGTGCAGATGCACCGACGATCGAAATTACTGCACCGGAGCCTCTGGTGGTCGAAATTACTGCACCGGAGCCTCCTCGCTACCCCGTGGACGATATAAAGGAGAGGAAAGAATGTCATCTGTATTATCCTATCGGGAACATGTCCATGAAGGTAGCCATCGGCAGTGCTTTACCATGTTTACCTGGAGCACTCCACCACAACAACCCCATTCAAGATGGCTATGCTCGTGTCACGGTGGAGGACATAGTCCAAGGGTTTGAGGACCTGGAGATTGACATTGCTACACCTGAAGGGGAGAAAAGACTTGAAGATGTCAAGCGCCATTTCATTCTATGGCAAAAGAAGTTTATCAAGTTTCCAGGCGAGGCCCCAAGGACAACAAGTCCACCCCCCTACGGTGGTGGTGGTGGAGGTGGCGGCGCCGGCGGTGGTGGTGGTGGTGGCGGTTCACCTACACCTCCGTCACGTCAGCCGACGCCTCCCAGTCCACAACGTCCGGCGGGTGATCAGACGCCGCCCCCCAGTCCTCGTCCGGCGGGTGATCAGACGCCGCCCCCCAATCCACCTCCGACAAAGAAGCAGAAGCAGTCCTGGATTATTAACCCGGACCCTTATGTACCTAAGACCACAAAGGTACCGGAGCCATCACTGAAGCCTCTCCCCACAAGGCCTTGGGAACGTAGTGCCGAGGAAACTGCCGCGGCCGCGGCTGCTGATCTTGAGAAATGGAAGGCGGACTGCAAGAAGAAAAGAGAGCCCGAGCCCAAGCCAGTATTTTCTGATGAGCAAAAGAAGTGGGCTAAGTCATTTTTGAGCACACCGTCCCAAGCCGCGAAGAATCTGCCTGAGGACTATGCACGTGAACTTCGTAGGCAGGCACTCATGTTGAAGGAGAAGAAAGGGCGGGCGGATGACCCCGATCCGGAACAAAGTAAACGAGTTGCCCAGCTCGGGGAACAAAGTAAACAATCAATTGCCCCGCTTATAGTGAAAGCCGCCGGTCCGGATGACCCCGATATCATAGCAGCTGCGGCAGCACTTGGATTGACTGCAACGAGTGCCAGAGAACAAGCGGCCAACTTAGGTATTACTCTTCGTGAACTGTTAGGCCTTGATGAGGCGCCAGTGAAGGAGGTAGTAATTACATATGTGAAGAATGGGCCTCTCGTCGAGCCTGCGCAGGAACAGGACCTACCTCCACAAATGAAAGGTCTACTGAAATGGTACAAGGGTTACATAAAAAAAACGCCAACGAATATATTTATGCGGAAGTTAGACATGAGCATCACTTCAAACATTACTATGTACAAATTCATCTGAGTGAATTGTTCCAGCTTTTCAATCTGCGCGAGCTCGACAAATCTATCATCAGTTGCTACGTTCTGTAAGTGATTTATTTCTACCCCATCTCGTTCATATTGCCTGCACTATATATATGTCCTAACTATATTGTTGTGTCCGCTATTATACATGCAGAATGAAGATTAAGGAATGCAGAGTAAGGAACATCCATGATGTTGGGTTCATTGACCCACACATCGTTAATGGATATGTGTTGCGGCATCACCCCGACGACATGGAGGCAGACCTGTGGCAGTTTCTTACAAAGCAGGAACTCAAAAGTGATATTCTATTTCCTTACCATTTTGGGTGAGTGTTTCTGTCTTGAGCACATTCTCTTTTGTTTACTCCATGCATGGTATGTGGCCGGCTAATCGATGAGTTATGCATGACGTACTGTGCATGTATCGTGTCCGCAGGTTCCACTGGATTCTGCTAGTAATTAAAGTTGACACCTCAGAATGTCTCGTCCACGACTCTCTGAATATGGATCCAAAGCTTTGGGGCGACCTGAGAAAAATGATGCAGAAGTAATTATTTTCATTCATTTGCGCTCTATATCGATCGGCCTATTTCGTTCATTTCCTAATATCAAGTAACTAATAACTCTCTTGTTCATTTAATTTTCTTTGCCTCGTAGGGTTTGGAGACGGTTCGTAGATACAAAGGTCGGTGAATTCAAAAAAGAGCTAGAATTCAAAAAGTCAAAGGCTAAGAATGCTGGGGATATTCAGCCAGCGGGGACCAATCTATGTGGATACTATGTCTGTGAGATGATCCGGAGATACACCTCTGAGCGGGTTCCGAGTGATACCAATGCTCAGAGGAATAACCTCCAGATGATGCTTAGTCCAGAAGCTCGCTTCCGACCACTTCAAGAGGAACTAGCTGGATGGTTCAGGAGGGAAGTCCTCCATCCTAAAGGAGAACACCATTACGAGGACGTAGAACTTTATATGCCTTAAATTATGTATGGAAACTTGTTCAAAATTGTATATGGTCATCCGATGATATTTAATATATACTGTATATTCCTCTTGAATTCTTTTTGGTTCTAATTTCAAATTTGTTTGAAATTGTACAATCATATGCATGTATGTAGTAGCGTAGAATATGTGAAACTCCTTCAAAATTAAAATAAAGCATAAAAGAAATAAAACAATACAAATTAAACAGAAAACAGGTTTAGGGGGGGGCAGGTTTAGGGGGGGGGCTAAAACCCTAAACCTGCGGCGGTCTTTAGTCGCGGTTGGCCATAAGAACCGCGACTAAAAGTCCTCCGCCCCGGCGGCCACCTGACGCCCACGTGGACGGGCCTTTAGTCGCGGTTCTTAAGCAACCGCGACTAAAGGGTGGAGCCTTTAGTCCCGCCTGTTTGGTCACGGTTGCGCAACCGCGACTAATGGCAGTTGCGAACCGCGACAAAAGGCCCTTTTTCCACCAGTGTATCTTATAGGTAGACTTCTGACGTATGTCAACAATCTTGTAAATGCAATATAAATGTCGTTGATAGCTACGCACTGGACTTGTTTTTTAATGCACAACAAATATCTATGGTAGTTGGTTGCCTGCTATTTCAGTATACATTTGCATATGCAAGGAGGAGACTTTTGTAAGGGGCCGAACTAGTATAAAACCCCCGTGTCTTTTGTCCTTTATCGTAAGGGGCCGAACTAGTATAAAACCTCCGTGTCCTTTGTCCCACTTTAACCCCTTTAACCTTTCTGGTTGCGATGGCTTCACGACTAAGTCCTTTCATGAGGACATCTGCCGTGACAATTCCACGACACGGTTGATGTAATCGTACGTCTTCACGATCGGACCGATCCAAGTACCGAACGCACGGCACCTCCGAGTTAAGCACAGGTTCAGCTCGGTAACGTCCCACGAACTCCGATCCAGCAGAGCTTCGAGGGAGAGTTTCGTCAGCACGACGACATGATGACGGTGATGATGATGCTACTGACGCAGGGCTCCGCCTAAGCACCGCTACGATATGACCGAGATGAATTATGATGGAGGGGGGCACCGCACACGGCTAAAAGATCAACTGATCAACTTGTGTCCATGGGGTGCCCCTTGCCTCAGTATATAAAGGAGGAGTGGAGGGGAGGCCGGCCCGCCCTAGAGGCGCGCCCAAGTGTGGAGTCCTCTCCTACTAGGACTTGGAGTCCTAGTAGGACTCCAAGTCCTAGTAGGAGTCCACCAAGAGGAAGGGAGGGAGAAGGAAGGAGAGGGAGGAAAGGAGGAAAGGGGGGCCGGCCCCCTAGTCCAATTCGGTTTGGGCTAGGGAGGCTGCGCATCCTGCCTTGTCCTGCCTCCTCTCTTCCACCACTTGGCCCATGAGGCCCAATACTTCTTCCCCCTGTATTCCCGTAACTCCCCGGTACTCCGAAAAATACCCGAATCACTCGGAACCTTTCCGATGTCCGAATATAGTCGTCCAATATATCGATCTTTACGTCTCGACCATTTTGAGACTCCTCGTCATGTCCCCGATCTCATCTGGGACTCCGAACTACCTTTGGTACATCAAAACACATAAACTCATAATACCGATCGTCACTGAACGTTAAGCGTGCGGACCCTACCGGTTCGAGAACTATGTAGACATGCCCGAGACACGTCTCCGGTCAATAACCAATAACGGAACCTGGATGCTCATATTGGCTCCCACATATTCTACGAATATCTTTATCGGTTAAACCGCATAACAACATACGTTGTTCCCTTTGTCATCGGTATGTTACTTGCCCGAGATTCGATCGTTGATATCTCAATACCTAGTTCAATCTCGTTACCGGCAAGTCTCTTTACTCGTTTCGTAATACATCATCCGACAACTAACTCATTAGTTACAATGTTTGCTAGGCTTATAGTGATGTGCATTACCGAGAGGGCCCAGAGATACCTCTCCGACAATCGGAGTGACAGATCCCAATCTCGATCTATGCCAACTCAACAAGTACCATTGGAGACACCTGTAGACCACCTTTATAATCACACAGTTACGTTGTGACGTTTGGTAGCACACAAAGTGTTCCTCCGGTATTCGGGAGTTGCATAATCTCATAGTCATAGGAACATGTATAAGTCATGAAGAAAGCAATAGCAATATACTAAACGATCAAATGCTAAGCTAAAGGAATGGGTCAAGTCAATCACATCATTTTCTAATGATGTGATCCCATTAATCAAATGACAACTCATGTCTATGGCTAAACTTAACCATCTTTGATTCAACGAGCTAGTCAAATAGAGGCACACTAGTGACACTCTGTTTGTCAATATATTCACACATGTACTAGGTTTCCGGTTAATATAATTCTAGTATGAATAATAAATATTTATCATGATATAAGGAAATATAAATAACAACTTTATTATTGCCTCTAGGGCATACTTCCTCCAGTCTCCCACTTGCACTAGAGTCAATAATCTAGTTCACATCGCCATGTGATTTAACACCAATAGTTCACATCACCATGTGATTAATATCCATAGTTCACATCGCCATGTGGCCAACACTCCAAGGGTTTACTAGAGTCAGTAATCTAGTTCACATCGCCATGTGATTAACACCCAAAGAGTACAGAGGTCTGATCATGTTTGCTTGTGAGAGAAGTTTAGTGAACAGGTCTGCCAAATTCAGATCCGTATGTATTTTGCAAATTTCTATGTCTACAATGCTCTGCACGGAGCTACTTTAGCTAATTGCTCCCACTTTCAATATGTATCCAGATTGAGACTTAGAGTCATCTGGATCAGTGTCAAAACTTGCATCGATGTAACCCTTTACGACGAACCTTTTGTCACCTCCATAATCGAGAAACATATCCTTATTCCACTAACGATAATTTTCACCGTTGTTCAGTGATCTACTCCTAGATCACTATTGTACTCCCTTGCCAAACTCAGTGTAGGGTACACAATAGATCTGGTACACAACATGGCATACTTTATAGAACCTATGACTGAGGCATAGGGAATGACTTTCATTCTCTCTCTATCTTTTGCTGTGGTCGGGCTTTGAGTCTTACTCAACTTCACACCTTGCAACACAGACAAGAACTCCTTCTTTGACTGTTCCATTTTTGAACTACTTCAAAATTTTGTCAAGGTATGTACTCATTGAGAAAACTTATCAAGCGTCTTGATCTATCTCTATAGATCTTGATGCTCAATATGTAAGCAGCTTCACCGATGTCTTTCTTTGAAAAACTCATTTCAAATACTCCTTTATGATTTCCAGAAAATTGTACACTATTTCCGATCAACAATATGTCATTCACATATACTTGTCAGAAATGTTGTAGTGCTCCCACTCACTTTCTTGTAAATACAGGTTTCACCGCAAGTCGGTATAAAACTATATGCTTTGATCAACTCATCAAAGCGTATATTCCAACTCCGAGATGCTTGCACTAGGCCATAAATGGATCGCTGGAGCTTGCACATTTTGTTAGCACCTTTAGGGTCGACAAAACCTTCTGGTTTCATCATATACAACTCTTCTTTAAGAAATCCATTAAGGAATGTAGTTTCGACATCCATTTGCCAGATTTCATAAAATGTGGCAATTTGCTTAACATGATTCGGACAAACTTAAGCATCGCTACGAGTGAGAAAATCTCATCGTAGTCAACACCTTGAACTTTGTCAAAACCTTTTTTGACAAGTCTAGCTTTGTAGATAGTAACACTACTATCAGCGTCCATCTTTCTCTTGAAGATCCATTTATTTTCTATGGCTTGCCAATCATCGGGCAAGTCAACCAAAGTCCACACTTTGTTCTCAACTTCTCATACATGGATCCCATCTCAGATTTCATGGCCTCAAGCCGTTTCGCGGAATTTGGCTCATCATCGCTTCCTCATAGTTCTTAGGTTCGTCATGGTCAAGTAACATGACCTCCAGAACAGGATTACCGAACACTATGGTGCGGACCTTACTCTGGCTGACCTATGAGGTTTGGTAGTAACTTGATCTGAAGTTACATGATCATCATCATTAGGTTCCTCACTAATTGGTGTAGGAGTCACAGAAACTGATTTATGTGATGAACTACTTTCCAATAAGGGAGCAGGTACAGTTCCTCATCAAGTTATACTTTCCTCCCACTCACTTCTTTCGAGAGAAACTCCTTCTCTAAAAAGGATCCATTCTTAGCATTGAATGTCTTGCCTTCGGATATGTGATAGAAGGTGTACCTGACGAGGATACGTACCTAGGGTAGGGTAACTTATCATACCTGAGGTACCCAATCAAGGACATGGCTCCTACAATGAAAGACATTCTAAGAAGTATCAGCGTTTTCAGTCGACCTGGTCAGCCCAGTCGACGGACACGAGCGCACTCGACCAGAAGCACAAGCAGTCGACCATGAAGGCAGCCACTCGACTATAAGAAGACCTAAAGGCACTGCCCACAAACGGTCATCTCATAAGTAGCTTTTATGGCCTTCATGGTCCTTTACTACAGGCGTTACCAGTAACCCCCTCTCTTTATGTACATTAAACTCCCTGTAACGTGGGCTGGCTGGGGTCCTGGCGAACTCTATATAAGCCACCCCCCTCCACTAGGACAGGGGTTCGGAACTTTGTAACACACACACACATAATTCAGTCGACTGCCTCCGGGCTCCGAGACGTAGGGCTGTTACTTCCTCAGAGAAGGGCCCGAACTCGTAAAACTCCTTGCGCATACAACTACTCCATAGCTAGGATCTTGCCTCTCCATACTTACCCCCCATTCTCACTGTCAGACTTAGAACCACGACAGTTGGCGCCCACCGTGGGGCAGGTGTTCTAGCGATTTGTTGGAGGAGTTGGGATTCTTTCAACCCACGTCATGTTTTCGAGCGGGGTCATGGTCGGGAGCCGCGAGATCCGTCTCGGCGCTCTCTCCTTCATCGTCGACAACTCTGCTTGGCTGCAGGAGGCTCCACTCGACGTGGACGCGCTTCCCGCCCGCGGAGCCACGCACTTTCGCGCATGCGTCCGCGGCGTCCTCCTGCGGCAACCGTCGACCCAGTACGGGTCGGCATTCGTTTCGCCATCGTCGTCATCAGTTTCCCACCGGCGCAAGCGCACCGGTCGGTCGAGACTCCAGCGGTGGGTGAAGCACGCACTGGCCCGCCAGTCGGCCATCCCCCAAGTCGCGGCAATCGAGCCCGATGAGTCACTCTACGGCCTGTTCAACCTGTCGACTGGCTCCATAGAGACTGCATCCGAGTGCGACAGCAGTGATCCAGCGGCGGAATTACTAATGGTCGACGGACCACGTAGTCCCCCCGGATTCCCCCACACCGAAGAAATTGCCGCAGGGGGGATTCCGGCGCGGGGCCACGAAGAGTACAGGCCCGAGCCCCTTACCTCAGTGCAGAGGGAGGAACTCCGTCGCCGGAACATGGACGCCCTTCACACTCCTATCGTTGGAGAAACCCCTGAGGCGCAAGCCCTGGAGGAGGCGCGCTTGGCCAACTTGGCTGAACATACTCGACTGGAGAATCTCCAGAGAGCACTCGACGAGCGCGCGCGACCGCCCGCTCCCGAGTCCAGTCGTCGTCGCGTCTTCCAGCCGCCGACCCAGGTATACCGTACCCCGATTCAGAATTTGGCAGCTGCGGCTCGCATAGCGGAGTCGATCCAGCCTTCACAGTCAGAGGCAGGGAGAGGTCTGTTGCAGATCAGAGATTTGCTTCGTGCAGCGGGCGACCAGAATTCAGCCGTATCTTAGTCGCGCAACAGGATTCACAGTCGATCCGTCATAGCGAATTCCGTTCAGTCGGCTCATAGTCCAAGGTCGCCCCCGAGGCGTGAAGGACACAGAGGCCGACACGAGGATCAATACCAAGGGCACGAGCGATATGAGCATCGATTCGATTGCAACGATCAACGTCGAGTGCCTTCTCCTCCCCCAAGAGCGGGGTCGTACGTTCCTCGGCGGCAAGAGGACAGACGCCAGTTCAGTACTGGGCGGAGGGTCCCAGTCGACCCCAGAGAACCGGGCTTTGATGCGAGATCCATCATCGTTCAAGGTCTGGTCGACCGAAATAGAGCTCACCGAGAAGACCGTGACAGAGGCGCGCCGTCCAGCAGCAGAGTTCGCGTCTCAGGTCCCGAGTGTTTCAGCAGAGCAATCAGAGCTGCAGTGATTCCTCCCAACTTCAGGTTGGCGGCTGGAGTCAGCAAGTTCACCGGAGAGTCCAAGCCAGACACATGGCTCGAGGATTACCGAGTGGCTGTTCAGATCGGAGGCGGCGACGACGAGGTGCCCATGAAGCATTTGCCCCTCATGTTGGAAGGATCAGCCAGAGCGTGGTTGAATCAGTTGGCTCCCAGCAGTATTTATACTTGGGAAGATCTAGCCCAGGTGTTTGTTAGGACATTCGAAGGGACTTGCAAGCGACCGGCAGGGTTGACAGAGTTGCAGTCATGTGTTCAGAAGTCGAGTGAAACCCTGAGGGATTATATCCAAAGGTGGATCACTCTGAATCACACGGTCGAGAACGTGTCCGATCATCAGGCAGTTTGCGCCTTCAAGGAAGGCGTCAGAAACAGGGAGTTAACTTTGAAGTTTGGTCGAACCGGAGATATGACCCTGAGTCGAATGATGGAAATCGCCACCAAGTACGCGAACGGAGAAGAGGAAGATAGACTCCGGAGTGGCAAGTATAAGGCAGCCGCCAATGAGGCCGGCGGAGGACACTCCAGTCGGAAGCAGAAGCGCAAGGCCGAGCCAGTCGCCCCCGGAGAAGCCTTAGCTGTGACCCCAGGGAAGTTTAAGGGGAAACCCAAGGGTCCTTGGAACCCCAAGAAAGTGAAAGACCAGGACGGGAACTATGTGATGGACTTACCATGCCACATTCACACGAAGAAAGATGAAGAGGGAAATCTCATTTACCCTAAGCATACCACTCGACAATGTCGACTCCTGATGCAACAGTTCCAAGGGAAGCAGGCAAAGGACAAAGAGAAAGAGTCAGACAAAGGTGAAGACTGAGAAGACAGCGGTGAAGAATACCCCCAAGTCAATTCCACTCTGATGATTTTCGCTGATGTCGAAAGTAAGAGTCGACTGAAGGTCATCAATCGCGAAGTAAACATGGTCGCTCCGGTGACGCCCAATTACCTGAAGTGGTCCCAGACCGCCATCACCTTCGACCAGTCCGATCATCCGACTCATATTGCCACCCCAGGGAGGCAAGCGTTGGTGGTCGACCCAATTATTGAAGGCACTCGACTGACCAAGGTTCTGATGGACGGCGGTAGTGGGCTAAACTTGTTGTATGCAGAGACATTGAAGGGGATGGGCATTCCGATGTCCCGACTCGGCCCCAGCAACATGAGCTTCCACGGAGTCATTCCTGGGAAGAGAGCTGAGTCACTCGGTCAAATCACTCTCGACGTCGTCTTTGGTGACTCGAAGAATTTCCGGAAAGAAAAGTTAACCTTTGAGGTCGTGGACTTTCAGAGTGCGTACCACGCCATTCTTGGGAGGCCAGCCTATGCTCGTTTCATGGCTCGACCATGCTATGTATACCTCAAGCTGAAGATGCCTGGCCCCAAAGGCGTAATCACGATCGTCGGCAATCGGAAGAAGGCAGAGGAGTGCTTCCAGAAAGGCGCCAAAATTGCTGATGCTCAGATGGCCAAGATAGAGATACAAGAGTACCAGAAGACTGCGGATCCGAGTGAGTTGTTACAAGCCAAGAAGCCCGCCACAGAATCAGCATTTCAGTCGACTGGAGAGACCAAGCAAGTCCACATCCACCCGACCGATCCAAATGCGGCTCCAACCAACATCTCCACTACACTCAACCCCAAATAGGAAGAAGCGCTCGTCCAGTTCCTCCGTGAGAACTGGGACATCTTTGCATGGAAGCCTGCTGACATGCCAGGTGTGCCCAGGGGACTGGCCGAGCACCGCCTTCGAGTCGACCCAAAGGTCAAACCAGTCAAGGAGCATCTCCGACGGTCCGCCGTTCAGAAGAGAAAGGCCATTGGCGAAGAAGTGGCCCGACTCCTAGCAGCAGAATTCATTCGCGAGATCTACCACTCCGAGTGGCTTGCTAATGTTGTGATGGTCCCTAAGAAGGACAGATCGTTGCGCATGTACATCGATTTCAAGCATATCAATCGGGCCTGCCCGAAAGATCATTTTCCTCTTCCTCGCATCGATCAAATAGTCGACTCGACTGCAGGATGCGAGAGGTTATCTTTTTTAGATGCTTACTCTAGATACCATCAGATCCGTCTGTATGGACCCGATGAAATAAAAACAGCCTTCATCACCCCTTTTGGGTGTTTCTGCTATGTTACCATGCCTTTCGGTCTCAAGAACGCCGGAGCTACATTCATGAGAATGATTCAGAAGTGCCTAATCACTCAAATCAGTCGGAATGTAGAAGCATACATGGATGACATAGTGGTCAAGTCACGGAAAAGTTCCGACCTGCTGACTGACCTAGCTGAAACTTTTGCCAATCTCAGGAGTTATGATATCAAGCTCAATCCGTCGAAGTGCACATTTGGAGTCCCTGGAGGAAAGTTACTCGGTTTTCTTGTTTCCGAACGAGGAATCGACGCTAACCCTGAAAAAGTTGGCACCATACTCCGGATGAAACGCCCCGTGCGTGTGCACGACGTCCAAAAACTTACTGGATGCTTGGCCGCCCTAAGTCGATTCATCTCCAGGCTCGGTGAAAAGGCGCTGCCTCTTTACCGACTGATGAAGAAGTCAGACACGTTCGAATGGACTCCAGAAGCTGATGCAGCATTTGCAGAGCTAAAAGCTCTGCTCTCCACCCAGCCGGTGCTTGCTGCTCCTGTCAGCAAAGAGCCATTGTTGCTTTACATAGCAGCCACGGGACAAGTCATTAGTACCGTTCTTACGGTCGAGCGGGAAGAGGAAGGAAAGACCTTCAAAGTTCAACGCCCAGTTTATTACCTCTCTGAAGTTCTGACCCCGTCGAAGCAAAGATATCCCCACTATCAGAAGCTCGTTTACGGGATTTACATGACCACGAAGAAGGTTGCTCACTATTTCTCTGATCACTCTATCACAGTCGTCAGCAACGCTCCATTATCAGAGATTCTTCATAACAGAGATGCAACCGGTCGAGTGGCGAAATGGGCAATTGAACTTCTTCCTCTTGATATCAAGTTCGAGGCAAAGAAAGCTATTAAGTCCCAGGCAATAGCTGATTTCCTCGCCGAGTGGACCGAGCAGGAGCTTCCGACTCAAGTTCACTCGGAGCACTGGACTATGTTTTTCGATGGCTCCAAGATGCTGAACGGATCCGGTGCGGGGGTTGTACTGGTTTCCCCCCGAGGAGATAAGCTCAAGTATGTCCTCCAGATTCACTTTGATTCCTCCAACAATGAGGCAGAGTATGAAGCGCTTCTATACGGATTACGTATGGCCATTTCACTCGGCGTCCGTCGCCTCATGGTCTACGGCGACTCAGATCTGGTTGTTAATCAAGTGATGAAGGAGTGGGACGTCCGAAGCCCATCCATGACGGGATATTGCAGCGCTGTGAGGAAGCTGGAGAAACGATTCGAGGGGTTGGAGCTCCATCATATACCCCGACTGAAAAATCAAGCTGCAGATGATCTGGCGAAGATAGGGTCCAAAAGGGAGGCCATCCCTAAAGATGTGTGTTTGGAGCACATTCACACACCATCAGTGCAAGAAGATCCTTTCACAGAAGAGCCCCCACAACCAAAAAGCGCCTCTGACTCGACCGAAGTGGAGATACCAGCTGTGGTCGACCTGATTATGGAAGTTATGACCACCACTCCCGATTGGACAGTGCCGTACATTGCGTATATCATGAGAAAAGAGCTCCCAGAAGATGAAGAAGAGGCTCGACAGATCGTCCGTCGATCCAAAGCCTTTACAGTAATCAAAGGGCAGCTATACAGAGAAAGCGTGACTGGAGTTGGTCAGAAGTGCATTACACCTGAAGAAGGACAGATAATTCTCGAAGACATCCACTCGGGGACCTGTGGCCATCATGCGTCCTCTCGGACCATCGTGGCCAAAGCATACCGGGCGGGTTTTTACTGGCCAAAGGCGAACGAAATGGCAAAGGATATAGTCGACAAGTGCGAGGGGTGCCAGTTTTATTCCAACATGTCTCACAAGCCCGCCTCCGCCTTGAAGACCATTCCACTCGTCTGGCCTTTCGCTGTCTGGGGTCTAGACATGATCGGACCACTGAGAACTGGTAGGAGTGGCTTCACCCACTTGTTGGTTGCAGTCGACAAGTTCACGAAGTGGATAGAAGCCAAACCCATAAAGGACCTCGACGCAAGCACTGCCATCAGTTTTATCAGGGGATTGATATTCAGATATGGAGTTCCGCACAGCATCATCACGGATAACGGATCAAACTTTGATAATGACAGATTCAAAGCCTTCTGCGCCTCTCAGGGCACTCGAGTCGACTACGCTTCAGTTGCTCATCCTCAGTCGAATGGACAGGCCGAACGCGCGAATGGTCTCATCCTCAAAGGACTAAAACCCCGACTGATGCGTGATCTCAAACACGCAGCAGGCGCCTGGGTCGACGAACTTCCGTCAGTTCTATGGGGGTTGAGGACCACCCCTAACCGGTCGACTGGAAGAACACCATTCTTTCTGGTCTATGGAGCTGAAGCGGTTTTGCCGAGCGACCTGCTCCACAACGCGCCTCGAGTCGAGTTATATTCCGAAGCAGAAGCAGAACAGGCCCGGCAAGACGCAGTCGACCTCTTAGAGGAGGAAAGAGAGATGGCTCTAATCCGCTCGACCATCTACCAGCAAGAGTTGCGTCGGTTCTACGCCAGAAATGTGAAGGGTCGAGCCTTTCAGGAAGGAGATTTGGTCCTCCGCGTGGATCAGCAAAAACCTCACAAACTTGCCCCGACCTGGGAAGGCCCCTTCATCATCACCAAAGTCCTGCACAACGGAGCGTATCACCTCTACAACATCGATCGACGGATCGACGAGCCTCGAGCATGGAACGCAGACCTGCTCCGTCCTTTTTACACTTAAAAACTCACTTGATTGAGATGTAATAAAAGTACCTCTGTAGTTCTTTTGTTTCAAGCAAGAATTTCTTTTTCCGTTTGTCCAAATTTCCCCCAGTGGGTGACTTAGCTGCGAATCCGCTTCGCCTAAGTTTTCAGAAAACCCTACCGAGTGGAGAGCAAGTCTCCCACTCGGGGGCTTAGCTGCGAATCCGCTTCGCCTAAGTTTTCAGAAAATCCTACCGAGTGGAGAGCCAACCTCCCACTCGGGGGCTTAGCTGCAGTCCAAGGACTCGCCTAAGATTGAAAAAATCCTACCGAGTGGAGAGCAAACCTCCCACTCGGGGGCTTAGCTGCAGTCCAAGCACTCGCCTAAGTAATCGAAAATCCTACCGAGTGGAGAGCAAACCTCCCACTCGGGGGCTTAGCTGCAGTCCAAGTACTCGCCTAAGTATTCAAAACCCTACCAAGTGGAGAGCAAACCTCCCACTCGGGGGCTTAGCTGCAGTCCAAGGACTCGCCTAAGATTGAAAAAATCCTACCGATTGGAGAGCAAACCTCCCACCCGGGGGCTTAGCTGCAGTCCAAAGACTCGCCTAAGTAATCGAAATCCTACCGAGTGGAGAGCAAACCTCCCACTCGGGGGCTTAGCTGCAGTCCAAGGACTCGCCTAAGATTGAAAAAATCCTACCGAGTGGAGAGCAAACCTCCCACTCGGGGGCTTAGCTGCAGTCCAAGCACTCGCCTAAGTAATCGAAATCCTACCGAGTGGAGAGCAAACCTCCCACTCGGGGGCTTAGCTGCAGTCCAAGGACTCGCCTAAGATTGAAAAAATCCTACCGAGTGGAGATCAAACCTCCCACTCGGGGGCTTAGCTGCAGTCCAAGCACTCGCCTAAGTAATCGAAAATCCTACCGAGTGGAGAGCAAACCTCCCACTCGGGGGCTTAGCTGCAGTCCAAGTACTCGCCTAAGTATTCAAAATCCTACCAAGTGGAGAGCAAACCTCCCACTCGGGGGCTTAGCTGCAGTCCAAGGACTCACCTAAGATTGAAAAATCCTACCGAGTGGAGAGCAAACCTCCCACTCGGGGGCTTAGCTGCAGTCCAAGCACTCGCCTAAGTAATCGAAATCCTACCGAGTGGAGAGCAAACCTCCCACCCGGGGGCTTAGCTGCAGTCCAAGTACTCGCCTAAGTAATTGAAATTCTACCGAGTGGAGAGCAAACCTCCCACTCGGGGACTTAGCTGCAGCCCAGTGCTCGCCTAAGCCATGTTGACCGACACCATCGCGGCGATAAGCATCGTGCAAACCAGGCAGCCTCTGAGGGAACAACGAACAGTAGATCGGCGGATCAAATCACGAAGACATTCAACGTCGAGCCAAGTTCGGATAAAATCAAAAGATCCTAGATCGCAAATAAAAGTACTCGAGCTATAAGCTCGACGGAGTTTATCGGTTACATAAACCACTCGGCATTCCGAGGCAAATGTAAGGCAAGGAACATCAGTTTTTTACTCCTCCGGTGGAGGACTGGATGGTGCAACAAATTCGTCCAAGTCGATCCCATCAGAGATCCTAGTGGCAGCAGCGATGAAGGTCTCCATGAAATCCTGAAAGTTATGCTTCCTGGTATTGGCAACCTGGAGAGCGGCCAGCTTCTCTTCTCGCGCCTCCTTGCAGTGGACACGAACCAGTGACAGAGCCACATCAGCACCGCACCTAGCAGAAGACTTCTTCCATTCTTGCACTCGACCTGGAACCTCGCTTAGTCGAGTGACCAAGGATTCAAGGTCGTTCTGAAGCGTCTCCTTGGGCCAGAGTGCGGAGTCGATCCATGACACTGCGGCTTTCAGTCGAGCCAGGTAATCCACCACACCAGCGACACGGGATTCCAACCGGAAGACATCCATGGCCACTTCGTCCTTCACAGGAGAGTTGATAGGGTCCAGGCGGGTCTCCACTCGACTGGTCTCTTCCTCAAAGTTCCGGCAGAATTCTGAAAGAAGTTTCGACAGATCAAAACTGTAACCAAATGGTGAGTCGACAACAACAATATTAATCGCACAAAGAGGGTTACCTTCAAGCATGAGGTATAGCTTCTTGGCAAGACCCCCAAGATAATCCTCCAAGTCCTTGTGCTTCCCCGTCAGCTGGCCGAGCTTGTCGTTCAGAGTACTCTTGTCAGTCTTCAGTCGACTCGCTTCCTTGTTGGCCGAGTCAAGAGCAGACTTCAGCCTAGCGTTCTCACTCTCAAGTTTATCGACTGAAGCAAGTTTCTCTTCAGCAAGCTTCAGCTTCTCCGCAGCCGCCTTTTGTGCCTCCGCAAGGTCAAGATCTTTCTTCTTCAGGGCCTTCTCCAGTTCGTCTGCAAAGCAACAATGAGCACAGAGTTGAGAACAGGCAGGAGAACAGAGACAGACGTCGAGTCCTCACCAGCCATACCTTTTGCTTCATCCTTCGCCTTCTGCATGTTTTCCTGAGCAAACTGTAAATCAAGATTAAGCTGGATCTGCTTATTCTTCAGATCGGCGAGCTGAGCAACAAGCTCACAAAACTTCTGCAAAGAGTCAATCGACAAAGGGTATCAAAGATAAGTTACTCCCGAGTGACTGAAAGAAAGAGCACAACACTTCTAAGACTACAGCCAAATCAAAACATTCGACAGTAGCCTCGGGGACTACACCCTGTGGGTGCACTCAGCGTGCCCCCACCAATGAGAAATTTTGGATCAACAGCACCCAGTGGGTGTACAACGCAAGTGAAGACCAACTAACCTGGACGTTCTACTGCAACGCCGAGCTGATGTCATAGGCCGCTTGACTGGCATCCCGAGCCGCTTTGGTCTGCTCCATCACGAGCCCCGCCTGACGTATGGCCTCCTTAGCAGCACTCACTTGATCCTCCGGGGTCTGGTAGGCGGCGAAGAACGAGGGCGGGTCGACCAGTGAGGGAGCAGTCGACGACGAAGGCCGGGCAGTCGTCACTGGTTCAGCAAAAGTCACAGTAGTCCGGGCGGTGTTGTCACCCCCTTGGACCACCGCCTCGGCAGTCGACGCGGTCTGAGGAGCCTTGTCGACCGGGGTCCTCCGGCCTCTCCTCCCAAAAGGCCTGAGCGGCACTTCCGCCTCCTCCTCGTCATCCGGAAGGTCAATAATGTCGGTCGGAGCTACAAAAGTCCAGAAATGAATATCCAATCGACTCAGCAGTTAAACAGTCGGATCATATCAAAGATTATACCTAAGTTGGAAGTGACGGCATCCTCCATCGTCTCATCGACATTCTGGATGGAAGTCTCGGAAGTAGCGGCGCTGCACGATTCCAAGCAAATAATTTGAAAGCGAATCGACTAAGAATCCGTTCTAGTCGACTCAAGAAAGATAAAAACAGTCGCTTACCCGGAAATGACAGGGATGGCGACCCTGATCTTAGGCAAGGCCTTGGGTGGCTTGGTCGGGACGGCTCTGGGCTGCTTGGGTGCCTTCTCAGTTGGGGCCGGCGACGTGGTCTGAGGGCGCTTGGATGACTGGCCCACCAGAGCACTCGACTGACTGCGCCCCACGGCGGGATCCTGAGCGTTCTTGGAGCGTCTCTCGCGTCGAGGAGGATCGACCTCCACCTCTTCATCCTCATCACCCGAGTCGTCGCTGGCCTCCTCCTCTACGTCATCATCAGATTCCCACTCCTCGACTTCACCCTTGACTTCAACTTCATTCTCACTTCCTTCGCCTCCACTCCCTCCTCCTTCAGATACTTGCGCCTGGTTCCCATTCGGCATCGAATACATGTCGTTGATCTCCTGCAAGACAACGGGCAGAGCAAGGATCAGTCGACTTATCGCAAGCCAGTTACTAGACGGAGTGAGAATTTCAGTCGGAAGAAGTAAAGCGTACCTTGTCTGTCTCCATCATCCCATCAAGCGGAGCAATCCTCCTAGAACCCCTGGGGTTGTCCTTGTTCCCGGTCATACTGGTCAGCCAGCTCTCCAGTACAGAATCCTCGACCGCCTCCGGGTGGATCCGAGTGGAGTCGTCGGGCCCGGAATACAACCACATCGAGTGATCCCGAGCCTGGAGAGGTTGGATTCGTCGTTGGAGGAAGACTTCGAGCAAGTCCATACCGGTCACGCCTTCCCGAACCAACTCAACCACTCGACTGACTAATACCTTCACCTGAGCCTTCTCCTCTGGAACCACCTTCAAAGAAGCGGGTTTCTGCACTCGGTCCAAGGTAAAAGGAGGAAGGCCGGTTGAGTGGCCAGGGGTCGGCTGGTCCTTGCAGTAGAACCAAGTCGACTGCCACCCGCGCACGGAATCGGGAAGTGTCATGGGAGGAAAACAACTCTTACCCCTCGTCTGGATCCCGAGGCCCCCGCACATCTGGATCACCTGCGTCCTTTCCCCGTCCGGGTTAAGCCTTTTAACCGACTGGGATCGGCAAGTGAAGATATGCTTGAAGAGGCCCCAGTGAGGTCGACAGCCTAAGAAACACTCGCACAGAGACACGAACGCAGCAAGATAGACTATGGAGTTGGGCGTGAAATGGTGGAGCTACGCTCCGAAGAAGTTCAAAAAAGCCCTAAAAAAGGACTCGGGGGCAGGGAAAACCCCCGGTCGACATGGGTGGCTATCAGGACGCGCTCACCCTCGCGAGGTTTCGGCTCCGTCTCCTTCCCAGGAAGGCGAGCAGCCTTGTGGGGAATGAGTCCTCCCTCCACCATGTCGTCGATATCCGCCTGAGTAAGGATGGAGGGCATCCAATCCCCCTGCAACCAGCCGGACGGCAGAGCGGCCCGCGAGGACGACCCGCCTCGGCCAGATTTCTTCCCCTTGCCCTTTGCCGCGGCCTTCTTCGCGCGTTCCGCCGCCGCCGTCTTGTCCGTCCCCATCGTCTCGAACGAGGTCTTGGCCGAGCGGCGGTGTCGAGATTGTGGCGGAGAGCGAGGCGGAAGCTTACGGAGGAGTGGAGAAGAAGAACAAGGGCGCACAGTAAAAAAAATCAGGATCATTGCCTTATATAAGGCCACACCCGAGTGGCTGATCAGTGGGCCTGCGCCTCCCAGTCAGATCCCGCAACAGGCGCGCGCACGGTACGTGGCGAAAAAGGTGGCGCGGAGATCGAGGCGCCCTTGCCTTATCCAGCCGATTCGCGCGATTTTCTCCGTCCGGTGCGCTCCCCAATTTTCAAATCCCGCAAGATCCGCGATCGACAGGGCGGGTTGTCAGATGAAAAGATCCGTTTCCTTAAGTCTCCCAAGAGACTCGTCACGTAAACACACCCGACGGTAATATGAAACCACTCGACGGACATCTGAATGGATCAAGGCAACTGAAGAATGGGTTCTCACCGTAACTTCCGTTTATCCAAAGACAGATGCAACCGAAGCATGGGGGTTGAGTCGGAAGCATAGGCTCGGCCCCATTCTCACTTAACCCCTGACCCATTCGGGGGCTAATGACGAGGATACGTACCTAGGGTAGGGTAACTTATCATACCTGAGGTACCCAATCAAGGACATGGCTCCTACAATGAAAGACATTCTAAGAAGTATCAGCGTTTTCAGTCGACCTGGTCAGCCCAGTCGACGGACACGAGCGCACTCGACCAGAAGCACAAGCAGTCGACCATGAAGGCAGCCACTCGACTATAAGAAGACCTAAAGGCACTGCCCACAAACGGTCATCTCATAATTAGCTTTTATGGCCTTCATGGTCCTTTACTACAGGCGTTACCAGTAACCCCCTCTCTTTATGTACATTAAACTCCCTGTAACGTGGGCTGGCTGGGGTCCTGGCGAACTCTATATAAGCCACCCCCCTCCACTAGGACAGGGGTTCGGAACTTTGTAACACACACACGCATAATTCAGTCGACTGCCTCCGGGCTCCGAGACGTAGGGCTGTTACTTCCTCAGAGAAGGGCCCGAACTCGTAAAACTCCTTGCGCATACAACTACTCCATAGCTAGGATCTTGCCTCTCCATACTTACCCCCCATTCTCACTGTCAGACTTAGAACCACGACAGTACCCAACTGTCTCCTTTGGGTATCCTATGAAGACACATTTCTCCGATTTGGGTTTGAGCTTATCAGGATGAAACTTTTTCACATAAGCATCGCAACCCCAAACTTTAAGAAACGACAACTTTGGTTTCTTGCCAAACCACAGTTCATATGGTGTCATCTCAACGAATTTAGATGGTGCCCTATTTAACGTGAATGCAACTGTCTCTACTACATAACCCCAAAACGATCGTGGTAAATCGGTAAGAGAAATCATAGATTGCACCATATCTAATAAAGTACGGTTACAATGTTCGGACACACCATTACACTGTGGTGTTCCAGGTGGCGTGAGTTGCGAAACTATTCTGCATTGTTTCAAATGAAGACCAAACTCGTAACTCAAATATTCTCCTCCACGATCAGATCGTAGAAACTTTATTTTCTTGTTACGATGATTTTCCACTTCACTCTGAAATTATATGAACTTTTCAAATGTTTCAGACTTATGTTTCATCAAGTAGATATACCCATATCTGCTCGAATCATCTGTGAATGTCAGAAAATAACGATACCCGCGGCGAGCCTCAACACTCGTTGGATCGCAATACATCAGTATGTATTATTTCCAATAAGTCAGTTGCTTGCTCCATTGTTCCGGAGAACGGAGTCTTAGTCATCTTGCCCATAACGCATGGTTCGCAAGCATCAAGTGATTCATAATCAAGTGATTCCAAAATCCCATCAGCATGGAGTTTCTTCATGCGCTTTACACCAATATGACCTAAACGACAGTGCCACAATTAAGTTGCACTATCATTATTAACTTTGCATCTTTTGGCTTCAATATTATGAATATGTGTATCACTATGATTGGGAACCAACAAACCATTTTCATTGGGTGTATGACCATAGAAGGTTTTATTCATGTAAATAGAACAGCAATTATTCTCTAACTTAAATGAATAACCGTATTGCAATAAACATGATCAAATCATATTCATGCTCAACGCAAACACCAAATAACACTTACTTAGGTTTAACACTAATCCCAAAAATATAGGGAGTGTGCGATGATGATTATATCAATCTTGGAACCACTTCCAACACACATCGTCACCTCGCCCTTAACTAGTTTCTGTTCATTCTGCAACTCCCGTTTCGAGTTACTACTCTTACACTACAAGAAATATGTCAACTTGTGACCTTCTCTTAGTGACCCCAGCTGAATTGGTCGTAAATCCACAGCCATTTCGCTTGGAAGGGCTCAAACCCTGAAATTGCTTACACCAAATGGTCACAAAGCAGACAAGAGGCGCCAATGGCCTTATTTCTACCTGATTACGACCAATATAAATGGTCATGAGGTTGTGAACGTGGATGCATTGGTACTTATTGCTATGACTAGGTGCCACCTCATCAGTTTTGCCTATGTGTCATGTCCATGTGTCAATTTTTTCCCTAGGTTGTGAAGCAACCTATATTTCCGTCATTCCCAAAATTCCCAAACAATTGGGCATTCTTTACTATCCAAATCATTGCCTCATGACATTATTCAACTCCATTTTCCTGGTAAATCTTCCTCGGCAAATTTCCAAAGTTTTTGTTCAACTCAAACTGTTGTGAAGGAAGTACTAGCTAGGCATATCCTAATGAGCTGAATTTTTGCCACATCTTCAATATACCCAAATCATTGCTCTCCACAAAATTTGAGCCCCATCTAACAATACATGTGAGTGTGGCTTCAACATTCATATTTCTGTCCAATGTGGTACGTTGCAAAGCAAGTGACACCTAGGCTCCTCCATTTGAGCTGCAAATTTTTCAAGATAGTGTCCTTAGTAGATGATCATCCTCGGCCAAAACTCAGGCCCATTGGCCATGTGCATTTCCCGTACCACTAATCAAACACTTGGGTGCTAATTCATGTTTGAGCATTGTTCGGTCTCCTCGTGAGATTCTTCTGTTGTTATTTTCTTCCAAGCATCTACCTGGGGAGTGCCAAACCTACTATACATGCCTAGGCTTCTCAGAACGCATGGCAACGCCACGGTCACGCGGTGACCACGCGGCGGGCATGCGAGTGTACGCGCTTTGGAGTTGGGGCCCTGGGCCACCGTCCAAACCACAACGTATCACCACCAAACCATGTATTTATGCTTAAATAGATACTTATGTACCTAGAAATGATTTTTGGAAAAAATAAAGAGCAAACTATAAGGCAGCCGCAGTTAAAATTTGACCCGCTTCCAACTGAATTGGCGGAAATTTGTCTTTTTCACCAGAGGTGGATAATTTTTTTTTACACCCAACCATTTTGTCAATTGTGCATTAAACATGGCCTAGTATTTTATAAAATTGATTTGGTCCATTTTTGCAACAATTATTTGGTAGTTCCTTCACAAAAAAACCTCATTGCGGGCACTCAGAAAATGGAAAATGAATTTTTCGTGCAAAGAAAATGAAAACTCCCTTAG
Source organism: Aegilops umbellulata (assembly GCA_032464435.1). Taxonomy (NCBI): domain Eukaryota; kingdom Viridiplantae; phylum Streptophyta; class Magnoliopsida; order Poales; family Poaceae; genus Aegilops; species Aegilops umbellulata. The sequence goes on along the minus strand of CP136056.1, from coordinate 533,084,435 downwards.
GCAACATTGTTTGCCATTCCAAGATGCACCCTTGTGCACAACATGAGATCATTTAAACAAACTATGCCATGAATGTGGCCATAAAAATGATCATTTCGCTTGAAAGCCATGAATCTTCATGCATGATAGCTCATTTCTGAGAACATTTATTTAAAATAATTTCCATATTACAAATTTATTATTTTTCCTGGCAACTTGGCCACATATAATGACACAATGCGAAGGTTTTCCAATTTTTGATTTTTTTTTGAATTTTTTATGCCCGTTCTAAAATGCGGTCAAAACGGCGGGCTTGACCGTTCCTAGTTAATGGTTGAATCTTGGAAAACTTTTGGTGTTTCTCTGATTAAGTAGATACTTTTGTACCTAGAAATGATTTTTGGGAAAAATAATGAGCAAACTATGAGGTATCTACAGTTCAAATTTGACCCGCTTCCAACTGAATCGGCAGAAATTTGTCTTTTTCATTAGAGGTGGATAAAATCTTTTAACACCCAACCATTTGGTCAATTGTGCATTAAATATGTCCTAGTATTTTAGAAAATTAATTTGTTCCAATTTTGCAACAAATATATTATAGGTCCTTCACAAAAAGCTCATTTTGGGCACTCAAAAAATGGAAAATGGATTTTTCGTTCAAAGAAAATGAAAACTTCCTTAGCCAACATTGTTTCTCATTTCAAGATGCACTTTTGTAAACAATATGAGATCATTTTGACAAACTATGCCATGAATGTGGCTATAAGATTGAACATTTGGGTTGAAAGCATGAATCTTCACACATGATAGCTCATTTTTTAGAACACTTTTTTTAAATAGTTGCCGTATTACAATTTTATTATTTTTTTCGGTAACTTGGTCACATATAATGACACAATGCAAAGGTTTTCCAATTTTTTGATTTTATTTTTATTTTTTATGCATGTTTCAAAAACTACGGTCAAAACAGCGGGAATGACCGTTTCTAGCTAGTGGTTAAATCTTGGAACTTTTTTGGTGGTTCTCTGATTTAATAGATACTTAAGTACCTAAAAATGTTTTTTTTCAAAAAATAAAGAGCAAACAATGAGGCAGCTGCAGTTCAAATTTGACCCATTTCCAGCTGAATCAGCGTGAATTTGTCTTTTTCACCAGAGGTGGATAAAAACTTTGGACACCCAATCATTTGATCAATTGTGCATTAAATATGTCCTAGTATTTTATAAAAATGGCGCGGTCTAATTTTGCCAAAAAAATATGGTAGGTCCTTCAGAAAATACCCATTTTGAGCACTCGAAAAATGAAAAATGTTTTTGTATGCAATGCAAATGAAGACCACAAAATCATCATTGTTTGAAATCCTAAGATACGCGTATGTGCACAAGATTGGATCATTTAAACATACAACATGAGGCTAATATGTTGAGTGTTTACCCGAAATAAGAGTGTTAAAAATATAGAAGAAACAAAAGAGAAAAAACACAATCACATATGCTAGATTCTAATTGGTGGAACCATCTGTCACACGGATCGATGACGAGGCAGACATCCATCCATCCATTGCTAGCAATCCAACCATCCATCCATCTGAACAAACCCACCGCACCAAACCCTACCCAGATCACTCACCTCTCCTCCCTTCCTTCCCCCCGCCGCCTCCCTCTCTCTGTCCCCGATCCAGATCGACGCCGCCACCCCTCGTCCCGGTCTCTCCCTCACCCCTCTCTTCCTGTCGTTGGTGGCGGCGCCCTCCTTCCCTCGCGCTGCACCCGAACCTCGCTCCCACTCCCAGCTCTTCTTCCTTCTCCGCCGCAACTAGGGTTTCATCTCCCTGATCCCCAATCCCTGAAGCTCGGATCTAGCAGTAGCAGCGATGGTGGCCGCGGGAGATCCTCTCCAAGGTCAAGCACGTCCAGGCCAAGCCTGCTGGCCGCCCTCGCGGGTGATTGCCTCCGTGGCGACGACGGTAGCCTCGTCGTCCCAGGAGGCCACGACGCTCCTCAAGGCCGACATGGCGCCCACGCCGCTGATGCGGGCCCTCCTTCGCCACGTGAGTGATCCGCCGCTTCGATTCTTTCGATTCAACAAGATATTTGTCATCTCTTATGCTCCAGGGCACATATTGTTGTCTCCAGATTGCAGAAGCTGGGCGCGCTCGTGTGGGACAAGGTGGTGCACGAGCACCAGGGGTGGAGACCCGTGACCTGCATCTGGCTCCACGCCGGCGTCGTCCACCTGCTCGCGAACATGCTCAGCCTCGTGCTCGTCGGGCTCAGGCTCGAGCAGCAGTTTAGATTCAACACGCGTTCGTCCATGGAACTGGCGTGGGCCCTGCAGGTGTTTGGTTGCTTGCCCGCTTGCTACTAGACGAGTAGAGATCTTCCTTCGTTTGGTGGTTCTGTCGTGATCTGTGATTAGTGATTAAATATTCGATCCCCTTTGATGCCGATGCATAATAATAACAAGTGGTGTTGAGAGGATTGTGATGTTGCTTGTTGAGTTGACAGCCTAGAACTGGTAGTGTCTGACTTCTTAGATTGCCATTCAGCTATTAGTAACAGTCCATCATGATCCATATAGCTTGTGATTCTGACAAAGACAACACATCTACATTAGATAAGATCTTAATGTAATTGTGTCCAACTGTCCATAGTGGTTCTACGCACTGTCTACATTAAGAGCATATCTAGTTGGATCCTAAAGGCTTGGATTATTTCATCAAATAACTCAGCTTGTACAATTTTTTGTCGTCCAAACATAGATCTAGAAGCTTGCTTTTAATTGCTTCAATGCTTCTTTATACCAAAATACATGGGCTTGCATAAAGATTTCACTTCATTCTGTTGCCATGCCTGCTTCATGTTATCATCCCTGATTGACATACTTTAGAGATTCTAATTCATTTATGATGGTATCAAAGGGGATCATTGTACTCATAATAATAACTAGTGGAGTTGAGAGGTTTACTTTGCTCTGCATTCTAAAGTAACATATTTTTGATGCCCATATGTTACTTTGCTCTGCACAAAAAAAAATCTTGTTAAATCATTGCATGTATTTCAGGTTTTTACAGTGGCATTGGATGGTCAATATTAGGTAAACTGTCTGGTTTGGGAGCACGTTTTGGGACCTATGAGCTTTTAACAGCCTTCTATAAAGGAGCACATTTACCTGAACATTCTGAACTGGTATTATTCCCGTCAATTTCGTTGCAGTGAGAGTCGGCGTCATCTACCTCGTGTCCGGCGTCGGGGGCAGCGTGATGTCGTCCTTGTTCATCAGAGACAACATCTCCGTGGGCGCCTCTGGTGCGCTCTTCGGACTTTCTTCTCCTGCAAATTGCAAAGTGTTAGACTAACTGACTTAAATGGAGTGTCTGTTGCTGGTTGGCTGCCTGGATGATGCTGCTGCTGTCAATTTAGTCTTGATCAATTTCTGCCTTGACAGTGTAAGTATATCCATTGTTCGACTGTTTGTTGCGTTCATCAGCTATCCCATTTGGTTTGTTTCCTCCAATTAACTGATGCTCCTGCTGCTGTTACAGCTGGCTTGGTGGCCTTGCGTGCATCTTCTCCACCAGCATTCTCTTCCAAATCCTGGTAATTAATCCTAATAACATGTTCACTCACTCACTTGCCTCTAAAATAAGCTCCCACTCCTTTTCTGAATTGAATCAGGTCTCTGAAATTTAAGCTTATAGAACCTACGGTGTCAATCATTTGTTTTAGTTATACTCACTCTTTGTTCGTCTTTAGTTTGATTGTTTCCCTTGTATTCAATATGCTTCTAGTGGTTGATCCTTCCATTTTTGTTGTGGCATCTTTATTTGTCGAAAAGGTGGATCATATGTACGAAATAGTGAATGGGCTCAAAAGAGTACTGGACCAACTCCAGGATTGAAATAATATTTGAATGTATAAAAAGGTCGAATGTAAACCAGAAATGGGCTGCACGAAATTGTCCATATATTCTTGAAAGGCCAAACATGCATAAAATTGATGGGCTGGCCAGTTGGGCTTGGCCCATGTAGCAGACAAAAAATAAAAGAAATAAATATACTAAATGGGCTGAATTAATGGGCTCGGCCCATATAGACACCTAATCGGACTAGGCTGAATCTTATCCACGTCAGCTTGCCACGCTGGATCCTACATGGCTTGGGGAGGCTGCTAGTGACCAAAATTTTGGTCGAAGAACCAACGACCTTTTACATATCACAGAGAAGGTCGTTAATTTCAGTTTACGACCGCCAGCTTTTGACCTTCTGTTTTTGGTCAAAAAAAGGTCGCAAATGAAAAACTATGACCTTTCAGCGGCCAATAGTGAGGGTCATAAGTTGACATATTTCTTGTAGTGTTAGCAACTGAACCAATATCAAATGCTGAGGGGTTGCTATAAACACTAGTAAAGTACATATCAATAACATGTATATCCAATATACCTTTGTTCACTTTGCCATCCTTCTTATCTGTCAAATACTTGGGGCAATTCCGCTTCCAGTGACCAGTCCCTTTGCAATAGAAGCACTTAGTCTCAGGCTTAGGTCCAGACTTGGGCTTCTTCACTTGAGCAGCAACTTGCTTGCCCTTTTTTTAAGTTCCCCTTCTTCCCTTTTCCCTTTTCTTGAAACTAGTGGTCTTGTCAACCATCAACACTTGATGATTTTCTTGATTTCTACCTTCGTCGATTTCAGTATCACGAAGAGCTTGGGAATCGTTTCCGTTATCCCTTGCATATTATAGTTCATCACAAAGTTCTAATAACTTGGTGATAGTGACTAGAGAACTCTGTCAATCACTATCTTATCTGGAAGATTAAATCCCACTTGATTCAAGTGATTGTAGTACTCAGACATTCTGAGCACATGCTCACTAGCTGAGCTATTCTCCTCCATTTTGTAGGCAAATTACTTGTCAAAGGTCTCATACCTTTCGACATGGGCATGAGTCTGAAAAACTAATGTCAACTCTTGGAACATCTCATATGCTCCGTGGTGTTTCAAAAACGTCTTTGAAGTCCCGATTCTAAGCCATAAAGCATGGTGCACTAAACTATCAAGTAGTCATCATATCGAGCTTGCCAAACGTTCATAACGTCTGCATCTGCTCCTGCAATCGGTCTGTCACCTAGCGGTGCATCAAGGACATAATTCTTCTGTGCAGCAATGAGGATAATCCTCAGATCACGGATCCAATCCGCATCATTGGTACTAACATCTTTCAACTTAGTTTTCTCTAGGAACATATTAAAAATAAAACAAGGGAGCTAAACGCAAGCTATTGATCTACAACATAGATATGCTAATACTACCAGGACTAAGTTCATGATAAATTAAAGTTCAATTAATCATATTACTTAAGAACTCCCACTTAGATAGACATCCCTCTATCTAAGTGATCACATGATCCATATCAACTAAACCATGTCCGATCATCACGTGAGATGGAGTAGTTTTCAATGGTGAACATCACTATGTTGATCATATCTTCTATATGATTCACGCTCGACCATTCGGTCTCCAGTGTTCCGAGGCCATATCTGCATTTGCTAGGCTAGTCAAGTTTAACCCGAGTATTCTGCATGTGCAAAACTGGCTTGCACCCGTTGTATGTGAACGTAGAGCTTATCACACCCGATCATCACATGGTGTCTCAACACGAAGAACTGTCGCAACGGTGCATACTCAGAGAGAACACTTGTGCCTTGAAATTTAGTGTGAAATCATCTTATAATGTTACCGTTGAGCTAAGCAAAATAAGATGCATAAAGGATAAATATCACATGCAATCAATATAAGGGATATGATATGGCCATCATCATCTTGTGCCCTACATCTCCATCTCCAAAGCACCGTCATGATCACCATCGTCACCGACACGACACCTTGATCTCCATCGTAGCATCATTGTCGTCTCGCCAACTAATGCTTCTACGACTATCGCTACCGCTTAGTGATAAAGTAAAGCAATTACATGGCGATTGCATTTCATACAATAAAGCAACAACCATATGGCTCCTGCCAGTTGCCGATAACTCCGTTACAAAACATGATCATCTCATACAATAAAATTTAGTATCATGTCTTGACCATATCACATCACAACATGCCCTGCAAAAACAAGTTAGACGCCCTCTACTTTGTTGTTGCAAGTTTTACGTGGCTGCTACGGGCTGACCAAGAACCGTTCTTACTTACGCATCAAAACCACAACGATATTTCGTCAAGTATGTGTTGTTTTAACCTTCACAAGGACCGGGCGTAGCCACACTCGATTCAACTAAAGTTGGAGAAACTGACACCCGCCAGCCACCTGTGTGCGAAGCACATCGGTAGAACCAGTCTCGTGTAAACATACGCGTAATGTCGGTCCGGGCCGCTTCATCCAACAATACTGCCGAATCAAAGTATGACATGTTGGTAAGCAGTATGACTTGTATCGCCCACAACTCACTTGTGTTCTACTCGTGCATATAACATCTATGCATAAACTTGTGTTCTACTTGTGTTCTACTCGTGCTTCTACGACTATCGCCCGCCACTGTTGGGGAACGTAGTAATTTAAAAAAAAATCCTACGCACACGCAAGGTCATGGTGATGCATAGCAACGAGATGGGAGAGTGTTGTCCACGTACCCTCGTAGACCGTAAGCGGAAGCGTTATGAGAACACGGTTGATGTAGTCGTACGTCTTCATGATCCGACCGATCCAAGTACCGAACACTCGACACCTCCGAGTTCAGCACACGTTCAGCTCAGTGACGTCCCACGAACTTCGATTCAGTAGAGCTTCGAGGGAGAGTTCCGTCAGCACGATGGCGTGATGACGGTGATGATGATGCTACCGACGCAGGGCTTCGCCTAAGCACCGCTACGATATGACCAAGGTGGATTATGGTGGAGGGGGCCACCGCACACGGCTAAAAGATCAATTGATCAACATGTGTCCATGGGGTGTCCCTTGCCTCAGTATATAAAGGAGGAGAGGAGGGGAGGCCGGCCGGCCCTAGAGGCACGCCCAAGTGTGGAGTCCTACTAGGACTCCAAGTCCTAGTAGGAATCCACCAAGAGGAAGAGAGGAAGAAGGAAGGAGAGGGAGGAAAGGAGGAAAGGGGGGTTGGCCCCCTAGTCCAATTCGGTTTGCGCTAGGGGGGCACGCGCCCTGCCTTGTCCTGCCTCCTCTCTTCCACCACTTGGCCCATGAGGCCCAATACTTCTTCCCCCGTATTCCCGTAACTCCCTGGTACTCCGAAAAATACCCGAATCAGTCGGAACCTTTCCGATGTCCGAATATAGTCGTCCAAGATATTGATCTTTACGTCTCGACCATTTCGACACTCCTCATCATTTCCCGATCTCATCCGGGACTCCGAACTACCTTCAGTACATCAAAACACATAAACTCATAATACCGATCGTCACCGAACGTTAAGCGTACGGACCCTACGGCTCAAGAACTATGTAGACATGACCGAGACACGTCTCTGGTCAATAACCAATAGCGGAACCTGGATGCTCATATTGGCTCCCACATATTTTACGAAGATCTTTATCGGTTAAACCGCATAACAACATACGTTGTTTCCTTTGTCATCGGTATGTTACTTGCTCGAGATTCGATCGTTGATATCTCAATACCTAGTTCAATCTCGTTACCGGCAAGTCTCTTTACTCGTTCCATAATACATCATCCCGCAACTAACTCATTAGTTACAATGCTTGCAAGGCTTATAGTGATGTGCATTACCGAGAGGGCCCAGAGATACCTTTCCGACAATCGGAGTGACAAATACTAATCTCGATCTATGCCAACTCAACAAGTACCATCGGGGACACCTGTAGAGCACATTTATAATCACCCAGTTACGTTGTGACGTTTGATAGCACACAAAGTGTTCCTTCGGTATTCGGGAGTTGCATAATCTCATAGTCATAGGAACATGTATAAGTCATGAAGAAAGCAATAGCAATATACTAAATGATCAAATGCTAAGCTAACGGAACGGGTCAAGTCAATCACATCATTCTCTAATGATGTGATCATGTTAATCAAATGACAACTCATGTCTATGGCTAGGAAACTTAACCATCTTTAATTCAACGAGCTAGTCAAGTAGAGGCATCTAGTGACACTCTATTTGTCTATGTATTTACACATGTACTAAGTTTCCGGTTAATACAATTCTTGCATGAATAATAAACATTTATCATAATATAAGGAAATATAAATAACAACTTTATTATTGCCTCTAGGGCATATTTCCTTCATTTAAAAGTTCACAAAATTAAGATTTCATCCAGGATTTAAAAAAATCAAAAATGACATTCAACTAAAAATTGTTTTGAAAAAATGCGAGTTCCAAAAAAGATCTCAAATTTGAAATTTGGTCTGGTAAATCAAAATATCTTTAGAATTTCTAAAAATTTCATGTAAATGAAAAAACAGTTTCCGGATTCCGAAAAATGTTCATAAAATTAAAATTCTTCACGTACTTCAAAAAGTATTTTGAATTTGCAAACTTGTTCGTGAATATAGAAAATTCCCCAAATTTCAGGAAATTTTAGTAATTCAAAAACTATCTTGTATGAAAAAATTGTTAAGAAATGCAAAATATATTAACAAATTTAAAAAATGTTCCAATATATATAATTTATTCATAAATTTGAGAAATACTATTAAATTTAGAAAATTTTCAAAATTTGATAAAAGTTGCCTTGTTTTACTAAATCTTTAATAGTATTTAAAAGGTTCGCAAAGGGAAAAATGAAAACAAAATACAAAAACCAAATGAAATAAAAATAAAAAGGTAAAAAACGGTGGGAGCAGACCGAGATCTGTGGGCCGATATATCTAGCTCTCTCACTATTTCCCTACCAACTTCATATCCCTTACACTAGCGCCGGTTATAGTTTAATTTTCTAACCGGCGCACACCCCTCCACTATACTATGTATGTAAATGGGCAGGCCCATGTGGGTCTTTTTTTTTACTGATTTTTTGTTAACCTTTAAAATGATATTACTACGGTTTTTCTGGGCAATTTTCCCCAGCATGGGTTTTTACTGGTTTACTCATTTGGTTTTCTTTTTGATTTATTGTTTTAGTTTTTTTTTCTTTATCATCAAATTTATGAACCTTTTTTAAAAAATTACTATTAAAAACTCTGTGTATAGTTTCTCAAATCCATGAATGTTTCTCAAATTCATGATTTTTTTGGATTGGTTATTTTTTGTCAATTTTTCATGAAATTTGAAAATTACAAACTTTTTCAAATATTTGTGAAATCTTATTTCAAATACATGAACTTTTTCATGTTTGTGTAATTTTTAAAAATTATGAAAGTCTTGAATTCTTTTTTCATATCCACGAACTTGCTTCTCTAAATATGTGATTTGTTTTTTCAAAATCAATGAACATTTCTTCATATCCATGAACTTTTTCGAAATAGTTAGATTTTTCAAAATCACAGACTATTTTTTTGAAATTTGTGAATTTTATTAAAATTTGTGAACTTTTAAAGATCACTTTTTGTCATGATTTTTTGTGACCTTGTTTGTATTTTTCTATTTTGTTTCTTGTGTTTTACCAAAAGTCAACGGTTGGTTGGTCAATTGGTCAACCGTTGACTGATGAACCAAGTGCGCCTTGGCGAAGCGATCGAGTCCCACCTGTGAATGGGCCAGCCCATGGATGCGGGCGCGTGGGCACAGAAGTCGTCGATGTAGAGGTATCATTTCCCGAAGAGGCATCCTATTTGACGCTTATTGGCGTCAAACACCCTAGACGATGTCTGACGCGAGCGCCAATGGGCCAGCCGAGCAAAACTTGTGTGTTCATTGTTGAGATTGTTGCTCATCTGATTCGGTGATTGCAAACAATGCCAACAAAATACTCTACGGCTTGCAATTATTATGGAAGAATCATAATAATGATCAGATGATAAACATTGTGGTTATTACATAACAGAGATGGACAAATACATGTGCAGAGTGCGACGACTGGCCATTAGCGTCGATGGTATATTTGCCTAGATGTAATATACATACATCTCCTGGGGTATATTTGCCTAGATGTAATAATGTTGATAGTACATTTGCCTAGATTGTGTGTTTATCATGACGTGTGGGTCACCAATTCAGAGGTGCCCGACTAGTCCCATAATTTTGACACGATCATTGGATGATCGTGGCTATCGGGTTGATGTAGTTGATTGATAGGTCCAGCTAGCCAAGCATAACTTGTGGATTCGTTGTTGAGAGTTTGTTGATCATCCTATTCGGTGGTTACAAGTAATGCCACCAAAATACTCCCCAACTTGCGATTATTATGAGACAATCATAATAATAATCAGATGATAAGCATATGGTTCTTTCCGAACAGACTTTCATGTCATCAAAAACAAATCGCAAAGAGAGCTATTGGCAATGATCATCGTCAAGGCAGATAGAAATGAAGTATGAACAAAATCATTTGTCGACACTTGAGAAGATTTTTTTTTCACATATTTCACATAACTTCTAGCCTGAAGCAAACTGTATGTTCATTTAACATCCGAGTTGTAGTTGGTTAGTTGGTCCATTCAAATATTTCATTGACTTCCATTTTATGTTTCATATAGTTCGCTTAGCTTGTAGGCTACAGTTGGTCTCTGCGCCAATTGGCAACATGAGTCATCTAGTACTACCAGCTGACAAACCAAACAACAGACTCAGCAGGGAGACAGGTAAGTCATACCACACATGTCAGCACCACCAGGTCATGACATGGCTTATATAAAGATTGCATCGGCCGCAACAACTACACCAGCACCACCTGGTACTGGTACTGCAGTACCAACCAGGAGACCACAACCATTGTTACAATTCAAGCAGCTAGGAGGAGGACGCAAAGCCACACGAAACATACCCAACAAATTCCTTAGATAAAGATTCAGTAGAAAGAAGGTAGAAATCGGGAGGAGTATCCTAAGGAATGCATAGAGCTGCTGCTATGTCATTGGATATTGAAAGACAGTGTAGTAGCTAAACTTAGAACACAGTAAGGAGCCTCAACACAACATCATAGACATAATATCAAGCAACATATGTTATTATCAGTTGGATAGAAAAGGAAGACGTGAAAGTAGAAGGGAGGGGATAAGATCAAGAAGCATTTGTTCATATTACAAACTAGGAGAGAGGGAAATGGAGAGGAGAGAATGATTTAACCAATAGAAGAACTAGGCCATCAACAACACATCTACAATGACTTGCTTATAGAAAAACACATGCACCACTTACACTTGGTAAAATTCTGCAACTAGGGATACCAACACAACACTAGCACATGGGCTTGTAGTACTGCATATATCAAGGGTAAGGTGCTTCGTTTGCATCGAATTTAGCGACATCCCACATGCTCCACCGCTAGTACGACCCGTTGTCATTTCCTTTGAGTTTCATTCTTGTGAACGTACTCCTCAGACGGGATACATAACATGTTAGCTACAACACTACACATGTTGAGTTGCACAACATCTAGTATCCATCCTTTACGGCTAGGACTACTGGGTCTCTAATCCCATTTGCTCCCCTAGCCCTCGTCTCTCAGTGTAAGCACTGTCCCAGCGGAGTGCTTTCGCCGTTGATGCTCTTTCCAATCTCAATGCATTTCACCGCTCAATCGGAATTTGCTCTGGCCCTACGGTATTCCAACTTGGTAATTTCCACCGCGTGTCCATGGTTGAGACCTACTAATAAATACAACAAGTATAGCCACACAAATGGCTGGGTCACCATCTCTTATCTCTAATTGCAGGCACCATATTAGTCTCCATGTTGATCCACATCATTCACTACAAGGATCCGGGTCTATTGCAACAAAATTGATCGTCGCAATACATGTCGATTTGTGGCGATAAGTACCTATTGCCACGAAACAACATTCGCTGGCAGCCATTGCGACTGGACACATGGTAATAGGTTATTGCCACAAAAAGCAATTGTGGCAATAAAGTTTGCTATACCAACAACCATGTGGGAAGTTGCCACATGTTTTCCCGTGGCAACACTCACCCGATGCCACAATTTGCTTTGTGGAGATACCTTTAATGCAACATGTAACAAATCATGGCGACTGATAGCTCGTGGCGATAGACATTTGTGGCAACAACCTATGCCAACGACGCTCATTTTGTGGCGCATACTCTTCCGTGGTAATAGTCAATTGTGGCAATAAACTATGGCAACAATTCCTGTTTTCGTGGTATTAAGCATTTTGCCACGAACCGCTACGCTTGTGGCATTAGCTTATGGCAACAAATATTCTGGTCGTCGTAACAGGAAATTGCAACATACTAGTTTTGGTGGTGATAAATAGGTATCACAATGGGTGAAATGTTTGTTGCAAGAAACTATTGCGACAATTTATACTTTTCGTGGTGCTAACATGTGGCAACCAAAAGTGGGTTGTGGTAATAGTCTATTGCAACCGTAAAAAAAATACAAGCATTCAATTAAAATATTCAAAACCATACATATAATATGTAGATTCATAAAATTCATAATTCTCATAGCAAATATCCATCAAATGATACTCAAATGTAATTTAGCCATCCTAGTTAAGGGCAAAGACTAAATTGTCCTTGATAGTCCAGTCGAGCTAGATCTTTGTATCCTACAATCAAGAAATAAAAAAATAGTTCTAGTTAATGAATCCAACATAACAGGTCAGTGCACTACAAACAATATAACATGGACCCATGCTTGTAAAAGATATAGAAGTTGTGATTATTGACCACTGATTTGTTCTACTGTGTACTACCATATAATTCATGGCATCACCTTTGTAGATAATGTTCAGTTTTGAACATATAAAAATGTGTAGAAATCACACGTACGATTATGAATGGTCATTTACCTCAACGGCAACAGAGAAATCATCTTTGTTACAGATCAGTAGAAGGTAAACAAAAATGGAGCCATTTATGAGAGTGCCCAAGCCTAAAACTATCAAACAAATAACCACATGAGAATTAGAAGAGGGAGAAGTGAAAGTGCGGTTATATGTAAATCCCAAGTTCAGTGAACCCACGTATTCATGATACTGCATATTTGTAGGCAAAACTTAATACCTTTTTGTAAGTAACTGCCGAGCTGCTCCTTCGTACCTACATCCTCATACCTGCACATAGAAATTAGCTCAAATAACATTTATCTTGTGTGAAAGACAGGAAACCATAACAAATGAGATGTCTCATATATGTTATAATAGTTGTCCTGATAAATATTTGTTTTTGCATAGTTTGTTGAGCTAATAAACTACGGCAACAATTATAACTGTTGGGAATAAAAGGCTGGACAGTGAGATATAAAAGAGTAATTATTCCAGGTCAACCTAGGCCTAGCAGTTTTACTGACAAAGTTTTGTTAAACTTAGAAAGCACAACAGTGTTCATATTTTGAGCTTAATTACTCCAACATCAGTTTTATTTAACACACCTTAAATCAGAGAGGCCACCGGCTAACTGGGGCTCCAAGCGTCCAACACATGAACACCTGTGCAGAGCAAAGTGGTTGTGACAAAACAAATCGCTTGAAAACAATAATCTCATATATAGATCAACCTCTGATTCTTAGGCTATGGTACAAAACTATGCATCAAGAAAAGCTTCGCATATGCGATTTGGCCGGATAAATAGATGCTAAAATTGACACCTTGTATGGAGACGCGATGCACCATTTTTATCTCGAATCAAAGGCTGGACAGTGAGATATAAAAGAGTAATTATTCCATAGCCGAGGGTCCTGTATTGCACTTCATTATCCAATTTTGTAAAATCTGAGCAGAAGGCCAGTTACATTATCAGTCTGCGATGTTCATAGTCTACATCTTAATCTCGTTTTCCCCTAAATAAAAGAAACACACAAAGGCCAATGGCACATGGAGGCAAAGGCCATGGCATATCTGCCTTTCCCTGTTGCAATATGAGTCAATCGGATGACGTGATTCGCAGCTAAATTGATGAAAAGAATCAGGGATATATGCTGGGAAACAGATAAATTATAAGAACCAATAAAAAAACTGCATGCTAATATAGGCCAGCACTGTTTGCATCTTACCCGTACAAATCCTTCTGATCACCATGTTTTTTTATGCCTCTGCAGACACATCTAAGCTCTTAGTCAACCTTCTTTGTATGATCCATAGATTGGCAATGGACATACATTATGGGATTCTGTTGTCGGCATCGTAGGAAAACGATCTACAATCAAAGAAGAACCTGAGGCAATCGATGGACATATCTCCCTTGCAGCCCTTCATGACGTGGCTATCCCATTGCTTCGCCTCCTCCGAGAGCCCTAGGTGGGGGTAGGAGGGGAGGAGGACGTCCTGCAGCAGCAGTTTCTGCTCATCAGAGCAGCACCTGCAAAAAACAGAGCCTTCAACATGTCTAGATCGGGAAGAGAAACAAAAAAAATTAAAAGAACAGAACAAGGACAACCTTCCATGGCGTCCTATACTAGGAGCAGCTCCTCTCTCTCCGGCCATGGCCTTCAATTATTTTCATTGACACAATACACGCACACATCAAGAGGAGAAGAAGAGAAGTTGTAGAAGAAGGACACAGCGGGACGAGGCTCCATGCCCGGCGATGTGCTGGCCCAAACCCTAGCTGCTGGGCAGGGTCGCGCTTGGCCGCTGGAGGACGCGCGCGCCAGATCTGGCCCGATGGGAGGAAGGCGCGTTGGGAGGGGGGCACGATGGTGTGCTGGGGACACCGGAATCAGACGGGATCGGGCGCCGTAGGTGGTGGCGGCGGCGAGGAGTGGTGCGGGGAAGAGGGAGAGACGAGCGAGAGATTAGCTCAGGGGGGTGGGTGGGTGGGATTTCGCGTTCACGGCCTGGGTCTTCTTGATTTATTATTCACGGGCTATCAGATTGAAAACCAAACGAAATCGTTCGCGGGCTTACACAAACTGGGCGTCAAAATGTGAGTCTGACCTTACCTAACACTTGTCTAAAAAAAATTCTCAAAAAAAACTTGTCTAAAGAAAAGACTTTACCTCACACTTTTTTTCTTTCTTATTATTTCTTTCTTTATTTTTTCCTTAAAAGAAAGGAAAATTGTTAGAATCAACCGACTGATTTCTAGGAAGAAATCAGCCGGCTCGTTCGGCTGCCACGTATCCTGGCGTGTCTCTTCCATCTCCCTTATGCTCTGATCCATATGTCTGCCTTCTAAGAGCATCTCCAACCGTTGAGCCCCCCAGGAGGCATTTTTTTTGCCCCTTGGGGGGCTGCCGGCGAAATTTTTTGTCTGGGATCGAGAACACATCCACTCGTTGCCCTCCCACGCACCTCGGAACCGCCGAACCGGCTGGCGCTCATCTGCTCCTCCGTCTGCATGTCGGACATCTGCACGTACGTCGGCGGCGGCACCACCATCGACGCCGTGAAGGGGTCCGCATCTGGCGCGGCGATTTTTGTGCTCCTGGGGGCGCGAGTGGAAACTTTTTTGGCCGCCGGCGTTGGAAAAGTGCTCTTGGGGGCCTTCCTGGGAGGACGGGTGGAGATGCTCTAACGTGTCTTTGTCGTCTCGTCTCATCTCTCCTCCTCTCCCAGCGCGTGGCCTCCATCTCGTCTCATCTCTCCCCGGCTCTGCGCACTCCCTCATTCTGCTGCAGCAAGTTGTTGTCTCTACTGCACCCTTTGGACCGCCGCCGCTACGAACCATGGCCACCGCCGGCGGGCACACATGACCACCACACAGTGAGCCGGGGTGCTACAATGGCATGACCACCACCAAGCAAGGTAGGGTGCTGCAATGTAGTTTCGTCGGGCCGCCGGCCGCTACGACCCATGGCCACCGCCGCCGGGCACACATGACCACCATGCAAAGAGCCGAGGTGCTGCCATAGAGTTTCGTCGGGCCGCCGGCTGCTACGACCCATGGCCACCGCCGCCGGGCACGCATGACCACCGCACGATGAGCTGAGGTGCTGCCATGGAGCTTCGCCCGATCGCCCGAGCTGCTGCTATGACTCATGGCCACCGCTGCCGGGCACGCATGACCACCACGTAGCGAGCCAGGGTGCTACAATTGAGCTTTGTCGGGCCGCCGGAGCTGCAATGGAACATCTTTAGTGCTGCGATGGAGTATCGTCGGGCCACCAAAACCTCGCAGGTGCTGCAATGGCGCATCACCGGACTCCGAAACCTGACGAGTGCTACAACAGAGCATCTTTGTTGTTGTTATGGAGCATCGCCGGTCGGCGAAACCTCGCAGGTGCTGCAACGGAGCATCGCCGGCCACCGGATGAAAAGCGATGGCGTGGTCCAAGAATCGTGTGGCCAAAATCAACGCTAATCAACGGCTGGCTAGGCGGCTAATCTGTTCCTAAGATCAGCCGGCTGATTCCTAGAAAAGAAACTACTATAAAAGGAAAAGAAACTTAATTCCCGTCTCCATAAAAAGATTTCCTTCCCGGCATTTTGTTCAGGTGACCCAATATTGTGCACATTTTTGTATATTAGGATGACAGACAATGTTGGTTCTGGGAGTTTCTATTTACTTAGCAAAAAAACCATTTTTCTATTTTCGGAGTGCCAAAAATAGGTTTTTGGTGAAGAACCTACCAAATATTGGTTACAAAATGGCACCACTTCATTTTTTCAAAACTAATAGACAATATTTTATGTACAATTGACCAAATTTTTGTATGTCAAATGCTTTCGATCCACTTATCAAAAAGATAAAATTTTCGCCGATCCAATAAGATCTGAGTCAAATTTGATCTGCACTTGCATCATAGTTTGCTTATATATTTTTTCAAAAACCATTTCCAGGTACACGAATAGTCATATCATCAGAGATTCGACAATTTTTTCACAAGATTCCATCCCTAATTACGAACGGTCATGCCCGCCATTTTGAAAACGACATAAGACATTTTAAAATATATATAAAAATAGAAAACCTTCAACATTGTGTCATTACATGTGACCTTCCAGGGAAAATAACAATCTTGAAATACTGCAAATATCTTTAAAAAAGTGCTCTCAGAAATGAACACTCTTCGAACTCATGAACATTTTTTGAATCAGTGATTTTTTTTAAAGCGATATGTTTTTCTGGAATTTCGGACGAATTTTCAAAATTTGTGAACAATTTCGAATTTTGTGAACTTACTTTAGAAATTCGTGACTTTTGTTTTGAATTCAATTACATTTTTTTTCAAATTCATGAACATTTTTTGGATATGCGAACTATTTTCGAAATCATGAAAAAAGATCCCAAATTGTTTTCTCAGATCGTGAAGATTTATTTAATAAGCGATTTGTTGTAAAAATCATGAACATTTTTTATGATTACTCAAACGAAACCATGTACATTTTTGAATTCTTGTACACTTTTTTGGACTTCGAATTTATTTATATTAAGAAATTTTTGAAATCCAGAATTATTGTAAAGAAGAAAAAACGAAATAAAAAAGGGGCTGTCCGATCCGGCATGGGCCAGCCGAAAAGGCCGTGCTGGGAAATGAGGTCCCTTACCCTCGTCCCACCCAGGCCAAGCCCACTCGGCGGCTCACGTTAAAAGGACAGACAGGTTGAGCAGCAGTAAGTTGGTATTGGTGTGGTGGTTTGACGAGCTAGTGGACAGACAGGTTGAGCAGCAGTAAGTTGGTATTTGTTTGAAATTTCAAAAAAAGTTCGGAAGTTCATAAAATGTTCCTGTTTTTTAAATTTTTGTTCAGAAGTTCAAACAACATTCGTGATTTCTGAAAAATGTTCGCATATTTGAAAACATGTTAACCTTTCAAAAAATGTTCCTGTTTTATATTTTTTGTTCAGAAGTTCAAACAACATTCATGATTTCTAAAAAATGTTGGCCTATTTGAAAACATGTTCACCTTTCAAAAGAAATTGTGTTTAAAATTTTGTTCAAAAATTCAGAAAGTGTTCTTGATATTTTAAAAAATGTCTGCCGTTCAAAATTGGTTCATAAGTTCAAAAAATGTTCCTGTTTTTTAATTTTGTTCATAGACTCAATAAATGTTCGTAATGGTCACATTTTAAAATTTGTTCAGTGTTTCAGATTTTGTTCACATATGCAAAAAGATGTTCCCTTTTGTACAAAATGTTCATATTTTCAGAAAACATTCTTTTTTATCAACATTTGTTCATAAATTAGAAAAAAGTTCCCAGCTTTAATTTTGTTCGTGTTTGTCAAAAAAATGGGAACTTGAAAAAATGTTCATGTTTTACAAAATTTGTTCACAAATTCCTACCTTCTTCCCTTTTTGAAACTTGGTTACAAATCCAAAAATTGGGCAATTTTTCCAATACTTGTTCGTTAAAAAAATGTTTAGATTTTTTTGTTTTAAAAGTATTCAGAATTTTCTTTAAATGTTCTACAAAAAAGGATTTTTTTATCTGCCCATATGGTTAGTTCGAAAGGATTTGGCGTTGCAGATATAACACTAGCGTTGATCTGCTCTATTGGTTAGGCACTTGTCTCTACAATCGTCGTATCATGAGTTCGAGTCCTGCTCAAAGCAGCTCCCTTTTTGCGTTGTATTTTACGCCATTGGCTGCTCTGACGTGGATTGGTCCAGGCGAAGTCCCCCTATGCGAAGCCCCTCCAGTTTGCTGCAGAATGCAGCAGATAGGAGGTCCCCATTCGGTGCGTGGCCCCGTTGTCAGCAAGGCAAGTCCCACTAGTCTGGACAGTATGGCCTACATGTCAGGGTCCACCGCACCAGAGTAGGTCCAACATAATCATGTCGCTTTTTCTTAAACAAAAAGCATAGAGATTCAACTATGTAAATTATCAACCAAACCAATTTAGTTTTGAGATTTACTTATTGGCATATCACAGATTTGTCAAAAACAACCTATTCTTTAATTTGCTATAAGAATACAAGTAAAATTTGACAAATACATGCCCAGCCCAGTGGTCTGAACCTTGATCTGCAACCTGGTGGATGGGCGTTCGAATTCCTTCCCAAGCGAAAGCCTGCAATTTTTTTGAGTTTACTGCGCGCTGGTCGGCCCCACTTGTCATCGCCCCTGGAGGTCGCCGTGGATGTCACCCACGCCTGTCAGCCCCAGCGAGTCCTCGGGCCCGCAGGTCAGTGGCTGCGGCTAAAGAAGTCGTCGGTCAGATTCAGCTCCAGATCTGGATCTGGCAATTTTCACACCAGGGACCCTCTATTTTCGAGTTCCATCTGGCAGGTCCATGTTTTTGGCAGAAAACACCGTAGTTTTAAAATGGCAACAACTTGCCTATTTCAAATCCAAATTTAACAAATTAAATATGTATTCCTATCAAGAAATTGTGTTCTATCCATTTATAAACTTTTCCACTGTTTTGGTTAATTCAAATTGGTGCGATTAAAAATATTTAATTACTCCTAAAAGCTTGCAAAAATCATAACTTAATATCTATAAATTCAAATAGTATATTTTCACACTATTTAACTTGTAACTAATGCAAAGTCACACCGGTGTTGCAATATATTCTGAATATTACCACAAATTGTTATTCTGTTGAAATACCTAGTCTCGATTACAACGAAATGGCTGCCTCTCGCAACGGATTTTGTTTGTCGCAATATCACTACCATATTGCAACACCGATGCAGCTTGTTGCAATAGGTAGTCACTTTTTTGCAACAATATGTGCAACTAATGCAACGTCACGCTGACGTTGCAATATCTTTCTGAATATTGCCACAAATAGTTATTCTGTTGAAATACGTAGTCTCTATTACAACAAAATGATTGCCCTCATGCAACGGAATTTTTTTGCCGCAATACCGCTACCATATTGCAACGCCGACACACTTCGTTGCAATATGAGGCCTCTATTGCAACAAATCTAGTATTTATCGTGACCAAACTAAGTTATGGCAATATGTGCGGCCTATTACCACAACTGGAGAATTTGTGGTAATATTGCGTTTTATTGCAACAAACCTTAGTTGTAGCAATAAATTTTGTTGCAATAGACCAGAATCCTTGTAGTGATTAAAAATGACGCGAGCTGGAACTAGCCGCCGCCTCCCAAGAACCCTAGATTTCTGCCTCCCACCGGCGCCGACGCCGGTCCATCCCGTCTCGGGTGGCCCTATGGCCATGGAGGCGGAGTGGATCTCGGCCCTTGCTGGTGGGAGGGCTCCGTTTTTAGATCTTTTTTCGAACTTTGTTAGGGTTTGTGTCCTGCTCAGGAAGGCGAGACGGCGGCGGCTCCCTGAAGATGGAATAAAGGTCTCCCCGCCTAGCCCCCGTTCCGGTGGTGCATCTTGCATCATCGGTGGGCGTGTGGAGTTGTGTCTCCGACGGATCTGTCTTTGGTGGATTTGCTCGGATCTGTTCGTCGTTCGTCTTCGTTCGTGTGTTTTCAGGTTGGATTCTTTTGATCTACACTCTTCATCTGGGGCGGTTGCTGTTCTGGTGCGTTGGTTCTACGGGGCCTTAGCACGACGACTTCCCGACTGTCTACTACAACAAGGTTTGCCCGGCTCCGGCGAGGGAGGGGCGATGACAGCGGCGCGCCTTCGGCTCGCTTCAGTGCTTGTAGTCGTCGCTAAGTGGTCTACGGATCTAGATGTAATGTTTATTATTTCTAGTGTTCGTTGTACTACCATGATTGAAGATGAATAGATTGAAAGTTTTGCCCGCAAAAAAAATAATAATTACACCATTGATTTATATAATTGATCAATCTTAACCGCATGATTTATTTTAATCTCGCGATGGAAAAAACAGACCAAACAACATACACGTGACAAAGACTTTTTTTGTACCACATGACAGACCAAACCTGAACTAACCTCAAAGCAAAAAAACAAAACAAAACAAAAAACTTGAACTAACTTCAAAGCAAAAAAAAAAAAGATGCACTAACCTACGCGTATTGCTCCACCCCTACAGCCAATTGACGTAGCAGATGGGGAGACTGTCCCAGTCTCCCACGACTCCTAATTCCTAGTCAGAGGCACAACCTCCACGTTAATACTCAGAAATGATTGTGGTCGGAGTCCCATGGGTATACGATCTGTAGTCCAAAGTAATTTCACTCCAAACGCTAAAATACAGGTTCCGTCAACGGTAGAGTCCCATGGGTATATGCAGGGGCTGGCCCACTTTAATTCATGGGTATTCAGTTGAATACCCATGTTTTTTGGCAAAAAAAACTAGGTATATATGGTCTGTTATACGTACATGTGTGAAAAAAATAAGGGAAACTAACAGAAAATGTGATGGGTGCACGCATTCAGCCCAATACTAGAACAGCCCATCTGGTTTTTCTGGAAAATCCTATTGGCCGCTCAATGCGGCAAACGGGAGCCCCTATTTGGCGCTCTTTGCATCAAATTGTTGGCGCCACGCACAGGAAACACCCCGACTGGGCCGGCCCATCCAGCTGTACCGCGAAACAGCCGGGGCGAAGCGATACAAGGTTTGGAGGAGATCGACTGATTGCGTTCCCGTGCCCGTTGCCATCCAACTACGCTAGTAATGCTACATGTAATGCGACCTATAAATTAAAGAACAACAAGGGACCGTGCTACTCTAGCGAAACAGAACCAGACCCGAATTAGTGAGCGTAGTGAACGTAGGTGTACCTGCTTTAGAAGCGAACATTTTTTGAATAACTCCACAAAACTTTGGAGAATCCAAACAAAATTAGAAAATAGAACGTATTTTGAAATCCGCAAACATTTTTTTAATACACAGCTATCTTTTGAATCTGTGAACATCTTTTGATCTATGAACAATTTCTTCATAATAAGAATTTTTTATTGAATACATAAAAACCTTTGAAAAATTAGAACACATTTTGAAATTATAAACAAATTATGAAAAATGAGATAAAGAATTAACATTCAGAACATTTTTTTTGCAAATACCAACAATTTTTAAAAATCTAATTTTTTTAATAATTCCATATATTTATTGAAATTAGATTTTTTTTGAAACTCAGATTTTTTTTGAAAACTTGAATGTTTTTAAAATGCAAGAAACATTTTGTTCATAGACTAATGTTTCTGAATCTGTGAACAATTACTGAAAAATGCGAACATTTTTTAAACAAGAACAAACTTTGAATAATTGGAACAGTTTTTGAAATATCCAAACATTTTTTGAATTTGTGAATAAATTTTCTAAATGGGGACATTTTTTGAAGTTCAGAATTTTTTTTGCTGTTTTATGATTTTTTTTAGTGTTTTTAATATGCGGCTATCTTTTGAATCCGTGAACATCTTTTGATCTATGAACAATTTCTTAATAATGAGAATGTTCTGTTAAAATTACTAGAAATCATTGAAAAATTAGAACACATTTGAAATTCTAACAAATTATGAGAAATTAGATAAAGAATTAACATTCAGAACATTTTTTGGAAACACCAACACTTTTTGAAAATGCGAACAAAATTTGTAATTCCATACATTTATTGAAATTTGAATTTTATTGAAACTCTGAATAATTTTTGAAACCTGGAAAAAATGTGAATCTTTTTGAAATGCAAGAAATGTTTTGTTAACACACTATTTTTTTGAAACTTTGAACAATTTTTGAAAAATGAAAACATTTTTTAAACAAGAACAATCTTTCAAAAAAATGGAACACTTTTTTAAATACCCAAACATTTTCTGAATTTGTGAACAAATTTTTTAAATATGAACATTTTTTAAATGATTAAAAAACTTGTATTTGTGAACAAAAATTTGAAACAAGAATTTTTTTTAATTCGGTAACAAATTTTTACATTTTATGGACAACCTATTTTAAAATGCAAACATTGTCTTACTTTCGAAAAAAAATAGATTTGTGAACGATTTTTGTAAATCCCAACGTTTTTTGGAATAGAGAAAAACGAAAACAAAGAAGAAAGAAAAAAAAGAAACAGAAAAAGAAGAAGAAAAAGAAACAGAAAAGGAAAAAAAGTAAAGAAAAACCGTATGAGGTACCTTCTAGACGTTTCCCAAAACCAGAAAAAACGGCTGGGAACCTTCTAGGAGTTTCGCAAAATCGGAACTGAAGCGATGCGAACAGTAGTTGATGGACCGGCCCAAGTTATCGCGCGCCTGTTCGAGTGCCCGACTCTTTGATACAAAGAGCGTCAAATAGGTTTTTCTGCGGCAAACTGCCGGGCGCTTCGCACAGGGGGCGAACGACCAAGCGATCCATTTGGGCCGGCCCACTTATGAATAGATAGGATCAGCTGGTTGACCCATTTAATAGTAGCGTGGGATCCAAAGACCGCGCTACCACTACGAAACTTCGTGGTAGCACGCGTTCACCGGCATGCGCTACAACTAAGCGCACCACACCTCCCTCTCTCCCTTATCCCCCTCTCTCTGGTCATGTTCTCTCTCTCCCCTTACTCCCTCGACTTCGATCCAGATCCAAACAAGCATGTCAAGAGCAGGGTCTACTTCAAGGTATGTACCAACACTCTTCTACCTGGCACGGCAATAGCTTTTTCAGTCTGTCCTGTTAGACTATATATATATATATATATATATATATATATATATATATATATATATATATATATATATATATATATATATATATATATACACACACGTAGGCTCTGTGTAAATATTGTAACATTGTATTGTACCTCTTGGTACTTCTATATAATGAGATAACCACACCTCGCTTAGGGTGTCGAGCCAGTTTCCAAACCCTATGTTTTACATGGTATCAGTTTAGATTACGATGTCTTCCGCTGCACCACCCACCGCCGTCGCCGCGCTGATCTCGACTGCCGCCGCGCCGGCCCTCGCCCCGATGTCGCCCTTCCTGGCCTCTCGGCCCCTTGCGGCGGCGTATGGGGCCTTGCCGCCGCCGCCCGCTTCCCCGCATGCATCGAGCTCTCCGGACGATCTGATCGCTCCGCCCGAGCCCGCGGCGCTGCCGGCCTATGGCGGCCCTCCTCCGCCGAACCCGAACCCTGGCGCTGGTCCCCCGATGTACGGCGCTCCCGCGCCCTCATATGGTGCGCCCCCGCCGCCGTCATCCTTGTGGCCGGTGCCGACTTATGCTGTGTCGCCGACGTCGCAACCCTACACGGCGGCGCCACCGCAGCACCACCACTACCCGGCGCCACAGCACCACCACTACCCGGCGCCGCCACCGCAGGCCTATGGGAGCGCGGCCACCTCGCCGTATGGCGCCCCTACAGCGCCCGGCCACGGTGCTTTGGCTGCCGTTGCTCTCGGCTCCTACTCCTCGCCTGGCGCCTACGGTTCCTACTCGGCGCTGATTCCTCATCCAGAGGCGGCTCCTTCCATGGATCCCTATGCACCACTGCAGGCGTACACTACTCAAGCCGCGGCGCCTTTGCCGTTTTATTTCTCGCGCCTGTTGCCGGTGAAGCTCACACCAGATAACTACCTGTCGTGGCGTGCTCAAGTCTTGCCTCTACTCCGCAGTCGCTACTTGGAGGGCTATGTCGACGGTTCCATCCCGTGCCCGCCCCCTCAACATCCGGCGTATCACATGTGGGTGGCGCAGGATCAGGCCATCCTCTCCGCCATCCAGTCTTCGCTCACGCCGAGTGTCTCGTCGATGGTCATCTTCGCCGCTACATCCAGGGAGGCGTGGGAGGCACTCCACACTAGTTTCGCCTCCCAGTCTCAGGCGCGTGTGCATTCTATACACACCGAGCTGGGCGAGACCAAGCTTGGAGATCTCAGCATCACGGAGTACTTCAACAAGATGACGAGCCTCATCGACACTTTGGCCTCTGTTGGTCAGCCGCTTCAGGACGAGGACTTCACCACCTTTGTGCTTAACGGGCTCGATGACGACTATGACAATCTCATTGAGAACGTCAATGGTCGCGAGGATCCGCTCCCGTGGCGTGAGCTCTATGCGCGTCTCCTTGGCCGTGAGCAGCGCATCAAGGCGCGCTGTGTTTTGCCTAGCTTCGTCTCCGCCAACGCTGCTACTCGCGGCAGACCTCAGAAGCTGGCTCCATCAGGTGGCAAACCGGTGCCTTCCTCGCAGCCGGCCTCGCGGGGCAACGCGCCGACCATCACTGGCGGGAGTCACCCAGTTGCTTGCTGTTCTAGTTGTGGTGCTCCTCAGGCATGTCAGCTTTGTGGGATAGATCATCATCTCGCCGCGCGCTGTCACAGATGCTACAAGCAAGACTTCCTTGGCCATGGCAACAATGGCAAAGGGAATGATAAGCAGGCTGCAGCTGCTGTGACGGGTCATGAGCACGGACGCACTCCATCCTACTCTATTGATCCTACATGGTACATGGACACGGGAGCTACGAACCACCTCACCGACGACATGGGCAAGCTCTCCACTCAGGAGCCATATCGCGGCCATGATCAGGTGCACACCGCCAATGGAGCAGGTATGCGCATCTCCCATGTTGGTCAGGCATCACTTCTTGCACACAATTCATGAAAACTGCATCTTTCTAATGTTCTTAGTATTCCTACTGCTTCACGTAGTCTGTTGTCTGTTCCACAACTTACTCGTGATAATAATGTCCTTGCTGAGTTTCACCCTTTTCGTTTCTTTATCAAGGATCGGGACACGAGGGCCGTTCTGCTTAGCGGTCGTCTTCGTCGTGGCTTGTATGCACTTGACGCGCCGACTGCACCTCCTATGCAGTTCTCCTCAGGCGTTCAACGGTGTTCGTGTGTCATCTACACATTGGCATGCGCGCCTGGGTCATCCTGCTGCTCCTATAGTTCGTCATGTGTTGCATCGTCATGAACTACCGGTTGTGTCAAATAAAATTGCTGAAACTATTTGTGATGCCTGTCAGCAGGGCAAGAGTCATCAACTTACGTTTTCAGAGTCTGGTCGTGTTGTGAAACATCCTCTTGAGCTTGTGTTTTCTGATGTATGGGGTCATGCGCAAACGTCTGTCAGTGGCCACAATTATTATGTCAGTTTTATTGATGCTTATAGTCGGTTTACTTGGCTTTAAGTTATTAAGAAAAAGTCTAATGTGTTTGATGTTTTTATACAGTTTCAAGCACATGTTGAGCGTCTCCTTAGCCATAAAATTATTCATGCTCAAACCGACTGAGGGGGTGAATATCACAACCTCAACTCGTTTTTTAACAAGCTTGGGATCACACATCGTGTGTCCTGTCCTCATACACATCAGCAGAATGGAACCGCTGAACGTAAGCATCGTCATCTTGTAGAAACTGGCATCACTTTATTAGCTCATGCCTCTGTTCCTTTTAGGTTCTGGAGTGATGCCTTCTCCACTGCCTGTTTTTTGATCATAGGCTGCCCTCACGACTACTGAGTATGAAAACTCGGCTTGAACTCTTGCTCAATGAAATCCCAGACTAGACCTTCCTCAAAGTCTTCGGGTGTGCGTGCTGGCCTCATTTGCGTCCGTATAACAAACATAAGCTAGAGTTTCGGTCGAAAAAGTGTGTCTTTCTTGGGTATAGTTCCCTTTATAAAGGGTACAAATGCCTACATGTTCCCACCAATCGCGTCTACATTTCTCGTGACGTTGTATTTGATGAGAATGTGTTCCCCTTTCGTGCACTTCCGAACAACTCTATCACTCCTATGCCAGACGTTTCTTCTAACACACCCTCGCCTGATCAATTTGTGGATGTTGCAAATGCTCTTGTGTTGCTTCCTAACCATGCTGCAGGTGTTGGACGTCGTGCTCGTCTTGAGCTCCTTGATGATGAAGCTATGGACACCACTCACGATGGGCACGTCGATCCCATGGGGTTGTGCCCGCCAGCCCGATGTACCCACACCGGCTCCACGGGCGCCGCCTGCACCCACAGCTGCCCCGCGAGCGTTCGCATTGCCCAGCTCGCCTGGCTCGGTGGCCGCTTCGCTTGGGCCTGCTGGCGGGTTCCACCCGCGGGCATCGCCTTCGCCCGGCCCAGTGGCAGGCAGTCCGGCGGCTCCTTCAGCTGCGCCGAGCAGCCCCGCCTCGGCCCCCTCGGCTCCTCGTGGGCCGGCCTCGTCGCCAACTGGACTCGGCAGTACCGCCTTAGCCCTGTCGCCTGCCTCTGAGCCTGATGACTCTGGCTCATCCAGCTCGGGATCAGGATTGGCCTCACCTTCATCTCCTGTGGCAAGCCCAGAGTTGCCGGCGATGCCTGCTGCGGTTGTTCTTCGTCCACACACGCGCAGCCGGTCTGGTATTTTTCATCCAAAGTAACGTACAGATGGGACTGTTGCGTGGCTTGACGCTTGCATGGCTCATGTTGTTGCGGATCCGACGGCCGATCCGCGTCATTTTCATGCCACGTTGGGTATTCTCACTGGCGTGCTGCGATGGAGCAGGAGTTTCAGGCTTTGCTAAAAAATGGCACTTGGCGGCTTGTTCCTCCGGTCTCTGGCATCAACATCATTGATTCCAAATGGGTGTTTAAAGTAAAACGACATGCGGACGGTTCTATTGAACGCTACAAGGCACGGCTGGTTGCCAAGGGCTTCAAGCGGAGGTATGGTCTTGATTATGAAGACATGTTCAGTCCAGTTATCAAGCCTACCACCATTCGTATGCTACTGTCTCTTGTTGTCACTCGTGGGTGATCTCTTTGTCAGCTTGATGTGCAGAATGCCTTCCTACATGGAGTTTTGGAGGAAGAGGTTTATATGCGTCAGCCACCGGGTTTTGTTGATCCTACGCGTCCTTATCATCTCTGTCATCTGATTAAGGCATTGTATGGACTTAAACAGGCTCCTCGCGCATGGCATGCACGTCTCGGTTCTGCTCTCCGGGCTCTTGGGTTTGTTCCCTCCACTGCTGACACGTCACTGTTCCTCTTTCAGCGTCCTAAGGTTACAATGTATCTCTTGGTTTATGTTGATGATATCATCCTCATCAGTTCCTCTGATGCTGCTGCTGATCGCCTTGTGACTGCGTTCAGTGAGGATTTTGCTGTCAAGGATTTGGGTGCTCTGCATTACTTCCTTGGCCTGGAGGTGTCACGGTCTTGTTCTGGGGTGACTCTGACTCAGAAGAAGTATTCTTTGGACTTGTTGCGCCGTGCTGGTATGCTCAACTGCAAACATGCTATCACTCTGATGTCTGCGACTGATCGGTTGTCTGCCCTGGATGGAGATCCTCTTCCCCTGATGACGCTACTGAGTATCGCAGTCTTCTTGGTGGTCTGCAATACCTCACTATCACCAGGCCTGATGTCTCTTATGCAGTTAACTGTGTGTGTCGGTATCTTCATGCCCCTCGTACATCTCATTTCACGGCAGTGAAGCGTATTCTGCGGTATATCTCTTCCACTGCCTCGTATGGTCTGCTCCTTCGGCCTGCACCGTCTTGTGAACTTTCAGCCTTCTCTGATGCGGATTGGACTGGCAGTCCTGATGATCGGCGATCCACGGGGGGATATGCAGTGTTCTTTGGTCCCAACTTGATCGCCTGGAATGCTCGCAAGCAAGCTACCGTATCTCGTAGCAGTACTGAAGCTGAGCATAAGGCAGTTGCTGATGCTACCACTGAGATCATATGGGTACAGTCTTTATTGCGGGAGTTGAGAATCTCTCCAGGTCATCCTCCAGTTCTTTGGTGTGATAACATCGGTGCCACATACCTTTCGTCTAATCTGGTGTTTCATGCGCGGACGAAACACATTGAGGTTGACTATCACTTTGTTCGGGAACATGTTGCACAGAAGCTACTTTGTATCAAGTTCATCTCCTCAAAAGATCAACTTGCTGACATCTTCACGAAGCCTCTTCCACAACCACAGTTTGTAGGCTGTAGGCTCAATCTTAACTTGCTTTGTACTTTAGGCCATAGTTAAGATTGAGGGAGGGTGTTTGACTCTATGTAAATATTGTAAGATTGAGGGAGGGTGTTTGACTCTATATATATACACGTAGCCTCTATGTAAATATTGTAACATTGTATTGTACCTCTTGGTACCTCTATATAATGAGATAGCCACACCCCGTTTAGGGTGTCGATCCAGTTTCCCAAACCATATGTTTTACATGTCCAACACTGTACCCTGCACCAAGACTGCTCCTCGGGGATGAAGGGTATCCAAAATTCATCTCTTCACCTGCAATGTCTCGGTAGTTACTTGCCGTCGCTGCTAAAAAACTTATGTTGTTGCTTGTTGGCCTGTTCCTTGCTATCTGAAGTATAAATTTTTTGCCTGTCACTCATTTGCTATCGGAAGAATTTTATTTAGGTAGTCTTAATCTGTGTTTAGCTTTCAGTTTTTACTTCTACTTCACAGAGTGGAAGATCGTAAGAAAGCATTGGTTGATCTTTATTAATTATTCTTAAGAGTAAACCAGAGCAGTATTCGATGATATATTGTGAGTCACTGAAAATGTATACTGTTTTTTTTCTTTAGATACGGATGACTATTTGAAGGGATGCAGGTTTGTTCCCAAACTTAACAACGAGATACTAGGTGAAAGAAATGCTCCCTACAAAGAAAGGTTGAGCAACCTAGAGAATTTAGTACTGATCATGGTAAGGTTGACAAAGCCTGAAATCTCATTTTGATCCACGTTCAAATATTACATGGTAGCATATATACTTGAAGTTGGCATGGAATATCAAAATTCTAAATGGACATAGCCTATTCCCTGTTTTGAAAAGCAGTGGGAATCGATTTTCTGAGTTCCTTGGTTGTCTATTTCTCTATCCATGCAACAATAAATGTTGAACAGAATGTTAACATTACTGAAGCAGGATTAGTATCTCTCTATCAAAAACTGAATTTGCCAATTTTCCAGCTATCAGGGACCGTTGGTTCATCACACGTAAACACTTCTAAATTGTGTGTTTCTTTTGTGTTGTTTCTTGACCATGGTTTACGATGAGAGTTGGTGTTAATTTATGCCCTCCTTTCAGGTAACATCCAGTGGTATCATGATTATAGTTTCATTCTCATGTTCTTGGATAATGGCAATTACTTTTCACTAATGTGAACCGGCACCTTATTTTACTTTTGCCCTGTTATTTTCAAAAGAGTATTATGACACCTCATTTGTATTGTTAATAGTACATATATATATACTCTCACATGCATGCTGCCATTCTATGAACCATATCGAATAAGTTAACGAACATGGATATATATGAATGCAAAATTAAGGCCAGAGTAGACTTCAGGTAACACCTACTTTTTCAATATTTAGCAATTGAAGAGCATAAATATTATTTGCATTTTCCATGGTCCTGATTTAGTTACATTAATATGATTTCCTATGTAAACATGTATTGCCAAGTTAAAATTGCACTTCCATAAAAATGGTAATTAACATTCTCTTTTCAAACTTGCAGTTTGAAATACCCCATGAAACAACTATCGAAACCACATATTTGCTTCCGTACTTCTGTATGAGAAGGTCTTGGGATAATGATATTTCCAGTCCATAGCCTAGAACGAAGTATGTGATGAACTTATGTGATTAATTTTTTCATGAAGTGTCACACTATATATAACTATCGTATACATGAAATAATCATTGTATATATGTCCTATACATATATACATATATGGATGTTGTCAATAGAGAGAACTAACAGTTGCATAGAAGATCATGTGCACATACTAAAAATAATCGCAACGCATGTTCAACTATACCATAGTTATCAAATGATTATACAACTAAAAACCAATCATGAATCTAATAACAATCTTTACTACTCAAATTGTAGAAACCTATTCAATATGTTCTCCTTCAATTTCTAAATCTACCGTTTCCGCACATACAACCTTTACTACTCAAATTGCTAGCCCTTGTTGTTGAACGGGTTGATGACTAGTGCTAGTTTAATTGAAAAAAAGCAAAAACTGTGTATTTAATTGTATGGTTTCAAATTTGAATATTTGATTGCAAAATGCAAATCATTGATACTCACAAGATCAACGTTAACGGTACAAGTGCAGGGCTTCCAATGGAACACCAGTCTAGTGGGGCCATGTTAAGTAAAGTGGCCGACATGCTCAGACACATTATGTTTGGAGAAAATGAGAATTTAAGTTACATTGGCACAAACAAGTGCCCTGCTCGTGCGATGGGGTCGATGTCCTGCCCAACTAAACTCTCCGCAGTGATGCACACGTCTCTTTCTTGAATGGGATAATCTGCCCCACATGTTATCGCCTGAATTGTTACACTTTGTCCCATTACGTGTTTATTTGGTGAAAATCTATGAAAAAGACCGAGGTGCATGTGCTCAGTCGTGGCTCGGTTGGGAACAAATGAAAGGAGCGAGAGAGGGACGGCTATCAAGGAGGAGCATTCAGTATGACAATGGTAGGGCTCTTGGCATGCAGCGATTGCCGAAATGATCGCTAGGGCCCGCACTATTCTGATGATAACCAAAAAGCCAAGCCGCACATTGCAGCCTCTTGGCATCAAAACATACCGTGCTTGCAATGGGATCAGCCCCGAAACCACATCACCAACAAAAGAATGCAATAATTTCAGTCGTCAAGTTTCTCAACCAATGTGGTTTTTTCTCAATCAATGGGGGCCTTCCTGCAAGGTAGTAGAAATGTACTCCTACTACCGTAACAAAAGCCTTCTGGGCCACTTGATCGAATATGTGTGTAGCTACTGGACTAGTACTACGAGCTAGTAGGTCCTACACATGTACTTTGGGCTAACTTTACGTTGTTTTCACAGCGTGCGGTCTCAGTGGCAGAGCTTGATGACGATTGTTGAGGGGGCTAACTAGAGTTGAGGAGGCGAACAAGATAAGTTATGCATGAACTCTGAGAAACCATTGATATTCAAGCCTAAAAATACTAGGAGTATACTTCAGAGTTTTCCTAAAGCAGGGGGACAATGGCCCCCTTTGGCCCCATGAAGCTCCGCCACTCCGCGGTCCCATCCATGCATGCATACCTGCCCATGAAAATGAAGTAGTCCGAAATGAAATCCTGGGTCGGCCGCTTGCTTTTGGGATGCTTTGCCTCCGAAACAGAAACCTGGGCTGACCGCTTGCTTTTGGGATGCTTCACTCGGGATAAGGTGAATGATTGGAGCGGCAACGAGAAGAGCAACGGGGTCTGGGCACCATTGACGATATTCCTTAATCATCTCGTTGAAATCCCCTTCTGCCTCCCCTAGCGAGCTGAAGGAAAAAGCAAGAGAGGGAGAGGCAAAAGGACGGCGGTGGCAGGCGAAACAAGCAACAGGGCGAAGGAGGGCGATTTGGCTCGTAGACCACGCCTCGAAGCGCCGGCATCTAGCCTCCTTACCCTACCAATGACGGCTTGTTTGTCAAGCACCTAGGTAAGCCCTTCCCGCCTCGCCTATTGGTCGAATCGAATCAATATTGGGCATCAAGAGGATCAAATGCTCATCCTCCTCATGGATGCAGATTTTTTGAGCAATGTTGCATTGAGATCTGTGCAACACAACTAACTTCCTACATGAAATTTTTCTACTTTTTATTTCTCTCATATAGAACATGTCTTGAACTTTAAAGTTTCAAGCATAGCAAAACTTTCTAACTAGAATGTGGGATAAAACTTTCAGAATTTTTGGTCCAACATAAATACTAAAAATAAGATTTTTTTAATCAAACAAAACCTATTTCGCATATTTATGTTGGACCAAAAAATCTAAAAGTTTTATCCTAGATTCTAGTTAGAAAGCTTTGCTGTGCTGCAAAGGTTTGAAGTTCAAGACATGTTCTATATGAGAGAAACAAAAAGGAGAAATGTACTTGCATGAATCGCGATGCGGAGAATGGATGGCTAGATAAGAGGGGCCCGGGCGCACCTGTTCTAAAACATGGTTTCGTTGACCCGATCGCTCAGCTCACAAATTAAGTCAAAGCGAACCCCCACGAAGCTCCCACGCACGCCCTCGCCCTGCCACCCACGCGCTCTGGCTGAGGCGAGTGGCATGGTGCGGGTGCGCGTGCAGAGGCTCCCACTCCTGCAGCCCAAGCTTCTCTACCTCTCGCTACTCTAGGTCTGCTTCTCCGACCTCTCGCGTTACTTGGCCCGTATCCTCCTCCTCCCCTCCCACGATGGCGCTCTTCGGGTACCCGCCCGCGCTCTACACCGACCCAGCCGTGTTGTCAGATCTATCTAAGCCTCCGTCACCCAAGACATCATTGTCACCTTTTAGAGGATCTGAGCCCGCGGGCGATCTTGTTTCCTGCAGATAGCAACGGTTCGTTGTTTGGAGGATAAATAGACGACTTTTAAAATCACATCGGCAATTAAAAAGATACTCATGTGATATATGTATATAAATGCTTTAACACACACACACACACAAATTTAGTTAAACCCCGGGGCGGCAATGGTCCTCCTTGATTGGAGTTCTTCCTCCATTCAAAATTAGTTGAGGTTCTTTGTTTATTTTAATCCAAACTTGTTTGTGTTTGTTCCGCACCCACTGCCACTGTCGTAGGACGTTAACGTGTTAAGGGAATGAAAAATGAGCACGTGAACATTGCAAAGAGCATTGGTCCTTTCACGACCCTGTTGATTCACATTTGCGACGAGATCATATCAGTTAGAGAATATCATTCATTTGTGAGGGGTAAGTAACCAAGCACATGCAACACTTACACAAAAAAGTCTCTACGGTCAGGGTGGTGTTTGGAGAGGGGATCAGAATCATGGCGAAGTCCACCATGCCAGGCCGTGCACACCGCGAAAGACTCAGGTGAAATTAGTCTCAACAATCTATGCTATCGACCAAGTATGATTTACAGAAAAACAAGATGATGGAAACAACGTTAATTAGTGATACTCACCTGAAATAAACTAGGTAGAGCAAATGACGTACAAGATACAATGTATCACTTTGCATGATAATTAATCAGGAGCAGTTTCCCGCAAAAAAGGAAACATGAGAAAATTTGAATCATTAACACTAAGTGGATTCATCCCAGGAATGAGCTATGGAGAGGTGAATCACAAGCTCAAAGTACGACGCAATGACAGGCGGGAATGGGGGGGGGGCAAAAAAGCATTTATTTTAGTTAGTATTGGCATTATGTTTAGCAAAAGATATTTTACTAACGTATCTATATTAATATTGACCAATGATAAAAACATTCACGAGTATTTATCACATAGCGTGGAAGTTATTATGAGTCATAAACATCACAAATGTAATTTTATTGAAAAATAAGGTATTAACACACTGTGTGATAATAGGATACAAATGATATGTATATGTTATATGTACTCCAACATAAACAGTGCTGAAGAAATATAGTGTGCCAACGTGGTGGGGGCAGGGGAGGCAAGCCCTCCAATAGCAAAATCATTTATTTACGTTAGTGTTGACATCATGTTCAAAAAAACATACTTTGCTAATGTTTCTATATAAATAAACAATGACCTATGAGAAAACACTCACGAGTATATATCAAATATTGTGAAAGTTATTATAAAGCCCTGGACATAAAAAATGTAATCTCAAATAGAAAATAATATACTAATACATCACATATATCTGATTATATATGTATGCCGGCATAAATAACTTAAAAAAATAAATTTGTCAGATTTGAGCCAGTAAAAACAACACGAAGTTATCTCCTGGCCTTGCCCGATGCTTCGTTATTTGAGGACACCATAAAATGGATTTAATTTCCAGCCGGTCTAGGATTATTAGCCATTAGATGGGGAAGCTTTTAGTATTTCAGTATATGTTTAGTTACGCTCTTGTAGATTATGCTATAGAATGAGCAGAAAGAAACTGCATCAACTATTCTTTTTATTATATGTGTGAAGCATGTACAACTATTTTTCTATTACCAAAAAAAGCATTTCTTAATCTTGACCCAAGCGAGCTAGCACACAGATAAGAATGACTCCGAGCTTTTTTCAGAAATGATTTAGTTACGTTATCCGTGAGAGTATCTTAGGTTTTAACTGACACTCTTCAAACTCTCTTTGCTTTATTCAATCACTTTATATAATTACCACGAAGACCAAAATTTGAAGAATTAAGCCAATAAGTGTATTCTTAGTGTAGGTCAGAGGTCTGTTCAGAACATTCTTAGTGCAACTCTGACATGAAAGGAGGGTTGTCCGTTTTCCATAGTTCAATGACGCATCATGAAGCAAACAGTCATAATATCAATCAAAGTGGAGGCCTGTATTTAATCTCCTTTTATTGTAAACATTATATTGTAATATTATTAACTTAATTAATGACCACTTCTATTATTCTATCATTTTTATGTGCAACATGTTTTTAAATGCAATGGCGCACTACGAAATAACCAACTATACATCAATTTCTCTTCAAGTTGGAAGGATAACTATCAAAGGAATTCCCTGCTTTTTCTAATTTTATGCATCCTACATGTATGAAGTTTCTTATTTCTTCTTTAACTATTTTGTAGGTGATGCCATTCCTAAAGGTTGTTGCTGACACCCAAAAAGCTCCTCTGTAGATGATCTCCTCTAGCAAATCAGTTAGTGGATCTAGAGGGGCATCCATCAGCAGAGAGAGAGAGAGAGAGAGAGAGAGAGAGAGAGGGAGAGAGAGAGAGAGAGAGAGAGAGAGAGAGCAGGGGCAGCGGCTAGGGTTAGGTCTCCTGACTCCCTAAGGAAGCCAAGCAAATATGATGGCTTCTTGCTTAATCCCAAAACAGGTCCTTACACGAGTTTATATAATCCTCCTAATAACATAATTGGGCTATAGTGCCTGGAAGTGGTCGGCGAAGTCTTGCACCGAGGTGAGGAACGGAAGACGCCCAAGCTTCGTGATGTCACTTGAAGCTACGTCGGTATTTCCCCAAAGAGGAAGGGATGATGCAGCATAGCGGTGGTAGGTATTTCCCTCAGATATGAAACCAAGATTATCGAACTAGCAGGAGAACCAAGCAACACAACGTAAACATCCCCTGCACACAAATGAAAAAAAGTCCATTTTACTACCCTGAATAAAGTGGGTGGTTCACTTTACCCCCTGATCTTATTTTTAGCTTCTTCCACCCCCCAAACAAACCAAAACTGGACAAAAAAAACCCTTGCTGGTTTGTCTCCACCTGCTGCTGATGTGGCAGTGGTCAACGGTGGTTTTGACCCGGGTGGGGCCCCCTTGTCAGGTATCTCCCTCTCTCTCTCTCTCTCTCTCTCTCTCTCTCTCTCTCTCTCTCTCTCTCTCTCTCTCTCTCCAGGCCAGATCAGCCGCCGCCCGAAGGAGCTCGCCCTGGGCCCGAGCCACCTGCGCCCCACCTCCCCCACTGCGTCGCCTAGGAGCCGGCGTCCTGCCAGAGAAGTCCCGTCCCGCATCGCCGTGGATCGACCCACCGCTGCCTCGCTGACCCCACCGGCCATGCCAACCTGCCGCCCCGAGCCACCCGCGCCCCACCACCCTCACCGCGTCGCCAGGAGCCGCCGACCTTTGCCCACCATCGCGCCGACGTCCTGCCAGAGAAGCCCGTCCCGCGCCACCGCGGATTGACCCGCCCCTCGCCGCTGTGGTCTCACCGATCCCGCCGGCCACGCCATCCCGCTGCCGAGTGAGCCCGCCCCGAGTACCCACCGTCGATGGTTGCCACCACCACCTCTTGCCGACCCCGCCTGGCCCTGCTCTGGTCGCCGGCGGGTGTAGAGAGAAAAACCATCTGGAGAGAGAGAGAGAGAGAGAGAGAGAGAGAGAGAGAGAGAGAGAGAGAGAGAGAGAAACCTGACAAGGGGGCCCCACCCGGGTCAAAACCACCGTTGACCACTGCCACATCAGCAGCGGGTGGAGACAAACCAGCCAGGGGTCTTTTTTGTCCGGTTTTGGTTTGTTTGGGCGGTGGAAGAAGCCGAAAATAAGATCAGGGGGTAAAGTGAACCACCCACTTTATTCAAGGTAGTAAAATGGACTTTTTCCCACAAATAACAACCACTCGCAACCCGACATGTTAAAGAGGTTGTCAATCCCTTTTGGGTAACGCACTACTGGAATCAGCTAGTTTGCCATCTGCCAGTTCTTTGCCGTCCGCTAGCGGACGGCAAAGAAGCACTTTGCCATCAGCTTCCAGAAAGCAGACGGCAAAGAAATGGCTGATGGCAAAGACCAAGTTTGCCATCAGCCAGTTCTTTGCCGTCTGCTAGCGGACGTCAAAGATGCTTTGCCGTCGGCTAGCGGACGGCAAAGAAGGAGGGGCTGCACTGACGAACTGCAAAAAAAAAACCTAACGGGCTCCCTCTTTGCCGTCCGCTAGCGGACGGCAAAGAGCAAGAAGGCGGACGGCAAAGTGCCGCGGACGGCAAAGAGGGAGGCCCCACGTAACGTTAACGGGGCCACGCCCCACACCCCCTCTATCTCTCTCTTTCTCGCCCCCGCCGCCGTCCCAGCACCCCACGCCGCCGCCCCAGCGCCCCCCGCCGCCGCCGCGGCGCCCCCCCCCCCCCCCCGCCCCCCGCCGCCGCCCCAGTGCCCCCCGTCGCACCACGCCCCGCCGCCGCCCCAGCGCCCACCTCCGCGCCCCGCCGCCCCGGCCGGGCCCGGCGCCGCCGCCCCAGGCCGCCCCGCCCCCCTCCTCCGCCGCCCCAGGCCGGCCCGCCCCGCTCCTCCGCCGCCCCAGGCCGCACCGCCGCCCTCCTCCGCCGCCCCAGGCCGCACCGCCCCAGGTGAGCTTCTTCCTTTTTTTTCCTTTTTTCTGTTTTTTTAGTTTTAGGTTTATGTTTAGTTTAGATTTAGTTTTAGTTTTAGGATTAGTTTTAGGTTTATAGGTTTAGTTTTAGTTTAGTTTTAGGTTTAGATTTAGTTTTTTCTTTTTCTGTTTTTTTAGTTTTAGGTTTAGGTTTGGTTTAGGTTTAGGAAAGAAGAAAAAGAGAAAAAGAGGAGATCAGGAGAAGAAGAAGAAGAGGAGGAGGAGAAGAAAAAAGAAGAAGAGGAAGAAGAAGAAGAAAAAAGAGGAGAGGAGGAGAAGAAGAAGAGGAAAAAGGAAAGTAGGAAGAAGAAGAAGAAAAAAGAGGAGAGGAGGAGAAGAAGAAGAGGAAAAAGGAAAGGAGGAAGAAGAAGAAGAAGAAGAAGAAGAAGAAGAAGAAGAAGAAGAAGAAGAAGAAGAAGAAGAAGAAGAAGAAGAAGAAGAAGAAGAAGAAGAAGAAGAAGAAGAAGAAGAAGAAGAAGAAGAAGGAAAAAAGGAAGAAAAGGAAAAAGAGGAAGAAGAAGAAAAGGAAAAAGAACCGACCCGACACGGTACCCTGACCCCGACCCGGCACCCCGACACGACACCCCGACCCCGAGACCCCGACCCCGAGACCCCGACCCCGACCCCGAGACCCTGACCCTGACACCCCGACTCCGACCCCGATCCCGACACCCCGACCCCGATACCCCGACCCCGACACCGACACCCCCACCTCCCAAGCCTGACCCGACACCCCGACCCCGACCCCGACACCCCGACCCCGACCCGACATGGTACCCAGACCCCGACCCGACACCCCGACACGACACCCCGACCCCGAGACCCCGACCCCGACCCCGAGACCCCGACCTCGACACCCCGACCCCGACCCCGACCCCGACCCCGACCTCGACACCCCGACCCCGACCTCATATATTTGTGAATTATTAGTTATAGGTCATATGTTTTTCGATTTTGTTATGAAAAACATCATATATAATTGTGTTGATCGTGTAGTTTTAAATGTGCAGTTGTTTCATCGCTGCGAGGTTTGGTGTTCGACGACCTCGCCGTGCGTTTGACGAGCTCTGCCCCTTCGTTCGTGGGTGAGCACAAATGACAAGTCCTCCTCCCCCATTAATTATTTGATCTATTCCGATGAAACTTGATAGCTAGCTATATATGTGTCTTGAATCATCAGTATGCGTAACCAATATGTGTCTCTCGTTCGAAAGCGTCATAGTTATAAATATGCATGCATTTGCATATTTATAACCTTGAACTTACGGCACGAGGCTCGGGTGCAGGCTGTTCGAGACTACTACGCCTTGCGTGGTATCAAGAAGACCAAGCCGGCGTGCCGCGATAAGTTCCTGAGTAAGGAGCAGTACATGAAGGTAATTCTTAAGGCCTTCTCTACTTAAGTTCCTTCATTTAGTAATTCTTAGCGGTAGCGCTCAAGTTTCTATTTGCTAACTTAGGCGCCTCCGAGATGGTGTGCGGATCGGATGGATTGTTGGGAGGTGTTGGTCGATGAGTGGTGCTCACAACGATGGCTAGCCCTCCACAAGGAGGCCAAGGACAAACGTGCCCAAATGGAAGGTGTGCCACACCATCAAGGCAGCTCCAACTTATATCAGTTCGGGCGCAACTGGGTATGTGGTTTGCTTCATGATTCATGCAATTCATTCATCATGCTAGCTTGAGCCCTTTAATTACTAATTTTCATTGTTTCTCTCTTTCAGGCACGCTACAATAAGGCGGATAAGGTGCCAGAGGTGTACGACCTGTATGCCATGGCCCACACTGCCTCTTTCAAGAAAGTCAAGGCTTTCTCTCAGTCTGACCTCGATGATGCAAACAACTTCACCAACATCTCCTCCCACAACAAGCTCGTGAGATATAGAGATGAGGGGAAGGCGAGGAAAGGGGAGGACTTTAACCCGAGCCAGGGTCCCATTGATCCAGAGCTGTTGATGATATCTGGTGGCGGGAGGTCCCATGGCTCCATAGCCATTGGAGATGGACTTATCCGTTGTCCTAGCACTCTCCCGGAGATCAAGGCGCGTCAGTCGAGCTCCGCTCCTGAGATAAGGCCTCGTGAACGGCCAGTGCAACTCGCCATCAAGGTTAGTGATACGTACTCAGTTATCTTTCTCCATTACATTGTGTGCGCTTCCATCAATGATTACAAATTGTCATGTGAGTGGTGTTGCAGGCTGCTATACAGAGTGAGAGAGATAGAACAGAGAAACTTCTGGCGGAGGCGGCGGAGAGGCAGCGGGAGTTGGAGGAGAGGACGGCAAAGATGATGGAGGAGGAGAGGGCACGGAATGACATGCAGGCAAGGGCCATGTACGAGCTCCTTGTGGTAAGTTTCTTCTGCAGATTAGCCAAAACATTCATGTAGTGTTTGTCTCATTACTAACTAGTATGACTGAGTCGTCAAAACCAAATGTGCAGTCTGTGTGCGAGAAGGCAGGGCAGACCGCTCCGCCGATGCCAGTGATTGCTCCTGGGACCACGGTGAGTTTTATTTGAAAGGACATTACTTGCTAGTCTTAACATTTGAGTGTCATCATGCTAACAAGACATTGGAAATGATCTTTGGTGCAGCGTAACTCCAGACAAGCATCGCACGATCCTTCTCCAGCTACCGACACGAGCCACCACGCTCCTACACCTCCTGGATCTTGGTAAGTTTATCTAGTGTTTTGCTTAACACATGCATAAAGACCTAGACTTAGCTTTATTTCCTCCAATGCTTACCATAATGACCTAGACTTAGCTTCTTCTCCTCCAAAATGACTTAATAAGCTTACTGACCTCCAAAACCATCCATTTTACCTAAGTTAGCTCTAAAACGATCTGTACTTAGCTTACTTATGTCAAAAATTGCATAATTAGCTTAGTTAGCTCATAGACGATCCATTTTACCTAAGTTAGCTCTAAAATGACCCATTTTACCTAGGTTAGCTTATAAATGATCCAGTTCATCCAAGTTAGCTCAAAAAATGACCCATTTTACCTAGATTAGCTCCTAAATGATCCATTTTACCTACGTTAGCTTTAAAATGACACATTTCACCTAGGTTAACTCCAAAATGACCAATCTTACCTAGGTTATCTCATAAACGATCCATTTCAACTAATTTAGCTCATAAACGATCCATTTCACCTAGGTTACCTAAAAAACGATCCATTTCACCTAAATTAGCTCTTAAATTATCCATTTCACTCAAGTTAGCTCAAAAAGATCCATTTCAACTAAATTAGCTCATAAATGATCCATTTCACCTAAGTTAGCTCAAAAACGATCCATTTCAACTAAATTAGCTCAAAAATGATCCATTTCAACAAAGTTAGCTAAAAAACGATCCATTTCAACTAAGTTAGCTCAAAAACGATCCATTTGACCTAAGTGAGCTAAAAAACGATCCATTTCACCTTAGTTGCCTCAAAAACGATCCATTTCACCTAAGTGAGCTAAAAAAGATCCATTTCTAACTTTCTTATTTTGCCATTTTGCAGATTTCATTATGTGCTGGATGGAGTGCTTGTTCTACTCTTCTTGTTCTTGTCTTCTCATTCTAGTCACCTTAGCTATGGAGTGCTTGTTTATGTATGGATGGAACTTGTTTATGTATGAAATGATGGATGGAACTTGTTTATGTATGAAATGATGGATGGAACTTGCTTATGTAATATGTACGGATGGAACTTGCTTATGGACTTGCTTATGAATGCCTGTGAAATACATGAACTTGCTTATGAATGCCTGTGAAATATATCTATATGTCATATATATTTTGTGTGCAAATTGTGGGATTTAATAAAAATAGAAAAAAAACCCAATATGCAGGCTCTTTGCCGTCTGCCACAGACGGCAACGGCCTCTTTGCCGTCCGCCGCGGACGGCAAAGAAGACACGTGGCATCCAGCTGTGCTTCCTGGGAGCTGACCCATTTGGCCAGTTTGCCTACAGTGGCAGACGGCAAAGACTTTGCCATCAGTGGCAGACGGCAAAGACTTTGCCATCAGTGGTAGACGGCAAAGACAGCGGCGGACGGCAAAGGCCTGCCGTTAGCCACTTAACGGACTGACAGCGCAATTATTGCCGTCCGCTCTCTTTGCCGTCTGCCGCGCTCTCTTTGCCGTCTGCGGCGGACGGCAAAGACTTTGCCATCAGTGGTAGACGGCAAAATAGCTGTTTACCGTAGCCTACGTTGCCGGAGCCTTTTGCCGTCCGCGGCTGACGGCAAAGGCCTTTGCCGTCCGCTGTTCATGCCTTTGCCGTCCGCCATGACAGACGGCAAAGTAGCTGATTCCTGTAGTGACGGCGCCAGAAACGGTGCGCGGACGGGAGAAAGTTTTGTAGTAAATTGATAGATCAGACGCCAAATAAAATAAATAATAATAAATTGCAGCAAGGTATTTTTGTATTTTTGGTTTAATAGATCTGAAAA
The DNA here is from genome assembly GCA_032464435.1 of Aegilops umbellulata. Taxonomy (NCBI): domain Eukaryota; kingdom Viridiplantae; phylum Streptophyta; class Magnoliopsida; order Poales; family Poaceae; genus Aegilops; species Aegilops umbellulata. The sequence goes on along the minus strand of CP136056.1, from coordinate 533,042,425 downwards.
TAAATGCAAGAGAAAAGTAGATCGCAAAGGCAAATATATGAGAAAGAAGACCCGGGGGCCGTAGGTTTCACTAGTGGCTTCTCTCGAGAAAAATAGCAAATGGTGGGTAAACAAATTACTATTGGACAATTGATAGAACTTCGAATAATCACGACGATATCCAGGCAATGATCATTATATAGGCATCACGTCCAAGATTAGTAGACCAACTCCTACCTGCATCTACTACTATTACTCCACACATCGACCGCTATCCAGCATGCATCTAGTGCATTAAGTTCATGGAGAAACGGAGTAATTCAATAAGAACGATGATATGATGTAGACAAGATCTATCTATGTAGAGATAGACCCCATCATTTTACCCTTAGTAGCAACGATACATACGTGTTGGCTCCCTTTCTGTAACTGGGATCAAGCACCGTAAGATCGAACTAGCACTACAAAGCACCTCTTCCCATTGCAAGATAAATAGATCAAGTTGACCAAACAAAACACAAATATCGGAGAAGAAATACGAGGCTATAAGCAATCATGCATATAAGAGATCAAAGAAACTCAAATAACTTTCATGGATATAAAAAGATATAACTGATCATAAACTCAAAGTTCATAAGATCCCAACAAACACACCGCAAAAACAGTTACATCATATGGATCTCCAAGAGACCATTGTATTGAGAATCCAGCGAGAGACAGATAGCCATCTAACTACTAACTACGGACCCGAAGGTCTACAAAGAACTACTCACGCATCATCGGAGAGGCACCAATGGAGGCGGTGAACCCCATCCGAGATGGTGTCTAGATTGGATCTGGTGGTTCTAGACTCCGTGGCGGCTGGATGAATATTTCTTCGATGCCTTTAGGGTTTCTGGAATATTGGGGTATTTATAGAGCAAAGAGGCGGTCCGGGGGCACCCGAGGTGGGCACAACCCACCAGGGCACGCCTAGGCCTCCTGGCGCGCCCTGGTGGGTTGTTCCCCCCTCGAGGAACCCCCAGGCATAGTCAGGGCCCGTTGTGTTCCTTCTGACCCATATAAATTCTCTATAAAGTTTCGGGGCATTTGGACTGCATCTGATATTGATTTTCTGCGATGTAAAAAACATGGAAAAAACAGCAACTGACACTTGGCACTATGTCAATAGGTTAGTACCCAAAAATGATATAAAATGACTATAAAATGATTATAAAACATCCAAGATTGATAATATAACAACATGGAACAATAAAAAATTATAGATACATTGGACACGTATCAGCATCCCCAAGCTTAACTCCTACTCGTCCTCGAGTAGGTAAGTGATAAAACAGAATTTTTTATGTGGAATGCTGCCTAACATGTCATATCATATTTCTTTCTTTATAGCATGGACATTTGGACTTTTAGTTGTTCAAAGCAATAGTCTAGTTTTGACATGATAATTTAGATACTCAACCATATCAACAAGCAACCATGTCTTTCAAAATATCAACGCAAAAATAAGTTATCCCTAGCCCATCATGCTCAACCATTGATCCATTCATGAAACACACTTGAGTATTAGCTACACCCAATACTTAAGTATGATCATATTGCCTCCTGGTTAGTGCTTTTATAAGAGAAGATGGAGAATCAAAATAAAAATTTGCATAAAGTAAAAGAAAGGCCCTTCGCAGAGGGAAGTAGGGATGTGTAGAGGTGCCAGAGCTCAATGCGAAAAACTTAGAGATAAAAACATTTTGGGAGGTGTATCCATCCCACCAACAAAAACGACTTAGAGTTCCCAAAACTTTCCATGCTAGATATATCATAGGCGGTTCCCAAACAGAAAATAAAGTTTATTCCTTTTTCCGCCATACTTTCACTTCCCATGGCTAACCGTATCCACGGATGCCCTCCATACCAACAATTTCCAAGGAATTTATTATTTGACAACATAAAGTAAATTCATTTTTTACATTTCTGGACTGGGCATCCCTAATACCTTTGCCTTACTCTCGTGCAATGACAAGTGAATAAACACTCATCATGAGAATAACATATCTAGCATGGAAAATATTAGCCACCCCTCACCGCTCCGCGAGCGAAACAAACACACAAAATAGAAGTTTATTTTGAAAATTAGAGACGGCACATGCAAATTTGCTTAGAACGGCAAAAGAATACCGCATATAGGTAGATATAGTGGACTCATGTGGCAAAACTGGTTTAAAGGTTTTTGGATGCACATGTAGAGATCATACTTAGTGCAAAATGAAGGCTAGCAAAAGATTGAGAAGCGACCAACCAAGAAACGGATAATCTCATAAGCAAGCATTAAGCATAAATAACATCGAATAATGCACCACAAGTAGGATATAATTTCATTGCATGACTATTGACTTTCGTACTATCATAGGGAATCAAAAACCTTAACACCAATATTATTACTAAAGCATAATTACTCATCAACATAACTCACATATCACATCATCATATCTCAAAACTATTACTAAGAATCAAGTTTATTTTGTTCAATGATCTTCATGAGAGTTTTTATTATATCCTTCTTGGATATCTATCACTTTGGGACTAATTTTCATATGTTGCTTTTTATAAGCTCAAACAAATATAAGTGAAGATCATGAGCATAATTTTTTTCTTTCTCTCAAATTAATTTAAGTGAAGCAAGAGAGAATTTCTTGAAATTTTACTAGCTCTCAAATAAATCTAAGTGAAGCAAGAGAGCATTTCTTCAAAAATACTAAAGCACACCGTGCTAAAAAAGATATAAGTGAAGCAGTAGAACAAGTCCATAGCTCATAAAAATTTAAGTGAAGCATAGAGAGCAATTCTAACAAGTCATGACATAATTTTGGCTCTCTCAAATAGGTGTGTCCAGCAAGGATTGATGAATTAAAACAAAAAATAAAACAAGCAAAGATTCATATCATACAAGACACTCCCAGCAAAACACATATCATGTGAAGAATAAAAATATAGTTTCGAGTAAAATACCATTGGTCGTTGGAAGAAAGCGGGGATGCCACTCGGGGGGGGGGGGGGGGGGATCCCCAAGCTTAGTTGGTTGCTCATTTTTGGATAATAGCTTGGGATGCCCCAGCATCCCCAAGCTTAGGCTATTCTATCATTCCTTCATCCATCGTAAGATAACCCAAAACTTGAGAACTTCAATCACACAAAACTCAACAAAACCTCCGTGAGATCCGTTAGTGTAAGAAAGCAAACCACTACTATAATTACTGTATAAAACCAATTCATATTTTGTTTTAGTATTATATCTACTGTATTCCAACTTTTCTATGGCAAAAACTCATCAAAGAAAACCATAGATCCATCATAATAAGCACACAACACAAAGAAAACAGAATCTGTCAAAACAGAACAGTCTGTAGCAATCTGAATTTGTCGAAAACTTATGGAACTCCAAAAATTCTGAAAAATTAGGACAACCTGAGAAATTTGTATATTAATCTTCTGCAAAAAAGAATCATGGCAAAAGCACTTACTGATAAAAAAATAGAGTTGTTTTTGTGAGCGCAAAGTTTCTGTCTTTTTCAGCAAGATCAAACAACTATCACCCAAGAAGATCCTATCGGTTCTACTTGGCACAAACACTAATTAAAACACAAAACACACAATCATAACAGTAGCATAATTGTGTTAACACTCAAGAACAGAAAGCAAAAAGCAAAAATAAAATTTATTCATTGGGTTACCTCCCAACAACCGTTATAGTTTTACGCCCTTAGCTAGGCATAAAGCAAAGATCTAAGTTTTGTCTTCCGAAGTTTTGGCAACTTTTGTAAGGGTTTTCTCAAACCCGGGAGTATCTTTACGTTTCCCTAAATTCTACGGGAAAGAAACCATCTTAAGATCCAAAATATCCAATCGCTTATTGCAAAGAGTAATCAGGGTGTTCATGCGATTGATACTACCATTGAGGTGTTTGAGGGGTTCATTATATTTCTGTATTTCAACCATATGTTTATGCAAATCACCAAGTTTGTCTAACATTTGAGCTCCCTCAGGGGTAAAAGGAAACCCCTTATTTTGAGGTGGAATTCCCAAAATTCCCTCTAAAATTTCATAGGCAGCATTGGCATCAAATTCAATGAAATTTCCTTTAGCGGCAAAATCGAGAAGTTGCCTATGATGCAAAGCCAATCCTATATAAAAGTTACGAAGCAAAACCTTAGCGTCCCCCTTTAAGTTGGAAATGCGATATGATCCCGTAAGCCTATACCAGACATCTTTTAAATTTTCTCCTTGTCTTTGCTTGAAGTAAAGGACTTCAAAATCTGGTAACAAAGGAGTAGGGATGCTGGCCATCAAGATTAGAAAGCAAGAAAACGACGAACGGAAAAAGAGAGGCGAATAAAATGGCAAATTTTTGTGAAGTGGGGGAGACGAAAACGAGAGGCAAATGGCAAACAATGTAAATTGCGAGGAGATAAGATTTGTGATTAGGAGCCTGGTATATGTTGAAGATCCTCCCCGGTAACGGCGCTAGAAGTTCCTTTTGATGTCGCTTGAAGCTATGTCGGTATTTCCCAAAAGAGGAAGGGATGATGCAGCACATCGGCGGTAGGTATTTCCCTCAGATATGAAACCAAGGTTATCGAACTAGTAGGAGAACCAAGCAACACAACGTAAACAGCCCCTGCCCACAAATAACAACCACTGCCCCCGACGTGTTAAAGGGGTTGTCAATCCCTTTCGGGTAACGGCGCCAGAAACGGTGCACGGACGGGAGAAAGTTTTGTAGTAAATTGATAGATCAAACGCCAAATAAAATAAATAAGAATAAATTGCAGCAAGGTATTTTTGTATTTTCAGTTTAATAGATCTGAAAATAAATGCAAGAGAAAAGTAGATCGCAAAGGCAAATATATGAGAAAGAAGACCCAGGGCCCGTAGGTTTCACTAGTGGCTTCTCTCGAGAAAAATAGCAAACGGTGGGTAAACAAATTACTGTTGGGCAATTGATAGAACTTCGAGTAATCATGGCGATATCCAGGCAATAATCATTATATAGGCATCACGTCCAAGATTAGTAGACCGACTCCTGCGTGCATCTACTACTATTACTCCAGACATCGACCGCTATCTAGCATGCATCTAGTGTATTAAGTTCATGGAGAAACAGAGTAATGCAATAAGAACGATGACGTGATGTAGACAAGATCTATCTATGTAGAGATAGACCCCATCGTTTTACCCTTAGCAACGATACATACGTGTTGGTTCCCTTTCTGTCACTGGGATCAAGCACCGTAAGATCGAACCCACTACAAAGCACCTCTTCCCATTCCAAGATAAATAGATCAAGTTGGCCAAAAAAACCAAATATTGGAGAAGAAATACGAGGCTATAAGCAATCATGCATATAAGAGATCAAAGAAACTCAAATAACTTTCATGGATATAAAAAGATATAATTGATCATAAACTCAAAGTTCATCAGATCCCAACAAACAGACCGCAAAAAGAGTTACATCATATGGATCTCCAAGAGACCATTGTATTGAGAATCCAGTGAGAGAGAGATAGCCATCTAACTACTAACTACGGACCCGAAGGTCTACAATGAACTACTCACGCATCATCGGAGAGGCACCAATGGAGGTGGTGAACCCCATCCGAGATGGTGTCTAGATTGGATCTAGTGGTTCTGGACTCTGCGGCGGCTGGATGAATATTTTGTCGATGCCTTTAGGGTTTCTGGAATATTGGGGTATTTATAGAGCAAAGAGGCGGTCCCGGGGGCACCCGAGGTGGGCACAACCCACCAGGGAACGCCTGGGCCTCCTGGCGCCCTGGTGGGTTGTGCCCTCCTCGGGGCACCCCCCAGGCGCAGCCAGGGCCTGTTGTGTTCCTTCTGGCCCATAAAAATTCTCCGTAAAATTTTGGGGCATTTGGACTCCGTCTGATATTGATTTTCTGCGATGTAAAAAACATGAAAAAAACAGCAACTGGCACTTGGCAGTATGTCAATAGGTTTGTGCCAAAAAATGATATTAAATGACTATAAAATGATTATAAAACATCCAAGATTGGTAATATAATAGCATGGAACAATAAAAAATTATAGATACATTGGAGACGTATCACTCCGCCAGACGGCTCTCGCGTATAGGCGGACCGAAGCACAAGAGGCACAAATCGCGAAAGCGCTCCCATGGTGGCTTGCCGCCCTTGTCCTATTCGAGGGCATAGTACCACATCTGCGCGGCTCCTCGGAGATGATACGAGGCGATCCAAGTGCGGTCGCACACGAGCGTGTGCTGTCCCCTGAAAAATTGGTCGCATTGGTTGAGCCAATTCAGGGGGTCGACGGTGCCGTCGTAGGTCGCGAACTCTAGCTTGGAGAATCTCGGCGGCGTCTGGACGTGGAAGACGGGCGGGTGCACCTCATCAGCATGGAGCAGCGAGGATGACGGGGCCGAGTAGGCGGGAATCAGGGTGCTGCCCTGGAACAGGGGCCCGTCGACACAGGCGTAGGGCTCAGCAGAGCCCGAGGACCGCCAAACTGCATGGTAGGGTGCGTCGCCGGCGGGGGCAGCATGTGCGGCCCAACCGAGGTCATCGGGTAGATTGGCTCAAGGGACCCAGCGAGCCAGGCCGGTAACGGAGACGGCGACGGGGGAAACCAGACCTAGTGGATGGGCACCCCCGGGCCTGTCATTGGGATGCCCAGGGCTGCGATCGCCGGTGGTGGCGGCTGCAGCTGTTGCCCCTACTGCATGGTGGGGGCACCGGGGTTCGTCGCTGGTGGCAGCTGCCACGACAGCTGCTGTATGGCGGTGGCAACAGGGGTCGCTGAGGATGGCGGCTGCCACGACAGCTACTGCGGTAGTGGGGCGGTGGCGAAGGGCACAGGCGGCTGCGGCCCATAGCATCTCACGAGGAACGTGTAGATGCCCATGACCGCCTGGGTGAGATCCCAGATGGTAGCCGTCATCTCCTCCGGGGTGAAGACGACGGGGACGGGAATAGCGGAGGGGACTGGCACCGGCAAGAGCGGGGCGCTGGCCGTGGTGGCCATCGGGGCGGTCGTCGCGGTCGGCAGCGGGAGGGTCGGGGTGGGCGGCAGCGAGGAGATGATCGCACCGAAGCTATCTAATACCAAATTGATAGGAACCGGATCCCTACCAGGGCGTGGTCTCAGGTTGTAGGGGTGGAAGAACGGGATGGCGTGGAGAAAGGCATGGTCGTTGGCGCTGGGGCGCCGTCGTTGCGTGCGCGCGCGCGCGCGAGAGAGAGAGAGAGAGAGAGAGAGAGAGAGAGAGAGAGAGAGAGAGAGAGAGAGAGAGAGAGAGAGAGAGAGAGAGGGAGAGAGAGGGAGAGAGAGGGAGAGAGAGGGAGAGAGAGGGAGGGAGAGAGGGAGAGAGATGGAGGGAGAGAGGGAGAGAGAGGGAGGGAGAGAGGGAGAGAGAGAGAGAGAGCAGGGCGGCGTCTAGGGTTAGGTCTCCCGGCTCTCTAAGGAAGTCGAGCAAATATGATTGCTTATTGCTTAATCCCAAAACGGGTCCTTACACAAGTTTATATAATCCTCCTAATAAGATAATTAGGTGAAGCCCGTAATAATGATAAGATAAACTGGGCCACAACTAACTGGGCTAAGCCCCTAATATGCCGGTCATAACAAGAGGATAAATGTGTTGCAGGCACCAATCTAGATGCATGAATCTGAACTCCGTATCCAATAGTAAAGCGGGCTTTATCAGGTGACATGACCCCAACATGAATCCTTTGTAGTTCAAGCTTCTAATTTAGTGAAGAAAAAAGGATTGATTGTCTAATTAAACCATGAATAAACACCATAAATAGAGTGTACTATCTTTTGCCTATTGATAGTACATTCTTTTATATTGTTCATGACTCAATAGTAGAAAACCATATGTAAACCATACGAGCAAACGAACAAATGTGAGTTGCTGCCACGTTCAAATGTTGAGAAATATAAAATGCCTATGGATGGATTTGATGCATAACAGCACACACTGAACATCATGAACAGTATGAACCCTTGATTTTTTATCCTGCTAGACTAACTTAATGCGACGAAACAAATTACAAGGATCGATGCATGGGATATAAAAAAGATATATTGAATACTAATAAATCAATTTGTCTGAGAGCCAACGTTATCTTTCAAGCAGATAACATATCTTTGAATGATGAACTAGGATTCTGTTAAATAGATGTCTTGTTGTAACAATCATTTCTACCACTACTTATTGTAACTTCATTTATTCTGTTGGCATGTGTTGTTATTTTAAATTGGTGACATCCACGTGGTAAGAAAAAATACAAAAACTTTAATTCGTCACTAAGAAGTAAGAACAATGAAGTGCAGTGATTTTCAAGCGAGCAAACAGGTTCATGTCGCACAAGACTACCAGAGAAATGGTAGTGTACGTTCTTATACATGAAATTACTTTCATGTTAGTAATTTCTTCTTTTCTTAATAATTTTGTGGACCTTGTTGCCAGTTCAACTAGTTTGATGTATCAGTCACTTTGCACACCAAACAAGAATTTGCAGTTACATTTATGTTTGTAGTGAATGGAAAACGATACGTCTCGACTATAAAAAATAGAAGAGCTAAGGATTCATAAATAATGGTTGATAATGGCGTCATTATGTAAGGGTTAATCCTCAGGCACCCAACAAATGAATTCGGCAAAGTTTTTTTATATATCATATAAATGGTCAACTTCTAGGCTGTTATAGATAACCTAACATTTTGAAAAACTATTAAAAGAATGAAATTCAGAAAGCAATGCGTATACTTGATTTTTGCTGAACATGAATACCCTTTTAGTTTTTTTCTGATTATGATGGACAATTATCAAGGAAGCTACTTTCTTTTCTTTAGATATCATTTCCAGATTCCAATGGTGAATGAATGTTGAACATTACTGAAGCAGGATTAGTATCTCTATATCAAAAACTGAATTTGCCAATTTTCCAGCTACCAGGGACCGTTGGTTCATCACATGTAAACACTTCTAAATTGTGTGTTTCTTTTGTGTTGTTTCTTGACCATGGTTTACGATGAGAGTTGGTGTTAATTTATGCCCTCCTTTCAGGTAACATCTAGTGGTATCATGATTATAGTTTCATTCTCATGTTCTTGGATGATGGCAATTACTTTTCACTAATGTGAACCGGTACCTTATTTTACTTTTGCCCTGTTATTTTCAAAAGAGTATTATGACACCTAGTACACACACACACACACACACACACACACACACACACACACACACACACACAGATATATATATATATATATATATATATATATATATATATATATATATATATATATATATATATATATATATATATATATATATATATATATATATATATATATATATATATATATATACTCTCACATGCATGCTGCCATTCTATGAACCATATCGAATAAGTTGACGAACATGGATATATATGAATGCAAAATTAAGGCCAGAGTGGACTTCAGGTAACACCTACTTTTTCAATATTTAGCAATTGAAGAGCATAAAGATTATTTGCATTTTCCATGGTCCTGATTTAGTTACATTAATATGATTTCCTATGTAAACATGTATTGCCAAGTTAAAATTGCACTTCCATAAAAATGGTAATCAACATTCTGTTTTCAAACTTGCATTTTGAAATACCCCATGAAACAACTATCGAAACCACATATTTGCTTCCGTACTTCTGTATGAGAAGGTCTTGGGATAATGTTATTTCCAGTCCATAGCCTAGAACGAAGTATGTGATGAACTTATGTGATTAATTTTTTCATGAAGTGTCACACTATATATAACTATCGTATACATGAAATAATCATTGTATATATGTCCTATACATATATACATATATGCATGTTGTTAATAGAGAGAACTAACAGTTGCATAGAAGATCATGTGCACATACTAGAAATAATCGCAACGCATGTTCAACTATACCATAGTTATCAAATGATTATACAACTAAAAACCAATCATGAATCTAATAACAATCATTACTACTCAAATTGTAGAAACCTATTCAATATGTTCTCCTTCAATTTCTAAATCTATCGTTTCCGCACATACAACCTTTACTACTCAAATTGCTAGCCCTTGTTGTTGAACGGGTTGATGACTAGTGCTAGTTTAATTGAAAAGAGCAAAAACTATGTATTTAATTGGATGGTTTCAAATTTGAATATTTGATTGCAAAATGCAAATCATTGATATTCACAAGATCAACGTTAATGGTACAAGTGCAGGGCTTCCAATGGAACACCAGTCTAGTGGGGCCATGTTAAGTAAAGTGGCTGACATGCTCAGACACATTATGTTTGGAGAAAATGAAAATTTAAGTTACATTGGCACAAACAAGTGCCCTGCTCGTGCGATGGGGTCGATGTCCTGCCCAACTAAACTCTCCGCAGTGATGTACACGTCTCTTTCTTGAATGGGATAATCTGCCCCACATGTTATCGCCTGAATTGTTAAACTTTGTCCCATTACGTGTTTATTTGGTGAAAATCTATGAAAAAGACTGGGGTGCATGTGCTCAGTCGTGGCTCGGTTGGGAACAAATGAAAGGAGCGAGAGAGGGACGGCTATCAAGGAGGAGCATTCAGTATGACAATGGTAGGGCTCTTGGCATGCAGCGATTGCCGAAATGATCGCTAGGGCCCGCACTATTCTGATGATAACCAAAAAGCCAAGCCGCACATTGCAGCCTCTTGGCATCAAAACATACTGTGCTTGCAATGGGATCAGCCCCGAAACCACATCACCAACAAAAGAATGCAATAATTTCAGTCGTCAAGTTTCTCAACCAATGTGGTTTTTTCTCAATCAATGGGGGCCTTCCTGCAAGGCAGTAGAAATGTACTCCTACTACCGTAACAAAAGCCTTCTGGGCCACTTGATCGAATATGTGTGTAGCTACTGGACTAGTACTACGAGCTAGTAGGTCCTACACATGTACTTTGGGCTAACTTTACGTCGTTTTCACAGCGTGCGGTCTCAGTGGCAGAGCTTGATGACGATTGTTGAGGGGGCTAACTAGAGTTGAGGAGGCGAACAAGATAAGTTATGCATGAACTCTGAGAAACCATTGATATTCAAGCCTAAAAATACTAGGAGTATACTTCAGAGTTTTCCTAAAGCAGGGGGACAATGGCCCCCTTTGGCCCCATGAAGCTCTGCCACTCCGCGGTCCCATCCATGCATGCATACCTGCCCATGAAAATGAAGTAGTCCGAAATGAAATCCTGGGTCGGCCGCTTGCTTTTGGGATGCTTTGCCTCCAAAACAGAAACCTGGGCTGACCGCTTGCTTTTGGGATGCTTCGCCCGGGATAAGGTGAATGATTGGAGCAGCAACGAGAAGAGCAACAGGGTCTGGGCACCATTGACGATATTCCTTAATCATCTCGTTGAAATCCCCTTCTGCCCCCCCTAGCGAGCTGAAGGAAAAAGCAAGAGAGGGAGAGGCAAAAGGACGACGGTGGCAGGCGAAACAAGCAACAGGGCGAAGGAGGGCGATTTGGCTCACGGACCACGCCTCGAAGCGCCGGCATCTAGCCTCCTTCCCCTACCGATGACGGCTTCTTTGTGAAGCACCTAGGTAAGCCCTTCCCGCCTCGCCTATTGGTCGAATCGAATCAATATTGGGCATCAAGAGTATCAAATGCTCATCCTCCTCATGGATGCAGATTTTTTGAGCAATGTTGCATTGAGATCTGTGCAACACAACTAACTTCCTACATGAAATTTTTCTACTTTTTATTTCTCTCATATAGAACTTGTCTTGAACTTTAAAGTTTCCAGCATAGCAAAACTTTCTAACTAGAATGCGGGATAAAACTTTCAGAATTTTTGGTCCGACATAAATACTAAAAATAAGATTTTTTTTATCAAACAAGACCTATTTCGCATATTTATGTTGGACCAAAAAATCTAAAAGTTTTATCCTAGATTCTAGTTAGAAAGCTTTGCTGTGCTGCAAAGGTTTGAAGTTCAAGACATGTTCTATATGAGAGAAACAAAAAGGAGAAATGTACTTGCATGAATCGCGATGCGGAGAATGGATGGCTAGATAAGAGGGGCCCAGGCGCACCTGTTCTAAAACATGGTTTCGTTGACCCGATCGCTCAGCTCACAAATTAAGTCAAAGCGAACCCCCACGACGCTCGCACGCACGCCCTCGCCCTGCCACCCACGCGCTCTGGCTGAGGCGAGTGGCATGGTGCGGGTGCGCGTGCAGAGGCTCCCACTCCTGCAGCCCAAGCTTCTCTACCTCTCGCTACTCTAGGTCTGCTTCTCCGACCTATCGCGTTACCTGGCCCGTATCCTCCTCCTCCCCTCCCACGATGGCGCTCTTTGGGTACCCGCCCGCGCTCTGCACCGACCCAGCTGTGTTCTCAGATCTATCTAAGCCTCCGTCACCCAAGACATCATTGTCACCTTTTAGAGGATCTGAGCCCGTGGGCGATCTTGTTTCCTACAGATAGCAATGGTTCGTTGTTTGGAGGATAAATAGACGACTTTTAAAATCACATCGGCAATTAAAAAGATACTCATGTGATATATGTATATAAATACTTTAACACACACACACATAAATTTAGTTAAAACCCGGGGCGGCAATGGTCCTCCTTGATTGGAAGTTCTTCCTCCATTCAAAATTAGTTGAGGTTCTTTGTTTATTTTAGTCCAAACTTGTTTGTGTTTGTTCCGCACCCACTGCCACTGTCGTAGGATGTTAACGTGTTAAGGGAATGAAAAATGAGCACGTGAACATTGCAAAGAGCATTGGTCCTTTCACGACCCTGTTGATTCACGTTTGCGATGAGATCATATCAGTTAGAGAATATCATTCATTTGTGAGGGGGAATTAAGTAACCAAGCACATGCAACACTTACACAAAAAAGTCTCTACGGTCAGGGTGGTGTTTGGAGAGGGGATCAGAATCATGGCGAAGTCCACCATGCCAGGCCGTGCACACCGCGAAAGACTCAGGTGAAATTAGTCTCAACAATCTATGCTATCGACCAAGTATGATTTACAGAAAAACATGATGATGGAAACAAAGTTAATTAGTGATACTCACCTGAAATAAACTAGGTAGAGCAAATGACGTACAAGATACAATGTATCACTTTGCATGATAATTAATCAGGAGCAGTTTCCCGCAAAAAAGGAAACATGAGAAAATGTGAATCATTAACACTAAGTGGATTCATCCCAGGAATGAGCTTTGGAGAGGTGAATCACAAGCTCAAAGTACGGCGCAGTGAGAGGCGGGAATGGGGGGGGGGGCAAAAAATCATTTATTTTAGTTAGTATTGGCATTATGTTTAGCAAAAGATATTTTACTAACGTATCTATATTAATATTGACCAATGATAAAAACATTCACGAGTATTTATCACATAGCGCGGAAGTTATTATGAGTCATAAACATCATAAATGTAATATTATTGAAAAATAAGGTATTAACACACTGTGTGATAATAGGATACAAATGATATGTATATGTTATATGTACTCCAACATAAACAGTGCTGAAGAAATATAGTGTGCCAACGTGGTGGGGGCAGGGGAGGCAAGCCCTCCAATAGCAAAATCATTTATTTACGTTAGTGTTGACACCATGTTCAACAAAACATACTTTGCTAATGTTTCTATATAAATAAATAATGACCTATGAGAAAACACTCACGAGTATATATCAAATATTGTGAAAGTTATTATAAAGCCCTGGACATAAAAAATGTAATCTCAAATAGAAAATAAGATACTAATACATCACATATATCTGATTATATATGTATGCCGGCATAAATAACTTAAAAAAATAAATTTGTGAGATTTGAGCCAGTAAAAACAACACAAAGTTATCTCCTGGCCTTGCCCGATGCTTCGTTATTTGAGGACGCCATAAAATGGATTTAATTTCCAGCCGGTCTAGGATTATTAGCAATTAGATGGGGAAGCTTTTAGTATTTCAGTATATGTTTAGTTACGCTCTTGTAGATTATGCAATAGAATGAGCAGAAAGAAACTGCATCAACTATTCTTTTTATTATATGTGTGAAGCATGTACAACTATTTTTCTATTGCCAAAAAAAGCATTTCTTAATCTTGACCCAAGCGAGCTAGCACACAAATAAGAATGACTCCGAGCTTTTTTCAGAAATGATTTAGTTACGTTATCCGTGAGAGTATCTTAGGTTTTAACTGACACTCTTCAAACTCTCTTTGCTTTATTCAATCACTTTATATAATTACCACGAAGACCAAAATTTGAAGAATTAAGCCAATAAGTGTATTCTTAGTATAGGTCAGAGGTCTGTTTGGAATATTCTTAGTGCAACTCTGACATGAAAGCAGGGCTGTCCATTTTCCATAGTTGAATGATGCACCCTGAAGCAAACAGTCATAATATCAATCAAAGTGGAGGCCTGTGTTTAATCTCCTTTTGTTGTAAACGTTATATTGTAATATTCTTAACTTAATTAATGACCACTTCTATCATTCTATCATTTTTTATGTGCACCATGTTTTTAAATGCAATGGCGCACTACGAAATAACCAACTATACATCAATTTCTCTTGAAGTTGGAAGGATAACTATCAAAGGAATTCCCTGCTTTTTCTATTTTTATGCATCCTACATGTACGAAGTTTCTTATTTCTTATTTAACTGTTTTGTAGGTGATGGCATTCCTAAAGGTTGTTGCTGACACCCAAAAAGCTCCTCGGTAGATGATCTCCTCCAGCAAATCACTTGGTGGATCTAGAGGGGCATCCATCAGCTTATGAAAAAGGGCAAAAAAAAATTGCCTGCTATTGTTCCTTACCCAGAGTAATTTCCCCAGTGCATAACTTACATATTGATTTGTTACATCATGAGAAGATCTCCATGATGTGCATGGGCGTGATTATTTTTAACATGAATCCATTTTCTTATCTTTCATCAATGCATTCACATATTACAGGATAAATGTGTTGCAGGCTCCAATATAGATGCATGAATCTGAACTATGTATCCAATAGTAAAGCGGGCTTTATCAGGTGACATGACCCCAACATGAATCCTTTGTAGTTCTAGCTTCTGATTCAGTGAAGAAAGGAGGATTGATTGTTTAATTAGACCATCAATAAACATCATAAATAGAGTGTACTATCTTTTGCCTATTGATAGTACATTCTTTTATATTGTTCATGACTCAATAGTAGAAAACCGTATGTAAACCATACAAGCAAACGAACGAACGTGAGTTGTTGCCACGTTCAAATGTTGAGAAATATATAATGTCTATGGATGGAATTGATGCACGATAGCACACACTGAACATCATGAACAGTATGAGCCCTTGATATTTTTATCCTGGTAGATTGACTTAATGCGACGAAACAAATTACAAGGATCCATGCATGGGATATAAAAAGAAGATATACTGAATACTAATAAATCTATTTTTCCGAGAGCCAGCGTTATCTTTCAAGCATGTATCATATCTTTGAATGATGAACTAGGATTCTATTAAATAGATGTGTTGTTGTAACGATTATTTCTACCACTACATACTGTAAGTTCATTTATTCTATTGGCATGTGTTGTTATTTTAAATTTGTGACATCCACGTGGTATGAAAAAATACAAAAACTTTAATTCGTCACTAAGAAGTAAGAACTAGGAAGTGAGTGATTTTTAAGCGAGCAAATAGGTTCAGGTCGCACAAGACTACCAGAGAAATGGAAGTGTACGTTCTTAGAGATGAAATTACTTTGATGTTAGTAATTTCTTCTTTTTTTAACAATTTTGTGGACCTTATTGCCAGTTCAACTAGTTTGATGCATCAATCACTTTGCACACCAAACAAGAATTTGCCGTTACATTTAAGTTTGTAGTGAATGGAAAACAATACATCTTGACTATAAAAAACATAAAAGCTAAGGATTCATAAATAATGGTAGATAATGGCGTCATTATGTAAGGGTTAATCATCAGGCACCCAACGACTGAATCCGGCAAAGTTTTTTATTATATTATATAAATGGTCAACTTCTCGGCTATTATATATAACCTAACGGCCTGAAAACTATTAAATGAACAAAATTCGGAAAGCAATGGGTATACTTGATTTTTGTTGAACATGAATACACTTTTAGTTTTCTTTATGATTATGATGGACAATTATCAAGGAAGCTACTTTCTTTTCTTTAGATATTATTTCCAAATTCCAATGGTGAATGAATGTTCCGCATCCACTGCCACTGTCGTAGGACGTCGACGTGTTAAGGGAATGAAAAATAAGCACGTGAACATTGCAAAGAGCATTGATGCTTTCACGGCCCTGTTGATTCACATTTGCGACAAGATCATATCAGTTAGAGAATATCATTCATCTGTGAGGGGGAAATTAAGTAACCAAGTACATGCAACACTTACACAAAGAAGTCTCTACGGTTAGGGTGGTGTTTGGAGAGGGCATCAGCGTCATGGCGAAGTCCACCATGCTAGGCCGTGCACACCGTGAAAGACGCAGGTGAAATTAGTCTCAACAATCTATGCTATCGACCAAGTATGATTTACAGAAAAACATGATGATGGAAACAACGTTAATTAGTGATACTCACCTGAAATAAACTAGGTAGAGCAAATAACATACAAGATACAATGTATCACTTTGCACAATAATTAATCATGAGCAGTTTCCCGCAAAAAAGGAATCATGAGAAATTTGAATCATTAACACTAAGTGGATTCATCCCAGGCAAGAGCTATGGAGAGGTGAATCACAAGCTCAAAGTACGGCGCAATGAGGGGCGGGAATTTTTGGGGGGAGGGGGGGGGGGGCAAAAAATCATTTATTTTCGTTAGTGTTGGCATTATGTTTAGCAAAAGATATTTTTACTAACATATTTATATTAATATTGACCAATGAGAAAAACATTGACGAGTATTTATCACTTAGCATGAAAGTTATTATGAAGTCATAAACATCATAACTGTAATTTTATTGAAAAATAAGGTATTAATACACCATGTGATAATAGGATACAAATGATATGTATATGTGATATGTACTCCAACATAAACAGTGCTGAAGAAATATAGTGCCAACGTGGTGGGGGCAGGGGAGGCAAGCCCTCCAATAGCAAAATCATTTATTTACCTTAGTGTTGACACCATGTTCAACAAAACATAATTTGCTAATGTTTCTATATAAATAAACAATGACCTATAAGAAAACACTCACGAGTATATATCAAATATTGTGAAAATTATTATAAAGCCCTGAACATCTAAAATGGAATTTCAAATAGAAAATAAGGTACTAATACATCACACATATCTGATTATATATGTATGCCGACATAAATAACTTTAAAAAATGTAGTGTGGTGTCTTCTCTACTCATTGACACGGAGGAAGTCGAGGAGAGATCGGGCCCTCAACTCTTGATGATGCGAATTGATGAGAAAACAAGGGGTGGAGGGGACTTCTATAGGCCATGAAGGAACTCGGAAATACTTCTAGGATACAAGATAGACATACCTCGAGAGACCAATGGACATTAGATCCTGTCGGCACAACAGCTAGTTCTCACCTGCACTTTCCCTTCTTTTAGAACTACCAATCTGCAAAAAAAAAAAATAGTTGCAAAAGGGCGTTCAATCGTTGGAGGTGGACGGCGTGGGCGGCAACTGGCAGAGTGCGTGTGCCCTTGAGCGGCGAAGAAAGGGAATGATCGGCTGATAATATGAGACACACGCTTAATACCTATCTAGTTCTGGTCGAATTCTCTATAATGGAAAGCCCCTGGGTGTTCACCAACGGGAAAGTAACGATCTTGACGAGGCATGAATTTCCCTAGGCACCAACGATCTAGGGGACACAGGCTCCGCCCGGCCAAATCGAAGGCCCATGGATATTGTTGTTTACCCTAAGGTTGAAGGGCACCCGGGTGCGCTTTGAAGTATACCTTGACAAGGAGGAGGCCCTCGACGTGATTGTAGAGAATCTTACATTCTTAAGAAGTTGATCCCCACTACTACCAATTCTCTCAACATGCACACTATCCACATAAGCTTCATGCCACATCAGCAAAAATGCCATGTCATCCTGCCATAATCACCTCAGCAAATAGATCTTCTCTTTATAAACAAAACGTTTCATTTAGTGTGCACCGCCCCTCTTTCTTCTGTAACCGATGATACACATCGTCTTCCATCTTCCATAACTGATACGTCTTCTTATCCTCAATTCTCCCATTTGGTCTGCACATCTCCTTCATTCCAATCAAAATCCTGAATAGCCACCACCAGCCATCCGCGCCGCCCAAGCCGGCGGCAATCTCTTCCTTCGTGCTGCCCAAGACGGCGGCATCCTCTTGATGCGTCCACACACGTGGCGCCTACCTTCCCTGGCCATCCGCGCCGACCTAGCCGGCCGCACAACCGCCGGCAACCCAGTCGGAAGTGGCGCTCCTCCTGGCGACGTAATTGTGGCCGCCTCGCCGCAACCCCATGACACAACACGCCTCGGGGCATCTGCTACACACTCCATCTAAGTTGTGGATCCTGTTGATGATTTCAAGGGAACGCAGTTTCTCATTCGATTCTTATAATCCATATCCCTCTGTTTATCTCCCCCCAAAGCATATGGATCCATTCCCTTCCTTTACTATTGTTGTTTGGGATGGCCCTGTACACCTGCCTCTCTTTGACTTAGATGCAGGCACGCTGCTGGAATCGAGCAGTTCTTACTTTGTTCAACGCAACAAGGTAAGTACGCATGTTCTTCTATATTTGACCTTTCAAACCCTTAATGTTGCTACTCCTCTTTTTATGTTTGTTCTCCGGGATGGTCCCATCTAGCTGACTCTTGATTCATGTTCAACCTTCTGATTGCCGGCGATCCGGCACTGATGCTAGCTTCTTGCCACATTTGGGGGGAGATAATTCATTGTAAATTTCTGATTAACTCTATGCATTTTTATGATGAGATAATTCATTGTAAATTTCTTACGACTAATGTAGCTACTTCGTAATTATCTCTGTACAACAGTACTATCAGGATGTTCTAGCAATAACATGGTTTGTATGTGTATGCATGCAGGTATACAGTCCAGTCTACACTTCCTTCTATATTTTACCCAAATCAATATGACCTCACACAACAGTGGGCTGCTATTGAATCATAATCTCAGATGCGAATGACTGACAATTTTTTCTCTAATCTTGATTGGGTCTAATCTTTATGATTGCAAAACTTTGATCGCTTTCAGGTTTGCTGCTTCAACTTCTCACGCCTATAATTTGTTTTAATTTGCAAATTGTTTTAATTTCCAAACGCATCATTCATCATTCAAGTAGAGATTGGCTGTGATATTATCTCTATACTATCCTATGATCGGGGTGTTCTAGCAATAACAAGGTTTATTCGTTTATGCTTGCATGTATACAATGTACTCTAGGCATTTTTATATTAATCCCATATCAATATGACACACAAAACACTGACCCTGATAACCTCTCTGCCCTTGAATCAGGATATAAAATACAGCTGACATACAAAAGATTTTTTTTTCTCTATTGTTGATCCAGCTAATATTTATCATTGAAAAAATTCAGTCACTTTTAGGCATGTACTTAACTTAATCTTATTCATTTGAGTTAACCGGAAGTACCTGTATCGCAGCATACTACCAATTTGGTGTCATTCCAAAATAACAAGTGCACTTGACTTTTGCTCACTCCTTTTCCTGTGCAATTATACACATGTTTATTTTTGATATACCAATAGCTCACTGCAGGTTGGGTTATCTGTTTGTGAACTTATATTTTCCTTTTTGTTCAGAATATGTTTTCTCAATGGTAGCAGAATTCCACAGATTATATTTTTTTAGAGGGGAATATATATTAATATCAAGTAGATATCCACAGATTATATATCTTCAGATTATTATTTTTGCTCAAAAATATATATCTGAAGAGTTCATTGCTAGCCGTTAACTCCACGGAAAATGCTAGCTGCCATTACAAATTCTTTAGTGATCAACAGCGTGAACAATACTATGCACAATCTCACTATACAAAATTGCTGAGATGCCGGATGCTTTATCTTTTTTAATTATTTCCATCATCTGCTCTTCTAACACTTGCATTCCAGGATGCCTCATCAACCCTCACGTCACTCTTCCACCAGTTCTGCCAAAAAGGCACACAGCAGATACATGCACGCAATGAATCGGCTCAAGGATTCTAGAAAATGAAAAGTATGTGTAACTATCACAAGGAAATCTCAGGGTGAAGACTACAGTATCCAACTGCCGCAGGAACATCACATTTATCACTGTTGGCTACATCCAAAAGGTGAATGACACCTCAAGACATTTTCAGCAACGTGGACCTCAGCAAAAAGAAATTGATAGATATTAGCTCCTCTGCTTATTAACAAATAATATTTATAAACAACAGATTTATTTCTACATATAACCGCATTTGTAGATATACTGTACTAAGTACTTGCATTCAATATAACTTTTATTACTATACACTTATTAAATTTCCCCTCTCAACTCAAGCCACTGTAATTTGCACTGCTAACATACTATGGTTCTCTATGAGTATCAAGTATTTCATTCTTTTGAGCATCAGTACAGACGCAAGCGCTCATATACACGCGCATACACTCACCCCTATGAGCACCTCCGAGAGACTGAGCCGGCATATCATCTTGAGATTTACGAAGTCACCGTAGGCGCCTCGTCGTCGACGGGAACGTCTCCTCCCACTGAAAGCGCATCGCCGGAAATCCTGAAATAAATCCAGGAATAATGCGAGCACCAGGATTTGAACCCTGGTGGGTTGGGGATACCACTGTCCACCTAACCATCTCAACCACAGGTTGGTTCGCAGTATTTCATTCTTTTGAATCGTTAACGCATTGGTTCTCTAAAATTAGTCCTCAATACCCGCAGCAACGCGCGGGGAATCAGCTAGTTAAGGACAGAATAACCGCACCTAATCCGAGTTCTCTCACGCATTCGTCACTTTTGGCCGTTGGATCCCGCAACTCGGTCGTTCTTGGCCGTCTGATGCATGACTTCCGCCCGCTTGGGCTGTTCCTGGGCCAACTGTCCTGGGCTGCTATTCCAGGGGCAGAATCAGATGCTTGTCATTAACTGCAACAGATGAACGTCGGATTCAGGACGAGCGATGGTGATTTTGCTCCATGCCCACCTCCTACCATCCACTCCCCTTCGCGCACCCCGCCCAACTCCGCTACCTCAAACCCTCCCCGTCTCGCCCGAGGAGTAGGCAGCGGCGGCGGGGGCGCCTCTGGAGTTTCACGATGACATCATTCAAGCTGGGTGCTTCTCCTCCTCCCCCGGCCAATCTCCATCGGTGTCCCCTCCGGCCAGCCCGCGGCTTGCTCGTCCTCTTCCGGCCAACCTCCACTGGCGTCTCCTCCGCCGGGCCCTCTGCCAGTCCCACGTATCGTCCTGCCCCAGCTGCAGCAGTCCGCGGCACCTTCGACCTCCATCGGCGCGCACAAGGTTCGTTCCTTCGATTGGGTGGGAGGACAGCGTAAACAAACATCACGTTTGTCTCCTTTGGGTCAACCTAGGTCTAGCAGCAAGTGCGATCAACGCTTGAGAAGAGGAGCAAAGAGTAAACGAGAGAGAAATTAGGGAAAGAAAGAGGAAATGAAGGACTATAATTGGAAAATACAAACGATTAAACCAAAAAGTATACATGATAAATATCAATTAGGGTGCAAAGAGGGGCAGCGAATGGTGATTGGTTGGATTATGATGAATGTTAAACTGTTAGTGTCCTTGTGTTCTATGTTATTTAGTATACAGAGGCTCATTTTTAATCAACAAGTTGAGAACTTGGTTGATACATAAAGGAATAGGTGCTCGGATTATTAGACAAGTTGGGTGCTTGGTTGATATGAACAGATTTAGCTTCAGTTTTGGTAAATCTCCAATTCGCTTCAGGGTAATCTCTGTTCTTATCAGATTTCCATGTTAGAGAAAAAATATGCAGTCGAAATTATGATGTCATCCTGAAATTATCTTTTGGAGCAATATATTCTTAATATCAGGAAATAGACATAGAAATGGGACATGCACTACCTCTAATTTTCTTGATGCTAGCAGTGTCCGACAGTACCAATTTTCCTGTACATTTTGTACTCTTTAACATTGTTCTTGGTCCTTGTTCTATTTGTTAGTTGCTTTACATGTAATGCAAAGTGTTCAGTTGTGCCTGTTAAGAATTCATGATATTTCTATTTTTTGCAGTGGGGGCAATGGAATTCAGGCGAAAGACACTCGGTGCAGATTCTTGCGTATGCCAGAGGACCATCTGAATTTTTCTGGATGCCATGTGTAGTGATTGATATGAATGGAAAAGCCTTTGAAGGATACATCAAGCAAGCTGCTGGTTCATAGGCTACCCTACCTTTCGGTACATCAGAATCCCAGTTTACACGATAATCCGCTCCACTTTTAACTTTTCCCCATGGTATTAGACATGTCTGAGTTGTTGTTAAGATACATTGTTGGTTTCATGCATGTAAAGCAAAGTTTGTGACATAAACGTCATGTTGGCTATCTACCTACTCCCTCCATCCGAAAAAGTTTGTCCCTCAAATGAATGTATCTAGCACCAAGTTAGTGCTAGATACATCCATTTGAGGAACAAGCTTGGGACAAGCTTTTTCGGACGCAGGGAGTACATCCTTATCATGCCTTTGCAAATAGAAAGACATCTATTGCAACTTGTTATGCATCATGATAGCAATTGAAGAGTTTGTTATCGCTGCTAAGTAGCATTTGATTAGCATTGTAACTCTTTTCGGTAAACTTAGAAGGATTGGGTTCCTGCCCGTTGGGTTTCGTCCATTCTGCATCAACGGACAGCTTTCCATTTATTTCGTGCTTTCAGAAAAAAAATGGGAGCAGCAACAATCATCCGCTCGTCCCTTCTGCTTCTTCAGTCTCTGGTAAAAGATAATCCACATTGTGTGTCCCTTCAACTCGAATATTCTCCCTCCTGATCCATTTTTAGTTTCTCTTGTCTGATTTTCTTGGCAGAGGTGAGGACTAGATCCCTACACACAAATCAGATCGCCCTACATATCTCTAATTATGTTGACATATTGTTTGCGGCTAGCTATCCTTAGTTGATCTTTTTCATGTCTCAAATTGCGGTCTTGTGGTTTTTGCAGGTCCATTTAGGATTGCAGGAAGCACTACTAGGAAAAGGCCTACTAATGGCGCACCTGTTTTGCCTACTAATGGCGCATCACTGGTGCGCCATTACTAGCACGCCATTAGTAATTTTTACTAATGGCGCACCACTGGTGCGTCATTAGTATCTGGTATACTAATGGCGCACCACTGGTGCGCCATTAGTATATCCCACGGTGCGCCATTAGTATGCCTCCCAGGGGGGCATATTTACCCATGTGCTCTGGCTTACTAATGACGCACTAGTTGATGATGCGCCACTAGTAATGTATTTGGAAAACAAAAAAAATCCAAATTTACAGAAAACAACCTATAAGGAAAATAATTTAAAAACAAAAAATGAAATAGAATCGTATTTTTGTTATATTAAGAATATTACAATGTCTTTACAAGTATCCAATAAAAGGAAAATTGCAAGGAAATAAAATAAAATCCTAAAACTAATCTTCTAGTAATCTTTTCTTCTTTTTCTTCACGTTATCCCTGCAAAATGTAACAAAATAAACAGAAATACAAACAAACTATTTATAACATGTCAATACTGTCATTTTTTATGCAGAACTAGATATGAGCATATATTTCTAGAATTACATGGTGTGAATATTGTATGAGTAAGATTATAATGGAAATGAATTGCAGAGGACATATGAGGTTCAACACTAATGATCGACAACAAAATCGTGCAAGAAATGATTGATCAGAAAATGGACAACCTTCTTAGAGATTGTCATGCGATGTCCAATGAATCAACAGGAAATAAGTAACATGCCTTCCAAGACATAATTCACTATTACACATAAATGTATATCCCAAACTTAAGAACGCGCTAATATGTAATCATCATTTAGAGATACCAAACTGGAAGACCATTCATTTGGCGCAAAATGACCTACTTAACTAGTCCTTGACCATTCATCATGCGCAAGAGCAAAGATAAAGATGGGCCTTGCAGCAGCGCCCAGCCCTTGGAACAGTCCATTGCATTACGTGGAACATGCTCAGATTAAGCACTATATCATCACACTTAACAAAAGTAAATCTTGAGACCCATCAAAATTAAAGATTCATCCTACTTGAGGATCGTCACTAATCATGGACACCAAAATCTTCCATTTGCAAGAAATGCTTCATGAGTAAATGCATAACCTTTTGGCATATAAAGCTTACACATTTTCTGCATCCAGTAGCAATTAGGTAACGAAAACAGTGAGCGGCTTAGATGGGGTACAAATTGAAATAACACTGTCCAGCAGCAAAAGAACCATAGCTAGTAAGTGACCAACACTGTCCACACACGCATCATACAAGACCAAGACCTCATCAGGCCACACCCTAGCGTATGAATAGACCAACACTGTCCACACACGCATCATACAAGACCAAGACCTCAACGTCGATGTCGTCCATGGATGACTCCTACTCCATCCAAATCAAACAAACAAATGAGAAGGGGCTGAGATACAGAGCTAGCCACCAATTTTTACAGAGAAGTTCTAAAATTTTCTGGGTTCATACATTCAGCATGTTGACAAACAGAGGCAGTGTAGCGCACTAGGCTAGAGCTTAGAGCTATGCATGTACATTGATTGTTATAGCAGTGCAGCGACAACTACTTGTTTAGATGCATATAAATCATCTCCTTGCTTGAAGTAGAAAGAAAGCAGAGTAAAGGGTCCTGAAGATGTTGACTACTCACTTAATTAGAAGGTAGTGAGAGAATCCCTTGCCCAGTTGGGACGAGTTTTAGACCGGCGGTGGAACTTGTTCTTGCCTGTTGAGGATCCTCAATGGACAAGAGAATGAAGGAATCATCAGCTGACACACAAAAAAGGGCTCTCTGAAAACTAAAACGACCATGGGGGTGCTGCTGCTTACCCGAGCTAGGAGTCGTCTTGTCGGAGGGGAGTTTGCCCTCGTACACGGCATGGTCGTTGGCCCAGCTCGGCTGCACCACACCGGAGCAAGCGACCAAGGCACTGGTCTTGCGTCGAGTTGCGTTGACAACGGAAGAAAGTCAGGTCTTACGCACAAGTAAAGACTGAATGTTCAGTGGCATGTACGTACATTATAATGGCAGCCCATACAGAATGAAAATAATGCCACTTGTGGCATCTGATAAATTGAACCAAGCGGGCCAATGGATCAATTTGACGGACAAATTAACCCAAAAGCATGGCATGTACGACATCCATCCATCCAACCAGCAAGCATCAATTAAAGTGCTCATTCATTCATTCAGGAGACATGATGAGATGGATAAAGTGAGCAATCTAACCTAACAATCCGTCCATAAACAGCAGGCAACGGAATTAATTAAGCCTGAATCTGGGCATGGAGATGCAAAATCACAAGAGAGGAGGAAGAGATCGAGAGGTGCATTCAGATTGAAACTGAACTGAACTGCACAATGGCAATCAACACCACCAGAAAGAAGAATTGCAATCAATCAAATTGGCAAGCTAGATAAGATGTGCTCACCATGTCCACCTACAGTAGGCAGACGAGGAGGGAGCAGCCATGCGTCGTGCACCTGCAGCAACAGTAGCAGCTTGTCCGGAGCAGCCTGCCCTGCACATAAAACGAACCAATGAGGGGAGGCGAGGGGAGATGAAGAAGATGGCCTGCAGCCGCACGCACCATGGTCGGGGTCGGAGATCCGTCGCCGGAGATGGCCTGCAGCCGCCGTCCGTCGCCGGAGGTTGAGGGGTCATACCTCCATGGTTAGGCTAGGCTAGGGTTTCTAGCATCTCCGTCCTGGCTTCTGCCGGCCCTGCATGGATGGTCGCGGCTCAGGTCGACGACGGGACGATGCGCCGTGGATCTGGATCTGGGCGCTCCTCACCTCCCTGGAACCTCGCTGGAGAAGGCCTTCCCTTCCCTCCCCTCCTCTCCTCTACTGGGAGAGAAGAGAAGGTGAGGTGCGGCGGCGCTGCAGGGAGAGGAGGCCGCCATGACCGGGCTCCTCCTGCTGCCATGGTCGCCATGGCATCGGGCTAGGGTCTCAGCCCGACTGGGCAGACAGAGGAGAGGATAGGGAGGTCGCCAGCGTGGCGTGGATGGGGAAAGGAGGCCGCCGGAGAGGTGATGCGGAAGAGGAGATCGGCGACAGTGTTGGGTGAGAGCCGGAGGAGAGGTGGGTGGGTGTGTCAGGAGGAAGGGGAGGGGAGAGAACGTGACTAGAGGGAGGGGATAAGGGGTGATAGCAATGGCGCACTGGTAGGGGGTGCGCCATACGTATAGATAGCAAGGGCGCATCTCTTACTGGTGCGCCATTACTAGTTAAAACTAGTAATGGCGCACTTTCCAACTGGTGCGCCACTGCTAAGTTTGGGGAGGGATGTGGAGCCAGGACAAAACTAGTAATGGCGCACCACACACCAGGTGCGCCATTAGCAATATGGCCACTAATGGCGCACCCATATCTGGTGCGCCATTGCTATATAGCAGTGGCGCACCACATACATGGTGCGCCATTAGTATCAATTTCATCTATAGCCCTTTTTCTAGTAGTGAAGTATTCCATGGTCTTATTTGCCAGCCTGCCACTGCATCTTTCCCCTGACGGTGCTTGTCCACGATGCCATTGTCATGCTTGATGAGCTCAGGCGGCCGACCTTCTCGACCACTTGAGGCACCACCTCCTCCGGCATGTCCTCCGCGACCACGATCATTGGCTTATCCCATGATTCGGTGTCGTGAGAGCCCCTTCTCCTTGCTGATGAGTAATTTGTTATTTCTGGTTGATTATGTGTAGAAACTAAGTAAACTCTTTCGGACGAATCAGATTGTGCACTACAAAGTGGTTTACTAGCTATCATCACACACTTATTATGCACATCAAACACAAAGACGGATGATGATATTCCTA
Source organism: Aegilops umbellulata (assembly GCA_032464435.1). Lineage (NCBI taxonomy): Eukaryota > Viridiplantae > Streptophyta > Magnoliopsida > Poales > Poaceae > Aegilops > Aegilops umbellulata. The sequence goes on along the minus strand of CP136056.1, from coordinate 533,015,286 downwards.
CAACAACGAAATCTTTAAGCTCGATAAGAAACTCTAGGCTCCTTTACAATGAACTGATCAAATACATTTCAGTCCAGTACTCCAGACCTATTGCGGCAACAAAATCAGTGAAACACTTGCTACGAACTTGCACACATAGTTGGTTGGACTCGAACGGCCTTTTTACAATGAACTTAGGACCTGTAAGTGCATATGGAGTAAAATTTATGGTGCTGTAATGTGCATGTTCAAATCTGGAGAATGTATGTGTAGATTAAGGACATGTAAGTGGATGGAGTAAACTTTATGATGCCATAATGTACACGTTTAAATCTGGAGAATGTACGTGTACTTGTAACATTGCTGCTCCGTCATGATTTTCTTCCAGGGACATCACTAAACCCGTATGCCCATTCTCTCTTGAAGTGACACCTCTTAAAACCACAGTACATGTGGGAATTGGCAGCCAAATTTCGTGAGAAGTATTCATGTATTAAGCTATAGTGGAAACGTATATATCTCTTGTTTATTGGATTACTGTTGTACAGGATGTGTCACGGGTTACTTTACACCATCAACTCGGTTGCCTTCTTGGGACAGTAAGGTTTGGGTACATGGTGCCCCTTCTTTCAAATACTTAAAGATGTATTTTACTTAGTGTTAAATCCCAAGCATCTTGCACACCATTGTGAGAAGAAGCTTCATCGGACCCTCATTAACCACTAAAAAACTATCTAAAATGAAAAAGCTAACCCACTAAACAACTTCTTACTATTACATGATACCATTGTACAATGTCTTCACCCATACATACTAAGCATTTGAGCTTCGAGCTTGGAACTTTGAGTTGCTCCGAAGTACTCTCATTTTAGACCGCGCTAGATTATTAAAGTAGTACTTCAATATGAGTATGTTTTGTACCCTAATTTCCTTCTCTTCAACCATCAACATATTTTCTACTTTGAAGGTACATTTCAAGAAAAAAAATCACATCATAAATTTCTATCAATCTATTGTAAAAATGGACGGGCGCAGCAACGCGCGCCTTCGATGATCTAGTAGGTTTGATGAAGCGGCCACGATTGAGAGATTTAAATGTGTGTAACTGCTCCCTCTTTTTAGTTTGCAATGGGTAATTTCCCGTGTATTGCAACGGGGACATAAATATTAGAGGTGATGTATAGCACTTATGTGGACTTATCTATGGGTTTTCTCTTCATTCATCAAGATGATGTAATCATGATATGTATGGGTTTTCCCTTCAGTTATCAAGATGATGTAACTATGATATTATATAGGTACATAAGACAATAATGAGTTGGTTGGAGGTGGAAAACACAAAGAATCTAACTTCGTTTCAGCCAACTGAAATACATCAATCTATTTTCAGTCGACAAGGATGATTACAGTGGTAGGAGAAAATAAGATACATGTATACTGACGTTGAAGAGAAATTAGAGCATACAACTATTAATTCCTACAACATATTTTTAAGATGCAAGACCGAGTTTAGTAACTTCGAACATCGTATTGTTCTGTAATATTGCAAGATATATAGGATACCTCTCTTTCCTGACCTCTAACATCCCTTCGTCGCGTCGCCTCCCCCTCGCACCCCTCGCGTCGCCTCCCCCGGGCGACGCCAGGGGCCCCAACCCTAGCGCCGCCAGCACCCGTCCCTCCACCCCTTCCTGCCGCCGCTGCCGCCGGCGTGGGCCGCGGTGGCGGCAGGCCCGGGGCCAAAGCTTCTGGGCGGGGGGAGGCGGCGAATCCCATCTGAGGCGGCGGGGGCGGCCCTTCTCTTGCGATCCAACGGCGGCGGCTAGGACGGAGTTTCCGGGCTGTGCGGTGGGGGCCCGAGCACCATCGCCGGCGGAGCGGCGGCCCTGCATGGACGGCGGCGGTGGCAGCACCCCATCCGGCGAGGTGGGCTGTCTTGCTCGTGATGGTATTGACGGCTACTGCGGATCCAACGCCCTGTTTGGATCCGTTGCGAGGAGGCCTTTCGCCGACCGGCGGCGCGTGGAGGGACCGGTGAGGAGATGTCGGATCTCCGCCGGAGTACCGACGGCAACATACGTCTTCGTGGCGAGGTCCCGCTCGGTTCCAGCCAGCCACGAGGTCGGGAAGACGTGGCTTCCGGTGAAAATCGCGCCAGACTGCGGTCTTGGCAGACGATGGCGGCGTCTCAGACGTCGTTTCCTTCTGGAGGCATCGTCGTTGCAGGCCTCATCAACCTGATCGGGAAGTTCCGGGGAAACCCTAGATCTGGGTCTACCGGATCTGACGATGACGGTGCTATCGGTACCGTTCTCCCTCCTTGGGGCATCGTTTTGGAGCGAGTGCTGGTTGGAGGGCCCAAGAGGAGGAGCAGTGTTTCATCTGCTCTATTGATGACGGTGGATCTCGGCGGCGTGGCGCAGTGGAGACTCGGGGCCTGATGAGCGGAGATGGACTCGCGCAGGAGGGTGACGCTGCCTGGCGTCATGGTGGTGTCGGCGGCAGTTGGACCGGCCAAGGTTGATGCAGCAGTACAACTCTGAAGATGGATTCGTGGCAGGTGGCTGCGGCGGCCTCATACCCGGCAGGGGTCTTGGTTGAGAAGCACGCCGGACTGGTGGGTGCCCATACCCGGCAGGCGTCCTGGGTGGGACCTCAAGTCTTTAGATGTTTAGCTTTGGCTGCGTGGTCTGTTTGGTATTAGGCCCAGACTTTCAGCGCCCCTACATCAACTGGATAGGATAGCGACAGTTGTTGCTTAGTTTGGTGGCTTTAGACTTATTGTTGTATGACTCTGTACGGTCTTGTGTCAATAATTAATAAAGTGGCCGTATGCATCGTCCAGATGCAGAGGCCGGGGGTCGTTCTTCTTTTCTAAAAAAAATAGGATACCTTCAAATGACGGATTGATATTGGGTTTCCATTTCAATATTTGATACGTAGCAGTTACTCTATAGAGATGGCAGGTTGCACATTGAATTGCATTCTATGTCCAAATAATGCAGTAAATTGCATTGGGAATTTTGTCTATGCCACCACAAGTGCTTATAGTAGAATGCAGTTTACCTCCAACACGTCCTCGATCTCATAATGAACTCCTTGAAACTGAGCCGACGGACCCGCACATTATGGCGACCACATGTGTGCATGGTCACGAGACGTTATGACGTGTATCGTTGGTCTAATAACTACGAAGTCAATGCATGGAGAGAGCACAATAGTAAAAATGCCAGGTGTGGACAACTAGCAAGCAACAACTGTGACATACAAGACATGCCCAAGCAGTAGCGGAGACAACAGCTGCCCGCAAATCCATTAGAATGTACTCCCTTTGAATGTCGTGCTTTTAATTCAAATTTGACCTAAAACCATGACACCTGTTTTGGATCAGAGGGTGTAGCTCATTACAGGCCCCAGTGATGCAAGTGCTCTTTTGATCCCGAGCTCACATGCTCCTTGATGAACAGTAAAATCCAAAATAGTTAAAAAATAATTCTGATTTTTTTTGTAATCAACACAGATGAAGGTCTTAATTGTGCAAATTTTTGTGATGAAATGACATTCACGAAGGACAGGGAAAAAATCGATGCTCCAAAATGCTTTCGACAATAGTCTTTTCCAAGCATCGAGTTTGTTTTTTTTCCCAGGACCTACACGAAAGTGATTTCATCACAATTTTTTGCACGCAATTGAAACATTCGAACAATAGTCTTTTCCAAGAATCGTAGGCGTTTTTCCATGTTTTTCAGGCTAAAATTTTCTTAAAAAAAACACACACTTACTCTTTATTGCTCAATAATGTTTAGAGGAATACCATTGATAGGAGGTCGCAAAGGTCATAAATAACGGCTTGTAGATAAACTAAGCGAATATTTAGCGAGGCTATATGCCTCCAGATTCGAGGCTCTTTGTTGGAAAACGAAAGAGCATTCTTTGGAACTCCGATGCCATAATCTTGATCTCCCGGATGATATGACCATGTTTCCCGCCAGTCCCGTCCTTTATGTAGAGGAATAGAAAGGGATTGATAGAATCGTTGGATGTTGTATTGAGCCTCACAGGCGAGTATATATTGGAGTACATACTTGGAGGACAAGATGCCTTCTAAAGATAAGATGAAAATAATTTTATCCAATCCTAGGCAATCTCTAACTATCAAATATATCTCTAACACTATATTTGACACAACACCTTTACAGTTTGATGCAACAATGAAGCTTGTTTGTAACATGTCAGATGACAGGGCCATGACCTCTCGGCATGAAAAAGCTTCAACCATAGTCGGGTCGGTTATGCCAGCAAAAACCCGCGCCGAGTATCCAAGATAGTTTCCTTGGGTGTCTCTGCGGATAGCACTAATATATCCATGATTAGATGAATTGCCAGATGCCAACAACTCCATCTACCTTTACTTTGGCTGATCCTACGGAGGGAGCGACCCAGGTTATGGCAGCCATGACTTGCGTGTTCACATGCATGGCGTGTACTGGTATGTGTAGGTTTAATAGAGAGGGAATCGTAGGCATTTTTCTAGTGCTCCAGACCTCCTAAAACCGCCCTCGGGTGGGTCGTGCAAGGCCACGCTAGAAGGAAGTGTAAAGGGCAGTACTCTGCGCCGGCGCACCGGCCACCACAGCCATCCGATCTGGCTAACTATAGCCCGTTGGATACCCCCAGTCATCTTCCTTCTTCTGTTTCGTCAACGCACGGAGAAAAAAAATACCTCATCGCTTGTGCCTCCCCATGCGACGCGGGCCAGCGCGCTCTCTGACGAGACAACAACTCCGCCGCCTCGCCCCCTCGTGATGCCGCTCGTCGCAGCCCCCCATCACCGCGCCCTCGTTGCAGCATGCAGCCCCCATCTCCCTCCCCATGGCATGCCGCAGTTACATCGCACGACAGTTGGCGTAGCGTCTCCCCTCGACACCGGTTTCCACCCACACGCATCTCATGCAGCCCGTCAGCCGGCTGGCTCCGCGGCAACCCCCCGCAAAGCATCTCGTGTTGCCGTCGTCGTGCATGGATGTAGCAAAGACATCTGCCAATGGTAGCAAAACCTGAAGACAGTTGCAGCAAAAAAAACAGCATCGCCGATGCAGCAAAAAACACCATCGCCGCCGTCGAGGTATGTAGCAGAAAACAACAACAAATCGGAACAAAAAACAACAAAAGTTCTTGCCCGATCCAGCAATTTTTTTGCCGATTGTAGCAAAACAAAAAACCTGTTGTAGCAAAACTGCCTGTATCGTTGTTCAGTTCCAGCAATGGTCATGTGTGAATGCAGCTTTTTCGCCGGCTGGTTCCAGCAAAAATGGTCTTTGATTGCAGCAGCGGAGCCTGTTGCCTTCGCCGCCGACAGCTGCTGGTTGCAGCAAGCATGGTCTCCCATTCCAGCATCTCGGGACTCTGATTCCAGCAAAACAAAAACCCAGTTGCAACACCGGAGCCTCTCCCGTCTCCACCTCCGGCAACAGCTGGTTGGAGCAACCATGGCTGCTCGTTCCAGCATCGCTGGACTCTGGTTCTAGCGGCACCGGGCCCATGGGTGGCAAGCTCCTGGTAGGCAGCGCCTCAGTCCCCCCTTTGTATCCCCAAGAGCAGCACCAGATCCTCCTGCGAAAAAAAGGCAGCGCCCATGGCCGGGGGCCTCCCTACCTGCCTTGCCCGAGAAGGAAAGGAATGGAGCGGGGGGACGGCGGCACAACTGAAGTGTGCCTTGTGGTGGTTTCGCGGCAGCGCGGGGAAGGGAGAGAAGAAATATGGCTCGGGAAGGACGCGGCTGAAGGTAGGAGATGGAGTGCACGGGAAGAGATAAGGCAGGAAGGGGCGGTCCTCACGGGTCCACCAAAATACACGCGTCTCACGCGAGGGGCTGCTTGAGTGGGCGCACGACGCCAACGTGGCGCGTGAACGGCCGGGCATTCGGCCCGTGCCACGGCCCCAAACGTTTACCAAGTGTAAATGGGTCGGCCAAGTCGGGCAAGCTCACCCGAGCTGGTTTTTTCTCTCTTTTTTTCTAGCACGCTCACTGCACCTTCCCCTCGTTGCTCTCGTCTCTTCTCTGCTCCCCATCACATCGACGGCGTCAACGCACAACGTTTCCGGTGTGGCTGCATTGTGGCAGCCGTCGTCGATCTTGCGGCCTTCGGGTGCGCATCTGCCTTGAGGCTGCCCTCTGTTCCTGCTGCCGACCACCACCCTCGACGCCTCGGCCTCTTCACTGCAGCGACACCGCATCCCCATGTGGTGCCGTGGTGGCCTTGTTGCCTCGTGTCTTTTCTCTCTCTCTCTCTCTCTCTCTCTCCCTGTCTCTCTCTCTCTCTTGTATCTGATGCTACCGTGATGAATGAGTGCTAGCGTGCTGCGTGTGGATGGATCTGAACATCAATGTTTTTTTTTTCGAGTACGCACGAGTGTGCGTATCATTCATTAAAGAAGGGGAAGACTTCCCAAAGTTTTGCAGGATTATTTACATACGGGCCAAAGCCGGCACCACCCAACATAGACTAGTCTACTACGTTACATCATCCCACCCTTCTATCTCTACCTCAAACCCTCTAGCATTACGTTTCATTAGGCCGGCCTTGGCCCACAGCCGTCGCTCGTCCTTGATCCGACGCATCGTCTGAGCCATCAAGGGGGACACGCCGTTGAACACTACGTCGTTTCTATGTTTCCAAATCATCCACATAGTAAGGAGATATTTGGCCCTCATGGCTTTTCGATCCTGGGCCTCGACGTTCTGTCTCTCACTCCACGCGTAGATGTCCTCGTCTCCCTGCGGCTCGAACTCCGCTCTGCCAGTGATCTGGCCCAACCAATGTCATATCTGTCTCGCAAATACACAACCAATCAACAGGTGTTGGATCGATTCCTCGCACTGGCTGCAAAGAGGGCATGAATCTTGGTGCGGCAGTCCACGTCTGGCCAAGCGATCAGAGGTCCAACAACAATTCTTGAAGGCCAGCCATGCAAAGAAACGACATCGCAGAGGGGCCTTGGAGCCCCAGGTGAAATCTGCCGTAGGGGCTGTCTACAGCCCCATGAAACCCGCCGCGTAAGCAGACCTGGCGGAGTAATGCCCATCCTTCTACCAACTCCACTTCACCACGTCTGGCTCGTTTTCTGTCAACGGCACCTCCGCAACTCGCTGCCATAAATCGAGGAACTGCCACAGTGCATCCGGGGCCATGTTCGGGCCAATCTGCAGTGCCCAGTTGTTGCCGGCCATGGAGTCAGAGACGAGTAAAGTTCGCTTGATCAATGTTGTGTGTGTTCATGGATCTGATGTAGAATATCTAATATAAGGTAGACATGTGTGACGTATGTCAAGAATCTTGTAAATCCAATATAAATGTCGTTGATAGTGTTGGCACGCGAAATTGCCGCGCAACACCAAGATATTTGTCGTGCTTTCGTGACGACGAACGATTGCTTTACGGGCAAAGCAACAAAGATTTCCTCGCTTTCGTAGAGGAGAACCGGCCGCTTTCCAGCGCATAACGGCAAAGATCGCCAAACCCTAGGGCTGCTAGGGCTCGGCAAGAAGTAACGATGGAAAATAGAGTACGTGAAAAATAGAGTTTGTATTGATGGATCGATTGTTTGTATCCCCTCAATCGGCCACGGACTTACATTTATATTGGCACGCTGGACTTGGCGTATACGAAAACAATTCCAAAGCTAAACCGACTAGAATCTGGCCATCTTGATTGGATTACCATGTATAGCACGATTACCATATATATCACTTTAAGTTTTTAATCGGCCGGCTAACACGTATAGCTAACCTGCATGGCAACCCCTCTTGGCCATATTCATAGTATAAGCACTCCTTGCCTTGCCTTTTATGAATAAAATATTCCGGCAACGTCGCTAATCACAACACATAATGGCGGTCACTTATGAATCATATTTCTCCACTCTTCACGTGTATTTCTGCATGTTGCACTTTCCCTCTGTGTAACTCCTTCCATAGCATTGCAATCTTCAGCTTTGACCTCTGATCCTTGTTAGGACTTGTCCTAGGTAGCATTGTGGTAACTCCGAGATACCCTGAGTCTGGTTAGGACATGTCCCAAGTATCCTCTTGTCCATGAAAATTCCTGTTGCAATTTTTAAACAAAATAGTAACTGATTAGCTTGGATGACCACTAATTAATTTGGCCTATAAACAAACTACTAGCCAAATTACACCATGAACACATGCCCCCCTGTTTTTGGTACAATTGTATTGACCAAAAATACTATAGGAATTGCCGTAGGATAAAGTCGATCATTGATCATAACATTACTTAGGGCGATGTCCAACGATACATCGGCCAAATCTTCTTAGGGCGATATTTCAGATAATATATCGGCCAAATTTGCTCAGGGCGATACTTGAAATAATATATCGGCCACAACATGTTCAGGCCTCCTGCCACATGCTAGGATAATACTTCTTCAAATATTTTCCATTAAGAGCTTTGGACAACTTCTCTCCCTGCAAAGATTGTACAAAATATGAATTTCCAGGAACAATCTCTGTAACTTTATACGGGCCTTCCCAACTCGGTGACCATTTGCCGAATTTTTCTATCTTTAGTTCCAATAGGTAAAATCGTTTTCCAGACTAAATCCCCTATTTGAAACGATTTCTCTCTCACTTTTTTATTATAAGCCTTGGCTACTCTTAATTTCTCCTTCTCAATTTCTCGCAAAGCTCTTAATCTCTCTTCTGAAATGCCATCTATATTATCCATCATCAAATCATTATAATCTACAGCCGACAAATCATTTTGTCTAGCAACTCTAAGAGCTTGTAAATTAACCTCTACAGGTAACACCGCCTCCTGACCATATACTAGATCATATGGTGCCACTTGAGTCGCTCCATGCTTAGATATCCGATGAGCCCATAAAGCTTCCGAAAGTACATCATGCCATCTTTTCGGATGCTCCTCAATTTTCTTTTTGATAAGCTTAATTAAAGTTTTATTGCTAGATTCAGCCTGTCCGTTAGCTTGAGCATAGTAAGGCGAAGAATTTAACAATTTAATTCCTAAAGATTCGGCAAATTCACGAAATTGATGATACATAAAAGAAGCACCTTGATCAGTAGTTAAAGTTTGAGGAATACCGAATCTATGAATAATATGCTCTAACACAAAACTAATAACCTCTTTGTGAGTCATATTTTTCAAAGGAACCGCTTCAGTCCATTTAGTAAAATAATCTGTGGCAACTAGGACGAAGCGATGTCTTTTAGAAGATGAAGGATGTATTTCACCAATAAAATCTAAGCCCCATCCTCTAAATGGCCACGGCCTAATTATAGGATTCAACATAGCTGCGGGCGCTAACTGTATATTCCCAAATTTTTGACATGCCTCACAACCTTTATAGTACCGAAAACAATCCTCTAGCAAAGTCGGCCAATAAAACCCTGCTCTTTTTAATAACCATCGCATCTTATGAGCCGACTGATGTGTTCCACACATACCTTCGTGCACTTCACCCATAGCCACTCTAGATTGATCAGAATCCAAGCATTTTAAAAATAACCCATCGATTGTTCAGCAATACAACTCATCGTTAAATATGGTATATTTTAAAGCTTGTCGCCAAATTTTTCTATCTCTTGTTTGACTTGGATCCTTTAAATGATTAACTAGAGGAACTCTCCAATCACTCGGGTCTAAGTTATTTGCTAATTCGGTCGTTTGTGACCTATAGACCGAATCTGCAGTACATTGTACAGCTAGTGGTTCAACTGTACTAGGCCCAAGTGTACCCAGTGGCAAAGTATCCATCATTATAGACTCAACATGCATCGTCTTGTCTATTTAAAAAACATTCCTTTACTAATGTGATAACCGGATGCTTGCTGTGCTAAACAATTAGCTCTAGAATTCTCTTCTCTAGGTATATGATGGATGGTGAACGTATCTAGAGACTTAATTATGTCTAAACATCTGTCCAAATAACTATTTAATAATCCATCAAAACATTGAAATTCGCCCTTAATTTGTTGTACTACCAGGAGCGAATCCCCAAAAGCATCTACATCCTTTACACCCATATCAACTAAAGTTCGTAAACCAAACAGTAAAGCTTCATACTCAGCTTGGTTATTAGTGCAAGGATATTCCAAACGGACCGATGTATCGTAAAAAACATTATTAGGCGAAACTAAAACATTACCGACGCCTTGCCCTTCCCTACAAACCGATCCATCAAAATAAAGCTTCCATGGGCATACACTAACATAATTAATGCTTTCATCGTCTTTAATCCTATGATCAACAATGAAATCGGCAATAACTTGACCCTTCATAGCACACAACGATTCATATGTCAAATCATATTCTATTAGTGCGTAAGCCCACTTTCCAATCCTACCACTAAGAATCGGTCATTGCAACATGTACTTAACGACGTCGGTCTGGCAAGCTACTACACACGTACTAGAAAGAAGATAAGGCCGAAACTTGGTACATGCGTAGTATAAAGATAAGCATAACTTTTCAATAAACATGTACCGACTTTCGGCGTCGAGCAAACGACGGCTTAAATATGCAATGATGTATTCTTTGCCGCTGACTTCTTGTGCCAACACCGCACCGATCACCCTATCTTCTGCAACAATGTACAGCCTGAACGGCGCACTGGACATGGGCGCCCGCAATATTGGAGGATTTGACAAGCATTGCTTTATATTATTGAAAGCATATCGTTGCTCTGCACCCCAAGTAAATTCGGCTTCATTCTTTAGCCGAAGTAGAGGAACAAACGATTCAATTTTCCCTGCAAGGTTAGATATGAATCGTCTCAAGTAATTAATTTTTCCTAACAACTTTTGCACATCCCTTTTACATGTGGGTTCCTCCAAATTTCTAATTGCCTCCACTTTCTTAGGGTCAATCTCTATGCCATTTTCATGAATTATGAATCCTAAAAACTTACCAGCCGACACGCCAAAAGCACATTTGAGTGGGTTCATTTTTAATCCATACCGGCGCATCCTTTCAAAAGCTAATCTTAAATCGGCTAAATGATGATCAAACCCATCCGATTTAACAACTATGTCATCAATATATATTTCTAGTACAATGCCTAGAAGATCATGAAAAATTAAGTTCATAGCTCGTTGGTATGTAGCGCCGGCATTTTTCAACCCAAATGTCATAACGACCCACTCAAATAAACCAACAAAACCTGGGCAACGAAAAGCAGTCTTTGACATATCTTGTTCGGCCATAAATATTTGATTATAACCTGCATTACCATCTAAAAAGCTAATTACTTTATGTCCCGATGCATCATTAATAAGCATGTCGGCTATAGGCATAGGATATTCATCTTTCGGAGTAGCCTTATTCAAATCTCTAAAATCAACACAGATTCTAATATTACCAGTATTCTTCTTTTCCACGGGCACAATATTGGAAACCCAATCTGCATATCTACACGGCCGAATAAACTTAGCTTTTAACAACCGATCAACTTCTTCTTTGATGCGGTCATACAAATTAGGATTAAAACTTCTACGAGGTTGTTTATATGGCCTAAAACCAGATTTAATAGGTAATCTATGTTCTACCAAATCTCTACTCAAACCGGGCATCTCAGTATAATTCCAAGCAAAGCAATCAACAAATTCTTTAAGTAATAAACATACCTTATTTTTCTGATCGGCTTTCAAGCTAGCTTTGATAAATGTAGGCCTCGGAATACTTCCATCACCAATATCAATTTCTTCAAGTGGATCAGCCGATGAGAATCCCTGTCCAAGCTTTTCCATGTTATCAAAATCTTCAATAGTTTCATGCATATTGTTCTTTCCGGAACGATACTCCTCCGTGCGTCTCTGCAGCCACTTAACACTGTCGTCGTTATTCATCATTTATCTAGATAAATCATTAAGCCGAGCTATGTCAGCCGGCTGTGCATTTATAGGTACAAAACCATCTCTACCGATACTAATATAATCATAATCCGATAAATCCCTACCGGTCAAACATCGCATGTCACCGTGTTGCCAATCAACCGGCGCCTCCGTCAAAGCAATGCAAGAAGAATTGTCTGCCTCAATCACCTCAACATCATCATTAACCCACTGAATTAAGCATTGGTGAAGAGTAGAAGGGATGCAACAATTTGCATGAATCCAGTCACGTCCCAAAAGAATATTATACCGGCCTTTGACATCGACAACAAAAAATGCAGTCGGCAATGTTTTGCTTCCCACTGTGAGCTCCATAGAAATAACACCCTTAGCCTCGGATAATTCTCCTGAGAACCCACTAAGTCCCATGTTGGTCTTCATTAACTCGCTCTCTTTTCGGTTCAGTTTAGAAAATACCGAAAAGGGCATAATACTAACACCTGCACCACCATCAACGAGCATGCGACCAATAGGCTTACCATCAATGTGCCCTCTGATAAATAATGGCTTTAGGTGCTGCCCATGCTTCTCTGGTTTCTCAAATTTAGCATTCTTTGGGCCAAGAACCAGTTCAGCAATTTCTGCCTCGGGCGCGCGAAATTCAGCAGGCAATGCGAACACCATATTAACATCCATATCAGTTGGTACCTCTCTATCTTCCTCTGAATTTTCAACAATAATTGTGTCATCCATATTTTTATTTTCTTCTGCTGCGATGCGCTTCTCCTTCCACGTCTTTGTAGGTGCCATTGGTTTATCCTGATTGAACCATCTATCGCGCTTCTTCTCAGCTATTTCTTCCTTTATTTCCAATGTACGCAGACGCTGTACACGTCGTTTCTGAGTGTGAGTAAGCCCCTTCGGGCACCACTGAGGTGCTGGTTTAGTCCCTGGCGCGACTGACTTAATTTTGCTGCCCCCCGGGTCTTTCGGCCTATACTAACGTGTTTCTATTTTTCTGGCAAATATTTCATCTCTGGCCAAAAAACTTCTCTGTTGATCATATACGGTACTGGAATTAAATCCCTGGCCGCGTACATTGCCTGAGTCCCAACGTGTATATGTACTAGTATTAGACTTGAAACTCCTCAGAGGCAAACTCTTGGACGTTCCTGTGCAACAATTGTTTATGATCAAATCAGCTTGTGTGCTAGCCGATTTAGACTTCTGAATAGTACGTGAGGACATAACATCCGGCCGTGCATGCGGGTTATGCCCAGAATTAGTTTGCTTTTCAAATTGATTAGACTGGCCAGCTTGCCGCAACTTTACGCCATTACTTTTCTCCTCTGTACCGAGAGCTTCTTTTGAGACACTGCTTGTTTCTGTACAATTGACAACACCTTCATCTAACTGGTGTTCCGCTATTTTCAGACCATGATCAACATCCAAATCATCTGAATTTTTTGCTGCTTTAGTTTCAGCACGCTTCACCGGCATCGATACGCGCTTGTAGTTGCCCTTATAGTTATTGCGCTCTGCACTGCGTACCGGTGATCGACCTCCTCGAATCTCGATGGTGTTATGTGATCTAGCCTCCTCATTGAAACGAGCCCTTTTCTCATGTACGTTTGGTCTGAACATAGGCCTCGGCGGGATCCATCCGGTCTGAAAATAACCTGGTGGCCCTATAGGATATGGCGCCCAAGGATTAAACCCCCATGGAGGAAACTGCGGATACATAGGAGGTGCACAACCCCAATATGTCGGTTCCATTGCAAAATACGGCTGTTGGTCATATGCACTTCCTTGCCATTGCTCATGATTGTGAGGTCCAGAAGGAGATCTAGGACGCTTATTACCTCTGAGCCGATTAAACACATTGTTGGTCTTGCGTGAGGTATATTTTTCCAACAACATGCTAACTGTCGGCTTTGGCCTCAGAGCTTGTCTCCTTCCTTCGTTGACTTTCCACACTCCTATTTCTGGATTTTTTGATTTGATCATCCTTGGAGGAGCACTGTTATCAACAACATTTTTCTCTCTTGCGGATTCGGTCTGATCCGACCGAATAAGCATTTTTTTACTCTCAAGCTCGACCATATTGATAGGAAAAGGATCGTTGTCGAGCTTCATCTTAGGACCTTCTGTAAACGTCAATCGTCCTTCATTGATGGCCGATTGCACCTGTCGACGAAACACGTTACAATCATTTGTAGCATGAGAAAAAGAATTGTGCCACTTACAATAAGCTCTTCTACCCAATTCTTCTGGAGTTGGAATTACATGACCCTCTCTTACTCTAATTAATTTATTCTGCAATAACATATCAAAAATTCTATCACACTTGCTAACATCAAAAGTGTATTTAATTTCATCTCTTCTAGCAGGTGTAGGTTTCAAAGTAGAACATGCAAAAGGTTTTGACTTTGGCGCTTGAACCCATTCGGCTACACATATGTTAACATCATCCTCACTAGCCGAATCACTATCATAATCTAAGGCATTAACCACATGATTATCTTTCTCTTTATTTCTGTTATCTTTAAACCGGCTATATTGTTTAATTTCCTTAGCCTGGTTTTCTTGCGCCAAAGCCTTCTGCAAAACTTGGTTAACATCTAAAAATTCTTGCCCTTCTAGTTTATCCTTAATATGAGCGAGTAAACCCGAAAAGGCAAGATCGGCTAAGTCCTTTTCGGCTATGGTCAAGCTGAAACATCGGTTTTTGACATCCCTAAACCTCCTAATATAATCATGAACATGCTCATTATATTTCTGCCTTGCCATAGTTAAGTCTGAAAGCCGAAGTTTTGTTTCACCGCTATAAAAATACTCATGAAATTTTTGCTCCAATTGTGCCCATGTTGAAATAGAATTAGGAGCAAGCGATGTAAACCAAGTAAATGCAGTACCAGATAGAGATAAAGGAAATAATTTTAATCTAAAAACATCCGATATGCCGACCTCGCTGCATTGTGCTAAAAATTGTCCCACATGCTCAAAAGTAGATCTACCATCTTCCCCCGTAAATTTAACAAAATCTGGAATTCTAAAACCACGAGGATATGGTGTCGAGTCAAAATAATCAGGGTATGGTTTTTGATATGCACGTGCTCTACCCTTAGGTTCTAAACCAAATTCTCTAAGTATATTAGCAAGCTGATCCTTAAAATTATTATTGGGCTGTAGAGAACTGGCTTGTGGAGCAGATGAAATACCAGCACGTGGTGGAAATTCCGGCAAAGAAATTGGAGCATGCGAAGTTTGCAACGGAGACCCACTAAAATATGAATCAGGTACCGGCCCATACGGAACCCCGGTACCGACAGGCGGCAGCGGTGGCGTACTATATGCCACTGTCTGATAACTAGGCTGCTGCAAATTAGAATTAAAACCAAAACTTCGGCTATTGTTATTGTGATTTTGTGGAACCGAAGTCGAAACAATAGGAGAAGTAGTACTAGGAACTAAATTATTAGCCGAACTACCAACATAGTTCCGGCCATCCAAATTATTGTTTAAAGGAACGTGAGGCTGCATAGCATTAGCCGATGCACTAGGCGTATCTATATTACTTGGAAAATTATTAAATCTGCTACTGTCTGGTGGCATCGGCCTTTTTCCAAAATACTCATCATTGACTTGCAGCACTAATGAGCGTACATGACCAGGTAGACATCTTTCAAGATCTTTATTAAACTGCTCCTTAAAGTCTTCAAGTCTATTAGCTACTGCTTGAGTAATTGTACGTGTCGTATTTTCCATATCAGAACCATATTTACTAGCTACGGACACATCAATTAGATGAGTAATTTCCTCAGTTGAGTTTTTTACCTGAGCATCGGAAGGGCTTGGAACTACCTTTTTGACGACGTCGTTCCTCGTCTTCGTGTATCCAGCCAACTTCAACTTCAACCTCTCAACCTTTTCTCTCTCCAGCTCCTCTTCAAGCTCGCGCCGAACATCTTCCAACAGATCGTCGAGTGTGACGGTGATGACGTTCTCCGGGTCGATGTCGCTCCCGTTCTTGAACTCGGTACTCATCGTGTAGCTCTTCTTCTTCTCTTCCCCAGCGGAGTCGCCAATTGTGTTGGCACGCGAAATTGCCGCGCAACACCAAGATATTTGTCGTGCTTTCGTGACGACGAACAATTGCTTTACGGGCAAAGCAACAAAGATTTCCTCACTTTCGTAAAGGAGAACCGGCCGCTTTCCAGCGCAAAACGGCAAAGATCGCCAAACCCTAGGGCTGCTAGGGCTCGGCAAGAAGTAACGACGGAAAATAGACGTACGTGGAAAATAGAGTTTGTATTGATAGATCGGTTGTTTGTATCCCCTCAATCGGCCACGGCCTTACATTTATATTGGCACGCTGGACTTGGCGTATACGAAAACAATTCCAAAGCTAAACCGACTAGAATCTGGCCATCTTGATTGGATTACCATGTATAGCACGATTACCATATATATCACTTTAAGTTTTTAATCGGCCGGCTAACACGTATAGCTAACCTGCATGGCAACCCCTCTTGGCCATATTCATAGTATAAGCACTCCTTGCCTTGCCTTTTATGAATAAAATATTCCGGCAACGTGGCTAATCACAACACATAATGGCGGTCACTTATGAATCATATTTCTCCACTCTTCACGTGTATTTCTGCATGTTGCACTTTATCTCTGTGTAACTCCATCCATAGCATTGCAATCTTCAGCTTTGACCTCTGATCCTTGTTAGGACTTGTCCTAGGTAGCATTGTGGTAACTCCGAGATACCCTGAGTCTGGTTAGGACATGTCCCAAGTATCCTCTTGTCCATGAAAATTCATGTTGCAATCTTTAAACAAAATAGTAACTGATTAGCTTGGATGACCATTAATTAATTTGGCCTATAAACAAACTACTAGCCAAATTACACCATGAACAGATAGCTACGCACTGGACTCGTTTTTTAATACACAACAAAGTAGTTGGTTGACTGCTATTTTCAGTATACGTGCGCATATGCAAATAGAAGGATTTTGTCGGTAAAATGTGATGCAGGTGTTCCGGCTTTCGGGCTTTTTACCTTGGGTCAGGCTCAATCTTAAGTTCAGGCAAGTTTTGTGCTTTGGGAGGCTTAGAGCATGGTTAATACTATAGCCAGCTGTTGGTTATATGAAACCGCCATGTCATATATAGCCATCATTTAAATTCACTCATACTCTACAATAATGTGGGCTATAAGGTTGGTTATTATATTTGTATTTTTCTTTCTATTTTCTCTCTTTCTCTTTCTTCACATTAATTGTATTTACCTAGGAATATGCATATAGCTAGGCTCTTACATGAGAGCCCACTTCTTTTACTTTTTCACATCTCTCTCCTCCACATAGGCAAAAATGCCAAGTAGGCAGGCTATAAGGCTGCTCCCAATGGACCGGTGTTTAGATGAGGTGCTAAGGCTGTGTTTGGTTGAGCTGCAGATTCTGAAAAAGCTGTTGTGAGCTGTGATAAAGCTGCTGTGAACTTTCAGCTGTGAAAAAGCTGGAAGCTGTTTGGTTGAAACAACTGTGAAACTATAGATTTGACTGTGAATTGTCTGTAATGCCCCCGAGAGCCTGAGAGACTGTTTATATGCTAATTGACCATAAAACAGTGATATGCAAGTTAATTGACATATAAATTACTATTTCAGGAAGAAATTTTTGGTTTTTAAAATGTTGCACTCTATATGTATATACAAACATGAGAGCACTATACATGTTTGATTTCACAAGACATGTATAAACAGGAGAGCACTATACATCTTTGATTTCATAGGACATCCATAAACATTAGAGCAAATTATTTTCATACACGCATGATATACAATGTAACTCTGGATCCAATTGAGCCAAAGGCAAGACAAAAAATTAACTAGATCCAATTGAGCCATATATAAGTTGTATAAGAAATCTGACCATAATCAGCTCAACTACTAATAAACACTAAAGTTGTTGGTGATCTCCTAGCTTTCTTCAATCGCTCATTTAGCACCTGAGCTCATATGTAGCAAGCCAACAATCATGCTGAATTAACAATCTTGAAGGCAAACTTTGCTATGCCATGTTGTTCTTCAAGAAAATACTTTAAATGCAATGCTTCACAAACTCTTGTGTCGTCGTTACACTGATCGCCGGATTTTTACCTACAATCTCCGAGCACAAGAGGTCAAGAGCCGTGTGTATTCGATCTCAAACAAACAAGAAACTATACTGACGACAACATGAAACAACTACACTATGAACATGTTTCGCTCCTGCCCTTATGCGAAAATATGGCATCAATGTACAATCTAACAATCAATCACATGCCAATTAACTATTCTGTACACACATCTTCCTCTTGCACCGACACAACATTACAAAACGAACACTATTCTTCCTATAGGCATTCTCACAAACACCTTGCAAGCATACTCCATACCATGTACTGAACAAACAGAAATGGACGAGGGAGGGAGGAGGGAGGGAGGGGGATGAGGGAAGAAGGAGGAAGGATGGAGGAGGAAGGAGGTTGCTACCTGCCGGCGTAGCTCCCGGGGTGGCGTTGCTATGCAGGAGCAGCGGCTCCTGGGTGCGACGGCCCTGCTGGAATGGGGGCGGCTGATCCAGAGAGGTGCTCGAGGCGGAGCAGAGGGTGTCCGGCGTGGCAGCAGACATGGGAGGCGGCGCCGTCGTAGGTCCCTGGGCGGTGCTATTGGGCGGGAGCGGCGGCTTCGGGGAGCGACGGTGCTGCTAGGATGGGGGACAGCTGCTCTGAGGGAGGCGCTCGAGGCGGGGCAGAGGAGGGTCCGACGTGGTGGGGGATGCAGGAGGCGGCGCCGACGGCGGAGGGTAGGCGGCGGCGCCGACGGCAGAGGGTAAGCGGCGGCGCTTGCGGCGGGTGCCCGTGCCCTGGACGAGTGGAAAGAGATGGGGACGAGGCCCTCTCATGTCGTCGTGGTGACCTTACGCGGAGACAAGATCGAAAGGTTTTCCACTTACCAGTGGCAAAGGCGGGTAAATACCACACAATTATTAGGGGACAGCTAAAAATGTCAAGCTGAAGTTGGGGGTACACCGGCTGCGACAATTGCACTGCGAGGAAGCTACAGCTTTTACAACTTCTGCTTCTCATTTTCATCCTTTGGCTAGCTTATAGCTTTGAAAAGCCAGAAGTTGGCTGCAAAAGTCCAACCAAACACAGCGCATATTAAATAGCTTAGCAATCAAATTCCTCAATGCATAGGCGCTTAGCTTCTTATAGCTAAGCTTCCTTCATTTAATGATTTAGCTACTAAACTCTCTAATGCATTGATGAATTTACTTCATTTAAATGTTTTGCCTAGGTTCGTGCGTTTGGCATTGGTTTTTTCTGGGTCACCAAACTCATCTCTCTCCTCTTAATTACCTTGTCACATCAGATTTTTCGTCTACATGGCATGCTTAGCACCCATACAAGGTGGAGCATTGGGAGGGGCCTAAGCCCACTATTGTACTTGCTCTTAAACACTTGCCTTGGGATTATGCAACCCCGGCTTGAAACCCGTATCAGCCCCATAAATGCCCAGGTTTAATTGACGCAAATGGGTTTCAACTAGGATTAGACGGCCGTACAATAACCACCAAATACGCACACCCCGATGCCCCGTGAGCACTTTAGGCCGGTCCACATGGGGTTGAGGCGCACCTGTTTTTTTACTTTCTTTTTTCATTTCTAGTTATTTAGCATTTTTATCTTTGAAAAATGTTATAGTTTCAAAAAAAGTTTCAAAATTTTAATAAGTTCAAAAGTTATGAAGATACCGAATTTCAATAGATATACACGAATTTTAATAGTTCACAAATTTGAGATTTGATCCAGGATTTTTAAAAATAATTAAAATTTCGAAACTGACCATCAATTAAAAATTGTTCCTAATTTCGGAAAATGTCCCTAGAGTTCAGAAAAGATCTTAAATTGCAAAATTCGTCCGGTATATCAAGATATCTTTAGAATTTCGAAAAAATTCATGTAATTTGAAAAAACAGTTTCCGGATTCCAAAAAATGTTAACAAAATTGAAATTGCTCACATATTTTAAAAAACATTTTGAATTTCCAATTTTTTCATGAATATAAAAATGCCCCAAATTTCAGAAAATTTTAATAATTAAAAAATAATATTATAAAAATTGTTCAAAATTCAAAATATATTCACTAATTTAAAAAATGTACCAAAATATTACCTCTGTTCCTAGATATAAGTCTTTGAAGATATTTCAATGCGGACTACACACGGAGCAAAATAAATGAATCTACACTCGAAAATATGTCTATATACATTCGTATGTAGTCCTATTGAAATATCTAAAAGGAATTACATTTATTAACGGAGGGAGTATACATTTTCTTCATAAATTTGAAAAATATTATTGAATTTAGAAAATGTGCACAAATTTGAAAAAAGTTCCCTTGTTTCAAAAATTGTTCCATAATCTTTTAAATGTCACAAAGGGAAAAATGAAAACAAAGAACAGAAACCAAATGAAAAACCTTTAAAAACAAAAACCGGTGGGCGCAAACTGAGATGTGTAGCTGATATAATATCTGGCGCTCTAACTGTTTCCGTACCAAGTTCCTATTTTCTACCTTAGCGCCGGTTATAGTACATTTCTCTAACCGGCACACACTCCTCCACTATACTATGAACGAAAATGAGCCGATTTTTGGAAACCTTTAAAATGATTGTACAGATGGTTTTTCTGGGCCATTTTCACCAGCATGGGGTTTTGCTGGTTTTCTCATTTGTTTTCTTTTTTATTTTAGTTTTTTTGCTTTTTATTTTCTTTCTTATCAAATTCGTGAACCTTTTTTTAATTTGGTTTTATTTTTCCCAATTTCTGTGAATAGTTCCTGAAATCCATGAATGATTTTTTTCTCAAATTTGTCAATTTTCATGTCAAATTATGAACTTTTTAATATATTTGTGAAAATTTATTTCAAATACATGAACTTTTTTCGTTTTTGTGTTATTTTTAAAAATTACGAACTTTTCCGAGTCGAGAACTTTTTTCAAATCTATGAACTTTTTCACATCCACGAACTTTATTCTCGAAATCTTTGATTTTTTTTCAAAATTAAAGAATTTTAAAAAAATGTTAGTTTTTCCAAAATCACAGACTTTTTTTTGAAATTTGTGAAATTTACTGAATTTTGTGAACTTTTTAAAAATCAATGATGATTTAATCGGGATTTTTTGCGTCATTTTTTGGATTTTTCTATTTTGTTTCTTGAGTTTTTCCAAAAGTCAACGGTTGACTGGTAAATTGGTGAAGCATTGACTGTTGAACCAAGTGCGCCCTGGCGAAGCGATTGAGTCACGCCTATGAATGGGCCGGCCCATAGCTGCGGGCGCGTTGGCGCACAAGTCGTCGATTAGGAGGTCTCGTTTCCGAAGTGACCTCATTTTCTATGCTTATTGGCGTCAAATAGTCCATACGATATCTGACGCGAGCGCCAATGGGCCGGCCGAGCAGAACTAGTGGATTCATTATTGAGAGTTTGTTGATCATCTAATTCGGTGATTGCGAGCAATGCCAACAAAAATACTCTTTGGCTTGCAATTATTATGAGAGAATCACATGATAATGATCAGATGATAAACAGTATGGCTATTACGTAACAGAGATGGACAAATACATGTGCAGAGTGTGATGAGTAGTCATCCACTCTTATGCCCCTATGATGGCCCACTCGATAAATAAAAACGTCGATGATATATTTGCCTAGATGTAATATACATACATCTCCTAGGGTGTGCCATTGTTGAGTCTATCTGTGTCTTTATCAGGTCGTGTGGGTCAACAATTCAGAGGTGCCCAACCAATCCATGATTTTCACGCGATCATTGGACGATCATGGCTATAGGGTTGATGTAGTCGATTGCCAGGTTCGGCTGGCCGATCATAACATTTGGATTCATTGTTGAGAGTTTGTTGATCATCTTATTCGGTGGTTACGAATAATGCCAGCAAAAGACTCCTCATCTTGTGATTATTATGAGAGAATCATACTAATTACCAGATGATAAACATATGGTCCTTTCCGAACAGACTTTCATGTCAATAAAAAAACCATAAAGAGAGTTATTGGCAATGACCATCATCAAGACAGATAGAAACAAAGTATCAACAAAATAATTTGTCAATAATTGAGGGGATTTTTTTCCAAATATTTCACTTAACTTCTAGCCTGAAGCGAACTATATGTTCATTTAACTTCCGAGTTGTAGTTGGTTAGTTGGTCTCTTCAAATAGTTCACTTGACTTCCATTTTATGTTTCATATAGTTCACTTAGCTTGTAGGCTACAATTGGTCTCTGCGCCAATTGGCGCAACAAGTTATCTAGTACTAGAAGCTGACAAACCACACAACACACTCAACAAAGAGACATGTAAGTCACCCCACACGTGTCAGCACCACCCATGACATGGCTTATATAAAGACCGCATCAGCCGCAACAATTACACCAGCACCACCTAGTACTACGGTACCAACCAGGAGACCACCTCCATTGTTACAACAAGTAGCTATGAGGAGGAGGCAAAGCCACATGAAACATACCCAACAGATTCCTCAGATAAAGATTCAGAAGAAAGAAGGTAGAAATTGGGAGGAGTATCCTCAGGAATGCATAGAGCCGCCATGCAAAAATGTCATTGGATATTGAAAAACGGTGTAGTACCTAAACTTAGAACCCAGTAAGGAGCCTCAACACAAGATCATAGGCACAAGATCAGGCGACATATGTTCTTATCAATTTGATAGAAAGGAAGACGTGAAAGTAGAAGAGAGTGGATAAGATCAAGAAGTATCTGTTCATATTAAAAACTAGGAGAGAGGGAAATGAAGAGGAGAGAATGGTTTAACCAATAGAAGAACTAGGCCAACAATAATACACTTATAATGACCTGCTTATAGCAGCACACATGTACCACTTACACTTGGTAAAATTCCGCAACTAGGAACACCAACACAACACTAGTAGATGGGCTATTAGTACTGCATATATCTATGTATAACCAGAGAAAATATAATCATACAAGACATATAAAACAATGGCTGGCCGCTCATAACATGTGGATTCATTGTTGAGAGTTTGTTTAACAATACAATAGAAAGGAAAATGTGAACAAGATGATTATATATAGGACTATATATATATCCTATATATAACAACTAAACAGAGCATGTCTACACTAAACAGGATCACAAACTAGAAATCCCTACATCGGTCGGGAATTCTCTTATGCCCCATGGCCATGGATCATCGGTCCTTTTTTAGAGAACTCTGTAATTTTCTTTTAGACAATCATCATTGGTCCATAATTTATTAGTTTTAATATAAATACACTCGAATTTATTGATTATAAAAGTTCATAGGAATACAATGTAGATCCGGCGGATTAAGGAGCCGCACATGGCGTCCTAAAGAAAGGTCTAGAGTATGTTTAGCGAGGCTATGTGCCTCAAGATTAGTTTCTCTTCATTCGAAGATGAAGGGACGGTGAGAGAACTGCTGAGATGTAAGATTGATCTCCTTAATAGTGCTAGAGTGTAACCCACCCATATTTCTGTGGATATCTTTGATCACACCTTGACGGTCTGAAGCTATTTGTATGTCTTCAAGTGATAAGTCAAGAGCAAGTGAAAGCGCTTCTTGACAAGCCAAAGCCTCCAATGATGTTGGGTCAGTCACACCTTGACATTTTATCGTCGAAGAGTCTAGATATTTCCCAGTGGAATCCCTGCAAACTGCACTATAAGTCCCTTCCATTGCGTCGCGTGACACGGCACCATCAACACAAATCATCATCGATCCGTATTTTTTTCTGAGGAAACTACACCCTTTATTAATGATCAATGTTCATGGGGTACAGATTACATCGGGAACAGCCACACATGGCGCCCAAGAGAAAGGGAAGAACTAGCTTTGGCAAGTGCGTGTGCCTCGCCATTATGTTGACGCTTCTCATGGATAAACTTCAGGTCTCGGAATAAGGTCCGCTGGGCTGTGATCTCCCTCAAGATAGTGACATAGCGACACGGAACGCCTGCTTCAATATTGGCCACCACTTCACTACAATCCGAAGCAACGCAAACTGAATCCACATGCAAGTCCATAGCTCATGCCAGAGCTTCGCTACACGCACGAGCTTCCGATGATGCCGGGTCAATCAAGCCTTCAAACACGACGACCGAGGCACCCAAATAAAGTCCATTAAATAACCAGTGTTTTAAATAGCGGGCTATGGAAAATAGCGACGAGCCTCCAAATCACCTATAGCAGGCTAAAGCGGGCTATAACAGGCTATTTATGAAAGCGATCATTTAGCGACACCCGGCTGAAAAGGCTATAGTTTCGCTATAGCCGGCTATTTAAAACTATGTAAATGACCCTTATCAACAGCCAGTCACTAAGTGGGCCTTCGCGCCCTAATGGTACATTTTAGCGCCAACAACTGGCCCAGCCCGCGAATATTTTTCGCCCAATGCCACCCATTGTCCCATTCCCCTCGCACGAGCTAAGCCAAATCCCTAGCTATTCACTCAGCCCTAAAAAAAACTATTCACTCATTCCCCACCGCACCGCCGCTCCGGGCTGCCGCCGGTCGACCTCCCGCCGCGGCGATTTGGATCGCGGCAGCGTGCGTCTGGCCAGGGGCACCGAGGCATTTGAGATACAACTCATCCATCCATCTATCCATCCCCCTCTCTCTCCTTGCCTCCCTCCCTCCCCCCTCTCTCCTGGCGGCGTGCTGTGACAGTGGGCTGGAGGGGAGCAGGGAGCTCCGCCGGCGGGGAATGGGGAGCTCGGCAGTGGAGAACGGGGAGATCTCCGGCGGTGGGGGAATGAGGAGAGCTCTCTGTGCGACCCGACTTTCACCTCAATCTTGTTTTCCCTGCAGGTGCACAGAGGAACACTGGTAATATTGAGCCGACGGAAGGGAAGTAGCAAAAGCGACCAGTTTGTGGTATTTGATCTACGCAGCAGACTATTTGCCGGTGAACCAAACGCCTAAACCTGGGAATAGTTTGACATCCAAACTAAACCCAGCCCAAACCATATGACTACACCTCCAGCAACCAAACCAAACCAAACCAAAACAAGTAAGCTAGCATCCAAACCAAACCAAACTACATGCGTTTTCCACCCAGACCAATCCAAACCATATGCCATTTATGGATTTAACCCATAGTTTCAATCCATGGACAAGGAATAAGAATGGCAACCCAGTTTTACTAGGAAAAGGATAGCTTCCTGACTAACTAAGTAGCTGTTGGATGTTACAGCATGGGGTCTAAAATTATTACACAGAATGCTGGATGTTACACAATAACTCAGTTACAGAATGCATTTTACATAGTTGCTGGACATCCATCTCCCTTTTCTGAATAGTTTCTTCTACCCCGGCTTTCTTCTTGATACCTAAGTGTTAGCAGGTACATCAGAATGATACATAGCAATTCAAAAAAATTGCAGGCTTAGAAGAATATCACTTCTATGGTTGCTACGCTCTGTTTTTATCTTCACATGGAAAGCAAGAATTCCCTATGGATGCTTCTAAAGAAACAAAGAAAAATTGGACGTCCATCACATCCCTGTCACTATACACTGTTAGTATGTGGTCAAATGAAGAGAATTTTTGTGACGGGAAAGCAGAGTATTTTGACCAAAGAACATTATGTCACTTGAGACTAGTTTGCTGAGGTGAAGTGTGAACCATCACTCAAAGTCCAAGGAGAATTGACCAAATATCACTCTATTTGGCACATCAATTTCTCTGTGCATAATCAGTCAAATTTGGCAACAAGAAAGGTATTGTATTTATGTACTAAAGTGCAAATGAATATAACTTGGGGCATCCAGTACAGTTAACTATACTACTAGTGGTACTAGTTGTTTCATAATCTACAATATGTATCGCTGACATAATGATGAAGATTTAGACCGGAACCTCTCGGCAACATGATGAAGATTTAGACCAGAACATTAGCATTACAGCCATGACATGAGACGGTCTAAAACTGAATCTATGCAAATGTCCATATATTTTACTTACCAATTTGTTAACATAAGACCTTTTCTCCATTATGCTGTCCCACTTGGGCCTGCACTTTCAAAGTACATGTTAAGCAACATAAAGCTTTCTCAGTCTACTAGTAAAGAGGTTTCCAGACCAAACAGGTAA
Source organism: Aegilops umbellulata (assembly GCA_032464435.1). Lineage (NCBI taxonomy): Eukaryota > Viridiplantae > Streptophyta > Magnoliopsida > Poales > Poaceae > Aegilops > Aegilops umbellulata. Next base: position 532,989,200 of record CP136056.1, on the reverse strand, counting down.
AATAATATCATACCTTCATTATTTGGAATTTTGATAAGCCAATCTTTTCCGCAAACTAAAGCCTCAAGCGTTTCAGGCGTCATCGAGCATCGGGAATCTCCTAAAGTCCTTCCGCTGCAACTGAATGCTGATTCAGATGACACAGTGCTAAGAGGTATTGCAAGGAAATCACGAGCCATGGTTGAGAGCACGGGATATTTTTCAGCATGTGTTTTCCACCATATCAAAATATCAAAACTTCCCCCGGAGCTGTCGAAATTTTCCTCCAAATACATGTCCAGCTCAGACTTTGGTTGCATGTAGGACCTCCTTCTTGACTTGTATTGAGCAAACTCTTCTTCCAGCCTCCTTTTGCCAAGAACTGGTGATCCTATATTGGCGCTGACTTGCCGAGATACCGAGTGCTCGGTGGTTCTTCTGGCTTCCTCGTGTTTCTCATAATATGACCTCATCATGTCTTTTACACCTTCTAGAAACTTCCTCGTAAATTTTTTGACTGAACCTGAACCTAAAATGTGCATAGGTACTTCACAGGACAAAGAATCACTTACCCACAGCTGGGGACTTTGATGTATGCTCTCCCTCTTGTTCCTTTGCTGCACCACTCACATCCTACTGCGGCTCCATACTTCCAGGACGAGTGGTCACCGGCGGCGGCCTCTTGATCGGCGGAGTCTCACCCTCACCTGCAGAGACGGGTGGGGTTCAGAGACAGAGAGAGGGGAGAGAGAGAGGCGGGGGGAGGCTGGTGATGCATTGACCTGCCGAGCTCCAGCCAGTGGCAATGGCAGCGGCGACCGGCGGCCAAGCTGAGGGGGAGACGGCGATCCACTGGACTTGGACGGATGGTGTCAGAGGATTGGGAAGGCCGCGACCAAGCTCCAGTCGGGCGGTGGCGGCGGCGGAAGATCCCGGTTTGGCGGGGGTGGGCGGTGGGCGGCGGGCGGCGGACGGTGGAGGCACTCCTCACTAGGTCAGGCTGCGTGTGTCGATTTGGTCCTCGATCCGGTTTCAGACTACGGGTCGAATCGGTCTGAGACCAGTTGGTTCCTGTCCAGACCGGGCCAACCCAGTCCAACAATTGTTAAAGCCCAGACCGAATTAAACTAATTTAGGGACTTAGCCCATTTCGTCCAATCCAAAAGCAACCCGATACGAAAACTGACTGAAACTTTGGTTTCAGTCCAAACCGTTCCCAGCGTTAAAACGCCACCGTTGTGCATAAGGTGCGTGGAATGTCCGGTGTTTATTTTTTCTTTTTAGTACTATATGATTTCTTGATGTAGTGCCTTTGAGTCTGGCTGTTCAATTCAGAATTTATGTGAACACCTGGAATGATAGATAGAGTAGGAAATTGCGGCTAACAAACATATAATATATATGAAATTGGTGAGCTTAATGTCTAGGTGATGTTTTGTAACTAATTTGGCTCCAGATTTATTGAAGTTGTTATCTTAGTGTTTTCCTAGCATCTCCCAGCCAATGCAGCGTGTGAACAATAATTGAATGTTTTCCTTAGGCTTCAGTTCTTATGCCACTTTTTCTTCAGAAGGCTACACCGTGGGGCTCATCTTCAAGAGACCATCAACCTGACGTGCTTGCTGCAACCACTCAGGTGAGTTTCTCTGCCCCACTCAAGTCCAGAGGCCCTCCATATGTGTGGATGTCATGAATATGTAGAGATGCCTCCTTATGTTTGGCACTGATTTTTATATTGTCTGATTTGATTGTTTACTAGGATTCTTGCTCCCAATGAGTCAGCTTCCAGCAGCGGCCGATCCCCCTTCCATGCTTGTCACTGCATCCTCCACCAGTTGGTGAGTCAACCACAACTTTGATCTGTTCTATTTATGGCGGTATCTATCTTTATTATGTGTACTGCCATTGAATTGGCTCTACGATTCTTCCTTTCTTTTCCGAGCCACTTTAAGATCTATTTACAGTACTTACATTAATTCCTTGCGTTCTCTGGTTCTGATATTACCCGTTCAGGATTTAGTGCTGATTTGGTAGTAACCAACTGTGAAGCTAAGCTACCATGGATAAAAGTTGGATGGATGCGCCTAGGTATAACGCAACATATTTTAAAGTTTATTAGATGCTGAAACCATATACAGCACTGTGCACATGTACGCTTGCATGTAGGCATACAAAGAACTACTTACAAGGGCTCGCCAGATTCCTAGGCTATGCATTTCTCAATCATGGCATGCTGTGGCCTCATCGCTATATATATTTCCTGTTAAAGCTACTGATGTTTCACTTTCACTTACTCTTTGATCTCCCAAACCAAACACCCGTGTGTAAAATCTTACCTTTACTAGTTCGAACCAAACAGAACTATGAATTGCCCGTTACATCCTAAATCCCACCGTGATCCAGTTACATTACCGTTTGTGTTACCCCCACCCGAACCAAACACATCCCCAGTGTCATAGGAGGACAAGCAGCACTGGAAGTTGAATGGAATGATTGGTCCACTATAGCTATCGGACTGTGAGCTCCTGGTCTAGGAAGCCTCTTGAATTTTGGTATGCAGTCCATCTGTGCTTGCCAATGTGAATTACCTCCACAAAAAGGTTGTCCATCATTGTGCATCTTTACAAGTTGCTACTCCGCAGAAAATAAGGCAACCTAGCATATACTCCCTCCGTTCCTAAATATAAGTCTTTGTAGAGATTTCACTATGGACCACATACGGATGTATCTAGATGCATTTTAGGGTATAGATTCATTCATTTTGCTCCGTATGTGCTCCATAGTGAAATTTCTCCAAAGACTTATATTTAGGAACGGAGGGAGTAGAAATTATCCATTGCCCTGACCATGTTCAAGAAAAACAAAGTGCAGAGCATTCATAGTTTCATACTATAAATACACATGGCAACATAACATAAAACAGAAGATAAGCAACATCATATGAGTAGAATAAAAAGGAATTCAACACATTGCCATGTTCCCCTTTCAAATATCAGTACACTAAAAAAGGCTATAGGACTCAACTATTCAAAAGTAACATGATTATGAGACATATCAGATTACCATCCCTACTTGTTTCTCTCACATTGTTGCAGCAAAACAATGTAGAAGTGGGAATGAACTTACCCAATTTGTATTTGGTCATGAATACATTTGTAGGTATCTAGATTAGCACTATCAAGATGACAAACTTACATTTCTCGGCCAAGAAAATGACTTCAAATTTGTCATTTAAACAAACAGAAGGCGAGCTGCAGGGAAAGATCAGCCTACTAGTGTTTATCCTCTCTGCGTGTTTAAACATCCACAGGAGTGGATTTCTAAAACGATATCTTTGACATAAAAGAATTTTGGTTTTTAGATAGTATCTTTGCACTTGTTAGTCTGGTACTGTTATAATATATAAATAAGATATTAGAGGATTTTTATATTTAACTAATGCATCTCTTTTCTTGCTCTATTCATCGATTGTTCCTGCATCAGCAAGTTGTCACTTCTGTAAGAGATTTATGCTTATATTTACTTATGCCATATACGTTGCAGAATCACAAGATAACAGACCTTGGTGTCTCAAAAAGACAGGTAATACTATCTTAAATTCTAAGTGATTAATAACGCTACATGAGCATATATGACACATCTTCCTTCCCTTTGAATGATATAGCAGGGCACTCGGAACAGTCATTCTTGGACATATCTGGAATCGTTAGTATCCATAGCAGAATATAGCTCTAGCAACAGTTGTCGCTTTGTCAGGCAGGTATTTTCAGATCATTGGTGTCTGGTATCTTGCTGATCTGAACATATGGTCATTTAAATAATAGCAACATTGAGGTAGAAAATGGTTGAGCAGGACTTCATGATTTTGGCCCATCTCCTGTTTGATGTGTAAACTAAAGAATGATTGTTAAATATGATTATTGGTTCCTGCAAAAAATGAATTTTCAAAGTTCATTTTTTATTTCTTTTTATATTTGCTGGATATGAATAATTCATTTAAGCTATTGTTCTTGGATCGAATAGCTAACGTATTACATTCGTGATCGGTTGCATACAACATGGGAGAAAGCATGAAGATCATCCATGCAGTATTTGTACTATTTCTTGTATGCCTCGCTACTCAAGGGCAATGTAAGTGTCACTACTCTTGTCGTATTTCCTTGTTGATGATATCCTCTAAATTTCTCGTTTTCTATTTTTATTAGCCTTGAATATTAATGATATGTTTGTTTCAATAATTTTACAGGCAATGGCAGAGGCCTCCGAGACAATGACCCTGATACCTGGTGCAAAAAGAGTGCAATTATTCCAATCTGCAACACCAATAAAGATAGATGCTACTGCTGTGTAGGGAATTGGCAATGCTACAAGACAATGCAGGAGTGCGATGATAAGTGCTCACTTCCACCATCTTTGCTGGCAATCCCCTCCTCTTCTTGCAGGCTTCGCTCCCCATGGGCAATGTAAGTGGTACCTCTTCTCATTTTGAATATTAATGTAAATTATTCTCATTTTAATTATATCACTATGATTGTAGGTTGTGTCACGGTCTGCATATTAATTGAGGTTGTCAAGTGACCTTGCTACTACATTTAGATAATTTAAAAAATGACTACATGGCAATTTTCTAGCTTGTCATAACATGTTGTCGCCGTAGTATATCATGATTTGTTTTTTATTGAATAGCTACCACCACAATAGACAAAATTACCAGCTTGTTTAGTAAGTAATTGCCATCATAGTTTTCACTATAAATTAACCACCACCTTTTCCATGGATTATCAAATTATTTTATAAGAAATTACCACCATAGTAGTCATGATATTACTATCTAGTTTTAGTGAAAAATTACCTGCATAGTAGTCATGCAGCTGCCATCTTGTGTAGTAAAAAGTTGGCACTGCAGTATCGTTGCATGACAGAAGTGTTGGGGTGTCAATTCCTGAAGTGAAATCATGGCAACTTCTACAACCCGAACCATGATCAAGTGATAATACAAATTTAGCAAGCTTTAACTTTTTCGAAAAGGGAGCAAGCTTTAACTGGCTTGGCAACATTTTCAAGTACTTGGTGGCAAATTCAATGTTTCAATGGTGGCAACTTATGTATTGACAACATGGTTGCTTTGTTCTTTAAATTCAAACGCCACGGTTTAATCGGATTGTACTTGGTAGCTAACCAGGAACAGTTTAATCTGCGGGCACAAGAGAAGTGTTGGGGTGTCCATTCTTAAAGTGAAATCGTGGCAGCTGTACAATCCGAACCATGATCTAGTAGTAATACAAAATTAGCTAGCCTTAACTTGCTTGGCAAATTTTTCAAGTACTTGGTGCCAAATTCAATGTTTCAATGATGGAAACTTTTGGGCTCACAACATGGTTGCTCTATGTCTCTTTTCCACAAATTTTCTTTGTAACTCGATGTCTATTTTCCCTCCGCGTGGGACCTACATCACACACGAAGTCTGATTGGTGAAGATTTTGGAATCAGAGTAATTTGAGTACGCTCACTTAGATGCATGCATTTTTAAGTTTGCATAGTTTGGATTGAGACAAAGTAGGAGATTTTTTTAGATTTTCCAGTAAGTGTTTTGGTCGCAGTGAGGTATTTTGGTGACAATTGATTGATCAAGGCAGTAAAAAGCCAAACTTTTAGCCTGTTAGTGTGACAAGAGCAATGGGTTGCTTATGCCTGGCTCAATTGTTAGGCACAGCTGTCCCTCAACGCAATGGCATGACAACTGTTGAACCACACATTAGGTAAACCACAGTTCTTGTTTGTGGTTACTTCTGTGTTAATAGCATGTCAACTTAGGATGTATGTCCATGGTTAATTGTATGTCCTTAAACTAGCATTTTTGGTTAATTTGGCTTATGAAAAGCAAATTGATGTTTGTTTTCACCACAGGGCACGAGTTTTCTGGTAGATATACAGTAGATGGATGGAACAAATGGAATATCTACCAGAAGAGGGTGGTCACCTCCAGGCATGTAGAAACTTATGGTAGTTATTTTCTTCATCATGCCAACTTTGTGTCTGTTAGTTATATACATGAAATCCTTGACATGTGGTGCTTCTATTATGTAGATCATGGCAATTTCCTGTATTTAGCTATATATATGAAGTTCATGTATGTGTGGCACTTTTATGGCAACTTTTTGCGTATCAAGTCATATATATATATATATATATAATTCTTAGGATATGTGGCAGTTTTATTATAAGGAGAATAGTAACTCTCTCTCTTTCTCTCTCAACTTTTAGCTATAAACATATCTATGAATCATGAACATGTGGTAGTTTTATGTTTTCTATATAGATCATGATAACCTTTAGATGCTTTTGTGGGTTGATTAAAATTCTGTGCCACTCTGAAATCTGGATGTGGCTTTAGTTCATTTTGTCATTGTTGTTTTGTGATGTTTTCACGAACATACATGTGTAATTTCTGAGCTTTTTGTGCTCCACAAATGATGCTCATCTTAAAGTGTTCTTTTTGTCAGATTCATACAACTTTTGGGTCATAATTTTTGTACTCCCTCCGTCCCATAATGTAAGACGTTTTTTGACACTAGTGACAGAGGGAGTAATATTTAGTGATCTAAAATGTTTCCATGGTTCTTGGTTTCATCCTGAATCTCAGATTTCATGCTTGTTTTGTTTTCTGAAGAAGGTACGACGTGCAACAGCTAAGTATCGTAGGAGCAGATCCCAGCCTTTCAGTCTTGGTTTTTTTTTGTGTGTGGAGGGAACTAAGCTCGACTTTATTGATTAACAACGAAGTTCATAGTGATGATGCGATGATGCAATTGTTTCATGGGGTTTGTGCTTGAACTGGCATTCATCAAAACCAGCAACCCCCCTGCGATGATGCGATGATCTCTCGGATAATAGCGCAGTAGCTTCCTCCCATCTTCCTTGATATATCATTAACAACTGTCAAACAATTGGATGCTACTAGTAGGAGATGCACGAGGAGATCATCAGCGAGGGCTTGCGTTCTTTTGTTGAGAGACACCCTGAACTTGGTAGCAGATGAACCCAAGAAAACACCCTGGTGCATCAAAGCCAGTCCTGGGTACAGCCCCGTCAGCATTGAATGCCTAAAAAAACCTATGCCACAGTTCTTGTAGATAAAAATTGCGTAAATATATTTCAGAGATGCATGATTACTTTTTTTAACACGTGAATGTTTTTTAAAACATCAAATATCTTTTTTTACATAAATCAACATTTTTCTAGATACAATTTTTGTAAGGTATCTCTTATTTTTCATGAAAGTTCCTCCTCTTATGCAATTCTTAAAAAGCACATGTTTTTTTTACATATCCAATGATCATTAAAAAATAAACGGTGCACTTTCTCGAAGAAATGATGAAATCTTTGACAAATTCGTTGAACATTTTCAAAGGAATGATGACCATCTTTGACAAACTCGATGAACAATTTCTAGATGCAAGGAAATCAGTTTTTAGTAAACGATGTTAAAAAACAAAGAACAGGCTGTAGATGCATAGCGAAAATTTTGTAATACACAACAAAAAATTTCTAACACACATTAAACATTTTTTAAGGACATATGCTGGGTATATTGATTAAATACTTGATGAAACTTTTTAAAGAATACTACAAACATTTTATAATACATAACGACAAATTTGTATTAAAAGATGAACATTTTTTAAATATGCAAAGAACCTTTTAAAATACATGGTACACATATTTTATTATGCATTGAATATTTTTAATACACAAGTAAAACCTTTTTTAAAGTACATGACAGATATTTTTTTAATACATGGCGAACAATTTTTATGACACAATAAACATTCTCTAAATAAGCTAAGCTCCTTTTCAAAATACAGGATGAAACTTTTTCGTAGACATTGAATATTTTTTAGTACAAGAATGGCCTTTCTAAAGGGCATGATGAATTTTTTTAATACACACTGAACATTTTTTAATCTGCACTTAACTTTTGTAAAAATACTTTATGAACCTTTTTAAAATACATGATTAACATTTTTGATAAAATATTCTGAACATTTTTTTATTTGAGTTGAACAGGAAAACAAGGACATAAAGAAAGCAAAGGAAACCAAAAAATAAAAATAAAAAATTAAAATAAAATAAAGGAAATAAACATTTTTCAAACACACATTGAATTTATTTAAATACATGATGAATATTTTAAAAAATATGATGGACATTTTCGAAAGAATGATGAACAGTTTTTCAAAAAATGATGGACATTATTTGGAATACGTGATGAGCAATTTTTAAACCTAATGCAAATTTTTAAATACCAGGTGAACATTGTATGGATACATGATGAAAATTTCATAAAATAAACTCTGAATATTTTTGAACAATACATGAAGAAAACTTTTAGAAACGCAATGAGTAACTTTAAAAAGCATGATGAATATTTTTTGATGTACATGATAAACAACTTATGGTCCGTGATTAAATATTTGAAAATACATGATGAAAAATGTTCTTGTTCAAAAACATTGTAAATGAAAAAGCCGAAATGGAAAATTAAAAACAGAAATAAAAGGACAAGATACTAGAAAGCATAAAAGAAGCAAAAAAAAACTATACGGAGTATAAAAATACAAATAATAAATGACAGACAAAGCAAAAAGGAATCTGGAGACAAGCACATAACTGGACATACCCACCTAGTTGTACAAAGAACTGGATGATGAAGAAAACCAGTAAGCTAGATTTCAACTTAAATCCCATGGAAAGTAAACCAGAGGCACCACAAGGCTGGCCCAAGTTGCATCAGACTATGGGCAAGCTCCTGATAGAACTTGCAGTAAGCGGGATATATCTTTTGTGGTAGAGGATATTTGTTGCTGGTTCGGCTTTGATGCACTATGAAGATCAACCAAAAATCTCTAGACAAATTTTCGGTTGTGGAACCTTCCACTGGTTTTGCTAGTTTTAGGAAGGCTGGATATGTTTTTTTTTCACATGTTTTTCTTTATGGTTTTATTTTTATTTTTATTTTTTCCATTTTGGTTTTTTCCGTTTCTTCTTTTTCCTTTTTTTTCTTCCAAATACATGTTGATTTCTTAATACATGTTATACCTTTTTCATTAGACGTTGAACATTCTTCTGATACACTTTGACCATTGTTTTCTTTTTATTAAATGTCAATAGGTAAACATTTTTTGAATGTTATGGATTAATTTTAAAATTATGTGAATACTTTTTACATTGTATAATATTTTTAAATGTCACGAACTTATTTTCTCAACTATATGAGCATTTTTCAAATGTCATGAATATTTTTTAAATTTCATGAATATTAATCTGAGTGTATGATATTTTTAAAATATGAACAGTATTTTGCATTGTATAAACATTTTCTAAAAATGCGAATAACATTTTCTTGAAACACCTGAGCATTTTAAGTATGTTAATGAAGGTGGTGTTGAATTTGCAAAGGTGCAACAAAAAAGAACAAGGAGCCTATGGCTAATGCTCGCACTCACGTTTTGTCACTAGTTTTCACTCCATACTTGGGTATGTTCTACTTATGGGTAATGGAAGGTTCCAAAGACTTGATGAAAAATTCTACTATTGTTTCCTTGGCTACTCCCTCCTATCCGAAAGAAGTGTCACAGTTTTGAACAAAGGTTAGTTCAAAACAGTGACATTTTTTATGGATCGGAGGGAGTAGTATTTTTCTTAGTAAGAGCAAAAGAATGTGTCTTTTGGTCACCTACAATAAAATTTCTTCTTTTTACCTGCATTATCATTTCTTATTCTTCTCTTTAAAACACAATAAATGCAAAGATATAAGATAAACACATGATATATTCTACTAATAATCATTTATCTATCAACAGGCTAGTACGATATGTTAAAATGGGTTTCTATTTGTCTACCATTGTTCTCCTGTTTAAAAAGTGTTAATTTCATAGATTTCTTGCTTATATGTATACTGATTGCAGATTTGCTAAAATTTCAATTTGCAAAACCCATGATCCAACCCATGCTCTGTCTTTATACTACTGCTGGCTTTGTCCTTCGAAATAGATGAATGCATGAAGGGACTGAGATAGCTACTACAGATGCTTACTTGTTGTCAACACTAGATGAGATTTGGTAAGTGACTATTATAAAAAATATTTTCTTAGTCTAAACATGTACACTATATTCACATGATAGTCTTGTTTTTGAACTAGCTAATGGGCATCTTTCATATATGAGCTCGCCGCATGAAGTTGCAAATTTCTTTTTCTCACGTAAGGGAAATATTGAGCACCCTCACCGAAGCCTTTGACAAATGGTCATGTCTGGGAATAATTCAAGTTACACCAATTATTGTGGTCTTTTAGCCGGGTTCATATAGCTTTACAATATATATTTCTTTAAAGGTGTGCCATGAATTTTGCATGTAATTAAGCATAATTCCCCACACATTATTTATCTAATGCCACCGGTGTATCTTTGGGACATGATCTTTTATTTTGAAATGTCGATTTTTAGTTGTTGAGTCACTTATTTTGGGACGGAGTGTAAAGTTGAGTCACTTATTTTGGGACGGAGGGAGTGTTTTCTTAGAAGACATAAAAGGGCACCAAGACTGTAAATTTTGGATATATATAGTGATTTTTTCTATAGAAGAAGACAAGGAAATCCATGAATTATCAGTTTATATTCTTTGTGATTTATCAATTTAAGTGAAATACTTGATATAACTATAAACATATGTGAATTTTTTGTGAATCGAACATGTTAGTTTCGATTATTATTAGTTAAAACTTAGCTTTGAAATGTTGTCTAGATCTTCAATGATATCTTGGGAGACACGTGGCCTTCTGAAAATTTTAATCTGAAAGAACTTTAGTACACTGTCAAAGCTTATCTTATCAAACTAAGGCTAGTTTAATTTGTCTGAATCATCTCTTTGCAAGAAGAATGATTATAGCTTCCTATCTATCTTTATATTTCACTCCAAATTGAAGCTGTCAAAAGACTTGATCGGGAGATGATTCGCCTCGCAGTCGGGACAATTCACCATGATTGTGAGATTGATACGTCTATTTTGCATCATGTTTTCCTACTATTATTTATTATGTTTTGGGTTGTTATTTCACTTTATGACGCAATTCTAATGTCTTATTTTGCAAGTTTCTCATGAAGAGGAAGATTGCCGGCAGTTGGAATTCTGGACTTGAAAAGACTAGAACAGAGATGGATATTCTCTAGAGCTCCAAACAACCTGAATATTTTGGTTGGATCAATCATCATGTTTAATATGTTAACCATGACTTACATACCGAATCTTTGGAACAGTTTCTTCACTATTATCAAAGGGGAGCCCAGCTCTCGTGATTGGGTAGCTGTCCTGCCCAGCTAAACTCTCTGCAGTGTTGCGCAGCTCTCTTTCTTGAACGGGATAATGTGCTCCACATGTTATCGCCTGAATTGCTACACTTTGTCACATTACGCGCTTGTTTGGTGAAAATGTATGGAAAAGACTCGGGTGCATGTGCGCAGAACAATAAGTGTCGCGGTAAGCATGAGCGCTAGTTGTGTCCATGTAGATTTTAGTGTGCCAGGGTGGAACGGCGTTATGAGAGGGAAAAGAAACGAGAAGGGAAATGTCTACGTCTCGTTTCCTTCGCCCGGAGAGAAGCACGCCACTTAAAAATTGTTTCTCATGAAGGAACTCCACCGAGTCGTCCACTCCAGGCCTCCCCTCGACCCAAGTCCAAAGCACGCCGCCTCGTCCAGTCCTCCTTTCCCCATTCCAGCCTCCCTCACGCCATCGACTGCCAGGCTCACAGCCGTCCGGAGCCACCACCTCTCCACCTTCGCCCGGAGCTGCTCCGCCCATCTCTGCCCGGATCAGCTCAAACATGAGGCTGCTGCGGCGAAGCATAGCATGCGAGGCGAGTGCTCTAATCTAATTGGATGAGATCGAATACCACCGCCCCGTCCGTCCCGCTCGCCGTGGCCGATGATCACGTTGACCGGGACGCTTAGGTCCCTCGGGGACGCCTTGTTCTCGTCGTTGATGAGAGGAGGAGAGGAGCAGCTGCTGCAGGCGGTGGTGCTGCCCTGTACGACGTCCTCATCGATCCCTGCGGCTAGGATTTAGAGGTTGGAGGCTTGGTGCACGCCGTCACCGACGTGCTCAGCTACCATATCCTCCAGGCCGCCACCGTGCACAATCGGCTCTCCTCCTCCGTCCTCGTCTGCGTCCAAGGGCCCTTCTTCTGGGCCAAGATCGTTGAGTCACAGGCACATCCTCATGGGAAGGCCCCATCCTCCCACTTCCTCATCCCAAGGTCAGCTCCTTTGTCTTCTTATTTATTGTTTGTCACATTAAATCAGTTGTTGCGTCAACTGATTCTGAAGGTGACGTGATCTTCATGTTTTGAAGGTTTTTCGATGTCAAATAATGCCTTGGATTGCAGAGAAAGGAGGTGTTTGAGAGGTGTGAGACAAAGGCGTTTGGGTGTTGTAGATTAATCCAATGTAACCAAGGGGATTGCGAGGTTTGCAAGGATTTAACAATGAATTTCATTACAAGACAATTGTTTTGTTGATGCAAGTTTTTTAACCCCAAACCACCAAACTTTTTCGGAGTACAAACATTTTTCCAAGCAATTAGACACTGAGCGCCGTACAAGTTTCTTCCGCGACCCAAAAAATGGCACGTCTAAACCCATCTAGTTTTTAGAACCTTTTTTGTGGATCCTAAAAACATACATAAAATAAGTGGCAAGGGAGTCAATGACAGCAGAGAGAAGAACGAGGCGGTCCCCTTTAGACAAAAGTTTAGCTCGCCAACCAGCAAGGTATTTCCTGCAGCGTTCAAGGATAGAGAGAAAGGCATTCGGAGGCAGTCTAGTGAGCCCAAGTGGTAGTCCTAGGTAAATCTGTGGGAAGGACGAGACGTCGCAACCCAAATTAGTGGCAATTGAGTTGGCTTGTGCTGCAGTAATATGCATTGGTACAATAGTTGTTTTGGCGAAGTTGATGGTTAGACCAGTGGCAGCTGCAAAATCGTCTAGGATGAGTTTAAGAGAGTAGGCTGCATCAGTGGTGGCTTCCGCAATGATTAGGGTATCGTCAGCGTATTGTAGCGTGGTAGGTGGTAGGTTGGTAAAAATTGGATGATGTAGAATTAGAGGTTGAGAGTTTTGCCGAATGAGCTATTGTAACAGGTCTGCTACAATGATGAAGAGGTGGGGGGAAATAGGATCGCCCTAGCGTAGCCCATTTTTGCAGTTGATCCAATTCCCAGGGACACCATTCAACAAGATTGCGGTTTTGCCGGAGGATAAGATATTATGAACCCATGAGTAGAAGGGAGTAGGAAAGCCTCTCTAAAGAAGGATAGCGGATAGGACAGCCCAGGAAACAGAATAGAAAGCTTTCTTAAAATCTAGTTTGAGGACCATAGTTGGTCTCTTTCTTGAGTGACAGGAGTCAATGATGTCGGCGGCGTAAACAAAGTTCTCTGCAATATTCCTTCCTGGAATAAATCTAGTTTGGTCGGCATGAACCAAGAGAGGGATGAGTAGTTTTAAACCATTTGTGAGGACCTTAGCTACTGCCTTGATTGGGCAGTTTTGCAGGGAGATGGGCCTGTACGCATCCGGAGTGCCCGCTGAGTCTTTTTTTGGTGAAAGTATGACGTGGGCTTGGTTCAGACGTTCGGTCTGGGCGGTTAGGTCAAAGAAGTACAGGAAGAACGGGCGCAGTAGATATTTTAGGATGTGCCAGTATTTGCGGTAGAAGTAGGGACCGAAACCGTCTGGCCCCGGGCTGGCATTATGGTTCATTTGGAGGAAAGCTTCTTTTATTTCCGAGTCGGAGAAAGGAGCGGCTAGATTATTTAGGGGCGTCAGCGGTTGGGGGTAAACATCGGTGAGGTCGAAATTCCAAGTAAGTTTGGGGTGCGTCCTAAGAGGTCAGTGAAGAAGTTTTTTAGAAGGCCCGCCTTTTGAGCATGGGTAGAGTAGGAGGTCCCAAGGTGGGATAGAGAGGTGATGGTATTCTTTCGAAGCCTTTGAGAGGCTGAAACATGCAAGTATTTGGTGTTTTCACCTCCATCAATCGTAGCACGGATTTTAGCCCGTAGACGCCAGTAGGCCGCCATTTCCTTAATAACACGATGGAGTACCAGGATAGCTATGGCACGCAGTTTAGCCTCAGCGGGTGATAGCGGGCGCAGTTCCTCTTTTAGATTGAGGCAAAGAATAATTTTTTTGCAGAAGCCTTCGTGAATTTTGGTGGTCGGTCTACTGGCCGCCCACCTCTTAAGCCGTGACCGAGTGTGTTTTAGGGCGAGAGAAAGGCGTGCCGAGGCGTTTGGAGCACTGGCCGCAGGTCCGTCAATGGCCCAACAACTTTGCACTATGCTATGGCAGTCTAGGGAATTAGCCCACCCCGATTCAAATCTGAAAAGGCGGGAGCGAGGAACGTTGGTCTGAACATGTACTAGTAGGGAGACGTGATCGGAAGTGAAGCGTGTTAGCGAGGAACGTTGGTCTGAACATGTACTAGTAGGGGGACGTGATAGGAAGTGAAGCGTGTTAGCGAGGAGAGAGTAGTGTTCTGGAAGCAGTTGTTCCAAGCGAAGTTGAAAAAGGCTCGATCTAACCGTTCAAGGGTTGGGGATTGACGTTCGTTTGTCCAAGTGTAACGTCGGTCCAACAAAGGCAGTTCAAGCAGTGCTAGTTGGTCAATGGTGTCGTTGAACATGTTGGCCTCGTTTTGCCTGAAAGAAGGTTTGTTCTTTTCTGAGGAGAAACGTAGGAGATTGAAATCTCCTATAATCAGCCATGGCACGGAGTCGTCTTGTTGTATGTGGACCAGCTCGTTTAGGAATTTTAACTTACGCGCTCGGTCGGAAGGAGCATAAACATTTGTTATGGCGATCGGATTTGTGTGCGCAAGAGTCGTGAGCAGAATTGTTGTAGAGAAGGTGTGGTTGGTATGGGAGGAGATCTTCAAATGCGCGGAGTTAGCAGCGGAGATGATGCCACCAGCCGAACCAATAGCCGGTAGATAAATGTTGTGATCTAGGGTTCTCGGAAGTAACGAACGTAGCATTGTATCGTCGATTTGGAGCTTGGTTTCTTGTAGGAGGGCTAGAGTAGGGTTTATTGATGTTAGCTCTGAGAGAACACCTTGGCATTTTTGGTTGTCACCTAACCCACGTACATTCCAGGAGCAAATAGAGATGGAATTATGATTCATACACAACAGGAGTAGCACCAGTAAATAGTACTCCCTCCGTTCCAAAATAGATGACCCAACTTTGTACTAACTTTGTATTAAAGTTAGTACAAAGTTGGGTCATCTATTTTGGAACGGAGGGAGTAGCTGATAGCAAGTCCAAAGGAAGCTTATAGTTTTATACAGGGGCGCCACAAACGGCGAGCAGTGGAAGTGAGAGGCTACTGCTAGACGATTAGTACTCCCTCCGATCATTTTTACTCTGCACATTGGATTTGCCGAAAGTTAAACTTAGCTAAGTTGAACCAAATTTATATTAGAAATTATTAGCATCTATAATATCTAATTAATATAATATGAAAATATATTCCGAGATGAATCTAATGATGTTGATGTTGTTATGTAAATGTTAATAATTTTTTTATATAAACTTGATCAAAGTTGGATGAGATTGACTTCACAAACCTAATATGCAGAGTAAAAAGGACCGGAGGGAGTACTAGGTGAGACTAGGGTTGGCGCCACACATGGCGAGCTTGTTCTCAGCAAACAGCAGAAGCGGTAGAGGCTAAGCGAACGTGTAAGCGAAACTAGGCAATAGAACGAAACAGCCGATGAGAGGTCGGCAAGGGCGGACGTGGAGGCATGCCATAGTAGTGTCACCACAACCCCAACTTGTCCATAGCGAACTCATGGGGCAGCAGCGTCACCGGAGGAAGACCCAGCGTCTGCGCATAGTTGGGCCAGGAGGGCCAGCACCTTAGGCGAGGCGGGGGGCGCGTCAGGGCTGTCCAGCTGAGCGTCCTTGATCGCGGCCTCGAACAGCTTGGCGGCGCTGCCCGAGGCCTTGATCGCCCGAGAGGCCATGCATGGGAGCATAGACCTTGGGTTCCTTCTCCGCAAGCCTGGCGCTACGAGTCCTAAACCTGGTAATAGTTTCAAAACTAAACTGAAGCCAGCCCAAACCATACGACTCTACCTCTTCCATCCAAACCAATCCAATCCAAAATTTAACCATCATTATCGAGACCAAACCAAACTAAGTACGTTTTCTAACCAGACCCGTCAAAACTATATTTCGTTTTGGACTGAATCCGCGGTCTGAAACCGTGGACACAAGAAGCGGGCGTGCTCGCCTACCCATGCTCGTAAGGATAGACGTGCTCGCCCACCCATCCGAGGGAGAGGATGCAAGGAGCCAAGGCGTGAGCACGCTGACTTGCACTCGTAAGCTTTTGTTGACATGGACTTACACGGCGAGTGCGCCGGCGAGCGTGCTAGGTCCGCAGCCGGAGCCGGCGGGGAGCAGAGCGTCGATGAGGTCTGCCGGGATGCCACGGCCGGCCACATGCATGACGCGGCCGCGAGCACGTCGGACACGCAGGTGACACTGAAGGGAGAGTCCGGGTCGGAGGCGTCGAAACCGGCCACGTCAACGACATCTTTAGACCGCACGTACTCCATCGGGATCACGGACAGACCACTCATGCTCAATGCCTCCATGCACGTCATTGATGGATGGACTGAATTGAGTTAAGTACGTACGTATGTATGGGTTGAAGCGAACTGGAAGATGGCCGTCTTGTACTGTTTGGTCGAGAAACTGAATTCTGTCCACATATTGAAACGGTTTGAGACCAAATCGTCTGTGTCCAGACCAAACCAGTCCAATCCAGTAGTTGACAGAATCCAAACTACACCAGGTTGTTTTAGATTCTCAGCCCATTTAAACCAACCAAACACAATCCAATAGGGAAACCAAACTGAAACTAAGGTTTCAGTCCAAACTATTCCCAGGGTTAACTGCGCCATATTCTCCGCAGCAGAATGGCGTGGTGGAGAGACGCAACCAAACAGTGGTGGGTGCAATGAGGTGCATGCTCAAGGCGATGGGCGTTCCGGCCAGGTTCTGGGGCGAGGCAGCGAACACTGCAGTGTTTGTGCTGAACCGTTCTGTCACACGCAGTCTCGACGGAAGAACACCTCATGAAGCTTGGCATGGAGTGAAGCCCAACGTGCATTTCCTGCGCGTGTTCGGATGCCGAGCGTACGCCAAGGAAACGAGGCCCGGTCTCAAGAAGCTTGATGATCGTAGCAGACTGATGGTCATGCTCGGCTATGAGCCCGGCGGCAAAGCGTATCGGCTCTACGATCCTGCCAAGAAGAGAGTCCATGTGTCCCGCGACGTGGTGTTCGACGAAACCAGAGGCTGGGACTGGGGGGAGCATGACGGCAGCACTCTCGTCGTCGACAATTGGGTGCTGCCTCAGGCTACACAGGCGAGCGTCGGAGGGGACGCGAAATCTCCATCGACACTGTCGGCTTTACCCTCACCTGCACCAGTGCAGGACAGAACACCTGCGACACCCATGGAAACAGAATCTGGCGGCTCAAGATCTGCATCTGCTGCCGATGCCACACCGCCGCAACGGGCTGTGGAGTTTGTGTCACCACCACCAGCAGATGAGGACGTACTCGACGCTGATGACGACGGCGACGTGGTGCATCGCTACCGTCGTGTCCTGGACTTGTACGATCCCAATGCGGACAATCCAGGCCACGCAGAACGGCTTCTGCTCACACCGTCAGGTGAGCCTGTCACTCTTGCTGAAGCTGAGACTGACGAAGCTTGGAGGCAGGCAATGCGCGACGAGCTCGCATCCATTGAGGAGAACAACACCTGGACAATGACTGACCTCCCACCAGGTCAGAAACCCATCGGACTGAAATGGGTGTACACACTGAAGCGGGACGCCAACGGCCGCGTTCTGAAACACAAGGCGAGGCTTGTGGCAAAAGGGTATGTGCAGCGCCCGGGAGTTGACTTTGATGAAGTTTTTGCTCCGGTTGCGCGCCTGGACTCTGTGCGCCTCCTCCTCGCCATGGCTGCTCAATTTCAGTGGGAGGTACATCACATGGATGTCAAGACTGCGTTTCTGAACGGGGAGCTGGGCGAGGAGGTATATGTATGCCAGCCGCCGGGTTTCGTCGATGGAGCCAATTCCAGCAAGGTGTTGCGTCTGCACAGAGCTTTGTATGGTCTCCACCAAGCACCACGAGCCTGGAACAAGAAACTCCATTCTGTTCTGTTGGCTCTTGGTTTCAAGCGAAGTGCGTCAGAAAATGCAGTCTACACTCGAGGTGAGAAGGATGATCGGCTTCTCCTCGGAGTGTATGTGGATGATCTGATCGTGACTGGTGCAAGCACAACAGCGATCAGTGAGTTCAAGCAAGAGATGTGCAGCAGATTTAAAATGAGTGACCTCGGGTTGCTTGCGTTGTACCTCGGCATTGAGGTGAGCCAAGCACCGGGACTCATCACCCTGAAGCAGTCAGCTTTCGCGAGCAAGCTCCTGGAGAAGGCAGGAATGGGCGATTGCAACAGTTTCCATTATCCCATGGAGCCTCGGCTGAAGTTGTCCAAGCACAGCTCGAATCCGCCGGTTGACGTCACCTTGTACCGGAGCATAGTGGGCAGCCTCCGCTATCTTGTTCATACGCGACCTGACATCAGTTTCAGCGTCGGCATGGCGAGCAGATTCATGGAGAATCCCACGACTGAGCACCTCAGCATGGTGAAGCATCTGCTCCGTTATATACCGGGAACCCTGAACATCGGCTGTCGCTACACCACCTCAGCTGCAGACGCAAAATTGATGGGATACAGTGATGCTGACATGGCCGGTGACCCGGATGATCGGAAAAGCACCAGCGGAACTCTCTTCTTCTTTGGCGACTGTCTAGTCTCGTGGCAGTGCCAGAAGCAACGAGGTGTGTCACTCTCATCATGTGAATCGGAGTATATCGCCGCAGCCACTGCGGCATGCCAGGGCGTTTGGCTTGGGCGCTTGCTCGGCGATCTGCTTAGAGTTGATCCTCTCGTCGCCAACCTGAACGTGGACAACAAGGCCGCGATTCAGCTCTGCAAGAACCCAGTACACCATGACAGGAGCAAGCATATCGATACGCGGTACCATTTCATTCGGGACCTCGTCGAGGATGGCATTGTGACTGTCTCCTACATCAGCACGGTTGATCAGCTCGCAGACATTTTCACCAAGGCACTTGGGCGTGTCCGTTTTCAGCAGCTGCGCGAGAAGATCAATGTTGTGGAGGTGAAGTAAGCTCGCTGCATCTGGATTAGGGGGAGATTGTTGAATAAACCAGAAGCAGCTCGTAGGGTTTTAGGTTTTTACCGTTTTCTGAATTTTCTGTCAGTTATCTGGTAGCTGGCTCCAACGTTTGCCTAACAAACGTGGAGAGATTCTTGCGCGTGACTCGATCGTTCGTGGGATGGCACGAACGCTGTGATCGGGAGATCGTGTGTGTGCGCGTTTGTAAGACCGAATAAAAGGCAATGAGAAAAACAGAAAAATCGCAAGTTGTGCGCGGCGCAAAAACACACTCTCTCTCGTTTTCATTCGTTCATTCTCTTTCTTGGTGTGTTCATCACTGTGAGATCGAGATCAGGCCAACTCCACCGCGCGACCCCAAACGGACGCCCGGATTGGGTCGAATCTGTCCCTTTGGGGCGCCGATGGGTACGCCCGTGTCCGGCTGTGTCCATTGGGTCATGCGTGCCCACCGCGCGGCCGCACCCCAAATCATGTCCGGGGCGGACGGGATTAAAAATAATAATTAAATAACTAAAAAAGCAAATAAACGCATTTAAAAAAACATAAAACATATATATGGGTTGGTCACAAAGCGGCCCAGTTTCAACGGCCACTTAAAAGGCCTAGATTCATAATTAACATAATAAGAAAATAAAAAAACTCCCGCGCTCCTGCCGCGCCCGTCGATGCCGTGGCCGTCGCCGTCTTCACTGGTCGCCGGTGTCGTCATCGTCGCTGACGAGGTCGACGTAGTCCGGCAGCGTCCAGAGGTGGGCCGGAGGTGCGTGGTGGACAGGGGCCGGCTGGACGGCCGGAGGTGCCTGCACCACCTCCTCCCGTGGCGAGGCCTCCTGCTCCGGTGACCGCGGCGGAGTGGGGCACCAGTTCACGCCCACGCCGGCGGCCATCTCCGGAGCAGTGCAGGACCAGCCCCACCTCTGGCCCAGCAGCTGCTGGAACGCGGCCGGCGGGTCCTCCCTCCTCTCCTCCTCGACGGCCACCATCTGCAGCTCGGGGAAGGCGACGTCCCCGACGGCAGAGAGGGCAATGGTCTCCTTCAGGTCGGCCCACTGCCGCTCGTCGTGCGTGTGCATGGAGTCGTCCATGACACGCTGCAGCAGACGGGCCTCCTCCTCGTCTGTCATGCGAGGAGGTGGAGGGGGCGACGGAGACGGCGATGGCGTGGGCGTGAGGCCACGGACCCGCCTACGCCCGCGCTCCTGGGCGCTCTCCCGTGGCCGCCGCGGCCCCGTCGAGGTGCCGGCGAAGAAGGAGGCACGCCTGGTGTCGTGCTCGTCACGAAACCAGGTGTCCCACAGCGGGGAGTCGGGGGCGTACCTGGCGTCGTAGAAAAGATCGTCGGGGAGGAGGCGACGGCGGCGCTCGATCTCCTCAGCGCGCGCACGACCGCTCTTCGGGACCGGCGGGATGGGGACCCGGTCGGCGGAGAGGTGCCAGTCATTGGGGAGATGGGCATCGCTCCAGGGGAGCGGCGTCCTCGTCTCCCAATAACGGCGGCAGACCGACGCCCGGACGTAATGCCGGTCGCTCTCGCCGGCGGACCTGGGCGCGATGGAGAAGGCGGGCGGCGCGGGGGCCCGGCGTGGTGGCGATGGCGATGGCGAGGCGGGCTCCCCCTTCTTCACGGAGCCGCGGCGGCGTCCCGACGAGGAGCCGGCCTCGCGGTCGTGCCTGCCTTTGCGGCCGTAGTTCCAGAGGCCCATGGCTGCGGGCGGCCGGCCGGCGAGGGCTAGGCTAGGGTTTGGGACGTGGTCGCCGCTGTCGGGTTCCGAGGAGGCCGCGGGGTGGCGTGGGGCAGTGTGGACGACGACCCGTCCACGCTTCCCACTTTAAAGAAGGACGGCGATCGCTCGATGTGCGGATGACAGGTGGGGCCGCCCGCTCGTGCGCATTGATGTGGGCGGATGGGAGGTAGGTGGCCGCCTGCCACGCGGCCCCGACGCGGACGAGCGCGCGTCCGTTTGGTGTCCGCCGCGACCCAAATCCGGCGCAAGTTTGCGCTCGAAATGGGTCGGACCGGACACAAAACGGACAAGATGGGTCCGGGCCGTCGCGCGCTGGGCCGTCTCCTTTGTCCGTTTTACCCCAAACGGACGGGGCCGGACAGGATAGGGTCGCGCGGTGGAGATGGCCTCAGGGACTACAGACGCGTCCCTTGTGCCGAGAGAGCTCATGCGTTTCCAGATCATTGACCGGGAGCGGGAGTGCTGCGGACAAGGAGGGAGGCTGGTTAGCTAGGCGAGGCGATAGGACACCTCGATTAACGGGAGACACATTACCACGAGGGGGCAGAGAACTGAAAGGCCGGTGCATGGCTGGTCTGCGTTGCCGTCGTTGGGGTTGGAAACGTTGTCGCTTGGGAGCGGCTTGCAGAGGAACCTCCAGGTTGGCCGCAGGTGGCGGTGGTGGTGGAATGGGTGCATGGTCATCGACGAGCCGCGTGGCGGGCAGCGTGGAGGTGAGGGAAGCGAGGTCATACGCGGCCGTAGGACGCTGAACTTGGGGGCCATCCATGTGGACCTGCAAGGCAGGGGAAGGAGCAAGAGGGCACGTGCAATCAGCAACAGTGACATCGGTCAGAGGCTGGCTGAACCGTGAAAGTAGAAACAGACAAAGACAGGTCGGGCGAGCGCACCACGGATGCAGTCATGGGCGTGGGGTGCAGAACACCAGTTCCGCCGCCATTGGCAAAAAGCGGCGAGGCCGGTGGAGTAGTCAGCATGGTGGGTGAGTTCGGGGGTGCATGCGGAGACATGAAGCCAGCAGGGTTGTTGAAGCTGCCGCCGGAAGCACCCGAGGAGGAGCCGGACGAGTCGTCGCTGCTTCCAAACGGGTTGGCGCCAACCCCGCGCGCCCAGCGCGAGAGCTCTTCCAAGGCAACCACCTTGAGCTCCTTGATGGGAGGTAGACGCACCACCAAGCTGTCGGGGACGGTGTAGCGCAGCTCCGTCATGACCAAAGCACGAACAGAGATGAAGTCGCCGATCATACATTAGTGATCGCCGAGCAGACGTCGCCAAGGTAGCTGAGAACGAACTTGACACCATCTTCATGCCAAAGCTCATGAGGGATGCCAATGGCCTCAACCTCGACGAGATCGTCGAAGAGGGCACGTCTACATACAATCTCGTTTGTCCTCACTAACGATGGCAAAAGCACCTACTTTTGGCTTGACTCTTGGCTTCACCACCACCCACTAGCTTCTGTTTTCCCCAACCTTTTCACACACTCAACCCAGGTTAATATCAGAGTGGCTGCTATTATGCATGACGGTATTGACTCTAACCTTCGGAATCGCCTTTGTCTAGTTCTTCGCAAGAATTGGTTTCGCTGGTGTTGTTGTTGCAGGATTTCGTCTTCTCCCCCGAGCCGGACCAGCACTTCCTCAATGGCGGAAAGGAGTTCTCAACCAGGCGAGCTTATGACCTCATTTCCCTACAAGATGAACACGACCCTTACCATGCTTTCATCTGGAAGTCCAAGGCCCCTATGAAGGTGAAGATATTCACGTGGCTACTATTCAGACAGCGCCTAAACTGCTCCGCTAACCTACACCGGAAGCACATCTCACCCTCTGCCAGCTGCTCGCACTGTGGGTATGACTCTGAGGACATCGATCACGTTTTTCTGCTATGCCCTCTTGCCAACAAGCTTTGGCAGCGCCTTGGATATACTCCCTCCTACTTCAGCTCATGGTCTGTGGGAGTTGCAACCCCCCATTGTATCTGGTCATAAGTTTTGGTGCTTCATCCTTCTGCCCATTCTCTGGAAGATATGGGATGCTAGGAATGCCAAGGTGTTTCGAGATCAGGACTACCACTCCACTGTATCACTTCAGTTCATCTTGGAGGACTTGGACCTGTGGACGCATCATGTATCTTCTGCTTATGACAAGGAAGCTGCCTTCTCGTGGCGAGCTTTCCTCTCATCATGCCTACGCGTGCCCATGTAATCATCTCTTCTTCTGTGTGTGGGTGCGCGCGCGCGCTTGTTTCTAATCTTGGCTTGTATTGGATTACAACTTTGAGTAATATATACAGGTGGGGGACCCCCCCCCCCCCTCCCCGGTGATTCCTCAAAAAAAAAATGCCTTGGATTAGTAGTTGAACAAGATGCAATACTAACTTTCTCATGCTGAAGGATTTTTTGCCTATACACCAAGCATCGTCGATTCATATTTGCATATATCATGTATTTTGTATAGTTCACTACCAGTAAAAGTACTGATTGCAGCACCGAGGGGTCCAAGAGTCTGTGTTGTCGTCCTCGTGCCATAGCATGGGGCGCTGAAGAGAAGGCCAAGCAGTCCGTGGTGTCTTTGTCCTTGCCGGCCGAGCTGGTATGTTGTGCTCCTTTCCCTGCTCCGCTGCCTCAGCTACTCCACCACCACGGGATACGAGCATGGCATTGCCATGGCTGGGTTTGGTGCTACACTGCTGGTATGGTAGATAACTGTGTTGAAAATATATCTTTCATAGTGTCTGTGTACCTGTTTCTTCTCAGGCATAATTTTTGTAATGCATTTTACATAGTGAAAATATTGCTAATTATTCCATGGTGTGTTGTATAGTAAATTTTTAATTAGCTCACCTGTTTTGCATATGTACCCTTTGCCTAGACAAAAGAGTTTGCCGCTACCTTAGAAGTTAATTATATTCATTTCTTTGGTTCAGTTGTAGCCTCAATCATTTACATGTGTGAGTAGGTATTCCTTTAATCCCTTCACATGAGAATAATATAGGGCATGGCAGGTTGTATTATTGATGCATGATGCATGTTAACAAAAAGAGAAATTCCAGATTTGCAACGAGTTTTCAGTGAATAATGCATATAAAATGCTTGCTTTCCCAATTATAAGTTCCTATGTGTTCTTATCTGAGTTCTAACTTCTAAGGTGATAAGTTGAGCTAATCATCTTGTTGAGAAATAACGCATGTATCCAGATTATATATCTGTACCTGATAGATCGGTCATTAATTTCTTATAGAACAAGAGTTATTATAGCCATCTCCCAAGGAAATCGATCAAAAACATGTGTACATACTAAATGTTCTTGCAGATCTTGTTCTCAGATTGTCAATTGAAGGCGACCACTAGATATTCTCATGCAGTTTTAGAAGGTTAATGTATTTGTGGAATAAAATCCTGATAGTTAAATTGACTGCTTTGCTTCATATATTATTTCCCTCATGGCTTGTAATCCATTCAGATTTTTTTTTTCGAAAAGGGGGGACTCCCCGGCCTCTGCATCAGAATGATGCATACGGCCATCTTATTAACCACAAAACAGTGTCAACATGGTTCCAAGGTCTTCAAACAAAATGAAAACAAAGAAAGCTCACACAGAGCCAAAAAAGGCTAGAAACATCGACTAGCCAAGATAAGATGCCACAACCGGCTGGCTATAAATAGATAGATAAACTAGATGCCTATCCTATTACATGATCGCCATCCAAACCGATTGAAGATATCCCGAGCTACCATCTCCCAGCGGAAAGATCCAGTAACCAAATGCTCCCTGGCCTCCGTCTGAGTGAGTAGCGACCACGAACGGATCAGAGCCGTAGTGCGGAATATAACCTACGAAAAATGAATACATGATATTCTGTTAAAGACCAAATCATTTCTGCAAGTCCAGATAGTCCACAGCAAAGCGCAAACCCCAACCCGAATATGTTTCGCTAAGTCAGGCGGAATCCCATTCAGCCATGTCCCAAATAACGCGTTAACAGAATTCGGTGGTTTGATATTGAAAGCAATGTGAACCGTCTGCCAAAGGACTTTGGCCAACGGGCAATCAAAAAAGAGGTGTTTTATAGTCTCATCCCGATCACAGAAACTACACCTAGTAGGCCCTGTCCAATTACGCTTTTTCAAATTGTCCTTGGTTAAAATAACTTGTTTATGGACAAACCACATAAACACTTTTATTTTCGAAGGTACTTGGACATCCCAAACATGCTTGGATGTAGGAATGGAGTTCGAATTAATAACATCAATGTACATTGATTTAACTGTGAATACTCCAGACTTAGTCAACTTCCAGCGTAATTCATCGGGTTGTTGGGAAAGTTGGACCTCCATCAGTCTCCTAACTAGACGGAGCCACTCCTCCCAACGATTGCCCGCTAGCGTCCGTCGGAACTGAATATTAAGGGGGATCGATTGGAATATCGTCGGAACTGAATATTCAGATGACTTGCTATTACCCACATTATGTTTTTAAGTGCCTATGCTCTATATAATTGGTTGTTCAATTAACATTAGATTCCTCAGTCAGTGCAGCTTCATTCTTTCCTGTTTTACATACACTGTGTTACATAATGCACAGTTTTGTTATGTGGATTGTTGTCATGACAATTTCCCGTCTGTTATAACTGCAGGTTGATTGTTATGGTATAAGCTCCCTTGCTAATATTTTTTACCGATTCTGGTTATGAGTCTCGTGAAGAACTAAGGTTTCCAGCCAAAAAACTAATAGCACTATGGCTTTCCCCTCCCAACAATGATGGATACACCAGAGCTAGTATATATGGACCTTTGCCAAGGGTATTCATTTTTGAACTTCTTGTAGATGAGCTGAGTGCTCCGAGCCAGGCGATACTCGACGATTTACTTAATTGCTTTAGTTTGGTTGTCTAAGATATTAGTAGTATGAACAATTATTCATTCATAATATGCTTGTAGGGCTAAAGACATTTCAGACATAGCTCATAACTCTTCTGTATGGCTGAACAAGACTACTGAAACATATCACTGTAAAAAAATGATTTCTGAAATCCATTTCTCTTTAGGTTACTTTTGTAGTTCTGTTAGAGTAAATACTCAGAGATGAGTAGGTTCTATTTTTTTCTCCTAGTCCCTATTGTACAGAAAGCAAAATAAGGTGCTTTGTGGCGTATGATGCAGAGTTGCAGACTATGAGACCAAGCTATGCCTCCCATGAGTAAGCATATCAAGCTTGTCTAGGACACTGAGGAAAGTTCTCTGCCCGGTGAAAATGTTATGATGTAAGCCTATTAATTTGCTAAGAATCAGATACTGATCTCTCTATGTAGGACTGTATGTTTAGGCACGCTTCTTGTTGTATGCACACACATATACATATTTAAGCAATATCATAAAGAAAAAAGAGTTTAGAGTTCTAGTGATACATGTGGAAGCATACATACTTTTGCAAAAGAAAGAGGGAATTGTAAATCTTTCATGTCTTACAAAATAAGTCATGTTCTCATCTTTGCAAATATGCTACCTGTCCATAAATTTGTTAATCCAATAGTTGGCTCAGGAGAGTGACATGTATGCAGGTTAGCACATGTCAAATTGAATTTACAGGTGATCGATCCATAGAGATGAAGTGTTTGTCAAATTGCTTGCAAGGGTGATTAGAATTTTACAGGACGTCGCTGAGCTGCACAACTTTCCGGTCTCCCTCTCAGCAGAGGGTGTCGACCACAGGTTTCCCCTTGTTTCCTGTTGTAGGCAACACTTTGTTAGAACAGAGGCAATACTTTATATTAGCAAAGTAAATACTCTGGTCCATAACAACTAAGCCTTTATACCCTAGATACAAAAGCTAGATTTAACTAAATCAATGATTTCCTGTTATTATAGTGTAGTGTATTAGTAACGCGCTGACCGAAACAACTTCTTAAATAACTAGAAGGTCATAGGAAGGGCTTTTTATATGGTGCTTCAATCGAAGCAATGGTTCTTATTTTTTACTGAACCAAGAGGACTGTGCGATGCCTAGGATCAAAGAGCGTTATATCGACTTAAGTAGGACACTTCTTGTCATTTTACTAGATCATAAACTTGCTAAATCTTTATATCACCTGAAGTGCATAGCTTAATTTTTGCTTGTCCTTAAAAATACTTGCATCCATGTGAAGTTGGAACAGATTATTGATAATAACACACACTACTACATCTTCATATTTTAGGTTGTTGTATCTTGCTCCCTCAACTCTCTACCATTTTGATTACATTTTTCATGGCGCCGGATCAAGACCATGAACAAGGTAACATGAGTGGTCACAACATCGTAACAAATCCTTTCAAAGATGTGAGGGCTATGATGCACATTACTGTTGGTGTCATATGGATGATACCCAGAAGTATTTTTTCAAGTGGATGGCTGGCAATTTCAAAGAAGAAATGGCAAGCCCTTGCGCATCGATACTCTATCTCTCCTTTGGATTTGTAGAATTGTATTGAATAATTGTTGATGTAATAAGAGCCAAGCCGCACCTGACCTAGCCCTATTACAAACCGAGTAGGAGTCTTAATCCTATTACAAGTTGTATTCTAACAGGATTGAGTGCTATCCTGGTCAGAATGATAACTTTGTTGTTTGCTTGTTCCTGTAGGCCATACCACAGAGGTTTGTGGAGAATTTCAAAGGTCGGATCTATGAAGCTATCAAGCTAGAAGCTCCTCGGTTGTAGTTCAGATCATAGGCTTGCTATAATTCTCTTTAGTGATTCAGAATTTTAGTCCAGATCATAGGCCTTCTATGATTCTCTTTTACGATTCAGAAATTTAGTCGAGGAGTCTTTGGCTATGTCCAGTGGTTATCATACATCATCCTCACCTGATGATTTCATTTTGTGGATGCTTGAGTTTACAGAATTTAGTCTCTCACTGTCCATCGTATCTAGACGTATCATTCATGACAGATGTTCAGTTTCAACAAGTGTATTAGAGGAGGAAAACTAGCGCTAATTTGGACTGTATAAACACGTAGACAACTGCATAAGCAGGATTATGCGCACACTCACGCCCAAGAGGCGCGCCCCAGCCTGTAGTATATATTTAGTAGTGCCCGTTTTGAGAATAAGTGTAGAACAGCTAGCCACACCCATGGATTGGTTTTGCAAAATCAGGCTCAGTCGTGGCTCAGTTGAGGCCATGATGGCGTGCGCGAGAGGGACAAAAGGCAGTCACGGAGGTGCATCCAGATGACAATGGTAGGGCTAGCTAGAAGCGATTGCCGAAATGGTAGGTCTGACGTCCCCCGGCCGTGTAAGAAACAAAATTGACGTGTCACCGTATAAGAAAGAAAATTACAACTGCCAGGAGGCCGAGGGCTTTTTCCCGTCAGAAAGCAAGCCCCTACCGAGGACCTGCACTTTGCGTCCTTTTCACTTTTCACCTTTTGAATTTTCTCATACTGTAATTAATGCATGTTACACAGCGCTTGTCCTCCTATTGTGTTGTGTGTCCATAAGTGACATGGTTTCACACGGTTGATTAGATGAGGTGGAGAAACATCAACGTATTTATGTTAATTGAAGAATTCTCCGTTTATAGAATGAGTGTGTGGGCATTTTCCATTTACGGGAGAGCACTCAACTCTACATAAAAATGCAGCTGCAATTAATAAGCAATTATATTAGGGAGCTTCCGTATGAGGGTTGGGAATTAATTACAGTGAAGTCCTTTTCTTACTCCATGCTTCTGTATGAGGCTAGTTTGGCAACAAAGTTTTTAGAAAACTGTGGCTATTGAAAACCACAGTATTTGGATGTGTGGGCAAGGAATACTCCAGTATCTGTAAACCATGGTTTTTCTCAGTTTTACTAGAACTACCAAGTGTTTGGCTGGTGTTCTTATACTATAGTTTTGACCGAATTGTAAGACTGGATGACAGATGAAACTAACTCAGCTAACTAAAGGAGCTACATGACCGGACTAATTAGTGCCTGCTAACAGTCGCCATGCAGAAGGTCTGCACGTCCGCATCTATGTAGCAGATTGACTTATCACTTTTATGTGCACATCACCTACTGTATGTGTTGGCAACTTGGCATCCTAGTGTTTAACTGTAGTTAGCGCCTGGCAGATGGACCTATACATTGCCGTCGCCCGGCAGCGTTGCAACTTGCAATCACCAGAAGGACTCGGGACACCAACTAACAGAAGGTAATCTTAACCGAGTCACCTATTAATTAGGAGATAGAATAAGATTCGCTAAGATAACGGAAAGAGGCAAAATATTAGCGATCGCATGCAAATCATGGTAGGCAGGATCGTCAAGTTCGCTCTCTTCAATGACTTCTCTCGCTTCTGTTTAGAAAAAGAGCTCCTGGCCACTTTTTTAGATACTGCAAAAAAACCACAGTTTTTGGCATACTACAGTTTATGAAACTTCTGTTTTTGTTTCATCCAAACACCTTAAAGTATGTAATACCAAAGTTTTTTCAAAAACCACGGTATTTCCTGAAAACTGCAAAAAATACTTTGCAAACAGTGTCTACCTCGTATATTGTTTTCTCGCATATCAATGACGTTGTGTCATCTGACTGATTTCTACTGGTTTTGTCCTGTAGGGCCCACTTGTTAGGGCGGTGTGTGGGCAACTCAATGGTGTTTCCCTCTATCCCACGTGATTCGACTTTGACGCGCTTCCTCCCCGACATGTAAGAGCATCTATGGCCGGACGCCTCAAACTGACCTCAAACACCCTGGCAGACGGCCCGGTGACTGACGGTCAAAAAAACGATCCAAACGGGCTCCTCATACCGGCCCTAAATGTCCGGGCTAACCGGCACCCCTCATATCCAGTTCAAATCTGAAGCGGGTATGAGGAGGCTCTGGCATGTCCGCCACCTCGGACCAAGCAGGCCGACACTACCTCAAATTGCACGAATCCTCCCTCCCCCACCCACCCCCAACCTAGCCGATTTGACTTGTTCCTCTCTTCTCCCTCCTCTGCCCCGGCCTAGCTCCGCCGCCGTAATGAAGCCTCGACGACGCGGTCACCACCACAACAGTCGTCCCATCCGTTCTCCCCGCCGCGGACATCGTCAATGGCCCCGACGCCACCGTGGTACATCCGGCAACTCTTGGACTGCACTACACTTTATGTGTTCGACACATTGTCCCACCTTTTTTGTGTGATTGTTTCATAGACAGACCGATATAATCTGATGGTTCGTCGGACGAGGAGTACAGACTCACATCTTGATGAAACGATTCAAAATGAGTTCTTCGATTCGTTGGATTCGGACGAAGAAGATGGGATGATCATGCTCATGAGAATCCAACATGAGATGGACGACCAGGGGGTGGAGCACATTCTCAACTTTAAGGGCTCGATCAAAGGGAGAAGAGTTTTGAATTGGGACAGGGACTCTGGAGCACAATCTGATCATGGAGAACGAGCGACCTCTATCCGTCTTCGACATGCGGGTAGCTCATCTGTGTCTTACACCTCCCAATCCGTTGACTATTGGGAACTCGTCCCACGAGACCCCGAGGAGGAGATGTCCGTCTGCGTTGCGCTCCGCCACTCACAGGAGGAGTCCGCCCGATAACGGTCGGACTCGATGCAGCGGGAATCCATATCGTCCATCCAAATGATGCATGAACATGGCACGAGGCGCTTCGCCGTTGCCTCGTGGGCGGTAGTGCAGTCCGTCTGGCATCCGAACACCATGGCGGAGATGCTTATCAATTTCGAACCAACTTAAAATCTCTCTAAACAGGAGGTTCGGTGGAATGCATGCCAGGTGTGATAGTTTCTTCTTCTTTAGAAACAAGATGTGTTAGTTTAGGGGGTTAAAGATTGTGGGTTGCCTTAATTTTGTAGTAGTGTGCCTCAATGCGCATATTGGAGGCCCAAACCAGAACATGCGCCCTTGCCTTGTTTGTGTGCACCGTGCTTGGTCTCGCCTCAAAATAAAAATAAAGAAAATGTTAGCTAAGCGACATAGATGGCAGAGGTGGCGGCCCGTTAGGTGGTGGAGAAGGCGCATCACGCCGGAGGATGGTCCAAGGAATGGGCGCACATCGACGTACGTCCGGGCGTCGGTACAGCAGCCGGGCCTAGGGATGCAGTAGGCAACCACAGCAAGCGGCAAACCCATTCCTTCTCAGTTCGCGTGCTCGTCTTTTGAACTACAGCATGCGGTTCTTTTTTATTTGCTCTGTCAAACTGTACTTGTTCATTCCCCTCAAAAAACACTATACTTATTCATATACTTACAAAATTGGGACAACATAGCTCGCTGAAACCATTTCTTAAATGATGCAACCATAAGAATGTACAACCGAAATGTTCAACAATTCTTTTTTTAGTAAGGTCAGAGCCCATGATGATGTGTGGTCAAAATGTAAGAATCTTGACAAAAATATCAACACAAAGTAGATCCAGACGATACATGGTTCACATGTCAAATATTCCTGTTCCTATATTTCGAAATGTGTGGAGAACATATATGAGTTTTATATTATCGTGAAATGTGTTGTCGATAGATTAGATGAAATGGTAAATACGGAATTTCGATTCAATGAAGGCCTAGGTTAATAAGAAAATGTTTAAGTAGTTCAGAAAATAAGTTCATGGCATTTATTAGAAATTATTTACCAAATGTAAAATTTTATTCACATAACAGTACCAAATATATTTCATTGATTCTTTTTTCTAAAAATTAGAAAATGTCCGCACATTTGAAAAATGTTCCTCCCATTTATTAAAAAACAAGAAATGAAAAAAATTCGTGAGCATAATATTTGAATAAGTTCCTACCGCTAAAAATCATTATATTTAAAAATAGAGAAAAATCAAATGAATATGTTCATGAAGTTAGTATGATGGCCTCCTTCTGATAGAGGTTGGTTTGTTTGTGCATTTAGTTCCTTTTTGTGGACATATTTTCTCTCACACGTTGACTGGGTATTCTTCTCCCTGGGAGGCTTTTCAGTTGTATACTTCTGTGTTTTTGTTATTTTACTTTCTTTAAGGACCTTGGGCCTATGATTTCCCCTTAGGTTTTTTTATCTACGTTTCTAGTGAAGCCAGTGCCTACATGATAACCAACATCATTATTAGAAGTATGTGGATTGCCATATAGATTCTCAAATAGCATATGGGTGGCATCTCTTGTCCCCAGCTCAATGGATGAATTCATCTTAGATGACATATAAAAACTTGAGAAACATAGATTGTTGTCATGATTTTCTTAGTGGACCATCTTTGTAAAGCAACCTTTCCTTTATCCTGGCAGTAAATTCTATAATCCCTTTTTCCCTTGACTGAGTTTATGCGTGGAGGCTTCTCTGTTCTTTTTTCACTACTGTTGGATGTGGAAGATAATTTTTTATTGGACCATCTTTGCAATGCAACTTTTCCTCTTATCCTGGCCGTAAATTATACAATCGAACAATTCAATTAATATTTGATTATGTGGATTAATGAGACAATAAGAAAGGTGCCTCCAACTAGTAAATATATATAAGATATAAGATTGCAGCTTTAAGTGTGAACTCAGGCGGCCTATCCAAAATTATCAAAACAAGATGGGTGGTGCTGGGAAAAATGTATATTCACTTTGTTGTACAAATGTAATGGACCAGCATTTGCATCATCACAACAAAAAAAAATCAACTTCTTGAAGAGGTACCAGTACATAAGACCAGCTCATAAGCATATCTTTTATATCACATAGCATATCTTGATTACCAATGTTGACCATACAAATGTATCATTGCCAAAGAGAGATTTCCCGAGTAGTCAAAGTCCAAGTACAGTATGTCGGTAATAGTAAGGATTTGTACTACTAATTTGATTGTACAGTAAGTGTCATATGGTGCCTACTAAAAAAAAGGATTGGTACACCTAGCAAAAAGGGTGTTTTGTACTAACGCCTTAACTAACATAGAGCTTACCAATAGATTTTTTTAATTATTTCTTAATATTTTCATGTTATGTAAAATATGTCCACAAGTTTACATTGTGTTCCTTGCATTTTTTAACAAAATATGAAATGTAAAAATTTAGTTTGCATAAAATTTCATGTAATTCCTACCATTAAAAAATGTTATTCGCACAATTGTACAAAACTTATATAATTCAAAAAAAATGTTATGAAATATTTAAAATGGCCACACCTTTAAAAAACATTCTTACCATTTATTAAGAAAACATGACTAAATGTAATAGTTTGTTAGCGTAAATAACCGATCTCACATATATTCAACCCTATCTGCACTTCGGATGAAACCCTAGCCGCACTCCACTCCAATCCACTCCTCTCCCCTCCACTTCCCTCCGCCCACAAGCTTACTTCCTGCGATCTCTATCCATCTGCGACATGGCGGTTAGTGCATCTGAGTCTTACACCTCCCAATCCGTTGACTATTTGGAACTTGTACCACGAGACCCCGAGGAGGAGATGGCCATCTGCGTTGCGCTCCGCCACTCACAGGAGGAGTCTGCTCGACAACGGTCGGCCTCGATCTAGCGGGAATCCATTCCGTCCGCCCAAATGATGCATGGACCGGCACGAGGCGCTTCGACGTTGCCTCGTCGGCGGTAGCGCAGTCCGTCTGGAATCCGAACACCATGGCGGAAGTGGTTATCAATTTGGTACCAACTTAAAATTTCTCTAAACAGAAGGTTAGGTGGAATGCGTGCCAGGTGTGATAGTTTTTTCTTCTTTAGAAACAAGATGTGTTGGTTTAGGGGGTTAAAGATTGTGGGTTGCCTTAATTTTGTAGTAGTGAGCCTCAATGCGCATGTTGGAGGCCCACACCAGAACATGCGCTCTTGCCTTGTCTGTGTGCATCGCGCTTGGTCTCGCCTCAAAATAAAGAAAATGTTAGCTGAGCGACGGAGATGGCAGCGGCGGCGGCCCGTTAGGTGGTGGAGAAGGCGCATCACGTCGGAGGATGGTCCAAGGAATGGGAGCACATCGACGTACGTCCAAGCGTCGATACAGCAGCCGGGCCTAGGGATGCAGTAGGCAACGACAGGAAGCGAAAAACCCATTCCTTCTTAGTTCTTGTGCTCGTCTTTTCAACTGCAGCATGCGGTTATTTTTGCTTTGCTCTATCAAATTGTACTTGTTCATTCCCCTCAAAAAACACTATACTTATTCATATATATAGAAAACTGGGACAACCCACCTCGCTGAAACCATTTCGTAAATGATGCAACCATAAGAATGTACAACCGAAATGTTCAACAATTCTTTT
Source organism: Aegilops umbellulata (assembly GCA_032464435.1). Taxonomy (NCBI): domain Eukaryota; kingdom Viridiplantae; phylum Streptophyta; class Magnoliopsida; order Poales; family Poaceae; genus Aegilops; species Aegilops umbellulata. Next base: position 532,954,890 of record CP136056.1, on the reverse strand, counting down.
TTAGTAAGGTCAAAGCCCAAGATGATGTGTTGTCAAAATATAAGAATCTTGCCAAAAATATCAACACAAAGTAGATCCAGACGATACATTGTTCACACGTCAAATATTCATGTTGCTATATTTCAAAATGTCTGGAGAACATATATGAATGTCATATTATCATGAAATGTGTTGTCGATAGATCAGATGAAGTGGCAGATATGGAATTTCGATACCATGAAGGCCTAGGTTAGTAAGAAACTGTTTAAGTAGTTCAGAAAATAAGTTCATGGCATTTATTAGAATTTTTTTATCAAATGTAAAATTTCATTCACATAACAGTACCAAAAATATTTCATTCAATTTGTTTTGTGAAATTTAGAAAATGTCCACACATTTGAAAAATGTTCTTCCCATTTATTGAAAAACAAGAAATGTAAAAAAAATCTGAGCATAATATTTGAATAAGTTCCTACCATTAAAAATCATTATATTTAAAAATATTGAAAATTTAAATAAATTTGTTCATGAAGTTAGTATGATGGCCTCCTTCTGATAGAGGTTGGTTTGTTTGTGCATTTAGTTCCTTTTTGTGGACATATTTTGTCTCACAAGTTGACTGGGTATTCTTCTCCCTTGGAGGCTTTGCAGTTGTAGACTTCTATGTTTTTGTTATTTTTCTTTCTTTAAGGACCTTAGGCCTATGATTTCCTCTTAGGTTTTTTTATCTGCTTTTCTAGTGAAGCCAGTGCCTTCATTATAACCAACATCATTATTAGTAGTATGTGGATTGCCATATAGATTCTCAAATAGCATAGGGGTCGCATCTCTTGTCCCCAACTCAATGGATGAATTCATCTTAGATGACATATAAAAACTTGAGAAACCTAGATTGTTGTCATGATTTTCTTACTGGACCATCTTTGTAAAGCAACATTTCCTTTATCCTGGCAGTAAATTCTATAATCCCTTTTTCCCTTGACTGAGTTTATGCGTGGAGGCTTCTCTGTTCTTTTTACCCAACTGCTAGATGTGGTAGATGCTTTTTTATTGGACCATCTTTGTAACGCAACTTTTCCTCTTATCCTGGCCGTAAATTATACAATTGAACAATTCAATTAATATTAATTATGTGGATTAATGAGACAATAAGAAAGGTGCATCCAATTAGTAAATATATATAAGATATAAGATTGCAGCTTTAAGTGTGAACTCAGGCGGCCTATCAAAAATTATCAAAACAAGATGGGTGGTGCTGGAAAAAATGTATATTCACTTTGTTGTACAAATGTAATGGACCAGCATTTGCATCAACAAAACAAAAAAAATCAACTTCTTGGAGTGGTACCGGTACATAAGACCAGCTCATAAGCATATCTTGATTACCAATGTTGACCATACAAATGTATCATTGCTAAAGAGAGATTTTCCGAGTAGTCAAAGTCCAAGTATAGTATGTCGGTAATAGTAAGGATTTGTACTACTAATTTGATTGTACAGTAAGTGTCATATGGTGCCTGTTAAAAAGAAGGATGGGTACACCTAGCAAAATGGGTGTTTTGTACTAGTGCCTTTACTAACATAGAGCTTACCAATAGATTTTTTTTAAAATTATTTCTTAATTTTTTCATTATATTTAAAAAATGTCCACAAGTTTACATTGTGTGCCTTGCATATTTTTGACAAAACATGAAATGTAAAAAATTAGTTTCCATAATATTTCATGAAATTCCTACCATTAAAAAATGTTATTCGCATAATTTTACAAAAAATATATAATTTTAAAAAAATGTTATGAAATGTTTAAAATGTCCACACCTTTAAAAAACATTCTTCCCATTTTTTTTAAGAAAACATGAACTAAATGTAATAGTTTGTCAGCGTAAATATTCGATGTCACATATATTCAACCCTATCTGCACTCCGGATGAAACCCTAGCCGCACTCCACTCTAGTCCACTCCACTTCCCTCCACTTCCCTCCACCCACAAACTTACTTCCTGCGATCTCTATCCATCTACGACTTGGCGGTTAGCGCATCTGAGTCTTACACCTCCCAATCCGTTGACTATTTGGAACTCGTCCCACGAGACCCCGAGGAGGAGATGGTCGTCTGCGTTGTGCTCCGCCACTCACGGGAGGAGTCCGCCCGACAACGGTTGGACCCGATCCAGCGGGAATCCATTCTGTCCGCCCAAATGATGCATGGATCCGGCGCGAGGCGCTTCGACGTTGCCTCATCGGCGGTAGTGCAGTCTGTCTGGAATCCGAACACCATGGCGGAGGTGCTTATCAATTTGGTACCAACTCAAAATTACTCTAAACAGAAGGTTAGGTGGAATGCGTGCCAGGTGTGATAAATTTTTCTTCTTTAGAAACAAGATGTGTTAGTTTAGGGGGTTAAAGATTGTGGGTTGCCTTAGTTTTGTAGTAGTGAGCCTCAATGCGCATGTTGGAGGACCAAACCAGAACACGCGCTCTTGCCTTGTTCGTGTGCACCGCGCTTGGTCTCGCCTCAAAATAAAAAAAAATGTTAGCTGAGCGACGGAGATGGCAGCGGCGGCGGCCCGTTAGGTGGTGGAGAAGGCGCATCACGTCAGAGGATGGTCCAAGGAATGGGAGCACATTAACGTACGTCCACACGTCGATACAGCAGCCGGGCCTAGGGACGCAGTAGGCAACGACGGCAAGCGACAAACCCATTCCTTCTCAGTTCTTGTGCTCATCTTTTCAACTACAGCATGCAGTTATTTTTGCTTTGCTCTATCAAACTGTACTTGTTCATTCCCCTCAAAAAACACTATACTTATTCATATACTTACAAAACTGGGACAACCCAGCTCGCTGAAACCATTTCTTAAATGATGCAACCATAAGAATGTACAACCGGAATGTTCATCAATTCTTTTTTAGTAAGGTCAAAGCCCAAGATGATGTGTTGTCAAAATGTAAGAATCTTGTCAAAAATATCAACACGAAGTAGATCCAGACGATACGTTGTTCACATGTCAAATATTCATGTTGCTATATTTCGAAATGTGTGGAGAACATATATGAATGTCATATTATCATGAAATGTGTTGTCGATAGATTAGATGAAGTGGCAGATACGGAATTTCAATACCATGAAGGCCTAGGTTAGTAAGAAACTGTTTAAGTAGTTCAGAAAATAAGTTCATGGCATTTATTAGAAATTGTTTATCAAATGTAAAATTTTATTCACATAACAGTACCAAAAATATTTCATTCAATATTTTTTGTGAAATTTAGAAAATGTTCACACATTTGAAAAATGTTCTTCCCATTTATTGAAAAATAAGAAATGTAAAAAATTTCCGAGCATAATATTTGAATAAGTTCCTACCATTAAAAATCATCATATTTAAAAATAGTGAAAATTTAAATAAATATGTTCATGAAGTTAGTATGATGGCCTCCTTCTGATAGAGGTTGGTTTGTTTGTGCATTTAGTTCCTTTTCGTGGACATATTTTCTCTCACAAGTTGACTGGGTATTCTTCTCCCTGGGAGGCTTTGCAGCTGTAAACTTCTGTGTTTTTGTTTTTTTTTCTTTCTTTAAGGACCTTAGGCCTATGATTTCCTCTTAGGTTTTTTTTATCTGCTTTTCTAGTGAAGCCAGTGCCTTCATGATAACCAACATCATTATTAGTAGTATGTGGATTGCCATATAGATGCTCAAATAGCATAGGGGTGGCATCTCTTGTCCCCAGCTCAATGGATGAATTCATCTTAGATGACATATAAAAACTTGAGAAACCTAGATTGTTGTCATGATTTTCTTACTGGACCATCTTTGTAAAGCAACCTTTCCTTTATCCTGACAGTAAATTCTAGAATCCCTTTTTCCCTTGACTGAGTTTATGCGTGGAGGCTTCTCTGTTCTTTTTTTCAAAACTGCTGGGTGTGGAAGATGCTTTTTTATTGGACCATCTTTGTAACACAACTTCTCCTCTTATCCTGGCCGTAAATTATACGACCGAACAATTCAATTAATATTGATTATGTGGATTAATGGGACAATAAGAAAGGTGCCTCCAATTAGTAAATATATATAAGATATAAGATTGAAGTTTTAAGTGTGAACTCGGGCGGCCTATCCAAAATTATCAAAACAAGATGGGTGGTGCTGGGAAAAATGTATATTCACTTTGTTGTACAAATGTAATGGGCCAGCATTTGCATCATCAGAACAAAAAAAATCAACTTCTTGAAGAGGTACCAGTACATAAGACCAGCTCATAAGCATATCTTTTATGTCACATAGCATATCTTGATTACCAATGTTGACCATACAAATGATCATTGCTAAAGAGAGATTTCCTGAGTAGTCAAAGTCCAAGTATAGTATGCCAGTAATAGTAAGGGTGTTTTGTACTAATGCCTTAAATAACATAGAGCTTACCAATAGAATTTTTTTAAATTATTTCTTAATTTTTTTCATTATATTTAAAAAATGTCCAGAAGTTTACATTGTCTTCCTCACATTTTTTTAACAAAACATGAAATGTAAAAAATTAGTTTGCATAATATTTCATGAAATTCCTAGCATTAAAGAAATGTTATTCGCATAATTGTACAAAAACTAAATAATTCAAAAAACCGTTTATGGAATATTTAAAATGTCCACACCTTTTAAAAAAGATTCTTCCCATTTTTAAGAAAACATGAATTAAATGTAAAAGTTTGTCAGCGTAAATATTCGATCTCACATATATTGAACCTATCCGCACTATGGATGAAACCCTAGCCACACTCCACTCCTCTCCACTTCGCTCCACCCACAAGCTTACTTCATGCGATCTCTATCCATCTCTGACATGGCTTGTAGCGCATCTGAGTCTTACACCTCCCAATCCGTTGACTATTGGGAACTCGTCTCACGAGACCCCCAGGAGGATATGGCCATCTGTGTTGCGCTCCTCTGACATACCTTTGGAGGTGGCGGCATCCGCCGCTTCAGCGTCAGTCAGACTAGGCTTGCGGGCCTTCAGGTATGCTGAGGTTGTCGAGGTGTAATTGCTGCAAGGACCAAACAACACTTAGTTAGCAACCGAATCAATTCAAAAATGAATGAAGAGTCAGTGAAAACACTCACTTCGAGGCCACGGGCACTGCCGCCTTGATCTTCAGTAACCCAACCTTCCGAGGCTTGGAGGAGATCTGCTTGGGAAGTTTGGGCTGCTTCTCCGCCGAACTCTCAGCTTCGGCGCGAGCACACTTGGAGCTCTGAGTCGCCCGACCTGAGGAAGTCGGATGTTGAGCTTCTCCTACCTTGCCCTTCAGGTCATGCAACGCATTGGAGTGGGGTTTGGGGGCTTCATAAGATGGAGAAGATTCTGCCTCGCCCCCCTCCTCCGAACTCTCATCATCATCTTCATCGTCGTCGTTGTCACTCTCATCGTCATCGGACCTCTCCGAGTACTGTTGCTCGGTGTCACTCGCCACATCTTGAGGCGAGCGGTCCACCACCGGGATCCTGGAAATCAGGTTCTGGAAGTCCTGAGAAACAAACACATGTGAATGTGAGGATCGGCTGTACAAAAGATGGCATTCAGGCGAGCCGACTGAACTAAAAGCAAATACCTCGATGGGCGGCAGGTCCTTGTGAATGGCTGGCACCGACCGAGTCCCCCGCGGGTTGTCTCGGGCGCAGGTGATGGCCTTGATCTTGGTGCCCACCTCCTTCTCGGTGAGATCTTCAGGATGCACCCGAGTGGAGTCACCCGGCCCCTCGTACAGCCACATAGGGTGGGCCCTGGCCTGAAGTGGTTGGATGCGCCGACTGAAGAAAGCCTCCAGCAAGTCCATACCGTTCACCCCATCGTTCACAACTCCAATCAACGTGTTAGACAAGATATCGACGCCCACCTTCTCCTCCTTCGCCACGGTGTGGGTCGGCGGAGCCCGCACTAGTTCAGACGAGTACTACGGGAGGCCTGACTGATTGTTGGCGCTGGGGATGTCCCTGCAGTAGAACCAAGTCCCATGCCACCCCTTGACGGATTCGGGAAAGCTTATTTTGGGGAAAGACCTCCCCTCGCGTACTTGGATACCCATACGTCCGCATAGCTGGGTGAGATGGGTTTTCTCCCCCCATCGACGAGTCTTTCTTCACGACCATCAATCAACACATGAAGATTTATTGGAAGAGGCCCCAGTGGGGGTGGCAACCCAAGAATTTCTCACAAGGAGAGATGAAAGCCAAGAGATAAATAATGGCATTGGGGTGGGGGGAAGGTGATGGAGTTGAGCACCAAAAAAGTCAAGGAACGCCCGGAAGAAGGGGCGGGGCGGCATCGAGAAGCCTCGCTCGACGTGGGTGACGAGTAGGACGCGCTCATCCTCCTGAGGCGCCGGCTCGATCTCCCTCGCACCCGGACGGCACCATTCCTCGCACGGGATCAACCCTTCATCCGCCAGCTCCTCCAACCGCCGAGCGGGGACGCGCGGCGTGATCCAGTCCCCTCCGCGCCGCCAGCCGCCACGCCGGAGCCGGAGGAAGTGGCCTTCCCCACCTTCTTCGCCTTCTCCACCTTGGCTGCGGAGTCCCTTGCCATCGCCGCACACTCGGATGGAGAGGAGAAATAGAGGATTCGGGAGGAAAGAAAGGGGATCTGAGACCCAGGGCTCTGTCCTCGAAACTTTTATATCACCACACAAAATCTCTGGCTGGATCTGTCACCGCCAATCCCTGGATCGACGGCCCGCGCGGCAAGGCTTTGCATAGGACAGGCGCGACGCGTGGCGGGGATTGTGCTCGCAGATCGACGAGCCACGCCCCCACTTTCCCACAATTGCACGACGCTACTACTTCAGCGCGTGAATTCAAATCTCAAGATTTTCGGGACAAATCAATCCAATTAATTACCAGCGATTCCTTTCCTAAAGGACGCGCGTCAGTCTAAATGACCACCCTCCGCGGGGACCCATGCACTCAGCCACGTTAAACACCCGATTGAAGTCCTCTTCAGGATCATTATGTGACGAGCTTGACGCCCCTCTGCGGGTTCACTTGGCCCTCTCGGTAGGCTCAAAGGCGCATGACTCGTAAACCTGGATTCGAAGGAGGCCTGTGTTGGCGTTCCCCTGGGATAAGGAGCGGCGTCTCCCTGGAGATTCAGACCACGCGCCGGCGTCGCCACTCGGGTTGTATTGGCATGCCCTCACTCGGGCCCCTAGTCTATCTCCTCCGAGAGACAAAACAAATGCCACCATGTTTTTTCTCGACGATCGACAACACCCGGTCATCTGGGTAAACCTAAAGTCTAGAATTCGTTGTGTTTTCATCCAAGGAACAATGAATCACGGTTCGGAAACATATTCCGAGTGCCCCTGCAGCACTCGGACTCAACCGAATGGTCGTTTTGTTTGTCCCACGAAATCCCAACCGATTCGGGGGCTAATAATGTGGTCACCTATTACAGGTAGGGTCAAGGACCCATCATTTGGGACCCACATAGGGCCCATCACCATCATAGGTAGGTCCCTGGACCATGGGTAGGGTAGAGCAATACCATACCCATACCCGTATTGTTAGTGGGTATAAAATTCTACCCATACCCGTACCCATGGGTATGAAACTTTACCCATAGCCATACCCGACAGGTACCCGTACCCATTGGGTACCCAGCGGGTAGAACAAATAGTACACAAGTTGTTCACAAATTTACGCTCATTGGTAGCACATTTGACGAAAAATCAATTACCTCAACTCAATAAAAAGTAGATGAGTAAATGACCATTATCCAAATTTAGAAATCACAACATATTATTACTCCCTCCATCCTTGAAAGAGTGTACTTCTAACTTTATTTATGTTTGACTGTATTTATGCTATACAACTAGTAGCATTAGATTCATGATAACAAATATTTTTGTCATATACCTATTTGGTTTCACAAACATTGATATATTTTTGCATAAACTCGGTCAAACTTTAAGATAGTTTGATGCTCCAACAAAGTTGGAAGTACACTCTTTCAAGGACGGAGGGAGTAAGTCAATAGGACTAGACGAGTCACATGACAAATTAATGACTAATTAACGACAACTTAACATTAGTTCACAAACAGGCAGGGTATGGGTATACCCGCGGGTATCAGGCTATACCCGTACTCTACCCATGACTTAACGTGTAGGGTATGGGTACTACCCATGGGTATAAAATTGTGCCCATACCCTGCCAATCCGGGTATGGTACCCGCGGGTATCCTTACCCGTGGGTAAAATTGCCATCCTTATAGCATTCGCATGTATACATCAGGAGGACCACTCAAGCGACTCTGCAGCACTCGGACAATCACACATCACTCGGCGGACGAGCTACCACTCGGACGTACAGGACAAGAAGACGTCGTGGGAGCTGCAACGGTCGAAGAATCCTAAGTCATCCACTAAATACAGTTATAGCTATTGTTACCTGTAACTGTTGTGTAGAGGCTCATTACACTAGTAATTGTCTCATTCAATGACATTACTTGCCCCGGTGGTGTGGGAGACATGGGGCTGCAGCGCACTCTATATAAGCCGCTCCCCTCTCCATAGCCGGGCATGTCGAATCTTTGTAACCATATCCCTCAAATCAAAGCAAGCCTCAGGGCACGAGACGTAGGGCTTTTACCTCCATCAAGTAAGGGGCCTAAACTCGTTAAAGACCGAGTGTTACACCTATGCCGTAGCTAGTCTCTGCCCCCCTTATTCGTACCCCTAGTACTCATTGTCAGGATCATAACCCCGACAGCAAGGCCTCGTGCTAGGCGGCATCCCCAAGCTGCCTCTCGAGGCCCTCACACGAGCGGATACTCCGAGGTCGCCAAGTCCCACCTCGCGGTGCACGTGGGTGACGCGAGACATGTCGAGCGGCACCAAGAGCCGTGCCAGCATGCGTGGACAGTGGAGCTTTCCTCTTTCATGCTAAGGGAGTAGGGCAGCTCGTCGGTTCCCAAAGCAATCTCTGAAGGTTGCCATTTCGGTGCTAGAAGACCAGGACCGCGGGTTCACCAGGACGGAGGTCATCACCTAGCCCACCGACGCGTCATGCCCAGAAGCTTTAGCACACGGAGACTGCTTTCGCTTGGGTAAGTTGTACTGCTGTCCCCTTCGAATTCGGCCATTGTGGCAACCCTTCCCACCTAGAGTTATGGGGGAAGAGGACCAAGGCTAGTATAAGTATAGCCATGCCACCACCTTAGAGAGAGATCAGATCCGATCGAGATTGAGTCCATCCACCCCCTCAAGCCCGGAGCCGCTCCTAAAGCCTCCCGAGGCCACTTGTACTCAGATATTCACCCTCCCTCATGAGGTAATCCACACAAAGCAGGAGTAGGGTCTTACACCGCAAGGTGGCCCAAACCTGGGTAAACTGCCGTGTCTCTGATCCTTCTTCCCTCTCGCTCAAGCACATTGGAGCATCGCCGTGAGGCAGTGAGCAGCGAGGCCAAGCGCAGCGAAGTTCTCTAAGCACACCCCAGAATTCGAACCTTCCTTGGGTCCCCGAAGCCCCCTGTTCCGATAAACTAATATTTATATTTAGAAATCCTTTTTACAATAAGTTGTTGTGTTCTAATTTGTAGTAGACCATTATTTATGTTTAACTTATTCATACAAGTTGGAAGGCAAAACAAATAAGCCAACATCGTTTAAGTATATGAAGCACAGCTAGTGTTCCCATGAACAGTGTTAATATAGAAAATATAGTATAATAAGTATTTTGGTAACTTTTGGCTTTCACATTTTTTTGGTATTTTCCAAATATTATGTTAATAAATAGTTAAGTATATACTAAATTTATTTGTTCATAGAAATTTGAAGGCAAAAGACAAATGGTTGTGCTTAAACACCTAAAATGTTAAAACAGCACCGGCAGCGTTTGGAAGGTAACAAACGCCGCTAGTAACTCCTTAGCATTTGGATGTCTTGAACGCTGCTAAGGTGTATTATGCAATACCCTTTCACAAATAGCATACAACCTTTTATAAAGCCAAACAAAATGCATAAAAGAAATTATGTCACAAAATAAACAAAAACACCATGCCATTCTCAAACATATATACACTCCCACACACTGCCTGTACGGAAAACATAAATTCCAGTAATTATCACCTGTCGTGTCATGAATGTTTGGATTTATGAATTATGTTCATGAAACAAAGGCAAAAAGGAGAGGAAAATAATTTGGTAGCATGGTATTTTGTAACACACAAAGAAAAAAATATCAATGGTTTCCAGGGAAAAACCTAAAACTATATTAATTGTATTTGCTAAATGCTATAAATGCTGCTAGAAAGCATATTAGAAATGTTTGTGTACTACATAACATTGCTAAGTTAAATTATGCAAATTTCCTACAAATAGCATAGCAACCTTTTATAATTCCAAGAGTTTGATATATCACTAGGAATGGTATACATTACACGCATCAAAAATCATGTCACAAAGAAAACAACACCCACCCACTGCACCCTTTCTGATTGATCCTCTTGACATGTCGAAATAATTGAGCAATATGTATCAAAACTTTTTCTTGACACTTCGAAATTTTACCACGCATTGAACTGATTAGATATTGACAACATGGATGGATTTATTTTCTTTCATTAGTGTATGAAAAAATTGAAAAAAGTCTGACCACTAATTTTATTAAATTAATACTAGAAGCGTTTATAGCTACCAGATGCACTGGTACAGCTTGCATTAGCAACGTTTATATCTGTCGAACGCTCCGTTCCCGCCTCATAATCTTTCTTTGTCCTACATCCCATATTGTTTCGGGAGATGTTGTGTTTCCATATGCCTCTCATTCATATGTCATAGCGGATTGCTTCAGTCCAACCAATCATTTACTTGCCATGCCTCTCTTTCGCCCATCAACCTTGGCCTTTTTCATGCTTGTTTTGCTTCTAGCTAGTACTATCATAATAGCATAGTTAGAGGCTACAAGAGACCGCGCGGAGTAGTGCTTCCTTTATAAGGGTCGGTCATGCCTTCACATAGAAAGGTTGGTGAGATCATTAGCTATTCACCCATGTATTCTCTGAAGATGTCTTGGAGATGCGTCGTACCTGATCCTTAATTGCAGTTTCTCCAAAGAGGGTTGGCTACATATGTATTACTAGTAAATGTGCTCGTGCGTTGCTACGGGTTGATTGGAAAAAAAACTTCATCATTTTTGTTCTCATGACATCACTCAACCATTTAAATTGGTCCCCTTTGATAGTTAAAAATCCTTGGCCCGCTATCCAAGCTTTAAAAGGATGGAAAATGGCATAACTCAAACGTTGTCCTAAAATTCAACAGAAGCGTCAAATTTGACTCTTTATACGTCGAGAGCTACTTTATTAATTTCTTTTAACTATCAAATCAATATAACACAACATTCCACACACACATAATAATAATTCACTAAAACTTCACAAAAATAATTCAATTATGTTTTAATTTCGTCAACTTTTAGTTAGCATTGCGTCCCCATCCCCTCCAATCGAGCACACCCACAACTGCATGTCCTAACTTCCCTGCTGGAGCTCGACGGTGTCCCTATCGAGAGCAGGACGTAGACACCACTGACAGCATCATCCGGAACGTCGAGTGCCAACTTGGCCATGGACTCGCTAAGCTCTAACCCAGCATTCTGCTTGCAGCATGCATCTAGTAGGCTCCTCCAGATGATGGCATCGGACCGGCAATTTCATGCCAGACACGACTTCCAGAGCCTCTTCGATGAAGCCAGCTCTTGCCAATATGTCCACCATGCGCCCGTAGTGCTTGATCCTCGGTCTGATCCTGCACTCGCTGACCATCATCTCGAAGTATCTTCTGCCTTCCTCCACCATCCCGCCATGGTTGCACGCGCTAAGAACCGCAACGTTGGCGACTGTGAGAATCGCCACGTTCTCCACCCGCGTCATCCAATCAAACAGCTCCAAGGACTCGCGCACGCATCCGTGGTTGGCGACTGTGAGAATCGCCACGTTCCACGACGTGATGTCCCGCTTGGGCATCTGGTCCAACACCTTCCGTGCGAGTTCGACGGCTCCGCACTTGCCGTAGAGGTCTAAGAGCGAGTTGTTGATGAGCCCGTCATGGGACACCTCGCCGTGGCCCCCGAGCTGGCGCAGCAGCAGTGCGTGCGCGTAGACCCCGAGCGAGAGCGCGCCCGCGCTGGCGCACGCGCCGATGACGCTCTGCACGGTGTAGGCGTCGGGCGCGAGGCTCGTGCCACGCTGCATCTCCCGAAAGAGGTCGAACGCGCTGAGGTGGTCGCCGTTGCCGGCGAGCGCGTCGACGGCGGTGTTCCAGGAGACGACAGACTTGGTGGGGATGCGGAGGAAGAGCGCGAGCACGGCGTTGGGGAGGCCGCAGGAGGCGTAGAGGTGGAGGAGGGAGTTGGCGACGACGGTGTGGGCCGGGGCGAGCGCGAGCTTGGCCGCTAGCGCGTGGAGCTGGCGGCCCTCGGGGAGCGCGGAGAGGAAGGAGGCGGCGGAGAGCGCCGCCGCACTTTGTTGGACTGCGGCGTCTCTCTCCCGTCGGCCGAGACCGGCAGCCCGATGATCAGCTCGCCCGACTCCAACCAAACGGAGCAGGGGCAGACTTAGGGCACAGAGAAGAGATCGAGAAAGAAGAAGGCAATTTTTCTACTTGATGCTGAGTTATATCGAGCAGCATCAGCTCCAGCTTCTGCCCCCGCAGCTTCAGAACCTGACGGAATCCACTAACCCATCTTCAAATCCCAAATTACCCGAACGAAGCAAAGCGTACTAGATTTCGAGTGTGAGGACGCGTACGGTGAAAGGACGGGGCTGGGTGATGCCACGCGCGATGGCCAGCCCTGTGCGTGCGGCGCCCAGGTCCACGACGAGGCTAAACCCGCCGCCGTGCCAGAGCGGCCGGCGCGCGTTCGGCTGGAGCCCGGTAGGTGGCGGCCCGTGGCCCATATCAAATTTTCTGGCCCATGTGATACGAAGCTATGAAAACGAAACTAGACTGACGAAATTTAGTACCATCTCACGTGTACGGAAATGCCGTTTGGAGGCCGAGCACTGTGAAGCTCGTTATCTGACTCGTCAGTCGCCCTATGGATCAGCCACAGTGCCATTTACTCCAACCGTATTTCATCTGGCACAGTTTTACACCACAAAGTATACTCAATTTACGCACAGTGTTATACGCTGCCATGCCAGGCTGTTCACACACATTACATCGCCTCACCCATTCTGTCCATGCACTGCTAGATGGAACAAATAAGTGTTGCACCTTGTTAGTTTGTACCACCTGAGTTAAAATTGTAATTTTACAATTGACGAAAAGTTCTGCAAATAACTATGTTGTAGTACGAACAATAGAACTTCTAATTTTCTATCCAAATTTGAAACATAGCTGTACAAATAATAATGAGAAAACATTTGCTTGGAGAACGAAATGGTCTGAATCCATGGCCTGGCTCGCATCACCAAAATACCAGCTTGTGGTTGTATAGTTGTTTCAACATAAATTTTAAATTTTTTCAATGCAACTTTAAACCTCCATCTCCACAAAACTTCAAGAATATTCAACCTCAGAAATGAGAGTTCTTGAGAACAGGTGCACGGGATACTTGCCCGGTTTGCCCTCGGGGATTAGATATATGGGCGATGTCACTAACGAAACGATGATCATTTTTTCTCTAAAATATTTTTTGTATATGTGGTGAATATTTTTCAAAATAGTTGATGACCATATTTGAAATACACGATGAAAACCTTTTTTTATATATGTCATAAACATTTTCCAAATACCTGATGAACATTTGCGTTTCAGTATGTGATGAATTTTTCATATACGCGATCAATTTTCCAATACACGACGAACATCTTTTAAATACACACGATCAATTTTTAAATCAATAAATATTTTTACATGACAACATTTTCTAAATACGCGTTGAACAATTTTCATATATAAGACGGACATTTTCTTTCTGAATGTGTGGTGGACATGTTTTTGAATATGCGGTGAACCTTTTTTTTAAAATACACAATCAAGACTGGTTCTAATGTGCGATGGACAATTTTGCAATACCTTCGAACCTCTTTTAAAGAATAAATACAACTAGATGAAAAAACAAAAAAAATGAAATAGAAAAAAGGAAAAACTACTAGGACTGCATGTGCTCCTTTGTGCGTGCAGCGCCTATGTGCTCGACGGACGTGCCGCTGCTTCGCACACTGTGAGCGACTACAGGCGAGGCATAGCAGCGCCTAAATTCAAACCCGCCCAGGAAGCGCGTCATGTTCTTGCAATCATCGCCCAGCCGGAGGTCAACGTACAATTTGGAAACACGAGAGAATGGCACCGATGTATTTCTCCTAGATAGCATCCGTATATGACCTGGAAAGTCAGAAAGTGTGGATCCCAGTGCCACAATGTACGCACTAGATAGCGGCCTTCAGGCAGCTCGGCCTTCAAAACTGTAACGCCCTCGATGCGGCTATATCTTCCACATGTCGAAGCACGACTTAGAGGCATAACCGCATTGAAAGCAATGTCGCAAGTGAGGTAATCTTTACACAACCCATGTAATATATAAGGGAAAGAGATACATAGTTGGCTTACAATCGCCACTTCAAACAATACATGAGTAGAGCATTACATCATACAGATACAATCAAGGTCCGACTATGGAACCAAAATAAAAAAAAGACTACCCTAAATGCTACACAGATCCCCGATCGTCTCAACTGGGCTCCACTACTGATCAACTGAAATGAAACAACACAATGAACAATATCTTCATCGAGCTCCTCCTTGAACTCGGGTGCGTCACCTGCACGGTTTTATCGGCACCTGCAAATTGGTTTTGGAAGTATCTGTGAGTCACGGGGACTCAGCAATCTCACACTCGCGAGAACAAGACTACTTAAGCTTAAAGGTAGGACAGGGTAGTGAGGTGGAGCTGCAGCAAGCGACTAGCACATATGGTGGCTAACGTACGCAAATGAGAGCGAGAAGAGAAGGCAAAAGCACGGTCGAACAACTATGATCAAGAAGTGATCCTGAAACTAATTACGTCAAACATAACTCCAACACCGTGTTCACTTCCCGGACCCTGCCGAGAAGAGACCATCACGGTTACACACGCGGTTGGTGTATTTTAATTAAGATCAACTTCGGGTTTTCTACAACCGGACATTAACAAATTCCCATCTGCCACATAACCGCGGGCACGGCTTTCGAAAGTTCAAACCCTGCATGGATGTCCCAACTTAGCCCATTATAAGCTCTCGCGATCAACGAAGGATATTCCTTCTCCCCGGGAAGACCCGATCAGTCTCGGAATCCCGGCTACAAGACATTTCGACAGCAATAAAGCAAGTCCAGCAAAGCCGCCCGATGCGTCGACATCCTGATAGGAGCTGCACATATCTCGTTCTCAGGGCAACACCGGATAAGTCAAGCTACGAGTAAAACCAAGTCTCGAGTTTTCACGAGGTGGCCCAGCAGGTTGCTCGGTTCAGACCAACACTTAGACAATCATTGGCCCGGGGGGGCGATAAATAAAGATGACCCTTGGGTTATTACTCCCAAGGGAAAGTAGGTGGTGGTGAGGCAAATGGTAAAACCAAGGTTGGGCCTCGCTGGAAAAGTCTTATTCAAAGCGAACTGTCAAGGGGGTCCCATAAATCGCCCGACCGCGTTAGGGATGCAAAATCCGGGAACATAACACCGATATGACGGAAACTAGGGCGGCAAGAGTGGAACAAAACACCAGGCATAAGGCCGAGCCTTCCACCCTTTACCAAGTATATAGATGCATTAATTAATAAGATATATTGTGATATCCCAACAAGTAAACATGTTCCAATCAAGGAACAACATCTCCATGTTCCAACAAGGAACAAACTTCATCTTCACCTACAACTAACAACGCTATAAGAGGGGCTGAGCAAAGCGGTAACATAGCCAAACAACGGTTTGCTAGGACAAGGTGGGTTAGAGGCTTGGTTTGACAATATGGGAGGCATGATAAACAAGTGGTAGGTATCGCAGCATAGGCATATCAAAAGAGCGAGCAACTAGCAAGCAAAGATAAAAGTGATTTCGAGGGTATGGTCATCTTGTCTGAGATCCCGCAAGGAAGAAAAACGAGTCCGTGAAGAAGACAAACGGACGTAGTCGAACGAATCCTCACAACTCCGGAACGAAACCGAAGCTAACGAGAGAAGCAACCCGGAAAGAAACAAACAACATGGTAAAGAACCATCACATAAACATGGCATGATGCACAACCAAGTATGATGCATGTCCGGTTTAATTAGCATGGCATGGCAAAGTGCAACAAACAACACTACAAATTAAGTGGAGCTCAATATGCAACGGGTTGCATATTGGAGAAACACCACATCAATTTATTTAGTTCGCTCTCGTTTAGGTACTCAACAAGATTAAATGTTGGTTAACGTGGCAAGAGGTGAAGCATAATAAAACTAACTATTTAGGCAAGTTTAAATGAGGCCGGAACAACAAACAACATATTCCGGAAAATCCTCATGCATATTTTGAATTTGGTACTGTTCTGCCCTAAACACAATTTTAGTGTTGTTAAACAGCAAAATGAGGTGCAACATGTTAATCTACGCATTTTTTTACCCCATTTACATATATAAATTATTAAATTCCGAGATACGGTTATTTAGTTATGAAATGAATCATTTTAACATGGCATTTAAGCAAATAAATGCAAACAGCATTTTAAACATTTTAAACATAGATGAAAGTGGCATATTATGAAACTAGATGAAATTCTAAGCATTTTACATGTATGAAACATTTTAATCCGATGCACGGTTTGTGAGATATTAAATGCATGAACATGAGGGTTTTTCTGTAAAACTGCAGTTCCTGGAAAAATAGCTAAAATCGTCCAAAGGAAAAAAACATGTCACGGGCCGACTGGGCTAATAGTGCACGGGGGGCGCTGGATCTGATGCTCACCCTGGGCTTGGCCCGTTTGGTGGAGGACGCAGCAGCAGCCCGGCGTGGCATGCGACTGGGCCTTGACGAGGCTGCGACCCAGGCGCATGCAGTCGAGGGGCGTGGTCAACGCAGGCAGGGGATCGGTCGGGACTTGGCGTTGGCCGCATCCTCGAAGCAGAGGAAGCAGGGCAGCGGCTGGCGATGCAAGTGGTCTCCGGCGAGGGCTCCGGTGGCCGGGGACGGGGCCCAGCCGGCGGGATCCGGCAGGAGCGGTCAAGGGCGGCGGAGGAGAGGGGATCCGGTCCAGATCAGGGTCGAGGCAGCGGGAGTCCATGCTTCGGGCGCCCATGGCGGAGGTTGGGTACCTGCGGGAGAGAAAGAGGGTGAGGGAGAGGGAGTCACGCAGGAAAGGGAAAAGGAGAGGCAGGGGAATCGAGGAGGAATGGAGGTAGCAGGCCGGCGACGGAGGCTCCCTGCTGGTTTGCTGGCGATCGACGGCGCTGCCGCGGTCAGGGACGGAAGGTGCTGCGGAGGCCGGACTTGTCCAGGCGGCAGGGAAGGTCGACGACGAGCCCTGGCGCTCCACGGGAAGATGCAGGTGAGGAAACTTGGCGGAGCGGCACGCCTTGGAGCTGATCGATCGCGAGCATGGCGTCGGAGTCCTTCATGGCTCCTGGAGGTGGTGAAGAACAACGACGGGAGGAGGCCTTGCGGCTGCGTGGAGGCGCTGGGTACGGGCGAAGATGGTGGTGGATGCAGGAGGGTGGGTCGAGGGGAGGAAGGGCGCTGGTGGGCAGAGGAGCTCGGGCTCCTGCGGGATTTGAGCGGCGCGGCTGCGCTGGTTGGGGATGGATCCCGAAGGAAGCAGGAGGCTGGCGTTTGGTGGTGGTTGGACGAGGGGATCGAGGGAGATCGGTGAGGGGAAAACGAGGAGGAGACCAGGTGGGCAGCGGCGGCGGCTTGACAGGGAATGATCCCTAGAAAATAGGGTTTGTTCCAAAATGGACTAGGGGTGGATGAATATATACATCACGGATTAAATTAGGGGTTACCTCGTCCCTCCGATCGCAATCGGACGGACGCAAATAAATAGGCTAGGGAGTCCAAATAAGAAGACGGTGATGTTAGGGGATGATCCGGATTGAACGGTCATGACCGTGTGGGTCGGGTTCGGGGCAGTTTCAGACGCTCACGCGAGGGGGTTTGTGCACAGTACAAAGAGACTCCGGTTTAGGCAAGAGGGCAAATGAATAACAAGGTGGTCTCGGAACGGTCAACGAAAGCAAGGGGGGCACGGCAACTACGAGCGGATGCAAGTTTGAAAACAATGACGGCAACAGAGTGCCGATGCAATGCGAATGATGCGATGATGAATGCAACAAACAAATAAATAACACAACTGACACGCAAAACATGGAAGGCATCTGAAGCGTCGGTCTCGGGGCGTTACAACACTCCACCACTACGAGAGGATCTCGTCCCGAGATCTGGGATGGCACCGGATAGAAAACGGAAGAAGAAAGAGGTAAAACTAAGTTGCTTCTTTGACAAAAGAGTGAAACCAACGCACCTTGAGAGGCCGCAAAGCTTGAAGAAAAGACACGACGGAGGTGAACAAAATCTAAAACACTTCGTTCAGAAAGAGGAACAAGGAACATGGAATACGGCGAGAAAGAAGAGTTTACGTGACAAGATAGACATTGAAACCACTCTCGTTAAAACTAGATAGAGAAGGAACAAGAATGACATAATTTGGGCAACACTCCGACTGAAAATGGAAGGAATTAGAATCATGAACTTGGCAAAATGAAAGCACCTAGATGAGACTCCGGTTAAAAGAGGAACGATAGACATAACACTCCGGTTAAATCGATAAGCAAGCAAAAGGACAAGATGATGGGTCGAAGAGAGCAACATCACAATGCCTCCGGAAGAAAAAATGAAGACAAATCATTGGAATAAAAGAATAGAGAAGAAAATGCCAATATCTGCCACAAATGAGCTTGGAAAACACCATTGCAAGAAGGTTATAACGGAGTTGTTGGAAAATCAACAACGAGACGAATAAGCTTGTAGTGGGCTTATGGAAACATCTCAAAATTATGAGGTGAGCTTCTGCCACTAACCAGAAACAAAAGATTGGATTGATATCAACAAGGAGACGAGAAACTTATTTCACTGGGAGGACAAATGAAGAACTTGGGTCATTTATGAGCACCATAAATAGCAACAATCCTTAGGGAAGGCTTTAGGTGAAATATAACCCAAGATAAGTCCAATGAAGAGATTGATGGATTTAAAATACCTCATTCTTGACAACATGTGAGTCATGAGACATGAACTCCAATTATCAAGAATGACATAATACCACCTCGAATGATACGGTTGAAAGGATTGCACTTTAAAATGCAAGATAAAGAATACTTGAGCTGCTCTGAAAAGAATCTTGATGAACACTTCGAGAAGGAATTAAATCCTTTGTGAATCATCATGTAGCCTCCATAAAGAACTCCGTTAATAAAAGGATGATAAAAATAACGAGAAGTTGAAAACACAAGGTGAAGCTTTGAGATGATTAGATGGACCTCCGTGGTGATAGAATTGCGAGAGCTTGGAACTCCGAGGAAGACAAGATGAAACAATTGAAATCAACAATTTTGATGAACCTCCAGAATAAGGAATAGAATTTACTCGATGAAACAAGAATAAGAATTGCATTATGGTCATCCTTCACCAATTTAAATTGATGACAAGCAATGGATTTGGCATCCCACTTATTCTCGTAGAAAGGATCAAGAGAGATACAGCACAAACTTGAGAATGTCTTCAACGAACCGCCGGTAGGATTGGAAAGAACGAATGAATTGATATGATAACAAAGAAAGAGAACTCTTGAACGAACCACCGTAAGAATTGAAAATGAACGAAGAAAAGATAAAGAAACACCGGGAAGAATTAGCAAATGAATGAAAGATGCTTGCTAGGATTAGATACATGAGAACGAAGAGATCATGAACTGATTAGAGAATATTGAAAGATGCACCGGTAAGATTTGGAGAACGAGAGCTGAAAGCTTGAATGAATAATTTTGAGATGATGGGCTCCGGAGAATCAAACTAAAAGACTCTTGAATTGCTTCGGATGGGTGAAAAGAATTCTCACAATCAAAATATTTATGAGAGGATGGCATCAAGCTAGAACCATGAATCTTGAAGAGAATGGAGCAAGATTAAAGAGAAACTCTTCTTCGGTCTTCAAATGTTGAGAATGATGACGAGAAACACCACCATGAATTGTTGAGGCACTCCGGAATAATGAAGAATAGAAAGATTGAACCAACGATGAAAAGAATTTGAAAGATCTTGGGGAAGACATATGACTGATGATAATTCATTCTTACGTCAAACTTCAAAAGGAATTTGGGAATAGCTCCGGGAAAATTAGAAGAGTCAGGTAAGATCCTGGGAAAAGACCTGTGGTTTAGGGCCCACTCAAAAGAAACACCGTTGAACGATTGCTTGAAAGGAGAGATTGCATCGGTTGAATTAAATGGCTTGAATGAGATAGCATCCTCAAAAGAACTTGAGTGAATTGAGAATGGAAACTTGAATCTTCTGAGATATCTTCATCACTCCGGAACAATTGAATAACGAGAACTGGATGATTAAGAGGTTCACCGGTACGAGAAAACATTTGAAACAGGGAAAGATATGATCGACAAAGCTTGAATTGAGACCGCTGGAGAAGAAAAAAATAACAAAGAATGATGAACTTGAAGTTGTTGCGCATCTTCATAAAAAATCACCAGATAAGAACATTGAAAGAAAAGAATGAAGAGACTTCACATCAATAAAATGGATGCTTGATTAAGTTATATGAGTCCTTGAAGAAATAAGGGTGGGAGGGCGGGAAAAACAAAGACAACTTGGAACGGATGAAGCAAACACCGTTGAGAAGAACTGATAATTGATCTTGCGAATGTTGAAGTGATCGGATCCACTTGAAGAGGGACACACCGCTTGGAAAGGATTGAAAAGACAACCTTGATGAACAAGAAGGATTAGCATCCACATAGAAATATGAGAACATCGCTTAGAATAAGGTATGGAATCAACACTTGACATCGAAGCAACTCGAATACCACAAATAAAACAAAACAAGGATTTGGCTTGCAGAATAAGACGGAAACAAACATATGATAGACCCCATATCGTATCACGTGTCTGTTGGAAAGATATCCTACGAGATACTTGAATTCCTACTTATAAACTCCCAAAACTTTCTGGTTATGCAATCAGGTGTTGGGGATACAGGGGACACAAAATATATCACCCAAACTAACAATACCTAGATCCAGCTGTATCCATCCTTCAACACATAACCAAGAAACCTTCGGAAATCGTCTACCTCAACCTTCGAAAAGCATCCGTTATACGAGTTATGGCAATACTCCCGCACTCGCCTCAGTACTGGGCTATCAGGGTTATCTCACCAACAACTGTACAAAAGAGATTTTCGATGTCGGCGTACTAAACTCAGGTATTCCAGAACTGTAACGATAAAATTATGACGACAACACCTCAGAGCTCAACTCCCCGGGACACCTCCACTAAACCCCTGCTGACAGGAGGCACCAAGACAATGTTGTCATCACAAAACCATCGGAACGATTCTAAGATACCCGCGTGATCCTAAATTTTTTTTAGTGAAATTTGAGAAGAGAAGAGTCAAAACTCTACGTCAGGATGCCTTACCAGAGCGATGAGGAGACTGGGAAGTAAAAAGAATTCCTAAACTCTCCGATACATAATTCCTAAATGACTCAAAACATTTTTCTAGACACAACTCGGCCGCTAAAAACGATCAATCAGTGGGGGCTCCTAAGGTTGGGGAAGGCTCTGATTACCAACTTGTAACGCCCTCGATGCGGCTATATCTCCCACGTGTCGAAGCACGACTTAGAGGCATAACCGCATTGAAAGCAATGTCGCAAGTGAGGTAATCTTCACACAACCCATGTAATATATAAGGGAAAGAGATACATAGTTGGCTTACAATCGCCACTTCACACAATACATGAGTAGAGCATTACATCATACGGATACAATCAAGGTCCGACTACGGAACCAAAATAAAAGAAGACTACCCTAAATGCTACACAGATCCCCGATCGTCCCAACTAGGCTCCACTACTGATCAACTGAAATGAAACAACACAATGAACAAGATCTTCATCGAGCTCCTCCTTGAGCTCAGGTGCGTCACCTGTACGGTTTCATCGGCACCTGCAAACTGGTTTTGGAAGTATCTGTGAGTCACGGGGACTCAGCAATCTCACACCCGCGAGATCAAGACTATTTAAGCTTAAAGGTAGGACAGGGTAGTGAGGTGGAGCTGCAGCAAGCGACTAGCACATATGGTGGCTAACGTATGCAAATGAGAGCGAGAAGAGAAGGCAAAAGCACGGTCGAACAACTATGATCAAGAAGTGATCCTGAAACTAATTACGTCAAACATAACTCCAACACCGTGTTCACTTCCCGGACCCTGCCGAGAAGAGACCATCATGGTTACACACGCGGTTGGTGTATTTTAATTAAGATCAACTTCGGGTTTTCTACAACCGGACATTAACAAATTCCCATCTTCCACATAACCGCAGGCACGGCTTTCGAAAGTTCAAACCCTGCAGGGGTGTCCCAACTTAGCCCATTATAAGCTCTCGCGATCAACGAAGGATAATCCTTCTCCCCAGGAAGACCCGATCAGTCTCGGAATCCCGGCTACAAGACATTTCGACAGCAATAAAACAAGTCTAGCAAAGCCGCCCGATGCGCCGACATCCTGATAGGAGCTGCACATATCTCGTTCTCAGGGCAACACCGG
Organism: Aegilops umbellulata; assembly: GCA_032464435.1. Taxonomy (NCBI): domain Eukaryota; kingdom Viridiplantae; phylum Streptophyta; class Magnoliopsida; order Poales; family Poaceae; genus Aegilops; species Aegilops umbellulata. The sequence goes on along the minus strand of CP136056.1, from coordinate 532,932,055 downwards.
ATAAGTCAAGCTACGAGTAAAACCAAGTCTCGAGTTTCCACGAGGTGGCCCCGCAGGTTGCTCGGTTCGGACCAACACTTAGACAAGCATTGGCCCGGGGGGGGGGGGCTAAGTAAAGATGACCCTTGGGTTATTACTCCCAAGGGAAAGTAGGTGGTGGTGAGGCAAATGGTAAAACCAAGGTTGGGCCTCGCTGGAAAAGTCTTATTCAAAGCGAACTGTCAAGGGGGTCCCATAAATCACCCGACCGCGTTAGGGACGCAAAATCCGAGAACATGACACCGATATGACGGAAACTAGGGCGGCAAGAGTGGAACAAAACACCAGGCATAAGGCCGAGCCTTCCACCCTTTACCAAGTATATAGATGCATTAATTAAATAAGATATATTGTGATATCCCAACAAGAAAACATGTTCCAATCAAGGAACAACATCTCCATATTCCAACAAGGAACAAACTTCATCTTCACCTACAACTAACAACGCTATAAGAGGGGCTGAGCAAAGCGGTAACATAGCCAAACAACGGTTTGCTAGGACAAGGTGGGTTAGAGGCTTGGTTTGACAATATGGGAGGCATGATAAGCAAGTGGTAGGTACCGCAACATAGGCATATCAAAAGAGTGAGCAACTAGCAAGCAAAGATAGAAGTGATTTCGAGGGTATGGTCATCTTGCCTGAGATCCCGCAAGGAAGAAGAACGAGTCCATGAAGAAGACAAACGGACGTAGTCGAACGAATCCTCACAACTCCGGAACGAAACCGAAGCTAACGAGAGAAGCAACCCGGAAAGAAACAAACAACATGGTAAACAACCATCACATAAACATGGCATGATGCACAACCAAGTATGATGCATGTCCGTTTTAATGAGCATGGCATGGCAAAGTGCAACAAACAACACTACAAATTAAGTGGAGCTCAATATGCAACGGGTTGCATATTGGAGAAACACCACATCAATTTATTTAGTTCGCTCTCGTTTAGGTACTCAACAAGATTAAATGTTGGTTAACGTGGCAAGAGGTGAAGCATAATAAAACTAACTATTTAGGCAAGTTTAAATGAGGCCGGAACAACAAACAACATATTTCGGAAAATCCTCATATGCATATTTTGAATTTGGTACTGTTCTGCCCTAAACACAATTTTAATGTTGTTAAACAGCAAAATGAGGTGCAACATGTTAATCTACGCATTTTTCTACCCCATTTACATATATAAATTATTAAATTCCGAGATACGGTTATTTAGTTATGAAATGAATCATTTTAACATGGCATTTAAGCAAATAAATGCAAACAGCATTTTAAACATTTTAAACATAGATGAAAGTGGCATATTATGAAACTAGATGAAATTCTAAGCATTTTACATGTATAAAACATTTCAATCCGATGCACTGTGAGATATTAAATGCATGAACATGAGGGTTTTTCTGTAAAACTGCAGTTCCTGGAAAAATACCTAAATTCGTCCAAAGGAAAAAACATGTCACGGGCCGAAACTGGCTGGGCTAATAGTGCACGGGGGGCGCTGGATCTGATGCTCACCCTGGGCTTGGCCCGTTTGGTGGAGGACGCAGCAGCAGCCCGACGTGGCATGCGGGTGGGCCTTGACGAGGCTGCGACCCAGGCGCGTGCAGTCGAGGGGCGTGGTCAACGCAGGCAGGGGATCGGTAGGGACTTGGCGTTGGCCGCATCCTCGAAGCAGAGGAAGCAGGGCAGCGGCTGGCGATGCAAGTGATCTCCGGCGAGGGCTCCGGTGGCCGGGGACGGGGCCCAGCCGACGGGATCCGGCAGGAGCGGTCAAGGGCGGCGGAGGAGAGGGGATCCGATCCAGATCGGGGTCGAGGCAGCGGGAGTCCATGCTTCGGGCGCCCATGGCGGAGGTTGGGTACCTGCGGGAGAGAGAGAGGGTGAGGGAGAGGGAGTCACGCAGGAAAGGGAAAAGGAGAGGCAGGGGAATCGAGGAGGAATGGAGGTAGCAGGCCGGCGACAAGGCTAACGGCGACGGCGGCTCCCTGCTGGTTTGCTAGCGATCGGCGGTGCGGCCGCGGTCAGGGACGGAAGGTGCTGCGGGAGGCCGGACTTGTCCAGGCGGCAGGGAAGGTCGACGACGAGCCCTGGCGCTCCACGGGAAGATGCAGGTGAGGAAACTTGGCGGAGCGGCACGCCTTGGAGCTGATCGATCGCGAGCATGGCGTCGGAGTCCTTCATGGCTCCTGGAGGTGGTGAAGAACAGCGACGGGAGGAGGCCTTGCGGCTGCGTGGAGGCGCTGGGTACGGGCGAAGATGGTGGTGGATGCAGGAGGGTGGATCGAGGGGAGGAAGGGCGCTGGTGGGCAGAGGAGCTCGGGCTCCTGCGGGATTTGAGCGGCGCGGCTGCGCTGGTTGGGGATGGATCCCGAAGGAAGCAGGAGGCTGGCGCTCGGTGGTGGTTGGACGAGGGGGTCGAGGAAGATCGGTGAGGGGAAAACGAGGAGGAGACCAGGTGGGCGGCGGCGGCTTGACAGGGAATGATCCCTAGAAAATAGGGTTTGGTCCAAAATGGACTAGGGATGGATGAATATATACATCACGAATTAAATTAGGGGTTACCTCGTCCCTCCGATCGCAATCGGACGGACGCAAATAAATAGGCTAGGGAGTCCAAATAAGAAGACGGTGATGTTAGGGGATGATCCGGACTCAACGGTCATGACCGTGTGGGTCGGGTTCGGGGCAGTTTCAGACGCTCACGCGAGGGGGTTTGTGCACAGTACAAAGAGACTCCGGTTTAGGCAAGAGGGCAAATGAATAACAAGGTGGTCTCGGAACGGTCAACGAAAGCAAGGGGGGCACGGCAACTACGAGCGGATGCAAGTTTGAAAACATTGACGGCAACAGAGTGCCGATGCAATGCGACTGATGCGATGATGAATGCAACAAACAAATAAATAACACAATTGACACGCGAAACATGGAAGGCATCTGAAGCATCGGTCTCGGGGCGTTACAAAAACGTCCCTCCCCTCACGTGTATATGTATTAAATTCGAACTGAAAGCGTAAATTCACAGGAAGAAGCTTATTGACTTCCTGGGTTCACCGTCACGTTACGCTTTTGTCCGTGAATTTACGCTTTCAATTTGAATTTAAAACATATACACGAGGTGGTACTAAAAATCCGTTTCGTTCGCTGGTGACAATTGTTTCCGAGTAGTCGATGTTGGGCTGGAGAAAACCCGCAGTCCACGATAATAAGTTGGGAGAAAACGGTTTGTACGCAGCCCTGACTTGCCCGTAGCTGAAATTGTTGCCCCGCATGAGAACGTGAGGGTTTCTTTCGCCGCCGCGCCTCCATCCCTCCGCCACAGCCATTCCTCCCACTCTGCGGCGTCCTTCCTCGATCCACGGTCACCAAATCAAGACGAGATCGGCAGGATCCGCCGCATCTCGCGCGACACCCAGCTGCAGTTGCTCGTGAGCAAAAGAAGATGTGGTCGGTGATGATACATCCATCGATCTCGATGAGTTCCAGATCGATCAGATCCAGGATGCGGTGGACGACGGCGCCAAGAAGTGGCTAGATGAAGGTCGTGTGGCCGTGTACAGGTGGGCAGTCTACACAAGAGGAGCAGCAGCGATGTGCATCTCATCCTGCGGGGGGGGGGGGGGGGGGGGGGCAAGGAGGATGGGATGGAGCCTCCTGCAGTGGAGGACAACGAAGGGGAGCAGCGTCGCCCCTCCTCAGTGGAGGACGATGACAAGGAGATGCCGGAGGCGTGAGATTCCTCTTGAGACCTGCAGGGGCGGCGAAGTGAGGGAAAAGAGGGAAATATTTTGCTCCACTGCCCCTAGCTCAATTGGCCTCTACACTAAACACTACCGGAATCGCCCCCTAAGCCGACGGCCAGGGCCGTCGGCATAGGCCTGAGTCCCGTCGGGATAGGCCTATGCCGACGGCCCCCGTCGACATAATATGCGTCGGCACAGCCAGGGTTGCCGTCGGCATATATGATACGCCGACGAGGGCCGTACATCTATGCCGACGGCCCTGGCCGTCGGCAACTACCACGCCTAACGGCGGCCGCCGTCAAGTCTGCCCAACGAATGGTCGCCACGTGGCACCACTATGCCGACGGCCAGGCCGTACCACTATGCCGACGGCCTGGCCGTTGGCATAGTTTTAGACTAAGCCGACGGCCAGGCCGTCGGCATAGTCCTTCATACAGAGCTCCCAGTAGCTGACACGTAGGCGTCTATGCCGACGGCCAAGCCGTCGGCACAGTTTTAGGCTAAGCCGACGGCCAGGCCGTTGGCATAGGTGCCACGTGTCAGCTACTGGGAGCTCACGCTAGCCCTATGCCGACGGCCTAGCCGTCGGCATAGTTTGCATTTGCTTTTTTTTCTTGTTCCTGTTTGTTTTCAAATCAATTCAATTCAAATAACAGCACATATCAGCACAGCAGATATACATGATGGGATAGACATATAAAACACAACGGGATATCATCCGGCACCATCACAACAATATATGCATAAGCATCATCACACACAAGTCTCTAAATGAACATCATCACAACCAAAATAAGCATAAGCATATATAGAAGCACACAAGTCATCTAAATGATCATCACCACAAACAAGTCATCTCCAGCATCATCACCACACACAAGGATCATCGAGCACCACGGAGGTCGTCACCGCCAAGACGGCCGAAGCCCAAGTCGTCACTGCTAGCGGCAGCGCTACCGCCAAGACCGCCTCTACCTCCGCCTCCGCCTCCGTGGATCGGAGTGGTCGGGCTCCGTGACTCGGGAGTGCTGCGAAGACCACCGCCAACGGTAGATCCACCTGTTCCCTGCATGTTGAAAAGACATATTAACGGGATATATGACTGTGTTGAAAGGCATGACATGCTTTGGTGAATAGATTGGGGATGAACTAACCGGCGAGGGGCCAGCGTTCTGTGCCATAAACTCCTCAAAGCTCATCAGCACTGGTTGTGCTGGAGGGCATTGTGCTGGAGGGAACTGAGGACACCTGCCAGCCGACATATCCTGAAAAGCCTGCTGCATCTGGCTATCCCTCTGCACTTGGTGTTCATAAAGCCTCTGATGCCACGCCATGGTCTCCTGGCGTGTGTACTCCAGGTAGGCCTACGGTATGACATGATGGAACTCATAAAACTACTAAATGCGGAAAATAAAGTGAGCAATGAAGATAAGAGGGAAAATACTTACAGATTGTTGCTCCTGAAAGAGGGACTGTGTACTGGTCACTAGCTGGCTCTTGCGCTGGGTCAGGCTCGGGTCGATCCGACGAAGCTGTGTGTAGGAGATACTAGGAGTGATCACAGCATCGAGAACCGCCTCCCGACCGTGCTCCTTGGGTCCCATGCTCACCACCGCCATGTCGTCCAGAGGCGCCGCAATGGGGTCAGGTGTGTCAGGATGCAACTTCAGATACGCTTCGGAGTAGGCCTGCTTCCTCCCCGCGGTATGCTTGCCGTAGTACTGGGGCTTGCCAGGCTTGGAGTCCTTCCGCGTATGGGCGATCTCCCACGCATGCATGTCTGAGAGCGGCCGCTTCAGTTTCTCCTCCTGCACCACCAAACAGAGGTTAGTCATACATAAGAAAGTGATGGTAAACAGAAGAAGAAGAATGTTTAATGGGGTTAGTCATACATTAACTGCCTTGTGGAGATAGTGGTTTCGGTTTCCCTGAGCATGTACTCCCTCCTTCCCTTGGTTAGCCTTATTTTTGGTTCTCATAGCCGCCCAGGCTCCAGCCTCATCACACCAATGATCCACCAATGCCGCCCAGGACTCGTCTTTTCCATAACACCAATTTGGACACACCTATATAATAAAAGCATAATGGCATGTAGGTGTGTCCAAATTGGTGTTATGGAAGCATAAAGCATAAAGCATAAAGCACCACAAGGTAATGAAAGCATAATGAAAGCATAATATATGAAAGCATAATGAAAAATCTTTTATACTTACCGCCAAGAACTCGGGCCTCTCCAAGGTAATGCCCATCCTCCGCGCTTCTTCCTTGGTCATCTTCACACCAAGATAGTCGTGGTAGTATGTGGAGATGGCCACATAGCGCACCTTGTACTGCATCTGGCGGGCCTTCTTCTTGCATTGGCGCAGCACGATCTGGTCTGCTCTAGCCCTGTGCTCCGGAAGAACTCGATAGAATTTCTACAATCATGCATGAAAACAAGAATGGAAGAAGCCATGAGTTAAATCATTTTCATGAAACTAGAATGGACTTGTTCTTCTGAAGAGAACTCACCCAGAAAGTAGTGATCACGGCCTTGGCATGGGTCTCATGGTCCGCGTGGCGGGCCGCTTCCCAGTGGTCCCAGCTCGTGGCCAAAACCCGACGAGCCGGCTGCCTGACTAGATCCGGACAGTACAACCCCGACCAGTATAACTTCAGCAAGACGGTGATGAGGCCGTTGGGAATACGGACCCCTTTAGAATATATCCAGTTGCTGCAAAAGAATGAACTATTAGCATGTGACAAGCAAAATAAATAACAACCGGAATAAGCATGTGACAAGCAAAATAATGAACCACTTACTCTTTTCCCGTGGGCTCAATGAGCCACTTCTGCTCCTCAGTATCCGGAACTTGCTTTGGTAGCTTTGCGTTACCATGCAGCCACCCCTTCTTGTCAACCCCCTTCCCGTCACCACCATCATCCCCGCCACCACCCTCCTCCTCGCCTGCCTCCCCCTCCCCAACCTCCTCCCCAACCTCCTCCTCCTCCTCCTCCTCCTCCTCCTCCTCCACCACCACCTCCTCTTCCTCCTCCTCCTCCTCCTCCTCCTCCTCCTCCCTAGAGTGTACCTCACTAGAGGAGGGTACCTCACTAGAGGAGGGCCTTGAAGACAACACCCCTAAGTCGGTGAGGGTGCGCTCTTTCTGGCCGCGCCCCCCTGTAGTGGCTCTCCCCCCAGCACCTCGTCCTCTAGAGGCTCTCCCCCCGCCCCCTCCTCCTCTAGGGGCACCTCTCCCTCGACCTCCCTGTGAGGAGTCATCGTCAAGTAGCCGAGGGGGAGGATTACGTGCTCGACCACTCCGACTAGGCAGGCCGACGACCTTGCGTAGGAAACCCACGCCGTCGGCCTTCCCCTTGCCCATGTTCCACGAACCTGCATTGAAAAGAGAAGAAGCAATTAGTAAATTAATGAAATGAAGGAAAAGGCAAGATAATAAACACATTAATAAAAATGCATAAAAAGGCATATTCCTAAACTATAGAAAAAAATACTTGAAACGTACATCTACTAGAACCCATATGAATCATCACTGTTGTAACCTCTTTCTCGGTCCGTCTCATCATCACTATCAATCATATCATCTTCGTTGTCCGACAGAGGTGGAGGCTCTTCCCCGTCGTCAGCGTCTTCGTTTAACTTTTCTAGGATAAGTATGTCATTTTCATTGACAATGGTCTCACCATCATTCCGTGCATCGTCGACATTTGGGTCCACATCATCATCACCCAATGGTCTAGCGTCATCGTTTCTAACCACATCATCATCATCATCATCAGGTTGCTCTTGATAGAACACTCCCTCGTATGTCATGGGGTTAATGTTGTAGTAATCGTCTTCATTCGGGTCTGGTAGCTTACCATGTGGCGACACCTTGAACACAACTTCCCAACCCTTTAGATACACTTTTTGGCATGGGTAAGGCAGATAATATACTTGTGTAGCTTGGGTAGCCGCAATGAAGAGATCGGCTCCGGCATAGACGGTTGATGGTTTAACTTCGACCAAACCAATGGAAGGCGTATGTTTTACCCCCTCCCGCAGATCAAACCATCGGCATTTGAACACAGGCATACTTAGGGTCTCACGCCCCTGGCGGAATTTAACCTCGTATATATTTTGTACCCTTCCGTAGTAGTCTACTGAATTTTGACCGGGGGTGTACACTCCAGTATTTATAGTTTTGGGATCGGGGCGGCTGTTTTGGTGCTCCTCTGTATGGAAGCGATACCCATTCACATCATACTTTTTACATGTCATGACGGCAGGGTCAAAACCCATGGAAACCCATCTCAATTCATCATCCATAGATATGTTCGGATCTTTTCCCTACAAGTAAATTGTTGCGTGCATTAGTTCGGTTAACTAATAAATGTTGAAGTAGGTATTTAATAGGGGAGTGTGGAAAATTACTTTCTCCATGAACCAAGCAACAAAATTTTTACGTCCAGGGTTTCCATGACGGAGAAGAGTAAGTGGCTCCGCCTCAGTAGGAGGATTCACTCCCGTCCATTCTTCTTGAATGAAATCACTAAAAAAAAGATAAGCGGTGTTAGACCGGGACTAAGTGAACATGAAACATGATGATGTGGAAGACATAAAGGAATGGTGTAGTGGTATTACCTCATCCACACTTCCTCAACTTCCTTGATGTTGTGCAAGATATGGAACATGAGGTCCTCCCACTCTTGTCGTGGCATGTTATAAGATTTCGAGGCCCCAGCCCTCCCACCTTGCGTGTTGAATAGATCGAGCCTGGGTTGATACTTGGGCTCTTCTATATTGTATCGAGGCACCTTGTTATGCAGATGGGGAACGTGGTCTGGATAGTATGATGTCCTGAGGTCTGACACCTCCTCCAGGATAACTGCCTCAGCTATGGAAGCTTCAATCTTAGCTTTGTTTCCACATTTGCGTCGGAGATGCTTGTTCTGCCTCTCAGGGCCGTACTGCCAGCGATTTTGCACAGGTCCCCCCAACAATACCTCGTTTGCGAGGTGCAGAATGAGATGTGTCATCGGAGTAAAGAAGCCTGGCGGAAAGATCTTCTCTAGCTTGACTATCAACTCCGGTGCCTTCTTATGCAATTTTTCAATCACCTCTTTACTTACTTCTTTAGCACAGAGCGTGCGGAAGAAATGGCTAAGCTCGGCAAGCACTCGCCAGACATGCTCGGGGACATAGCCTCGAACCATCACCGGCATTATCCGCTCAATCCATACATGGTAGTCATGACTCTTCAGGCCGGTCACTTTGCCCGTTGAAAGATTGACTCCCTTACTTATATTCGATGCATAACCATCGGTGAACTTCAAAATTTGTTTCAGCCAGATAAGTACTTCTTTTTTTTCTGGCGGTTTAAGGACAAAGTCAGCATCTGGCTTGAACCAGTTTTTTCGACCGCCTGTGGGAGGCTTCATGTTCAGGCATGGTCTATCACAAATTCTCTGTTGATCGGCTCTAGCTTTTACGTTATCCTTCGTCTTATCAGGAATGTTGAGGATCGTGTGGAAAAGGGACTCTGCCACATTCTTTTCGGTGTGCATCACATCAATATTGTAAGGAAGTTTGAGGTCCTTGAAATAGGGAAGCTGCGAGAAGGGGGTAATATGCGTCCATTTGTGCGTCTCACCATATCCCTCGAAGCCTTTGGCTTTGGCTTTGCCTTTGCCTTTGACTTTAGGCTTGAGAGCTTTTAGCTGAGCAAGAACATCTGCCCCCGAAAATGTTGGAATCTCGGTTACTTCATGAACAACCCGGCCTTTCGTGAAGTTCTTCTTGTCTTTCCTGTCTGGATGGTCTGGAGGGAGGAACTGTCGATGCAGGTCAAAGGCTACATACTTGCCACCCTTACTCAGTCAAATCATTCGCAGAGCCTGCATGCACACAGGGCATGGCATCTTACCACTTGTACACCATCCGCAGAATAGAGCATAGCCGGGAAAGTCATGCATGCAATAGTGCAACCAAACTTTCATCAAGAAATTTCTCTGCAGATCCCGGTCGTATGTCAACCTCGGAAAGTACCAAGAATGGTGCAAAGCATCCACAAGCGGCTGCATAAACACACCCAATTGCTTCCCCGGGTAGTCAGGCCCCGGAATGATGAGCGACAAGAACATGGTCTTCCGTTGCATTAGGGCACCGGGAGGAAGATTGAGCGGAATTACAAACACAGGCCAGCAGCTGTATGGGTTGGACGACATACCATATGGATTCAACCCATCACCTGATATGGCTATTCTGACATTCCCAGCCTCGTCTGCTTCCTCGGGGTATTCTTCATCGAATGACTTCCATGCTTCCCCTCCCGATGGATGTACGATTTTTTTGGATTGTACCTTATACCTTCCTTGTGCCACTTCATCATTTTGGCAGACTCCTTCGTGATGAAAAGGCGTTGCAGTCTTTTTATAAAATCGAGATACCGAAGAACCTTAACGGGGATGGTTAGCTGCTTTTTCTCACCATCCTCACCGACCACCTCAATGTACCGAGACGAACCGCACTTCCTACAGTAGTTGTCATCCGCATACTCGTGCCTAAACAAAAGGCAATTCTTCAGGCAAACATCTATTTTCTCATAATCCATAGAGAGTGCCTTCATGATTTTCTTTGTATCGTACATGCTTTTCGGCAGTTCATGACCCTCAGGGAGGCTGTTAGCCCATACTCCCAGGAATGCTTCGAAGCATTTCTGGCTACAGCCGTACTCAGCCTTAACTGCAATCAGTTGCGAGATGGCATCCAGCTGAGATATTTTCGCACCCGCATAAAGAGGTTTCTTCGACGAGGCCAAGACCTCCAAGAAGGCCTTTGCGGTTGCCTCCAGCTCCTCCGGTTCATTCTCTGAAGGTGTTGCATTTGCCGTTTCTGCAACAATGACATCATCTAGCATGTCCCTGACCCCGTCGTCCTCATATCCATCGATGCGTTGTCGCATCACCTCCTCTCTACCACGGTCCTGCTCGGCTATGTTTATCGGCGGCATGTCAAAGTTTGGCATATATCCGTGCGTGCGAAGGTGCTCACTCATGTCCGTCTGATTTCTACGGTGACATCTGGCACATCTCGCACAGGGGCATGGTGGGATAATTCTCATTGGACGATGGAATATCTCCTTCAAATACACATCGGTTTTCGCGATCCACTCTGATGTTACTCGATTCCGACGGATAAAACCACTGTACATCCACTGATTATCTGTCATCCTCTGCTTTTTTGCAACCCACACAACATAATTAAGGATTCACTTAAATTAATCACATCAAATTTTCAGTTTCTACCGCGTTTAATCCACCTACATCTCTAATAGGTAAAGATGGGTCCTAATCCCACCCGAGGATGTGTAGATTGAGTACGTTCTCCATTCTACCCCGTTCCGAGACAAAATTTCGGCAGCACCTCCCCGCTGTTCTCCAGATACACGTCTCGGCAAATAGCCGAGCGAATGTGCTCCGGAGAACAATGGGGAGGCGCCGCCGAAATCCTGTCTCAGAACGGGGTAGAACATGGAGAACATACCCAATCTACACATCCTTGGGTTGTCCATGGAAAACACTGGACAATCCGAAAGAGCTGCGGTGATAAATATGCAATTGAATGCATATTTATCGATGCAACCCTTTCGGACGGGAGACGCCTAGGTTAAGTTGACTTGAGAATGAAATCTAGTGATATGAAAAATTGGAGGAGATGGACTTGTAGCTCACCCTCGGCTGTAGAGGTAGTAGTCGAATAGAGGAGGGACGATCCTTGACCAACAACTTCGATGACGATCACTCCACCGACATGAAACTCTACAAAACCTGCAAATTCCAACGCGACAAAAATTTAGAACATCACAACTCATAAAGCATATTCATCATCAACTCACAAATTTAGGTGCATTCATTTATTCTTGAATCATGTAGGGTTATTTCATCACATATTCATCATCATCATCACAACTAACAATATTAAATAAATATTCATCATCATCATCATCACAACTAACAATATCAACAATATATTCATCATCATTGTCTATTCATCATCATCATCGATTCATCTCATCGAACAAAAAATTTATCTATCTCTATCTATATATCTAACAATCTATCCATCTAACAATCTATCTATCTATCGATCTATCTATCTATATATCTAACAATCTATCTATCTAAAAACAGAAAAAAAAAGGTGGAGGTCTCACCGGAGCGGCAGGGCCGGGGCGAGGCGGAGCCAGGCAGGGCCGGGGCGAGGAGGCGACCGATGGAGCGACGCGGCGGGCGGTGGTGGAGCGCGGGATGGGGGCGAGGTGGTGGCCGGCGGGGCAGGGCAGGTCGGGGCGGGCGCGGACGGGGCGGCGTGGGGCGGGGAGGACGTCGGGGCGGCACGGGGGCGGGAAGGACGGCGGGGAGGCGCGGGGCGGGGAGGACGGGGCGGGGAGGCGCGGGGCGGGGATGACGTCGGGGCGGGCGCGGACGGGGCGGCGCGGGGCGGGGAGGACGGCGGGGAGGCGCGTGGCGGGAAGGACGTCGGGGCGGCACGGGGGCGGGCAGGACGGCAGCGCGGGTCGGGAGGACGGCGGCGTGGGTCAGGGCGGGGACGACGGCGGCGTGGCACGGGAGAGGGTGGCGGCGACGGTTGGGGGAGAGAAACGAGTGGAGGAGAGGAGACGTGCAGCGAGTGGAGGAGAAGAGGGCGTGCGGCGACTGGATAAGGTTGGACCTAAGCCGACGGCTTAGCCGTCGGCATAGGCTTGGTCCCACCTGCCAGCGACAGAGCCGAGTGGATAAGGTATGAGATATGCCGACGGCCTAGCCGTCGGCATAGGTACTTCGCATTTTTTTTGTTACGACATTTTTTTAAAAAAAATTACGGCATTTTTTTATAAATTCAATTATTACTATTTTCAGTTTCCAATACTAATTTCATTAACTTAAATGTACAGAAAACATATATCGATTGCCCCCCACACGGCCTTCTTCCGTCGTGTCACGGAGAGGTTAGACGGGACGGGGTACTTGTGGGGGGTAGCAATGCCGCCAGGTGTTGCGGTGGGCCCTCCTACGGTTGTGGAAACGTGGTGGCAGGCGCAGGCACGCGGCTCCGGGGTGTGCCCCCTCCCCCCTCACGGGCGTGGATGTCGGCGTGCGCCGGAGGGGGGAAACGGCCACGTCGGGCCGACGCAGAGGGAATCTTGGGGTGGGTTGTGCCGGGACTGTGTTGGGGGGTGTAGCTATGGCTGGGCGATGACAACAAGGTGAAAAGGCCCGCCGGTCAAACTACGTCGAGCGAAAGTCAAAGGGATAGACCCGGCGGTCGTCTGTGTCAGGGTTAGACGGGATAGGGTGCCTGGGGGGTAGCAATGCCGCCAGGTGTTGCGGTGGCCCTCCTACGGTTCTAGAAGCATGGTGGCAGGCGTAGGCACCCGGCACGCGGCTTGTATGAGGTCCCGGTGCGACGCTCCGGTGGCATTGCTACCCCCCTAGGGCCCCCGTCCCGCCTAACCCTGTAGCGTTTGACCACGGGATCTACCCCTTTGACTTTGCACGGACGGGCTTTGAGCAGTAGACGTATCCACCCGGTTGTGTAAGGTCAGCCCGTAGGAACACTTTGGAGCAACATCGGGGCCAGACCCATGGCAAGATCCCCTCCGTGTGGACCCGACGCGTCCGTTCCCCCCCCCCCTCCAGGTGCCGGTGGCGGTGGCGCCGTCCGTGAGGGAGGGGGGCACACCCCGGACACGCGTGCCGGGTGTTTGCAACCGCCGCAACACTTCCAGACTTGTGAGAGGCTGCCGGCGCAAGATTTGGCGGCATGCTAGCCCCCGGAGGCCGCTGGCCACAGCCGTAGACGCGAGAAGGGCAATTCGCGTTGAGGGAATTTTTCGGATACTTCTCCATCACCAAAAATTATGAAAAAAATACCGTTGTTCCTACGGCACATGTGCCCACGTCGTGCAAAAAAACTCATGATTTTATCGCGCTCCGAGTATTTAGTAATATTGACGCCGCATCGTTACCGCAGAACGTCTACTACCGTGTCATCGCCGTCCGTGAGGGGGGCCACGCACCGGAGACGCGTCCCGCCTCTTCGGACATGCCACCACACCACCCCGCATGTATGAGGGCCCGGTGCGATGCTCCGGTGGCATTGCTACCCCCCCAGTGCCCCTGTCCCGCCTAACCCTGTAGCGTTTGACCACGGGATCTACCCCTTTGACTTTGCACGGACGGGCTTTGACTAGTGGACCTCCCCACCCGGTTGTGTTAGGTCAGCCCATAGGAACACTTTGGAGCAACATCCGGGCCAGACCCATAGCAAGATCCCCTCCGTGTAGACCCCACGCGTTCGTTTCCCCCCTCCAGGTGCCGGCGGCGGCGCCGTTCGTGAGGGGGGCACACCCCGGACATGCGTGCCGGGCGTTTGCAACCGCCACAACACTTCCAGACTTGTGAGAGGCCGCCGACGCAAGATTTGGCGGCATGCTAGCCCCCGGAGGCCGCCGCCCACAGCCGTAGACGCGCGAAGGGCAATCCGCGTAGAGGGAATTTTTCGGATACTTCTCCGTCACCAAAATTTATGAAAAAATACCATAGTTCCTATAGCACATGTGCCCACGTCATGCAAAAAAACTCATGATTTTATCGCGCTCCGAGTATTTAGTAATATTGACGCCGCATCGTTACCGCAGAACGTCTACTACCGTGTCATCGCCGTCCGTGAGGGGGCCACGCACCGGAGACGCGTCCCGCCTCTTCGGACATGCCACCACACCACCCCGCATGTATGAGGGCCCGGTGCGATGGTCCGGTGGCATTGCTACCCCCCCCCCTAGTGCCCCGTCCCGCCTAACCCTGTAGCGTTTGACCACGGGATCTACCCCTTTGACTTTGCACGGATGGGCTTTGACCAGTGGACCTCCCCACCCGGTTGTGTTAGGTCAGCCCATAGGAACACTTTGGAGCAACATCCGGGCCAGACCCACAGCAAGATCCCCTCCGTGTAGACCCCACGCGTCCGTTTTCCCCCTCCAGGTGCCGGCGGCGGCGCCGTCCGTGAGGGGGGCATACCCCGGACACACATGCCGGGCGTTTGCAACCGCCACAACACTTCCAGACTTGTGAGAGGCCGCCGGCGCAAGATTTGGCGGCATGCTAGCCCCCGGAGGCCGCCGGCCACAGCCGTAGACGCACGAAGGGCAATCCGCGTAGAGTGAATTTTTCGGATACTTCTCCATCACCAAAAATTATGAAAAAATACCATCGTTCCTATAGCACATGTGCCCACGTCGTGCAAAAAAACTCATGATTTTATCGCGCTCCGAGTATTTAATAATATTGACGCCGCATCGTTACCGCAGAATGTCTACTACCGTGTCATCGCCGTCCGTGAGGGGGGCCACGCACCGGAGACGCGTCCCGCCTCTTCGTACATGCCACCACACCACCCCGCATGTATGAGGGCCCGGTGCAACGCTCCGGTGGCATTGCTACCCCCCCAGTGCCCCCGTCCCGCCTAACCCTGTAGCGTTTGACCACGGGATCTACCCCTTTGACTTTGCACGGACGGGCTTTGACCAGTGGACCTCCCCACCCGGTTGTGTTAGGTCAGCCCATAGGAACACTTTGGAGCAACATCCGGGCCAGACCCACATCAAGATCCCCTCCGTGTAGACCCCACGCGTCCGTTTTCCCCCTCCAGGTGCCGGCGGCGGCGCCGTCCGTGAGGGGGGGGGGCACACGCCGGAGCCCCAAGACGGGCGTCTACGCATGCATGAACACTTTCACATATGCATCGGGACCCGTGCGATGTTTCGGTGACATAGCTACACCCCGAATCCCCCCACCAACATGAATTCCTTCCGTGTCGACCGTTTCCCCCCTCCGTGACACGGCGATAGCGACGTTCGTAACGGGGGGCAATCGATATACCATCGGGTATGTTTTTTTAGAGAAGGCATAATTATCTTATGCAAAAGCAAAAACTAAAATAAAGTAAAAATAACAAAACAAAGTAAAAATAAAAAATAAAATAAAATACACGTATGCCGACGGCAAGGCCGTCGGCATATTTGTGCACACACGCAGGTTGTCCCACGGATCGATGACGTGGCGTGGCACACGGACCGATGACGTGGCGAAGGGGCCTATGCCGACGGCTGTGCCGTAGGCATATCTCTACCACGGATAAAATAAAAAATTAAGTAAAGTAAACATATGCCGACGGCCTTGTGCACACACGGATCGATGACGTGGTGTGGCACACGGATCGTTGACGTGGCAGAGGGCCCTATGCCGACGGCTATGCCGTAGGCATACCTCTGCCACAGATATGCCGACGGCCGCCGTTACTGTCCGTCGGCGTAGCCTAAACGCCGTCAAGTGGTCAGCACTGACCGGGAAGGTGGGCGTGGGCTATGCCGACGGGCCCCGTAGGCGTATCTCGGGCGGTCCCGACGGCCTCGTCTATGCCGACGGCCCCGTCGGCATAGTGGGATGTATGCCGACGGCTTTTCTACGCCTACGGCCTATCCTTGGCCGTCGGCATAGGTCCGGCAATGCTGACGGGGGCCGTTGGCATAGATTTGGCCGTCGGCAACCCCAGTTTTTCTGGTAGTGAAACACTAAGTTGCCAAGCGGACCTTGAAGTGAAAACTAAGGCTCGCATTCCTCTATCCAACTGAGCCGCACATCTTGGGCCCAAACGTTCCCAACATGAGCCCAAACAACGCCCAGACAACGCCGACCGGAAGACCCATATATAGTCCACAAAAACCCCACACTACAAGAGCCCAGCGCGTCTCTTCCTCGCTTCCCCTCCGTCGTAGCCTCTTCCCTCTTCGCCCTCCGGCTCTTCCCAAATCCCTCTAGCTCGGCTAGGGTTTTACTTTCCCCTCCGACAAGCTTTCACCGTCGCCGAGCGCCACCATGACGGTCGCCGAGCTGCTCCGCGCCCAGCTCGAGGAGCAGAGCATCGAGGTGATCCTCCATTCCGACCCCTCCCCCTCCCCCTCTCCGATTTGGTGCCGTCTCAGACTGAATTTTTTTTCTGATAATTTCGCCTCTCCATGCTTGTTCGGGCCCTACGTCGGCTGATTTTGTCGCGGCGGCGGTGTTAGGACGGCAGATCTCGTCTGTTTATGTCGCCTAGGTTGCAGAGCTTTGGTTGGAGGAACTGTGGGTGGTCAGCCTAATGGCAGTTCTGTGTCTGTCCTTGTTCCTGCGCTTATTATCCTGCAGTTTTTCATGGGGGGAAGGGCAGCGGCCCAGCCCAGCCCTTGTGATGCCTGCTGCTTGTCCAGCTAGGAGTTCAATTTCCGAGTTTGCTCATACTATCCTTTGTCTTTCGAGCTAACTTTGTTGTAATAGGCCTTGTGAATTGTCTGTTAGTTGTTCCTTACTGTATAAAAATTTGTGGTTCCCTTTCTGATAAAAGAAATCTGCAGTGTTGCACACTGAAATGCTACTGCTTTGTCTTGTGGATGCACAATCTGAAAGGAATTTTAACTGAGCACAGATAAATCAGTCATCTTTGGTGGTTGCTACAGTAGAAATGCTACCTTATTTATTAATTATCTATGGAATCCAGTTGTGACCTAAGTATCATGTGTGTATTTGTCATTGTTTTAAATAGCGGGTTATGGAAAATAGCGGCGGGCCTCCAAATAAGCTAGAGCGGAGCTATAGCGGGCTATAGCGGGTTATTTGTGAAGGCGACCATTTAGCGGCACCCAGCCGGCTATTTAAAACTATGGTATTTGTGTATGCTTATATGAAGTATGACATATTTCCTGTACCAACAATATAAACTTTTCACCATAGCTTCTGTTGTCAATGCAGGCAACAGTTCCGTGTAATATGTCTAACTCTGCTTTCCCCCCTCTGCATGTCCCCTGTTCTGAGGCATTGCTGCTTAGTGTATAATACTTATGACGCTCAAGTAATATGATATTTGTGATGCATACTCTCAGGGAGATGAGCCTATCCTTGAGGATGATGATGACGACGATGAAGACGATGATGAGGATGAGGATGAAAAAGATGACGATGACGTTGAGGGTATGAGGAAATCCTGCAGTTTTTCATGGGGGGAGGGCAGCGGCCAGCCTAGTCCTTGTGATGCCTGCTTGTCCAGCTAGGAGTTCAATTTCAGAGTTTGCTCATACTATCCTTTGGTCTTTCTGGAGCTAGCTCTGTTGTAATAGGCCTTGTGAATTGTGTGTTAGTTGTTCCTTACTGTATAAAGATTTGTGGTTCCCTTTCTGAGAGAAGAGATCTGCAGTGTTGCACACTGAAATGCTACTGCTTTGTCTTGTGGATGCACAATCTGAAAGGGATTTTAACTGAGCACAGATAAATCAGTCAACTTTGGTGATTGCTACAGTAGAAATGCGACTTTATTTATTAATTAGCTTTGGAAGTCAGTTGTGACCTAAGTATCATGTGTGTATTTGTGTATGCTTACATGATGTATGGCATAGTTCCTGTACCAACAATATAAAATTTTGAGCACAGCTTCTGTTGTCAGTGCAGGCAACAGTTCCTTGTAATGTACATACTCTTCCTTTTTTTGTTGCTTCTTGAGTGCCATTTCTTTTTATCTTGTGCTGATGCTACTTAGTATGTACTGACATCTTCATGCTGGAAAGATAATACTGTGGGTAGACTGTTTACCATTGCTTCATTTCTGCATATGGCTAACTCTGCTTCCACTCCTCTGCATGTCCCCTGTTCTCAGGCATTTCTGCTTAGTGTATAATACTTATGACGTTCAAGTAATATGATATTTGTAATGCATACTCTCAGGGAGATGAGCCTATCCTTGAGGATGATGATGAGGATGAGGATGAAAAAGATGACGATGAAGTTGAGGGTATGATGAAATTCTGCAGTTCCTTCTATTCAGTTCAAGTAGCCACTTAGTAACAGATAAGCCTATTTCTATTTGTAATGCTGCCTTCTAAGTTCTAACATAAATTTGAACATCCAATGTTATTGCCCATACCTAAATTTTAGATGAAATGTTGCTTTTGCAACCCCTGAATCAATTTGATTATTTTGTTTCTGTTGGACTAAAATTTGGCATTATCATTATTAAGAAATTGTTCTCTGATCTGTTCCTCAATATGATACAAACTCTGTATTTACCTATTTTGGTTCACTTTTACCTGTTTTTATTTGAAGATTATAGGCACTGACCAGTTTGTACTATCTAATATTCCGTTCTTTCCGTACACTGCTATGCCTTTGTAGTTTATGTTCTTACATTTTTGGAATCATTCCCACTTATACCTGAATTATTCAGCACTCCTTGTCTATATACTTTATAGTTTCCTTGAGAGCTGCCTGCCATTTATATATAATATTCACCTCTGTACTGAGGTGGCACCTTGTATCAATGTCAATCTGCATTAACATATACTCCCTTCATCCCATATTAATTGAGGCTGAAATAGATGTATCTACTATCTAGCACTGAAATGTGTCTAGATACATCCATTTCAGTGTCAAACTGTCAATTAATATGGGACAGAGGGAGTACATGAATGTTCAGCTATAGCATGATAGGTGCAAATCCTGAATGTAAAATCTTGCTTTTGCTATTATAATCCTGGTAGGTGAACCATTTCAATGCATTTAGTATGAAGTGATGCTGGAATTTCCATTATACAAGTAGCTAATCCTTTGTACCTTACCCTAACTATGTCTTGAAAATCTGACAATATACATCTGTGCTTTCTGGGACTAGGGGGTGATGCTGGTGGGAGATCTCGGCAGAGTAGGAGTGAGAAGAAGAGCAGGAAAGCCATGGAGAAGCTTCGCATGAAGGCCATTACTGGTGTGAGCCGTGTAACTATCAAGAAGAGCAAGACCGTGAGCATCTTGACCACTTCAGGGCATTGTTCCCTGTGGCATAATTAAATGCTGGTGGTTGTTGCATTTTCTTAACGTCTCCACATAATTGCAAGTTGTGTATGTCCTCTCCAAGCCAGACGTCTTCAAGAGCTCGCAGTCACACACCTATGTCATGTTTGGGGAGGTCAAGCTCGAGGACCCGAGCACTCAGCTGCAGACACAAGCGGCGGAACAGTTCAAGGTTTCAGGCCCGAGCAGTGTGATCTCAAAGGGCGAGCCGTCCGTGGCAGCAACCCTGGAGGATGAGGAGGTCGGCGACACTGATGTTGACAAGAATGACGTTGAGCTCGTGATGAGGCAGGCCTCCGTGTCGAGATCCAGGGCCGTGAAGGCGCTCAAGGCTGCGGATGGCGACATTGTCAGCGCCATCATGGAGTTGACTAACTAGGTGATGATAGGGTGGGGGGTCGCAAATCAGTCTTGGTCATGTCATCTTGAAACTTAAATGTTGCAGTTGCGGGATTGGTGGCTCTGCGTCTCCGTTCACCAAACTAGTACTATCATGTTCCAGTTGCAGTTGCGGGATTGGTTGCTAGGCGATTTAACATCTGATGTTCAGCAAACTGCATGCACTTTTGGGAAAATCTGAATCTTTTGTGCACTGAATTTTGTTTTCAAATGCATGTATTCATGTTTGAGGCAATATCTATGTCATTTGAGTTAGCTCTTAGATTTTATTCCCAAACTCCAACCATTGTGACATTGTGAGATTTAGAGATGACTTTACAGTTTGTTTCGCCACATGGATCAAAAACAAGTTAAAGATGACATGGAAATAATTAAGATTGGACTCCTTCAGTTTTGCATGACGAGCAGTTGCTGCCGTCGACAAGATGAACAGCAAAGCAGTTTTTGGTCATGTCATCTTGAAACTTGAATGTTGCGGTTGCGGCATTGGTGGCTCTGTGTCTCCGTCACCAATCTAGTACTCTCATGTAGATTTCCTAGGCGATTTAACATCTGATGATCAGCAAACTGCGTGCTCTTTTGGGAAAAATCTGAATCTTCCATGTGCCAAATTTTGTATTCAAAATACAGTTTTAAATAGTGCGCTAAGCCTTTTAGCGGTGAACTTTTTCTAAACGATATAGCGTGCTATGACGAGGCTATAGCGCACTATTTAAAATGTGTGTTCATGTGTTTGGACCAAAGCCCATTAGCGCAAGACCTTTTCTAAACGCTATAGCATGCTATACCAGAGTTATAGCGTGCTATTTAAAATCATGATTCAAATGCATGTAATCGTGTTTGAGGCAATATATATGTCAATTGAGTTAGCTTTTAGATTTTATTCCCGAACTCCAGCGATTGACATTATGAGATTTTGAGATGACTTGACAGCTTGTTTTGCCGCATGGACCAAAATAATCCTTCAGTTTTGCCTAACAAGCATTTGCTGCTGCCGACAGGATGGACACCTTTGAAGAGTCTTGGGGTACTCCCTCCGTCCTTTGAAGAGTGTACTTTCAACTTTGTTGGAAAGTCAAACATTTTTATGTTCGACTGTATTTATACAATAATACATCAACATTTATGCCATCAAATTAGTATTATTAGATTCATGATAACATATATTTTCATCATATACCTATTTGGTTTTCACAAGAAATTATATATTTTTGCACAAATTCGGTCAAACTATAAGATAGTTTGGCCCTTCAATAAAGTTGGAAGTCCACTCTTTAAAGGAGGAGGGAGTATGGTTGGATTCCGACAAAGGTATACCACACCAAATTTGTTGCTTTGACCAATAAAACAATCTGTTTTTGTTTGGATGGTTGTCAACTTCTTGCAATATATGAATACTGTTTTGTCAAACTCTGGTTTCTTTCCTTGCCAATGTTCCAAAGTTACGTGCAACCTAAACCCCAACCATAATTTCGACTAGCTATGTCTTCCTCTGAGGCATGAACGGATAGTCGAACACAGCAGCCTGAATTAGCGGAGGGGCGATCGTGAGGCGATTGGATCTCGTCCTTGACCTCGTCTGCCTCCGTTCGAAGCCTTCGTCGCCGGCAACTAGGTGGTGGTGCCTTGGTCCCGTCCCTCCCCCGTGCGGCGGCGCCGCCCCACACCGGGGAGCCGTACGCCCCCGTCCCCCGCGCGTCACCTCTGGCACACGGGGGAAACCCTAACCGCGCCGCCATCCGCCCCTCCCCGCTCCTCCCCCGCTTCGCCGCCGCCGGAGGGGACACGACGAAGCCCGCGTGGTCCCCAGGGAAGGTCGCGGCGGGGCGTCCTCATCATTCGCCATTGGCAGATCTCGCGACGGCCGGTGGCGTGCGGCGGTGTTTCGCCGGTGGCTGGCTGCCTGCTGCCCGTGGGGCGGCGTCCCTCACGGCGGCAGGGCTGCCCCTGAACGGCGCTTGGTGGTGGCCACTTGGCGGCGTGTGGGTGGGCCGGATCTAGGCTTCTGGTCTGCGTCCTCGTCGTGGCAGCGCTTGCCGTTGCTCGGCCATGAGGCGTGGTCCGGGACGGGCCGAGCGCCGATGGTGCTGGCCAGGACGCACGCTGGCAGCACCCTACTTCATCTCGCGTTGTCTCGCTGGCCAACGGTGGTGGTCATCTTCGTCAGAGATGGCAAGCCAGAGGCTTGGTGATCGGATCTCGAGATCCATCATCTAGTCCCGACTGCGAGTTGGGGAGACATGGTTGCCGGTGAAAACCGAGCCGTCGGCAGGCGATGGCGGCGTTCTACGCCGTTACCTTGATGGAGGCATCGTCGTGTAACTACTGTCGACCCACTCGTGCTGCTCTGGGGGAAACCCTAGGATATGGTGTTCCAGATCGGACAATGGCGGCACTGCGGTGTCGTTTCTCTCTTGGAAGCATCGTTTGTGGAGCAGCGCTGGAAGTCAGAGGCAGGAGGTGGAGCGGCTTCGTCTTGCACGGAGCTTCGGCGGAGATGTCAAGTCATGCCTGACCGACAGGTGCTACGCTTTGTCATGCCTGGTCGGCAGGTGCTACGCACGACGGATCTTCCAAAGACTTCAAGCTGTGTCGGCTGGTGGTACTTGGCAGCATGGTGCTGAGGAGTATCAGTGGCGACCGCGATGTGCTTAGTTGTTTGCGCGCAGGAAGGAAGTGCCGTTGGGCGCCGTGGTGGCATCGACGATAGCTAGACCGAGCAAGGTTGATGCATCAGTACAGTTCTGAAGATGGAGCGGTGACAGTTGGCGGCGGCGGCCTCTGAGAGCACGCCGGACCGGCGAGACCCATGCCCGGCAGGCGTCCTGGATGGGTCTTCAGGTCTTAGATGTTAGGTTTGGCTGCGATGTCTGTTTGGTATTAGGCCCAGGCTATCTGCGCCCCTTCATCAACTCGATAGGTGTAGCGACAGTTTGTTGCTTAGACGGCGGCTTTAGTCTTACTGTTGTATTACTTTGTAAGGTCTTGTGAGAATAATTAATAAATTGGCCGTATGCATCGCCCAGATGCAGAGGCCGGGGGTTATCCTCCTTTTCTAAAAAAAGCAAACACACCGTTCTTCGCATGGATCCCACAAGTCCAACCCACGGCTTGTGCAAATTCCAGAACATCCCTTGAGTTTTCGAGTCATTTCTGAATATGTAAAGCTAAGCTGTAAATTGTACTCCTTCCAAAAAAAATAAGGTTCTAAAATTGAGTGCGGCTATTTTGCTCCTGAGCTCATCTACTGCCGCCATGAACAGTCGAATAAAAAAAATCATTTTCTTGTTTGGGAGACGCTTTGGTGTGTGAGATCTGTGTCATTTGGGCATCTGAGTAGCTTCCATGAAAAAAAGACAAATTTGGGGCCTGTGAAACTATTTACTGGTTATGTACTGTTGAGACAAATTTTCATTTTGCTGACAGTCAATCAGACGCCCGAACGAGCTGAAATTTAGCACGCACCTCACACACGAGAACCTCTTCCATGCACAATTTTTTTTGAAATGTTTTTAGTATTTTTAAAAATTTACTGTTCGAGGGATACATATGAGCCCAAGCTCAGAAATGAATATTCATGTAAAATTGTACTGCTGAGAAAAAGATAGAACTGTGACGATCTTAGACTTAGTGTGTTGTTTACTACGGGGGCCTCTCTGTCTTGGACCGTTTGAGGCAATATGCCAATATCTATGTCGTTCGAGTTAGCTTTTAGTAGATTTTATTCTCAAACTCAAGCCATTGTGAGATTTTAAGATGACTTAACGGTTTGTTTGGCCGAAGCGATCCAGGAGAAGAAGCTGGTGCGCGTCGGCGGGACACCCAAGGCCAGCATCCGCATCAAATGGAGTGCGTTGCCAGCATCGCTCTCGACCTGGGGAGTTCTGGAGCAGCTGCAACGTTTTCCGCCATCCTACACAAGAGGGGGAGGATGTCACGACTGCTAGTGCGACCCCACCGGCCAGTGACAAGCAACCCACGTCGGGCCTGAAGAACAGGGCTCAGCAGCACGCGTGTGTGCGTGAACTGGCTGACCAGTGGGACCAGGCGTAGCGTGTGCGTGTGTGGCCTGCATGCCAAGAGTTAAAGAGTGGGTGAGTCGTGCATGGTGGGGATCGAGAATTATTGTATCTGAACAGAGAGTTAGGAGCGAAGCTGCTCTTCACCCTCCTCCTGCCCTGATCCCCTTTCTCTCTTCCTCCATGTCCCTTCAATCGCTAACCTAGATCAAGGTTCATTACACCGAGAGATGAAAATATATGTGTTCCATGCAGGATGAGAGAGAGGGAGATTTTTTTTGCGCGAAAAAAGCTTTATTTGTGTAGGAATAGTTGTACAATCGCTTGACCGGGCTTGACTCCGCGTCTCTCTTAATTCGTGTCTCTCTCGCCCCCGCGTCGCCTGACCGGGCGACTCGGGCGGCGGCTAGGGTTCCCGAGCGCCGCCTCCCCCACCCCTCCTCTCCCTCCTCGTCGCCACCTGAGGTGGTCGCTGGGCAAGCCCGCGCGGCCGCCAGTGACGGTGGCGGCGAGGCCCTCGTCGCTCCTGCAGCGGAGGATCTGGATCCCAGGGGCGGCGGCCCCTGCCGGCGTGGCGTCGCCGTTCTTGCCCTGAACGGCGCTCGCAGAGGGCTCTGGCCGGCGTCTTCGACTGCGGGGGCGGTAGGGCGTTGGCGGCCGGTGGCTACAGCGTGGAGGCCTCCTCTTCCTCGCCACATCAGGAGGTTTGCCGCCCCCAATTTGCTCCCTCCCCCTCTGCGCTTGGTTTCCCGCGGCTGGTCGCTGGATCCGGTGGAGTTTGGGGCTGGTGTTGCAGATCGGGACCGGGGGAAACCCCTGGCCGGCTGGTTCGGCCCGGCATCGGCGTCGGCCTTGGGCGACGTTTCTTTCTTGGAGGCGATGTCGTGGTATCCTTCTCCCCACCTCCATTCCCTCTCCCGGGTGAAAACCCAAAATCCGGCAGGGTTGGGCAGCGGCGGCGCCGTGTGTGTCGTTCCCTCCATGGAGGCGTTGTCTGGGGAGTGTGGTTTCGGGCGTAGGGTTGCTGAAGGTGGGGTTTTTGGCCGGCAGCAGGTGCAGTGCTTCTCACTATCCTGCTGTCCGCCTCTCTATTGTTGCTCGGCGACTTTCCTGCAGCCTTCAGACGTTCTTGGTGCGTGATGGTGTGGCCGGCTTGGTGTTTGTCCCAGCGGCATTCCTCCTGTGTCTTTGGCGCCTAAGTGTTGCGGTCATCGGTTTATGCTAGCAGTGCCCTTTCTTAGTACCTCTTGTAACTAGCTCTCTGATGTGTTGTAAGTTCAAAGTGCCCCCTTGTATCTTTTGGGCTTTCCTTGTTTTCTTGTTTGCTTGGAGATGTTCTAGCGTAGGTGGTGGTCGTCATTTGGCGTCATGGTGGTGTTGATGGCAGAGGAGCCTGCCAAGGTTGGCACCTCAATCTGCTTGGAGATGGACCAGTGGAAGATGGTGGAGACGACACCTGTGAGTGCGTCAGACCGGTTTATGCCCTAGACCCGGTATGTGGCTAGGCTGGGGATTCCGGCTTTCGATGTTAGGATTAGGTGAGTGGTCTGGGCAGTGGCCCAGCTAGCACCCCTTCATCATATGGATAGGAGTAGCGGCATATGTTGCCTAGATGGTGGATTCAGGCTTATTGTTGTAACACTTTGTAAGGTCCTCGAGAATAATCAATAAAGTGGCCGTATGCATCTCCCAGATGCAGAGGCCGGGGGTCATCCTCCTTTTCTAAAAAAAAGTTGTACAATCGCTTTCCATCAAGCTAATTAGAGTATTTGGAGGCTCCTGCGATGACAAGTTGGTTCGGAGTTCCACTCTCGACATATAAGCCAAACGATCTGCAATCCTATTCTCTAGACGACCAATATGAATAGATAAAAGCTCTGTCTCCTTCATCACCTCCTTTATTTCATTCACCAGATGGCTTAAGTATGACTGATTCTTATTTGGGTCATTTAGCATGTTAACCAACTTGGCACAATCTGACTGTGTGACCAATGGCAACGATTTATGCTCTAGGGCCATTTTGATTCCTTTTCTCGTGGCTATGCATTTTGCTTCTAACACATCCGTGCAATGAGGTATGTACCAACATGCTAAAGCAATATGAGACACCAGCAGAATCATTCGGTGTAGATGTTGCTTGTTTGTGTCTCTCTACACATTGTTATTTCCCAAAGACAATTCACACATTGGTCCGCACTATAAACAACCGCTCTTCTTTAGCAACTTGTGTTGCCCCTGTGCTTCACGTGCATATTGTACCCGTCGAGGACTTGGGGCAACTGCAAGGAAATCCTCCATGGACGATGTCTTTCCGAGTACAATGGATTGCCAACCTACTAGTACTGCGGGAAGTGAGTTAATTCGAAGGAAAGGCTTGTGGAAGAGTATCTTTCTGAACACCTCTCATTCCCAATGCACGCTTATCCAGTATACCAAATTAGTACTACTTGTTTGTGTATCTAATATTCATCTCCTTTGATAGCGCAGATAAAGGAGTCTAATGTAGGTAAGAGTGTATATAAGAAGACAACTTGCAAAGGTAGGAAGAAGGCATGGATGCTCTGGGCTTTATAAGTGTGGCGCTACAGAAAGGTTGGTGGGCATTGTTAACTAGCTCCATTTTCTGAAAAGGTGAAAAATTCCTGGTTTCTAAAGTGTGAAATGTAAGATTATATAACAAATATGCCATAGTTTTAAGATACCCCGCCTCCCCACAAATTTTGTATACATGGCATCCACAAAATATCAAAAATTCCCCAATATAGGGCCACCGACGAAATTCCTCCCCTCCATACCGTTCTGCAATTATCGTCTCAGATGCACAAGCAGCTCAGAGCCATTCCCATAGATGCTTTTGTTCTTCGTGATGAGAACGATGGCGGTGCCACTTCTCTACATCCCATGAACTCCCTCTACCATGGTACAATATGTAGCAAAAAAGACACGTTCGAGTTTCTGGCGCAGCCAGTAAACATGGATTTGGTAGATGTGATTGATGGCGAAGTACATGACGGAAATGCGGTATAGAACGGAGAACAATGCTTGTGTCATGGTGGCGTTGGCAATTGCTGTTGAGGAACATGACATCGGTGTTTTGGCCGAGATATCATCGGAGATCATGGACGTGACCGTGATTTTAGTGGAGGACGAACACGACACCAGTGGTATGGTAGATGCCTCGTCGACAAGCCAATACAACTTGATTGGTGACTTAGACATGCTGAAACATGATATCATAGACAAACGTGGTGCCAACAGTGTGGTGGATGACCAGTTGACATGGACCATCCATGATCGTCACGGTCACATACCCATTTTTTAATGGAACCCAGGTATCATGTTTTTTCCGAGTCAGTTTTGAACTTTTGATGCATATGTAATGCTAAGCTATAAAATTTCCTCCCATAAAAATGGTTGTAAAATTGTACTACTGAGAAAAAGAGAGAACTGTAGACTGATGATCTTAATGTGCTGCGTAGTACACGAGCCTTTCTCTTTCTTGGCCCGTTTGTCTCCCATTTGTCTCATCTCTCCTTCAGTGGCCCCAATGGTGAGCCGGAGAATGTACCCCCAATGAATCTCAACTGCCTCCACCCTGTGAGGCCACCAACTGCGCCTCCTCTCTCTAGCGCCACCGTTGCTCTGGAGTGGCACAACGATTCTGGCAACCAATGATCTAGGAAGGTACACTTCCCAAGTCCCCATTCTCCCTCTTTGCTCGTGTACTTTAAAAATCTTGTTCCTGATTCTGAATGTGCACAGATGCTAGGGGTTACAAAGCAAATTTCTTTGCCCCTTTTCACTATTTGCATGTCGCTGCGAAGCCAAGTGTCACTTTTTTGACATATCTGCACCGTCCTCTTCTTATGTTGGCTCCTCCGCAAGGACATCAGGTTTGGCGCTGCCTTGCCTCCTCCAAAATACATGGAGGCACCCGCTCGTAACATTTCATACGATATGTCGATATGACGTGTTTCCATATGCCTTCCATTCATATTTCATAGCGGATTACATCGTCTATTGTCAGGTCTCTCTCTCTCTCTCTCTCTCTCTCTCTCTCTCTCTCTCTCTCTCTCTCCATGTTCATGTTTGTTTAGGTTCTAGTACTATACAGATAACAAAGGTAGAGGCTACAAGAGACTGCAGAGAGCAATGCTTCATTTATAAGTGGCATCAGGTTGGTGTCCACATTATCATTCATTTGTTGTACCTAAGCCAAATCTTGCAGTCCATGTTGTACCTAAGCCTTAATTGCCATTTCTCCAGAGAGATATGGTTACATATGTGTGCATTTGCTCAACTGCCCACTGGCTTCATGCTACATGAACTTCAAGATTTTCCTTAGATGTAGAAACCATCGATTTGAAGCAGAAAGAGATTTAGATTTTCTATTATGCTATATGGTATGTTTGTTTCAGATTGGAATTGATTAATGAACGGATAAGATTTACAATGTAGCACGGATCAAAAAGGAAAATAGATTTTACGAAGAAGAAACATAGTAGTAGGTGATGGTGTCCTGGATTGGGGGTCACTCACCAGGTCGTCTCCCGGCCAGGTGGGCCGGGCTAAGGATCCCCATGGCGGTCCACCAGCACGCCATCTCTAGGAGGCCCATGACCCGTAGAAGGAATATTGCTGAGGACTTGGCACATACTCCAAGATTTAGAGGTCGTCTACAACACACTTTACCTTCTAGATAGCCGACTTAATTGTAACCCTAAAGTTCCTGGTACCTATATAAACCAATGGGGAAGGGCTCGTAGACGACAGACACACAATGATCTCGTGGTAGATCAAACTGTATTTTGTACTCCATCCAAATTAATAGAACACAAGCAGGAGGGTCTTATCTCTTTGGAGGCCTGAACCTAAGTAAACCTCATGCACTTGTTACCATCACATTTAGGCTACTACCTAGGGATATTGCAACTTTATTATGCATCAGTGTTGGGGTCTCTTCCCCTAATCAGTCCACTTCAGGAGATAGCCAATCAAGAACCGCCCCTTCCCCTCTGTTGCCCCCCCACCCCCCCCCCACACACCTAGGTTGCAGATCTTTGTCCTTGTTTCTGCGCTTATCCTGCAATTTTTCATGGGGGAGGGCAGCAGCCCAGCCCAGCCCTTGTGATGCCTGCTTGTCCAGCTAGGAGTTCAATTTCAGAGTTTGCAAAAACTATCCTTTGGTCTTTCTGGAGCTAACTTTGTTGTAATAGGCCGTGTGATTTGTGACTCGAGATGGAAACGGGGACGAAACCCATCGGGTTTTGCCTTTCCAAACCCATCCCCACGAGAAAATCGTAAACCCGTCCCCGTCCCCATCACCGTGCGCGGGGCTAGTTTTCCGCCCGTCCCCTAAACCCATCGGGTTTCGGGGAACCCACGAGAAAATCAAAATATTTAAACAAACACAGTAGTGACAAAAAATAACATTTCAGTAGCAAAACAAGCACATTTCAGCAGCATAATTTGAGCAAATTTCAACAAGAAACAATAGTAGATGGTTCAACAGCTATATAGTGTATTTCAGAAGATTTAAACAACATACATAGTATATTTCAGAGGCAGCAACATAAGATAAATAGTAGCAACAATGATATCATTTCAGCAGCAACATAGTATATTTCAGCAGCAAAACAATAGCAAATTTCAGCACAATACTCAGGAATAACATCAGCTAAAAGAAGCCTATTTCAGCGCAACTATAGCCCATTTCAACAACTAAGATAAGCATATTTCAGCAACAAACAGGAGCATATTTCGGTCATACATTGTTCAACAAGATGTCCAACTATAGAAGTTCTGAAATAGAAATCATGGTTCACACATCACGAGCACAAATGATACGAAATTGTCCAATACATAAGTTCTAAAATAGATTTTGTAGTTCATAAATCAATTTAAACTGGTCATCATCATGGCATCTTTGACATCTCCAAGCCTCCAAAAGATGATCTTCAAAGCATGCCAATTCAGAGTGCCAAGTCCTATAGAAGATCAAAATTCACTTAAGCTAAAGTTAAATATGAAAAATATGCAGATTGGTATATGAAATGTGAAAGTACTTGTACTTCACCTGCATTCCCTCTTGAATGTCTTGAAGACAACTCCAAAAGCTTTGTCCATCTTCATTGTCAGCATCTATAAGAATGAAATAAGTAGTAATGAACATCTAATGAAACATTGCAGCAAGATAATGATAAACTATATTATGATATGTAAAGAAAGACATACCTTTATATTTGTTTCTTATCCAATCTTGTGAACACATCAAGGCCTCTAAGATTTCAGGGGTAAGACGACTACGGTGATCACTTAGAACTCTACCACTTGTGCTGAATGCTGATTCTGAGGCAACCGTGCTGACCGGAGTTGCAAAAACATCACGTGCTAGCAGCCTCAAAGTTGGATAGCGTGTTCCAGAAACTTTCCACCAATCTAACACACTGAACTTATCTTTGGACAATGGAACTAGCTCATCTTCCAAGTAACGGTCTAGTTCAGATTTCATCCTAAAAGATGCTGGCCTCTTTTGAGCAACACGTGCATTGAAGAGTGACATAAGGGCTGGAGCTTCCAGAGAAGAGAATGAGGAAGATGATTGTCCATGATCATCATCACTCTCAAGATTGTACTCCTCTAACAATGTGCATATCTTGGCAATTATTCCATTAACATGGTCCTCACATTCTGTACTAGAAGGACTAATACCATGCAACATAGCAAAGCAAACAAGTAACATTTCATTTTTGTACCGAGGATCAAGAAGTGTAGCCATTCCCATTAGACCTTGAATATCAGTCCAATACTTGTTAAATTTCTCTTCCATGCTAAGTGTCATGGCTTGTATCACCTCATTACCGCAAGTTGACCATTGCCTCATATTCATTTTAATTTCACAAATCTTGGGAAAATAGATGTTGGCAGTTACATAATCAGTCCCGGAAAACATTTTAGTGATTTCAAAGAACATCCGCAGCCTTTCTACAACATCAATAGCAAAAGCCCATTCTTCCTTAGAAGGGAGACTCTCGTATTGCTTCTCAACCTTCTTTAATCGCTCAAAAACAACCTTATATGGTAGAGCCACACTAAGCATTGTGTAAGTTGAATTCCACCTAGTCTTACAATCAAGTATTAATCTTCTTGTTATTTTGACCTTTTGAAACTTAGCAATTTCCTCAAACTTCTCTATTCGTTTTGGTGAGGCAATCCAAAAAGCTACACTATCTCTAATCTTTTCAATTGCTGGTTTCATAGCATCTAAGCCATCTTTGACAATTAAATTCAGAATGTGGGCACAACAACGCATGTGAGTCAAGGTACCTTGCAACATGAGCTTGTCCTTCCCTATCCTCTTCACCAACAAGTCAATTGTCTTGTCATTTGAAGAACAATTGTCAACAGTCACCGTTGACAACTTCTCATCAAGATTCCAAGATATCAATGATTCATGAAGTTCTTCAGCTATAACTTCGGCGGTGTGAGGAGCTGGCACATAAATAAACCTACAAATGCAATGAATATATGTTATACAGCCACAAATATAGATAAAAACAACACCAAACAAAGTAATACAGCAGCAAATGTTGACAAAAATAACACCAAACAATGTACTACAGCAGCAATCATCTATAAAAACAACACCAAACAATGTACGACAGCAGGAAATATTGGTAAAAACAACACCAAACAATGTACTACAGCAGGAAATATTGGTAAAAACAACACCAAACAATGTACTATAGCAGGAAATATCGATAAAAACAACACCAAAGAATGTACTACAGCAACAACTATCGATACAAATAACATCATATACCTCATGATAACACTCCTAAGTTTCCAAGAGTCATCAATGAAATGGCCCGTGATTGCCATGTATCCTTTCTTTTGATTGTCAGTTGTCCATAAATCAGTAGTGATAGCCACTCTTGATCGATTTGCAGCCATGTACTCGATAGCCTTCTTCCTTTCAACTTTGTAAGCGTCCAGAATATCCTTCCTATGAATGAAGAGGTGACAATCAGATATTGAAGATATTAAACAAAACATAGCATATTAGTAGAACAATTCACAGTTGCATAAGACATACCTAATAGTGTTTCTTGTCACCATAGTAAATAAGGGTTGCAATGCACTAACAAATCTTCGAAACCCCGTATGATCAACTATGGATAAGGGGTACTCATGCAGCACAATCATGGAAGCAAGCATCTTTCTAGCAAAAACTTGGTTAAAAGTATAGTTCTCCACCGAAACTTTTCCATGGCTACTAGAACTGAACCTCAAAGAAGATTGGCTCAATGTTTTACCATTGCTATGGACCTTCTTCATAGTACAAGCCGCCAAATGAACATGAAGATGCTTTGTCCCATTCTTTGATTCCCCTCCAAGTTTCTTCTTACAATGAAGACATTGTGCCTTCCATCTCCCACGGACCTTCACTTTCTTGAAATCAACCCAAACAATTGATGTGAGCTTTCTCTTGGAACCTACTGCATGTCCTTCCTCAGCCCCATCTTCCTCTTCATCCTCATCCCCATCTTCCTCTCCATCCTCATCCTCATCCCCATCTTCCTCTTCCTCTTCATCTTCTTCATCCGCAGCTTCCTCTTCATCCGTAATTTCAACATGTTCTCCAACAAACATTGCATCATAATCGACGGACTCATCAAATTCTTCGTCCATATCCACAGGTTCAGGCACACTACTTGTAATTGACTGTACAATTGTAGTTTCTGTTGACGGTGTCGTCAATGAATCAATTAACCTATCAAAAAGAATAAAAACAGAATTATTAGCTTTGGTGTATTTTTTTTGACATAGTAGCAGTAGCAATTTTGCTAAAACAGTAGCACCAAGGACTCTACTACATGTATTTCTTGCAAGTTTGACAAAACAGTAGCAATTTATACATGTAGCCTACAATATGAAAAGATCATATACATGTACCTACACACTGCATATTAATTGTACAAGGATTCCAAATCCATTTTGTTTCGTTCTTGCAAGAGTGTACTAGCTTCAACTCAACTTCTGAAACTTTCATGAAAAAAGATCACATACAAGAGTCTAAACCAAACCCTAGCAAACATAATCCATCTATCCATAGAAAGTTAGCATCATCCGTCTCAAACCCTAGCACCATCCATCTCAGATTGTGCAAGATCGGGCTGCTCACCTCGTCTTTAACTTCTTGCGGACGTTGAAGTTTGATGGAGGATTGGGAACAGGACTGGAAAGGCCTCTACCTCCTCTTCCTCGAAGGCCACCACGACCTGCTGCCCTTCCACCACCACCACCGCGCGGGGTTGTAGTAGAGAGAGGAAGGCGACGGGTGGCCACAGACGGCGCCGGCGGTGGCGCCCTTTCACCTGACTTGGGACATGAGGAGGCCACCATGGAGATTGTCACCGGTGACGGCGCCCCTTCTCCAGATGAGACCGGGGGCGGTGGAGAAGACGTGGAGGGCTCGTCGGCGCAGATCTTGGTCGGCAGCTGGTGCGAGATTGGATCGAGACAGCGGCGGCGGCGAACCTAGGTTTAGGTTTGATGTGCGGGGGAGAGAGACTCGAGTGGGGGGAGAGGAACGAGCGAGTAAGCCAGTTGCTTTGGCCTCGAGACGCTGGTCGCTGGGGGGTTCGGCTGACAGGCTGTGTGGCTTTGGGCTGGGCCTCTTGAGCTGGGTCGGATCAATGCATGTGCATTTAGACGGGTTTTTCCGGGTTTCGGGTTCGGGGACTATCGAAACGGGGATAAACCCACGAAATGTGTCGGGTTGTATAATGTGCCCGATAAAAGCCCCATGGGGATGAAAAGGTGCCCATCCCCGTCCCCTAATAGGGTAAAAACCCGCGGGGACGCGGGTTTCGGGGGCCCGTTGCCATCTTGATTTGTGACTTGCCTGTTAGTTTTTCCTTACTGTATAAAGTTTGTGGTTCCCTTTCTGAGAGATCTATACTGTTGCACACTGTAATGCTACTGCTTTGTCTTATGGATGCACAATCTGAAAGGAATTTTAAGTGAGCACGGATAAATCAGTCACCTTTGGTAATTGCTACAGTAGAAATGCCACTTTATTTATTAATTAGCTTTGGAAGTCAGTTATGACCTAAGTATCATGTGTGTAATTGTGTATGCTTATATGATGTATGGCACATTTTCTGTACCAACAATATAAATTTTTGAGCATAGCTTCTGTTGTCAATGCAGGCAACAGTTCCTTGTAATGTACATACTCTTCCTTTTTTTTGTTGCTTTTTTAGTGCCATTTCTGTTTCTCTTGTGCTGTTGCTACTTAGTATGTACTCCCTCCGTTCCTAAATATAAGTCTTTTTAGACATTTCAAATGGACTACAACATATAGATGTATGTAGACATATTTTAGGGTGTAGATTCACTCATTTTTCTCTGTATGTAGTCACTTGTTGGAATCTCTAAAAAGACTTATATTTGGGAACAGAGGGAGTACTCGCATCTTCATGCTCGAAAGATAATACTATGGGCAGACTGTTTACCGTTGTTTCATTTCTGTGTATGGCTAACTCTGCTCCCCTCCTCTGCATGTCCCCTGTTCTGAGGCAGTGCTGCTTAGTGTATAGTACTTATGACCTTCAAGTAATATGATATTTGTGATGCATACTCTCAGGGAGATGAGCCTATCCTTGAGGATTTTGATGATGACGCCGACGACGCTGATGAGAATGAGGATGAAAAAGATGTCGATGACGTTGAGGGTATGATGAAATTCTGTAATTCCATCTATCCAGTTCAAGTAGCCACTTTTTTTTTAAAAGGAGGATGTACCCCCGGCCTCTGCATCTAGACGATGCATGCAGCCATATTATTCATTATTCACGAAGATCATATAAGGTGATACATCAATAAGCCTGAAGCCACCATCTTGGCAACACCATTGCTATTCCTATTCCCTTGATGAAGGCGTGCCGAATGTCCGGGCCTAATACCAAACAGACATCGCACCAAAGCCTAACATCTAAAGCCGGGTGTCCCATCCAAGCCTCTACCTAGATTGGGTCCCACACCGGTCTGGCACACTCCCAGTGAGCACCGCACGCTGGAAGGGCCGTCGCCTCCATCATCCCTTGGTCCATCCTCAGAGCAGAACTAAAGCACCGACCTTGCTAGGCCTCTCTGCCATCAACG
Source organism: Aegilops umbellulata (assembly GCA_032464435.1). Classification (NCBI taxonomy): domain Eukaryota; kingdom Viridiplantae; phylum Streptophyta; class Magnoliopsida; order Poales; family Poaceae; genus Aegilops; species Aegilops umbellulata. The sequence continues at coordinate 532,896,774 of CP136056.1, read as the reverse complement.
CCACCATGACGCCAGACAGCTTCCTCCTCCTACGCGAGTCCATCTCCGCGCATCAGACGCCGAGTCTCCACAGTGCCACGCCGCCAAGATCTGCCACCATCAATGTGTAAGATGAAGCACCGCTCCACCAAAGACGTTGTCCTCCGATCCGTCGAGCCCGTGTGCACCTCCAAGAATGACGCCCCCAAGGAGGAAACGACACCAGAGAGCCGACGTCATCTGATCTGCTGATCTAGGGTTTCCCCCGGAGGTAGCAGAGAGTGGCCTTGAACTTCTCCACGGCGAAGCGTTCAGGAAGGGAACGACGCACACAGCGCCGCCATCGCCGGCCTTGGCAAAAAACAAATAGCAGGTTTACACCTAGATCTGATCCAAGACCTCCATCTCTCGTGCACGGGCCGCCGCCATCCTTGCCGGGATCTGGATGATCCAGGCCGCCGCTGTCAGATCTCAGCAAGGAGAAGGCCCCCCACCGAGACCCGCCGGCCGAGCAGGGGAGGCCGAGACCACGCCCACAGGACAAGATCCGTGATGGATCCGTGCCCGCGCCGCCGCCTCAGAGCCAACCCCGCGCGCAGCCGCCACGGCCTTTGCCGCCCGCTCGCGCCGCCGCATCTCGCGCTACAGCCGCACACCGGGAGGAGAAGAAGGGCCCCGCCGCCGCCGACGCGCACCGGGCTTCGCCCGGCGGCGCCTTCTGGCGGCGGCGAGGGGAGGGATGGTGTAGGAGGCGGGTGTGGGTTGGGGGCTAGGGTTCCCCCGCCGCCGCCCGTGAGTTCAAGTAGCCACTTAGCTACAGACAAGCCTATTTCTATTTGTGATGTTGCCTTCTAAGTTCTAACATAAATTTAATCATCCGAAGTTATTGCCCATACCAAAATTTTAGATTAAATGTTGATTTTTTAACCCCTAAATCAATTGGGTTATTTTGTTTCTATTGGACTAAATTTTGGCAATATCCTAATTAAGAAATTGTTGTCTGATCTCTTCCCCAATGTGATACAAACTCTGTATTGACCTATTTTGGTTCACTTTTACCTGCTTTTATTTGAAGATTAGGCACTGATCAGTTTGTACTCTCTAATATTCTGTTCTTTCCGTACACCGCTATGCCTTTGTTGTTTATGTTATCATATTTTTTGAACTTTCACTTATTCCTGAATTATTCAGCACTGCTTGTTTACACACTTTATAGTTTCCTTGAGTGCTGCCTGCCATTTCTATATAATGTTCACCTCTGTACTGAGGTGGTCAATTTGCATTAACATATACTCCCTCCGTCCCATATTAATTAAGGCTGAAATGGATCTATCTAGCACTGAAATACATCTAGATATATCCATTTCAGCATCAATTAATATAGGACGGAGGGAGTACATGAATGTTCAGCCATAGCATTTAGTTTGATAGGAGCAAATCCTAAATATAAAATCTTGCTTTTGCAATTATACTCCTTGTAGGTGAACCATTTCAATGCATTCAGTATGAAGTGATGTTGGAATTTCCATTATACGAGTAGCTATTCCTTTGTTCCTTACCGTAACTATGTCCAGTTGTAGAATTCTGGTCTTGCGCAAAATTTTGAAAATCTGACAATATACATATGTGCTTTCGGGTTGGACCTCCCCCCCCCCCCCCCCCGCGTGCCGCACCGCACCGGGGCCAACCCGCCGGGCCTCCTTCTTCTCCCCCCCAGCGAACGACCCTCCCGCCGCCGCCACCGTGGGCATCGCAGGCCAAGCCCGCGGGCCGCAGCGGTGGCGGCGGCAACCTTCCTCGGCTGGCGGTCGGATCTGGGCGGCGGTGATGAAGAGATCACATCGGCGGCTAGGGTGCCCGATCTGGATCGTATTCGGATCTGGGTGGTGGTTCCTCGAGCCGTCGTGTGCACCCTTTGTGCGGGCGCAGAAAGCGGCCTCTGGACTAGGCCCACGACACGAGGACGTCAGGGGCTCCGGCCCTGGGCGTGGAGGTGGTGTCCATCTTGTTCGCCGGAGATGGTCGGCTAGCGGCTAGATGGTATTGGATTCTCGCATCCAGTCCCGATGTCGAGTGGGGAGACGAGGCTGCCGGTGAAAACCATGCCATGACTCGGCTCATTGCGGGCGATGGCGGCGTTTTCGCGTCGTTATCTTGTTGAAGACATCGCCACTGCAGCTTCTGTCGACTTGCTTGCACTACTCTGGGTGAAAACCTAGACCCGGAGTTTCCGATCGGACGATGACGGCGCTTTTGGCGTCGTTTTCCCTCATGGGGGCATCATTTTTGAGCAGCAGCTCGATGTAGGACCAGAGGACGGATTCTTTGGTGGAGCGGTGCGACATCTCACTCAATGATGGCGGCGGGTCTCGGCAGCATGGCACTGTGCTTACTCGGCGTCCAATGCGCGGAGATGGACTCGCGCAGGAGGGTGACGCGGTCTGGCATCGACGGCAGCTAGACCGGGCAAGGTTGATGCAATAGTACAACTCTAAAGATGGATTGGTGGCAGGTGGCTGCGGCGGCCTCATACCCGGCAGGCGTCCTGGTTGAGGAGTGCGCCGGACTGGTGAGTGACCCATACCCGGCAGGCGTCCTGGATGGGACCTCCGGTCTTAGATGTTATGTTTCGCTGCGAGGTCTGTTTGGTATTAGGCCCAGACTATCGGCATCCCTTCATCAATTGGATAGGAGTAGCGCCAGATGTTGCCTAGACGGTGGCTTTAGTCTTGCTGTTGTCTTGCTTTATAAGGTCTTGTGTGAACAATTAATATAGTGGCTGTATGCATCGTCCAGATGCAGAGGCCGGGGGTCTTCCTCCTTTAAAAAAAATACATCTATGCTTTCTGGGATTAGGTGGTGATGCTGGTGGAATATCTAGGCAGAGTAGGAGAGATAAGAAGAGCAGGAAAGCCATGGAGAAGCTTGGCATGAAGGCCATTACTGGTGTGAGCCGTGTAACTATCAAGAAGAGCAAGACCGTGGGGTCAATAGCTCCTGTGCGATGTTTTTGAGGTGAATTGGCAAGAGTGCGACATTGTTCGAGCAAATGGCTGTGGTGCGATAATTTTGAGCAGGCAAATAGCCCACGCACGACATGGCTGTTAAATGTGGTTAAATTGGTCGTCAACTAAGCCCGCCCGTTTATGTTAGGACATGTGGGTCCAACTTAATTGTTCCTCAAAACAGCTGACCGTGCCTTGCCGCCCGACCGTGTTAGGCCCGCCACTCTGCCCCCCTTCTTCTCCGGTGGCGGCGGATCTTGCGTTCTCGGTGGCGGCGGCGGAGCCCTCGTTCTCAACGGCGGCGGAGCCTTCGTCCTCAGAAAATGGTGAGTGAATTCAAACCCTAGTCGCCCTCCCGTTCCACTCTCCGGCCCGTAGATCTCAACTCGTTTCCTCTGTTTTCACTTGCGGAATCGATAGGTTGTGAGGGGAGCCCGTGGGCATACTGAGATGGAGCCGCCAGATTCAACTTCGAATAGGTAATGCGCCTCTCTCCGATCCAATTTTGCATGCAATTAGGGGGTGGCCTCGTCTGCTTTGTCTCACGGGCTCATACTGTCTGCCACTGACAGAGGGGATGCTACCGCTCGGACCTTCGAATTGACAGTCAATTTATTTCCATCAAAGGCAAAATTAGTTGATGGTAGCATACAGAACATTGAGAGAGACACTATTGTTAAATGGGAGGTTGAGTTTATAGAGATTGATCCACAAGTTCTACAGAACATGGGCGAGAATATTGTTTGGGGTCCAGAGCAAGAAGTATCACTTTTGCGGTTTGATGATTGGAAAGGAGAGTATGTGAGAATAGAAGATGGTGAACAGATTGTTGAAGAAATCGATCGGCAAAACGGCTGGACAAGCAAACGGGCTAATTTTTTTGCCGAACATTTTTTCGAAGGTTGGATATGTGCCATCACAATTGGCTGCGCAGATGGTAGATGATGATTGGGCTACATAGAGGCCATTGATTCCCATGTGCGCTGAACTTACAGTAATACCCGAAGAGGGACAGGTGACTGGAACTAAAACTGAAACTGAAACTGCAGCAACTGTTGATTGGAATGTAGTTGAATTAGATGAGCCTACTGATTTGGTCATTGCACCAATGCCTGACATTGAGATGGCCAAACTTTTTGGCATTCCAGTCGATGACAGAGATAAGCAGGAGAGGGGTGAATCTAGTTTGCCTGCTAATGCTGATGAAGAAGTAGATGGACAGTTGATGGAACAAGCTGCAGATGTGGTCGATGATGCACATGATGATGAGCTGGTGCATGTGTATGACAAAGAAAACCCTGTCATTGAAGTAGGCAAGTTGTTCCCAAGCATGAAGGAGTTCAGGATGTGTTTCAAGACTTATGCAGTGAAACATGAGTTTGATGCCAAGACTGTTTGGACTGATAGAAAGAAGTTTTATGCAAGGTGCAGAGGATTTGATGGTAGTATGAAGCCTTGCAAGTGGTACATATCTGCTAGACTGCAACCTGAAGTACTGTCAGGGTTAACCAAATCCCCAATCAACATACTTGTATTACAAGTTCACAGAGAGTATCAACCATGACATCACAACTTTGGGTTGCAGAAAAGATCACCCCAATTTTAGCCAAAACACCAAACACTACTGCCAAGAAACTCAAAGTAGAATTGGAAAAGATGTACCCCATTAAACTGAAATATACCGCAGTGTGGAAGGCAAAACAAAGGGCAATGAAAAATTTATATGGTGATTGGGCAAATACATTTAGGATGCTTTACAACTTCACAGCAGAAGTGGAAAAGAGGTCACCTGGCAGTGTTGTGGAGATAGATACAGAGGTATCAGCCGAAGGTGAAGTCAAGTTTTCCAAGTTTTTTATGGCTTTGAAGCCTTGCATTGATGGGTTCAAAGTAGGGTGCCGTCCATATTTGAGCATAGACTCATCATTTTTGATAGGCAAGTGGAATGGTCAGTTGGCAGCATGCAATGCTCTAGATGGACATAACTGGATGTTTCCTATTGCTGTTGGCTTGTTTCAGTCAGAAACAGAGGCTTCATGGACATGGTTCATGATCCAGTTGAAAAGATGCCTAGGGCCAGTGTCACCTTTGGCTATACACACAGATGCATGTAAGGGGCTTGAAAATTCAGTGAAAAATGTTTTCCCACATGCTGAGCAGAGGGAGTGCTTCGGTCATTTGTGGATGAATTTGATCAAAAAATTTAGAGGAGAAGAATTTGGGCGCATGTGGCCAGCAGCAAGATCTTACACTAGCCAGACACACAAATATCATCTTGATAAGATAATGGCAGCATGTGATGAGTTCGGTCCATGGCTGAACACCTACCATTCTTTGTTATGGTACAGGTCAGCATTCAACACTGCCATCAAGTGTGACCACATCAACAATAATTTGGCAGAGAGTTTCAACAACAAGGTGAAGGAGTTAAAAGATTTGCCTGTGCATGACATGGTTGACCAAATCAGGATCATGCTCATGCGGTTGTGGGAATTGAGAAGAAGGGTAGGTGATTGTCTGCAAGGTGATAAGCTTCCAACAGTGGTACAACAGGTGGTCAATAGGAGCAGATGTCTTTCACAGTTGTTTGTTGAAAAATCTTCACCTTGGGGTGCTGAAGTTAGAGATAACAAAACTGGAAGGAGACATGTTGGTAACACTGAATTGCATGATTGCACTTGCCTCGAGTGGCAACACACTGGTAAACCATGTGAGCATGCCATTCTCTTCTTAGCATCCCAACCGAAGATAAACATGCACCCATATTTGTACGAATATTATTTGGTAGCAAGATTCAAAGCTGCATATGCTACTCCAATTCCAGCACTTACAGATCAGTCTCAGTGGCCTGAAGTGGACATTGAATTTTCCATGTGTCCTCCCTTGACAAAAAGAAAGGCTGGTAGGCCTAAACAGAGTAGATTCAAGGCATGGTTTGAGAAAGGTGGGAGTAGTAAGATGGGAAAGAAAGATGGAAAGCCAAAAAGGGCCCAAAAAGGTAACAAAAACAGATGCAAGTTGTGCCAGGAACTTGGGCACAGAGTGGGATCTGTCAAATGCCGTTACACTCCTGATAAGCCAAAGTATGTTCTTGTTTATTTGTTTGTGTTTTGATTTGGTGCTTTCTTCCAATTACTATATCTATAACATTTTCCCAATGGCCAGGAGGAAGCGAGCAAGTCAGCCCCTTGTTGTTGGATAGTGTTGGCCAACAAAAAAAGCAAGACTCAATGGCGGTAGAAAGAAGAGAAGTGTGCCTGAGCCTGAGCAGACTGAAGAAAATCCTGCTGCAGTCAACATTCAGACGAAAGAAACTGCTCTCGAGGTTGAAACTGAACCTGAGCGTGTCGAGGTTCAGACAGAAGAAACCCATGCTGAGGTACACATCAAAGAAATTGAAACTGTTGTCAACATTGAGACTGAAGACACTGATCACGAGGGTGTTGGCGAGGTGTTGAAAAGACCAGTGAAGAAAACCAAGATGATCAGTGAACTTGTGTGTGTAGTAGAACAAAAAACAAGAAGTGGTAAGGCGAAGAAGGGCACGCGACGTGGTAGGAAGAGGTAGAACAGAGAACAGTTTGAAAATTTGGGGCATGTAATAATTTTTGTAACTTGGTGCGTACTGGTAGTCACTATGTATCCCCGTATTTCTATTCGAACTTGTTTGTTGGTACCTTGTCTAAACCAGCCAAATAAAATTCAAATTTAAATTCAAATTTGGGCTCAAATTTGAATTAGGGATGGGTATTGATGTTTTAATGCTATCTAAAGTACCTCAACTGAAATATGTTTGCTTGCTGATCATTCTGAGCCCTTTTGGTAAGTTGAACTCATAGTCATGAAAAGTGTGTCTTAAATGACCTCCAAAGGTAGGGTAAACGGCCTCATATTTAAGTAAGTTTTTTTGGCACCTTGTCTAAACCAGCCAAATAATTTTTCTACACATCTATTCTACCTATATACTGTAAATCTAAAGTCTCACTATTTATTGAATTACTTTTCTTTTTTTTTTTTGAAAAAACAAGATTTAATAGAAAATTATATATAAAACAAGTTTAAAACATGAAAATGAGAAAAGTAAGTTAAGATCTTTCTTAGTCAATCCAAAATGAAGTTTTGGTGAGGTTTTCACACTTTTCATTTTCAAAACCCCACCTACTCTCGGGTGCCCACTGCTCTCTCCCTTGAACTCCATACTACATTGTTCGAGGAATGACAATTTTGTGAAGGATTTTTCGTAAACCATATTTATATTTTTTTCTCGTTACTATACGACATAATAAGACTATGTGCGCAAGTTTTATATTTTTTTGATTTTTTTGAATTAGTTATGCTCAACCCTAATCAGTCAAAACCCCTCAAAATCCCTCAAAACCCATCTCAAAACCCCTCAAAACCCCGCACACTACCGGGTCGTCGATCGTTGTGCGTGGACGGTTGAGATCAGGCGCTAGGGTTAGCTACAGTGTGCATCGATCCGCATGAGACGCGCTGATTGGTTGAATCAGTGTGCATCGATCCGCATGAGACGCGCTGATTGGTTGAATCGGTGGGGTTTGGATCAGCCTCTCTCGTTGGGGCATCAGGACCGTTCATTTGAATCCAATGGCAAGAGTTGACGCGGTGCATGGACCAAGCCTATGCAGTGCCCTTTCCATCATTGCATGCGTGCCCGTGCCTACCCGCAGCATGCATGCCCACCCGCAGAACTGCGCCTGTGTGTTGCATGCATGCCCTCGACGTAGCCCTGCTCCGCCACCCCCATCGACGCAGTAAGCTGTCGCATGCCTACCATTATAACCGATGCATCATCGCATCAAAGCATGCACCCGGCCACAATGCAGCAGCCCGATGAAGACAACCAAAAAGCCAACACTGCATGGCGTGCTGTACATGGCGTGCTCCTCTTTGAGGACGCAATACTGGCATGGGGTATCGATGCAGTTCAAACGGCGTGCTGCCCGTTACAAGATGGGCAAATGAAGGCGTCCATTATTGTCACGTCTCCCATCGACCGAACGTTGCCCTCTAGCCAGGCCCTAGCAAGATGTGCAAATAAATAGGCTACAACATGAATGCACGGGCGGCGCACACAGAGAACCCGGGGCAGGCGTGTCCCCTTGACCCATGACGGCACAGACGCGTGCGTGAGCCCGTCCCCCTTGACCCGCGACCGGTGGCATAGAAGGATCGCAGCCCGTTTCCCACACTCGTGTACACACTTTCATGGGGCGCCACCAAACGCCGCCCGCCCATTAATTCTACGGGGTGAAACAACGTCGCACTTGGGCTATTTAAGCCGGGCACCATCGTCTTCCTCTCTCTTACCCCCTCATCCACACCCCATCCTCTGCCTCCTCTGCCCTCCTTCTTCCTTCTTCTCCATCAAACCAGATCGAGCCCTCGAGCCACCCCGCCACCATGCAGTACAACGCCCCCACCTACCGCTTCCTCCCAACCGTGCCGGAAAGGCTCTACCCGGCCGGAGTGTATGTAGAGAGAACCCTTAGGGTTTGGGCGATCTCGAGGTGGAGGGGCGCAAGGAGTTAATGGAGTTCTTCCTTGCGGCCGGCTTCCGCCACCTCCCCCGCGGCTCTCCTCGGATGTACCATCTTGAGGAGGTCAACCACAACGGCGTTGTGGTTGGGCTCCTCGCCACGTTCACTAACCCTTTCGATGCTTTCCATCTCCTCAGGCGAGCGTATTAGGTTGGTTGTGAGTTCATAGCTTTCACAACCTACAATATCTTCACCGACTTCAACGCCATCTTCCCCAACAACGGCGTTATGCACACGCTCCTGTACCCCATCAACAACGTGGAGGAGTGAAGGGCGGCGCCCGGAGGAGCGAGGTGGCCCCGGAGGAGGAGGAGGAGAAGAAGAACCCGAAGAACCCGCGTTTGGTGCCCCCTATCTATCTAGATCTATCATATTAGTTTTTTTAAGTTGTAATCGTTATGCTACTATTATTAAGTTTTATTAGTACTTTAAGTTGTAAGGCTATCATGGAGTTGTAAGGCTATCGTGGAACTATGGGTTGCAATCGTTATGCTTCTATATAATCGTTATGCTACTATATATATTGTGTGTTTCGTGCTATTATTTATGGATTGCTATGGTTTTTTTCTTCTTATTATTCGTGTATTGCTATGGGTTGCTACGGGCCCGGGTTTCTACACCCCAATCACCACACCCAAACCATGGACATGCAACTAGGAGCTCCATGCAAACCCACTATGGACATGGGTGCAACTAGGAAATGCAAACTAATTTACTTCAGGCACTTCATGTAAGCATGCAACTCATTTAGTTCATGGAACCGTAGACATGCATAAAAACAATTAACATCTAGTTTTAGTGCATCAAAAAGTGATCCATCACAAAATTTAGTGCAAGAAAAAGGCCAAAATAAAAGGACAAGTAACATTTCATTGGGCCCCATTTTATTTGCCGAAGTTAGAGGTGGGCTGGTGCCCCTACGCGGGCGGGCTGGTCTTGGGCATGGTTATTTTTCTCAGGGCCCATTTTCTCACGGCCCAACATCTATTCGGCAGCCCGGTTTTTTTTACTAGAAACTGAATTTGGGTGTGTACTTTGTTAACTGAAGAACAAAAACAGAGGAAACAGAGCATGAACACTGAATAAGGCCCCTGAGAATATCATTACAATAATTCAAGCAAGTTTTGCTTCACACTAATTCAAATTCATCTAACAAATGGTCCCTGGCTAACTCAAACTACTGGGCACCCCTGAAACTAGTTGACACACTAACTGAAACTCTAACAAATTCTAGCGATTGATGAACATCAAGTAAAATAAACCCATAGCAATGACACAACCATAAAATGCTCCAGCCATCATATTTGCTTGCTGCTTCAAATCGATCAGATGCTTTAGTTGCTTGCCAATTTTCTTCAATTCACACTTCAGTTCTGCACTGTGCATCATCGGATCGGCTCTGTCCGACAAATTGGGGGCTTGTTCCACGGCAAGCCGCCCCCCAAAATTGAGCTCTTGGGTTCCGGTTAATCCCTCCAATTTCAACCTTTCAACATAGTCATCGAGCCACTCAAAATGCCCACATTTCTTTAGAACCTGAAAAACAGGGGGCCGGAGGCGCATGAATCCTAGATCCACCACCCAAATCCACCGCCCTAAGTCAAGGAAAAAAAGAAAGAAACCGGTAGAAATTAGACCATAGGATTGGTCAAGAACACAGATCTCACCTGCCCCGGCTGTGGGTTGCTCAAGCATTTCACAAACTCGCGTCCACGGTTGCCATTTTCTTCCCTCACACAAGTCAAACACTTCAGAGGCTCCATGCGCGGGCAATCGGGGCATCTTGTCAACGGCAGTGGACCATACTGCGTCCATGATTGGAGGGAGGCCGAAGTCGATCTAGACATCACTCGCTGGCGGCGCGCTTCGTTGCCGGAGCAGAGGAAGAAGAAGGTGGGAAAGGAAAGGGGCAGGGCAAGCAATGGAGGGAGGGGGTGGGGTGGTGTCGGTGTCAAAACCGGCGGATCTCGGGTAGGGGGTCCTGAACTATGCGTCTAGGCGGATGGTAACAGGAGACAAGGGACACAATGTTTTACCCAGGTTCGGGCCCTCTTGATGGAGGTAAAACCCTACGTCCTTCTTGATTAATATTGATGATATGGGTAGTACAAGAGTAGATCTACCACGAGATCAGAGAGGCTAAACCCTAGAAGCTAGCCTATGGTATGATTGTTGAATGTTGTCCTACGGTCTAAAACCCTCTGGTTTATATAGACACCGGAGAGGGTTAGGGTTACACAAAGTCGGTTACAATGGTAGGAAATCTAAATATCTGCATCGCCAAGCTTGCCTTCCATGCCAAGGAAAGTCCCTTCCGGACACGGGACCAAGTCTTCAATCTTGTATCTTCATAGTCCAGGAGTCCGACTGAAGGTATAGTCCGGCCATCCGGACACCCCCTAATCCAGGACTCCCTCAGTAGCCCCTGAACCAGGCTTCAATGACGACGAGTCCGGCGCGCAGATTGTCTTCAGCATTGCAAGGCGGGTTCCTCCTCCAAGTACTTCATAGAAGATTTTGAACACAAAAGACAGTGTCCGACTCTGCAAAATAAGTTTCCACATATCGCCGTAGAGAGAATAATATTTACACAAATCTAATCTGCTGACGTATTTCGTAGCGCGACATCACACTACGGCCAAGCCTTTATTCGAATCGTTTTTACTCCCCCACCTCAGCGCATTTTGCGAGGCGGTTTCCTTGGCACGTCTTGTCAAAGTAGAGATCGTGTCCCCTCATTTATGGGATTCTCATCAATACGGACGTGGGTAACCCAACCGCGCCATTTATCATGGCGCTTGGGAGATAAGCGAGTTTCACCAGGCTGGTGGGGACGCTTAACCGCATCCGCCCATATAAGGGGATAAGGATCCACCTTTTTACCTACGCCTTCTTCCTCCTTTGCCTATCCACCTTCCGCGCACTCGAGCTCCAGCGCCCAAGCCCGCGCTTCCCACCTCAACCTTCTCCAGCCATGTCCGGAGCGAGAGGCAAGTGGATGGTCTCCTCCGTCACGGAGGGCCATATCAAAAAACTGAGGAAAGCCGGATACTTGTCTAACGACATCGCGCATCGGCTTCCCAAAAAGGGGAAGCTCCTCCCCACCCCTAGGCCCCATGAGAGGGTAGTATTCCTTCCCCACTTCCTCCGCAGACTGGGTTTTCTTCTCCACCCATTCGTCCGGGGGCTCATGTTGTACTACAGCCTGGATTTCCACGATCTGGCCCCGAACTTTGTCCTCAACGTCTCGGCGTTTATCGTCGTGTGCGAGGCTTTCCTCTGCATCCGCCCCCATTTCGGCCTCTGGCTCAAGACCTTCAACGTCAAGCCAAAGGTGGTGCGCGGCAACAAAGCGGAGTGCGGAGGCGCCATGACGGCGAAGATGGCCAACGTCCTATGGCTCGAGGGCTCCTTTGTGGAGACCCTGAAGGGGTGGCAGTCAGGGTGGGTTTACATCACCGCGCCGCGCGACCCTAAGTGGGTCGCAGCCCCCGAGTTCTGGTACGGACCCCCTACGCGGCTCACGTCTTGGAAAGAGACGGGCCTGTCGTGGGGCAACAAAGGAGAAGTAACCGGACTGCAAAAATGCATCCAAACCCTGGTGAACAAGCAGCTCAAGCTTGTCAATGTAGTCCAGGTTATGCTCGTCCACCGGATCCTCCCGTGTCAACAACGGATTTCAATTTGTGGGAGTTTGACTCGGCGCAGCACCCAAACCTGAGCAGGCTCTTGGACACGTACGAAGACGCCTGGAAGGTGCTATTCAAAGGCGCCGAGGCTCCCACATCCGCTTCCGAGGACCGCGGATTCAGCACGCAGCGTCATGCTAGTGCGGTAAGCTATTTTTACCTTTTACAGGATGTTGGTTTCCCATAGTTTGACTCTATGCGGGATCTAAACTCCCTTTCCTTTGACAGGATTGGCAGGCGAAGTCCAGACAAATCGACTGTCCCGCACCTTTGCCCGAAGACCCAGCCGATGCTCATTTAGCGAAGCTGCTGGCTCCGGCACCTTAGGTGCTGCCGGAGAAGAAGGCCAAGAAGAAGGCCACAGGGACTCAAAAGAGTTCTCGGCGCTTGGAGGTGTCGGATTCATCATCCGACGAATCTAAGACGCGCTCCTCCCGTGAAAACGAGGAGGAGGAAGAAGAACCCTCTCCACCTCCAGCGGGGGGAGGAAAGACGAGAAAGGCCGCCCCAATAGGGGAGGCCGAGGGGTCCAAGGAGGGGAGGACCCCTCCTCCGGACTACTCCGCCGACGCCGACGACGGCGGAGAGGAGTGGCCGCACAGGGCCAAGCGCCCGGCGAGATCGTAAGTTATTCGAATGCCGGAGTAATTTATAGTACTCTTTTATGGCACAGCCTTTCCTTATGTCGAATATAATCATGCAGTCCGCCCAAAGCCGGGCTCGACGAGTCGTCGAGCGGCTCCCTGGATTCGTCGGATGTGAATTCAATTCCGACGGCTACCTCCGCCCGCCCTACGGACGATGCCGAAGTGTTGTCCCAACAGGTTCCAAGCCAAGAGGAGGTGGTCCTGGAGGCGCCATAGGGCGACCTCCCGGACTCCAGGAGTAAAGGGGATAAGACCCCCCAGGGCTCCAAGTCCGGCCTTGAGCCGGACACCGCGCCGGAATCGTCAACAGTTCCGGACCGCGGTAGGCGAACTCCTTCCAAGAGGAGCAAGCCTACTGAGCCGGCGACCCCGTCCAAACAGAGGCGCCAGACAATCTGCTGGAGGTGCTTAAAGGCGCCTCCATCGACGAGGAGCACCACACTGTTATGAGTGCGGTGATCCAGAAGGTTCAGTCCGCCAAGAGCGGACTGACTAAAGCTTGTGCCAGGCTTCTAACAGGCTTCGAGGTAAGTACAAAATGTGTAAAAAATATTACCGCATAGACAGTAGCCCCTGATTCTCTGTTTGGCGTTCGGAAAGAAAAGCCGAATAGAGGACCTAATTAAATTCGCAAGAGTCTAACAGAAAAAGAGTCAATATAAGTATGCAGGCTTCGCTGCTGGTGACCACCGCACTGACTGCGGAGGTGGGCACATTGAAGCAGGGCCTCGAGCGGTCCGAGCGAGAGCTCAGCCTTGCCAAGCGGCAACTCGAGGAGAAAGAAGGTAAGAGATATCTTATAGAAAGAAAAAATATAAAAGTGCAATTGCGAAAATATGACAGGATTAACATGGCTATTGTAGGGGCCACAACTGAGGTGGCGACCCTTAAGCAAGCGCTAGCCGAGGCCGAGAAGAGAGCGGCCGCGGAGCGCACCGAGCGGGAGAAATATGATGCGCAGGTTGGCGAGGTGCGGCAAGAGCTCCAGGTTCTCATGGAAACACATGAGAGTTTGGAGCTTGACTCAAAGACTCGAGCGTCCGAGCTCGCGGCGGCTATTGAAAATGCCAAATCTGCCAAGGCCGAATCCCAGAAGGCCCTCCAAGAGTTGGATGCGGTGAAGAAGATAGCGGCGGGTAAGGCATTCTTTATGCAAAGCAAACATGTAAAAGTGAGCTTCTTGTTACTTACCCGAATCCGGAGCTCTCCAGGAGCATTCGCAGATCTTCCCCGTAGTGTGTCCGATGCCGTCGCATTCTACCGAGCCGAGGAGGGAAGCTCGACGGAGAAGGTGTTCTGGTCTCAGTACGCTAAGGCCGGACACCCAGTGCCCCTGAGCGACCAGCTAAAGCAGCTGGTCGAGCTCCACAAGGTGGCCGAACAGGCCATGAAGGGCCTTATAGTTCGGTTGTGGCCCGGAGAGGCTCTGCCTGGGAGCTACTTCGGGCTGGTGCGGCGGCTGGTGGAGGCCTGTCCAAGGCTCGAAGTCATCAAGCGCTCCGTCTGCATCGAGGGTGCCCGGAGGGCCCTTGCCCGCGCTAAGGTGCACTGGGGCAAGCTGGACGGTGAGAAGCTTGTGAAGGATGGGCCACTGCCGGGGAAAGAGCATCGCAAGCCCGAGAACTATTATAAGGACGTTCTGAAGGGTGCCCGCCTTATGGCGGATGAATGTACCAGGGATGTAATTTTTGAGTAAACTCGCTCGTATTGTCCTGTGCGCTGAAAACTTGTTGATATGCGCTTAAGCAATGCTTTTTTAATTTAAAATATTACTTTCTGTGCGGCTGTTTATCAAAATTGAGAGATGGCCAGTCGTCGGCTTCTGCCCCGTGCCACTAGTGATGGGGTGCTCGGGATAAACCCGAGCACTCTTTTTCCCATGTTAGGGTCCTTCGAGGGAGGCGCTCAGCACAACGAACAAGGCAATCGGACTATAATGCTTGAACACTCTCACTTAGCCATAGAACTCTATAATTTTAAATTTCGGCAAAGCCCCTAGTATTCGGAAAACCGAGTTCGGGGCGCTATCCACGCCTTGGCCGGACAAAGCCGGCTCCTCGCTCTAAGCGGCATAAGTCTTTAGGGACTCGAAAAACCTCTCGAACAGCGACCAGTCTCTCGCTTCATCATCACAGTCAGTTTTTGCTTTCTCTACTGAGGTGCTCCGCCCAGCTCAACTGGGGCACAATCGCAGTAGTTCTCCTAGTGCTACCTTAGCCGATAAAACGGAACGTAAGGCACCAAAACATAGGAGCCGGGCAAACCCAAGTATTGACCCAAGACATGATTCGGAGCCGATGCATATAATGCTATAAGTTTGGGGTGCCGCACTTGTTAAAGTGTTCGGACTTCTCACACCATATTGGGGGGGTACTGAAGCCCCTGGCGTATTGACCGTACCAAAGTGCACGGGTGTAATATGTCGTTAATGAATATATATTTGTAAAAAAAAGAGTAATGCAAAAATAGATAAAAGCTATGCATTGTTTATAGAAAGGCTGCGATTAAAGCCGAACGATACAAATAGTGCTATAAGCAAAAGCGGTACTATTTAACCTGTCCTTTCCAGGAACAGTATGCAAAACAGGTATATTGCTCGTGATAGAGACCACCTGGGAGTTCTATAATGCAGTGTAGCTTCACTGCTTCCCTGGTTCTTGCATCGTTTGTGCGGCAGTTGGATTGCTGAACAGGTCTTCCGAAGTATGGAGTCCTGAAAGTAAGAGAAAATAAAGAAATCGGCAGCCCCTAGTGCGGTTTAAGCCGTGTTTCGGGCATTGCCATAATGGTGCCCCTCCCCCTGTGCCCATGGTATTTCGAGAGTGTAATTATGTACGCGAAGCACTGGTTTCGATATTTCGCGAGGGCTGGGGTTGGGGCCGCGTTGCTACGCCTGCTCGGAACATGCCAGGCGGTCTTGTTGTAGGTTACTCTGGGCGCGCTTGACAGTGTCCGGAAGTTTAACGGCCGGATTAGAAAGCTGCCTTGAGAGGCTGCTTTGTACTTCCGCTGCGAGGGCCACCGTGTGCTCCTCGTTTCGAAGGGAGCGTTCGGTGTTTCCATTGACCGTGATTACTCCTCGAGGGCCTAGCATCATGAGCTTAAGGTATGCGTAGTGCGGCACCGCATTGAACTTTGCAAATGCGGTTCGCCCGAGCAGTGCATGATAGCCACTGCAGAACGAGACTATGTCGAAGATTAACTCCTCGCTTAAGAAATTATCCGGATATCTGAAGACCACTTCAAGTGTGACTGAGCCTGTACAGTTGGCCTCTACACCTGGTATGACGCCTTTAAAGGTCGTTTTGGTGGGCTTAATCCTCGAGGGATCTATGCCCATTTTCCGCACTGTATCCTGGTAAAGCAGGTTCAGGCTACTGCCGCCGTCCATAAGGACTCTTGTGAGATGAAATCTGTCAATAATTGGGTCTAGAACCAATGCGGCGAATCCGCCATGACGGATGCTAGTGGGGTGGTCCCTTCGATCGAAGGTGATCGGGCAAGAGGACCATAGGTTGAACATTGGGGCGACTGGCTCCATCGCATAGACGTCCCTTAACGCACGCTTCCGCTCCCTCCTGGGGATGTGGGTGGCGTATATCATGTTCACCGTCCGCACTTGTGGGGGAAAACCCTTCTGTCCACTGTTGTTCGGCGGTCGGGGCTCTTCCTCGTCATCTCTACGCAGCCCCTTGTCTCTATTTTCAGCATTTAACTTGTCTGCCTGCTAGAACACCCAACAATCCCTGTTGGTGTGATTGGCTGGCTTTTCGGGGGTGCCATGTATCTGGCACAAGCGGTCAAGTATTCGGTCCAAACTGGACGGGCCCTGTGTATTTCTTTTGAATGGCTTTTTCCACTGACCGGATTTGTAGCCTCTGAATCCGGCATTGACTGCCGTATCCTCGTTTCTGCCGCTGTTAACGCGGCGCTTTTGCTTGTTCCGACGCGACCTGCCACTTTTGTCCTTGGTGTCTGAATTACCAAGGTTCTTGGTCAAGTTATTGCTACGAGCTAGCCAGCTGTCTTCTCCCGCGCAAAAGCGGGTCATGAGTGTCGTGAGGGCTGCCATAGATTTCGGCTTTTCCTGTCCAAGGTGCCGGGCAAGCCACTCGTCACGGATATTATGCTTGAAGGCTTCTAGGGCCTCTGCGTCCGGACAGTCGACTATTTGGTTTTTCTTTGTTAGGAACCGTGTCCAGAATTGCCTGGCCGATTCCTCTGGTTGCTGGATTATGTGGCTTAGGTCATCGGCGTCTGGTGGTTGCACATAGGTACCCTGGAAATTGTCGAGGAATGCGGCTTCCAGGTCCTCCCAACAGCCGATTGGTTCTGCCGGCAAGCTGTTAAGCCAATGTCGAGCTGGTCCCTTAAGTTTGAGTGGGAGGTATTTGATGGCGTGTAGATCGTCGCCGGGGGCCATGTGGATATGAAGGAGATAATCCTCGATCCATACCGCGGGATCTGTTGTGCCATCGTATGATTCGATGTTCACGGGTTTGAAACCCTCAGGGATTTGATGATCCATTACTTCATTTGTGTTCAGCCCGGCCGGATTTATTATATCCGGAGTGACGATCACCATCACGTGCCGTGGGGCGCCCGCGCGATCCGTAGATTGATCTTGTTTGCCTCGCCTTGTCCTCCAATATGTCTCACAGGTCTGGCGCGTTTTCCCGTGCCTTAAAATGTTTTGAGCGGCGCCGGGGTGCGGCTTGAGTGGAGGGCCGAGAGGCCTCTCTGTCGCGGCCACGAGGTGGCCGATCGGCCGTATCGTGCGCTGGTGATGTAGGTTTAGGTGCTTCCATCTCTAATCGTGGTAGCAACCTGCGCTTTGGGTAGCTCTTGGAGGGGCGTTCGAGTTCATACTCTTCGGCCGCAAGGACTTCAGTCCATCTGTCGACTAGCAAATCTTGATCAGCTCTAAGCTGTTGCTATTTTTTCTTGAGGCTGCTCGCCATGGCCATAAGCCTGCGTTTGAAACGCTCTTGTTCGACGGGATCCTCTCGCACGACGAATTCGTCATCGTCGAGGCTTGCCTCGTCTTCGGAGGGAGGCATATAATTATCATCCTCAACCTCTCTGTCTGCCGCTCTCTCATGAGGGCTGGCTTCTCCATCCTCCTGTGCTGAATCTTGCTGGAGGGGGTATTATTATCTCCCGTGCCGGAATCATCGTTTTTGCTTTGGCGGGATTTAGAGCGGCGCCGCTGACGCCGGCGCTTAGGTTGTTTCTTGGAGGGGTCATCCCCCGCCGTTCCATCGCCATCCCCTTCTTTTGGGGTATCCACCATGTATATCTCATATGACGAGGTGGCTTTCCAGTGCTCTATAGGTGCTGGTTCTTGATCGTCTCCTGCATCGGCGTCCATACCGTCGATGTCTTCGGAGTCGAAGTCGAGCATGTCGGTTAGATCATCGACAGTGGCTACAAAGTGGGTGGTGGGTGGGCTTTGAATTTCTTCATCGTCCGTATCCCAACCTTGCTGACCGCAGTCCGGCCAGGGCTCTCCTGATAGAGAGAGAGACTTAAATGATTTTAGAATATCGCCAAAGGGCGAGTGCTGAAAGATGTCCGCGGTGGTAAATTCCATGATCGGCGCCCAATCGGATTCGATTGGCAGGGGCGTGAAGGGCTCGGAGCCCGGATAGGAGTCCGGCCCCTCGGAGTCACAGGCCTTGCGGAGTGCGGGGCTGGTGTTCGGCTCGATCGCCGTTGGGATCGCAGCCCCCGAGGCGGCGTCCAACCACTCATCCTCGATCGACGCAGTTGGTTCCGAATCAAGGGTCGGAACCGATGCGTGTGCGGCCTCCAGGGTACTGTTCGGTGGCAGAGCTAGATCATGCCCATCGCGACAGTGCGGCGCGCTCGGCTGTGGCTCGAATCCGTCGAAGATCAACTCCCCGCGGATGTCAGCCGTGTAGTTTAAACTTCTGGATCTGACCTGATGGCCAGCGGCGTAGCATTCGAACTGCTCCAGATGGCCAAGCGAATTGGCCCGCAGTGCGAAGCCGCCGAAGACGAAGATCTATCCAGGGAGAAAAGTCTCACCCTGGACTGCATCGTTATTGATGATCGGAGGAGCCATCGGGCCTGAAAGCGACGACACAGAGGAACTCTCAATGAAAGCACCAATGTCGGCATCAAAACCGGCGGATCTCGGGTAGGGGGTCCCGAACTGTGCCTCTAGGCGGATGGTAACAGGAGACAAGGGACACAATGTTTTACCCAGGTTCGGGCCCTCTTGATGGAGGTAAAACCCTACGTCCTACTTGATTAATATTGATGATATGGGTAGTACAAGAGTAGATCTACCACGAGATCAGAGAGGCTAAACCCTAGAAGCTAGCCTATGGTATGATTGTTGTATGTTGTCCTACGGACTAAAACCCTCTGGTTTATATAGACACCGGAGAGGGTTAGGGTTACACAAAGTCGGTTACAATGGTAGGAGATCTAAATATCCGCATCGCCAAGCTTGCCTACCATGCCAAGGAGAGTCCCTTCCGGACACGGGACGAAGTCTTCAATCTTGTATCTTTATAGTCCAGGAGTCCGGCTGAAGGTATAGTCCGGCCATCCGGACACCGCCTAATTCAGGACTCCCTCAGGTGGGCTGGCTCGGGCTCATGGCTGGCTCTGCTCGGGGCACGCTGATGAGCACGGGCATGCTTGCGTGGATAAGTTGTGGGTCCCACCCGCATGCGAGTAACTGCTAGGTCCCGCGTGTCATAACTCGAATCGCTAACCCCTCGTGTTTTTCATTTCATGGTTAAACAGAGCCATGTCGCATTGGAGCTATTGTTTGCTTTTAAAACGTCGCATCACAGCCATTCATTCCAACAACGTCGCACTCCTTCCAATTCGCATGAAAAACGTCGCACAGGAGCTATTGACCCAAGACTGTGAGCATCTTGACCATTTCAGGGCGCTGTTCCCTGTGGCATAATTATATGCTTTTGGTTGTTGCATTTTCTTAAGTTCTCCACATAATTGCAGGTTGTGTATGTCCTTTCCAAGCCAGACATCTTCAAGAGCTCGCAGTCAGACACCTACGTCATGTTCGGGGAGGTCAAGCTCGAGGACCCGAGCACTCAGCTGCAGACACAAGCGGCGGAACAGTTCAAGGCGCCGGGCCCGAGCAGTGTGATCTCAAAGGGCGAGCCGTCCGTGGCAGCAGCCCATGACGATGAGGAGGTCGACGACACATAGGTTGACAAGAAGGACATCGAGCTCGTGATGAGGCAGGCCTCCGTATCGAGATCCAGGGCTGTGAAGGCGCTCAAGGCTGCGGATGGCGACATTGTCAGTGCTATCATGGAGTTGACTAACTAGGTGCTAGAAGGTGGAATTGTGTCTTGATAACAGGGTGTGGGATCGCAAGGCAGTTTTTCGTCATGTCATCTTGAAACTTGAATGTTGCAGCTGCGGGATTGGTAGCTCTGTTTCTCTGTTCACCAAACTAGTACTCTCATGTAGGTTTCCTAGGTGTTTTGACATCTGAGGATCAGCAAACTGCATGCTTTTTTTGGAGAATTTGAATCTTCTGTGCGCCACATTTTGTTTTCAAATGCATGTAATCATGTTTTAGGTAATATCTGTCTTTCGAGTTAGCTTTTACTAGAATCGACTTAACAGTTTGTTTTGCCCCATGGACCAAAATATTCGTTCAATTTTGCCTGACAAGCATTTGCTGCCGCCGACAAGATGAACACCTTTGAAGAGTCCTGGGGTATGTTTGGATTGTGAAAAAGGTATACGACACCAAATTCGTTGCTTTGACCAAAAGAAATTATATCTGGTTTTGTCTCGATGGTTATGAACTTCTTTGCATACATGAATACTATTTGTCAAACTCCCGTTTCTTTTCCTAGCCAGTGTTTCAACTTACCAGGAACCAAAAGCTCAACCATAATTTCGACTAGCAATGTTTTGGTCACTTACCAGCAAACAAAACCTCAACCAAACACACCATTGGTCGCTTGGTGCCCACAAGGCCATCCCAATGCGCATGCAAATTCCTGCAGATACCTTTTTTTACGGAACCCAGATACCTTGTTTTTTTCTGAGTCAGTTTTGAACTTTTGATCCGTATGTAATGCTAAGCTAGAAAATGTCCGCCCGTAAAAAAATTCTTGTAAAATTATACTACTGGAGAAAAAGAGAGAACTGTAGATTGTAATGATCTTAATGTGCTGTGCAGTACATGAGCCTCTCTTTCTTGGCCCGTTTGTCTCCCGTCCATCTCGTCTCTCCTTCAGTGGCCCCAACGGCGAGCCGGAGACAGTACCCCCTACGAATCTCAGTTGCCACCACCCCATGAGCCCACTAACTGCCCTTCCTCTCTCTACCACCATCGTTGCTCTGGAGTGGCACAACGATTCTGGCAACCAATGATCTAGCGAGGTACACTTCCCAAGTCCCCATTATCCCTCTTTGCTCGTATACTGTAAAATCTTGTTCCTGATTCTGAATGTGCAAAAATGCTAGGGGTTACAAAGGAAAATTCCTCGCCCTTTTCAGTATTTGCATCTCGCTGCAGAACTGAGTGTAGCTTTCGTCATATCCATGAACTATGGTCATATCTGCACCGTCGTCTTCTTATGTTGGCCCCTCCGCAAGCACATCAGGGTTGGCGCTGCCTTCCCTAATGAAAAATACAGGGAGGCACCAACTCCTAAGGTTCCATACGATTTCTCGAGATGATGCGTTTCCATATGCCTTCCATTCATATTTCATAGTGAATTGCATCATCTATTGTCACCTCTCTCTCTCTCTGTCTCTCCCCTTGACCATGTTCATGTTTGTTTAGGTTCTAGTACTATACAGATAAAAAAGGTAGAGGCTACAAGAGACTACAGAGAGCAATGCTTTCTTTATAGGTGGCGTTCATGCTTTGGCAGAGAAAGGTTGGTGTGCACATTGTTAGATGTGTATAGACCTTTTCGGTTTATCAACATTGTATAAGGGGTTTCTTGCACTTTACCACACACTTGTATATGTATTGGCCTTTGGCTCTTCTGTGAATAGAGTTGCTGATTATCCAACATGGTATCAGATGCTAGGTTAGCCCCTTCGTCCCGCACGATGCAACTCCGTGCGCCTCGTACCTAGTCTCCGGCCGCCGCAGGCTGTCTCCGGCCGTTTCCTCCTCGCTCCCCGGCCCTGCTTCGCTCCCGGTCTGCCTCCTCTTCTTCAGGTCGCTGCACCGAGCGTGTGCGTGGTCTCTCAAGGCCTGCCTTCTCTCCCTCCTCTCCATCCGCCGCCCCGGGTTCGTCTCCTAGCTTGTTCAGCCGCCGCCGCTGTCCCTGTCTCGTACAGGCGCCGCAACCCCAGGCCCATCTCCGGCTTGGCTGCATCTTCGATCGAGGGCTGCTCCCGCTCGGGGGTCTCTACTTGGGCGTGCCTGCTTCCGCTCGGGAGCTCTGCTTGGGCTGCTCCCGCTCGGGGGATCTAGTTTCTGCGGCTTCCCCTCGAGCGAGCTTGCCTCCTGCCCGATCAAAAATCGGGGGCGCGTGAGTTCCCTGATCCCGATCCAGTTTTTGGATCCGTTGACCAAAAAAAAACAGAGAAAGGGATATCTCAGTATGTCATCTTCGGACTATGTGGTTGTTCCTCGCTGCTCGGTGATCTTCGATGACACCAACTATGCTGAGTTTGTGGGCTTCATGCGCATCCATATGCGTGGACTTTTTCTGTGGGGTGTTCTGTCTGGCGAGGTCCCTTGTCCGCCATGTCCTGCTGCGCCCGTGGCTCCAATTCCACCCGTGCCGCCAGTCCTTGCTGCTGATGCTTTTCAGGCTGACCGGGATGCCGCCAAGGCCCTAGATGATGCTGCGGTTGATGCTTATGATCAGCAGGTATCCGCTTATTCAGATGCTCTTTCTGTGTACCGCGATGACTTGTCTGCTTACACTCAGTGGTGCAATGATGGTGCTCGTGCTGCTGCTGTTCTCACTGCGAGTGTCCTCCCTCAGTTTGCTTCAGGGTTCATGGGACTTGGCACAGTTGCAGCGATGTGGTCTTACCTCTGTTAGTGCTATCAGCCCTCTGGTGATGCTCTCTACCTCTCTGTGGTGCGTCAGGAGCACGCCCTCCAGCAAGGTGATTCTTCTGTTGATGACTTCTATTCACAGTGCTCTGCCATCTGGCGCCAGCATGACTCTCTTCGGACAGTCGTTTGTGGAACCTGCCGTTGCTGTTAGACTACTCGGTCTGATCTGGAGTTTCAGAGGGTTATGCGTTCTCATCTCGTCTCCGGTCTGAGTTTGAGCCCCGACGGGCGCACCTGCTTGCTCGTGGTCGTGTTCCTATTTCAGATACTTGCTGAGCTTCGTGCTGAGGAGACCCGCCTCCGCTCTGCTGGGTTGCTTCAGGTTCCGTCAGTGTTGGCCGCCCGGGCTCCTGTGTCGTCTACTCGCCTCACTGCTCTGCCGCTCCTGCCTACTCCTCCAGGGGGTGGGTGAGCCGTTCTCCTTATGCTGAGAAGGGCACATCACGCCGTGACACCGTCTGTGGTTATTGCTCCCGGTCAGGTCACCTAGAGTCTGATTGTCGCCAGAAGAAGTGAGACCAAAGGCGCTCCTCCTCCAGCGGGA
Organism: Aegilops umbellulata; assembly: GCA_032464435.1. Lineage (NCBI taxonomy): Eukaryota > Viridiplantae > Streptophyta > Magnoliopsida > Poales > Poaceae > Aegilops > Aegilops umbellulata. The sequence continues at coordinate 532,873,295 of CP136056.1, read as the reverse complement.
CTCCTGTGTCTTCCTAGACTCCGTCACTCACAGACCATGACATTGTTCGCCTCAAGCGTCTTCTTCCTTCCTCAGGCTCCTCGTCGACTGTTTCCGCTACTGCTGTGACTGCATCCCCTTCCTCACCACCACCGGCATCTACACAGTCAGGTACATCTTCGTGGGTTCTGGATTCTAGAGCCTCCTTTCATATGTCTTCTGATTCTACCGCGTTGTCTTCTCTCCGACCTCTTGATTCGCCTGTTAATGTTCTTACTGCCGATGGCACATCTCTTCCTGTCGCTAGTCGTGGTATTCTTTCCACTCCATCTTTTTCTGTTCCGAGTGTTTCACATGTTCCTCGCCTTACCATGAATCTTTTTTTCGCTGCCCAACTTACTGATTCTGGTTGTTGTGTCATTCTTGACACCGACTCTTGCTCCATTCAGGATCGTCGCACCAAGGCTTTGGTTGGTGCTGGCCCTCGGCGCCGTGAGTCAGAGGGCCTTTGGGAGGTTGACTGGCTTTGTGTTCCTTCCGCTGCCACCATTTCTGCCAGCTCCCATGATCTTGCTGCCTCTTCGCCTGCGTCCTTCCAGTAGTGGCATCATCGCCTTGGTCACATCTGTGGCTCTCGCTTGTCTTCTTTAGTTCGTCAGGGCCTCTTAGGGTCTGTATCTGGAGATGTCTCCTTACATTGTAATGGTTGCAGACTTGGCAAACAGACTCAGTTACCTTATCCTACTAGTGAGTCAGTATCTCAGCGTCTGTTTGACTTAGTTCATTCTGATGTCTGGGGTCCTGCTCCCTTTGTTCAAAAGGTGGTCATCGCTACAATGTTTTGTTTATTGATGATTTCTCTCGCTACACTTGGCTCTACTTCATGAAATCTCGTAGCGAGGTTCTCCCTATATACAAACGTTTTGCTGTCATGGTTCACACTCCACGCCCATTCGTACTTTTCGTGTTGACTCCGCTGGGGAGTATATCTCTCAGCTGTTGCGTGTTTTTCTAGCAGAACAGGGTACTCTTGCCCAGTTCTCATGTCCTGGTGCTCATGCTCAGAATGGCGTTGCCGAACGCAAGCATCGTCATTTGCTTGAGACGGCTCGTGCGCTAATGATTGCTACTTCCCTTCCATCCCATTTTTGGGCTGAGGCTGTTTCTGTATCCACCTATCTCATCAACATTCAGCCATCGACTGCTCTTCAGGGTGGTATTCCTATGGAGTATCTCACTGGTCGCTCTCCTGACTACTCAGCTCTTCGTATGTTTGGATGCGTGTCCTATGTTCTTCTTGCCCCCCGAGAACGCACCAAACTTACTACTCAGTCGGCTGAGTGTGTTTTCCTTGGCTACAGTGATGAGCACAAGGGCTACCGATGTTGGGATCCTGTGGGTCGTCGCTTGTGCATCTCGCGTGATGTGACTTTTGACGAGTCTCATTCTTACTATCCACATTCTTCTTCCTCGAGTTTCTCTGTCGACGACCTTTCTTTCCTTCTCCTTCGCGATACACCCCGCTATGTGCCTCCTGTGTCACCTCTTCCTCCGGCACCTCTCATTCCTTCTCATTTACCACCGACCCCGTCTTCTCCATCCGCCTCCTCCACCTCTCCACCATCATCTCCAGTCCGTCGTCCTCTCTCCCGGTTTCCTCTCCACTATACTCGTCGATCTCGTACTGAGGATGTCTCCTCTGACGAGCCTTCCTCCTCTGCTGCACCTCTCACGCCTCCCCCGGTTCACCATCCCCGTGCTCGGCCTCGCCCCTCGCCTGATCGCTACTCCCCTGATCGATACGGTCTCTCTGTTCTTGCTGAGCTCACTTCATATCGGACTGCCATGACTCAGCCTAAATGGCAGCTTGCGATGGCCGAAGAGCTTGCTGCTCTTGAGCGCTCTGGCACATGGGATTTGGTTCCCCTTCCTTCCGGTGTCCGTCCCATCACCTGCAAGTGGGTCTACAAGATTAAGACTCGCTCCGATGGTTCTCTTGAGCGCTACAAAGCTCGTCTTGTGGCCCGTGGTTTTCAGCAGGAGCAGGGGCGCGATTATAATGAGACATTCGCTCTTGTGGCCCACATGACCACTGTCTGCACTCTTCTTGCTGTGGCTTCTGTTCGTCAGTGGTCTATCTCTCAACTTGATGTTCAGAACGCTTTTCTCAATGGTGAGTTGCGTGAGGAGGTTTATATGCAGCCACCACCGAGGTACTATGCTCCTGATGGTATGGTCTGTAGACTTCGCCGCTCCCTATATGGTCTCAAACAGGCCCCCCGCGCCTGGTTTGAGTGCTTCGCCTCTGTGGTGACTGCGGCTGGTTTCTTGCCCAGTAATCATGATCCAGCGTTGTTTGTTCACACGTCTCCTCATGGTCGGACTCTTCTCCTTCTCTATGTTGATGACATGATCATCACTGATGACGACTCTGATTACATTGCCTTTGTTAAGGCTCTTCTTCGCGCCCAGTTTCTCATGACTGATCTTGGTCCACTTCGCTATTTCCTTCGGATTGAGATCTCCTCGACCTCTGATGGCTTCTGCATCTCCCAAGAAAAATGTATTCAGGATCTTCTTGCTCGCGCTGCTCTCGGTGATGAGCGCACTATTGTAACTCCCATGGAGCTCAACTTTAGCTTCGTGCCTCTGATGGTGATCCTCTCCCTAATCCCACTCGCTATCGTCACCTTGTTGGCAGTCTTGTCTATCTTGTTGTTACGCGTCCTGACATCTCCTATCCTGTCCACATTCTGAGTCAGTTCGTTTCAGCCCCCACCTCTGTCCACTATAGTCATCTCCTCCGTGTTCTATGATATCTTCGTGGCACGATCTCTCAGCGCCTTTTCTTTCCCCGCTCCAGCTCTCTTGAGCCCAGGCCTACTCTGATGCTACCTGGGCTAGTGATCCCTCTGATCGACGCTCACTGTCTGCTTATTGTGTCTTTCTTGGTGGCTCTCTTATTGCCTGGAAGACAAAGAAACAGACTGCAGGTTCTCGCTCGAGTACAGAGGCTGAGTTGCGAGCCATGGCTATGCTGACGGCTGAGGTGATTTGGTTACGATGGCTACTTGAGGATTTTGGTGTGTCTGCTACTACCTCGACTCCTTTATTGTCAGACAGTACTGGTGCTATCAGTATTGCGCGTGACCCGGTGAAGCATGAGATCACCAAGCACATCGGTGTGGATGCCCACTTTGTGCGTGCTGCTGTGCCGGATCAGACTCTCGCTCTTCACTATGTGCCCTCTGAGTTACAGTTGGCAGACTTCTTCACGAAGGCACAGACTCGAGCGCAGCATAGTTTTCTTCTCTCCAAACTCAGTGTTGTCGATCCACCATGAGTTTGAGGGGGGGGGGGGTGTTAGATGTGTATAGCCCTTTTCGGTTTATCCCCATTGTATAAGGGGTCTCTTGCACTTTATCACACACTTGTATATGTATTGGCCTTTGGCCCTCCTGTGAATACAGTTGCTGATTATCCAACACACATTATCATTCATCCATAAATTTTCTGAGCCAATCTTGTAGTGCATGTCATCCTAAGCCTTAATTGACATTTGTCCAAAGAGATATGGTTACATATGTGTGCTTTTGCTCTACTGCCACTGTAGCTCACCCTAGTATTTACACTAAACACGGATTTGCCAAGCTAGTGAGAGACGTGAGTTTGGAGCCTGAACTGAAAACCAAAGCTGTGCTCAACATTACAGCCTTGTACACTATATGAAATATGCGCAAGTAGCAAACTCTTGAATCTTCAGTGACACCACCTCCCACTCCTCGCTGTGGCATACGTCCTTCAATGCAAATGACACGTCATCCCTGTTTACATTGATAGAATAGCCTACCGGCAGAGTCGAATCCAACAGATCTCGGTAGGGGGTCCCTAACTAGTAGCCTAGATGTGACGGCAACAAGGACATGAGCTTTACCTAGTTTCAGTTTCTCCCAAGAGATAAAACCCTACGTCATGCTTCTGTTGTATTGATTTGGATGGAGTATAAAGTACAGTTTGATATACCACGATATCATGGTGTGTTTGTCATCAATAAACCCTACACCTTTGTTTATATATGTACCAGGGGGTCTAGGGTTACAATTAGATCGGCTACGTCGAAGGTAAAGTGTCTTGTAGACGACCTCGCTAAGTCTTAGGAGTATGCGCCAAGTTTTTGGGAATACTCCTACACGTCATGGGCCTCCTAGAGATGGCCTGCTGGTGGACCGCCATGGGGGTCCTAGGCCTAGCCCACCTGATTGGGAGACGACGTGGTGAGTGACCCAATTCTGGACACCATCACCGACTGCTACCTTTCTTCTTTGTAACCTCTATTTTTTACTTCTCGATCTGTGCTAGGTTGTAAATCTTATCCGTTCATCAATCAACTTCAATCTGAAATAGACATACCATATAGTGCAATAGAAAATATCAATATCATGTTGCTTCAAATCGATGGTTTCTACATCTAAGGAAAACCTTGAAGTTCGTGCAGCATGAAGGCACTGTGGTGGTGGGTCTTGCGTGGGTCTGAGAGTAGTTCCATGCTAGCTAGATCAAACTGGTAGTTAGCATTTGCTATAGGATGGACGGGCTGGATAGGAGTCTTCAGTCATGTCATCTTGAACTATTCGAATGTAGGTTTTCCAGTCCTTTAACGTCTGATCCTGTGCTCTAGTGGAAGTCTGAATCGCCTGTTCCATAGCCTTCAAGAATTTGTTCACAAAATGCATGATGCATTGCTTCTCCATGAGTTTGAAAATGTCATTCTAGCCTTTGCATTTTATTCCCAACTACAACTATTTTACTATCCTGAGGCAATTTTTTGGAACACTCCTCACATACGCATTAATTTTTCACTACGGAAATTGATTGGAAAACCAAGGATTTTCTCTAAACAGACATTGTGGAGTCAACAAGCCTCCTGATGCACAAAAATATGATTTCCCCTAGGGTGTATTACGTCTTAGTCCACATCTTGGCCCCAATGGCGAATAGACTGTGGGCAGCCGGCGCCCACATCCTCTATCCCTTTCTGCCCACCCGCCACACTATCTTTCTCTATCCAACTGAGCTGCCACTCGTCAGCATCTATGCTCTTCTAAAGGGTACTTACAAACACCTTGATATTATGCTACGTTGCTAATTTCTCCTCTTCTACTCAAAAAACCAGCGGTGTTGAGTTGTTTCTACGTCCATAAAAATTGAGTCATGTGATGTATTTCAATACGCTTCTCATTCATAAGATAGGAGAGGCTACCTCCAACTTAGTTTGGGTGGTAGCAATGTCTGATAAGATAGGAGGCTACAGAGTCAATGCATCCTTTATAAGGGTGGACCATGCTTACATGTGCAAGGTTGTTCAGTGCATTAGCTATCCATCCATTAACCACAAACAAAATCAACATCTCATCTAGTACAATATAAAATCTCAATATTAAGGTGCTTTAGTTTGATTGTTCTACATCGAAGGAAAACGGAAGAAAGATACATTTTAAAAGATATTGTGAAGTTCGAGAATAGGCTAATGATTGATGCTGGGCCAGCAGACATTACTGGTAGGCGTGCCCGTGCAGGAGCACAACATTGTTGTGAGTCAGAGGTACCATGCTAGCCGTGGCAAGCTACAACTTTGTGTGTACGTGTGCGGCAAGAAATCACCCAACCTGGTCATTTTCTCAAGTACCAAACTATTCGTCCATTCATTATTCGTTTGCTTCGACTTTTGTGTCTTTGTGAAAAACGAAGCAGTGGTGCGTAACTCAGTGTTGTGTTGCTATATTTTGTTACTTGCTTAGTGTAGTGCCGCTCAATTTATCTCAACAAAAGCTCTTTTGAGTCATGCTCTGAGAGATCCTGAAATTTGTGACATACTGATTAAACTGTTCTCCGTAAAAAAAATCAAATTTACTGATTCTTACAGCCGGCCGGGCGGGTGGTGAAGCACAAGGCAGCACCCCCCATGCCTCAGGCACGCTGTCGTTTATTATACTTGTTAGTGGGATGTAAATATGGATGGGTATAAGGCAAGTAAGCAAGGCAAAGAATGGGCAAGCACAGCAAGCAGCTGTGCTTGTAGTGGTCAAAGCCACAGCGGTGGCAGGCCCTTCTCTTGCACATGCATATGCTTGGCCAGGTTTGCCCTCTACTCTTAATGTTCAGCAGGGGATTCTTCAAATGTGAAAACTCTTTTACATGAGATGGCATGGCTTTCACCTCCAGTTTCTAGTGGCATTGCTTCTACTTATAATTTTGATCTGCTTGATCCTATATGCATTGTCACATAGTATGAAATTCTGTCAATTTTGGCTCTCCTTTGTTCTCATGCTGATGCAGCTGCCTGCTGAGTTGTGGTAAGTAGGAAGGTTCAGAAACTGCACGGCTGCCTTTGTAGGTCCAAGGTTTCTTATTGTGTTTTGTACAATATAACTAAACAAAAGTCACAAAGATCAACTGATCACGTTGTGCGGATCAACGGAAGAAGCCATCCGGGATAGTGTTTTGGTCTCGTCGTGCCCATCCGCTCGTCCCAAGGTTCATGGGAATTGGTGCATATGCATTGCTAAGTTGTAGATTGCAATACTGTAAAAACAAAGAGGGAACTCTAGATTGTGTTGGTTGCATGTTCATGTGTTGTGTACTGGAGGGATCCACTTTCTGCACAAGGGTTTACACGGAGTGCCTTTCTCTCTGTCTCGGCTAGTTTACTTCCGGTCTCTCTGTCCGCTCGTCTCGCCACAAGCTAGCCACAGACCGCAGACCCTCTCAATCTTTGCTACCTCCACCGGCCGATCTTCTCTCTCTACCCCTGCGCGTCGTTGCTAAAGTGTTGCGCACACAAAACGTACTACTCCGATTTCTTCCTCGGTGAGTACCTACGTGTTGCTGCTATCTTCTGTCCTCGGAAATACAGTTTGTTAGCTTGTCTCTACGACCAGTCTGATTTTTCAGCATGATGCGTTTCCATATGTCTCCCATTCATATTTCATAATGGAAGCTTCGATCCAACCCATCATCATTGTCACTGCACTCTCCCGTTCGGGAGCCTCAAATATGTTCCTGTTAGTTTGCCCTGTGTAGCCTCAAATATGTTCCTGTTAGTTTGCCCTGTGACCATGAGATCACGGGTTCGAGCCCTGAAAATAGCTTTTTGCAGAAATATAAGGAAGGTTGCGTACTATAGACACGAAGTGGTCGGACTTTTCCCCGGACCCTGCGCAATCGGGAGACGTGCACCGGGCTGCCTTTTTTTTAGTTTGGCTGCTATATTGTTCGTATAACGTAACTATAATCCACAAGTAAACTACATTTCAGTGCTTCCTCCTTTATAGGTCCCGTCCATGCTTGGACCGAGGAAGGTTGGTGGGCACATTAGCAATTCGTCCATCAATTTGGCTATCATGACCTAGACTCCTAGTGTCTGTATCGTACGACTCGTACCTGGGCCTTAATTTCCCTTTCTCCAAAGAGATTTCGCTACACATGTGCTCTCTGCTCCATTTTCCCCAACTCACACTGGCCTCTACACCTAACACTGATTTGCCAAGGTGGTGGAAGACGGTATGTCCGGACTTTTGAGTTTGTACTGAAGAACAGAGGCACACTCGGCTTTATAGCCTCATTCACCCTCTGAAATTTGTGGAAGGAACGAGATGCTCAAATAGTCAAATCTTCATACAAAATCGCCCCCACCGCTTAGTGTTGTAGGTGGCCTTCGAGATTCCAACAATTGTGTCATCCCTGTTTTCGTCGGGGGGGGAGTAGCCAATTGCTATCTTTCTTCCTTACAGTAGTTTGGTATCACTAAAATTATAGTAGTGAGGTAACACGGAAATGGCAGCAAAAGACGAGTCCATGTGCGGTTTTTTAGTCTTTTCAACGCCTAACATTGTCCTCTAGACTCTAGTAGAAGTCTGATTTGGCTGTTCCACAGACTTCCAGATTTTGTTTCCCCTCACATGTGTGGAGCCTACCGTGACTCAGGCTGGACGTACCGAGTGGGCTTTTCGGTGCGCTCGTGGCCCGTTCGGTCTTGGCCTGCTCGGTACTGGCTCACTATAGAAATTGGACAGTCCGGTCTGCCAAATTGAGCCCAAAAAAATGTCGGTCCGGTCCGGTCTTTAACCGAGCGGACCGAGAAAACACATCGACAGCTGCCGCCGTTCCTCGTCGTTGCGGCCACCGGCAGCCCTCGGGTGAACCCTTCCATTCTCACCTCCCCGTTTCGTCCTAGCATCTTGCCGCCGCTCGCCGTTGCTGTCGTGTGTGCACCGCAGTCGCTCTCGAGTTCTCGACCATGGCATCGACCACAATTGTTGCACCAATTCATGCCATGGCAGCGGTATTTCTTGCCATGGCAGCGCTTTTCGCCGTGGAGACAAGTGCCATGGCAGCCACTTCAGCAGAGCAAGCAAGCACACATGTAGGCCACCAATCGGATCGTGGGAGAACGCTATGCCGTGATTTTTGGATCGTGGGAGAAATGCTCGGCCCTGATTTTTGGATTGTGGGAGTAATGGTCTGCCGTGACTTTCGCGTCCAACAGATTAGGGCATGTACATCCGTTTAGACGGCACCTGTCTGTAGCTGCTTGCCACTTCACATACAGACGGCTAAACAGACAGCTTGTACAGTGAGCCGTCTATTTGACTGTCTAATACTCCCTCCGTTCCCAAATACTTGTCTTTCTAGCCATCTCAAATGGTTACAACATACGGATGTATGTAGACATATTTTAGAGTGTAGGTTCATTCGTTTTGCTTCGTATGTGGTCACTTGTTGAAATCTCTAGAAAGACAAGTATTTAGGAACGGAGGGAGTACTATACAATGCGTGCATACATCCATGATCAAGTATGTATGCCACTCTGTTGCTTCTCTATGCAGATGAGATCAAACATATTAAGATGAATGTAACATGCATTTGTATATGTGAACTGTGTAGGAAGTAATAAAAATATATATAAACTCGAGTTGGATCAGAACTATTACATGTGGGAATCAGTAATAAAAATATTATTCAAACTAGTTGTAAATATTCACTCAAATTGGTACGAAATTATTTCTTTCTTACTATTACTTGGAGCTCCATACAAAGTCAGGTTGCCGATTATAAATACTGATAAAATCAGCGAGCTATTTCAGTTCTTTTTTCTCAGCTACATGTCCCTTCTTGAAATGTTCAAAGGAAATAAATACTCCCTTCGTTTTTATTTAGTTCGCATATTAGCTTTGGTTAAAGTCAAGCTTTACAAACTTTGACCAAGCTTATAAACAAAAATATTAAGATATACAATAACAAATCAACAACATTAGATTTATTATTGAATGTACTTTCACATCGTATAGACTTATTATGATAAATGTCTATATTGTTTTCTATAAACTTGGTCAAACTTTACGAAGTTTGACTTCAGTCAACTCTAATATGCAGAGTAAATAAAAACGGAGGGAGTACAAAATGAGGTGAACTATAAGCAGCAAGAACAAGCACATTTCAGATCGGTCTATCTTGATACACTGCATCTACATATGTGACAAGTAGGCCGGTTAATTAAGTATGCTCTTAGTTTAATTAACCACGGCCGCGCTCGCTCCTTGCAGAACACGAGAGATTTGATGGTATATATGATGACTGAAAAGGCAGAGAGTTAGAAACCGGGATGACACCCATAGATTTCCCACAAGATCTTGTTGATGTCTAAACTGGGAACTTAAGAACAGAATGAATCGTATCAATGTAATGTTGGGGACAAGAACTCGGAGGCAGCGGCCGCAGCGTTCCATGCCTGCTTGTCCATCGGCGGAGCTTGCGTGTTGCGTCGATGAAGAGGCCGCTCTGAAGTGGGGAACAGCGGCTGCTTGCTCGGTGGTGGTGACCTGCTGAGGCTCCCGTGCCGCCGCCGGCGGCGGTGGCGCAGGGACCCGTGTGGATTGGCGCCCCATCCTCTCAAGAGCGGAAAAAAGGCTGCACCAGGAGAGAGATTGAACACATCCTGGTTCGATTGAGAGGGCGTCGTGGAGAAGGAGAAGTGGAGGATGAACAAATCATGGAGAAGAAGGCACGCTCGATCTGATTTCGTTCGCGCGCGAGAACAGAGTTCGCGGGAGAAGGGAAAGCTGGTTCGCGGGAAAGGGGAAAATCTGTTTTCCTGGAAACGAGTACAACGGGGAAAACATCGTCTGTAACGAGCTATCTGCACGGGAATAGATCGTCGTTAATTCTACAGACAGACCCGACCTCTTCTCACGCTCTCTCTCCTCACGTCATTTATTTTCCTACGTGTCAGGTGTTACAGACGGCTGAGTGTACCCCGTTGTACATGCCCTTAAGGCAAGTACATTAGTTCAGACGGCAACAATCTGGAATACATACCTACGTCATATATAGATAGTGTTGTAGACAGCTTCTACAACAGTTTGTTTTAGTAGTTGTCTGTGTAAACCTGTCTCTGCGTGAAACATTAGAAAACAATCCATGGGCTACCAGTAGTACCAGTACCGACGCCAGCCATACAACGGCAAAAGTGGCGTCGTTAGCCAGCAATTTTCACGCGATTCGACCGTCTGCTAATTTACCGACGACCTCTTCTATTTCTCTTCATCTCTCTCCTCCATCTCACCAAATATCCTAGGTGGCACCTTCTATAGACAGCTGAGTCAACCCCATTGTACATGCCCTTAGGCAAGTACAGTATTGTTTTGGAAGGCTCTAAATTTAGCGGCGGCTTCCTATAATCACGCGTCATCAATCCCACGCAGCCGTTCCTTTCATTGAGCCGAACAGAAAATAGAAAGTACGAGATAAAATGGGTTTGATCCAAAAATCATGGCGTCATTTGATGACCTTCTCCGCGTTAGATTTGATCCGCTAATCAGTGCAAGGCCCGCACAGCGAAAATCATGGGCTCATGCATGCGCAACATTACTTGCAGTTTAAATGTAAAAACCTTCCTTTTTAGTACACTAGCAAAAAGACCCGTGCGTTGCAACGGGAGAAAAAAATCCACTCATATCTCTAGCTGGGTCAATTGGACAAACTATGCGTGGCCGGTTGGTAGGTTCTGAGATCGAACTTCCATCGGCAATTTTATTTTTCTCCAGACCCGGGACACAGGGCTGCCAGATGGGCTTCCTCCGTTGGGCCAAAACGGATGGCAAGTAAAGAAATCAAATAGTGTATGTGAAATTAATTGAAGCGGGACCAAACGAAGCGGGACGAAACCAAGAATATCACCTCCTTTTAATAGTAGTAGTAATAGTAGGTATAGATATAGATGAGAGACGGGATGGCTTTGGCCTCCGGTTTTCGGTAACTTGGTTTTGCTTCTAATTTTAGCCGCTTGATCCCATGAGTAAATTGCTCAAAGCCATCACATTTGTGGCTAGGGTACTCCAAAACTATATTTTTTTCAGCGTGGGATGGCAGCGCTGCAAGCGCGGCTGCGGGACGGCGGCGCAGCATGCACGGGAAGGCGGCACTGCAAGCGCGGGGCGAGGCCGGCGGGCGCGAGGGGGGTTTGATCCTCGCGTCTGGATCCGGGCGCTCAGTTGCGGGACGAGGCAGGCAAGGGGCGGGGCTTACCTGTGAGGCGAGCGCGAGGCAGCGAGACTCCAAGGCGTGGGGCGGATCTTGCCGGCGGGCGCCCCTCCTTCAGCTCGGCCTCAGCCGCCGGTGGTGCTGGTCAGAAGGGGAGGGAGAAATTTGAGGAAGAAGGAGTTGTGAGGCAGACAAGTGAGACCCACATCCACCTCAGCATGTCAAACTTTGTCTAGGAAAGTCTTCGGCACATCAGCCCAGAGAGACGGGTCCCTCCTGTCAGTTTTGCTATTATACACGGCTCAATATCGAATTAATGTGATATGTTACTCACTTGCCGCGGAGTTGGTGGTTTGTTGTATTTTCAGCAAAAACGGCATTTTTGGAGTACCCTAGCCACAAATAGAGTGGCTTTTAGCAATTTACTCTGATCCCATGAATCTTCAATTTGCGTTTCTAAAATTTCTGTCAATTTTGGCTCTTCTGTATTCTCATGCTGATGCTGCAGCCTCCCGAGCTGTGGTAGGAAGGTTAAGAAACTACACGACTGCCTTTGTAGGTCCAAGGTTATTTTTATGTGTTGCATAGTAGGAATAAATAGAAAATCACACACATCTAGTGATCTCACTAGCTCGAGATATTTATCCTGAACGTGCGCCGGTCCCACAGATCTAGTGATCATGTTGTGCGGATCCGGCAGCCAGGCGCCCAACGGGACAGCTGTTTCTCTGTTCCTCAAAGGCAGCCAGGCGCCCAACGGCCTCAGCAACGCTCATGGTGGACAGATCACCTCACTGCTCACTCGTGTTGACAATGTCACTGAACCGATCTGGTACTGACTGAACAGGTGCTCGATGATGACCTCATCTGAAATATTCTCACCAAGGGAGCGAATCTCGCTCACCAACATAGTGAGCTTTTGCGCGAACACGGCTACCGTCTCGCCGTCATCCATCTCGAGACGATTGAGCTGCCGCTTCAGCTGCTTCACCCTCGCCTTCTTGACGCGGTCTTCGCCAACGCGCATGCATCGGATTGTCTCCCATGCTTCCCTCGCGGTTTTATAGCCCGCGGTGGCCATCATGACCACATCGGGGTCAGCCTGAGAGATGGCGGCGAACGCTGCTGCGTCCTTGTCGTCGTCCACTTCCCCCTCGGGTTCAAGCGTCGACGAGACACCGTGGGGTCGGAGAAGAACCTTCATCTTCACGGCCCATAGGGTGTAGTTGGTCTCGGTGAGCTGCGGGACCGGAAACTGGATAGGGACGGCATCCCTCGATGCGGCCACCTCCTTAGAGCCACTGCTCCGAGCCTTTTGCTCGGCGGCGTGTACTTTCCGCCGCCGCTGCCCCTGCCCTTGCCTGCATTGCTATTCTTCGTCAGCGACTGGTCCCCATCGCGCCGCTGCCAAATGCCTCGTGACCCAGCTTTTTATACCAATTGTTGGGACAAACGCGAGGCTACACACCACGTGAACACGGTGGAGACGAACGAGGGAGAGAGATGAACACGAACACAGAAGCACCAGTCTCTTTTTGCGAGGGGCAACTGCTTGCCTCTTTTCTTGCTTTCTTCTCTTCTTATTTTCTCTCCCGTAACAAACTGGCAGATTACAAAGCTAACAGCCGGACGTCTCGGCCAACTACAGCTCCACGATCCATCAATATCGCGCCATCCCACGACGTGGTGATCATGGCCTAACAACCCACGCGCTGACTACCGCAACGTAAACAAGCACGTCTCTGGCTACTACTTCTACGTACATGCAATGACTCAAATCACGTGTACACACCTATGGCACACGTACATGCAGCGACTCAGCCAGATTACTACTACCTCCCTTTCAGTTTACAAGTCCTGCGCTTATACCTAGGACAAATATACGACAAATACATGAGTAACAGTTTGCAAGCACATTCATGTGAATATTATTCCAGCAGGAATGCTGCCCCATCTTGTGCTCGGATGCTTGTTTGATTGAATGCTTGTGCTGCTGCTTGCTACACATGAATGATTGCTGTTTGGCTGCTTCATGTTAGGTAGTATGGCATCTGGTAGTATCAATCACATGGGTCTGGAGGACCAGTCAAGCACTTGAAAAATGAAACGAGAAATGCGGCTGTATTATGTCTTTCTCATTATTTTTGTGTCTTAACTCTATATTACATAGCAAATTTTATTTTATTTTATATATATTTGTCGTATCCTTGAATGGCTCTTTTTGGAAAATCCTGTATCTCATGTCCGCGTATATGTATTCCCATGTCTCCGCCCCCGTATCCATGCTTCTTAGCTTATACCTTGTGTGGTGCTGCTCTCGGTGCGGATGTTTTTTATGCATTTTTTGTTCAAATTAATAAGTTAGGTGGTACAAACGATCATAAGCTTGCAGTTCCTATTAGCTAACTGAAGCTTGCTATCTTTTTGAGATCAGCCCCAAAAAGGATTGACCAATATTCTGAAGGTAGAATATTTAATTCAGTACCACAAATTGGGATTACACTTGACTCTTTATTTTAGAGAACAGAGGTGATGTAGCATATTATGTACATGTTCAGATTTTTAACCATAGCATATTGCAATATATGCAAACCCCTATTGTATACTACACATTTTTTGTAGCATGCATGAACCGCAAGATAACCCCGCACCTATAAAAGGATTTGTATTCACCAAGTACACTTCTTGCTACTACATATATGACTGCATGTATATTTACAAGTGCATAATTGTTTGCTATTTCTAAAACTGCTGCCAGTCTGTTGTACGTCTTGTATTTCTTTCATTTATCTCTGGACTTGAGGGCTACTTACAAATTTGAATAAATTCTACTATTTCTAAATTTGCTGAAGCATACCAATTCTTTTTGTAGTGATAAAACAGAAAGAAGCAAGTTCTCAGGTCGACCGAGTATGTTCTCGTGGTCGCTTTCATTCAGGACATGGTTCACACATTTTTGGTTCATATAGAAGTTTATGCCGTCTTGGCGATCGAAGATTTGGTCTCTTCCATAATATAATATAGTTGAGTGATCAAACACTTGGTCTCTTAGAGACATTGGCCGTCATATTTTGTAATAGGCCACGACTTATATGTTGATACATGCATTTCCTTGATGATTGTAGCTAACTTGAGTGAAGAAAACTTTTGGATCTTTTATATATGTTGAATGAATGTATTGATCACTGGTATCTTGTGATGAATAGAACAGTGCAATTACTTGTATATGTATTACATAAAGATGAATTCAATGTTATGCATGTAATTTCATTCAAAAAATGGTGCATTTGCACTTGTCTTGAAATGTGGAACCATGGCAGAAAATGTGTCTGCATAAGTATTTGTCGTCGCACTGACTGTTGGCATAGCACATTGACAGACAAACTGTCGGCAGAGAAATGGTCGTTCCACTATCACTAGTGCAGAACCGGGACTTAGCACCGGTTCGTAAGGGCCTTTAGTGCCAGTTCTGTAACCGGCACTAAAGGGTGGGGACTAAACGTCCCCCTCCCTTTAGTACTGGTTCGGCACGAACCGCCACTAAAGTGCCACCACGTGGCATGAGCCAGGGCCGGGTGCGGGGAGACCTTTAGTACCGGCTGGTAACACCAACCGGTACTAAATGTTGGGGGGGGGGGGGGTTGGTTTTATTTTTTGTTTTTCCTTTAGTTTTGTGTTTTCAATTTAATTTAGAGATTGTTTTTACATTATAATGAGTTGTTAAATCATTAGGTGAAAGTACCGCAGATTAGTTTCAACTGGATGCATAGAGCTAGCTAAGTGATCAAGTATATGCCATATCCATATTACTTGATATAATAACTCATCATCATCATATTAATATAAAAATTCTTGCATCATATCATCACCAACAATAGTGTACTAGCTAGCTAAAAATCATCATATATAGTCGTCATTACCACTATTTAATAATCATAGTCATTACCGCTATCTAATCACCACCAACACTAGCTTAAAGAAGAAACATTCACTTGTACCAGAAGCAAAGATATCATCAAGTTCAACATGGTCATGAGATTATAAGCATTCATAAGACCACAAAAGCAAATCACTCTTTGAGATTAAGTTCAGGATCGACAAAGAACACGGACATGAGAGGACAAGTACTAAGAGCATGCTCATCACTCCTGCTGCTCTCTCTCAGGTAAAATAGCATAGAACATGTATAGCTCTCCTGATTCATCATATTGGAGCATGCAGATGAACCTGTCTCCTAATCGTGGGCTGCGATTATGTTTGCTGCCCCCTAATACTTCTCTGCGATCCTTCACAATTTTGCTCCAGTCTTTCACTATTAAGCATTCCTCGATTGTAGAAATCCTGAATGCACTCATGTGCAATGTAGGATATCTTGGCCGTAAGCTAACTATTCACATGCGACCTTTATTACCGATCTACTGAGACACAACTGTCATCGGGAGTCCTTGTTGAAGAACATCATATAGTAACATTACTTAGCAATGCAGTTTAGCTTAAAAAATAATGTATGCAAAAGATGCACTGATGACAAATAGTAAAAATCTTACCATCTTTCCTAAATAGATGTGACCGTAGTTCAATACGATCACTATTGGTCACAAGTTTTGAGTACTAAGATTTTCAAATTCAGGAAAATAATTTCTCTTGACAACATCAAGATCCTCAAGCCATGAAACATAATGACTTAGTTTAGTTCAGCCCCGGGACAATGGACGATACTGCCTACCAAGTGCTGGACATGTTTGCTTGAATGGAAATAAGCTGTCCATAGAAATTAGTTGTCAACTATTTCTGAATAAACAATATCGAAGACATAAATATGGTTGAGAAACTCACATAATGGTAGAATTGGAGGCGTCTGCACATCGACCCAAATGTCTCTATTACCTTCAATATCATCTTCGGGACGAATATCAAAGGTGGTAAACATATCGGGCTCAAATGCATAAGCCTTGCATAGTGCTTGC
Source organism: Aegilops umbellulata (assembly GCA_032464435.1). Taxonomy (NCBI): domain Eukaryota; kingdom Viridiplantae; phylum Streptophyta; class Magnoliopsida; order Poales; family Poaceae; genus Aegilops; species Aegilops umbellulata. The sequence goes on along the minus strand of CP136056.1, from coordinate 532,856,811 downwards.
CAAGTTTTGCATTCAGAATAGGTGTAGGTGTCTGCATTGTATAATTTGACGTTGAAGGTATAACCATGTTCGGTCTTCAAATAAACACTCTTTGCCTCCATAGTTTTGTTAGGACTGAAAACTATCTTATTCAAGACAAAAATTCTTGCATGGCAGGGGATACGCTAGTAGAATAGTGAAAAATTAAAATTATAAGTTCAAGCAAATGAAGCATAAGTCATGCTTAATTACGAAAAAAGACTTGTCGTTGTGACTTATTGTATTCACTTTGAAGGTCTCATCCTGCTTGATGCTGAAGCGCCTATCATCAACTAGGAAATTTCTGTCACACAGGCCGCGCTGGTCTTCGTAGTATTCGCACATAATGAAATCGTTTTGGTCGTCAGACGATATTTCCTATGTTCATAGGTGAAACTTTAAACACTTATTAGTTCTATTAATTCAACTAGTTCTATTAATTCAACTAGTTCAACTAATTAATTCAACTAAGCACTTACTAAAAATATATCTAAATAAAGTATCTCAACTAATTCAACTAAACTAGTCCTATTAATTTTCTTACTAAAAATAACGTAGCTAGTTCTATATAGTAAAATTTAAATTAGATGATCAAATCTCATATACCTAAATTAAATATATATCTAAGTCATCTAACATTAATATATCTATAATTCATCTATAACTAAATGTATAAAAAACTAACTCATCTAACATTAATATCTAGCTAATTCATCTAATTCATCGAACATTTGACATTAATATCTAACATATATTGAATTCATCTAACATTTGACATTAATATCTAACATTTAAATATATATATATATATATACACATATATAATCTAACATTTATATAAACTAAAAGTATAATAAACTAAAAGACAGAAAACAGAAAACAAATCATTAAGAAAAATTTGTCTCTGTGTGTGTTTACTTGTGTGTGTGTGTGTACTGTGTGTGTGCATGTCTAGAGAGGCCGCCGGCGAGCGGCAGGGGGCCGGCCGGGGCGCGCGGCCGATCTTACAGCGGGGCGACGACCGGCGATGCGAGGCGACAGGGACGGGCCGGGGCGGCGACGGGACGCGCGTGACGGGGGTGGCGACGACGTACGGGCCGGGACGGGCTGGGGCACGCGGCGACGTGGGGCGGCGATGGGGGCGGCGCAGGGACGGGGCCGGCGACGACGGTGACGGGGGCGGCGACGGGGCGCGCGCGACGGGGGCGAATGAAGCAGATGAACTGGAACTAACTGAAATATTCGTAAGGTGTTGTATATATAGGACGGACCTTTAGTATCAGTTGGAGCCACCAACCGGTACTAAAGGTCAAATTTGGCCAGGCCAAACGGCGGGAAGCGACCCCATTTAGTACCGGGTCGTGGCTCAACCCGGTACTAAAGACACACCCTTTAGTACCGGTTGGAGCCACGAACCGGTACTAAAGGGGGTGCGCTCCCATCCCGTCGTGCACAAAGTTTAGTCCCACCTCGCGGGGCGAAGGGTAGCCGGACTGGTTTATTAACCAGTCGTGGCTGCTTCTTCGAGCTCCTCTCTAAAGCAGGCTTCTGGGCCTAACTTTGGCGCGCTGCCCTGTGAGCCTGCTGGGCCTTATGGGCCTTAATATCCACGCCCAAGGCCTAGCAGGCCCAGTGGGCAGCGCCCCTATATTTTTTTATATAGTTTTTTTTCTTTTCTGCTTTATTTATTTTCTTCTATTCATTTCTGAGTAGTTTTTTGTTGTATTTAGAGTTTCTTTGTGAATATTTTTGCTTTAGGTACAAAAAATTACAAAGTTTCTGTTAGTGCTAGTAGTTTCAAATTTGAATAGTTTAAATTTGAATTATTTGAAATTTGTGTGAATCATTACTTTTTTGCACATGCCATGTGGTCGAAATGATGATACCATGCCAAGTTTCAACCTTTTTAGGGTTTATTTGTAGTGTTTTTCAATTTCAGTGTCGTTTATCTCAAAACAAATCAGTAAGTGCATCAAAAATAGCAAATTATGTCAGAAAGGGTTGAAAGTTGACGACGTGGCTTTGAATGGTGCATAATGAACGCACAAAAAGTCTGGAGTTGTAATAAGTTTAAAATTATGAAGTGCATTTGTAACAGATGAGTTTTCGTCCGAAACCCTGATACTTCGAAAGAGAGTGTCCAGTTTGTACACGAAGTGCATCTAATTTTTGTCGTAACCCTCTCTACTTTTTTGTACATGCAATGTGGGTGAAATGATGATATCATGCCAAGTTTCAACTTTTTCGGAGTTTAGTTGTAGTGCTTCTTAATTTCAGGGTCATTTAGCTCAAAACAAATTAGAAAATGCATCAAAAATAGCAAATTATGTCAAAAAGAGTTGAAAGTTGACGATGTGGCTTTGAATGGTACATAATGAACGCACAAAAAGTCTGGAGTTGTAATAAGTTTAAAATAATGAAGTGCCTTTGTAGGAGATGAGTTTTCGTTCGAAACCCTGATAATTCAAAAGAGAGTGTCCAGTTTGTACACGAAGTGCATCCAGTTTTTGCCGTAACCCTCTCTAATTTCTTGCATATGCCATGTGGGTGAAATGATGATACCATGCCAAGTTTCAACATTTTCAGAGTTCAGTTGTAGTGTTTTTCAATTTCATGGTCATTTAGCTCAAAACAAATCAGTAAATGCATCAAATATAGCAAATTATGTCAGAAAGGGTTGGAGGTTGACGACGTGACTTTGAATGGTGCATAATGAACGCACAAAAAGTCTGGAGTTGTAATAAGTTGAAAATAATGAAGTGCCTTTGTAAGAGATGAGTTTTCGTACGAAACCTTGATACTTCGAAAGAGAGTGTCCAGTTTATACACGAAGTGCATCCATTTTTTGTCGTAACCCTCTCTCCTTTTTTACACATGCCATATGGATGAAATGATGATACCATGCCAAGTTTCAACCTTTTCAGAGTTCAGTTGTAATGCTTTTCATTTTCAGGATCATTTAGTTCAAAACAAATCAGTAGATGCATCAAATATAGCAAATTATGTCAGAAAGGCCCTTTTTTCCACAGTTGAGCATAGCCAGGTGAGCTCATGCACCTTACCAAGAAGAAGAGAAAGCTCATGCTTATGTGGGACGCGCGCGACAATAGCATCGTGGTTTTTCTTGGCCTGCCACAGTCGTCTCTGCAAGAAATGCACTGCTTCACTCTAGCCGCACATAAGAGCAACTTCAATGGGGCGACCCAAACGGACGGCACATTTGTCCATTTTTTGTCCGTTTGGGTCGGTCGCCCGCCCAACGTCCGTCCAGTTTTGCATTTGGGTCGGCAATGCGCCCAACGCGCCGACCCATTTCATGTCCGCATTCAACTTTGGAATTAAAAAAGGTCCGCGACTGATCATGCCAGCGGCCATGTCTCATGCCGGCACCATGCCAGCACCGCCATACAATGCCGGCTTCAGAAAATACCACAGTTCATGCTCGCGCACTCGCTCGCCAGCCGGCCGGCACACATGCCAGCACACAAAAAATGGTGGGACTTGGAGTTCGACCACGCCATCGCGGCTTCCGTGGTCATGCTGGCACACCTGCCGGCATACAAAAAAGATGGCCCTCGACGCCATAGATCAGTCGTCCTGGAACTTGAGCATGTTGGCCTGCATCTTCTCGAACCACGGCCTCTTCCTAGGCGACAAGGCGTTGAGATCCACCTTCATGATCTCCACCCGGGTCATCATGCTTGCAAGAGCCACTTCTTTCGCCTTTGTCTTGGCGTTGGCGGCCTTGATCTCTAGCATCTTGGCTTGCTTCTCGGCCTCGAGCTCGAACATCTTGGCTTGCTTCTCGGCGTCAAGCTCAAGCCTCCTCCTTTGAATCTCCATGAAAGCACTCATTTGCTCTTCTTTGAAACGACGACGCTCCTCCTCCCTTGAGTCCTTCTTATTCATCATGCTGTCCACGCTTGCGATCAAGGCGTTGGTGGCCGCATCTCGCTTGTCCTCCTTATTGGAGTCGGTCTTCCCCCGCGGTTGTGCCGGCTCGCCCTCTCCAACATCCTCCACGGCGCCCTATTCCCCCCACGTGCCTTGAGCGCGGCATATTGTGCCTTGAACTTCTCTTCGTCCTTGATGATCCGATAGCAATGGGAGAGGTTGAAGCACTTGCCATTGTGTTGAACCTTGAATTCCTCCAAAGCTTGAAATGCCTACAAAATGTTTCCATGCAAGCATATGGGCAAGTGATAGAAAATGAAGACGTAAAAAGAATGATCTTGATGGCACAAAAGAGGCCGACTTGCTTGCTACCATACCATGTCTTTCACGCCGATGCCGCTCACGGGGCGGGCCTTGACACCCTCAAGGGTGGCACAAAACTTGTTGCACTCTTGTTGGATGACCCTCCACCGCTTGGAAATGGAGACCCACCCACGCGTGCTCACAAATTGGTAGGGTGGAAACTTCTTGCGCTCATGAAACTCGCGGTGCACACGAGTCCAAAAGGTTGAATGCTTTTGCTCGGCGCCCGTCTTTGGATCTTGTCCAATGTCTCGCCAACACTCGCATAGAAGCTTGTCCTCGGCGGCTGTGTACGCCTTTGTACGTTTTCTCTTGCGCTTCAGCTTAGGACCGGCGGTTTGGTTTGCAAGCTCGTCCTCGAACAAAGGCTCCACTTCGGTGTCGCACTCGTCCTCTTCCTCTAACCCATAGTCGTCCGGGAACTCGTGGTCGAGGGGGAAGCCGTCAAGGTCGACGCCGACCTGATCACGCATGAAGGCCGCCTGATCGGGATCATAGCCAGCGGACGGCGTGAACGCCCCGCGGCCGTCCTGGCTTTGCGTCTCCTCAAGATCGTAGCCAGCGCCCGGCACAACACCCTCGAATATGAGGTGTTGCATGTAGTCCTCGTCGACAGCGGACGGCATTTCCTCGAACAGGTTGCGGGCGTCCAGGAGACCGCCGGCCGGCGTCTGTCGCGCGCGTTGCCTCGCGCCGCCGGACGACGAGCCACCGACCACCGGGGTGGCGTTGAGGTAAATGGGCGCGGGCGCGGGTGTGGAAGGCGCGTCCACGCTCACGTCGGGTGAGCACTCCCCGGAGAGGCGGGAGGCCTGCGGGTAGACGTGGAAGACGGGGACCGGGTTGCAAGCCGATGCGCGGGGTGAGTCGGGCATCACCATCCGAGGAAATGCCAACGAGCCGGTGCTGGCCGCGGCGACGGCGGCTTGGACGAGGTTGTGCTGGCTAGGGTTTACCCCAAGCATGTAGAGCGCCTCCCTCATCGCAGCGGCGACGCGGCGTTGGTGAATTCCTGCTGCACGGCGGCGGCGGCGGCCTGCGCAGCGGCCTCATCCCTCGCGTCCGCGGCGTGCCTCCGGCCCTTCCTCTTGGCCGACTCCCTTGCCCGCTGTTCGGGCGTCAGCGCCTTCTTCGGCTTGGTCGCCGCGCATGTCGCCGCACGAGGCTTGCCTTTTTCGGAGGGGGCGACGGCGCCGGACGAGGCGAGGGAGGCGAGGCCGACGGCGGCGTCGAGGTCGAGGTTGAGGTGGACGGCGTCCTCCATCGCTGGTTGGGGGCGGGGGCGCGCGCTGGCGTAGTGGTGGAGCCACCGCCCAGCGACCCTGGGCAATTGCCCGGGCTCGCTGGTCTACGACAAGAGCGATCGACCGAATTAATAAAGGGCTAAATACGTACCGTAGCTTGCTTTACCCGGGCAAAAAACTTTTGGGCCTTCTTTTCTCACAGGTGCGCGCTGTTCACGACCCAACAACAGCCTGCAGCCGCGAGCTGCCCAGGCCGAAACAATTTCTGTATCATGAATTCGATCGATCGCACGAACTCCCTGACTCCCTCGTTTCTCCCAGGCAGCAAGCGCAGGGACTGGCGGCTGGCCTAACAGGCTAACCCTAGACTGCGAGGCGCACGGCCGGCGGCGAGCGGACGCCATCACGCCAGGCGCCCAGCCAGCCAGGCAGTCTACTTGAGTACACGTCCCTCAACACCTCCTTCCTCTCATTCGGCTTGGGCCATCCTCCGGTAGGAAGCTAAGAATCCTCCACCGAAATTACGGTTAGCCGGCTAGCCTGCTAGGGAATAGTGGGTCTGCGCTAGGGAATGAATTATTCTTTCAGAATTAATTGGAAGGCAACTCACATCACTGACCATGTGTCCCATCTTGAAGAAGAGAAGAGAAAACAGATTACTTTGTGTTGATCACTAGCCGGGGCATGTCCTCAGAAAGTTTTTGAACCTCATATGATTTTTCTCATTTATAAGTATTTATTTTCAGGACGATTAATCTATAGGAGAGCTAGCATATTCATCTTGCAGCACATGGTATTCATGCAATATTTTTATTCCTTCTGGTTTCTTCATACTCATAGAATGCATTTTTTTTCTTGATGTGCTGTTTGTGGTCTTTCTGCTGGTAAAGAGAAAGAATTATTTCACTATTTTCGTTTGGTTAACCACAAACTAAATATTGCCGGTGTCAACGGCATCTGGTGGGAGAGCTTTTTCAACAATGAATATTATTAAGAATAAACTACTTAGCAAGATCAATAAGGAATGGTTTAATGACTTGATGATATGTTACACTAAGCGGGAGTCATTCAAGCCAGTTGATGATAAGGATATTATTTGAACATTTACTGCAATGTAGTCTTGGAAAGGGCATTTGCCTCGTGATTTTTCTATAGCGCATTGTCGATATATTCCATTTGACCATCTATTTTCTTGCAAGCTCTCTATTTTGAATATATTCACATCTCACAACTAAATTTATTTTAATTACATATCCATTTTTTATCTTGTAGTGCCTTCTAGAACTTTGTGAACATGACGAGTTTGCCTCTATGAAAGGCTGGTTATATGTATTTCTTTTGGCAAAAATGAATAAGTGAGAGATGATTTCTACTGTGGTGGAAGAAATTGCACAACAACATCTGGTATGAATAGCTTTACTTTTGTTGGTGACATAGCGAGTTTGCCTCTATGCAAGGCTTGCTATATATCTTTTGTTGTCAAGTCTTAACTTTGTTTAGTCTATGAAATGGATATTGATATATTATATATTAGTTCACTTTAAAATTACATTTTGTGTGACTATTATATTTATGCATTCCCTTCATTATTAATGTGGATTTCTGGTTCGAAAGTTTGGTGCTATATTATATGTTGCGTATCCGGGTACCCGATTTTTTATTTTTAGATTATACACTTCAAGTCCGGGAAACAACCTCTTGCATAAATGTAGGAAAATACAACGTACAAAAGACTCAAAGTGATAGGACTCTACATGCACTGGGCTGCCCTTTTACACTTAGGCTGAACTTGCCCAGGCTCCACAAAAGTTCTGGCTCCGCCACTGCGCTGGCGGGAGCATTTTTGAGGAAAATGAGGGGGAAATGGTTGTGGCTGCCACCAACAGGCGGGCCCGGGAGAGGAGTAGGCGCGCGCGCGTCCGTCTCGTGTCTGCGCCGACACAAATCCGGCTCAAAAATAGGCCTGGAATGGATTGCCCGCGGACGGAAAACGGACGTGCGTCCATTTGGGTCGGCGCGTTGGGCCGCCTCTTTTGTCCGCGTCGACCCAAACGGACGCGGGCGGACGAAATGGGTCGCCCCATTGGAGTTGCTCTAACTCAAGAACTCGACCTAGGGTTTATAGTTACGGGTTCCATGGTTGCGTAGAGGTTAAGGGGCATAGGAAGTTGAGGAGGGGGCAGAGGAGGCAGGGGAGAGCGTCATGGTGGAGGCACGAGAGGTGACTAACCATCGGCGGCAGCGAAGTACCGGGAGGAGATGTGTGTTGGGCTAAAGAGAGGGTCGGACGATTTGATTTTTTTACCGGGAGGTCCTGGATAGGGAAAGGTAAAGTTGTGGCTTGTGGAGTTGGGGCACATGTGTGTTGGCGCACATGTGAATCAAGAGCAACTCCACGCGCAACGACCACATCAGGAGGGGAGAGGATGAAAAATTGCTAGAAAACCAGAGGAAAAAAACAGGGACACGTGTCAACCAGCGGGAGCAATGACCCAAAGCACTTGGATTGCACGGGAGGAGCCCCCCTTAGCCAGTTCAATTTTCTTATTGTAAAAAAACAGTTTGCAATTTCAAATTCATACGGACCATTCAAATTTGTGAGGTGAGCGTGAGTTACAATTGAGGGGTTGAGTAGGAAGAGAGTCAAAAACTCATCCAACATTACAAAGTATGGGCATAATTGGTTTGCTGCCAATAGTTGGTAACTTTTGATTTTCCCAAATGTTGGCAATGCCAAATGTTGGTAGCAAATCAATTATGCTCTAAAATTCCTTGCCCCTTTCCAATTTCTGCACGGCATGCCCAGTGGGTGGAGTGGTTCCAGCAAATTATTACAGATATTAAGTCTCTCTCAGCAAGTATCTAAGTGTTGCCTCTATCTTTCCTCCTTGAAAATACATTTCATTTAGCTTCATCTACGCCCAGTCTGATTTCTCTGAAAGATGCATTTCCATATGCCTCCCATTCATATTTCATATAATGGATTGCAGGGATCCAACCCACTATTATTATCAATCCACTCTCTCGCTCGGGAGCCCCGAATCTATTCCTGTTAGTTTGGTTGCTAGCACTATATATATTCTACAAGAAGTAGACGGCAACGCAATGCTTCCTCGTTTATAAGTCCTGGGCATGCTTAGACTGAGCAAGGTTGGCAAGCACATTAGCTATTCGTCCATTAAATGTCTATTAAGTCCTACAGTCTTCGTTGTATCTGGGCCCTAATTTCCCTATCTCCAAATAGGTTTCGCTACACATGTGCTCTTCTCCATCGTACCAACTCACCCTAACTCTCACCCAACACCGATTTGCAAGGTGGTGGAAGAGAGTATGTTCAGACTTCGGAGCCTGTACTGAAGATCAGGCCTAGTTTTTTTTGTCAGCGCAGTACTGGCCAAAGACTTATCAAGGCATAAGATTTGGCCGTGGGTTCAAGATCCATGTAGTGGCAGTATGTGTTGGTGTACGTAGGCCTGATCGAGTGTTTGCTTGTGTGTGCTAAGTTTGTCTGGCGAGGATCCATAGATCCTTCTGTATATGTTCATCATGTACGTGAGCTTGTTCCGGCGGAATCTGTCGATCAGGGTTTAGGGTAGCCAGCTTTTGGTGCGTACGTGCATGCTCCGGTGGAAAGTACTCGTGACATACGAGTCTGACCAGTGTCAACAGTATGCCGTAGCTAGAGTGTTCCGCCCGGGGCATGTATCGCCGTATCGGCAGCCGCTAGCTTTGCTTCGTACATGTTGACGCGCTCGAGATAGAGATCAGTGTCACCTGAGTACCTGCCGCTCAAAGAGGTTGGCGCCGATCAAGCTGCTGCATCGGCTGATGTATCCCATGCACCGGCCAGCTATTGAATAGATTGGAATAAAAACGCGCCAAGTCTCGTAGAAGATAGACGCACTACGGATTTGACGTGATCTGCCATGATCTACTCCTGATGTGTTGGAAATGGGATCTGCTCCTGATGTGTTGGAATGGGATCTGCTGATGAGTTGGATATGGGTGACGGCTGGGCATCAAGTCGCACGGAAGAGAGATGTATGAGCATGCCTAGCGATGGCATCAAAATTCTCTAGGAGAGGAGAAGGATACCTGCATGGGATATATTACTTTAGGGTGAAGATCCATCCTTGGCAGAAGATTATTTTTTGAGGTTCGTTTTTTAGGGAGTCGTTGGCAAGAAGATAAGACAATAGATCGGAGGACATAGTTTGTAATGACAATGGTGGGTAATTTATCTGGTTTTGCAGTGGATCTAACGATTGTTGTTTTCTTCTCCATCCGTTCCTAAGTATAATTCGTTTGGCAGGTCAAGGGAGTAATACATTAAAGTAAAGGTCAGATATTTCTATTTTTTGTGTGATTTTCTAGCCTATTTCTTTATCTTTTGGTTAGGCCGTTGAATACTTTTAATATAAGTGCATCTCCAACAGCCGCACAAAAATTCCGCGCCCAATAAAAGTTATAGCGCACCACTTTAGCACTTTAAATGCGCCGGGACCAACATTGCATTACCAGATGCAAAAATATGCGCACCCAAAAAGCAGACAGAGCAAATTGTGAAGCGCGCAATCCGGAGCCCAAAATATGCTGCGCGCGATAGCGTTTTTCAGCGCGCGCCTAAAACTTTTTAGCGCTACAGCATCTGCTAGAGCTGTTGGGCGCCCAAAAAAAACAAATTTTTAGTGCGCGGAGCTCTTTTCGGGCACCTGTTGAAGATGCTCTAAATAGATAGATTTTTGTTCACCTTTGTTCTCATGCTCATGCAGCTGCTTGCTGAGTTGTGGTAGGAAGGAAGGTTCAGAAACTGCGTGACTGCCTTTGCAGGTGCAAGGGTTATTGTTGTGTGTTGTATTCTATAACTAAACAAAAGTCACAAAGATCAACAGATCATGTTGTGCGGATCAACGGAAGCAGTCATCGGGACGAGAGTGGCGGGCCTCGTGTAATATTAATGCCAATTGGTGCATATGCGTTGCTAAGTTGTAGATTGTAGTACTGTAAAAATAAAGAGGGAACTCTAGATTGTGCCGGTTGCATGTTCATGAGTTGTGCAGTGCCTTTCTCTCTGTCTTGGCTAGTTTGCTTCTGGTCTCTCTGTCCCTTCGTCTGGCCACAAGCTAGCCACAGACCGCAGACCGTTTCAATCTTTGCTACCTCCACCGGCCAATCTTCTCTCTCTAGCCCTGCCCGTCGTTGCTAAGGTATTGCACACACATGTACTACTCCGATGTCTTCCTCAGTGAGTACCTAAGTGTTGCTGCTATCTTCCGTCCTCGGGAATACAATCTCTCGGCCTGTCTCTACGCCCTGTCTGATTTTTCTACATGATATGTTTCCATATGTCTCCCATTCATATTTCATAATGGAAGCTTCGATCCAACCCATCATCATTGTCACCACACACTCTCTCGTTCGGGAGCCTCGAATATGTTTCTGTTAGTTTGGCTGCTAATATTCTTCGTATAACGTATCTATATGCTACAAGAAGTAGACTACAATGCAGTGCTTCCTCCTTTATAGGTTCCGGCCATGCTTAGACCGAGGAAGGTTGGTGAGCACATTAGCAATTCGTCCATCGATTTTGGCTATCATGTCCTAGAGTCTGTGTCGTACCTGGGCCTTAATTATCCTTTTTTCCAAAGAGATTTGGCTGCACATGTGCTCCCTGCTCCATTTTCCCCAACTCACACTGGCCTCTAAACCTAACACCGATTTGCCAAGGTGGTGGAAGGCGGTAAGTCCGGACTTTTTAGTTTGTACTGAAGATCAGAGCCACACTCGGCTTTATAGCCTCATTCACCCTCTGAAATTTGTGGAAGGAACGAGATGCTCAAGTCTTCAAACAAAATCACCCCCACGGCCCCATCACTCAATTTTGTAGGTGGCCTTCAAGATTGCAATAGTTGTGTCATCCCTGTTTTCATCCGGGGAGTAGTTTATTGCTATCTTTCTTCCTTATAGTAGTTTGGTAACACTAAAATTATAGTAGTAAGGTAACACGGAAATGGCAGCAAAGGATGTGTCCATGTGTGGTTTTTTAGTCTTTTTAACCCCTAACCATGTCCTCTAGTAGAAGTCTGAATCGGTTGTTCCATAGTTTTCCAGATTTTGTTTCCCGTCACATTGTGGAGCCTACCATGACAAAGAGAACCAGCGCTAAACAGATGATTTGAAATAGAAGAGAACCCACGTATATGTTAAACAATGTATTCTACGGTACTGTATAAACCGTATAGATAGCCGTATAGGGAGTTGTAGCATGAGTTTGTTAGGTTGTTGAGATTGCTTCCTTGGAGATCAATCCAACCCTAGCCCGCATGTATATCTCATTGTAACCAACCGGCCTTGTGCCTATATTAACACGCATCGCGTCCCTGCTCGAAGCATACGCTTAACCTAGTTTTCACAAGGTATCAGAGCCCTTTCTCTTCACCGCATCTAGCCATGCCGAGCTCCTCCTCCGTAGCCATGGGCGCACCCTCCATCGTTGCTCTCGGCCACACCATCACCGAGAAGCTTACACGCGAGACCTTCCCTGTGTGGAAGGCGCAAGTCCTGCCGCACATCAAGGCGACAGGTATGACGAGCTACATAGACGGCTCCGTTCGGGAGCCCCCCGCTGTGATCATCACGGAGAAGGATGTCGCCGGCAAGAAGGAGATCACCTCCACGCCCAACCCATGCCGTGTGGGTCAGCCAGTATCAGCAGATTCTTACTTTTTTGACAGCATCTCTGTCTCAGGAGGTCCTGATGCAGGTCAGCATGTGCACTACTGCGGCGACTCTCTGGGCAGCGCTCATGCAGAGCTTCTCATCGCATTCCCAGGTGAGGGTGATCCAGCTCCGCTCACATCTCGAGCACACCCGCAAGGGTGACCTCGCCGCTGCGGCCCATTTCACCAAGATGAAGGTCACCGCCGATGAACTCGCAGCCGACGACAAGACACTCGATGAGGACGACGTGGTCAACCACATCCTGCAAGGCCTTCTGCATGATCCCGACTACAACGGGTTCGTTTTCGCGATCTCCACACGCACGGCAACCGAACAACCCATCGGCCGCAGCGAGCTTTTCTCGCTGCTACTTGCGGCAGAGGCCCAGGTCGCCGCCCAGACTGCCTCCTACTCTGCGAATCTCGCGGCCAGGGGCAGTGCTCGCAGCGGCGGTAACTACAACCGCCCTGGTGGCGGTAATGGTGGCAGCGGTGGTGGCTCCTGCGGCTTCAACAACAACAACAGCACGGGTGTCTACCGCTACCCCGACGGCTCTGGCAGCGGCGGTGCGCCGCAACTAGGTGGTGGTGACCGAGGTGATCGTGGTGAACGCGAGAAGTGTCGGATTTGCAAGATGGAAGGGCATGGAGCATGGCACTTCAAGAAGCGCTATGACCGCAACTACAACAACAATGTCCGCAACCCTGCGGGCAGAGGTGGTGGTGGCGGGAATCGTTCGGCCAATGCTGATCACTCTTATGGAGTGGACACAAATTTGTACCGCGACACCGGTGCAACCGATCATGTGACTGGAGAGTTGGAGAAACTCGATGTTCGCGACCGCTACACCGGCACAGAGAAAATCCACACGGCGAGTGGTCAAGGTATGGACATTGCCCACATTGGTTGTTCGGTTCTTACTACCCCTCATGGTACCTTAAATCTGAACAATATCATCCATGCTCCACAATCTGATCAAAGTCTACTCTCTGCCTACAAGCTTATTAGAGATAACAGTGCTTTCCTCGAAGTTTACCCTGAAATTTTCTTTGTTAAGGATCGATCCATCCGGAGAACCGTTCTTCAAAGCAAGAGTAGAGGTCGCTTGTTTCCTGTTTCTGGCCGCCATGATACCACTCCTCGACAAGCTCTCATTGTGGTTAAGCCATCTACGTCAAGATGGCACAAACGTCTAGGGCATCCTGCTCTTTCGGTGGTCTTGAAAATTCTTCAAGATTTTAGTCTTCCAGTATCAAATAAAAAAAGATCACCTCCTTGTGTGTGATTCATGTCAGATGGCCAAGAGCCATCAACTTCCTTATTCTCGCTCCCCTAGTGAATCAAAGGCTCCTTTAGAGCTAGTTTTTTTGGATGTGTGGGGTCCTGGACCCATCTCTGTTGGCAGACAGAAGTATTATGACAATTTTATTGATGATTTTAGTAAATTCAGCTGGATCTATTTGCTTAAGAATAAATCTGATGTGTTTGAGAAGTTCCATCTTTTTCAGCAACATGTTGAACACCTCTTTGGTCGCAAAATTCTTGCCATGCAAACGGATTGGGGTGGTGATACGTTTGTTGTGCGCATAGGCATTACGCATCATGTGTCTTATCCCCATGCTCATCAACAAAATGGATCCGCTGAACGAAAACATAGGCACGTAGTTGAGGTTGGTCTCTCCCTTCTTGCTCATGCCTATATGCCTCTAAAATTTTGGGACGAGGCTTTTCTCACGGCTGTCTACGTTATCAATCGCGTTCCTAGTAGAGTTATTCATAATCAAACTTCTTTTGAGCATTTGTTCGACACTAAACCAAACTACACCTTCCTTCGCATTTTTGGTTGTGCTATTTGGCCAAATCTACGTCCTTTCCACAAACATAAGATTGAGTTTCGCTCCAAGCAATGTGTATTATTAGGGTATAGTAGCCTTCATAAGGGCTACAAATGTTTGGACGTTTCCACTGGTTGGGTGTATGTTTCTCGCAATGTGGTGTTTGACGAACAAGTTTTCCACTTTGCAAAACTCCACCCAAACGTCGGCGCCCAACTATGCAAAGAACTTGTTCTTCTTCCCTTCCATCTCCTCCCATCTCCACACTTTGTTCCCGGGGGTGTGATAACCCACAAGTATAGGGGATCGCAACAGTTTTCGAGGGTAGAGTATTCAACCCAAATTTATTGATTCGACACAAGGGGAGCCAAAGAATATTCTCAAGTATTAGCAGTTGAGTTGTCAATTCAACCACACCTGGATAACTTAGTATCTGCAGCAAAGTAATATGGAAGTAACGGTAATGGTAGCAAAAGTAATATTTTTGGGTTTTGTAGTGATTGTAACAGTAGCAACGGAAAAGTAAATAAGTGGAGAACAATATATGAAAAGCTCGTAGGCATTGGATCGGTGATGGAGAATTATGTCGGATGCGGTTCATCATGTAACAGTCATAACATAGGGTGACATAGAACTAGCTCCAATTCATCAATGTAATGTAGGCATGTATTCCGAATATAGTCATACGTGCTTATGGAAAAGAACTTGCATGACATCTTTTGTCCTACCCTCCCATGGCAGCGGGGTCCTAGCGGAAACTAAGGGATATTAAGGCCTCCTTTTAATAGAGTACCGGGGCAAAGCATTAACACATCGTGAATACATGAACTCCTCAAACTATGGTCATCACCAAGAGTGGTCCCGATTATTGTCACTTCGGGGTTGCCGGATCATAACACATATTAGGTGACTATAGACTTGCAAGATAGGATCAAGAACTCACATATATTCATGAAAACATAATAGGTTTAGATATGAAATCATGGCACTCGGGCCCTAGTGACAAGCATTAAGCATATCAAAGTCATAGTAACATCAATCTCAGAACATAGTGGATACTAGGGATCAAACCCTAACAAAACTAACTTGATTACATGATAAATCTCATCCAACCCATCACCGTCCAGCAAGCCTACGATGGAATTACTCACGCACGGCGGTGAGCATCATAAAATTGGTGATGGAGGATGGTTGATGATGACGACGGCGACGAATTCCCCTCCTCGGAGCCTTGAACGGACTCCAGATCAGCCCTCCCGAGAGAGTTTAGGGCTTGGCGGCGGCTCCGTATCGTAAAACACGATGAATCTTTCTCTTTGATTTTTTTCTCCCCGAACATGAATATATGGAGTTGGAGTTGAGGTCGGTGGAGCTCCAGGGGGCCCACGAGGCAGGGGGCGCGCCCAGGGGGGCAGGCGCGGCCCCCACCCTCGTGGACATGTGATGGCCACCCTGGCCTTGATTTTTTCGCCAATATTTTTAATATTTTCCAAAAATAAGTTCTGTGGAGTTTCAGGTCATTCCGAGAACTTTTGTTTCTGCACATAAATAACACCATGGAAATTATGCTGAAAACAGCGTCAGTCCGGGTTAGTTCCATTCAAATCATGCAAGTTAGAGTCCAAAACAAGGGCAAAAGTGTTTGGAAAAGTCGATACGACGGAGACGTATCAACTCCCCCAAGCTTAAACCTTTGCTTGTCCTCAAGCAATTCAGTTGATAAACTGAAAGTGATAAAGAATTTTTTTTTTACAAACTCTGTTTGTTCTTGTTGTTGTAAATATGTAAAGCCAGCATTCAAGTTTTCAGCAAAGATTATGACTAACCACATTCACAATAACTCTTAGGTCTCATGTTTACTCATATCAATGGCATAATCAACTAGAGAGCAATAATAATAAATCTCGGATGACAACACTTTCTCAAAACAATCATGATATGATATAACAAGATGGTATCTCGCTAGCCCTTTGTGAGACCGCAAAACATAAATGCAGAACACCTTTAAAGATCAAGGACTGACTAAACATTGTAATTCATGGTAAAAGAGATCCAGTCATAGTCATACCCAATATAAATTAATAGTAATGGATGCAAATGACAGCACTGCTCTCCAGCTGGTGCTTTTTGATAAGAGGGTGATGACTCAACATAAAAGTAAATAGATAGGCCCTTCGCATAGGGAAGCAGGGATTTGTAGAGGTGCCAGAGCTCGATTTTGAAATATCCATAAATAATATTTTGAGCGGCATACTTTCATTGTCAACATAACAACCAGGAGATGGCGATATCTTCCATGCTACACACATTATAGGCGGTTCCCAAACAGAATGGTAAAGTTTATACTCCCCCTCCACCAACAAGCATCAATCCATGGCTTCCTCAAAACAACGAGTGCCTCCAACTAACAACAGTCCCAGGGGGAGTTTTGTGTGCAATTATTTTGATTTAGTTTGCATAAAGCATGGGACTGGGCATCCCGGTGACCAGCCATTTTCTCGTGAGTGAGGAGCGGAGTCCACTCCTCTTGAGAATAACCCGCCTAACATGGAAGATAAGGACAGCCCTAGTTGATACATGAGCTATTCGAGCATACAAAACAGAATTTCATTTGAAGGTTTAGAGTTTGGCACATACAAATTTACTTGGAACGACAGGTAGATACCGCATATAGGAAGGTATAGTGGACTCATATGGAATAACTTTGGGATTGAAGGGATTGGATGCACAAGCAGTATTCCCGCTTAGTACAAGTGAAGGCTAGCAAAAGACTGGGAAGCGACCAACTAGAGAGCGATAACAGTCATGAACATGCCTTAAAATTCATAAACATTGAGTGCAATCATGAGTAGGATATAATCCACCATGAACATAAATATCATGAAGGCTATGTTGATTTTGTTTCAACTACATGTGTGAACATGTGCCAAGTCAAGTCACTTGAATCATTCGAAGGAGGATACCACCCCATCATACCACATCACAACCATTTTAATAGCATGTTGGCACGCAAGGTAAACCATTATAGACTCCTAGCTAATTAAGCATGGCATAAGTAACTATAATATCTAATTGTCATTGCAAACATGTTTATTCATAATAAGCTGAATCAGGAACGATGAACTAATCATATTTACAAAAACAAGAGATGTCGAGTTCATACCAGCTTCTCTCATCTCAACCAATCCATCATATATCATCATAATTGCCTTTCGCTTGCACGACCGAACGATGTGAATAATAATAATAGTGCACGTGCATTGGACTAAGCTGGAATCTGCGATTCAATAAACAAGAGAAGACAAGGCAATATGGGCTCTTGGTTAAATCAATAATAATGCATATAAGAGCCACTTCAACAATTTAATTATGGTCTTCTCCTACCGACCCCCAAAGAAAAGAAAAGAAATAAAACTATTTACACGGGAAAGCTCCCAACAAGCAAAAGAAGAACAGGAAATCTTTTTGGGTTTTCTTTTTAATTATTACTACAACAAGAAAGTGAACTAACTAAAAGCTACAACTATTTTTTTAGTTTTTCTTAAAGTTTATTAAACACACAAGAAGAAAGCATAAAAAGGAAAGTAAACTAGCATGGATATTACAATGAAAAAGTGTGAGCACCGACAACTAGCAATGAGTGTGTGAACATGAATGTAATGTCGGTGAGAGATACGTACTCCCCCAAGCTTAGGCTTTTGGCCTAAGTTGGTTTATTGTCACGGATGGCCTGGCGGATGTCCATAGTTGTAGTTGGGGTTGTACTGAGAAGAGGAGGGCTCCGATTGCCACTGGTTGGCAATCATCTCCGGATCCCACTGGTAATTAGACTGTCGTGGAGGATCAAATTGTGGTACCGGCTCTGGCTCTGTGGCTGATGTAGGGTTCCGGTAGGCGTGAATGGCCGTCAGCGGAACGAGATACTAGCCTGCAGATAAATCAAACAAGGAAGGAGCAGGCAAGGTAATAGTCTCAGGATGATGTTTATCAAAGAACAATTTGTATTTAAGCTCCCCTTCCCTATTCTTTACAATAAAATCATGCGCTACCATGCTCTTATAATCTAAATAAACAGTAGGCAGCAATTTTTCTTCTTTTTCATAGTGCCTAATAGGTATGTTATAATATGCAGCAAGGTGTGAAGCATAAACACCTCAAAATATGGGGCCCTTTGTACGGTTCAGACTTAACCGTTTGGCAATAATACCACCCATACTAACAGAGTCATCACAGAATAAACCATGGAACAAAATAATAATATCAGGAACACTAGAGTTTCCATAGTTTCCGCGACCAATTAAGCAACGACTAGCAAATATGCCAAAGTAGCGTAAAACAGGAAAATCTATGCTAGTGATTCTTGCATCGGAAACCTTCCTAGTTTCCCCTACAGTAATAGTGTCAATAAAACCGTCCACATCTTTACGATGTGGTTCCTCTAAGCTACCCTCGAAAGGTATTTTGCAAACCCTGTAAAATTCATATAGTGACATCTTCTTAACCACATCATATAAATGAAACTCTACTGAAGGAGGTGATTCCTTAGAATAATAGTAGAAGTTTTGCACAAAAGTATTGGTGAGTAAGAGATATTGTTCGCGTTGGTCGCGGAGGAAGTCGGTGAGGCCTGCATTCTCAGCCAATTCATAAAAATCATCATAAATCCCGGCTGCTCTCAAGAAATCATTGGAAGGCCATTCATACGGCCGAACCTCCGTGGTGCGAGGCAGATTATATTTGGGCCTCTCTACTTCTTCACTTTGCTTTTCCTTCGAGCTTCGGCTCGATGAGCCCCTCAAAAATCTCTTCATTATTTTCTGAAAATTTCTGAAATTTTTAGTAACTTCGAATAGAAGTGAACCAAGCTCAACAAAATTGATAGCAACTACTCCTACAAGTGCCTAGAGACTATATCATGCATTAGAACTATTTGGAACCATATAAATTTGACGTGCAAGCTCAAGAACATGGTCATCTAGGCACCACAAATTTGCAATGAATAAAGCACTAGAACAAAAACTAATTGGACCAATGGAGGAGTCACATACCAAGGAACAATCTCCCAAAGCAGTTTTGTGAGAGATGCTTTGAGCAAGGAGATCGAAAATCGCAGCAAAATGAGCTAGAACTCGTGCTTGAGCTGGATGGTGATTTTTTTGGGAGGAAGAAGAAGTGTGTGGGTGCAGGAATAAGTGGAGGGGACCCACCATGGGCCCACGAGGTAGGGGGCGCGCCCTATAGGGGTGGGCGCGCCCTGGACCCTCGTGGCCAGGTGCTTGCTCCCCCTACTGTGTTCTGAGTGCCAGATATTCTCAAATATTCCAGGAAAAAATCATATTTCAATTTCGGGGCATTTGGAGAACTTTTATTTTTGGGGTATGTTTATACTGCACAGATAATTCAGGAAACAGACAGAAAAATACAATTTTTACTTTATTTCAACTAAATAACAGAAAGTAGAAAGAGGGCACAAAAGGTTGTGCTTTCTAACTTCATCCATCTCATGCTCATCAAAAGGAATCCACTAACAAGGTTGATCAGGTCTTGTTAACAAACTCATTCCGACTAACATGGAACCGGAGAAATTTCGAATAACACTATGTTACCTCAATGGGGATATGCACATCCCCAATAATAAGAATATCATATTTCTTCTTGACAGTAGGTAGAGGAAATTCAAAACCTCCAAAAATAATCGATGAAATTTTTCCAATAGAATTGATACTATGAACTTGAGGTTGTTTCCTCGGAAAGTGTACCGTATGCTCATTACCATTAACATGAAAAGTGACATTGCCTTTGTTGCAATCAATAGCAGCCCCTGCAGTATTCAAAAAAGGTGTTCCAAGAATAATAGACATACTATTGTCCTCGGGAATACCAAGAATAACAAAGTCCATTAAAATAGTAACGTTTGCAACCACAACAGGCACATCCTCACAAATGCCGACAGGTATAGCAGTTGATTTATCAGCCATTTGCAAAGATATTTCAGTAGGTGTCAACTTATTCAAATCAAGTCTACGATATAAAGAGAGAGGCATAACACTAACACCGGCTCCAAGATCACATAAAGCAGTTCTAACATAATTTCTTTTAATGGAGCATGGTATAGTAGGTACTCCTGGACCTCCTAGTTTCTTAGGTATTCCACCCTTAAAAGTATAATTAGCAAGCATTGTGGAAATTTCAGCTTCCGGTATCTTTCTTTTATTTGTGACAATTTCTTTCATATATTTAGCATAAGGATTCTTTTGAGCATATCAGTTAATCGCATACGCAAAAAGATAGGTCTAATCATTTCAGCAAAGCGCTCAAAATCCTCATCATCCTTTTTCTTGGATGGTTTGGGAGGAAAAGGCATGGGTTTCTAAACCCAAGGTTCCCTTTCTTTACCGTGTTTCCTAGCAACAAAGTATCTCTTATCATAACGTTGATTCTTTGATTGTGGGTTATCAAGATCAACAACAAGTTCAATTTCTACATCATTATCATTGCTAGGTTAAGCATCAATATGAACATCATCATTAACATTTTCACTAGGTTCATGTTCATTACCAGATTGTGTTTCAGCATTAGAAATAGAAATATCATTGGGATTCTCAGGTGGTTCAGCAATAGGTTCACTAGAAGCATGCAAAGTCCTATTATTTTTCTTTTTCTTCTTTTTAGAAGGACTAGGTGCATCTATATTATTTCTCTGAGAATCTTGCTCAATTCTCTTAGGGTGGCCTTCAGGATACAAAGGTTCCTGAGTCATTTTACCAGTTCTAGTAGCCACTCTGACAGCATAGTCATTATTCTTATTGTTCATTTCATCGAGCAAATCATTCTGAGCTTTAAGTACTTGTTCTACTTGAGTGGTAACCATAGAAGCATGTTTACTAATGAGTTTAAGTTCAACTTTAACTCTAGACATATAATCACCCAAGTGTTCAAGCATATTTGAATTGTATTTCAATTGTCTACTAACATAAGCATTGATGTTTTCTTGTTTAACAATAAAATTGTCAAACTCATCTAAGCATTGTCTAGCAGACTTATAACAAGGAATATCACCTTCATCAAATCTATAGAGATAATTTACCTTTACTACCCGTGTCGGGTTATCAAGACCATGAGTTTCTTCAGTATGTAATGGATTAAGATAATATATTTCTTCAACAGACGGTAAATTAAGACCATGTATTTCTTCAATAGGAGGTAAATTCTTAACATCTTCAGCTTTAATACCCTTGTCTTTCATAGATTTCTTTGCCTCTTGCATATCTTCAGGACTGAGAAATATAACACCTCTTTTCTTCGGAGTTGGTTTAGGAATAGGCTCAGGAGTTGGCTCAGGAATTGTCCAATTATTTTCATTGGTCAACATATTATTCAATAGAATTTCAGCTTCATCCGGTGTTCTTTCCCTAAAAACAGAACCAGCACAACTATCCAGGTGGTCTCTGGAAGCATCGGTTAGTCCATTATAAAAGATATCAAGTATTTCATTTTTCTTAAGAGGATGATCAGGCAAAGCATTAAGTAATTGGAGAAGCCTCCCCCAAGCTTGTGGGAGACTCTCTTCTTCAATGTGCACAAAATTATATATATCCCTTAAAACAGCTTGTTTCTTATGAGCAGGGAAATATTTAGCAGAGAAGTAATAAATCATATCATGGGGACTATGCACACAACCAGGATCAAGAGAATTAAACCATATCTTAGCATCACCCTTTAATGAGAACAGAAATATTTTAAGGATATAAAAGTAGCGAGTTCTCTCATCATTAGTGAACAGGGTGGCTATATCATTTAATTTAGTAAGATGTGCCACAACAGTTTCAGATTCATAGCCATAAAAAGGATCAGATTCAACCAAAGTAATTATATTAGGATCAATGGAGAATTCATCATCCTTATCAGTAACAAAGATAGGTGAAGTAGCATAAGCAGGATCATATTTCATTCTAGCATTCAGAGTTTTTTGTTTCAGCTTAACTAATAATTTCTTAAGATCACTTCTATCATTGCAAGCAAGAAAGTCTCTTTTAGTTTCTTCATCCATAACATAGACCTCAGGCACAACAGGAAATTCATATAATTAGGGGGAGAGTCTTCATCATCACTATCTTCGATATTACCAGTTTCAATAATTTCATTCTCTCTAGCCCTAGCAAGTTGTTCATCAAGAAATTCACCAAGTGGCACAGTAGTATCAAGCATAGAAGTAGTTTCATCATAAGTATCATGCATAACAAAAGTGGCATCATCAATAACATGCGACATATCAGAATTAATAGCAGAAGCAGGTTTAGGTGTCGCAAGCTTACTCAAAACAGAAGGTGAATCAAGTGCAGAGCTAGATGGCAGTTCCTGACCTCCCCTCGTAGTTGAGGGATAAATTGTTATTTTTGCGTCTTTCAAGTTCTTCATAGTGACCAGCAGATATAAATCCCAAGTGACTCAAAGAATAGAGCTATGCTCCCCGACAACGGCGCCAGAAAATAGTCTTGATAACCCACAAGTATAAGGGATCGCAACCGTTTTCGAGGGTAGAGTATTCAACCCAAATTTATTGATTCGACACAAGGGGAGTCAAAGAATATTCTCAAGTATTAGCAGTGGAGTTGTCAATTCAACCACACCTGGATAACTTAGTATCTGTAGCAAAGTATTTAGTAGCAAAGTAATATGGAAGTAACAGTAACAGTAGCAAAAGTAAAAATTTTGGGTTTTGTAGTGATTGTAACAGTAGCAACGAAAAAATAAATAAGCGGAGAACAATATATGAAAAGCTCGTAGGCATTGGATCGGTGATGGAGAATTATGCCAGATGTGGTTCATCATGTAACAGTCTTAACATAGGGTGACAAAGAACTAGCTCCAATTCATCAATGTAATGTAGGCATGTATTCCGAATATAGTCATACGTGCTTATGGAAAAGAACTTGCATGACATCTTTTGTCCTACCCTCCCGTGGCAGCGGGGTTCTAGCGGAACTAAGGGATATTAAGGCCTCCTTTTAATAGATTGCCCGACCAAAGCATTAACACATAGTGAATACATGAACTCCTCAAACTATGGTCATCACCGGGAGTGGTCCCGATTATTGTCACTCCGGGGTTGCCGGATCATAACACATAGTAGGTGACTATAGACTTGCAAGATAGGATCAAGAACACACATATATTCATGGAAACATAATAGGTTCATATCTGAAATCATGGCACTTGGGCCCTAGTGACAAGCAATAAGCATAGCAAAGTCATAGCAACATCAATCTCAGAACATAGTGGATACTAGGGATCGAACCCTAACAAAACTAACTCAATTACATGATAAATCTCATCCAACCCAGCACCGTCCAGCAAGCCTACAATGGAATTACTCACTCACGGCGGTGAGCATCATGAAACTGGTGATGGAGGATGGTTGATGATGATGACATCGACGGATTGCCCTCTCCAGAGCCCCGAATGGGCTCTAGATCAGCCCTCCTGAGAGAGTTTAGGGTTTGGCGGCGGCTCCGTATCGTAAAACGTGATGAATCTTTCTCTCTGATTTTTTTCTCCCCGAACACGAATATGTGGAGTTGGAGTTGAGGTCGGTGGAGCTCCAGGGGGCCGACGAGGCAGGGGGGCAGGCGCGCCCCCCACCCTCGTGGACAGGTGGTGGGCCCCCTGGCCATGATTCTTTCGCCAATATTTTTAATATTTTCCAAAAATAAGTTCCATGGAGTTTCAGGTCATTCCGAGGACTTTTGTTTCTGCACATAAATAACACCATGGCAATTCTGCTGAAAACAGCGTCAGTCCGGGTTAGTTCCATTCAAATCATGCAAGTTAGAGTCCAAAACAAGGGCAAAAGTGTTTGGAAAAGTAGATACGACGGAGACGTATCAGGGCGTAGTACAACCTAATGATCATGTGTCCATGTCTCATAATTCCTTTGATCAACCCTCTGCTGAAAGTGTGCGGGAAAATGGCGAAGAAATAGGTGAAACGTCGCATTATTTTATGCCGGAGATGGAATCTGCAGGAGCAGCCACAGAGGATCCGGGCTCCAATTCCCACGTGGATCTAGGCGGGATCCCCTCGGGATCAGCGGCGTCAGGCGCAGGCGGATCGCCTGCGGGATCTGTGCCCGCCTCTGATTCGCAAACCAGGCGGGTCGCCCTCGCGGCGGGGTCAGGCGGGGCCCCCGCACATGTCCTCGGTCGGGCGCCGTCCAAGGAGGAGGCAGCTGGGCCCTCTGCTCGTGGCCCAGGCGGGGCTGTGCACTCGAGCGCGCCTCTAAGATCCCATCTGGATGCGCCAAGTGGCAGCCTGGGGGAGGAGGCTAGCTGTGTCAGCAGATCCCAACAGGAGTTAAACTCCAATGGATCTTCTGTGGCTGCTGGATCCGACGTGACCTCCTCCTCAAATCGTCTTCAACAGCACGTCTCCCGTCCAGCTTTACCTCCTCCTGAATGCTCTCACACCAGGTCACAGAGTGGTATTGTTCAGCCTAAATTATACAAAGATGGTTGTGTATGTTGGGGTTCTTTTTGTGCCACAGGTGAACCACAAAGTGTGAGCGAAGCACCTGGTGAACCACGATGGAAGGAAGCCATGGATGAGGAATATGTTGCTCTCATGATGAACAAAACCTGGCATCTAGTTCCACCAATCAAGGGGAGGAATATTATTGACTGTAAATGGTTTACAAAGTAAAACGGAAATATTATGGCACTATTGACAGGTACAAGGCACGTCTAGTCGCCAAAGGTTTCAAATAGAGATATGGAATTGACTACGGGGACACGTTTAGGCCTGTAGTAAAGGCTGCTACTATTAGATTAATTCTTTCAGTTACAGTTTCTAGAAACTGGTGCATTCGACATCTAGATGTAAAGAACACGTTCTTGCATGGTGTTCTAGAAGAGGAAGTGTTCATGAGGCAACCTCTTGGGTATGAAAATTTAAAATTTCCACGTCATGTTTGCAAGCTTGATAAGGCACTGTATGGACTGAAACAAGCACCTAAGGCTTGGTACTCGTGCATGTCATTGAAGTTACAATCCCTAGGATTCTCTCCCTCTAAGGGGGACACATCACTATTGTTTTACCATCATCATGGGATCACTATTTTTATGCTCATTTATGTTGATGATATTGTTGTTACAAGCTCATCACCTAAAGCAGTTGAGCCTCTTCTCAAGGATTTGAGCAAGGAGTTTGCACTTAAGGACTTGGGTAATCTACATTTCTTCCTCAGGATTGAGGTAAAGAACGTGCCAAATGGTATTGTGCTATCACAGGGGAAGTATGTGCAAGAAATACGTCAGAGGATGGGCATGAAAGGTTGCTTTTAAACTTTTTTAGTTTTAGAAAAATTATAAACTTTTAAACTTTCTTGCTTTATAGTTTTAGAAAAATTATAAACTTCCTGTTAGTGCCATTAGTTTTCAAATTTGAAAACACTTTTTTAGTTTTTTTGTTTTCTTTGTTGCTTTATTTTCTTTTTGCTATATTTTTTAATTCTTTTTGCTTTTAGGTCAGCAAAATTATGAACTTTCTGTTAGTGCCATTAGTTTTCAAATTTGAATATTTAAAATTTGAATTCTTTGAAATTTGTGTGAATCACAAGTTTGTGATTAACTTTAATTAAAAAAATTAACATAGATGCACCTACTCGTCTGTTTTCAAATGAACTCTAAAATACTTGGCATAACATACTCGTATGTTACAAATTGGGCATGGTATCATCATAATAGTTGCGGGAGAAAGTCTTCACTTTTTCTTCGCTTGTGTCATTTGCTTATTGCGCCGTAACCATGGATAATCTTCAGCGTTTATCAGGATGCTTGGGTCAGCCTTGACATTGAAGGGAGGAATTTCATGAAACCTTTCATAATCTTCAGACATGTCTGTCTTGCCATCCACTCCCAGGATATCCCTTTTTCCTGAAAGAACTATGTGGCGCTTTGGCTCATCGTATGATGTATCCGTTTCCTTATCTTTTCTTTTTCTCGGTCTGGTAGACATGTCTTTCACATAGATAACCTGTGCCACATCCTTGGCTAGGACGAACGGTTCATCAGTGTACCCAAGATTTTTCAGATCCACTGTTGTCATTCCGTACTGTGGGTCTACATGTACCCCGCCTCCTAACAGATTGACCCATTTGCACTTAAACAAAGGGACCTTAAAATCTTGTCCGTAGTCAAGTTCCCATATGTCCACTATGTAACCATAATATGTGTCCTTTCCCTTCTCGGTTGTTGCATCAAAGCGGACACCGCTGTTTTGGTTGGTGCTCTTCTGATCTTGGTCAATCGTGTAAAATGTATTCCCATTTATCTCGTATCCTTTGTAAATCAATACAGTCAAAGATGGTCCCCTGGACAACAAGTACAACTCATCACAAACAGTGTTGTCACCTCTGAGACGTGCTTCCAACCAACTGCTGAAAGTCCTGATGTGTTCACATGTAATCCAGTCGTCGCACTGCTCCGGGTGTTTGGAGCGCAGACTGTTCTTGTGTTCATCGACATACGGGGTCACTAAGGTAGAGTTCTGTAGAACTGTGTAGTGTGCTTGAGACCAAGAATGCCCGTCCCTGCATATTATTGAGTCCGCTCCTAGCGTGCCTTTTCCAGTCAGTCTCCCCTCATACCGCGATTTAGGGAGACCTATCTTCTTAAGGCCAGGAATGAAGTCAACACAAAACCCGATGACATCCTCTGTTTGATGGCCCATGGAGATGCTTCCTTCTGGCCTAGTGCGGTTACGGACATATTTCTTTAGGACTCCCATGAACCTCTCAAAGGGGAACATATTGTGTAGAAATACGGGCCCCAGAACGACAATCTCGTCGACTAGATGAACTAGGACATGCGTCATGATATTGAAGAAGGATGGTGGGAACACCAGCTCGAAACTGACAAGACATTGCACCACATCACTCCTTAGCCTTGGTACCATTTCTGGATCGATCACCTTCTGAGAGATTGCATTGAGAAATGCACATAGCTTCACAATGGCTAATCGGACGTTTTCCGGTAGAAGCCCCCTCAATGCAACCGGAAGCAGTTGCGTCATAATCACGTGGCAGTCATGAGACTTTAGGTTCTGGAACTTTTTCTTTGGAATATTTATTATTCCCTTTATATTCGACGAGAAGCCAGTCGGGACCTTCATACTGAGCAGGCATTCAAAGAAGATTTCTTTCTCATCTTTCGTAAGAGCATAGCTGGCAAGACCTTCATACTGCTTCGGAGGCATGCCGTCTTTTTGGTGCAAACGTTGGAGGTCCTCCCGTGCCTCGGGTGTATCTTTTGTCTTTCCATACACGCCCAAGAAGCCTAGCAGGTTCACGCAAAGGTTCTTCGTCACGTGCATCAAGTCGATTGAAGAGCGGACCTGTAGGTCTTTCCAGTAGGGTAGGTCCCAAAATATAGATTTCTTCTTCCACATGGGTGCGTGTCCCTCAGCGTCATTCTGAACAGCTAGTGCGCCGGCACCCTTTCCAAAGATTACGTGTAAATCATTGACCATAGCAAGTACGTGACCACCGGTACGCATGGCGGGCTTCTTCCGGTGATCTGCCTCGCCTTTGAAATGCTTGCCTTTCTTTCGACATTGATGGTTGGTCGGAAGAAATCGACGATGGCCCAGGTACACATTCTTCCTGCATTTGTCCAGGTATATACTTTCAGTGTCATGTAAATAGTGTGTGCATGCGTGGTATCCTTTGTTTGTCTGTCCTGAAAGGTTACTGAGAGCGGGCCAATCGTTGATGGTCACGAACAGCAACGCCTTTAGGTTAAATTCCTCCTGTCCGTGCTCATCCCACGTACGTACACCATTTCCATTCCACAGCTGTAAAAGTTCTTCAACTAATGGCCTTAGGTACACATCAATGTCGTTGCCAGGTTGCTTAGGGCCTTGGATGAGAATTGGCATCATAATGAACTTCCGCTTCATGCACATCCAAGGAGGAAGGTTATACATACATAGAGTGACCGGCCAGGTGCTGTGATTGCTGCTCTGCTCCCCGAAAGGATTAATGCCATCCGCGCTTAAAGCAAACCATACGTTCCTTGGGTCCTTTGCAAACTCATCCCGGTACTTTCTCACGATTTTTCTCCACTCCGACCCGTCGGCGGGTGCTCTCAACTTCCCGTCTTTCTTATGGTCCTCACTGTGCCATTGCATCGACTTGGCATGCTCTCCGTTTCTGAACAGACGTTTCAACCGTGGTATTATAGGAGCATACCACATCACCTTCGCAGGAACCCTCTTCCTGCGGGGATCGCCATGAACATCACCAGGGTCATCTCGTCTGATCTTATACCGCAATGCACCACATACCGGGCATGCGTTCAGATCCTTGTATGCACCGCGGTATAGGATGCAGTCATTAGGGCATGCATGTATCTTCTCCACCTCCAATCCTAGAGGGCATACGACTTTCTTTGCTGCGTATGTACTGTCGGGCAATTCGTTATCCTTTGGAAGCTTCTTCTTCAATATTTTTAGTAGCTTCTCAAATCCTTTGTCAGGCACAGCATTCTCTGCCTTCCACTGCAGCAATTCCAGTACGGTACCGAGCTTTGTGTTGCCATCTTCGCAATTGGGGTACAACCCTTTTTTGTGATCCTCTAACATGCGATCGAACTTCAGCTTCTCCTTTTGACTTTCGCATTGCGTCCTTGCATCGACAATGACACGGCGGAGATCACCATCATCGTGCACATCGTCTGGTTCCTCTTGATCTTCAGCACCTTCATCCGTTGCAGCATCATTGGGCACATCGTCTGGTTCCTCTTGATCTTCACCAGCTCCCCCCGTTGCAGCATCACGGTATTCAGGGGGCACGTAGTTGTCATCGTACTCTTCTTCTTCGTCGTCTTCCATCATAACCCCTATTTCTCCGTGCCTCGTCCAAACATTATAGTGTGGCATGAAACCCTTGTAGAACAGGTGGGTGTGAAGGATTTTCCGGTCAGAGTAAGACTTCGTATTCCCACAATCAGGGCATGGACAACACATAAAACCATTCTGCTTGTTTGCCTGAGCCGCATCGAGAAACTCATGCACGCCCTTAATGTACTCGGAGGTGTGTCTGTCACCGTACATCCATTGCCGGTTCATCTGCGTGCATTATATATAATTAAGTGTCCAAATTAATAGAAGTTCATCATCACATGCATTAAAAGAAAAGTACATACATAGTTCTCATCTAACAACATATAGCTCTCCAGAGCATCTAATTAATTAAACCATACATTAATTAAAACAAAGGCGATCATAATCGCAACCAAGGTAACAATTGATCCAACGGCATAATGATACCAAGCCTCGGTATGAATGGCATATTTTCTAATCTTTCTAATCTTCAAGCGCATTGCATCCATCTTGATCTTGTGATCATCGACGACATCCGCAACATGCAACTCCAATATCATCTTCTCCTCCTCAATTTTTTTTATTTTTTCCTTCAAGAAATTGTTTTCTTCTTCAACTAAATTTAACCTCTCGACAATAGGGTCGGTTGGAATTTCTGGTTCACATACATCCTAGATAAATAAAATCTATGTCACGTTGGTCCGCATAATTATCATAAACAATAAATGAACCAATAGTTATAAAGATTAATATATATACCACATCCGAATCATAGACAGGACGAGGGCCGACGGGGGCGGATATCAAAACCATCGCACTATATAAGATGCAATAATAAAAGTAAGAAAATGATACAAGTATCTATCTAAACATACAAGTAAGAATATTTTTCCTTTCAGAAAGAAGATAAGAGCAAGAGGCTCACCACGGTGGTGTCGGTGATGAGATCGGCGCGGGTGATCGACGGCGGTGAAGACAGGGGTGGGGCGTGACGGACCGCTAAATCTAGACAAATCTCGAGGAAAATGGAGCTTTGAGGTCGAGCTTCGAGAGGAGAAAGCTTAACTAGTGTGGCTCGGGCATTTCATCGAACACCTCATGTGCATAGGAGGTGAGCTAGAGCACCCAAAGCCCCTCCTCTCGCCGGCCCAGAAAAACAGAGCACTGAGTGCTCTGCTCCGGCGCGAGGGGTATATATAGGCTGCACCACTGGTCCCGGTTCGTGGCATGAACCGGGACTAAATGGGTACCTTTGGTCCCGGTTCATGCCACCAACCGGGACCAATGGTGGTGGGCCAGGAGCGAGGCCCATTGGTCCCGGTTCGTCCCACCAACCGGGACCAAAAGGTCCAGACGAACCGGGACCAATGGCCCACGTGGCCCGGCCGGCCCCCTGGGCTCACGAACCGGGTCCAATGCCCCCATTGGTCCCGGTTCTAGATTGAACCGGGACTAATGGGCTAACCCACCCTGGACCATTGCCCCCTTTTCTACTAGTGTGCTATCATAGGGAAAGTATGTGCAAGAAATACTTCAGAGGATGGGCATGAAAGGTTGCAAACCGTCGTCTACACCGTTATCCACCTCTAAAAAAATGTCTCTTCATGATGGGGAGATACTTGGAGCAGAGGATGCCACCAGGTATAGGAGCATTGTAGGAGCATTACAATACTTGACATTGACTAGGCCAGATATTTCATATTCAGTCAATAAAGTTTGTCAGTTCTTACATGCCCCTACTACTGTACATTGGACTACACTAAAAAGGATACTTAGGTATGTGCAAGGAACTAAGGATCATGGACTCAGACTTGGAAAGTCAGATTCAATACTAGTAAGTGTTTTTTCAGATGCAGATTGGGCAGGGCGTCATGATGACAGAAGGTCAACAGGAGGTTTTGCAGTGTTTCTTGGAAGTAACTTGATCTCATGAAGTGCTCGTAAACAACCTACTGTCTCTCGATCAAGTACAGAGACGGAGTACAAGGCTTTAGCAAATGCAACTGCTGAAGTTACTTGGGTTTAGAACTTGTTGACAGAATTAGGTGTTCATCATCCAAAGGCAGCCTCGCTTTGCCTGCTCGAAGCATACGCTTAACCTAGTTTTCACAGTATAATCAGATGATTGGAAATACTAGAGATTTTCCAGAATGGTGGACACGGCATCTATTGGTTTTCTTCTTCTCTGGTTCATCACAGCCAGCCAGCCCGGCAGTACAGCACAACGCAGCGTTCCCCCTTCCCACCATCCTGCCGTTGTTCGTTATACTACTTGTTAGTGAAATGGATGTAAATATGAATGGGAATAAGGTAAGCAAGGTGAAGAATGGGTAACCAACTGTGCGTTGTGGTCAAAGCCACACAGTGGTGGCGGGCCTCTCTCTAGCGCATGCATATGCTTTGCTTGGTTCGTCGTGTGTAATGCTTCTGTTGTTCAAAACAGGATTGTTCAAATGTAAAAACCTTCCTTTTTAGTACATGAGGGATGGGATGGCTTTGGCCTCCGGTTTTCAGTAACTTAGTTTTGCTTATATTTTTAGCCGCTTGATCCCATGAATCTTCAATTTGCGTTTCTAAAAATTCTCTCAATTTTGGCTCTTCTTTATTCTCATGCTGATGTTAATTGTTGCCTCCCGAGTTGTGGTAGGAAGGTTCAAAAACTACACGACTGCCTTTGTAGGTCCAAGGTTATTTGTATGTGTTGCATAGTAGGAATTAAAAAAATCGCACAGATCTGGTGATCTCACTAGCTCTGAGATATTTATCCTGAACGTGCGCCGCACAGATCTAGTGATCATGTTGTGCGGATCAACAGAAACAGCTGTCTCGGGCGAGTGTTGTGGTGCCGTAGTGCCCATCCAAAGGTTCCTGGAAATTGGTGCATTTGTGTTGCTAAGTTATACTGTAAAAACAAAGAGAGAGAATTGTAGATTGTGCTGCTTGTACCTGTATGTGTTGTGCTACTGGAGGGATTCGCTTCTTGCACACGAGTTTCTCTGTCTTGGCCATTTCACTTCTGGCCTGTCCGTTCGTGTTAGGGATCTCTTGGGCTCACCCTTGACAGTACGTGGGCCATCCAGGATGAATCAAGCAAAGGAACGGCAATGCTGCTCCCTCTTTTTGTTCTACCTCCGGCTCTCTCCTCCCTTTCCCCTTCTACCTCCAGATCCTTGTACCTAAGCTGAATTACTCTATAATTGTGTGAAATTAGTGATTTGTGAGTTGGGATCCTAACAGTTCGTCTAGCCTCTAGTGAGCCGGAGACCGTGCACCCTCTCAATCGCCCAATCTCCACATCGCCTGCACACCCACCCCTCTTCTCTCTCTGTAATCTCTACCCGTCCCACCAGTCGTGGCGATTTCTGCTGACCAATGATGCTACGGCCTGCGGCATTGAAGGGTTGAGGAGGAAGAGAGGCAGTACTTCATCCAGCTTTTACAAAGTAAATATCCTTGCCCCTTCCCAATTTCCACACGACATAATTCCCAGGGGGTGGACTAGTTCCAGCTGATGTGTACCGATTTGCAGTATGGGTCGGCGAGTACCTAAGTGTTGCCGCTATCTTCCCTCCTTGGAAATACAGAACAGTTAGCTTCTTCTACGCCCATTCTGATTATTCTGGAAGATGCGTTTCCATATGCCTCACATTCATATTTGAAAACTAATTGCGTCGATCCAACCCATTGTTATTATCACTGCACTCTCTCGCTCGGGAGCCTCAAATTTGTTCCTGATAGTTTGGCTGTAGCACTATATTCTACAAGAAGTAGACTGCAACGCAATGCTTCCTCCTTTATATGTTCTGGCCATGCTTAGACTGAGCAAGGTTTGCAAGAACATTAGCTATTCATCCATTAAATTGCTATCAAGTCCTACAGTCCTTGCTCTACCAGGGCCTTCATTTCCCTTTCTCCAAAGAGGTTTTGCTACATATGTGCTACATATTTGTACCCAACTCACCTTGACCTCTCACCCAACACTGATTTGCGAAAATGGTGGTGGAAGACGGTGTGTTCAGACTTCGGAGCCTGTACTGAAGATCAGGGCTCCACTCGACATTATAGCCTGATACACCATCTGAAATCGCTGGGAGTTGCCTAAGTCCCAACTCCCATTTTCCTTCCGACTTAAATTTCCATTCTCTCTGATCAATTAGTGGACTTTTAATCTCCTCCCCGCAGCTCCCATACCCCATCTTTATTTCGGACTAACCAATCACGTTGTTAGTGATTTCTAAGGTACAAATGTGTCCTCACTTGTGAATTGGCTTTGGATGTAGGTTAGTAACCTAGGTATCTTGTACATATGCTTCTATATTGTATGACATATTTCCTGTAGCAACAATATGTGTGTGAGCATGCTTTCTATTGTCAGCATACAATGCTTGTCCGGACTTCATTTTTGCTTTTGGAGATCCACCTCGCGATCCCCCTACTGCTCTTCCTCTCTATACAACCGGCTTTTCCCACGATGTGGCGATGTACACTCCCCAAGTCACTGTTCTCCCTCTTTGCTCGTCCACCATAAAATCTGGGCCAATAGCTCCTGTGCGACGTTTTTGAGGTGAATTGGCAAGAGTGCGACGTTGTTGGAATGAATGGCTGTGGTGCGACAATTTTGAGCAGGCAAATAGCCCACGCACGACATGGCTGTTAAATGTGGTTAAATTGGTCGTCAACCAAGCCCGCCCGTTTATGTTAGGACATGTGGGTCCAACTTAATTGTTCCTCAAAACAGCTGACCGTGCCCTGCCGCCCGACCGTGCCGGGCCCGTCACTCTGCCCCCCTTCTTCTCCGGTGGCGGCGGATCTTGCGTTCTCGGTGGCGGCGGCGGAGCCTTCGTCCTCAGAAAATGGTGAGTGAATTCAAACCCTAGTCGCCCTCCCGTTCCTCTCTCCGGCCCGTAGATCTCAGCTCATTTCCTCTGTTTTCGCTTGCGGAATCGATAGGTTGTGAGGGGAGCCCGTGGGCATACTGAGATGGAGCCGCCAGATTCAACTTCGAATAGGTAATGCGCCTCTCTCCGATCCAATTTTGCATTGCAATTAGGTGGTGGCCTCTTCTGCTTTTTCTCACGGGCTCACACTGTCCGCCACTGATAGAGGGGATGCTGCCGCTCGGACCTTCGAATTGACAGTCAATTTCTTTCCATCGAAGGCAAAATTAGTTGATGGTAGCATACAGATCATTGAGAGAGACACTATTGTTAAATGGGAGGTTGAGTTTACAGAGATTGATCCACAAGTTCTACAGAACATGGGAGAGACGGCAGTGAAGAAATGGGTGGAAAAAATTGGCGAGAATATTGTTTGGGGTCCAGAGCAAGAAGTATCATTGTTGCGGTTTGATGATTGGAAAGGAGAGTATGTGAGAATAGAAGATGGTGAACAGACTGTTGAAGAAATCGATCGGCAAAACGGCTGGACAAGCAAACGGGCTAATTTTTTTGCTGAGCTCGTTGATCTGAACATTTTTTCGAAGGTTGGATATGTGCCATCACAATTGGCTGCGCAGATGGTAGATGATGATTGGGCTACACAGAGGCCATTGATTCCCATGTGTACTGAACTTACAGTAATACCCGAGGGACAGTCGACTGGGACTGAAACTGAAACTGAAACTGCAGCAACTATTGATTGG
Organism: Aegilops umbellulata; assembly: GCA_032464435.1. Lineage (NCBI taxonomy): Eukaryota > Viridiplantae > Streptophyta > Magnoliopsida > Poales > Poaceae > Aegilops > Aegilops umbellulata. The sequence continues at coordinate 532,822,219 of CP136056.1, read as the reverse complement.
AATGTAGTTGAATTAGATGAGCCTACTGATTTGGTCATTGCACCAATGCCTGACATTGAGATGGCCAAACTTTTTGGCATTCCAGTCGATGACAGAGATAAGCAGGAGAGGGTGAATCTAGTTTGCCTGCTAATGCTGATGAAGAAGTAGATGGACAGTTAATGCAACAAGCTGCAGATGAGGTAGATGATGCACATGATGATGAGCTGGTGCATGTGTATGACAAAGAAAACCCTGTCATTGAAGTAGGCAAGTTGTTCCCAAGCATGAAGGAGTTTAGGATGTGTTTCAAGACTTATGCAGTGAAACATGAGTTTGATGCCAAGACTGTTTGGACTGATAGAAAGAAGTTTTATGCGAGGTGCAGAGGATTTGATGGTAGTGTGAAGCCTTGCAAGTGGTACATATCTACTAGACTGCAACCTGATGGAAGTACTGTCAGGGTTAACCAAATCCCCAATCAACATACTTGTATTACAAGTTCGCAGAGAGTATCAACCATGACATCACAACTTTGGGTTGCAGAAAAGATCACCCCAATTTTAGCCAAAACACCAAACACTACTGCGAAGAAACTCAAAGTAGACTTGGAAAAGATGTACCCCATTAAACTGAAATATACCACAGTGTGGAAGGCAAAACAAAGGGCAATGAAAAATTTATATGGTGATTGGGCAAATACATTTAGGATGCTTTACAACTTCAAAGCAGAGGTGGAAAAGAGGTCACCTGGCAGTGTTGTGGAGATAGATACAGAGGTATCAGCCAAAGGTGAAGTCAAGTTCTCCAAGTTTTTTATGGCTTTGAAGCCTTGCATTGATGGGTTCAAAGCAGGATGCCGTCCATATTTGAGCATAGACTCATCATTTTTGACAGGCAAGTGGAATGGTCAGTTGGCAGCATGCAATGCTCTAGATGGACACAACTGGATGTTTCCTATTGTTGTTGGCTTGTTTCAGTCAGAAACAGAGGCTTCATGGACATGGTTCATGATCCAGTTGAAAAGATGCCTAGGGCCAGTGTCACCTTTGGCTATACACACAGATGCATGCAAGGGGCTTGAAAATTCAGTGAAAAATGTTTTCCCACATGCTGAGCAGAGGGAGTGCTTCGGTCATTTGTGGATGAATTTGATCAAAAAATTTAGAGGAGAAGAATTTGGGCGCATGTGGCCAGCAGCAAGATCTTACACTAGACAGACACACAAATATCATCTTGATAAGATAATGGCAGCATGTGATGAGTTTGGTCCATGGCTGAACACCTACCATTCTTTGTTATGGTACAGGTCAGCATTCAACACTGCCATCAAGTGTGACCACATCAACAACAATTTGGCAGAGAGTTTCAACAACAAGGTGAAGGATTTAAAAGATTTGCCTGTGCATGACATGGTTGACCAAATCAGGATCATGCTCATGCGGTTGTGGGAATTGAGAAGAAGGATAGGTGATTGTCTGCAAGGTATAAGCTTCCAGCAGTGGTACAACAGGTGGTCAATAGGAGCAAATGTCTTTCACATTTGTTTGTTGAAAAGTCTTCACCTTGGGGTGCTGAAGTTAGAGATAACAAAACTGGAAGGAGACATGTTGTTAACACTGAATTGCATTATTGCACTTGCCTCGAGTGGCAACACACTGGTAAACCATGTGAGCATGACATTCTCTTCTTAGCATCCCAACCGAAGATAAACATGCACCCATATTTGCATGAATATTATTCGGTAGCAAAATTCAAAGATGCATATGCTACTCCAATTCCAGCACTAACAGATCAGTCTCAGTGGCCTGAAGTGGACACTGAATTTTCCATGTGTCCTCCCTTGACGAAAAGAAAGGCTGGCAGGCCTAAACAGAGTAGATTCAAGGCATGGTTTGAGAAAGTGGGAGTAGTAAGAAGGGAAATAAAGATGGAAAGCCAAAAAGGGCCCAAAAAGGTAACAAAAACAGATGCAAGTTGTGCCAGGAACTTGGGCACAGAGTGGGATCTGTCAAATGCCGTTACACTCCTGATAAGCCAAAGTAGGTTCTTGTTTATTTGTCTGTGTTTTGATTTGGTGCTTTTTTCCAATTACTATATATATATATAACATTTTTGCAATGGCCAGGAGGAAGCGAGCAAGTCAGTCCCTTGTTGTTGAACAGTGTTGGACGACAAAAAAGCAAGAGTCAATGGCGGTAGAAAGAAGAGAAGTGTGCCTCAGCCTGAGCAGAGTGAAGAAAATCCTGCTGCAGTCAACATTCAGACTGAAGAAACTGCTCTCGAGGTTGAAACTGAACCTGAGCGTGTCGAGGTTCAGACTGAAGAAACACATGTTGAGGTACACACCGAAGAAACTGAAATTGCTGTCAACATTGAGACTGAAGACACTGATCACGAGGGTGTTGGCGAGGTGTTGAAAAGACCAGTGAAAAAACCAAGATGATCAGTGAACTTGTGTGTGTAGTTGAACCAAAAACAAGAAATGCTAAGGCGAAGAAGGGCACGCGACGTGGTAGGAAGAGGTAGAACAGAGAACAGTTTTGAAATTTAGGGCATGTAATAATATTTGTAACTTGGTGCGTACTACTAGTCACTATGTATCCCGTATTTCTATTCGAACTTGTTTGTTGGTACCTTGTCTAAACCAGCCAAATAAAATTCAAATTTAAATTCAAATTTGGGCTCAAATTTGAATTAGGGATGGGGTATTGATGTTTTAATGCTATCTAAAGTACCTCAACTGAAATATGTTTGTTTGCTGATCATTCCCAGCCCTTTTCATAAGTTGAACTCATAGTCATGAAAAGTGTGTCTCAAATGACCTTCAAAGGTAGGGTAAACGGCCTCATATTTAAGCAAGTTTTTTTGCACCTTGTCTAAACCAGACAAATAAATTTTCTACACATCTATTCTACCTATATAGTGTAAATCTAAAGTCTCACTATTTATTGAATTAATTTTCTATTATTTACTTTTTTGGAAAAACAAGGTTTAATAGAAAATTATATATATAACAAGTTTAAAAACATGAAAATGAGGAAAGTAAGTTAAGATCTTTCTTAGTCAATCCAAAATGAAGTTTTGGTGAGGTTTTCACACTTTTCATTTTCAAAACCCCACCTATACTCTCGGGTGCCCACTACTCTCTCCCTTGAACTCCATACTACATTGTTCGAGGAATGACAATTTTGTGAAGGATTTTTAGTAAAAATGTATGTAAATCATATTTATATTTTTTCTTGTTACTATACGACATAATAAGACTATGTGCGCAAGTTTTATATTTTTTTGATTTTTTTTGAATTAGTTATGCTCAACCCTAATCAGCCAAAACCCCTCAAAACCCCTCAAAACCCCGCACACTACTGGGTCGTCGATCGTTGTGCGTGGACGGTTGAGATCAGGCGCTAGGGTTAGCTACAGTGTATATCGATCCACATGAGACGCCCTGATTGGTTGAATTGGTGGGGTTTGGATCAGCCTCTCTCGTTGGGGCATCAGGACCGTTCATTTGAATCCAACGACAAGAGTTGACGCGGTGCATGGACCAAGCCTACGCAGTGCCCATTCCCATCGTTGCATGCGTGCCCGTGCCCACCCGCAGCATGCATGCTCACCCGCAGAACTGCGCCCGTGCTTGCATGCGGGCCCGCTTGCATGCATGGCCTCGACGTAGCCCTGCTCCGCCACCCGGGCTGCCCCCGCCACCCCTACGCAGTAAGCTGTCGCATGCCTACCATTACAACCGATGCATCGTCGCATCAAAGCATGCGCCCGTCCACAATGCAGCAGCCCGATGAAGACAACCAAAAAGCCAACGCTGCATGGCGTGCTGTACATGGCGTGCACCTCTTTGAGGACGCAAAACTGGCATGGGGTATCGATGTGGGTATCGATGCAGTTCAAATGGCGTGCTGCCCGTTACAAGATGGGCAAATGAAGGCGTCCATTATTGTCACGTCTCCCTCTAGCCAGGCACTAGCAAGATGTGCAAATTAATGGGCTACGGCATGAATGCACGGGCGGCCCACGCAGAGAACCCGGGGCAGGCGTGTCCCCTTGACCCATGACGGCACAGACGCGTGCGTGAACCCGTCCCCCTTGACCCGCGACCGGTGGCACAGAAGGATCGCAGCCCGTTTCCCACGCTCGTGTACACACTTTCATGGGGCGCCACCAAACGCCGCCCGCCCATTAATTCTAGGGCGCCACCAAACGCCGCCCGCCCATCTTCACCGGTGAAACCACGACGCACTTGGGCTATTTAAGCCGGGCAGTATCGTCTTCCTCTCCCTCCTCATCCACACCCCATCCTCTGCCTCCTCTGCCCTCCTTCTTCCTTCTTCTCCGTCAAATCCGATCGAGCCCTCGAGCCACCCCGCGACCATGCAGTACATTGGCCCCACCTACCGCTTCCCCCCAACCACGCCGGAAAGGCTCTACCCGGCCGGAGTGTATGTCGAGAGAACCCTTAGGGTTTGGGCGATCTCGAGGTGGAGGGGCGCAAGGGAGTTAACGGAGTTCTTCCTTGCGGTCGGCTTCCGCCACCTCCCCCGCGGCTCTCCTCGGATGTACCATGTTGAGGAGGTCAACCACAACGGCGTTGTGGTTGGGCTCCTCGCCACTTTCACTAACCCTTTCGATGCTTTCCATCTCCTCGGGCGAGCGTTTTGGGTAGGTTGTGAGTTCATAGCTTTCACAACCTACAATATCTTCACCGACTTCAACGGCATCTTCCCCAACAACGGCGTCATGCACACGCTCCCGTACCCCATCAACAACAGGGAGGGGGAGGAGTGAAGGGCGGCGCCCGGAGGAGCGAGGGCGCCCGAGGAGCGAGGTGGCCCCAGAGGAGGAGGAGGAGAAGAAGAACCCCAAGAACCCGCGTTTTGTGCCCCCCTATCTATCTAGCTTAGATCTATCGTATTAGTTTTTTTTAAGTTGTAATAGTTATGCTACTATTATTATGTTTTATTAGTACTTTAAGTTGTAAGGCTATCATGCCCTGTGGAACTATGAGTACGCTACTATGTAATCGTTGGGTATGCTTCTATATAATCGTTATGCTCCTATATAATCATTGGGTATGCTACTATATATATTTTGTGTTTTGTGCTATTATTTGTGGATTGCTAGGGGTTGTTTTTGCTTATTATTCGTGTATTGCTATGGGTTGCTCCGGGCCCGGATTTCTACACCCCAATCACCACACACAACATCTTCAAAATATTGGCCAAACCATGGACATGCAACTAGGAGCCCCATGCAAACCCACTATGGACATGGGTGCAACTAGAAAATGCAAACTAATTTACTTCGGGCACTTCATGCAAGCATGCAACTCATTTAGTTCATGGGACAGTAGACATGCATAAAAAATTTAACATTTAGCTTTAGTGCATCAAAAAATTATCCATCGCAAAATTTAGTGCAAGAAAAAGGCAAAATAAAAGGACAAGTAACATTTTATTGGGCCCCATTTTATTTGCCAAAGTTAGAGGTGGGTTGGTGCCCCTACGCGGGTGGGCTGGTCTTGGGCATGGTTATTTTCTCAAGGCCCATTTTCTCACGGCCCAACATCTATTCGGCAGCCCAGTTTTGTTTTTTTACTAGAAACTGAATTTGGGTGTGTACTCTGTTAACTGAAGAACAAAAACAGAGGAAACAGAGCATGAACACTGAATAGGGCCCCTGAGAATAACATTACAATAATTCATGCAAGTTTTGCTTCACACTAATTCAAATTCATCTAACAAATCCCCTGAAACTAGTTGACACACTAACTGAAACTCTAACAAATTCTAGCGATTGATGAACATCAAGTAAAATAAGCCCATAGCAATGACACAACCATAAAATGCTCCAGCCATCATATTTGCTTGCTGCTTCAAATCGATCAGATGCTTTAGTTGCTTGCCAATTTTCTTCAGTTCACACTTCAGTTCTGCACTGTGCATCATCGGATCGGCTCTGTCCGCCAAATTGGGGGCTTGTTCCACGGCAAGCCGCCCCCCAAATTGAGCTCTTGGGTTCCGGTTGATCCCTCCAATTTCAACCTTTCAACATAGTCATCGAGCCACTCAAAATGCCCACATTTCTTCAGAACCTGAAAAATAGTGCGCCGGAGGCGCATGAATCCTAGATCCACCACCCAGATCCACCACCCTAATTCGAGGAAAAAAGAAAGAAATCGGGAGAAATTAGACCATAGGATTGGTCAAGAACACAGATCTAACCTGCCTCGGCTGTGGCTTGCTCAAGCATTTCACAAACTCGCGCCCACGGTTGCCATTTTCTTCCCTCACACAAGTCAAACGCTTCAGAGGCTCCATGCGCGGGCAATCGGGGCATCTTGTCAACGGCAGTGGACCATACTGCGTCCATGATTGGCGGGAGGCCGAAGTCGAGCTAGACATCACTCGTCGACAGCGCGCTTCGTTGCCGGAGCAGAGGAAGAAGAAGGTGGGAAAGGAAAGGGGCAGGGCGGGGGGGTGGGGTGGGCTGGCTCGAGCTCGTGGCTGGCTCGGGTCAGGGCACGCTGATGAGCACGGGCATGCTTGCGTGGATAAGTTGTGGGTCCCACCCGCATGCGAGTAGCTTCTAGGTCCCGCGTGTCATAACTCGAATCGCTAACCCCTCGTGTTTTTCATTTCATGGTTTAACAGAGCCATGTCGCATTGGAGCTATTGTTTGCCTCTAAAACGTCGCATCGCAGCCATTCATTCCAACAACGTCGCACTCCTTCCAATTCGCATGAAAAACGTCGCACAGGAGCTATTGGCCCATAAAATCTAGTTCCTGATTCCGAATTTGCACGTGCGCTAGGTTCTCATGATACAATTGAGTGGGTTGAGGAGGAAGAGAGGAAGAAATTGATCCAGGTTTTAGGAAGCGAAATTATTTGTTCCCCTTTCAATATAGGTCGCGCAGCAATGTGCCTCCGCGAGCGTATCAGCTTTTCGGTTGCCTTCCCTCCTCGAAAATACGGGCCTCCTCTGCCTTCCCATATGATTTTCTTGAGATGATGTGTTTCCATATGTCTCCCATTCATATTTGATAGCTGATTGTGTCTGCCCAACCCATTGTTTCTTGATGGCATGCGGAGCCTCGAACCAGTTCATGTTTGTTGTGCTGCTACCTCCTACTACTATCCTGACAACATAGTTAGAGGCTACAATAGACTACAGAGAGGAATACTTCCCTTATAAGTGTCGGTCATGCTTTGGTTGAGAAAGGTTGGCGAGCACATTAGCTATTCACCCGTTCACTTTCTGACCAAGTCTTGGAGCCTGCGTTCGTACCAGAGCCTTAATTGCCATTTCTCCAATCAGGTTTGGCTACATATGTGGTCTTCAGTTCCATTGCCCCTATCTCATGCTAGTCTCTACACTAAACATTGATTGGCTGGTGAAAGACGGTCTCTTCGGAGCCTAAATTGAAAACCAAGGCCATGCTCAAAATCATAGCCTCGTACACCATGTGAAATTTGGGCAACTAGCGAACCGCTCGAATCTTCAGTAACACAACCTCCCGCCCCTCGGAGTCGAAGGCGTCCTTCAATATTGCCAATGACACATCGTCCTTATTTGCATTTATAGAATAGCATACTGCTATCTTTCTTCTTTTTAGGTTATTCTTCATTTTTCATCCCTGCTAGGTTGTAAATCTTATCCTTACATCAGTTAACACCAAACTGAAATCAACATGCCATCCAGCACAATAGAAAATCGCACCATCATTGTGCCTCAATTCAATGGTTTTTGCATCTTAGGAAAAAAATAGAAGTTCAAGATTGTAGTTAGCTTTTGTTGTAGGATGGAAGGTTTGGATAGGATCCTTCCATCATGTCATCTTGAATTGGAGATTTGCTTTCTGGGTCTTAATCCCCTAAAGCAGATAAATATTCCTCAAATATAACTTATAAGGAATCTATTAGAGATGCACAAATCTCTCTCGAGGTTTGAATAATAGCAAAGGAAAGACACACTCATCCCTATTTACATGTCTAACATTCTTTTATGCTCCAATGAAATCTCTACACTTGTCACTCCCTATGACCCTCCCCTTCGCTAGGATTAGCTGCGTTATGGTTTCCGCATGGGTAGATTGACTCACATCCATCTCAGATAGATACTCTGTAGGCTGCTTATCCTTTGAAATCAACATAGCCAGAGTCTCAGGGAAGCATTGGGCCACTAACAAGTGCCAAGGAGAAGTTTCTTGACCCCTCTCATTCCCAGTATGCATGTTGCACACATAGAACTGCTCCTAGTTGCCATAGTTCTACTGTTTGGATTCCCATGTTTGTTCTGGCATGAAGAGTTAAGAAAGGGTTGAGGCTTAAGCTCAAAGATTTCAAAAGGTAACAGTGTGCCTTCTTTATAATGGAGGGCCGTATTTAAACGAAGGAAAGGAGGGTGCATGCATGGGCTACCCATAAAACATAAATGAAGACACTGTCTTCTAGTACAAAGAAGAATCTTAACTATTAATTTCAGGGGTGCACTTCAATAAAGTTAGAACATAGGTGTGTTGTAATTAAGGGCAAGTTTGGTTCGTATCCCTCATGCCAACTTGCCTCGCCTGGAGTGTGTCTGGCTGTTTTAGTCACCTCGTTTGGATATTGTCCTGGAAGTGCCTGATGTAGCCTAGCCTACAAGGCTTAAAAATGTTGTTCGCCTAGTAGAAGAATCTAGGCAGAGGTTAGCCTGGTTCAGGCGCAAGGAATTACACGCCTAGTACCCACCAATAGCTGCATGGGACGTTGACTACAGTAATAGTTCTCGGTGGATGTGCTAATGAGCTGACTTTTAACGCTAGATAAGCCAGGGAAGGAACCAAACGTCCTTCGCCTTGGGCTGTCTGACCAGACAGAATTCATCACTATTTTACGGCCACACCAGGCACCACTTTTTCCTAGGCATATCACCGTGGATGCAAACCAAACTAGGCCTAAATGTTTTCTGCATCCGGTGAAAGAATATAAGAGATTTTCCCAACAATACAACATATGCCAAAATAATATCGAGCTATAAGTAAATAAAAGTGTGATGTAATAATTATTAGAGCATTGTCCCAGTGACGAAAGTACGATGGAGACGATGATTCCCCCAAGTTGGGATGAGAATCCAGACGAAAAAGAAAATAAAAAAGAGGCCAAAAAGAGCCCGACAAAAAAATAAGAGAAAAAGTGAGAAGGGGCAATGCTACTATCCTTTCCACACTTATGCTTCAGAGTAGCACCATGTTCTTCATATAGAGAGTCTTAAATTGCCACTTTCATATACTAGCGGGAATTTTTCATTATAGAACTTGGCTTGTTTATTCCGATCGATCATGGGCTTCCTCAAATGCCCGAGGTTTTCATGAGCAAGCAACTTGGATGCACACCCACTTAGTTTCCATTGAGCTTTCATACAGTTATATCTCTTAGTGCACCCGTTGCATGGCAATCCCTAGTCCTCGTATTGACATCGATTAATGGGCATCTCCATAGCCCGTTTATTAGCCGCGTCGATGTGAGACTTTCTTCCTTTTTTTACTTTCCCTTATTGATCTCTATCACCGCATTCTATTCCACCTATAGTGCTATGTCCATGGTCCACCCTCATGTATTGCGTGGGGTTGAAAATGCTGAAGCGCGTTAAAAAGTATGATCCGATTGCTTGGCTTGTCATTGAGGTAGTTCATGATTAATATTTTCATGCTAGGAAGACTAAGCATGGTAGGCTATATGATTTTATAGGGATATCATTCTTTAGTTTGAAGGGCATGATCGTTTGTTAGTATTCCTGAGTATTGATGTCTTTATATCAAATGTTTGACTATTTCCTTGAATGACCCGTATCTTAATATTTATACCGCAAAAGAGATTACATGATACACATGTTAGGTAGCATTTCATATCAAAATTTCTATTTTTTATCATTTACCTACTCAAGGACGAGCAGGAATTAAGCTTGGGGATGCTGATATCCAATTTTTAGAGCTACTTGAAGGAGTAGGTTTTATTAGCGGAGAATAAGCAGTAAATTGGGGCTTATCGGGGCCATGTCTCCAACATATCAATAATTTTTTATTGTTTTATGCTATTATATTATCAATCTTGGATGCTTTATATGCATTTTTGTGCTATTTAATATCTATTTGGGGTCTAACCTATTAATCCAGTGCCAGTTGTTGTTTGCTGCTTGTTTTTGGTTTTCCAGAAAATCAGTACCAAACAGAGTCCAACCATTACAAAACTTTTTAACGATTTTTTTTCTAGGCATAAGAGACCCTAGAAACTTTGGGAGGAGACCAGAGGACTAATGAGGAAACGACAAGGCAACGAGGCGCACCCAGGGGGCGTGCCTTGTTACCTTGTGGGCCCCACGAGGCTCGGTCAGACATAATTCCACTTCTATAAATTCTCAAATATTGGAAAACCCAAGTGATCCACCTGAAACACTTTTTCCGCCGCGCCAAGCTTCTATTCTTTCGCGATTCCATCTAGAGGCCTTTTCTGGTACTCTGCCAGAGGGAGAATCGATCACAAAGGACTTCTACATCATCATTGCTACCTTCTGATGATGTGTGAGTAGTTTACCACAGACCTACGAGTCCATACCTAGTAGCTAGATGGCTTCTTCTCTCTCTCTTTGATCTATACATGTTCTCCTCGATCTTCTTGGAGTTTTATCCGATGTAATCTTATTTTGCGGTGTGTATATTGGGATCCTATGAATTGGCGGTTTATGATCAGATTCTGCATTGAAAGTAATTGAGTCTTTTCAGAACTTTATTATGCATGATTATGATAGCTTTGTATTTCTCTCCGATTTATCCATTTGGTTTGGCCAACGAGATTGATTTATCTTTAATGGGAGAAGTGCTTTGTAGTGGGTTTCAATCTTTCAGTGCCCTCACCTCGTGCCAAAAGGGGTAGCAAGGCATGTATTGTATTGTTGATACTAAGGATGAAACGATGGTGTTTATTCATATTGCTTGAGTTTACTTTGTCTACATCATGTCATCTTCGTTAAAGCATTGTTCTGTTTGTCATGAACTTAATACCATAGATGCATATATGTGTGATCATTTCCGTCAATAATGTCATAACTATGTGCTTTTCTATCAATTCCCAACAATAATTTGTTGACCCATCGTATGTTATGTGTTCGAGAGAGAAGCCTCTTGTGAATACTATGGACCCCGGGTCTACTTTTACATATTATAAAAACCAAAAATACCTTGATACAATTTATTTACTTTGATTATGATAATACAAATAGGCCGAGTTTAGTTGCAAGAAGTGCTTTGATTTCCAGTACCCTTTTCACACAAAATTATAGCACTAATCCACCTACTTTCCTAACTTTTTTCTTAGGCCTCTATATATATTCTATTATTTCTGAGTTTTAGACTCGGATTTCATTGTGTTGTATAGCTTTTGGTGCAATACCATTCATTATTTTTAGACTCAGGTTTCATTGTATTGTGTTAGATCTTGCTACAATTCACATCTCCGATATGTGTCGGACTACCGCCTTGTTCAAATCATTAATGGAACTCATACTTGTTCACCTATTTTTGTGTGACCAATTTATTATTTGCAATTTTAGATGCAATTCACATAATTCTTGTTGGTGCTTCGGTTGCTCGCATGAAATTGAACCTCATTTTTCAGGTTGATCATGCCTACCACAAAGTCATGAACCAACAAAGATTGATTTAGTGATTGCCGAGGTGTATCATTGGTATGATATATCGGGTTGTTAAGGTCAAATTCCACCAAATCAATAGTTATCCCCAACTCTCATCGAAGATCAGGCCACCTTGCAATTCTAGGAATGTTTGTCTTTTAGACACGGAAGGTGAGCTCAAATATTAGTTTAGAAGATGGTACCTGATAACCCACAAGTATAGGTGATCATTTGTAGCCTTCTTCGATAAAGAAGAGTGTCGAACCCAACGAGGAGCTAAAGGTAGAATAAATATTCCCTCAAGTTCTATCGACCACCGATATAACTCCGCACGCTTGACGTTTGCTTTACCTAAAACAATTATGAAACTATTTTGTACGAGTACTTTGCAAGAATAAAAATATGAATAAATTGCAAGGTAATAAAATAGATAGCTTTTGTCAACAAGAAAGTCATTTGTCCCTGGGCAATCGGTAAGAAGTACCGGTAATCATTCTTGTAATTTTATATGAGGGAGATGCATGAACTATTTTCGTGAACATATTGCAACACCCTACAACGAGGATCCCCCACGTTTGCGCGAGACGGAGGATACCGTAGTACAGCACCGTAAATAAAATATACAATCATACCAACCAAGATCAGATTAACCCACAGGACAAAACGAATCTACTCAAACATTATATGATAGCCAAATATCATTGGGAAATAATATATGGAGTTGAGCATCCTGTTTAAGTAGAGATTACAGCGGAGATAAGGGGTATTACACCGCTGCATAGAGGGGGAGAGAATCGGTGTTGACGGTAGCAAGATTGTTGATGTAGATCGCCATCATCATCCTAGCCACGGCGGCACTCCGGCACCACCGGGAGAGAGAGCCCCCTCCTTCTTCTTCTTCCTTGGCCTCCCACCTAGATGGGAGGAGGGTTCCCCCTCTGGTCTATGGCCTCCATGGCGGCGGAGGGGCAGGAGCCCCTCCGAGATTGGATCTCCCTCTCTGTTCTCTTCTGTTTCGCGTTCCCCAAATCTGGTCGAAAACCGTTTCTTATATTCCGGGAGATCCGTAACTCCGATTGCGCTGAAATTTTAACATGATTTTTTTCCGGATATAAGCTTCATTGTGCCCAAAGTAGAGCTCCAACTGACGTATGAGGTGGGGATAAGACACCTTGGTGCGCTCTGGTGGGTTGTGGTCACTGTAGGCCCCTCTTCTCATGCTTCCAACTCCCAAAAATCACAAATATTCCAAAATAATTCTCCGTAAAATTATATTGCATTTGGACTTCCTTTGATATGGACTTTTTGTGAAACAAAAAACATGCAAAAACATAAACTTACACTGGGCACTGGGTCAATAAGTTAGTCCAATAAATAATATAAAAAATTGCCAAAAATATGTAAAAGTTGTATAATATTGGCATGGAACAATAAAAAATATAGATGCGAGGGAGACGTATCAGTACCTTGTCTCGTTCCTATGACACCATTTGCACATCCAACATATGTATCTGTGGATGTTGCCTTTGGAGCATCGAAGTGGTGGTTCAACCTTCATGTTTTTCTTTGGCGACTCTTTATTCCCCCTCTTCCCTTAGAGGATGACATGGGGCCAGTTTTTGTTGTGAGCCTATATCGCCAAGCTTGTGGGAGTTGGTGGTTCGATCCATCATTGGCAGCCTAGCCACTAGTCAACGGGTTCTTATGGCTGTGATCGAGTGCAACATGTGGTGTGGCGTGGCACTCTCAGAGGAAGCGCTTCTACGTGTGCCCTATAGGTGTCCTCAGAGCTCTTTGATATGTTGTACTTTGTTGCCTTTACTTTTGCCTCTTCGGTTCGTTGTATCTTTATACTTGTGTGGGGTGTTTTTCCACTTGGTTTTATGACAAGCAGGGACCGTTTGTCAAAAAAACACTATAAAATGGGACCTCCTATATGCCGCTCTTTGCGGCAAACAACCGCAGTTTCGCATAGGCGGGTGTCTACACGGGCTAGTCCATGAAGAAAACAGCTGCGAGCACGTACTGTAGTAGCTAAAAAAGTAGCCGCCCTCGCACGGGAGCAATCACAACATCTCATGTAAGAGACCACGCACAACAACCAGTTGAGCTAATGAGGGGTATTGAACAAAGAGCAGCGTAATGTATTTAAAACCAACATCCAACACAGATCCGACATATTTTTAGAATTTCAAACGCAACTTTTTTTTCTAAAACAACCCTGAGTGTTTTATGAAACACAAACACTTTTCAACTTTTTAAACATTTTTCAAAAAAGTAAACATTTAAAAAAGAGGAACAATATCTTAATTTCCGAACATACTTGGAAAACAGGAATATTTTTGTAATTCTCAAAAATATTTTAATTTGTGAAAAATTGGAAACATGAATTTTTTTGTGTGAACAAATTTGGAAAACAGGGTCAAAATATCAAAATTGAATTTGTGAACAAAATTTTAAAACATCACAGTTTTCTGAATTTGTGAAGAAATTTTGAAAATGTCAACATTTTCCAAATTTTGAGAACAACTTTCAAAAATGTTTTTTTAAATCCGGAACAATTTGTAATTTGTGAACACAATTTTATAACGTGAATATTTTTCAAATTTATGAACAAATTTTCAAACTTGAATATTTTTTGAAATTTTGAACAAATTTCGAAAATTGGGACATATTTTTTAAAACGAACATTTCTGAGTTTCTGAACAAAATTTAAAGGGAAAACTCTTTTTGAAATTTGGAACATTTTCTAAAATAAGAGAACAATTTTTTAAATTGTAAAATTTTATGAAATTTCTATACAAAAACTAAAAATAGGAACATTTTCTGAAAATTTGAACAAAATTCAAAATTTTCTTTTTTCAAATTTCTGACAATTATAGTTGAAATAAAAATAAAGCAAGAAGAAAGAAAGGAATAAAGATTGAAAAGAAAAGGAAAAAAAGAAGAAAGGAAAGAAAATAAAAAATAAATACAACAAAAGTAATATAAATAGAGAAACCGGTTTGAGAACTTCTAGAAGGTTCCCAAAAATAGAAAAAACGGCTTGGAAGATCATAGAAGGTTCCTAAAACCGGGTATGGCTGAACGCTAAACTTGTCGGCCTATCCCGAGTGCTCAATCCGATGGCGTGTGTGTAACCGCGACTGTTTGGCGCAGAGAGCGGCAAATAGGGTTTCCACAATATGAGGTACTCCCTCCATTCCATAGTTCTTGTCGTGCGTAATTGCTAATTGGATTACGTTCCATAATTCCATTTCAAGTCCGAGTCTGAAATTACAAACAAAATAGTGAAAATAAGCTCTGTAGGAAACCCATACAAGATAAACTGAACCGTGGATGCCCCGGCCCAAATGGCACATCCCACCGACCCAAATCCAGAAAAACCATATAAAATATTGTAGTACAGAACAGATTAAGATATTGCGACCGCTATTAATATTTATCTTCTAGTGCAAATATTTATATCCCAGTTATTGTAACGGCTATCAATATTTATCTTCTAGAGCAGATACTTATATGCGGAAAAGACATACATTTGCAACTGTTTCTTGCTGGCAAAACTTACGTTAAGCTACAATAAGTAAAGCGTAGCATAAAATTTGAGATGGGCATAGCACAACAAAGATGTAGAGGCCAGCTTGCCTCCTTTTCAGAGAAAAAACAACTTGATTGCAGAGAAAAAACAACTTGATTGCTCCTACTTTTGGTAGGCAACATCTGTGCTACTATATAACTAAGAGAACTCCAAAAAATGACGGATGATCGCTCGACGGCCGATGCACACTTTTTACATCGGTTCACTGCTTCAAAGAATGAATTGCTGCCGTGTTCACCATGCAAAGAACGTTTTTGATGCAAAACAACATAGGGCGACTGACCAGCTAAACATGTATTACTATAAAGCAAATACAACATAGATGTGCATTCTCGTTTCATACTGACCTGGGTGGATGCGATAAAAACGCCATGGACAAAGCAGTCACTGGGATGGAGATATGAACATCAAATGAACTGTAGATATTTCCCAATATTAATATATGACATCATCTCTATTAAACAGGGAACAATTATCTGTGTCAATAAGCAGAAGCAAACAACTGAAAGAAGATGATTATCACATTTCAGTCCTTACATTCACACGCCAATTTGGCCTCACCTCCGGGCCCCAGCCTCACTTTTGAAAGCCTGCAAGCAAGCGAGAGATAGGTGTAAGCACAATATTCTGCAATCAAATGAGAGAGAGAGAGAGAGTCAGGGAGGAATTAGCATTTTTTCCCCCAATATAAGGTAATTCTTGTCGTGCGTAATTGCTAATTGGACTACATTCCATAATTCCATTTCAAGTTCGAGTTTGAAATTACAAACAAACTAGTGAAAACAAGCTCTGTAGGAGCCCATCCAAGATAAAGTGAACCGTGGATGCCCCGGCCCAAACGGCACATCCCACCGACCCAAGTCCACAAAAACCCAACACGACGACGACACGAGTCAAGCGCGTCTCTTCCCCTCGTCCCTCCTAGCTTGACTAGCTAGGGTTTTACTTTCCCCTCCGTCCTCCGGCAAGCTCTTACCCGGCCTCGCCCCATCACCATGACGGTCGCCGAGCTGCTCCGCGCCGATCTCGAGGAGCACGACATCGAGGTGAACCTCCATTCCGACCCCTCCCCCCTCTCCGATTTGGTGCCGTGTCAGACTGAAAAGTGATTATTTCGCCTCTCCCTGCTTGTTCGGGTCCTCCTACGTCGGCTTATTCTGTTGCGGCAGCGCTGTCAGGACGGTAGATCTCGTCTGTTTATGCGCTTATCCTGCAATTTTCCATGGGGGAGGGCAGCGGCCCAGCCCAGGCCTTGTGATGCCTGCTTGTCCAGCTAGGAGTTCAATTTCAGAGGTTGCTAATGCTATCCTCTGGTCTTTGTGTACCTAAATTTGTTGTAATAGGTCTTGTGGTTTGGTGACTTGTTTGTCAGCTGTTCCTTATTATGTACAGATTGTGGTTCCCTTTTGCTGCATATTGAAATGCTACTGTCTTGTATTATGGATACAAAATCTGAAGGGAATTTTAAGGGAGCATAGAGAAATCATTCACCTTTGGTCATTTCTCTAGTAAAAAGGTGGCCTTGTTTGTTTGAAATTAGCTTTGGAAGTCTGTTAGTAACCGAACTATCTTGCGCTTATGCTTATATGCTGTACGGCATATTTTCTGAAGCAACAATGGAGATGTGTGAGCATAGCTTTCTTTTGTCAACACAGACGACAGTTCCTTGTTATTTACATACTCTTCTTCTTTCCGCTTTTCGACTGTCATTTCCTGTTATTTACATCTACTTAGTATGTACTCGCATCTTCTTGCTGGAATGATAAAATTGTTCGTAGACTGTTTACCTGTTTTTCATTTCTGCTTACGGACAACTCTGTTTTTATTACTCTGCACGTCCCCTGTTCTGAGGGAGTGCTGTTTAGTGTGTACTGCTTACAACAGTCAAGTAATATGATCTTTTAATGCATACTCTAAGGAAGATGAGCCTATCCTTGAGGATGATGACGACGACGATGAAGATGATACCGAGGATGAGGATGAAAAAGATGATGATGATGTTGAGGGTATGTTGTAATTCTGTGGTTACTTTTGTTCAGTTCAAGACTAAAAGTAGCCACTTAGCTACAGATAAGCCTATTTCTTATTGCAATGCTGCCTAGTTCTAACATAAATTTAAACTTCGGAAGTTATTGACCATACCAAAATTTTGAATTAAACTTTACTTATCTGTATTGACCTCTTTTGGTTCACTTTGACCTGTTTTCTATTTGCCGATTAGACACTGGACAGTTTGTACCCTCTAATATTCTGTTCTTTCCATACCATTGCTATGCCTTTGTGGTTTTTATTCTTATTTTTTTGGACTTATTCCTGTACTATTCAGCACTCTCTCTACACAGTTTATATTTTCCTTGAGCACTGGCTGCCATTTGTATATAATATTCACCTATGTACTGAGGTGGCACGTTGTATCAATATTAATCTGCATTAAGATATGCATGAATCTTGGTCTGTACGTAGCATTTAGTTTGATCGGAGCAAATCCTGAATGCAAACAATTGCTTTTGCTATTAAAGTCCTGCTAGGTGAACCATTTCAATGCATTTAATATGACGTGATGCTGGAATTACCATTATACGAGTAGCTAATCCTTTGTACCTTACCTAAGAGGCAAAACAAAAGGGATATCTTGTTCATTTAAAAAAATATATGATACTCGATACCAAGGAGACTTGACTGCAGACACAGTTTCTGTTCGGTCTTGCTTGAGAAAAGGGATGTGTTGTTTGAATGTTACACTTGCCATTTCCAGTGGTTACAGATAATAATTCATGGAGTGAACTATGTCTAGTTGTAGAATTCTAGTCTTATGCAAAATTTAGAAAATCTGACAATATATCTGATTTCTGGGACTAGGAGGTGATGCTGGTGGAAGATCTAGGCAGAGTAGGAGTGAGAAGAAGAGCAGGAAAGCCATGGAGAAGCTTGGCATGAAGGCTGTAACTGGTGTGAGCCGTGTAACTATCAAGAAGAGCAAGACCGTGAGCATCTTGACCACTTCAGGCCGTTGTTCGCTGTGGCATAATTATATGCTGGTGGTTGTTGCATTGTCTTAACTTCTCCACATAATTGCAGGTTATGTATGTCCTCTCCAAGCCAGATGTGTTCAAGAGCTCGCAGTCAGACACCTATGTCATGTTCGGGGAGCTCAAGGTCGAGGACCCGAGCACTCAGCTGCAGACACAAGCGGCGGAACAGTTCAAGGCGCCGGGCCCGAGCAGTGTGATCTCGAAGGACGAGCCATCCGTGGCAACAGCCCAGGACGATGAGGAGGTCGACGACACTGATGTTGACCAGAAGGACGTCGAGCTCGTGATGATGCAGACCTCGGTGTCGAGATCCAGGGCTGTGAAGGTGCTCAAGGCTGTGGATGGCGACATTGTCAGCGCCATCTTGGAGTTGACTAACTAGGCGCTAGAAGGTGGAATTTTGTCCTGATAACAGGGTGTGGGGTCGCAAAGCAGTTTCTGGTCATGTCAGCTTGAAACTTGAATGTTGCAGTTGCTGGATTGGAAGCTCTGTTTTTCTGTTCACCAAACTAGTACTCTCATGTAGGTTTCCTAGGCGAGTTCAGCAAACTGCATGCTCTTTTGGGAAAATCTGAATCTTCTGTGCACCAAATTTTGTTTTCAAATGCATGTATTCGTGTTTGAGGCAATATCTATGTCGTTTGAGTTAGCTATTAGATTTTATTCCCGAACTCCAACCATTGTGACATTGTGTGATTTAGAAACAATTAAGATCGGACTCCTTCAGTTTTGCGTGACGAGCATTTTCTGCTGTTGACAAGATGAACAGCTTTGAAGAGTCTTGGGGTATGTTTGCATTTTGACAAAAGTATACCACACCGGATTTGTTGCTTTGACCATATCCATTTAATCTGTTTTTGTTTGGAGGATGGTTGTCAACTTCTTGCATATATAAATACTGTTTTGTCAAACTCTGGTTTGTTTTCCTGACGAATGTTCCAACTTA
Source organism: Aegilops umbellulata (assembly GCA_032464435.1). NCBI lineage: Eukaryota > Viridiplantae > Streptophyta > Magnoliopsida > Poales > Poaceae > Aegilops > Aegilops umbellulata. The sequence goes on along the minus strand of CP136056.1, from coordinate 532,802,977 downwards.
CGTGCAACCAAAACCTCAACCATAATTTCCACTAGCTATGTTTTCATCTGAGGCATAAACCAAACACGCCCTGGGTCGCTTGGTGCCGACAAGGCCATCCCAAGGCTCGTGCAAATTCCTACAGGTACATCGTTTTTTCCTACTTTGGAGGCTCCGCGTCCGACACACGAAACTGCACAAGCGCCTTTCTCTGTCTTGGCCTGTTTATCTCCCGTCGGTTTTTTCTCTCCTCAAGTGGCCCTCTGAATCTCAACTGCCTCCACCTCGCGAGTCCACCCACCGCGCTTCCTCTCTCCTACCACCACCGTTGTTCTGGAGGGGCATAGCGATTCCGACAACCAATGATGCGACAAGCTACACTCTCCTGGTTCTGAATGTGCACAACGCTAGGTTCTCATGAGTCAATTCAGGGGGGCTGAGGAGGAGGAGAGGCCTGACGCGACAAAGTTAGTCAGCGCTGCAATTGCAATTGCTTTGTTTCCTAAAAAATACTTGCAATTCTGGCCAGTCGACATCCCATGCTATTTCTAGAGATGATGTGTTTCCATATGCCTCACATTCATATTTCATAGCAGATTGCGTCACCCAGCCCATCCTTCTCTCTCTCTCTCTCTCTCTCTCTCTCTCTCTCTCTCTCTCTCTCTCTCTCTCTCTCTCTCTCTCTCTCTCTTATAAGTGTTGGTCAGGCTTCCCTTATAAGTGTCCATCAGGCTTTGGCTGAGAAAAGTTGGTGAGCACATTAGCTACTCATCCATTCATTTTCTGAGCAAATCTTGGAGTATATATCGTACCTGACCTTAATTGTAGTTTCTCCAAAGAGATTTGGTTACATATGTGTGCCTTTGCTCCATCACCACTAGCTCACCCTAGTCTCTACCGTAAACACGGATTTGCCAAGCTAGTAAGAGATGGTGGGTTCGGAGCATGAACAGAAAACCAAAGTTGTGCTCAACATTACAGCCTCGTACACCATATGAAATTTGTGCAACTAGCAAACTGCTCTAATCTTCGATGATACCACCTCCCTCCCCCTCGCGGTCGCATGTGTCCTTCAAGATTACAATTTTTTTCTTTTCGAAAAGGAGGTTATTCCCCGGTCTCTGCATCAGAACGATGCATACGACCCTCTTCTTAAAAAGCAAAAGTGGTTCCACAATGTCTACAAGTCTCGGACAGCAAAAAATGTGCTCACAAAGAGCAAAAACACAAAATCACAGGAAAGCCACAATCGGCAGGCAAAAAGAAGATAGGCAACTAAACATCTATCCTATTACATGACCGCCATCCAAACCGGTTGAAAATAACTCGTGTTGCCTTCTCCCATCGGATAGACCCAGTAACCAAACCCTCCATGGCCTCCGCCGGAGTGAGTAGCGACCATAGACGGATCAGTGCAGTGGCCCGGAAAATAACCTGCAAGACATGAATATTTGTTGTTCTGTTAAAAACCAAATCATTCCTGCAGTTCCAAACTGCCCATAATAAAGCACATACTCCTACACGAATATGTCTCGCCGTTTCTGAATCTATTCCATCTAACCACGTCCTAAATAACGTGTTAATGGTAATTGGAGGAGTAATATTAAATGCTATGTGGACTGACCGCCATAAATTTTTTGCCATTGGGCAATCGAGAAAGAGGTATTTGATGGATTCATCATGATCACAGAAGTTACATCTTCTAGATCGTGTCCAGTTGCGCTTTGCCAAATTGTATTTAGTTAGAATGACTTGTTTATGGACAAACCACATAAACACTTTAATTTTTAAAGGCATTTTGACTTTTCAAACATGTTTTGATTAGGTATAGAGCCAGTGTTGATAGTATCCAAATACATGGATTTAACCGAAAACTCTCCATTCTTAATTACTTTCCAGTGCAATAGATTTGGCTGTTGAGAGAGATTAACGTCCATCAATCTTCGTATGAGATGGAGCCAAACTTCCCAACGATTTCCCACTAACGTCCTCCTGAATTGAATACCGAGAGGGTTGGACTGTAATACTGTAGCAATGTAAGCGTCTCTTCGCTGAACAATATTATAGAGAGAAGGATATTGGAGTGCAATGGGCGTCTCCCCTAAACATGTATCCTCCTAGAATCTCGTGGTTGTACCATTTCCAACTATAAACTGTGTCTGTTTATATTGATAGAATAGCCTACTGCTATCTTTCTTCTTTAGAGCCTCTATTTTCCTTTTTGATCTGTGCTAGGTTGTAAATCTTATCCGTCAATGAATCAACTCCAAGCTGATATATACATACCATATAGCACAGTAGAAAATCCCAATATCTTGGAGTTTAAATTCAATGGTTTCTACATCTAAGGAAAACCTCAGAGTTTGTGCAGCATGAAGCCTCAGTGGTGGTTTGGCAGTGGTGCGTGCCATGCTAGTTAGATCAAACTTTAGTTACCATTTGCTGAAGGATAGAAGGGGTGGATAAGGAGCCTTCAGTCATGTCATCATCAACCGGAGTTTCATTTGTGCAACATTTCAAACTATTCAAATGTAGGTTTTGCAGTCCTTCAATGTCCGACCATGCGCTCTAGTGGAAGTTGGCTGTTTCATAGCCTTCCTGTTCTGCGACTCCGGGTTAACTATTATTGTGGGAGTAATTATACAAGGGTTTTCACTTTCAGAATCCCATGTTATTATCTTGCACCAGTCCCTAAGTCTAATACATCTTCACCAACCGTGTACGTCGTCCAAGAAGATGGGACGTTGATGTCAGTATCCAGACCATCACATTTGCTGCCTCTCCTCATGGCCACGTCGAGCTCCGCCTGATCTGGCGCTTCCCTAGCCAGACATGGCGTGATCGCCTACAAGATCTTGCCGCGCCTCATACCGAAATAATGAAGATAATTCCCTGCCTAGCTCCAAATCTCCTGGTAAGTGTGCTTGCTGGTGCATTGAGAGAAGTACATATTGCTTCCTTGTGTTTACCAGGCAAGATTCAGTCTCTCGTCCGCACTATAAACGACCACCCTCTGGCAACCAGCGCTGTCCCATTGCTTCCCGTAGATACTGTAGCTCCACAAGACGTGGGCCAACCAGAAGGAAAGCCTCCATGGAGAGTGTCCTTCCGAACAACTATTCTTCCAAGTGCAGTAATACTGCAGCATGTGATGCAATTGGAAGGGAAAACATCGACGAAGGATGCCTTTCCACACACCTCTCATTGCCAACGCCCAACGCACAATTATCCGATATACCAAATTAGTACCGCTAGTGTGGGTATTTGATATTCATCTCCTTCGGTAGTCCAGGTAAAAGAGGCAAAGGTAGATAAGAGGGTACACAAGAAGACTGCATGCAAGGATAGGAGGCTGCCATGCATGGCCTGGGCTTTATAGGTGTGGTGATACCCATAGGTTGGTGCCCGTGATAATTAGCTCCGATCCATATGAAAAGGTAATATTTCAGACAATAACCATGTCTCCAAAATGTGAAATATATGGTCATACAATAAATATGCCAATTCATGAATATATACTTCCTAATCGCCATCATATCACCCGTGCGGGTGACGTGAGGGCCGAAATGTTAAGTTCTAGTTTAGGATTGAGAAAGTAACCACAAGAGCTTTGCAATGGACGGGAAACATCACCTCCCATTGAAAATATAATCCATATTAATGATACATTACGGTGTCAAACCCGAGGTTTGATTCCTGGTGGGCTTGGGGTACCACCACCCTCCTAACCAATCAACAACTAGTTAGTTCTCACTAATCCACCTGCTTTGTTAACCTTTTTAGTGTAGCTTTTTTGTTTACTTAAAGGATACATATTGTTTATCTCGGTCCAAACACCAAGCGAGGCCCGTGAGAAACTCATATTCACAAGATAGCTCGCAATCCCCTACATGACACCACACTCTCTTGAGGTGCTATCTATCGCCTACATATAAGTGAAATCATGTCTGTTAGTTTTCTAAATATCTCTAATGATTGTTTTGTGTTATATGATATACTCCTACTTAGCATTGAATATCGTCATGGTAATTAAAAGAATAAAGATATTTAAGTGCTTTAATGTAAAAAAATCCCCAATTATTGTGTTTTTCCTGCCCTGTTACATCAGGACTGGTCCTGCAAGTCGTCAAACAAGTTGGGGCGGCGATGAATAGTATTAGAAAATACTAATGTGTCCCTAAAAAAAGTACTAATGTGTACGGAGTTATTCTTCGCCCTAGGTGCAGAATTGTACTAGAAAATAATTATTCTGCACCCTGGGTGATGAATAGTATCATATAACCCTTGGTGATGAATACTATAGACTAGGGCTCTCCTTTGCCAACCAGGTCTGTCCCATTGCTTCCCGTGGATACTGTAGCTCTACTCCGTACACATTAGTATTTTCTAGATAATGGCCACACTCACATCCCTGGTTGAAAGGAGGGCTCTCCTTTGGCAACTCACTTTTCCACTGCTCTGAAAACTGTAGCTGTACAAGAGGTGGCGTTCACTGAAGGTGAGACTGCATGGTGGGTGACTTTTTGCACCTTTTTGCTTTCCCGCTCACTAGGGATGTAAATGGCAAATAAATGGCGCCCGCAATCCCGTTCCAAGCCAGGTTTTTTTACTTCAAAAAATGTTCCTATTTTAATTTTTTTCATGAGTTCAAAAATGTTTGAGAATTTAAAAAATACTCGTATTTTTTTAAATTTTTTCAGAAGTTAAAAAAATGTCTTGTTTTCAATTGTCGTTCACATAGTTAAAATTTATTTATAAATTCAAAAAGATCAAGAATTTAAAAAAAACTGCTTTTCAAGATTTGTTAACTAATTAAAAAAAATCATGTTTTCATATTTGTTAACAAATTTTAAAATTTATCCTGGGAATTTTAAAATGTTTGCGAGTTTGAAAAAATGTTCACAATGTTTGAAGAAATGTTCTAAAAATCTTTGATCTACGAGAGATAGAGTCTCGTGATGTTAATTAATCACTAAAGCCCATTTGATCTAATGTCTGGCAACACACACATTCGGCAGTGATAGACCGTGTCTTCGATCCGGAAAATCCTATTGACCGCTCATTGCCGCAAACTGCCGGCGCTTCGCACAGGGCGAGCGCCGAACGATGCTTTTGGGCCGGCCCACTTACGAACTTCCCACTACGGTTTTGAGAACCTTCTAGAAGGTTCCATGAACCAGTTTTTTATTATTGGTTTTTCATGTTTCTGTTTATTTTATTTATTTTTCGTTTTCTGTTTCTTTTTCGTTTTTTCATTTTTTTCTTTTCTTTTTCAGAACATGTTTGCAGTTTTACAAAATAATTAGGATTTTTTATTTCATTTTCTTTTCTTCTCTTTTTTTTTCAGAAAATAACGAAAACTCTAAATTTCGTTTGTGTTAAAAAAATGTTCAGTTTCTGAAAAAAAGTTATCAAAATTCAAAAATTATTCTCGTTCCACAAAAAAGTTCAAAACTTTCGATATTCAGAAAATGTACCAGATTTCATTTTTTTGTTCACATATTCAAGAAATGCTCGCTCTTCCAAATTTGTTCGGGATGTTTCAAAATTGTTCCCCATTTCAAAATTTGTTCTCAAGATTCAAAAAATGTTCGTGCTTTACAAAACTTTTTGCGCTTCCATATTTGTTCGGGATTTTTCAAAATTGTTCTCCGTTTCAAAAAAATTCTCAAGATTCAAAAAATATTCGTGCTTTAAAAAATAGTTCACGCTTCCAAATTTGTTCTCAAGATTTAAAAATCATCCGTGCTTTAAAAAATTGTACTCAAATTCGAAAAATGTTCCTGTTTTCAAAAAATGTTTGGGAAATTCAAAATTTGTTAGTTTTCATAGAATTTGTTCGCATTTTTTTTTGGAAAAAATGTACTTTCAAATAATTACTCAAATTTTGGAAAACAAATTGGATTTTATCAAAAGTGTTTGCAATTCTAAATAATGTTTAGAATTTACGACTTTCAAGAACAAATCTGTCTAAAATGTTCACGACTTTAGTTTTATTTTTTGAAACTTGAAAATAAGTCTGAGTTGTTAACTTTTTATCGTATTTTTGAAACAGTGCTCGTTTGTTAAAATAATTCACAATTTCGAAAGGAAGGTTAGAAAAAAAAAACTGTCCAGATTCTTCGTCGGTATTAGTTCTTATACTCGGACGCTTCACATTAGCACCAACGTTTGTTAGGTCTACTAGTTAGCTCGTCTTCTTCACAGCATTGAGGTCTAGAGGTCGAATCCTGGCTGGATTGGACAGCAGGTGGCCTGCTTTTTTTAAAACATAACATCGCAGCGCTACTGAGCAAGCAAACAGGCGCGCTTGCTATATTGGGCCGGCCCAGTCAGGGGTTTCATGCGTGCGTCACATCGCTGTTTGACGCAGAATGCGGGAATATCCTATTTGGCGCTGCAGGCACCCGTTAATGTATTTTCTGCAAACGGGCGCCTGCAGCCACGTTTACTGGGCTCGGCCCATTTGTGAATTTATTTTCTGTGTTCAAAAAATACGCGAGGGTTACGCGCTACCTAACAGACCACCGCCCCGCTCATGTAAATCTTCTTCAATTCTTTGTTTTATTTGGCTCTTCAGTTCGTTTTGTTCCTTTATCCTTTTCTGTCCATTCTTTTTTTATTTAATGCGCGATTTTTTCTCACATTTCATGAACCTTTTTTTCTAAGTTGATGAACTTTTTTCATTAGAGTACTTTAATAAAATGGATGAGCTTTGTTTTACAAATTCGATGAATTTTCTTTCAAAATTTGATGAACTTTTTTCAATTTTGATGAACTTTTTCAAAATCAATGAACTTTTTTTCAAAATCGATGAACTTTTTTCAGTTTCGATGAACTCTTTTTCCAAATTTGATGAACTGTATCTGAAAATCGATGAACTTTTTTTGAAATCAATGAACTAATTTGAAATTTGATGAACTTTTTCTTTTAATCGATGAACTTTTGTTTCAAATTTGATGAACTTTTCTCAAAATTTATAAAATTATATTCATTAAAAAATTCAACTTTAAAAAACTGAATAGTTCAAAAGTGCGTAATAACTAGCGCGGCTCTTTTGGTACTTCATACATTTGCGTTGGCAACAAATCAGTAGTCTTCCCGTAGTCTACTGGTTAGCTGAGCAATCCTTCAATTTCCACGGGGCCCTGGCCACGGGGCGTGACACTGCTGCACGCATTCTTGCGATCCGTGGTGTCCGATGAAGCAGAGCGACGTAGATATAGGCGCGCTCCTCCCTGGGTGGCTTGCGAGCGAGCCAGCAGCCGACAATGAGGACGCCGAGCCAGACAGATTGAAGAAGGCTACTCTCATCAGTGTTTTGTGTTGTGACATATACTTCGCGTTCAATATTATTGTGGTAATTAAGGCATTGCCCCAGCCCCTAAATCTAATACATCAGCACCGACGTTGTCGAACAAGTCAAGATATGTCGATGTCAATATGCAGACCGTCAGATTTGCTGCCTCTCCTGGCCACGTCGAGCTCCGCTTGATTTGGCGTGCGCTACTATGGCCACACATGGAGTCATGGAGCGGTCGTCTACAAGGCTACAAGATCTTATCTTGCACCGCCATGCCCCGTATACAAAAAATGAAGACAGATCCCACCGAGAAACCTGAGAGATGTAGGAGTACAAGTTCCTTCAGGTTGTCTCTGTACACACTGGTATTTTCCTGGCAGGATTCAGATCATCGTCCGCGCTGTAAACGATCACTCTCCTTTGGCAACCAGAATTGCCCCTTTGCTTCCCTGTAGCTATAAAAGACATGGGCCAACCTGTCACGGCTGTCACGGCTATCCCACCGGCCACGACGGCCCCACTGGCCAGCGAGGCAACCGAGCCACGACCGGATGGAGCTGACGAAGTCAAGACAAGTGGAAAAGGGGCGACCAGTGGGCCCGCGTAGTCAGGGCGCGTTGCGTGTGTGGCCTGCGTGCCGTGGGTATTACTAGGCGTGGCGGAGAGAGAGTGGGCATCGAGAATTATTGTATCAACATTAGCTAAGAGAAGCTGATCTTCTCCTCCGGCCTCCTTCGTCCTTCTTCCCCTCCTAACCTCTCCTCAGATCTAGATCGGGGCCCTTACAACTTGGTATCAGAGGTCAATCATCCTGGATCCACTCTTCCAGAAGCCCCGCTACCACACCAAAGCAGCGCAGCAGGCGGCAGTCATGGAAGAGCAGATCGCAACCCTGGCGAAGGCGGTCCACGACGGGGGCGCCGCCAACGACGCCCACCTCGACGCGACCCAGCAATTGCTCGAGCTCTGGCGGCCGGCGGTGACCAACCTGCAGCAGCAACTCGACAAGCTGCGTACCCAGGTCGGTCGGATCGCCCTCTACCCCGTGCTGACGGCGTCTTCGATATCTCCCGAGGACGCGGTGGTGCAGCCGGCGTCGTCTCCTCCGACCGACGACCCTGGGCACCACGGGCCAAGTGGCCACGGCGGGAACATCGACTCCGGGGGCTCGGTACATGGGGTAGTCACTACCCTGGCGTCGCCTCCGGTCACGGGTGAGCCTCTCCGACCCCCTTTTCCTTCGAAATCCGGCGAATCGGTCTGGGATCTGGCACATCCTGTTGATCTTCCACCTCCGTCGCCTCACGTTTCGTTCGGGGGACACAGCAATTGGGCCCTTCCGCGGCTTGATTTTCCTCACTTCGATGGCGAAAACCCCCAATTCTGGAAAAACAAATGTGAAAAATACTGTAGTGTCTATGGAGTTCAGAGAGAGATGTGGGTGCGGGTATCTACTCTCCATTTCAAGGGCAATGCCGCGCGTTGGCTGCAGGTGCAGGAAGCGCACGACACCTCCTTCACCTGGGAGATGCTCTGTTCAGCCGTGTGTGCCAAATTTGACCGCGAACAGTACCAAGTTCAGCTTAGACAGTTTAATACCCTCCCTCAGATAGGATCAGTCACAGAGTACATGGAACAATTTGAGGGACTCATGCATCAGTTGTTAGCTCATAACCCTGCTTTTGATCTGTTGTTCTTTACTATGCAATTCCTTGATGGTCTCAAAAGAGACATTAAAGTTGGTGTTGCTTTACATCGCCCGCAAGACTTGGACTCCGCCTTTTCTCTTTCTTTGTTACAGGAGGAGCTGATGGGGCTGATGCACCGGAAGGACCCAGGCCAGGCGAGACACCCTGCTCGTCCTCTGCCAGCTGCGGGTGGATTACATCCGTGCCCGGTGTCGCCCGCGCCCCCAGTAGCAGCAGAAGATCGCCGGGCCTTGGACGCGGCTCGGGCAGCCGATCGACGCGCTGAACCAGCGTGGGGCGAGGACCGCGTTGCCGAACTACGCAATTATCGTCGCGCGCGCGGTCTCTGCTTCAAGTGCAGGGAACGATGGGGGCAAGGCCATCAGTGCGTTGCCACCGTCCAACTCCATGTTGTCGAGGAGTTGTTGGAATTGTTGCAGGCCGAAGCGCAAGACAGGCAAGGGGCTGAATCAGATTCTGATGAGGAACAGCTCATGTCCATCTCCAAGGTTGCGACCACAGGGGCAACACCCCGCGAACTGTTCGACTGCTGGGTTTGATTGACAGCCACGAGGTGCTGATTCTGGTGGACTCAGGTAGCTCGCACAGCTTCATCGGTGAGGAAACAACCCAGAAACTGCAAGCACAAGTGCAGTCGATGCAGCCCGTGTCAGTAAAGATTGCGGACGCAGGTACTTTGACTTGCTCTGGATACATACCTGCTTGCAAGTGGACAACACAAGGGTAGCGGTTCGAGACGGATGTCAGAGTTCTCCCTCTTGGTTCGTACGACATGCTGGTGGGAATGGATTGGTTGGAAGCATGTGGACCTATGCTGATCGATTGGATAGCAAAAACGCTGCAGTTCCAGCACCGGGGAGCATCTATCACCCTGGTGGGATTGCAGCCCAAGCTTCAGCGAGTCGAGCAAGTGACAATGGATCAGTTACTTAGGATGGAGCAAAGTGATTCTATCGCACATGTGATATTGCTGTGTGAAATCGATCGCGCAGACAAAGCCACGGAAGTGCCTCCAGCCATTCAACACGTCGTCGACAGTCTCCACTCGATGTTTGCGGAGCCATCCAAGTTGCCTGATCGTCAACCATGGGATCATACTATCCCTCTGCTCGAAGGGGTTAAACCAATCGACATCAGACCGTATCGCTACACTCCTGAACAGAAAGATGAGATAGAAGCTCAGGTCAAGGAGATGTTGGAAAAAGGGCTCATCACACCCAGTACAAGCGCTTTTTCATCGCCCATGCTGCTGGTCAACAAGAAGGACCAAACATGGCGTTTCTGTGTTGATTACCGTCATCTCAATGCCATAACTCTCAAAAAGAGGTACCCAATGCCGGTGATCGACGAGCTGCTCGATGAGTTAGCTGGTTCTAAGTGGTTCTCGAAGTTGGACTTGCGAGCCGAATACCATCAAATCCGCTTGGTCCCGGAGGATGAGCACAAGACAACATTCCGAACGCACTTGGGACACTTTCAGTTCAGAGTGATGACGTACGACCTCGCGTACGCTCCTACAACTTTCCAAGGAGTGGTCGACACAGTGCTTAAGCCAGTTCTTCACCACGGGGTTTTGGCATTCATGGATGACATCTTAATCTACTCTAAAGAGCTGGAAGAGCATCGACAGCTGCTGAAACGCGTCTTGCAGTTGTTGGCCGAGAAAGATCTCAAGGCCAAGATGTCCAAATGCACGTTTGCCCAACAGGAAATCAGCTACCTGGGACATGTCATCAGTGACAAAGGGGTGGCCACGGACAAGAGCAAGATCCAGGTTGTTCAAGAATGGCCGCAGCCGCAGAATGTCAAAGAGTTACGTGGATTCTTGGGGTTAGCGGGTTATTATCGCAAATTTGTTCGCTTCTTTGGAGTACTCAGCAAACCCCTCAATGAAATGCTGAAGAAAGGAGCGATCTTCGTATGGACACCAATGGCCGAGGCCGCGTTCTCCGCGCTGAAACAAGCCTTGGTGCAGGCGCCAGTGTTCGCACTGCCAGATTTCCGAAAGCAGTTCGTTGTCGAAACAGACGCGAGTGCCACGGGAATTGGCGCAACTCTGATGCAAGGAGGACATCCAGTTGCGTACCTCAGCAAAGCATTGGCTCCACGCAATCTAGGCCTCTCAGCGTACGAGAAAGAATGCCTGGCTTTGCTTCTGGCCATCGACCACTGGCGGCCCTACCTGCAACATTCAGAGTTCGTGGTTTGCATAGATCAAAAAAGCCTGTTGAACTTGATCGATCAACGACTCAATACCCCAATCCAACAATGGGCGTTTACAAAGCTGATTGGCCTACAATACACAATCCAGTACAAGACAGGAGTAGCGGAAGACGCACTGTCGCGACGCGAGCACAAGTCAGAATCAGAGATGGCAGCGATCTCCATATGTAAACCTACATGATTAGAAGCTATCAAACGCAACTACCAAGCAGATCCAGCGGCGCAACAACGTATGACAAAGCTAGCCCTGGCACTGGACATCAAGCCCGAGTACACCTTGTAGGATGGCATCCTGCGTTTTCGAGGGAGAGTGTGGATTGGTGAAGATACTGACACCCAGCAACACCTGATTCGAGCGCTCCATGACAGTGCCGCGGGGGGACATTCGGGTTTCCATGCCACCTACAACAGAGTCAAACGATTGTTCGCATGGAAAAGCATGAAGCTGCAGGTCAAGACCCTGGTACGCAACTGTATGGTGTGCCAGCAAGCGAAAATGAAGCATATCTTGCCAGCAGGGCTCCTTCAACCATTGCCAATACCTCAAAAGCCATGGTCAGTTATCTCACTCGATTTCATTGAAGAGTTGCCTCGCTCGGGAGGGTACGACACGGTTTTGGTAGTAGTCGACAAGTTCTCCAAATATGCGCATTTTGTGCCCCTGACTCACCCATTCACGGCTCTCCAAATTGCCAAAGTCTTTATGAAGGAAATCTTACGGCTTCATGGCTTGCCGCTAGCCATCATATCAGATAGGGACCGGATTTTTACAGGGCATGTGTGGCAAGAACTGTTCAAGCTCTGCTGGACGGACTTACGCCTCAGTTCATCATACCACCCCCAGACAGACGGGCAAACTGAACGCGTCAACCAGTGTCTGGAAGGATACCTAAGGTGCGCAGTCCACTCCTGCCCTGGCAACTGGTCCAAATGGCTGTCTCTTGCGGAATACTGGTATAATACATCTTTTCATTCGGCTATGGGCAAGACTCCATTCGAAGTCATCTACGGCCACCTTCCCCGAGAGTTTGGTGTCGCACAGATCGACGAATGTGCAGTCCCTGATCTTGCAGCATGGCTCCAGGAAAGAGAGGTGATGCTCGAATGCCTGTAGCAATAGCTCAAGCGCGCACAGGATCGCATGAAAGTTCAGGCTAATCCACACTTCACAGACAGAGAGTTTGCCGTGGGGGATGCGGTGTTGCTCAAGTTGCAGCCTTTCATCCAATCGTCAGTAGCGCAACGGCCGCACCAGAAGCTCACCTTCCGCTACTACGGGCCATACAGAGTGTTGGCTCGAGTCGGGGCAGTGGCATACAAACTTCAACTGCCTGCTTCCAGCCGTATCCACCCGGTGGTGCATGTCTCGCAACTGAAGAAGGCCTTTGGAGCCACCGTACCAATAAGTGCTGATCTTCCTCCAGATAACTCGATTTTGCAGGCAGAACATGTTCCATAGCTGGTGCTTGACCGCAAGATGGCGCGCATGGCCGGCGACACCCGCCCTCGCATCCGGGTGCAATGGAGCCACCTTCCCCCGTCGCTGTCAACATGGGAAGATCCAGTGGCGCTGCAGCATCAGTTTCCCTCTACGCCGCCTTGGGTACAAGTCGTCACACAACTGGGGGAGAATGCCACGGCTACCCCACCGGCCACGACGGCCCCACTGGCCAGCGAGGTAACCGAGCCACGACCGGACGGAGCTGACGGAGTCAAGACAAGTGGAAAAGGGGAGACTAGTGGGTCCGCGTAGTCAGGGCGCGTTGCGTGTGTGGCCTACGTGCCGTGGGTATTACTAGGCGTGGCGGAGAGAGAGTGGGCATTGAGAATTATTGTATCAACATTAACTAAGAGACGCAGATCTTCTCCTACGGCCTCCTTCGTCCTTCTTCCCCTCCTAACCTCTCCTCAGATCTAGATTGGGACCCTTACACAACCAGAATGAATGTCTCCACGGAAAGCGTCATTCCAAAGAACTATACTTCGTAACATAGTAATACTGTAGCAAAGCTTTTTTCCCCTAGGGTTCCACCTGTTCCTCAGACGGTGACGCCAGAGTCCACGTGTTACTACTACCGATCGGCAAGTTTTACCCGATGATTTGACACACGAAGGGAGCGGTTGATGCTCTCGGTGCTGCATGGCGGTGCCCGATCAGTTTGATGGCGATGGAGGGATGAAGGAAGCGGAGGCAGAGAAGTTGAAGATGAAGGAAGCGACTATAGATGGAGGTGTGGGATCGTGATGGTCTTTTGGCCCGCCTGGTTCATAGCAAGATGGCGCGACGGGGGATCAGGACATGGAGGATCACAGAAAGGAAAAGGATGGCGGCTGGGATCACTTTGGCCCGGATCAGTACCTGGAGGACACGTTTGAAGGTCTAAAGCTGCATGGAGTGGAATAAGAGTATTTAGATCTTTCGGGGAGGTAGAGGAGCCGATCGGGGACGTGAGATGGCTAGCTTTGTTTAGGGTTTATACCTTGAGGCCTTTAGCCACTCGGCACTCTTGAACGCAATGAGGAACGCGTGGGCATGTGCACAAGGCGTTACCTTCAACATCAAAGGACCAAACCTGTTTCTGGCACAATGTCACTGCTTGGGGGATTAGAAGCGAGTAATGGAGGGAGGCCCATGGCAATTTCGTAGAGACCCCGTTGTTTTGGCTGAGTATGACAGATTCACGAAAGTGGCTGAATACTCCCTGAACATGTATCCGCTATGGGCAAGAATTAAAGGGCTACCGGATGGACTTACGAGGAAGAAGGAATTAGCAGAAATAGCTGCAAAGAAGGTGGGAGAGCTGCCGTTTAATGTGATGGTGAATGAGGGGAAGATAAATCCTTCAAGTTACTTACGGGTGTGAGTGTTCGCGAATGTAAACAACCCTTTGGTCAGATTTGTTTCTATTACATTGAAGGAGAGGAAGAAGTATCCCGCCAGTTATGGTAAACTCCCTGATTTTTGCTTCTTCTGTGGATGTATGAGGCATGTGGTGGAAGAGTGCGGAGATGGTATACATGACCCAGGCTCATGTGAATGGGGAGATTTTTTGCACTAGAACAATGATCCAGGAGCAGGAGGTGCTGCTGCAAGTAGAGGTGGAAGATCAGGGGGTAGATTCTGACCACGTGGCGCTAGTACTGAGAGGGAAACCTGATCAGTAAAGGGTAGTTGGATGGGGGCAGCGATATGAACTGTTCTGGGAGAGAGATCCCTCACTACCAGAAGTTGTGAAGGTGGCGTGGGAATCGGTTGGTGCTATTGGTAACATGGCATACCTACAGCAAGCTCTAACAAAAAAAATGTCAGCACTAAGGTCATGAGGGAAGAAGTTTGGTAATGTTACAAAGGAGCTTGCCAAGTCTCGGTCACAGTTGGAGGAATTGATGAATATGAATGCTGACAGACAAGACATTAGAAGAATAACTGATAAGATGAATGAGTTACTTTATCAGGAGGAAATGATGTGGCTTCAGAGATCGAGGATTACATGGCTGAAGGAAGGTGACAAGAACACTAAATATTTTCAGAGCAAAGCAATTTGGAGGGCTAGAAAAAAATCCATGAGTTGACGGATAGTATAGGAATCGTGCACTCGGACTTTTCAGCTATGGGGGATATAGCCAATGAGTATTTTCATAACATCTTCAAGGCCGACCCGAGCATTGACCCCAGTCACGTCATAAATCTGGTTGATCCTCTGAATTCTGAAGAGGATAATAGGAGGCTCTGTGCACCTTTTAGTGATAAAGAGATATCGAATGCGATGTTTCAAATTGGCCACTTGAAGGCTCCGGGTCTGGATGGGTTTCCGGCTCACTTTTTTCAGAGGAACTGGAGTGTCTTAAAGGACAGTGTGATAGCTGCGGTTAGAGAGTTTTTTCGCACATGCATCATGCCAGAAGGCGTGAACCCCACATCTATCACTCTTATTCCTAAGGTTGCTAACCCTGTCAGTATGTCGGATTACATGCCAATAAGCCTATGCAATGTAATCTATAAGGTGATTTCCAAGTGTTTGGTAAACCGGTTGCGACCATTGTTGGATGATATTATTTGTCCGGAGCAGAGTGCCTTCATACCACGGAGGATGATAACTGACAATGCCTTGGTGGAATTTGAGTGCATTCATTACATCAAGCAAGAAAAATACCCCTCAAAGAGTTTTTGTGCGTATGAGCTTGATCTCTCAAAAGCCTATGGGTTTTCTTGAAGCGAGTGATGCAAAAAATGGGCTTCTCAGACCGATGGGTGGACGGGATAATGTCATGTGTCACATCGGTTAGATACTCAGTTAAATTAAATGGGACCCTTTTGGATTCATTTGCACCGTCGTGTGGGCTTCCGCAAGGTGACCCAGTATCACCATTCCTATTTCTGTTTGTGGCAGATGGTCTTTCCTCAATTTTAAGGCAGCGAGTTGTATTAAATGCAACAATTCCAATTAGAATCTGTAGGAGGGCACCCGGGATTTCTCATCTACTTTTTACAGACGATACTCTCATGTTCTTTAAAGCATCACAGGAGCAAGCATTGGAGGTGAAACAAGCTTTGGACTTGTACAACACTTCTATGGGCCAGAGCCTAAATTTTAACAAATGCTCGCTTTTCTTTGGCTCAGCACGCTCGGAATCAGTGCACAGTCAGGTTCGTTCTATGCTGCAAGTGACAAGTACACTTTTTTAGGAGAGGTACCTGGGTCTCCCAACTCCAGAGGGACGTGTGTCGAATGGCCGTTTTCAAAACTTGCAAACTAGCTTGACAAAGAGATTGATCCATTGGGGGATGGACATCTGGCACAGCCGGGTAGGGAGACTTTGATCAAGTCGGTTGCCCTCTCTCTGCCTACATATGTTATGGGGGTATTTAAATTGCCCTACTCATTATTTGATGATCTGGCTAGGATGATCCGAAACTTCTACTGGGGTTCTGTGGAAGGCAAGAGAAAGGTGCATTGGAAAGGATGGGATCATCTCCTCCAACCGAAGTTAAAAGGAGGGGTGGGCTTCCGAGACCTTCGCCTTTATAATCAGGCTTTGTTTTCACATCAAGCATGGAGATTTCTTACTACACCAACTAGCTTATGTGCTGGAGTATTGAAAGCGAAGTATCATCCGAATGGGAAATTGGAATACACTGTCTTCACAGGCAATGCCTCATCTACTTGGCAAGCTATTAGTCAGGGTCTTGACCTGTTGAAGAAAGTAATTCTATGGAGGGTTGGTAATTGGAGAAGTATAAGAATTTGGCGCGACAATTGGATACCACGACCGTTCTCTTACAAGCCGATCTCACCACATGGTAGATACTGAATCCGCTTTGTGGCTGATCTGCTAAATCCAAATGACTCATGGAAGTATGACCAGGTTGCAAAATTCTTCGGTGCAGTTGATGTAACGGAGATTATGAAGCTGGGAGCTTCCCCGAGGCAGGAGGAGGACGTTATAGCTTGGGGTCTGGGCCGCCGTGGGCGATTTTCTGTCAAAAGTGCATATGATATGGCGTTTGAGGAGGTTCATAGAGGCAGTTCTGAAGCCAGCAGTACAAACCTGAATGGGAACATATCGTGATGGAAGCTAATCTGGTCTACAGAAGTTCCCCCTATAGTCTGGAATTTAGCATGGCTATTGGCGTCAAACAGCTTACCCACATGGCAGAATAAGCACAAGATTGGCCTTGAAACTTCTCCGCTTTGCCCAATTTGTGCGACGGGAACTGAGGATAACTTCCACCCAGTGCTACATTGCCCGCTTGCTAGGCATCTGTACGACACCATGGCCAATGTTTGGAGGCTGCCTGCAATCACTAGTAGAAAAAGGCCCATTTGTCCCGGTTCGTAAGGCCCATTTGTCCCGGTTGGGGAACCGAGACTAAAGGGTTGTTACTAAAGCCCTAAACCTTTAGTCCCGGCTCTTACACCAACCGGGACAGATGGGCCTCCACGTGGCCGATGCGGCGAGCCCAGGCAAGAGGGCCTTTGGTCCCGGTTGGTAGCACCAACCGGGACCAAAAGGCCTTCACGCGTCAGCAGCTGGCAGGAGCTGAGGTTTTTGTTTTTTTGAAAGGGGTGGTTTAGGGGGTTTTGGGGGTTAATTTAGGGTGTTAGCTAGCTAATAGAGAGAAGTGTCCTCTCTCTTATCTCCGCGCTTGGTTTACCAACGCTACTGCTATGCCTAAACATGGCTTACATTGAAGTGAAGGCAACATGTGGTGCATGTCGAAAGCAATACTAATCCTAACTTGATCAAGTTTGGATTAGTACTACTTTCGACATGCATCACATGTTTCCTTCACTTCAATCCAATCCATGTTCATTTCACCCACTGATATATAATAACTCTTCATGCTCGCATCATGCATCATCATAATAACAAGTCCTACTAATCATCATGATACAACTTCTACTCGTTATTAATAATAAGTCATACGATCATCATCCTCATAGTCATCGAACCAACCCAACATAATGGTTCTTAGCACATGATCATCAGTATTAGGTAGGACCTAAATACCCTCTTTAAGGTAAAAGAGCATAAAACAATATAGGCCCTGACTCTCCATTATGGAGAATGAGGATCATACTGTCTCCAATTCTTGCGCTTCGCTTCCTTTTGCTTCCAAGAACCTCCTTACGACTGTCCATACATTTTTTCCATTCTTTGATTTTCATGTCTCCACTTCTTTTAGAATTCCGATATGAACAGGTGAGATTCGTAGGATGACCTGGCCGTATGTTCAAAACATCAAGGCGACCATTCTGATACATCATATGAGGCAGACAATCATTCAGGATTATCTGTTGAAAAACATAGTAATAACTTCGTAGTTAAGAATGTAGTTAAGTTTCAAAAGAATTTACGCAAAAGATGCACGGATGTTGTAGTAGTAAAAAATCTTACCAAGGCATCTCTATGGATGTTACCGTAGTTCAACACGTGCACTAGTGGCACGTATTCACCATAATGTGGAGGAGTTTTATAATATATATTGTAATTCTCAAGATCAGTATAAAATGCGACCAGATGATTTTTCTCCTGATAAGTTAACTCAGAGCCATCGGTGTAGTGGGTTTTGTCTACCATCTTCCGCACATTATTTGAACAATGAAAATAAGTTGTCAATGGAAATAAGCTGTCAATTTTTTTGAAATAAACAATATGAATTAGCTAATAACTATGTTTGAGGAACTCACATAGCGGTAGAATTGGAAGCGTATCAACAAGGACCCAAGTGTCCATATTGTTTTGCTCGATGTCAGGATCACCAAGATCCATGGTGACAAGCATATCCTCATAAAACCATACATCTTGCAAAGAGCTTCCCAATTTGGGCAACCAAAATGGGTTACTCTCTCAGAATTATACAGATTTACTTCAAAATCCATACCATGATGAGTCCTTAGGTGAATTTTCTTTGTTCGAAACTTTCATGGTCTTCAAAACCCATCCTCTCCAAGATATAGCATCTTGCATGGCATGGGATAAGCTAGTCGAATTGTAAAAGATGAAAATTACACGTTGAAATAGTTGAAGTCGTGCTTATTTACGAAAAACACTCGTCGTCGTTGCGTACCATTTCAACATCGAACGTCTACTCGAGCTTAATGCTGAAGGACCGATCTTCGTCCAGGTTAGGCCTGTCGCATAGACCTCGATCGTCGTGGCATCAGCCGCACTCCCCCGGGAGACTTTTGTCGTCCGAGTACGACATTTCCTATGTTCATAATTCAAATATTAAACTTGTAAAATTAAATATATGTACTAAAAACCTAAATTAGATCATTATTATTCTTCATGGGTTGACAATCGGTCTGTCGAGTCTTTTCTTGAAAACTCTCAGCTCACGTGGTGTATATATTCGACCGTCGATGATGGTAGCTCCTCCTTTCATTCCTGTGTGCATTACATCAAATTGTCTATCACACGGGAACGAAGGAGAAGCTACCCCCACGACAACAGTCAAGATTCTTCGTCCTCTCATATATATATAGTGGAGACTCTCCCTCACTGATTCCTCTATGACATTTGCAACCGTCGGTGATGGTAGCTCCTCCTTTCGTTCCCGGTGCATTACACCAAATTGTCTAGCACACGTGAACGAAGGAGAAGCTACCCCCACGACAACAGTCGGGATTCTTCGTCCTCTCATATATGGTGGAGACTCGACAAAATAAAAGTCAACCCGAAATATCGTTTAATTATCTTTCTAAAAAAGGACATATCGAGCGCCTGAAATTTGCCGGAACGGAATGATACATGTTTTTATCTACATCATATGAGCATTCAAGCTTGATGGCCATTACATTTCAATGCTTGAAAATATGAGCAAAAACATTTCAAAATATCTTATAGGACTCATATTAACATGGAGATTTGGCTGGTCTCACCTCGAGGTCGGAGGGGGGTCGGTGACGGGGACGACGGCGGGGATGATGGAGGGGGCTCCTAGATTTCTACGAAAACAAAAACCCTATAAGCTATCAACTAATCAAATGCATACGCCTTGCATAGTGCTCTCCTATTTTAGCATTCAAAGTAGGAGTACTTTTCCAATTTGAGCATTCAATAAGAAAAACCAAATCGTAAAATAAATTAGTATTCAAATTAGCATGCATTCAATAAGCAAAACTACATCATCTCTTGCTTCCGTACATCGTCGAATATTATCACTAATACACCTCGAATAGTATCATACATATAGCATCGCTAATACAGCTAGAACCGTAGCGCCCGACGGGTATCGGCGCGGGTGGTGGACACTGAAAGAGAAGGAACCATCACAGGATCATAGCTCCAGTGAGATACCTGAAGAACCTCCCAGGTATTGGAGAACCTGCCGTCCAACGCAACAATGTAGCGACGGACGTGCTCGTCCTCCTCGCTGACACGGTGACGTACCACCTCCGCGGTGTCCGGAAGCCTCGGCACCGTCACTGGCCCACGCGACCGCCACCAAACTAGGTTCGGGTCCACGACGGGCTGGATCCTCATCAAGCTACGCCCCTCGGAAGGTAGCACCTCCCAATACCAACCCGGCGAAGCCCAGTCCCGGACATGGCCCCTCTGATCAAGCAGGCCTCCTCTGCCGAGTCGACGACGAGGATGCGGGATAGGCATCGTTAACGTTGATGCGGGAATAATTGCTTTAACTAAAAAATACACTAGTTCTATTAATTTTCTTACTAAAAATAAACTACGTCTATAGTAAAAAAAGTAGTTTTATTAAAACAACTAGTTCAACTACTAAGCACTTACTATAAATAAAATAAAGTAGTACTTACTAAAAATAAACTACTTATATAGTAAAATAAAGTAGTTTTATTAAATCAACTAGTTCAGCTACTAAGCACTTACTATAAACAAAATAAAGTAGTACTTACTAAAAATAAACTAGTTTAACTAGCTATCTCTATTATTTTCTAACTAATTCTATTAAACACTTACTAAAAAACATCTAATCAACTAATCTAAAATGCACACTAACCTAACATCTAATGCACTAACCTAAATCAGAGAATGTTCAAATAAAGTAGTATTGTTTTGGTTTTTAAAAGAAATGTTCAAATAGAAAATTTAGTCAAAAATTAAAGGTTTTGCCTAATGCATTCTTCATATAGAAAATGGTTACTCTGTAATTTAATAATTTAGTACTGCGTGACTATACATAATAATCTGCGTGACTATACATAATTACTAGTATATATACATGGAAAAAATACATATATGAAAAAAATGAAAAAAAGAGAGCCGGGGCGGCGGCGGCTGACAGCGGGGCCGACCGGCGAGGGCGACGGCGGCGACGGTGGGGGCGGCGGACGGCGTCGGCGTGCAGAGGATCCGGGCGGGCGCGCGGGGGCGGGGCACGGGCGACAGCGACGGCGGACGGCTTCGTCGTGGGCTCCGGGGCGGGGGCGACGGCGACGACGTCCGGCGGCCTGGGGGCGTCGAGGAGGTCTCCGCGCACGTCGTCGGGGCGAACTGCAAGATGAAAACCAAAACTTTCACAAGTGTGCCTTATATACATGAAGCTTTAGTCCCGGTTCTTGTCACGGACCGGGACCAATGCACCCTTTTGGTCCTGGTTGGTACTACCAACCGGGACCAAAGGCCTCTTTTCAGCAGCCCAAAGGGCAGGAAATAGAGACCTTTGGTCCTGGTTGGTGGCACCAACCGGGACCAAACAGGGGCATTGGTCACGGTTGGTGCTAAGACCGGTACCATTGCCACCCATTAGTCCTGGTTGGTGCCACCAACTGGGACCAAAGGTCGTGTGCTGGAATTGGAGCGGTGCGGTGCGATGTTTAGAGCATCTCCAGCCGTTGGCCCCCCACGAGGCGCTAAAAATCGCCCCCTGGGGGCGCACCGACGCTAAACCGCGTGGTGGGGGCGAGATGCCCCCCAGTTGCGGTGCCCACGCTTTTTTGAAAACTCACAAACACGGCGCAAATTAAACCAAACTTCGGCGGGTTCATTCATATTTAAAATATTTTACAAAAAAGAAAAAAACGCTACTAGTCTGCTCCTCGCCGTCTCCCTCGCCGCCCACCGCCCTTGCAGTTCTACATGCCGGGGAGGCTATAGAACCACGTGTAGTCGCCGCCGCCGTCGTTGTCGTCATCGTCCTCGTCGTCGTCGCCTCCGCCGCGGTCGCCGTCCCTGCTGCAGCCCTCCCCCGGTTGGCGCGGCTTGTTGGACGGTCCGGTGGCGTCCTCGTTGTCGTCGCTGTCGAGGATCACGATGCCGTGCTCATCCTCGCACCCACGTTTGCGGGTGGCTATCTTCTCCAGGGCCCGGCGCTGCCCGACCATCTCGTCGCGGAGGTAGTCGTCGTGGGCCCACCGTAGGGCGTCCTCGTCAGAGAAGCCGTGCCGGGCTATCTCCTCGTACTCCGGGGGGAGGCTGGGCTCCGGTTTGGGCGCGACGAGGACGAGGCGTCCTGGGGCGGGGGTGGAGTCGGTGATGCGGACACCGAATCTGCGGGTGCGCCGACTGACAGGCATGTCCTGGGGCTCCGACTTGACGGGGCGGAGGCAGGGAGAGCAGGTCGACCGACCGGACGAGGAGGAGGACGCCCCGAGGTCCCATGCGCCTTGGCGTCCACGAGCTCCCACGGCGGCGAGAGAAGGACGGGGGCTCGGGGTACTCCAGCCTCGGCGTGTTGCCGCCCTCGATGTACTTGAGGACGGCCTCTAGCATACGGCCCGACACGCCCCACCATCGGCGCCACCCCTCGGAGTTGAGCCTGCCGGAGGGCACGACGCCGTTGGTGGCCTCGAGCTGCTCGGCGTGACGGTGGTGGAAGTACGGCTCCCAGAGCGGGCTGTCGGGGACGTAGCGCGGCCCCTCCCTCGCTGCCCGCGGCAGGAAGGCGCGGATACGCGCGATCTTCGCACGCCACCGACGCTGATTCTCCACGCCCCGGGCACCCGCATGTCTGACGGGACCGGGTACCCGGCCTCGAAGAGGAGCCGAGCTTCGTCCTCGTGAAGGTGGCGGCGGCCGAAGCCATTCACCGCTGCACCATCGCATGTGAATCGTTCGGCCATTTCTTTGAACTAGGGACGGCGAGGGGAGAGGGAGGAAGGGGGAGAGAGGGCGCGTCGGCGGTGGAGACTCTGTGCGTGCCACCGGCGTGCTGGGGGTCAGCTTATATAGGCGGAGGCGCCGCGCGCACGCGTGGCCGCTGCGTCTACGCATGGCATGCTCGGGGACGCACGTCATCACGCCTTCACTGCGCCGCCCGTGAGGCATCAATTCGCCGCAGGAAACGAGGCGATGAGGACGACGAAGTGGCGAGAAGCGAGACGAGTCGCTGGCAAGGAGGGCCCGCGGCTCTTTCGCGCCAAAAACGATTCGCCCGGTGCCCCCGAGCGCACCCCAGCACGCAGGGTTCGGGTTGGGTCCGCCGGCGCCAATTTCGGCCCGAGCCGGCGAAAATTGGGCCCTTGAGGGCGCAACCGTGGGCCGATTTTTTTGCGCCGGCGGCCGAAAAGTTGCCTGGGGGGCCTTGTTGGGGGCGCGGCTGGAGATGCTCTTAGTCCCACCTCGCTAGCCGAGAGGGGCTCGAAGTGGTTTATAAGCCCTGCCGAGCCGACCACTTTGAGCTCCTCTCTACTACAGGCTTACGAGCCTAAATCCACTCTCTGTGCCTGTGGGTATACCGGGCCTACTACTGGCCTGCTTCCTGGCCCCAGTAGCGGGTTTCTAGTCGTACGCAGGCCGTGGTGGCCTAGTAGGTGGCACTTTTTAAAATATTTTTCTAGTTTTTTTGCTTTCTTTTTTGTTTTATTTATTTTATTTATTTTATTTTGGTTCTACTTACAGAAAAATACTTACTATTTTTTCAGTTATTCTTTTTGGTTTTAGGTAATAAAAATTATAAACTTTCTGTTAGTGCCATTAATTTTCTAATTTGAATAGTTTAAATTTGAATTATTTAAAATTTGTGTGAATCACTAGCTTGTGATTAACTTTACTATAAAAATAGATTTTGGAGTGATTCCTTTTTCAGCTATTTAATATTACTGTGTTTTATTATTATATTCAAAAACAGTTTTTATTATTTTAGTTTCCAACAAAAGAAATCTTTATGTTAATTCTTTTTACTATTAAAGTTTATAACAAAAAAGTTCTTTATGGAAATTCTTTTTGCTTTTAATGTTTTGAACAGAAAATACTTTGATAATTTTCGTTGCATAAATTTTAGTTTATTATTATTTCTATTAGAGTTTCATAAAAGTTGAGAGGGTTACGAGAAAAACTGCATGCACTTCGTGTACAAAATGAACTCCAGACTCTTTGTGTGTTCAAAATGAACCATTCAAAGCCATATCATCAATTTTCAACCCTTTCTGACGTCATTTGTTATTTTTCATGCATTTACTGATTTTTTAGCTAAATGACCATGAAATTGAAAAGCACTACAGATGAACTCTGAAAAGGTTGAAAGTTGGAAGGGTATCATCATTTCACCCAAATAGCATGTGCTAAAAAGTATCAGGGTTTTATACGGAAACTCGTCTGTTACATGGATATTCTAGATCAAAGGCATCATCATAATAGTCGTGGAGAGAAAGTCTTCACTTTTTCTTCGCTTCTGTCCTTTGCTTATTGCGCCGTAACCATGGATAATCTTCATGGTCTAACATGGTGCTCTAGTCAGCCTTGACTTTGAAGGGAGGAATTTCATGAAACTTTTCATAATCTTCGGACATGTCTGTCTTGCCCTCCACTCCCGCGACGTATCTTTTTCCTGAAAGAACTATGTGGCGCTTTGGCTCATTGTATGATGTGTTCGCTTTCTTATCTTTTCTTTTTCTCGGTTTCGTAGACATGTCCTTCACATAGAAAACATGCGCCACATCATTGGCTAGGACGAACGGTTCGTCTGTGTACCCAAGATTGTTCAGATCCACTGTTGTCATTCCGTACAGTGGGTCTACCTGTACCCCGCCTCCTAACAAATTGACCCATTTGCACTTAAACAAAGGGACCTTAGAATCATGTCCGTAGTCAAGTTCCCATATCTCCACTATGTAACCATACTATGTGTCCTTTCCCCTATTGGTTACTGCATCAAAGCGGACACCGCTGTTTTGGTTGGTGCTCTTTTCATCTTGGGCGATCGTGTAAAATGTATTCCCATTTATCTCGTATCCTTTGTAATTCAACACAGTCGAAGATGGTCCTCAGGACAACGAGTACAGCTCATCACAAACAGTGGTGTCACCTCTGATACGTGTTTCCAACCAACTGCCGAAAGTCCTGATGTGTTCACATGTAATCCAGTCATCACACTGCTCTGGATGTTTGGAGCGCAGACTGTTCTTGTGTTCATCGACATACGGGTCACCAAGGTAGAGTTCTGTAGAGCTGTGTAGTGTGCTTCATACCAAGAATGCCCGTCCCTGCATATTATTGAGTCCCCTCCAAGCGTGCCTTTTCCAGTCAGTCTCCCATCATACCGCGATTTAGGGAGACCAATCTTATTATGGCCAGGAATGAAGTCAACACAAAATCCAATGACATCCTCTGTTTGATGGCCCATGGAGATGCTTCCTTCTAGCCTAGCGCGGTTACGGACATATTTCTTTAGGACTCCCATGAACCTCTCAAAGGGGAACATATTGTGTAGAAATACGGGGCCCAAAATGACCATCTCGTCGACTAGATGAACTAGGACGTGCGTCATGATATTGAAGAAGGATGGTGGGAACACCAGCTCGAAACTGACAAGACATTGCGCCATATCACTCCTTAGCCTTGGTATGATTTATGGATCGATCACCTTCTGAGAGATTGCATTTAGGAATGCACATAGCTTCACAATGGGTAATCGAACGTTTTCCCGTAGAAGCCCTGTCGGTGTCAAAACCGGCGGATCTCGGGTAGGGGGTCTTGAACTGTGTGTCTAGGCGGATGGTAACAGGAGACAAGGGACACGATGTTTTTACCCAGGTTCGGGCCCTCTCGATGGAGGTAAAACCCTACTACTGCTTGATTAATATTGATGGTATGGGTAGTACAAGAGTAGATCTACCACGAGATCAAGGAGGCTAAACCCTAGAAGCTAGCCTATGGTATGATTGTTGTTCTGTTGTTCGTCCTACAGACTAAAACCCTCCGGTTTATATAGACACCAGAGAGGGCTAGGGTTACACAGAGTCGGTTACAATGGTAGGAGATCTACATATCCGTATCTCCAAGCTTGCCTTCCACGCCAAGGAAAGTCCCTTCCGGACAAGGGACGACGTCTTCAATCTTGTATCTTCATAGTCCAGGAGTCCGGCTGAAGGTATTGTCCGGCTATCCGAACACCCCCTAATCCAGGACTCCCTCAGTAGCCCCTGAACCAGGCTTCAATGATGACGAGTCCGGCGCGCAAATTGTCTTCGACATTGCAAGGCGGGTTCTCCTCCAAATTCCGTGTACCTGTTGAATAATATCCGGTTTCTTGTAAATGTTGCGCTCCTTGGCTTCTACGCCCAATAATGGCTGTCTTCCACATGTCAAATGAATACGAAAAGTCTAGGTGTTTTTATATTTACACCCCTAGCCGCGCTAATGAGCCGCCTATTTCAGGGGACGAGGATTTAGATCCAAACCACACCTTCTCCCCTCCGCGAGTATTCATCAGAGCGCATCCGACAAAGGTCCATCCTACCATGGTCAGCCGTCGCAAATCCTCCCCTCGCCCTTCCAGCTCTCAGCCCGGAGATTGGGAGAGATGCTTCGTCCCGCACAGCAAGCTAGTGACGCTCCAGACCAAGGGATTTCTCCCCCGGCCTATATGGTCCCGGGTCGAGCCGGACTTGCCACCTATAATGGCGGAGAGCAAGCAGAGAGTGCCCCCAATCCCTCCAAAGGAGAGCGGGTATGCCTTGTCCCTTATTTAATAAGAGGGCTCGGATTTCCAATCCATCCGTTTCTCCGGGGGCTCTTGGAGTTCTATGGCCTCCAGCTACACAACCTCACGCCTGCCTCCATATTGCACATCGCGGGCTTCGTAGCCCTCTGCGAGCTGTTTTTGGGTGTTGAGGCTCATTTCGCGCTGTGGAAGAGGCTATTCTGCCTGGTGCCCCGTTCTCAGGAGGGGTCAATATATCAAGTGGGCGGGGTCGAAGTGTGGCGCATCGCCGGGACAGGATATCTATCCGGAACCCCAAAGAAGGCGTCCGAGAATTGGCCTTCGGAATGGTTTTATATAGAGGACGTCCTGTTGCCGGATCCTGTTCGGATCGGCCTCCCTGAGTTCGACACTGCTCCCCTGAAGAAGCGCCTAAGCTGGCGTCCAAGAAGCCCTTAGAGGGAAAGTGACAGCGACGTCCTTTACCTGATGGGCCGGATAAGATTATTAGCTCATTCCGGACTAACCATGATAGGAGTCATGGCTGCATGCATCATGCGGGGGGTGCAGCCGCTTCAGTATAGAGGCCACCCCATGTGGGACTTCAATGGGGAGGATGATGCCACTCGTCACGGCCGTAAGGGGCCGGATTCGGCTGCCGCTCTAATAAAGATCTTGTCCGCTTTGTACAAGGGAGAAGAGGAGGAATTTCTCCGCGTCAACCCACAGGGTGGATTTACTATGTACAACCCTCCGAGTTGGGTAAGTGGACACTTTTACTTGCCCATCCGTTTTATATTCCCATCGTTTAACTATATAGTCTAACGACTTCAATGCAAGAACTGCGCCAGGCTGTTAAAGAAATAAGCAGCCCTCCTCCACAGCCCGAGGATCCGGGACGGTCCCTCGACCCGGCCTTCCAAGAGGATCCGGACTTATCCGTGGAGCTGATTGATGGAGTGTTCCATCAATTGAGAAAGGACAACGCCTTGGTGGCCATTACGGCCGATTACCCAGGGCTAATCCCGGCCTCCTAGGTAACTGAGACCGAAGTCCCAGTACGTCGAAAAGGGGTCCACCCTCACGTGTTTTCAGTTTCCTGATTACAACCATGTTTTGCAGGGGAGGTTTTTGAGACGGGAGGCCGAGCTTGCGGCGACAAGCCAACGAGGGGCTGCAGGGCCCCGTGGGCAGAAAAGAAGTGCAGTACGGACCGAGGCGCCAGCGCAAAGGTATAGCGTGCCCTTTTATTCCAGGTGTTATTCCTTCAAGGCATATTAACACTCGTACTCTCTTCAGGACAAAGAGACCTCGCCGAACTATATCCGGAGAGGCTGCCAATCGCGCCTCCACCAGCCAGGCTCCAAAGCCTGGTCCGGAGGTGGGGGCGAACACGAGGCGCGCACCGGACGCTCCTCCAACAGAGGATGCGGACAGGCTGTCTGCCACCAATTCCGAGGTGGAGAGTTCCATGAACCACATGCGTCGCCGGACAGCTCTTCGCGACGCTTGTTTCTCTCAAGAGGCGTTAGATGCGTTCAATTCGGGAGACGCGTACCTCCGTGTCGCTCAAAAGGGTCTAGCCAGAGCCATGGAGCAATATGTAAAAGACATACGGGTGAGAAAATTTAATGGTTATATATATTAGTAGCCCCCGAGAATTGAAACAGTTAGAAGAATAGATTTAAGGATCATTTAAAAATGCAGGGTCTTGCGGAAAAGAATACCCAACTGTCCCAGGAGCTAGAAGAGTGCAAAGCCCAACTTGAGGCCGCACTAGCCGTGACAGGGGAGCCCAAGGAGACCCCCATTGGTAATATATACTTCCAAAAGATAAGTATTTTGCGAAGTGCGGCGTGTGTGCAAATCTGACAAATAAAATTGCAGATGGCGCCGGATTAGATCCGGAAAGGCAACAACTCCTACGCCGGTTAAAGGCTGGCAAGAGCGTGCTGACAAAGGTGAGGTGGGAGAAGAATGATCTCCAAGATGCCAACACCAAGCTGGGCGTTGAACTGAAAGATGTTCGTGCCCAGCTGTCAGACTCCGTTAAGGAGAATCAGCGGCTTCGACGCGGCATATTTAGTAAGTGCTTAAACGAACCTTTGAAGAGAAAAAAAGTTCGGCGAGGAAGTCGACTAACAGAGTAATGTCTGTAGGTGTGCTAACAGGTCGTCCTGCAGAGGAGATACCCGGTTCTATGGGTGACCGTCTTCCCGAGCTCTCGCAACTGCACGAGCGAGTTCGGCAGGTGATGCAAGGTATTGCCCAGGCCTTATGGCATCCATCTCCATGCCCGAAGGCCTTGGAGAGCTTGCGGAGAAGCTGAAGGGAGCGCGGCGGCGCTTCCGATTGTGGAATATATCAGCCTGCCGTCAAGGCGCTAGGGAGGCCTGGGCCATGGTGAAGAAGCGGTACACGAAGGCTGACCCCAACCACATGGCCGAGGTCGGACCTGTGGGGCCTGATGGGAAGGAGATCCCTGTAAGCTGAGCATACGGCCAAGTAGAATTGGCCGCAAAGTATTCCCAGCAGGACTGTAAAATAGACAGCCTGTTAGATGGTATTGAAGAGGAATACAATCAGTCAGAATGACTATGTAATTGACATTTGTAATGCCTTCTAGCCGGATTGTAGATCGTTTGTCATGGCCGACCTTTTCGCTTCAACCTCGGGACCTGACGGTCCGGAGTGTGTCCGAATACCCTCGTGGTTATATAAGAACCGAGGTATGCATGGAGAGCAGGCGTAGGGGTCATTAGTGCTTGAACAGACAAGTGCCCAACTAGCTATGTTATATCACATGGTTAGTAAGAAACATCTTCCAGGGAGAATAGTTCCGTTAAGGGTTCCTTTCCCTGGGAGGCATGCCCTAAAGTGCATGTCCATTCTGCAAAAAATACGCAGTAAAAGCATCTGGGGGTGCATAAATAAATAAGTGAAAAGATCGTCTTTTAGGTCACCGTCCGAATATTCCCTTAAGAACGCTAGCTTTCGGCTTCACCCAGTCTGAGGTACACATCCGGCTGACCCGACAGTAACAATCACAGAGGTACTCCCTTTACCACATAGCCAAACAATCGGGAACGTAGGGGTAAGCACAGGAGCCAGGCAACCCAGCTTGGCCAAAACTTAAGTCATATCGATGCATATAATGGTGAAATAAAAGGTACATTCAGAAGTATGACACATGTGTTGGGCATAAAGCCCATACAAATAAGCTTCTATTTAAAAGAAGCCCCCAGGTTTAATGAGTGCGAACATCACGTCATTTGATGAGCCTTTAAAGGCTGAGAGGGAGGGGAGAAGGAGAGAAATGTAAGACATACTGTCGGTGTCAAAACCGGCGGATCTCGAGTAGGGGGTCCCGAACTGTGCGTCTAGGCGGATGGTAACAGGATACGAGGGACACAATGTTTTACCTAGATTCGGGCCCTCTTGATGGAGGTAAAACCCTACGTCCTGCTTGATTAATATTGATTATATGGGTAGTACAAGAGTAGATCTACCATGAGATCAAGGAGGCTAAACCCTAGAAGCTAGCCTATGGTATGATTGTTGTATATTGGAGTCGTCCTACAGACTAAAACCCTCCGGTTTATATAGACACTGGAGAGGGTTAGGCTTACACAAAGTCGGTTACAATGGTAGGAGATCTGAATATCCGCATCGCCAAGCTTACCTTCCACGCCAAGGAAAGTCCCGTCCAGACACGGGACAAAGTCTTCAATCTTGTATCTTCATAGTCCAGGAGTCCGACTGAAGGTATAGTCCGGCTACCCGGACACCCCCTAATCCAGGACTCCCTTAGTATCCCCTGAACCTGGCTTCAATGACGACGAGTCCGGCGCGCAGATTGTCTTCGGCATTGCAAGGCGGGTTCCTCCTCCAAGTTCTTCATAAAAGTTTGTAAACACTAAGGGTAGTGTCCGGCTCTGGAAAATAAGTTTCCACATATTTCCATAGAGAGAATAATATTAACACAAATCTAATCTGCTGACGTATTCCGTAGCATGCCATCACACTACGGCCAAGCCTTTATTCGAATCGTTTTTACTCCCCCACCTCAGCGTATTTTGCAAGGCGGTTTCCTTGGCACGTCTTGTCAAAGCAGAGATCGTGTCCCCTTTGTTTACGGGATTCTCATCAATACGGACGTGGGTAACCCAATCGTGCATGTTAGCATGTCCCCAGCCTGGTGAGAGCGTGGTGTTCGTGTCTCACTTCCTTCATGGGTTAGGCTTCCCAATTGATCCCTTCGTGAGGGGGCTGATGTTTTATTATGGGATGGAATTCCACAACTTTCCAATTGACCCATAGGCTAGCTTCTAGGGTTTAGCCTCCTTGATCTCGTGGTAGATCTACTCTTGTACTACCCATATCATCAATATTAATCTAGCAGGAGTAGGATTTTACCTCCATCGAGAGGGCCCGAACCTGGGTACAATAAAGTGTCCCTTGTCTCCTGTTACCATCCGACCTTGACGCACAGATCGGGACCCCCTACACGAGATCCGCCGGTTTTGACACCGACATTGGTGCTTTCATTGAGAGTTCCTCTGTGTCGTCGCCTTTAGGCCCGATGGCTCCTTTGATCATCAACAACGATGAGGTCCAGGGTGAGTCTTTTCTCCCCGGATAGATCTTCGTCTTCGGCGGCTTCGCTCTGCGGGCCAACTCGCTTGGTCATCTGGAGCAGATCGAGAGCTACGCCCCTGGCCATCAAGTCAGGTTTGGAAGCCTAAACTACACGACAGATATCCCCGGAGACTTGATCTTCGACGGATTCGAGCCACAGCCAAGCGCGCCGCACTATCTCGAGTGGCATGATATAGCTCTGCCTCCGAACAGTGTCCTGGAGGCCGCATACGCTCCGGCCCTGATCCTCGATTCGGAGCCCGCTGCGTCCTTTGAAGATGAATGGTTGGACGTCACCTCGGGGGCTGCGATTTTAAAAGCCATTGAGCCGAACGCGAGCCCCGCGCTCCGCATGGCCTATGACTCCAAGGAGCCGGACCCTTCTCCGAACTTCGGGTCGTCCGTGCCCCCGCCGATCGAATCAGATTGGGCGCCTGTAATGGAGTTCACCGCCGCGGACATCGTTCAGTATTCACCTTTTGGTGATATTCTGAATTCTCTCAAGTCTCTCTCTTTGTCAGGAGAGCTCGGGCCGAACTATGGCCTGCGAGGTTGGGATTCAGACGACGAAGAAATTCAAAGCCCACCCACCGCCCACTTAATAGCCACTGTCGACGATATATCCGACATGCTCGACCTCAGCACCGAAGACTTCGATGGTATGGACGATCAAGGAGGAGACAAGCAAGAACCAGCACCTGTAGGGCGCTGGACCGCCACCTCGTCATACGACATATACATGGTGGATGCTCCAAAAGATGGAGATGGCGATGGAACAGCGGAGGATGGCACTTCGAAAAAGCCTCCAAAATGCCGACGTCAGCGGCGCCGCTCCAAATCCCGCCACAGCAAAAACGGTGATTCCAGCACGGGAGATAATACTACCCCGGACAGCGCCGAAGAACACCAAAACCAGCAGGATTCGGCACAGGAAGATGGAGAAGACCTCCCTCATGAGAGAGCGGCAGAGCGAGAGGTCGAGGACGATAACTACATGCCTCCCTCCGAAGACGAGGCAAGCCTCGGCGACGATGAATTCATCGTACCATCAGACCTCGCCGAACAAGAGCGCTTTCAACGCAGGCTTTTAGCCACGGCGAACAGCCTAAAGAAAAAGCAGCAACAGCTTAGAGCTGATCAAGATTTGCTAGCTGACAGATGGACTGAAGTCCTTGCGGCCGAAGAGCACGAGCTGGGACGCCCCTCCAAAAACTATCCTAAGCACAGGCCGCTACCCCAATCAGAGGAGGAAGCCCAAGACATGGCAGATCGGCCACCTCGTGGCTGCGACAGAGAAGCCTGTCGAACATCCAAACAAGCCATGCCCCGCAGCCGCTTTACCAAGGCACGGGAACACGAACCAGACCCGCGAGACGTCCTGGAGGACAAAGCAAGGCAAACAAGATCGATCTATGGATCGCGCGGACGCCCGATGTCACGTGATAGTTTTCACTCCGGACACAATAAATCCGGCCGGGCCGAACACAACAGGCACAGCTCCTCCGAACTGCGTCGAGACATAGCCCAGTACAGGGGCGCCGCACACCCACTATGCTTCACAGACGAAGTGATGGATCATAGAATCCCAGAGGGTTTTAAACCCGTCAACATCGAGTCGTATGATGGTACGACAGATCCGGCAGTATGGATTGAGGACTATCTCCTCCACATCCACATGGCACGTGGCGATGATTTGCACGCCATCAAATATTTACCCCTTAAGCTTAAGGGACCAGCCCGGCACTGGCTTAACAACCTCCCCGCAGATTCGATCGGCTCTTGGGAGGACCTGGAGGCCGCATTCCTCGATAACTTCCAGGGGACCTACGTACGGCCACCGGACGCCGACGACCTAAGCCACATAATCCAGCAGCCAGAAGAATCGGCCAGGCAATTCTGGACACGGTTCCTAACAAAGAAAAATCAGATAGTCGATTGTCCGGATGCAGAGGCCTTAGCAGCCTTCAAGCATAACATCCGTGACGAGTGGCTTGCCCGGCACCTGGGACAGGAAAAGCCGAAATCCATGGCAGCCCTCACGACACTCATGACCCGCTTTTTCGCGGGCGAAGATAGCTGGCTAGCTCGCAGCAACAACTTATCGAAGAAGCAAGGTAATTCAGATACCAAGGACAAAAGTGGCAGGTCGCGACAGAATAAACAGAAACGCCGCGTCAGCAGCGACAGCAATGAAGATACGGCAGTAAACGCCGGATTCAGAGGCCATAAATCCGGTCAGCGGAAAAAGCCATTCAAAAAGAATACCCAGGGCCCGTCCAGTTTGGACCGAATACTCGACCGCTCGTGCCAGATTCACGACACCCCCGAAAGGCCAGCCAATCACACCAATAGGGATTGTTGGGTGTTCAAGCAGGCAGGCAAGTTAAGAGCCGAAAACAAAAACAAGGGGCTAGACAACGATGACGAAGAGGAGCCCAGGCCGCCGAACAACAACGGACAGAAGGGGTTTCCCCCACAAGTGCGGATGGTGAACATGATATACGCGACTCATATTCCCAAGCGGGAGAGGAAGTGTGCGCTATGGGACATATACGCGATGGAGCCAGTCGCCCCAAAGTTCAACCCGTGGTCCGCTTGCCCGATCACCTTCGATCGAAGGGACCACCCCACTAGCATCCGTCACGGCGGTTTCGCCGCATTGGTTATTGACCCAATCGTTGACGGATTTCACCTTACAAGAGTCCTCATGGACGGCGGCACTAGCCTGAACCTGCTCTACCAGGATACAGTGCGGAAAATGGGCATAGATCCATCAAGGATCAAGCCCACAAGGACGACCTTTAAAGGCGTCATCCCAGGTGTAGAGGCCAATTGCATAGGCTCCATAACACTTGATGTGGTCTTCGGATCTCCGGACAACTTCCGAAGCAAAGAGTTAATCTTCGACATAGTTCCGTTCTGCAGTGGCTATCATGCTCTGCTTGGACGAACCGCATTCGCTAAATTCAATGCGGTGCCGCACTACGCATATCTCAAGCTCAAGATGCCAGGCCCTCGAGGTGTAATCACGGTCAGCGGAAACACCGAACGCTCCACCCGTACGGAGGAACACACGGTGGCCCTCGCAGCAGAGGTACAAAGCAGCCTGTTAAGGCAGCTCTCGAGTCCGGCCGCTACAAAGCAGGACAAAGCAAAACGCGCCCGGAGTAACCCGCAGCAAGACCGACTGGTGTGTTCAGAGCACGCGTAGCAATACGGCCCCAACCCCAGCCATCGCTACATAGCGGAGCTAGTACCTCGAGTACACAATTACGCCCTTACAATTCCATGGGCATAGGGGAAGGGGCAGATAAAACGGCATGCCAACAAGACGGCGTCAAACGTACTAGGGGCTGCCGGGTTCTTCTTTTCTTTTAGGACTCCATACTCTGGATACAGTGTTCGGCCTCGCTGCCGCATAGACGATACAGGACCCAGGAAAGCAGACAAAACAACGCCGCATCATGGAACTCTTAGGTGGTCTCTATGTCGAGCGATATATCTGTTTCTAAATTCCGCAGCCTGCGCCTGGTCAGGACATGTTAAATAGTCTAATTTTTTTTCACACTACTTGTATCGTTCGGCTTGAATAAATAGCCTCCTCATAAATAATGCATAGCTTTTCGTCTATTTTTTGCATTATCTTCTTTTAATATACATATGTTTACTCAAATAACATGATCGCACCCGTACACCATGGTACGGCAAACCACGCCAGGGGCTTTATTACCCTTCTATCTGGTGTGAGAAGTCCGTCCACTTTCACAAGTGCGGCACCCCGAACTTATAGCATTATATGCGTCGGCTTCGAGTCATGATTTTGGTCATATTTTGGGTTTGCCCGGCTCCTATGTTTTGGTGCCTTACGTTCCGCTCTATCGGCTAAGGTAGCACTAGGAGAACCACTGCGATTGTGCCCTAGATCAGGTGGGTGAGCACCTCAGTGGAGAAAGCTAAAACAGACTGTCATGATAAGGCGCGAGACCGGTCGCTGTTCGAGAGGTTTTTCGAGTCCCTAAAGGCTTATGCCGCTTCGAGCGGAGAGCTGGTTAAGTCCGGCTAAATGCGTGGATAGTGCCCCGAATTCGGCCTTCCGAACTAGGGGCTTCGCCGAAATTTAAAATTATAACGTTCTATGGTTAAGTGAGAGTGTTCAAGCATTATAGTCCGATTGCCTGGTTCGTTGTGCTGAGCGCCTCCCTCGAAGGACCCAACTATGGGAACAAGAGCCCATAGGTTTATCCCGAACACCCCAGCACTAGTTGCATGGGGGCAGAAGCCGACGACTCGCCATCTCTCAGTTATTGATAAACGGCCGCAC
This sequence comes from Aegilops umbellulata, assembly GCA_032464435.1. Taxonomy (NCBI): domain Eukaryota; kingdom Viridiplantae; phylum Streptophyta; class Magnoliopsida; order Poales; family Poaceae; genus Aegilops; species Aegilops umbellulata. The sequence goes on along the minus strand of CP136056.1, from coordinate 532,767,458 downwards.
AGAAAATAATATTTTAAATTCAGAAAGCATTGCTTAAGCGCATATGAACAAGTTTTCAGCGCACAGGATACAAACGAGCGAGTTCATTGAAATATTACATCTTTGGCACACTCATCCGCGACAAGGCGAGCTCCAGCGAGAACTTCCTTGTAGTAGTTCTCGGGCTTGCGATGCTCCTTCCTCTGCGGCGGCCCGTCCTTCACCAGCTTCTCTCCGTCCAGCTTGCCCCAGTGTACCCTTACACGGGCAAGGGCCCTCCGGACACCTTCTATGCAGACGGAGCGCTTGATGACCTCAAGTCGTGGACAGGCCTCCACCAGCCGCCGCACCAGCCCGAAGTAGCTCCCAGGCAGGGCCTCTCGAGGCCACAGCCGAACTAGTAAGCCCTTCATGGCCTGTTCGGCCGCCTTGTGGAGCTCGGCCAGCTGCTTCAGCTGATCGCTTAAGGGCACAGGGTGTACGGCCTCAGAATACTAAGACCAGAACACACTCTCCGTCGAGCTGTCCTCTTCAGCTCGGTAGAATGCGGCGGCGTCGGATGCGCTGCGGGGAAGATCGAAGAACGCCCCTGGAGAACTCCGGATCCGGGTAAGTAATAGGTATTTCACCTTTATATTCCTACTTTGCATTAAGAATGCCTTACCCGCTGCTATCCTTTTCACATCCTCCAACTCTTGGAGGGCCTTTTGGGCTTCGGCCTTGGCACTCTTGGTGGTCTCAACAGCCAACGCGAGCTCGAATGCTTGCGTTTTTGCCTCAAGCTCCAAACCCTCATGTTTCTTCATGAGAGCTTGCAGCTCTTGCTGCACCTCGCCGACTTGGACCCCAAGCTTTTCTCGCTCGGTGCGCTCCTCGGCCGCTTTCTTCTCGGCCTCAGCCAGCGCCTGCTTCAGGGTTGCCACCTCGGTTGTGGCCCCTACAATAAGCAGTACAATCCTGTTATTTCTTTTTGCAATCAAGCCTCTCTATAGGCACCTTTTTTTTTCTTCTAAGGGGTATTTCTTACCTTCCTTTTCCACGAGCTGCCTTTTGGCAAGGCCGAGCTCTTGCTCGGACCGCTTGAGGTCCTTTTTCAGGACTTCCACCTGCGCAGTCAGTGCGGCGGTGGACAGCAGGGAAGCCTGCATACGCATATTAGACTTTTTATTAGACTCCTGTGAAAATTGTTGGATCCTCTATTCGGCTTTTCTTTCCGAACACCGAACAGAGCATCAGGGGCTACTATCTATGCGGTAATGAATTTAGCATATTTTTTGCTTACCTGGAAGCCTGTTAGAAGGCTAGCGCAAGCTTCATTCAGTCCGCTCTTGGCGGACTGAACCCTTTGGACCACCGCACTCATAACAGTACGGTGCTCCTCGTCGATGGTGGCGCCTTCAAGTGCCTCCAACAGACTATCCGGCGCCTCTTGTTGGACAGAGGTCGCTGACTCAGACGGCTTACTCCTCTTGGAAGGAGTTCGCCCACCGCGAGCCAGGACGGTTGAGTCCGGCGCGGTGTCCGGCACAAAACCGGACTGGGAGCCCTGGGGGGTTTCATCCCCTTTACTCCTGGGGTCCAGAGGATTGCCTTGCGGCTCCTCCAGGACCACCTCCTCCTGCCCTGTTCGGCGGGACGCCGCTTCGGCGTCGTCCGCCCCGCTGGGGGAGACTGCGGGCGGGACAGAGTTCATGTCCGACGAATCCAGGGAGCCGCCCGATGAATCATCGAGTGCGGCTCGGGGCGGGCTGCGCAAATAGCATTCGACATTAGAGTAAGCTGCGCACTTGAAGATACTATGAGTCATTCTGGTATGTGAATACTTACGATGTCGCCGGACGCTTGGTTCTGTCCGGCCACTCCTTTCCGCCCTCTTCAGCGTTGGGGGAGCAGTCCGGCGGAGGGGTCTTCCTTTTCCTTGACCCCTCGGCCTCCCCTGTTGGGGCGGCCTTCTTCTTTTTTGCTCCCCTCGCTGGAGGGGGAGAGCTTCCTTGTTGCTCCTCCTCGTTTTCACGAGAGGAGGGCGTCGCAGACTCGCCAGATGATGAGCTCGACACCACCACATTGCGGGCACTCTTTCGAGTCCCGGTGGTCTTCTTCTTCTTGACCTTCTTCTCCGGCACCACATAGGGCGCCGGAACCAGCAGCTTCTCTAAGAGAGCTGGGGCTGGGTCTTCGGGAAGAGGAGCCGGACAGTTGATTGGTCCGGCTATCTTCAGCCACGCCTATCAAAGGCAAAGGGAGTTTTTAGATCCCACATAGAGTTAATCTATGTAGAAAAGCTTAACGAACCTGTGAAAGGTATAAATAGCCTACCTCGCCAGCATTGCGCTGCGAGCTGTATCCGCGGTCCTCGGAAGCGGATGTGGGGCACTCGGCCCCTTTGGTTAGCGCCTTCCAAACGTCTTCATACGTCGTGTCGAAGAGCCTATTGAGGGTTTGGTGCTGCGCCGGGTCGAATTCCCACAAAGTGAACTCCCGTTCTTGGAACGGGAGGATCCGGCGAACGAACATGACCTAGATGATGTTGACATGCCGGATGGGCTTGTTCCTCAGGGACCGGATGCAAGTTTGCAGTCCGGTCACTTCTTCTTCGTTGCCCCACGATAGGACCGTCTCTTTCCAGGACATGAGCCGCGTGGGGGGTCCGGATCGGAACTCAGGGGCCGCGACCCATTTCGAGTCGCGTGGCTCGGTGATGTAAAACCACCCTGCCTGCCACCCCTTTAAGGACTCCACAAAGGAGCCATCGAACCAGAGTGCGTTGGCCATTTTGCCGGCCATAGCACCTCCGCACTTCGCCTGGGTGCCGGACACCACCTTGGGCTTGACGTTGAAGGTCTGGAGCCAGAGGCCGAAGTGGGGGCGGATGCGGAGAAAGGCCTCACACACGATGATAAACGCCGAGATATTGAGGATAAAGTTCGGGGCGAGATCGTGGAAGTCCAGGCCGTAGTAGAACATGAGCCCCCGGACAAAAGGGTGAAGTGGAAAACCCAGTCCGCGGAGGAAATGGGGGAGAAAAACTACCCTCTCGTGGGGCCTTGGGGTGGGAAGAAGCTGCCCCGCCTCGGGAAGCCGGTGCGGGATGTCCTTGGATAGATATCCGGCCTTCCTAAGCTTTTTGATTTGACCCTCCGTAACGGAGGAAGCCATCCACTTGCCACCCGCTCCGTACATCGCTGGAGTAGGTTGGGGAAGAAAGAGCAAACTTGGGCGTTGGAGCTTGAGTACGCAGGAGATGGATGGGCAAAGGAGGAAGAAGGCGTAGGTGAAAGAGGTGGATCTTTATCCCCTTATATAGGCTGATGCCGTTATGCGTCCCCACCTACCTAATAAAACTCGCTTGCTGCTCACACGCCGTGGTAAATGGCGCGGTTGGGTTACCCATGTCCGCATTAATGAGAATCCCTTTAAAAGGGGCACACGATCTCTGCTTCGACAAGACGTGCCAAGGAAACCGCCTCGTTGAACGTGCTGCGGTGGAACAACAAAAAATAATCCATACAGAAGGCTTGGTCGCAGTGTTATAACGCACTGCGGGATACGTGAGCAGATTTGATTTGTGTTTGTATTATTCTCTATATGGCAATACGTGGAAACTTGTTTTGCAGAGCCGGACACTATTTTTTGGTGTTTATTATCTTCTTGAAGAATTTGGAGGAGGAACCCGCCTTGCAATGCCGAAGACAATTTGCGCGCTGGACTCGTCGTCATTGAAGCCTGGTTCAGGGGCTACTGAGGGAGTCCTGGATTAGGGGGTGTTCGGATAGCCGAACTATATCTTTAGCCGGACTCCAGGACTATGAAGATACAAGATTGAAGACTTCGTCCCGTGTCCGGAAGGTTCTTTCCTTGGCATAAAAGGCAAGCTAGGCGTGCGGATATTCAAGATCTCCTACCAATGTAACCGACTTTGTGTAACCCTAACCCTATCCGGTGCCTATATAAACCGGAGGGTTGTAGTCCTTAGGATGAACACATCATAACCATCATCATACCCATAGGCTAGCTTCTAGGGTTTAGCCTCCTTGATCTCGTGGTAGATCTACTCTTGTACTACCCATATCATCAATATTTATCTAGCAGGAGTAGGGTTTTACCTCCATCGAGAGGGCCTGAACCTGGGTAAAATAAAGTGTCCCTTGTCTCCTGTTACCATCCGACCTTGACGCACAGATCGGGACCCCCTACCCGAGATCCGCCGGTTTTGACACCAACAACGACGTTACGCCGGACAAACCCACGAAGCAGAAGAATCTCCACAAGAGGCTCGTGGCAACAGCACGCAGCCTGAAGAAGCAAAAGCAAAAGCTAAAAACGGCGGAAGATGCACTCAGGATTAGATGGAGCAAAGTAATCAATACCGCAGATAAATACGGCGACAGTCGCCGCACTAAAAGCTATCCGAAGAGAAAGCTACTGCCCGAATTTGACGAAGAGGCCATAGAGCCATCGCATTCAAAAAACAAGAAAGCCACACGGTCGGATAGACGACCCCATAGCCAACATAAAACGGCAAATGGCGCCGCACTTAAACCGGCACGTGACCCACTTACGGATTCGCATCAAAAAGATGGCCCAGCCAGGTCCATTTATGGGCCAAGAAAGCAAGCTCTCGTAAGCAATGCAATAAAACCATCATCAGAATCCAACACACCCAAATATAGGGGCGCCGCACATCCCCTATGATTCACCGATGAGGTCCTGGATTATGAATTTCCAGCGGGATTCAAACCCGTAAACTGTCAGGACCCCGATCCTAAGTCACACCGATCTAGTATGTAACACATCATATCACTTTGCGGCCTCACGCACGGTATTCCCACGGGTGCCACCTTACCTGGCCCGGGACCGTTTGCGCCTTTTGGCTCACGTATATGATAGTGTCGCTAGCATCCATATGACAAAGAACCCGGGCCGACATGGATAGTCATGAACCCAAAGCGGCGCTAACCCATGGGGACAGGCATACATGAATCAACTTCAAGCATGTCGGCCAGCAGCGTGCGAATCCGGGCTGTAGCACCAGGCTAACAGGACTCCGGTAACCCGGGCTGTAGCAGGCTAGGCAGGACTCCGGATGTCACCGCGTGACATTTCCCCGAAGGGACAGACATAGGAACGAAGTGAAACACATGCCGGCCAGTCAAGTGTGCTGAGCAGTAGTGCTGGGGTAGCAGGACTCCGGTGTACCGGGCTGTAGCGGACTACTATCGCTTAGAAGCACGAGACTACATTTCCCCATAAGAGAGGCTGCCAAGGATAAACAACTAGATTGTCGGATCCCACACATACCAAGCATTTCAATCATACACACAATATGCTCGATATGTGTAAATACAACATGGCATCACAACATAACTCTACGACTCAAGTATTTATTCATTAGGCTCCGAGGAGCGAGATATTACAATCATGGGTCTCATGACCCAACCTTCAGAGCATACAAGTCAAAGCACATGCGGAAGCTTAACATGTCTGAGTACAGACATCTACAAATGAAAAAGGATGAGAAGCCTGACTATCTACCAGATCCTGCCGAGGGCACAAGATCGTAGCTGAGGTAACAAGCTAAACGTCGAAGTCCACACGGAACTACTAGCGAGACTGACGTCTCTCTGCAAAAACATAAAATAGGCAAACGTGACTACAAATGTACTCAGCAAGACTTACATCAGAACTAGCTACATATGCATCGGTATCAATAAAGGGGTGGTGGAGTTTAACTGCAGCAAGCCAGCTTTGACTCGGTGGCTATCCTGAACTACGACTGCAAGCAACTCTTATGAGGTGGCGCACACGAGTCCACACATTCACCATATCAATACACCACTATGGATCCGCTCCCGTCTCCCTACAAGAACGCCATCCATAGCACTCACGCTTATCTTGCGTATTTTAGAGTATCCACTTTCACTTGTCTATGAACTGTTATAGGCAACCCAGAAGTCCATTACCGCGGACACGGCTATTCGAATAAATCATTTATAACCCTGCAGGGGTGTACTTCTTCACACATGTTTCCACCACTTAGCGTCTGCACACGACATGTGCTCGGCAGACTTCAAGCGAAAGCCGACGTGGGTGTAGACCACGACCTAACTAACCACACAAGTATCTAGTCCAGGTTTATCGCCTATTCGGGTTCCATCCGCGAGGAGATCCGGCCGGAGTTTCGCTCACAGCCCCAAACGATGTGTGCAGGGTTCCCGGGACACCAAACGGGCACCCGGTACACCGTGCCACGTGCCTACCGCAACACAGCCCACCCCTATGGTCAGCGTTGCGTGCGGCCCCCAGCATACTACAAACACCAGAAACTACTTGCAACTCCTGGACAGAGGACGAGAGGGGTCAGTTAGTTGAGCGAGGTCATATTTCAGGGCCCAACGTGTGGTAGTAGCTGTTTCATGGATCACAAACACAGAACTCAGTTCCTAAGGACGGTTTCAATGAGACAACCCACCATGTACTCCTACATGGCCTCTCACCGCTACCTTTACCAAATCGTGTTCACACACTTAGCTCACACACAGTAGGACATGTTCATCACCATTTCAATTCATCCCCGATGAATCAGACCCGACTCAACTCTAAGCAGTAGCAGGCATGACAACAAACATGAATGAGTAGGCACATCAGGGCTCAAACAACTCCTACTTATACTAGTGGGTTTCATCTATTTACTGTGGCAATGACAAGTCATGCAGAGGATAAGGGGTTCAGCTACCGCAGCATGTAACCATTGAATCGTTGTTGTCCTAATGCAGTAAAAGAGAGGAGGAGCGAGAGAGTGGGATTGTATCGAAATGAGCAAGGGGTTTTTGCTTGCCTGGCACTTCTGAAGATAATATAGTTCTTCATCGGTGTCATCGATCTCATCGTCGAGACCACGTCTATCGAGAGGGGACAATTGCCGGCAACAGAGAAAGAACACAATCAATGCAATGCGACAATATGATGCATGGTCATGACATGGCAAAATGAATGTGTTTGAGCTAATGAAACTAGCAGCAGCTTAAATGAAGTTGGTTTGAACACTAGGTTCAATTTCAAACTCCATATGTGCTCTCTTAAATGTCATCTAATTGAATTGTCCTAAACAGAGGGCATAAGTTGCTCTAACATGCATGGAAATGGCATAAACAGATTCTTTGGATTTTTCTGATAATTTTTCATATATAATTTATTTTCATTGGAGTTACGGTTGAATTTCTATGAATTTTTGAAGTTCAAATCATTTTCTGGATTTTCTGGTTATTTAGAGTTAAACAAAATCCAGTAAATGATTTACTGCGTCGGCATGACATCACGCTGATGTCAGCGGTCAACGGAGCGGCCCAGGTCAATCTGACCAGTGGGTCCCGCGTGTCAGTTACTAACTAACTATCCTGGTTTAATTAGCACTAATACTAGATTAATTAGTAGGGCCGGGCCTACGTGTCAGTGAGTCAGGGGGAAAGTCAAACCCCTGGTCAACAGGGCCTAACCAGCCGGCGGCTCGTCGCCGGTGGCAACAGGCGCGGCGCAGGGCTCGGTTTCGCTCTCCCGGCGCCCAAACGAGCGGCGGAGGGCACCCGCGGGGAGCTGGAGCTCTCCCGCATCCAGCACAGCAAGCAACAGCGGCTAGGCAGGCCGGAGCTCGTCGGAAACGAGCTTGGGGCGGCGGCCGGCAATCTGGCGCAAGTGGCGCGGCGGCTACGGCGTGCGAGAGGAAAAACGGAGGAAGGAAGAAGAGTCAGTGGCTCACGGCGATTGCGACGGTGGCCTCGGGGAGCTCGAGGAGGGACTGGTGACGGCAGGAGGTCGCCGGCGATCTCGGCGACCCGAGGAAGAAGAAGATGTCGGGGGCGGAGCTTCGGGGGTCTTCCAGTCGCGTGGCTCGGTGAGGGGGCTGGCGACGAGGTGCAAGAGCTCGGGAGCAGCTCGGGGCATCGTCGGGACGGCGGTGGTCACGGCAACGATGAATGGGGGCGATGGGCGTGTTCGGTGGCGTCGTATGGAGAGAGCAGAGGAGGGAGAGAGGTCCAGGGAGAGGGGAGAGGGGTGCAGGGGGTGACCCGAGCGGTGTCGAGGAGGGCTTCGAGGCACCTCGGTGAGGCAGGCGGGCAGGGAGGAGGCGTGGCGCCTCACGCGCGCGTGCGCTGTCGTGCGTCGGGCACATGCCCTGTCCTACTGTCCCGAGGAGGAAGACGACAGGGAGGCTGGTGGTGGGCTGGGCCGCAGGTGGGCCAGCACAGGAGCTGGGCCGGTTGCTGGCGCCAGGTAAGTTGCACAGGTATTCTCTCTCTCTTTTATTTCTGTTTTCTAATTCTTCTGCAACTTTAGGGCTGTTATTAAAATACTAAAACGTTTGCAAAAATCATGAAGCTGCTCCATGTCACTTTTTGGAATATTTCCAACAGTAAACATTTCAGTTTGTGATTATTTGAGCATTTAAAATATTATTAGCAATTAAATGCCTAAATGCAAATACTATATAATTTAATACAAAAATCAAGGAATAGCCTATAAATATGTTCATCGTATTTGGAAGAGGTTTTCACCTTTAACAGAAATCATGAACATTTCCAAAGGGCATTCTGGGTTATTGAAAATATTTTTATTGAACCTAGTTAATTTCATTTGGTGCTAGGGTTTCAACAATCCCCATTTCACATTTCTTTGGAATTTAAACATGATGGCATGATGAACAAGCAAAGGCAAGCAAGGGATGAACTGGGGCTGTGACATAAACATAGAGGCATATGATGGAACAACAGACCCTGGAGTCTGGATAGAGGACTATATCCTCCATATACATATGGCTAGAGGAGATGATCTCCACGCCATCAAATATTTACCACTAAAGCTCAAAGGACCAGCTCGACATTGGCTCAAAAGCCTCCCTGAAAACACAATTGGAAGCTGGGAAGAGCTCGAGTACGCTTTCCGAGCAAATTTTCAAGGGACTTATGTCCGTCCTCCGGATGCTGACGACCTCAGTCACATAACACAACAGCCCGGAGAATCAGCTCGGCAATTCTAGAACAGATTCCTCACTAAAAAGAATCAGATAGTCGACTGTCCGGACGCCGAAGCCTTAGCAGCTTTCAGGCATAACGTCCGAGACGAATGGCTCGCCAGACACCTCGGCCAAGAGAAGCCAAGAACAATGGCCGCACTAACAAGCCTCATGACCCGCTTTTGTGCAGGAGAGGACAGCTGGTTGGTAAGACGCAGCCCCAGCGACCCAAGTACATCCGAAACTAGGGATGGAAATGGAAAACCGCGACACAACAAGGTCCGTCGCCCGACTAAGGAAAAAAGTCCGAAGAGCACGGCAATCAACGCCGGATTCAAAAGCTCACGACAGAATAAGACAAAGCCGCCCCTCCAGGATAACAGGGATGATCCATCCAACTTAAACAAAATCGTGTACAGGACATGTCAAATACACAGTACTCCTGGGAGGCCGGCTAACCATACCCACAGAGATTGTTGGGTTTTCAAACAATCCGGCAGACTCAACGCCGAACACAAGGGGCTCGAAACACCAAGTGAGGACGAAGACGAACCCCAAAAGCAGAGCACCAGGAAACAAAAGAACTTCCCACAAGAAGTAAAGACAGTAAACTTACTTCACATAAATAAACGTGCGGCGCCCATAAAGGTACGCACCACACGACCTATCCCAAAGGGGTCCCGCCACTGGTTGTCAAAACCAATCATCTTCGATCAACGAGACTATTCTAGAAGTATCAGGAACGCAGGCTGGTCTGCCTTGGTACTCGATCCAATAATCGGCGGACTCAAGTTTTTCAAATGTCCTTATGGACGGCGGCAATGGACTAAACCTGATATATCAGGACACAATCCGTCGCATGGGGATAGACCCAACAAGAATCCGTCATAGCAAAACCTCCTTTCAAGGGGTAACGCCAGGTCCGGACACCCGATGCATGGGTTTCCTCCGGCTTGAAGTTACATTCGGCTACCCCGATAACTTCCGTCGCGAAAAGCTAATTTTCCACGTCGTCCCATTCTCAAGTCGCTATCAAGCACCACTAGGACGTGAAGCTTTCGTCGCTTTAACGCAATACCGCATTATGCATCTCTAACGCTTAAAATGCCCGGTCCACAAGGCATCATCTTTTTAAAGGGGAAGCATTGAGGAGCGCCTCCCCCAAGCGGAGGATTGTGCGGCAGCTTTGACAGCCCCACAATAAAATGGCTTCACCGGCCAAAAACTCCAGAATAGGTCCTTAAAAGAGCACGAGCGCGGATAGACGAGTTCGGTACAAAATTATCATTGATGCAGGCTTAGTGGCCATATACCTCCACACTTTGGCTCCGTACATATAGAATACGAGACAATAAAGCTCAATTTTATATATTTTACTTTATACTTTGTTTATTTTAAAATCTTGTTCAGCACGACCCATTTTCAACTCAGTTCCTCTCTTTTACAGATGAACGTCGTGCGGCGCCCGTCCAGGATACGACACAACGGAGACCCAGGTGCAGTAGGGACCCGTCCTAAGGATTCTTTTTAGACTAAGACCCTGCGTGAACCTTTTTTACTGTCTCTTGTTGCTACATATCCCCTGGTTTTCTCTACCATAACCAAGGAGGAGGCTGGCGTCTTGGCATGTGGCCACGTCAGAATTTTTGCGCGTACCTGGACACTAGGGGCTTTTTAATAAGGAGTGCCATTTTGCCCGCACTTATAAAGACCGAACACCTTAGGGAGTGTTCGGCGTCGCGAGTTTTGGCATTATATGCATCAGCTCCGAATCATGTCTTTTGTCAAAAGTTGGGTTGCCCGGCTCCTGAGTTCGGCTACCTTACGTTCCGCTCTATCGGCTAAGGTAGCACCAGGAGAACTACTGCGATTGTGCCCCGGTTAGGCCGGGTGAGCACCTCAGTAGAGGAAGCCGAAAACTGACTTTCATGATGTAGCATGAGACTGGCCAGCCACTCGATGACCTACCAGAATCTATCGGATTCCTCCGCTTTAACGAAGGGCCGTTTCCCGGCCAGGCACATATGCGCCCCGAACTCGGGCGAGCGCAGTCGCCACCAAGGGGCTACCTAAATAGTCCCCCTGTCAAGCTCCTATGGCTAAGTAAAAGTGTTAAAGCATTATAGTCCGGTTGCCTAGCCCGCTGCGGTATCACCTCCTTTGTAGGACCAAGACGTTGGATTAAGTGTGAAAATGCGTCTTCTGCGAGCACCCCTGCACTATGTGCGTGGGGGCTGAAGCCAACGACTGCCATTTTTCAGATTTTGTATATATATATTTTAAAATGGCCGCACAGGAGGTGTTCCAATACTTGAAGGCACAAGTATAAAAGGCCACTACAATTTATCAAAATATTGCTTTATAATTACATATGCTATCATAACATAGCATCCTTCGAGCACTGCGTCTCTATTACACGAGCGCCCTCAAGGACTTCCTGAAAATAGTGCTCGGAGGGTACTCGGCTTTCGTCCGAATCTCGGGACGCAACAACGGTGGTCTCCATCTCTGCCCAGTATGTCTTGACACAGGCAAGAGCCATCCATGCGCCCTCTATGCATGCTGACCTCTTCATCGCATTAATACGCGGCACCGCGTCAAGGAATTGCTACACCAAGCTGAAATAGCTCTTCGGCTCCGATCTCCCCGGCCAAAGATGACCCATGACGTACTTCATGGCAAGTACGGACAACCTATTCAGTTCGGCCTGACGCAGCTCCTCCTTCGTAGCTCTCATCGCAGAGCGAGCGTCCTTGGCATCAGCAATGGCTTTCTCCAAGTCCGTCTGCCTTGCCCATTCTTCTTCTTCAAGAAGCTTGCAATGATCAGCAGTGCGCCCTAACTTCACGGTCATCTCGGCCATCTCCTCCTTGCTTCGGCAGTGAGCAGCCTGTTCGGCTCTTAGCTCTTCAAGAGCTTTCTGGGTAGCTGCATCGCTCTTTCGGGCTTGTTCTTTAGCTATGGGCAAGTTCTGCCCTAAGATTCTCCACGGCAGCCGCACCATCTGCATCAAGCACATACACTGTAAGACAATGGCATAAAACTCCTCTTACCCAATGCTGTCCGAGGAATTACATACCTTGAGCCTCATCAAGCCGCTTGTTGACAAGCGCAATGTCGGCATCAACCACGTCCAGTTGCCGCTTTAGTTCGGCAAAATCATCAGTTCGGCTCGATTCCAGACACCTCGCCACCTACATTCAAGGGCGACACCTTAGACCTGGGATTTTGATCCTCTGCGTGCCGTCATTTCTTGACTGCGCGCAGAGTCTCAGGGGCTACTATCTACACAGGGCGCAACTTACTTATGCGCAAGTGACAAAAGTGTACATTATCTAACGTACCTCAAAACCCGTCAGTAAACTTTTGACGGCTTCATGCAATCCGCTTTCTGCGGATGAAATCCTTTCAACCACCGTGCCCATCGATGCACGGTGCTCCTTTGGGATAGAAGGTCGCCTCAGTAGAATCTTTAGCTCCTCCGGCCGGACACCAGACGGTGCCGGACTTGTCCTATGGCCTTTTTCGAAGGTAGGACGCGGAGAATCTTGGGGGGCCATATGGCTATCTTCCTCCCCTTCCAGATTCGGAGGAACCCTCCGCGATGACACCTCAGCATCGCCCGCCTCGCTAGGCGGTACGGCAGGGGGAGGCGTCCCGCTCTCCATCATATCCGGAAGAAGATCCCCCGAAGACGAGCTCTACTAAGAAGGACTGAGGTCCGAGCTACAAGGTAAAATTTCAGTTAATCTTCTTAGATATAAACCATGGATTTCTCTCATCCCTCAAAAGGGAAACCTTTCTCTACTTACGGCTCGCTGGAGGGCTGATCCCTTTGAGGGCGTAGTTCGGCCGAGGAACTCTCCGGCGTCGGACCCTCTGACAAAGATTTTTCCCCCCACTTCGAGGCCATGGTCTCCGGGTCGTCAGAGGCAGCCCTATTCTTCCCCTTAGGAGAGGAATTGTCGGTTCCTCCCTCCGAAGCAGCCTCCTTCAAGGAGGCCATAGTTCCCTTGTTCTTCCCCTTACTTCCCTCCAAAGGCATTATCTTCAACATCCTGACAAGCATGGGATCCGGCTTGGTTTCGGGAAGGGGAGCCGGACACCTGATCAGCTTTGCCTTCGCTATCCACTCCTGTTTAAAAGGACAGCTCCTTTAGGGGCAAGGTCATGACAATTGTACGGATAGCGTGTCCGGGCACAAAGTTACTTACTTGAGTATCTGGGCGATTGCAGCTTAGGCCTGCGTCCTTGGTCAAATCCGGACACATCGCTTGTGATCCGAAGAACAGCTTATACATATCCGCGGGCGTTGCGCCCATAAAATTCTGGAGAGCCCGCGGTCCCTCTGGATTAAACTCCCACATGCAAAGGGAGCGACGTTTGCCGGGCAATATCCGGCGAATCAACATGACCCGCGTCACCTTGACCAAGCTGAGGTCTCCTTCTAAGAGATCTCTAATGCGGCCCTGCAACAAGGGCACGTCTTTGGGTAACCCCCAATCTAACCCTCTGCTGACCCATGACGTTAGCCGTGGTGGGGGACCCGAGCGAAAGGCAGGAGGCGTCACCCACTTAGTGCCCCTGGGAGCGGTGATATAGAACCACTCTCGTTGCCACAAACCGAGCTCCTCTTGAAAAGAGCCCTCGGGCCATGGAGCATCAGCATTCTTGCTTACGACAACACCTCCGCACTCTGCGTGCCGTCCCTCGATCATCTTCGGCTCCACTTTAAAAGTCTTGAGCCATAATCCGAAGTGAGGGGTAACATGGAGGAACGCTTCACACATGACGATGAATGAGGAAATGTGGAGGATGGACTCCAGAGCTAAGTCGTGGAATTCCAGCCCGTAATAAAACAGCAGCCCCTCACAAAGGGATCCATCGGGAAACCTAACCCTCGAAGGAATTGAGACATGAACACCATGCTCTCACCGGGCTGGGGACTCGGAATGGCCTGCCCTTGAACAGGCAACCTATGCGAAATTTCGCCGGTCAGGATCTTAGCCTCTCTCAACTTTAGCACGTCCTCTTCCGCGACGGAGGAGGGCGTCCATCGGTCTTGAAGGTCAGAACCGGACATGGTCGAAGGTCCGAAGCGCCTGGAATCTGGAGCCCAGGGTGTTGGAACTCGAGGCGACGGGCAAGCTCGCTTGAGGTTGGAAAAGGAAGTAAGGCCTTGGTCTCTTTATATAAGAGGTTGAATACCAAGAGCCCCCCCCGTAACCGTTTGGGACTCGCCTTTAATCGAGGAAACATGCTAACATGCATGATTGGGTTACCCACGTCCGTATTGATGAGAATCCCGTAAAAAGGGGCACACGATCTCTGCTTTGACAAGACGTGCCAAGGAAACCGCCTCACAAAACACGCTGAGGTGGAAGAGTAAAAATGATTCGAGAAAAGGACCTGGCTGTAGTGTGATGTCACACTACGGAATACGTCAGCAGATTAGATTTGTGTTAATATTATTCTCTCTATGGCAATATGTGGAAACTTATTTTGCAGAGCCGGACACTATTCTTGGTGTTTACAAATCTTTTATGAAGAACTTGGAGGAGGAACCCGCCTTGCAATGCCGAAGACAATTTGCGCGCCGGACTCGTCGTCATTGAAGCCTGGTTCAGGGGCTACTGAGGGAGTCCTGGATTAGGGGGTGTTCGGATAGCCAGACTATACCTTCGGCCAGACTCCCGGACTGTGAAGATACAAGATTGAAGACTTCGTCCCGTGTCCGGAAGGGACTTACCTTGGCGTGGAAGGCAAGCTTGGCGATGCGGATATTCGAGATCTCCTACCATTGTAACCGACTTTGTGTAACCCTAACCCTATCCGGTATCTATATAAACCGGAGGGTTCTAGTCCGTAGGACAACTTCATCATACGACAATCATACCGTAGGCTAGCTTCTAGGGTTTAGCCTCCTTGATCTTGTGGTAGATCTACTCTTGTACTGCCTATATCATCAATATTAATCAAGCAGGAGTAGGGTTTTACCTCCATCGAGAGGGCACGAACCTAGGTAAACTTCGTGTCCCTTGTCTCCTGTTACCATCCGACCTAGACACACAGTTCGGGACCCCCTACCCGAGATCCGCCGGTTTTGACACCGACACCTACCATTGTAACCGACTTTGTGTAACCCTAACCCTCTCCCGTGTCTATATAAACCGGAGGGTCTTAGTCCGTAGGACAACTCCAACATACAATAATCATACCATAGGCTAGCTTCTAGGGTTTAGCCTCCTTGATCTCGTGGTTGATCTACTCTTGTACTACCCATATCATCAATATTAATCAAGCAGGACATAGGGTTTTACCTCCATCAAGAGGGCCCGAAACTGGGTAAAACATTGTGTTCCCTGTCTCCTATTACCATCCGCCTAGACGCACAGTTCGGGACCCCCTACCTGATTTCCGCCGGTTTTGACACCGACATTGGTGCTTTCATTGAGAGTTCCTCTGTGCCATCGCGATCAGGAAGGATGCCTCTTCCCGTCAATAAAGACGGCGCCGTTATTAAGGGAGCCTTGGCTGTCGGCCAAACTCTCCAGCTAGGTGGTTTTCTTATGACCGCCTATTCGGCTGTTGCGCCGACGGTGACCTCTCGGGTCATCAAAAGCAATCTTCACGTCAGCTCGGAACTCGTCGAGCAGTTGGATCCAATGGATCTCTCCTCCGTAAACAAGCTCTTGGATTGCATCGCCGCCTTGGGGGTCACTACGGATTACGACCAGGTTGGGCTTAAACCCGATCTAAGAGATATTAATTCTCCCCAAGTCACCCATCATGTTGCCGTGGTAGAGGCGCAGTGCGGCGACCCCTCATCTATCTTAAGGACTAGCTACGTCCGGATTCCCGATCCCTCCAAGCCGGATACCCGCGGAGGGGAGGGTGTAACTCAAGACCTGAACTTAGAATCAGGCAACGTGCTAGATTCATTGGACAACATCCAAGAATCCAAACTTCAGAGTTTGGAAACTCCTTGGCCTCTGAGTCTCAGATTGGGTGAGGTTTCGGATTCAATTCCACCCACCCTCCCGAACATAAGCGATCTATCCCAAGTAAGGCAAAAGCCCGAAGAAACAGTACATCATTACTGGGCGAGGTTCCTCCTGGTTATGAACAGGATAAAGGACTGCCCCAAGGAAGACGCAATCTCAATCTTCTGCAATAATTGCACGTACAAGGGAATCCTCAACACCATAAGTCGTCGTGATATTACACGCTTCGCTGACTTGGCGTCCATAGTACAAAAGTACGGTGCGATGGAAAGCGCCTGGAAAACCTAAATAAAATTTTGGGACAATCCGGCCCTGAATAGAGACCTCGTCCGAAATAAAAGGGTGCATCATCGTCAGACACCCGGGTTAAAAACCAAAAAACCAAAACCCTCTACAGGGCATGGAACCGTACTGTAAGGATGGCTTAATGGACCCTGTAAAATTCATAGTACAGAGGACGCCACACCAACTCACAGCCTTAGAGCATGTTGGATACTCCGGCAGGTGGCCAAAATTGGTGAAGATCTCCTAATCCCGGAGGCCGCAGAAAACCACCCCCGGGACCCCAGTACAGTCTTAACAGTCTTTGAGACTTTCACATCAAATAATATGCAAAAAAGAATGCTCCGCAGTCTTGCCGAAGTTTATCAAGTAGCAACAATAAACCCATGGAGTGACACGGCTATTACTTTTAATGCCAGTGACGAACCTAAATTCCGAAAAGCCCGAGCACCAGCTGCATTGGTCCTCAGTCCAATTGTGGACGGCTTTCGGCTCACCAAGGTACTCATGGATGGAGGCAGCGGATTGAACCTCATTTATGAGGAAACCCTTCAAAAAAATGGAAATAGACTGGAACCGTATCGAGCGAAGCAGCACAACCTTTCGAGGAATAATCCCCAGTCGGGAGCGCGCTGTACAGGAAAAATAACACTAGATGTGGTGTTCGGCACGCCGGATAATTACAGGTCCGAAGATATCACGTTCCAGGTGGCCCCATTCAGTAGTGGATACCACGCTCTGCTAGGGCGGGAAGCATTTACAATCTTCCAAGCAATACCCCATTACGGGTACATGAAGCTCAAGATGCCCGGACCAAACGGAATTATCACTCTCGCTAGTGATCCGGACATAGCGCTCCGCGCCGAAAACAAGACAGCTGCATTAGCCATCGAGGCACTATCCGAAGCCCTAGCGGCTGAGGAACTGACTACGCTTCGCTCCACGGTAAACAGGGACGATGTGATACTCGACAAAAGATCCAAGTCCACCTCGTTTAAACCAGCGGACGAAATAGTCAAATTCCAGGTCCATCCAACGGACCCCAATAAAACAGCTTCCATCGGGGTACAATTGACCCCCATGTAGACGCCGCACTGCGAGAATTCCTACATGAAAATTGGGACATCTTCGCCTGGCACCCTTCAGACATGCCAGGAATCCCACGTAGGCTGGCCGAACATAGCTTAAATATCCTAAAAGGATTCAAACCTGTCAAACAAGCCCCTCGGCGTTTCTCCGAACCCAAGAGACAGGCTATGGGAGAGGAGCTAGCCAAGCTATTGGAGGCCGGATTCATCAGAGATATAAAACATCCGGAATGGCTAGCAAACTTGGTGATGGTACCAAAGAAGGACAAATCCTGGCGCCTGTGCGTCGATTTCAAGGACCTTAACAAGGCCTGCCCAAAGGATCACTTCCCCCTCCCCCGCATCGATCAAATTATCGACGCCACTACAGGACACGATTCGTCGTGTTTCCTCGACGCATACTCCGGCTACCATTAAATCAAGATGGCAGAGTTAGACCAAGCCGCAACGGCATTCATCACACCATACGGCCCATTCTGCTTCAACACAATGCCCTTCGGGCTCAAAAACGTCGGCGCAACATATCAGCGCATGATTTAGACATGTCTGGGAAACCAGATCGGCAAAACAGTGGACGCATACGTGGATGATGTGGTCGTAAAAACAAGACACGTCGAATCTCTAGTAGACGACTTGAGACTTACATTCGATAACCTCCGAACATATGACATCAAGCTCAACCCGGAAAAATGCGTTTTCGGCGTTCCAGCCAGAAAGCTCTTGGGTTTCATCGTATCCGGCAGAGGAATTGAAGCAAATCCAGCCAAGATCCGAGCTTTGTCGCAATTGGATATCCCAAAGGACCTAAAACAAATACAAACATTAACCGGATGCGTGGCGGCTCTAAGCCGCTTCATCTCCCGCTTGGGAGAAAAGGCACTACCTCTTTATCGCCTCCTATCGGGTGGTTGGTGCGACATATGCCAACGGGTGGCTTATCTGTGTGGGAGCCAGTAAGACGTCGCCGATGCCTGGAAGCGGGATAAGGCAAAGACATGCACGCCGGCGAATCTTACCCAGCTTCGGGGCTCTCCGTGGAGATAACACCCCTACTGCTGCTCTGCGGGGTCTCCGCATGATCACTCGATGAACAAGCAACTACAAGGTGTTCCTCGAGCTGTTTGGCGAGAGGAAGAAGAAGGGAAAGGCTAGCTCTACTCTTCTCTCTATGTGTGTTGTAACCCAGATGAGATCAACCCTTTGCATGGGTGCCCCGGGGGGTTTATATAGGCCTACTCCCCGGGGTAGGCCTATATAAACCCCCCGGGGGTACAATGGTAATCCGGGGTAGGCCTATATAAACCTCACTCGATGAACAAGCAACTACAAGGTGTTCCTCGAGCTGTTTGGCGAGAGGAAGAAGAAGGGCAAGGCTAGCTCTACTCTTCTCTCTATGTGTGTTGTAACCCAGATGAGATCAACCCTTTGCATGGGTGCCCCGGGGGGTTTATATAGGCCTACCCCCCGGGGGTACAATGGTAATCCGGCTGGGAGCGGGTCCCAGCCGTCAGTGTCTATGCTCGCCGACTTCTGCGCCGGCTGCTGGGGCCCGCCGGCTGGTGGGCCCCGCCGGCTGCCGGCATCTTGGTCGACAGGCAGGCCCTACTGCCTAGGGCCCTGTCGGCGGCCGATTACTGTTGCCTCAATCCTGATGATGAGGGCTTTATCGAGGTAAGCGTGGCTACAGCGCCGCCGCCTGGCGGGCGATCGCTGTAGCCTCACGTCGTGTTGTCTTCTTAATGGGGCGCCTCCTTCGAGGGAAGGAGCAAGCCGGCTTTGGGAAAGCTGGCCGTGTCTTGGGCCGACTGGGGGAGGCCTGGCCGCCTTCTGGTGTCTCTCTGCCCAAAGGGGCCCACCGCCCGTGGGCCGCGCTGACAGCCCGCAGTGGATGGCGCCATAGTCATCATGGCAACAGTGCCGCGCCGGACGGGTCAGGGCTACCCCGTACGGCGCACTGTGCCAGGCGTGCTCCGGGTTTCGGGGGTGGCAGGCTTTATTGTAGCCACGCCCCGTCCCATCGCCGTTATGTGGGTGCGGGCCTCGAGGGTACGATCTTGACCGCGTCGTGGGAGCCGGCTTCTTGGAGTCGGCCTTCTCGAGGCCGGCTTCTTGGAGTCGGCCCTCCCGCGTCTTTCTTCATGAGGATTAAGGCCGGGCCGCCTTCCGACAGTCGGCCTGAGAGGCAGCCGGCAGGGGGAAGGCGGCCCCACGTCTTGGTTTCTTGGAGGCCGGATCGGCTCGTAATTTCTTCTGAACTGCCAAGGGGAGCCGGCTAGGCTACACGTGGTCATTTACCCCGACACCTCCTTCGGCGCACCGAACACTTCGAGTGGACGGACGTCGCCACGGCCGGACTCAACAAAATAAAATCCATATTGGCAACAAACCCAGTCCTGGCCGCGCCAAATATGGGCGAACCAATGTTATTGTACATTGCAGCAACACACCAAGTTGTTAGCGCAGTGCTCATCGTCGAAAGAGTAACGGACGGACACAAATTCCCCCTTCAAAAGCCGGTCTACTATGTGTCCATTGTCCTCACTCCATGCAAATCACGGTACCCGCATTATCAAAAGATTGCATACGCGATATTCATGGCATCCCGGAAGCTGCGACACTACTTTCAAGAGTGTTCGATAACAGCAGCCTCCGAAGTACCTCTTAATGATATTATAAACAACCGCGATGCAACGGGCCGGATTGCAAAATGGGCCATCGAGCTCCTCCCATTCGACATAACCTACAAGCCATGGCGAGCTATTAAGTCGCAAGTTTTGGCCGACTTCGTCGCAGAATGGACGGAGGCCGAACTCCCTAAAGAGTACGTCACATATTCAAATTGGATCATGCATTTCGACGGCTCCAAAATGTTGGCCGGTCTGGGGGCTGGCGTCGTCTTGACGTCCCCCACAGGAGACACAGTTCAATACGTACTCCAGATTATGTACACAGACTCCAACAATGCAGCCGAATACGAGGCCCTTTTACATGGTCTCCGGATGGCAGTATCCATGGGCATTCAACGCCTAGAGGTGCGCGGGGACTCGAATCTCGCGATATCCCAAATAAATGGAGACTTTGATGCCAAGGATCCAAAAATGGCAGCTTACCACAACGCCGTCTTAAAAATGTCAGATCGGTTCCAAGGGCTCGAATTTCACCATATAGCCCGGGAAAATAATCAGGCGGAGGATGTCTTGGCACGCATCGGCACAAAATGCGATGTAGTCCCCCCAACATCTTCTTGGAAAGGCTGTTCAAGCCATCCGTAGCATGGGACGGGGAACCCGGCAATAACAGCCCGGACCCAACCGCACTGCCCGATACCGAACAATCTGAAACAATTGGAGGCTCTGCCAATGAAACCACACCTTCAGCCCACGCAATAATGGTCATCATCGCCCCGTGGACAGAACCTTTCCTAGCCTTCCTTTCTAAGCAGGAACTCCCGGAGGACCAAAACGAGGCACGCTGCATAGTGCGGCGATCTAAAGCCTACAAAGTCCATGAGGGAGAGCTTTATAAAAAAAGCACTACCGGAATCCTTCAAAGGTGCATCTCCGAAGAGGAAGGGCGGAAGTTGCTGGCTAAAATTCATGCCGGACTCGATGGTCATTACGCTGTAGCTCGATCCCTCGTAAGCAAGGCTTTCCGTGCAGGCTTTTATTGGCCGACGGCCCGGGCAGACGCTCAGGACTTGGTCCAACGATGCGTCGGTTGCCAGCTTTTCGCAAACCAAAGCCACATGCCACCCACCGCCCTCCAAACTATCCCCATTACTTGGCCTTTCGCGGTCTGGGGGCTTGACATGGTTGGTCCCCTTAAAGGCGGAACCCACAAGAAAAAATACTTACTGGTCATGGTGGACAAGTTCACCAAATGGATAGAAGCCAAGCCTGTTAAGACGGCCGAATCCGGACCGGTGATAGACTTCTTATTCGGGGTTGTACACCGTTACGGTGTCCCCCATAGCATCATCACTGATAACGGCAGGAACTTTATGGCCGATGAGGTAAAACTCTGGTGCAAAAACATGGGCATCAAGCTCGATTATGCATCTGTCTATCACCCACAAACTAACGGCCAGGTCGAGCGTGCAAATGGTCTTATTATGAGCGGCATCAAACCTAGATTAGTGCGGTCCCTCAAGGAATCCAACACGCACTGGGTAGAGGAGCTCGACTCCGTACTCTGGGGGCTGCGGACCGCGCCGAATCGCACCACCGGATACACACCATTCTTCATGGTGTACGGCGCAGAGGCGGTTTTGCCTTGCGACATCATTCATGACTCACCTCGAGTGCGCATGTACGAAGAAAGAGAAGCCAAAATCGATCCGCAGGACAACTTGGACGCCTCAGAAGACGAGCGAGACGTGGCAAAAGCCCGTTCCGCATTTTATCAACAGCAGGCTCAAAGATATCAAAGCAGAGAAGTACGGGCCAAAAATTACAACGTTGGCGAACTAGTTCTACGCCCGCCGGAGAAGAAAAAGGACAAACTGAAGCCCAGGTGGGAAGGTCCCTTCATAATCGACCAAGTCCTGACTGGCGGAGCGTACCGCCTGCGAGATGCGTCGGATAACCAACTCGAGCCGAACCCATGGAACGCAGCCCGTCTCCGAAGATTCTATGCCTAGCGCCAGACTCTGTGTTCGTCTCCTACCTCTGTCTATTTTTTATATATTTCCTGTCTTACATTTCTCTCCTTCCCTTAAACACTCATAAAGAGACGCACTACCCGCCCTCACTGTACATGGGGGCTTCTTTACACAGAAGCTTATTTATACGGGCTTCGCTCCCAACACATGTGTCAAACTTCCGCATGTACCCTTTCTTCACCATTATATGCATCGATATGACTTAAGTTTTGGCCAAGCTGGGTTGCCTGGCTCCTGTGCTTACCCCTACGTTACCGATTGTTCGGCTAGGCGGTAAAGGGAGCACCTCTGCGATTATTACTGCCGGGTCAGCCGGATGTGTACCTCAGACTGGGTGAAGCCAAAAGTTAGCGTTCTTAAGGGAATATCCAGTCGGTGAACTAAAGATGACCTTTTTCACTTATTTATGTGCCCCCGGGCGTTTCTTTCCGCGTTCGCAGTCCGGACATGCACTTTAGGGCATGCCTCCCAGAAAAAGGAACCCCTAACGAAACTATTCTCTCTGTAAGATGTTTCTTACTTACCATGTAATATAACATAACTAGTTGGGCACTTGTCTGATAAAGCACTAATGACCCCTAGGTCTGGTCTCCATGCGTACCCCGGTTCTTATATAACCGCTAGGGTATTCGGACACACTCCGGACCATCAGGTCCCGAGGTCGAAGCGAAAAGGTCGGCAACAACAAACGATCTACAATCCGGCTAGAAGGCATTACACATGTCAATTAAAATTACATAGTCACTCTGACTAATTGTATCCCTCTTCAATACCATCTAACAGGCTGTCTAATTTACAGTCCTGCTGGGAATACTTTGCGGCCAATTCTACTTGGCCGTACACTAAGCTTACAGGGATCTCCTTCCCATCGGGCCCCACAGGTCCGACCTCAGCCACGTGGTTTGGGTCAGCCTTTGTGTACCGCGTCTTCACCATGGCCCAGGCCTCCCTAGCGCCCTGACGGCAGGCTGATATCTTCCACAAATGGAAGCGGCGCCGCGCTCCCTTTAGCTTCTCGGCGAGCTCTCTAAGGCCCTCGGGCATGGAGAGGGATGGTCGTCTTCGGCGGCTTCGCTCTGCGGGCCAACTCGCTTGGTCATCTGGAGCAGATCGAGAGCTACGCCCCTGGCCATCAAGTCAGGTTTGGAAGCCTAAACTACACGACAGATATCCCCGGAGACTTGATCTTCGACGGATTCGAGCCACAGCCAAGCGCGGCGCACTATCTCGAGGGGCATGATATAGCTCTGCCTCCGAACAGTGTCCTGGAGGCCGCATACGCTCCGGCCCCGATCCTCGATTCGGAGCCCGCTGCGTCCTTTGAAGATGAATGTTTGGACGTCACCTCGGGGGCTGCGATTTTAAAGGCCATTGAGCCGAACGCGAGCCCCGCGCTCCGCATGGCCTGTGACTCCAAGGAGCCGGACCCTTCTCGGAACGTCGGGTCGTCCGTGCCCCCGCCGATCGAATCAGATTGGGCGCCTGTAATGGAGTTCACCGCCGCGGACATCGTTCAGTATTCACCTTTTGGTGATATTCTGAATTCTCTCAAGTCTCTCTCTTTGTCAGGAGAGCTCGGGCCGAACTATGGCCTGCGAGGTTGGGATTCGGACGACGAAGAAATTCAAAGCCCACCCACCGCCCACTTAATAGCCACTGTCGACGATATATCCGACATGCTCGACCTCGGCACCGAAGACTTCGACGGTATGGACGATCAAGGAGGAGACAAGCAAGAACCAGCACCTGTAGGGCGCTGGACCGCCACCTCGTCATACGACATATACATGGTGGATGCTCCAAAAGATGGAGATGGCGATGGAACAGCGGAGGATGGCAGTTTGAAAAAGCCTCCAAAACGCCGACGTCAGCAGCGCCGCTCCAAATCCCGCCACAGCAAAAACGGTGATTCCAGCACGGGAGATAATACTACCCCGGACAGCGCCGAAGAACACCAAAACCAGCAGGATTCGGCACAGGAAGATGGAGAAGACCTCCCTCATGAGAGAGCGGCAGAGCGAGAGGTCGAGGACGATAACTACATGCCTCCCTTCGAAGACGAGGCAAGCCTCGGCGACGATGAATTCATCGTACCATCAGACCCCGCCGAACAAGAGCGCTATCAATGCAGGCTTTTAGCCACGGCGAACAGCCTAAAGAAAAAGCAGCAACAACTTAGAGCTGATCAAGATTTGCTAGCTGACAGATGGACTGAAGTCCTTGCGGCCGAAGAGCACGAGCTCGGACGCCCCTCCAAAAACTATCCTAAGCACAGGTCGCTACCCCAATCAGAGGAGGAAGCCCAAGACATGGCAGATCGGCCACCTCGCGGCCGCGACAGAGAAGCCTGTCGAACATCCAAACAAGCCATGCCCCGCAGCCGCTTTACCAAGGCACGGGAACACGAACCAGACCCGCGAGACGTCCTGGAGGACAAAGCAAGGCAAACAAGATCGATCTATGGATCGCGCGGACGCCCGACGTCACGTGATAGTTTTCACTCCGGACACAATAAATCCGGCCGGGCCGAACACAACAGGCACAGCTCCTCCGAACTGCGTCGAGACATAGCCCAGTACAGGGGCGCCGCACACCCACTATGCTTCACAGACGAAGTGATGGATCATAGAATCCCAGAGGGTTTTAAACCCGTCAACATCGAGTCGTACGATGGTACGACAGATCCGGCAGTATGGATTGAGGACTATCTCCTCCACATCCACATGGCACGTGGCGATGATTTGCACGCCATCAAATATTTACCCCTTAAGCTTAAGGGACCAGCCCGGCACTGGCTTAACAACCTCCCCGCAGATTCGATCGGCTCTTGGGAGGACCTGGAGGCCGCATTCCTCGACAACTTCCAGGGGACCTACGTACGGCCACCGGACGCCGACGACCTAAGCCACATAATCCAGCAGCCAGAAGAATCGGCCAGGCAATTCTGGACACGGTTCCTAACAAAGAAAAATCAGATAGTCGATTGTCCGGATGCAGAGGCCTTAGCAGCCTTCAAGCATAACATCCGTGACGAGTGGCTTGCCCGGCACCTGGGACAGGAAAAGCCGAAATCCATGGCAGCCCTCACGACACTCATGACCCGCTTTTTCGCGGGCGAAGATAGCTGGCTAGCTCGCAACAACAACTTATCGAAGAAGCAAGGTAATTCAGATACCAAGGACAAAAGTGGCAGGTCGCGACAGAATAAACAGAAACGCCGCGTCAGCAGCGACAGCAATGAAGATACGGCAGTAAACGCCGGATTCAGAGGCCATAAATCCGGTCAGCGGAAAAAGCCATTCAAAAAGAATACCCAGGGCCCGTCCAGTTTGGACCGAATACTCGACCGCTCGTGCCAAATTCACGGCACCCCCGAAAGGCCAGCCAATCACACCAATAGGGATTGTTGGGTGTTCAAGCAGGCAGGCAAGTTAAGAGCCAAAAACAAAAACAAGGGGCTAGACAACGATGACGAAGAGGAGCCCAGGCCGCCGAACAACAATGGACAGAAGGGGTTTCCCCCACAAGTGCGGATGGTGAACATGATATACGCGACTCATATTCCCAAGCGGGAGAGGAAGTGTGCGCTACGGGACATATACACGATGGAGCCAGTCGCCCCAAAGTTCAACCCGTGGTCCTCTTGCCCGATCACCTTCGATCGAAGGGACCACCCCACTAGCATCCGTCACGGCGGTTTTGCCGCATTGGTTATTGACCCAATCGTTGACGGATTTCACCTTACAAGAGTCCTCATGGACGGCGGCACTAGCCTGAACCTGCTCTACCAGGATACAGTGCGGAAAATGGGCATAGATCCATCAAGGATCAAGCCCACAAGGACGACCTTTAAAGGCGTCATCCCAGGTGTAGAGGCCAATTGCATAGGCTCCATAACACTTGATGTGGTCTTCGGATCTCCGGACAACTTCCAAAGCAAAGAGTTAATCTTCGACATAGTTCCGTTCTGCAGTGGCTATCATGCTCTGCTTGGACGAACCGCATTCGCTAAATTCAATGCGGTGCCGCACTACGCATATCTCAAGCTCAAGATGCCAGGCCCTCGAGGTGTAATCACGGTCAGCGGAAACACCGAACGCTCCATCCGTACGGAGGAACACACGGTGGCCCTCGCAGCAGAGGTACAAAGCAGCCTGTTAAGGCAGCTCTCGAGTCCGGCCGCTACAAAGCAGGACAAAGCAAAACGCGCCCGGAGTAACCCGCAGCAAGACCGACTGGTGCGTTCAGAGCACGCGTAGCAATACGGCCCCAACCCCAGCCATCGCTACATAGCGGAGCTAGTACCTCGAGTACACAATTACGCCCTTACTATTCCATGGGCATAGGGGAAGGGGCAGATAAAACGGCATGCCAACAATACGGCGTCAAACGTACTAGGGGCTGCCGGGTTCTTCTTTTCTTTTAGGACTCCATACTCTGGATACAGTGTTCGGCCTCGCTGCCGCACAGACAATACAGGACCCAGGAAAGTAGACAAAACAACGCCGCATCATGGAACTCTCAGGTGGTCTCTATTTCGAGCGATATATCTGTTTCTAAATTCCGCGGCCTGCGCCTGGTCAGGACATGTTAAATAGTCTAATTTTTTTCGCACTACTTGTATCGTTCGGCTTGAATAAATAGCCTCCTCATAAATAATGCATAGCTTTTCGTCTATTTTTTGCATTATCTTCTTTTAATATACATATGTTTACTCAAATAACATGATCGCACCCGTACACCATGGTACGGCAAACCACGCCAGGGGCTTTATTACCCTTCTATCTGGTGTGAGAAGTCCGTCCACTTTCACAAGTGCGGCACCCCGAACTTATAGCATTATATGCATCGGCTTCGAGTCATGATTTTGGTCATATTTTGGGTTTGCCCGGCTCCTATGTTTTGGTGCCTTACGTTCCGCTCTATCGGCTAAGGTAGCACTAGGAGAACCACTGCGATTGTGCCCCAGATCAGGTGGGTGAGCACCTCAGTGGAGAAAGCTAAAATAGACTGTCATGATAAGGCGCGAGACCGGTCGCTGTTCGAGAGGTTTTTCGAGTCCCTAAAGGCTTATGCCGCTTCGAGCGGAGAGCTGGTTAAGTCCGGCTAAATGCGTGGATAGTGCCCCGAATTCGGCCTTCCGAACTAGGGGCTTCGCCGAAATTTAAAATTATAACGTTCTATGGCTAAGTGAGAGTGTTCAAGCATTATAGTCCGATTGCCTGGTTGGCTGTGCTGAGCGCCTCCCTCGAAGGACCCAACTATGGGAACAAGAGCCCACAGGTTTATCCCGAACACCCCAGCACTAGTTGCATGGGGGCAGAAGCCGACGACTCGCCATCTCTCAGTTATTGATAAACGGCCGCACAGAAAATAATATTTTAAATTCAGAAAGCATTGCTTAAGCGCATATGAACAAGTTTTCAGCGCACAGGATACAAACGAGCGATTTCATTGAAATATTACATCTTTGGCACACTCATCCGCGACAAGGCGAGCTCCAGCGAGAACTTCCTTGTAGTAGTTCTCGGGCTTGCGATGCTCCTTCCTCTGCGGCAGCCCGTCCTTCACCAGCTTCTCTCCGTACAGCTTGCCCCAGTGTACCCTTACACGGGCAAGGGCCCTCCGGGCACCTTCTATGCAGACGGAGCGCTTGATGACCTCAAGTCGTGGACAAGCCTCCACCAGCCGCCGCACCAGCCCGAAGTAGCTCCCAGGCAGGGCCTCTCGAGGCCACAGCCGAACTAGTAAGCCCTTCATGGCCTGTTCGGCCGCCTTGTGGAGCTCGGCCAGCTGCTTCAGCTGATCGCTTAAGGGCACAGGGTGTACGGCCTCAGAATACTAAGACCAGAACACACTCTCCGTCGAGCTGTCCTCTTCAGCTCGGTAGAATGCGGCGGCGTCGGATGCGCTGCGGGGAAGATCGAAGAACGCCCCTGGAGAACTCCGGATCCGGGTAAGTAATAGGTATTTCACCTTTATATTCCTACTTTGCATTAAGAATGCCTTACCCGCTGCTATCCTTTTCACATCCTCCAACTCTTGGAGGGCCTTTTGGGCTTCGGCCTTGGCACTCTTGGTGGTCTCAACAGCCAACGCGAGCTCGAATGCTTGCGTTTTTGCCTCAAGCTCCAAACCCTCATGTTTCTTCATGAGAGCTTGCAGCTCTTGCTGCACCTCGCCGACTTGGACCCCAAGCTTTTCTCGCTCGGTGCGCTCCTCGGCCGCTTTCTTCTCGGCCTCAGCCAGCGCCTGCTTCAGGGTTGCCACCTCGGTTGTGGCCCCTACAATAAGCAGTACAATCCTGTTATTTCTTTTTGCAATCAAGCCTCTCTATAGGCACCTTTTTTTTTCCTTCTAAGGGGTATTTCTTACCTTCCTTTTCCACGAGCTGCCTTTTGGCAAGGCCGAGCTCTTGCTCGGACCGCTTGAGGTCCTTTTTCAGGACTTCCTCCTGCGCAGTCAGTGCGGCGGTGGACAGCAGGGAAGCCTGCATACGCATATTAGACTTTTTATTAGACTCCTGTGAAAATTGTTGGATCCTCTATTCGGCTTTTCTTTCCGAACACCGAACAGAGCATCAGGGGCTACTATCTATGCGGTAATGAATTTAGCATATTTTTTGCTTACCTGGAAGCCTGTTAGAAGGCTAGCGCAAGCTTCATTCAGTCCGCTCTTGGCGGACTGAACCCTTTGGACCACCGCACTCATAACAGTATGGTGCTCCTCGTCGATGGTGGCGCCTTCAAGCGCCTCCAACAGACTATCCGGCGCCTCTTGTTGGACAGAGGTCGCCGGCTCAGACGGCTTACTCCTCTTGGAAGGAGTTCGCCCACCGCGAGCCAGGACGGTTGAGTCCGGCGCGGTGTCCGGCACAAAACCGGACTGGGAGCCCTGGGGGGTTTCATCCCGTTTACTCCTGGGGTCCAGAGGATTGCCTTGCGGCTCCTCCAGGACCACCTCCTCCTGCCTGTTCGGTGGGACGCCGCTTCGGCGTCGTCGGCCCCGCTGGGGGAGACTGCGGGCGGGACAGAGTTCATGTCCGACGAATCCAGGGAGACGCCCGATGAATCATCGAGTGCGGCTCGGGGCGGGCTGCGCAAATAGCATTCGACATTAGAGTAAGCTGCGCACTTGAAGATACTATGAGTCATTCTGGTATGTGAATACTTACGATGTCGCCGGACGGTTGGTTCTGTCCGACCACTCCTTTCCGCACTCTTCGGCGTTGGGGGAGCAGTCCGGCGGAGGGGTCTTCCTTTTCCTCGACCCCTCGGCCTCCCCTGTTGGGGCGGCCTTCTTCTTTTCTGCTCCCCTCGCTGGAGGGGGAGAGCTTCCTTGTTGCTCCTCCTCGTTTTCACGAGAGGAGGGCGTCGCAGACTCGCCAGATGACGAGCTCGGCACCACCACATTGCGGGCACTCTTTCGAGTCCCGGTGGTCTTCTTCTTCTTTACCTTCTTGTCCGGCACCACATAGGGCGCCGGAACCAGCAGCTTCTCTAAGAGAGCTGGGGCTGGGTCTTCGGGAAGAGGAGCCGGACAGTTGATTGGTCCGGCTATCTTCAGCCACGCCTGTCAAAGGCAAAGGGAGTTTTTAGATCCCACATAGAGTTAATCTATGTAGAAAAGCTTAACGAACCTGTGAAAGGTTTAAATAGCCTACCTCGCCAGCGTTGCGCTGCGAGCTATATCCGCGGTCCTCGGAAGCGGATGTGGGGCACTCGGCGCCTTTGGTTAGCGCCTTCCAAACGTCTTCATACGTCGTGTCGAAGAGCCTATTGAGGGTTTGGTGCTGCGCCGGGTCGAATTCCCACAAAGTGAACTCCCGTTCTTGGCACGGGAGGATCCGGCGAACGAACATGACCTAGATGATGTTGACATGCCGGATGGGCTTGTTCCTCAGGGACCGGATGCAAGTTTGCAGTCTGGTCACTTCTTCTTCGTTGCCCCACGATAGGCCCGTCTCTTTCCAGGACATGAGCCGCGTGGGGGGTCCGGATCGGAACTCAGGGGCCGCGACCCATTTCGAGTCGCGTGGCTCGGTGATGTAAAACCACCCTGCCTGCCACCCCTTTAAGGACTCCACAAAGGAGCCATCGAACCAGAGTGCGTTGGCCATTTTGCCGGCCATAGCACCTCCGCACTCCGCCTGGGTGCCGGACACCACCTTGGGCTTGACGTTGAAGGTCTGGAGCCAGAGGCCGAAGTGGGGGCGGATGCGGAGAAAGGCCTCACACACGATGATAAACGCCGAGATATTGAGGATAAAGTTCGGGGCGAGATCGTGGAAGTCCAGGCCGTAGTAGAACATGAGCCCCCGGACAAAAGGGTGAAGTGGAAAACCCAGTCCGCGGAGGAAATGGGGGAGAAAAACTACCCTCTCGTGGGGCCTTGGGGTGGGAAGAAGCTGCCCCGCCTCGGGAAGCCGGTGCGGGATGTCCTTGGATAGATATCCGGCCTTCCACTACAACAAAATAGTCGTGTAGGGCCGCTTTTTATGCGACGCTTTCTATTTCGCCTCTAGACCCAAGGTAGATATCAAGCTAAAGACGCTTCTTAAGACGTTTGATAGGCGCTGAAAAGTTATTATAAGAACAAGGTATTTATAAAATAAATATTTATTTTTAAATTAGTTAGGGACGATTTTTGACACGTTTCATACGCGCCTTTATCTTTGGAAAACAGATTTGGCGCTCCGGAGTTCGTTTTGCTTTACCGCTTTTTTATGGACCCCATGTTTTGTCTTTTCCCACGTCCCCATCTTTTCTTCAACCTCCCATCATATCCAATCTGCGGCGCTCCAAGCCTATCCCATGCATCGCCCATTCCCCTCATCCTGTGCCACAGCAGCCTCGCCCCAATCGGTGCCCTCCGCCAAATACTTCTGGTCTCCTCTGCCGGCGACCTCACCTGTCAGAGCCCGGCCAGCTTCCGGTGTCCTCCCCGTCGCCACGCCGCATCTCTCCTGGCGACGTCCTCACCGTCCCCAAGCCGGGTCCATGTTGGCGTCATCCTCCAGCCAAAGCTCAGCCACATCAAGCAGGTGCTCCGTCGTATCCCATCTCATTTACAGTTTAAATCATTATATCAATACATCCTTCTTTTTCACATCTGACGCCTCTTGTATCCAGATTTGTTGTCAAAAAATCTCACAATTAGGACCAACCACTATCAATCAGAGAACTCATGCCTCAAATCTGATGCAGGAATCACATTGGTGGTGCGTCCTGCAACTTGTGTACAAATTTTCTATCTTTTATCTCACTTTGTAACTTACGAATTTCGCTAGTTCATTCTTTTAGTAGAAAAGGAGTGAGTACATTATTATGGTGTACTAGCAGGTGTTTCCTCGAATACCATAACGCTAATATGATAGAATAACTTGCCATTAAATAGATTGCATTTACTTATTATTGGAGAGTCCCACTTTATCTGCTACCGCAACATGATTCCTACCTTCATTTTTAATGGTGTACAGTTTTAGCTTTCATAAACCAGCGTTACTTGGTTTGCCCTACTACTTATGTTATGAAGCAAAATGACATGTCTATGTGGCGGGCACTTTATTAGTTCTGGCTTCACATGACTGTGTGCAGCAGACAAGGCATAGTTCTTGCTCCACCGTACCAGTAGTTTCATGAATTTTGTTTACCTAAGCTACGTAGATGTTCAGTGTGTTTCATAATGGTACCATTTTAGAAATATTATGCATCTTAATTAGGCCTAAATAAGATGAGACCAAGCGAAGATATGTACAGTATGAAAAATATACAAACTAGATGCAGTTTCACACTCAGTTCAATCACACATGCCTGGTTACGCCAATTGTTGTTTGCCTTCCCATCTGATACAACCTTGAAACATTATTATTTTACACAAGTCAGCTGGCCATGGGGTGATGCAGGTTAGTCTCGTAAGTTAACCTTGATATGGCCTAGCTACATTCTTGGAGGCATCTCAGGCATGCTGTGGCAACCATGATAATGTTGATGTGCACATTTTCCTTCCATTTTTGGTAAAATTGCAAGAGAATTAACCCTTATTGTTTCTTGCTCAAAAGAATGAGTGTGCTGAAGACATCAAAATAAAAGGTTCTTCATATGTACTTGTTTATCCCTTTTCAGATTGGTACTTGCTTTGTTCAGCTAGGAAAAAAACGTGGATGGTACAGCATTGATGGAATGTTCTAGTGGTAAGTGGGACCTTTAACTTACTGTACATATTACATGCTTCATGTTGATAGTTTCATGTCCTTTAGTATGTCTCTTAACATGGTTGATGAATTTGGTCCTCATTGCCGAGGAATGAGTGCCAATTTGTTTCACTACTCTTTGCACAATGTTTTCAGCTTTTGGTGTTTTGCTCAGCTATATTGTGGATGTCTACATATCTTGTGATTTCTGTTGCCCCCTTCATATTTTCACAGATACTTGGCAACAATGTGCGTGTTGCAGGATCATAAGAACATGGCTCAAACTTTATACCTTTCTTTGATATAAATATTTGCCAAATTAACCATGATATATTCATATAAGATATTATATGTACGGTAACCATGCATGTAGTTGGTTTGTAGGTGTTAGATACCACTCTGCCTTTTCCTAGTAACGTATATAGATTTTGTCCATCGGAACAAATAAGTATCCAGTTTCTTACACATAACACTATATGAATATGCAATAAGTAAGCTAAGCTAACATCTATCTAGAGAGCACTACATTGCCAATATGTATACCATCTACCAAGAAATGTCTTCTAACTCCTCGTTGCATGCATACTTTGGAAATTAGAAAATTGCGAGCAATTAAACTATGATATATTCAATTCTTTGGGTTGTCTACCAATATTGAATGAAATTGTATATGTACTGGTCTTAAAGAAAAATAGTCATATATTTTATATCGAATGAGTTGTGTATTGATTTTCTCATAGCCATTCGTATGGCATTTCCACAATATAGGTCACTATGAATCTTTTCTTGCTTCTGAATTTGTTTCTTTTCATGGCAAGGTTGTTTTCAGCTGGTACCAATCCAAGCATACTGATTTTATTGGGCACCAGAGATTACCAAATAGCTATCCATAGATTTCTTGAGTGTCATTTCTCGCTAGCGCATTTATTAACTGCAATACAATCTTTTCTTAATGAGTAAACTACAATACCTTTACGTGCTGCTTGTTAGAAATTGTACATGGATCCTAATTATTATTGTGAATAAACACAACATCGGATGTATTGTTCATGTTTCATTTTCTTCTACTGTCATAGTCATAACTACTTTGGACTGCATTGTGATGTATAGAGACTGACCTCACATATGAATTGTTTTACCATTTTTTAATCATGAAGTATGCAGGGCCAGATGGAGATGTGTGGTATATTTTAGGGAAATTTTGAGTTTGAATGTTGTCAAAATTACATGGGAAATTATAATTGCGGAGACCAATGAAAATGGTGTTCCCAATGAAAGGTCAGCTGGAATTCTGTTCAACATATTAGCTGGCCAGTAAAGAACTCAACATTTGGACCATTTCATATTCCGACATGGGACAACATATTGTTTTTGTCAAAACATGGGTGGTTGACCACATGTTTGGATGTCGAAAATTCATAGCACCGTAACTTGAATCACTATTTTCATTTGACATGTTGTCAATCAATTTTATTTTTTGAAGGAGAAATCTAACTACCGTAATGAGGATTAGCAAAAAAATGGAGAGTATTAGAAGAAAAGGTATTTCAGTCGCCATAATAGGGCTTTAGCTAAAATTATAGTAGATGTCTAATAGTTGCTTCAACTTCGATATTGCTCAACAAACATTGTGCTTCATAGGTCAAAGGAGCTATGGGAACAACTTAAAGCCGGACACGAAACAATTTGGTATATTACATTTTTCTGATTTCATTAGATAAAATTCTCATTGTGCACTATCCACAAGAGCTCATATACATGGAAACTATTTGTTTTTCAACCAACTTTGCAGAATATTTGAGGAGACCGAGGAGAAATGATGGGAAGATGGATGCGCAAGCATATTAGTTCCTGCCTACAGCTTATGAATAGACTCCAACTACTTAGCCAATAGGATATTTTTCTATATATTTGCAACTTCCTCTCCCCGGATGT
The DNA here is from genome assembly GCA_032464435.1 of Aegilops umbellulata. Taxonomy (NCBI): domain Eukaryota; kingdom Viridiplantae; phylum Streptophyta; class Magnoliopsida; order Poales; family Poaceae; genus Aegilops; species Aegilops umbellulata. The sequence goes on along the minus strand of CP136056.1, from coordinate 532,733,311 downwards.
TTGGTTCAGTTGTGATACGTTAAGTCTATGTGATAATAATAAAAGTATCAATTTGCTGCTTTCAACTATGTGCTATTATGTTTTTCTATTCTTGTTTGAATGCTGGTTGTGAGAATGACCTGTATACATATGAAATGGATGATGTGCATTCTAGCATTATCTTTGTACGACCATATGTCTGTGTGAATACAACTAGAGTTACATTTTTCAACCAAATTCGAAATGCCCAGGGTAGTAAAATATGACATATTGTGCATTTAGAGACATCTATAACGTCCCTACAGAACGTCTCAATATCACTAGAGATGTGGTGTAAGCTGTGTCTAACAAAACGTCTCAACATCGGTAGACACGAATTAAACGTCCCTATAAAACGGCTCATATCATGTTGACACGCTTAGCAAGCGTCTCTTTGTTACTTGACACGGTCCGTGGGGAGACGCTCCAAGGACGCTTTACGAAAGCGGCTCTACATTCCATAAAGATGAAATAACGCGTCTCTAGCCTACAAACCAGACGTCTCTACATGTGTATTTTGTTGTAGTGTTCCTAAGCTTTTTGATTTGACCCTCCGTAACGGAGGAAGCCATCCACTTGCCACCCGCTCCGTACATCGCTGGAGCAGGTTGGGGAAGAAAGAGCGAACTTGGGCGTTGGAGCTTGAGTACGCAGGAGATGGATGGGCAAAGGAGGAAGAAGGCGTAGGTGAAAGAGGTGGATCTTTATCCCCTTATATAGGCTGATGCCGTTATGCGTCCCCACCTACCTAATAAAACTCGCTTGCCGCTCACACGCCGTGGTAGATGGCGTGGTTGGGTTACCCATGTCCGCATTAATGAGAATCCCTTTAAAAGGGGCACACGATCTCTGCTTCGACAAGACGTGCCAAGGAAACCGCCTCGTTGAACGTGCTGCGGTGGAACAACAAAAAATAATCCATACAGAAGGCTTGGTCGCAGTGTTATAACGCACTGCGGGATACGTCAGCAGATTTGATTTGTGTTTGTATTATTCTCTATATGGCAATACATGGAAACTTGTTTTGCAGAGCCGGACACTATTTTTTGGTGTTTGTTATCTTCTTGAAGAATTTGGAGGAGGAACCCGCCTTCACTACAACAAAATACACATGTAGAGACGTCTGGTTTGTAGGCTAGAGACGCGTTATTTCATCTTTATGGAATGTAGAGCCGCTTTCGTAAAGCGTCCTTGGAGCGTCTCCCCACGGACCGTGTCAAGTAACAAAGAGACGCTTGCTAAGCGTGTCAACATGATATGAGCCGTTTTATAGGGACGTTTAATTCGTGTCTACCGATGTTGAGACGTTTTGTTAGACACAGCTTACACCACATCTCTAGTGATATTGAGACGTTCTGTAGGGACGTTATAGATGTCTCTAAATGCACAATATGTCATATTTTACTACCCTGGGCATTTCGAATTTGGTTGAAAAATGTAACTCTAGTTGTATTCACACAGACATATGGTCGTACAAAGATAATGCTAGAATGCACATCATCCATTTCATATGTATACAGGTCATTCTCACAACCAGCATTCAAACAAGAATAGAAAAACATAATAGCACATAGTTGAAAGCAGCAAATTGATACTTTTATTATTATCACATAGACTTAACGTATCACAACTGAACCAAACATCCGGGGAGAGGAAGTTGCAAATATATAGAAAAATATCCTATTGGCTAAGTAGTTGGAGTCTATTCATAAGCTGTAGGCAGGAACTAATATGCTTGCGCATCCATCTTCCCATCATTTCTCCTCGGTCTCCTCAAATATTCTGCAAAGTTGGTTGAAAAACAAATAGTTTCCATGTATATGAGCTCTTGTGGATAGTGCACAATGAGAATTTTATCTAATGAAATCAGAAAAATGTAATATACCAAATTGTTTCGTGTCCGGCTTTAAGTTGTTCCCATAGCTCCTTTGACCTATGAAGCACAATGTTTGTTGAGCAATATCGAAGTTGAAGCAACTATTAGACATCTACTATAATTTTAGCTAAAGCCCTATTATGGCGACTGAAATACCTTTTCTTCTAATACTCTCCATTTTTTTGCTAATCCTCATTACGGTAGTTAGATTTCTCCTTCAAAAAATAAAATTGATTGACAACATGTCAAATGAAAATAGTGATTCAAGTTACGGTGCTATGAATTTTCGACATCCAAACATGTGGTCAACCACCCATGTTTTGACAAAAACAATATGTTGTCCCATGTCGGAATATGAAATGGTCCAAATGTTGAGTTCTTTACTGGCCAGCTAATATGTTGAACAGAATTCCAGCTGACCTTTCATTGGGAACACCATTTTCATTGGTCTCCGCAATTATAATTTCCCATGTAATTTTGACAACATTCAAACTCAAAATTTCCCTAAAATATACCACACATCTCCATCTGGCCCTGCATACTTCATGATTAAAAAATGGTAAAACAATTCATATGTGAGGTCAGTCTCTATACATCACAATGCAGTCCAAAGTAGTTATGACTATGACAGTAGAAGAAAATGAAACATGAACAATACATCCGATGTTGTGTTTATTCACAATAATAATTAGGATCCATGTACAATTTCTAACAAGCAGCACGTAAAGGTATTGTAGTTTACTCATTAAGAAAAGATTGTATTGCAGTTAATAAATGCGCTAGCGAGAAATGACACTCAAGAAATCTATGGATAGCTATTTGGTAATCTCTGGTGCCCAATAAAATCAGTATGCTTGGATTGGTACCAGCTGAAAACAACCTTGCCATGAAAAGAAACAAATTCAGAAGCAAGAAAAGATTCATAGTGACCTATATTGTGGAAATGCCATACGAATGGCTATGAGAAAATCAATACACAACTCATTCGATATAAAATATATGACTATTTTTCTTTAAGACCAGTACATATACAATTTCATTCAATATTGGTAGACAACCCAAAGAATTGAATATATCATAGTTTAATTGCTCGCAATTTTCTAATTTCCAAAGTATGCATGCAACGAGGAGTTAGAAGACATTTCTTGGTAGATGGTATACATATTGGCAATGTAGTGCTCTCTAGATAGATGTTAGCTTAGCTTACTTATTGCATATTCATATAGTGTTATGTGTAAGAAACTGGATACTTATTTGTTCCGATGGACAAAATCTATATACGTTACTAGGAAAAGGCAGAGTGGTATCTAACACCTACAAACCAACTACATGCATGGTTACCGTACATATAATATCTTATATGAATATATCATGGTTAATTTGGCAAATATTTATATCAAAGAAAGGTATAAAGTTTGAGCCATGTTCTTATGATCCTGCAACACGCACATTGTTGCCAAGTATCTGTGAAAATATGAAGGGGGCAACAGAAATCACAAGATATGTAGACATCCACAATATAGCTGAGCAAAACACCAAAAGCTGAAAACATTGTGCAAAGAGTAGTGAAACAAATTGGCACTCATTCCTCGGCAATGAGGACCAAATTCATCAACCATGTTAAGAGACATACTAAAGGACATGAAACTATCAACATGAAGCATGTAATATGTACAGTAAGTTAAAGGTCCCACTTACCACTAGAACATTCCATCAATGCTGTACCATCCACGTTTTTTTCCTAGCTGAACAAAGCAAGTACCAATCTGAAAAGGGATAAACAAGTACATATGAAGAACCTTTTATTTTGATGTCTTCAGCACACTCATTCTTTTGAGCAAGAAACAATAAGGGTTAATTCTCTTGCAATTTTACCAAAAATGGAAGGAAAATGTGCACATCAACATTATCATGGTTGCCACAGCATGCCTGAGATGCCTCCAAGAATGTAGCTAGGCCATATCAAGGTTAACTTACGAGACTAACCTGCATCACCCCATGGCCAGCTGACTTGTGTAAAATAATAATGTTTCAAGGTTGTATCAGATGGGAAGGCAAACAACAATTGGCGTAACCAGGCATGTGTGATTGAACTGAGTGTGAAACTGCATCTAGTTTGTATATTTTTCATACTGTACATATCTTCGCTTGGTCTCATCTTATTTAGGCCTAATTAAGATGCATAATATTTCTAAAATGGTACCATTATGAAACACACTGAACATCTACGTAGCTTAGGTAAACAAAATTCATGAAACTACTGGTACGGTGGAGCAAGAACTATGCCTTGTCTGCTGCACACAGTCATGTGAAGCCAGAACTAATAAAGTGCCCGCCACATAGACATGTCATTTTGCTTCATAACATAAGTAGTAGGGCAAACCAAGTAACGCTGGTTTATGAAAGCTAAAACTGTACACCATTAAAAATGAAGGTAGGAATCATGTTGCGGTAGCAGATAAAGTGGGACTCTCCAATAATAAGTAAATGCAATCTATTTAATGGCAAGTTATTCTATCATATTAGCGTTATGGTATTCGAGGAAACACCTGCTAGTACACCATAATAATGTACTCACTCCTTTTCTACTAAAAGAATGAACTAGCGAAATTCGTAAGTTACAAAGTGAGATAAAAGATAGAAAATTTGTACACAAGTTGCAGGACGCACCACCAATGTGATTCCTGCATCAGATTTGAGGCATGAGTTCTCTGATTGATAGTGGTTGGTCCTAATTGTGAGATTTTTTGACAACAAATCTGGATACAAGAGGCGTCAGATGTGAAAAAGAAGGATGTATTGATATAATGATTTAAACTGTAAATGAGATGGGATACGACGGAGCACCTGCTTGATGTGGCTGAGCTTTGGCTGGAGGATGACGCCAACATGGACCCGGCTTGGGGACGGTGAGGACGTCGCCAGGAGAGATGCGGCGTGGCGACGGGGAGGACACCGGAAGCTGGCCGGGCTCTGACAGGTGAGGTCGCCGGCAGAGGAGACCAGAAGTATTTGGCGGAGGGCACCGATTGGGGCGAGGCTGCTGTGGCACAGGATGAGGGGAATGGGCGATGCATGGGATAGGCTTGGAGCGCCGCAGATTGGATATGATGGGAGGTTGAAGAAAAGATGGGGACGTGGGAAAAGACAAAACATGGGGTCCATAAAAAAGCGGTAAAGCAAAACGAACTCCGGAGCGCCAAATCTGTTTTCCAAAGATAAAGGCGCGTATGAAACGTGTCAAAAATCGTCCCTAACTAATTTAAAAATAAATATTTATTTTATAAATACCTTGTTCTTATAATAACTTTTCAGCGCCTATCAAACGTCTTAAGAAGCGTCTTTAGCTTGATATCTACCTTGGGTCTAGAGGCGAAATAGAAAGCGTCGCATAAAAAGCGGCCCTACACGACTATTTTGTTGTAGTGCTTGCAATGCCGAAGACAATTTGCGTGCTGGACTCGTCGTCATTGAAGCCTGGTTCAGGGGCTACTGAGGGAGTCCTGGATTAGGGGGTGTTCGGATAGCCGAACTATATCTTCAGCCGGACTCCAGGACTATGAAGATACAAGATTGAAGACTTCGTCCCGTGTCCGGAAGGTCTTTCCTTGGCATAGAAGGCAAGCTAGGCGTGCGGATATTCAAGATCTCCTAGCAATGTAACCGACTCTGTGTAACCCTAACCCTATCCGGTGCCTATATAAACCGGAGGGTTGTAGTCCGTAGGATGAACACATCATAACCATCATCATACCCATAGGCTAGCTTCTAGGGTTTAGCCTCCTTGATCTCGTGGTAGATCTACTCTTGTACTACCCATATCATCAATATTTATCTAGCAGGAGTAGGGTTTTACCTCCATCGAGAGGGCCTGAACCTGGGTAAAATAAAGTGTCCCTTGTCTCCTGTTACCATCCGACCTTGACGCACAGATCGGGACCCCCTACCCGAGATCCGCCGGTTTTGACACCGACAACGACCTTACGCCGGACAAACCCACGAAGCAGAAGAATCTCCACAAGAGGCTCGTGGCAACAGCATGCAGCCTGAAGAAGCAAAAGCAAAAGCTAAAAACGGCGGAAGATGCACTCAGGATCAGATGGAGCAAAGTAATCAATACCGCCGATAAATACGGCGACAGTCGCCGCACTAAAAGCTATCCGAAGAGAAAGCTACTGCCCGAATTTGACGAAGAGGCCATAGAGCCATCGCATTCAAAAAACAAGAAAGCCACACGGTCGGATAGACGACCCCATAGCCAACATAAAACGGCAAATGGCGCCGCACTTAAGCCGGCACGTGACCCACTTACGGATTCGCATAAAAAAGATGGCCCAGCCAGGTCCATTTATGGGCCAAGAAAGCAAGCTCTCGTAAGCAATGCAATAAAACCATCATCAGAATCCAGCACACCCAAATATAGGGGCGCCGCACATCCCCTATGATTCACCGATGAGGTCCTGGATTATGAATTTCCAGCGGGATTCAAACCCGTAAACTGTCAGGACCCCGATCCTAAGTCACACCGATCTAGCATGTAACACATCATATCACTTTGCGGCCTCACGCACGGTATTCCCACGGGTGCCACCTTACCTGGCCCGGGACCGTTTGCGCCTTTTGGCTCACGTATATGATAGTGTCGCTAGCATCCATATGACAAAGAACCCGGGCCGACATGGCTAGTCATGAACCCAAAGCGGCGCTAACCCATGGGGACAGGCATACATGAATCAACTTCAAGCATGTCGGCCAGCAGCGTGCGAATCCGGGCTGTAGCACTGGGCTAATAGGACTCCGGTAACCCGGGCTGTAGCAGGCTAGGCAGGACTCCGGATGTCACCGCGTGACATTTCCCCGAAGGGACAGACACAGGAACGAAGTGAAACACATGCCGGCCAGTCAAGTGTCCTGAGCAGTAGTGCTGGGGTAGCAGGACTCCGGTGTACCGGGCTGTAGCGGACTACTATCGCTTAGAAGCACGAGACTACATTTCCCCATAAGAGAGGCTGCCAAGGATAAACAACTAGATTGTCGGATCCCACACATACCAAGCATTTCAATCATACACACAATATGCTCGATATGTGTAAATACAACATGGCATCACAACATAACTCTACGACTCAAGTATTTATTCATTAGGCTCCGAGGAGCGAGATATTACAATCATGGGTCTCATGACCCAACATTCAGAGCATACAAGTCAAAGCACAGGCGGAAGCTTAACATGTCTGAGTACAGACATCTACAAATGAAAAAGGATGAGAAGCCTGACTATCTACCAGATCCTGCCGAGGGCACAAGATCGTAGCTGAGGTAACAAGCTAAACGTCGAAGTCCACACGGAACTACTAGCGAGACTGACGTCTCTCTGCAAAAACATAAAATAGGCAAACGTGAGTACAAATGTACTCAGCAAGACTTACATGAGAACTAGCTACATATGCATTGGTGTCAATAAAGGGGTGGTGGAGTTTAACTGCAGCAAGCCAGCTTTGACTCGGTGGCTATCCTGAACTACGACTGCAAGCAACTCTTTTGAGGTGGCGCACACGAGTCCACACATTCACCATATCAATACACCACTATGGATCCGCTCCCGTCTCCCTACAAGAACGCCATCCATAGCACTCACGCTTATCTTGCGTATTTTAGAGTATCCACTTTCACTTGTCTATGAACTGTTATAGGCAACCCAGAAGTCCATTACCGCGGACACGGCTATTCGAATAGATCATTTATAACCCTGCATGAGTGTACTTCTTCACACATGTTTCCACCACTTAGCGTCTGCACACGACATGTGCTCGGCAGACTTCAAGCGAAAGCCGACGTGGGTGTAGACCACGACCTAACTAACCACACAAGTCTCTAGTCCAGGTTTATCGCCTATTCGGGTTCCATCCGCGAGGAGATCCGGCCGGAGTTTCGCTCACAGCCCCAAACGATGTGTGTAGGGTTCCCGGGACACCAAACGAGCACCCGGTACACCGTGCCACGTGCCTACCGCAACACAGCCCACCCCTATGGTCAGCGCTGCGTGCGTCCCCCAGCATACTACAAACACCAAACACTACTTGCAACTCCTGGACAGAGGACGAGAGGGGTCAGTAAGTCGAGCGGGGTCATATTTCAGGGCCCAACGTGTGGTAGTAGCTGTTTCATGGATCACGAACACAGAACTCAGTTCCTAAGGACGGTTTCAATGAGACAACCCACCATGTACTCCTACATGGCCTCTCACCGCTACCTTTACCAAATCGTGTTCACACACTTAGCTCACACACAGTAGGACATGTTCATCACCATTTCAATTCATCCCCGATGAATCAGACCCGACTCAACTCTAAGCAGTAGCAGGCATGACAACAAACATGAATGAGTAGGCACATCAGGGCTCAAACAACTCCTACTCATACTAGTGGGTTTCATCTATTTACTGTGGCAATGACAAGTCATGCAGAGGATAAGGGGTTCAGCTACCGCAGCATGTAACCATTGAATCGTAGTTGTCCTAATGTAGTAAAAGAGAGGAGGAGCGAGAGAGTGGGATTGTATCGGAAGGAGCAAGGGGGTTTGGCTTGCCTTGCACTTCTGAAGATAATATAGTTCTTCATCGGTGTCATCGATCTCATCGTTGAAACCACGTCTATCGAGAGGGGACAATTGCCGGCAACAGAGAAAGAACACAATCAATGCAATGCGACAATATGATGCATGGTCATGACATGGCAAAATGAATGTGTTTGAGCTAATGCAACTAGCAGCAGTTTAAATGAAGTTGGTTTGAACACTAGGTTCAATTTCAAACTCCATATGTGCTCTCTTAAATGTCATCTAATTGAATTGTCCTAAACAGAGGGCATAAGTTGCTCTAACATGCGTGGAAATGGCATAAACAGATTCTTTGGATTTTTCTGATAATTTTTCATATATAATTTATTTCCATTGGAGTTACGGTTGAATTTCTATGAATTTTTGAAGTTCAAATCATTTTCTGGATTTTCTGGTTATTTAGAGTTAAACAAAATCCAGTAAATGATTTACTGCGTCGGCATGACATCACACTGACGTCAGCGGTCAACGGAGCGGCCCAGGTCAATCTGACCAGTGGGTCCCGTGTGTCAGTTACTAACTAACTATCCTGGTTTAATTAGCACTAATACTAGATTAATTAGTAGGGCCGGGCCTGCGTGTCAGTGAGTCAGGGGGAAAGTCAAACCCCTGGTCAACAGGGCCTAACCAGCCGGCGGCTCGTCGCCGGTGGCAACAGGCGCGACGGAGGGCTCGGTTTCGCTCTCCCGGCGCCCAAACGAGCGGCGGAGGGCACCCGCGGGGAGCTGGAGCTCTCCCGCATCCAGCACAGCAAGCAGCAGCGGCTAGGCAGGCCGAAGCTCGTCGGAAACGAGCTTGGGGCGGCGGCCGGCGATTGGGCGCAAGTGGCGCGGCGGCTACGGCGTGCGAGAGGAAAAACGGAGGAAGGAAGAAGAGTCAGTGGCTCACGGCGATTGCGACGGTGGCCTCGGGGAGCTCGGGGAGGGACTGGTGACGGCAGGAGGTCGCCGGCGATCTCGGCGACCCGAGGAAGAAGAAGATGTCGGGGGCGGAGCTTTGGGGGTCTTCCAGTCGCGTGGCTCGGTGAGGGGGCTGGCGACGAGGTGCAAGAGCTCGGGAGCAGCTCGGGGCATCGTCGGGACGGCGGTGGTCACGGCAACGGCGAACGGCGGCGATGGGCGTGTTCGGTGGCGTCGTATGGAGAGAGCAGAGGAGGGAGAGAGGTCCAGGGAGAGGGGAGAGGGGTGCAGGGGGGGTCCCGAGCGGCGCCGAGGAGGGCTTCGAGGCGCCTCGGTGAGGCAGGCGGGCAGGGAGGAGGCGTGGCGCCTCACGCGCGCGTGCCCTGTCGTGCGTCGGGCACACGCCCTGTCCTACTGTCCCGAGGAGGAAGACGACAGGGAGGCTGGTGGTGGGCTGGGCCGCAGGTGGGCCAGCACAGGAGCTGGGCCGGTTGCTGGCGCCAGGTAAGTTGCACAGGTATTCTCTCTCTCTCTCTCTCTTTTATTTCTGTTTTCTAATTCTTCTGCAACTTTAGGGCTTTTATTAAAATACTAAAATGTTTGCAAAAATCATTAAACTGCTCCATGTCACTGTTTGGAATATTTCCAACAGTAAACATTTCAGTTTGTGATTATTTGAGCATTTAAAATATTATTAGCAATTAAATTCCCAAATGCAAATACTATATAATTTAATTAAAAAATCCAGGAATAGCCTATAAATATGTTCATCATATTTGGAAGAGGTTTTCACCTTTAACAGAAATCATGAACATTTCCAAAGGGCATTCTGGGTTATTGAAAATATTTTTATTGAACCTAGTTAAATTCATTTGGTGCTAGGGTTTCAACAATCCCCATTTCAAATTTCTTTGGAATTTAAACATGATGGCATGATGAACAAGCAAAGGCAAGCAAGGGATGAACTGGGGCTGTCACAACTCACCCCCACTAAGCAAGAATCTCGTCCCGAGATTCAAGATGTGAGGTAAGAGGACAAAGGGAACACTAAGTATCACAAACTTCATGATCCAACTGTCTTCTCGAGGTTGTTGATTTGTCGACTTAAATTGATCTTGGCGTCTTTGCTTTCGAGATCTTCATCCAGCACAAGGACAAAAGAGTGAAACATGTCCACATGGATGGATCATCTTAATGATCACAAGATCAACTCACGGAATGAGACGATAGAGCGTCTCTTAAACCGGGACACAATACACATATTAAGACGGATGGAGAGAAACTGATAACAAAGGTTCAATTTGGTAGGCAACATTTCCACGCTTAAGAAGATGGTGGATGTGTTTCAAGTAGCGAGGAGTTAAGTTGCCCTTCATGTCAAACGGGGCACCTTAGAGGAGGTGACTCATAGAGCTATTCCCTTAAGTGGCAAAAAGAATTACTTTTGATACAAAGATCATTGAAACTCTCTATACTAGCCTAAGGAAATCACAATTGATCATTTGAATGAATTCGAAAGAATGGCATACTCGCGCCAGAGTGGATGATGTGGACTACCTTGTTGAAGACAACGCAATGGATGACTTTTGCTTATCACCGGAAATGGACGGGACCCATGGTAAGTCCACTTTTGAAGATGATCCTGGACAGCAACTGCTGAGAAGGGCAGCCCATGGGAAATTGGCACAATGGCGCTGCAAGCTGGGAACAAAATGCAACTGTTGGAAATGTTCCAACCATCATATCTGCCTGAGATTCAGATCCGATTGGTGATAATGGGATATTTCAGACAGCATGTCTGGAGAAGAAAGTGTGCAACACAAACCGATGAGATAACGTTGCGAGACTCTTAGGAGATGAACTACAATAGCAAGCTCCAAAACATGAGCTGGTTCTGCTACATACATGTGAACACACTGTCCAAGACAAGCATGACCCTGTAGAAGTCTTATAATAAGAACACTACCGAGCTCAGGTGGGGAACCATCAACGAGGATAACGAAGTCCTTTCATAAGTCCGGATCCTAAGAAAGAACTTCTTCTCCTTGACAAATCAATCAGTGGCTTCAGGTGTTAGGAGTTACACATGGAGTGGAGGTAGCGAGCCTATCAAACCACGGAATACTTCGCACATGCATGACTGACTTGGGATGATTCTAGAGGAAACAAAAACAAAATTTCTCGAATTCACGGCGGCAACTTGCATCAAGTGCAAGTGAATTAGAGGAAGTATCTTCTTCCATCCAAACATATACCTCATGAATGGGACACGAGGGCAACACTTACAAAGTTTCCAACACTAGCTTAATGTTCAACACGAATCATGGAGGAGACAAGATGCTGCTGATGGGCTCAACAACAACTCATCGGAATTTCCATATCACTAGACTTCCACCATCATGTGAACACGGTGATAGCATTGGTCAGGCCAAAAGATGTAATGATGTATGCTCGAGGGATCAACCACGAGTAAGACAACATTATGAACATCGTTGGCTCTGTTTTGACTTGACGATAGCCCATACTCAAGTCAAAGTTTTGTCAAGGCAATAGATCCAACAACTGATCACGAGGACCAATTGATGAAGATATCACCTTTCTTCAGCACACACACAAGATATCCCCTAAAATGAACTAAGTCGGGTAAAGCTTTTATCTTCCAACTCTCCAAGTTATTGTTTAGCTTATCCAACTAGTTCAGGGGTAACCCACACAGATCCTTGGAGAAAGGGTGGTTTATAAGATACCAACTTGATCACGAGCTCAACATAACAGTCAGGGGACAACCTGGCAATACTTCCGAGAAGATATTCGGAAAATCACGAACCACCGATATGTTTCTAAGCTCGAGATCAACCTTGCTTTTCAGGGCAAGATGATATGATCAAAAGAGTGAGGGATTGACACAATCCTAACTCAATGATCGAAGGGTGCACCAACAAAAACGGACTAGGTAGCACGATCAGTCTTAGGATGGTGATTCAATAACCAACACGCTAAGGATGATATTAATGTCCATTAACTACCAAGCAACACGGTTGCTAGGAGTATTGATTTCACACATCATAGTTCACTTGTCGGTATTCTAGTTACAATAACACGGAACCGAGGAGCGAATGATGATGGCGAGAAGTATCACTACGTCAAGAATTCATAAGGGAAGGTGCAATTCTCATGACGTTCCTGACATAAAGTGGGTAATACTTCAGGGTAGAACAGAACAAAAGCTGGATTAACATTTGATCTGCGGAACACAACTGCTTTGGACCAATCTTGGATATGGATGAGGTACTGGAGTTTGTTTGTCCTAGTCATTCCAGAATAGAATGGCTTGACGGACCACAAGAATAATAGGCATCGATGAACGAATGCACATATACCCCTGACTATCAATTGATACACGAAGGTCAGAAAACAACTAAAGAGGGACAACTCAAAGGAACATATAACTTTCTGAGTTGTGGATGCATAGATTAGTATGTCGAATCAAGTTCAACATATTTCTTACGGATAACCCATGCAGAAGAAGAAGGACTGGCAGATTCACAATTATGGATGGAGAACTCCTCAAGAGTACTCTGATTGTGAGTTTTGGTTCAAAGAACTTCTGCCTTAACGGTTCATGGTATTTGAAAGAAGGAGATACCACGGACCTCGAGGACTGTCGCAAGGTTACCAATACCCTAAAGGAACTAGCAACACTATCAACATGAGGTAAGTAGGGTGAATCTCGGGTTCAAAACCCAGGAGTAGAATGCCTACTACTAAGTGGCATCACGGGATGCTTTCGAGAATGGTGGCCAGATTCATCACACTGGGAACCACTACAAGAAATCTGCCAACTTGTGACCACCACTATTGGTCACTGAAAGGTCACAAATTTCCATTTACGACCTTTTTGTGACCAAAAACAGAAGGTCAAAAGCTGGCCGTCGTAAACTGACTATAGCGACCTTTCTTCTGGAATGGTCAAAGACGTTTACGACCAAAATATTGCTACTGTGGCGTTTTGGTCACTAGCAACCTCCCCAAGCCACGTAGGCATCCAGCGTGGCAAGCTGATGTGGCAAAAGATTCAGCCCGGTCCAATTCGGTTTTCTACATGGGCCGAGCCCATTAATTCGGCCTTTTTACTATATTTTTTTTATCAATTTTTGAACGGCTTCATGGGCCAAGCCCAACATTTTTATGTCCATTTCATTTATCCTTTTTGTTCTGGCTTCTAAGAAATGCACGATGTGATTTGTTTGGGCCATAGCCTTCTTAGAGCCCAAATATTGTTTGGTCCAGTAGAATATTTGGTCTTTTTAATTCACAGATTCCAATTTATACACATTTAAAAATCAAACAATCAGTAATTCTCTAATTAAATGATCAAATCCAGAACTCATATGATCAACATTCACAAAAACATACAAGACTGCACGCCTGCGGTAACATAGCTTGAACAAGCCTAATTATAGTTTATATCTAAGAAGTGTACGTGCAATCCAAAACATGGTGGCAAATATCAACCGAAACTATGGTTCACACCCTTGCTTGGCTATTTGCTGTCAAAGTATGTAGTCGTCCTTGGACCTTGGGAGCTACAACCAACAGCACGGTTGTCCTGGTTGTACTTTTGTGGTCAAAGTCCTCACCTGGAAAGGATTATACAACTCAGTTATATATTCACGACTCAAAACTCATGACATGACATGACACTAAGAGAGAACATCATAGAGACTCAACCAGATCCTAATATATGTGTGTTGCTGCTATTTTCTGCTATTTATTCAGACCATAGCTAATTTATTCTAGTATTTTTGGACACATGTGTGTTGCTGCTATTTTCTGGAAACATGGAAGAACATGATTTATTATCCTGAAGACTAGACAAGAGTTGTTTTGACCATTGTTACTCCAGTGAAGAGGGTGACTAAAATCGCTCAATGGTTGAGAATACACCAACAACTTCAAACTCTCCTAACGAAAGATTCGAGTGCTGGAAACGTAGAATCGGGACAGATTATAGAGTTACCTGAGTGGAGTAAGGGACTATCTACAACATGGGAATTTCAAAGGAATCAGTCCATTTCCTGCAGGAACATAAATTAAAGTTAGCGTTCAAAACTTAGCACTAGAAGATCAGTCTCAAGCTTTTCAAACTTTGCATAATTAAGGTAACAGCCCCAGCAAGCATCAGACTTTTCTGAAGTTATGTCCGACTTGCAGAACAAAGTGACTTCTCAAAACAACAAGTTGTAATGATTGAGGGAAAACATTGTTGAACTACAATTAGAGAATGGCCTCCAAAATGTATTAAACATACACCTATGAGTACTGGACAATTTATATAGAGATGAGCTACACATTTACTGGTCACTTCAGAAGATGGCATGACAAGAGATTGATTACACTATAAATATATTTCCATGGTTGAAACAAATAGTTCGTCAACAAACTGGGAAGCATAATAACTGCATATGCGCCTATCATTTCCTAACCAGAGAATACATCCTTGAACTTAGGATGACCTGACAAGATTCATTCAGTCAAGACAAGGCAGTGCAACAACGGTGCATCATTAGTGCCACAAGTCCACCACAAAATCAAGCATGCCATGCCACAACTCTGGACTCAAGGAGAAAGCAGAGACAAGCCGTGACTTACAGTTGTAGCTTAGAAACCAAGCATAAGGGCAATTCAAGTACAAAACTCTGGAGTTAATACCTGATTCTTGACAGACTTGACCATCTTGCAGAACTCCTTGCGCATTAGAGTCTTGTGTTGGAGCTTGGCAGGGGTGTTCTGTTTCATGGTCTTGGTCGTGGACAGGACAACTGCCTTGTCCTCTCCCGCTGATGGCTGGACCGCCACGGTCTTGCTGTTCGCCAAGCCTGAAACCACATCAGCCCCACAGCAAGTTAGCTCCTTGCAGAGACACTTGCAAACAAAAGGGTTAAAAATACTGCAAAGAGCTACGGACTTGAGAACTTGTAGGAGTGGACATTGTAGAGGTTGTTGGGCTCCTTGCTGAACCGCACCTTGGCGTTGCTGTTGCCGAACTGTTTTATCAAGAAGCAGTTGTTCTTCTTCACGAGCTTCCAGACTAGAGACCCTGGAATGGTAGTTATTTCCCTTGGCCTACATCACCAAAACAACAACCAAAATTCAGATCCTACAGATAGCAACAAGCAACAGGACACACTAATCCTACAGAATCAAGGAAACATTTGACTATTTGAGCAAAATTGTATGCTGATTGCACCTTAAGCCCTCTTGCCAAGGATCCTCCTAGCCAGCTGAATGTCCTTGGGCATGATGGTCACGCGCTTGGCATGGATGGCGCATAGGTTGGTGTCCTCGAAGAGACCCACCAGGTAGGCCTCTACAGCCTCCTGAAGGGCCAGCACCGCATGGCTCTGGAAGCGGAGGTCAGTCTGCACAGACAGAACAGGGTGGTGCTTTTAGTTTACTTGATTCATCATACTATAAGAGTTGAGATAACAGGAGCATAACAATGTAGTGCTGTACTGTGAAGTTTGAGGAGCATAACAATGTAGTACTGTGCTGTGAAGTTTGAGGAGCATAAAATATATGAGACAGTTTACTTGATCCAAAGTTTAAGGAGTATCTTATCTACTAGTAGTACTATACTGTGAGACTTTCCAAAAGCAGAGTCTGTTACCAAACAGAGTGAGAACCATCAGAAGAACAGAGATGTTCTTGTATCAAACAGTGGCTTCTAGTTAGCCAATTCACCACCTGAGTAGCAAGTATGGCACAACATTTTTTACACATTCCATTCCACACCTCTTGAGCACAAGTGCTCCCACAATACATAGGCAAAGTAACGGCATGAACCCAATGTAGAAATGAATAGAATGTGCAACCAGAGTGTCTCAGACTTACTGAACCGCGCCGCGCAATAGCAGAATACACACGAACCAGATTGGAGTGTTACGTCCACCTGCGCCGCGCAACGAGAAAGAGAGGAGAGAGGGGGAGGGAGGCGAGCTGACCTCGAGCAGAGACGGCGACATGGCGGCCGGCGGCGGAGGGAGGCGCCGATTCCGATCTAGGGGGGTGAGGAGAGGATGTGCGGGGACCTTGATGAAGAATTCGGAGACGGCGGGGACCTTGACGACGAACCCCGCGGCGGGATCCCAGACCTAGTGGGCGGGGACGGCCTTGGCGCCGGTGCCGGGGCGGGAGCGGCGGGTGGAGCCGCGCCGGAGTTGGTGCGGGCGCGGGGTAGCAGGTCGCGGGTGCGGCCCCGCGGAGCGAGACCCTCCTGGCCACGGTTGCGCGGCCCTCGACGCCGCGGAAGCGGACGCCAAGAAGGGCAACCCCGCCGAGGAGGCAATGGCGAGGGCGGGTGAGGCAGAGGCCTTGAGCGCAAACGTCGACGGCGGAGGAAGGGGACGATGGACGGGGGGCTTGGATAGGATCTGGAGAGAATGGGTGCGGCGGCTGGATTTGGAAGGGGAGGGGATCGAGAGGATCTCCGCCGGATCTGGAAGGGGTGAGGAGGAGCGAGTGAAAGAAAGGAGGCGGGGGGGGGGGGGGGTGGTGGATGGAAAATGACCACGGGACAGAGCTAGGGTTTCGGGGACACATCCATGTTTGGTGCGGGCCGTTGGATCCAGGGGATCCGACGGTGATTTACCCATGATCCGCGTGAGAGGTCCCTGGACCAATCAGAACGCAGTATACAGGTATGATATTTTGACCATTTAAAGTGGTCATAATCGACTAAAATTATGTGCTAAATCGTGTTAGCTATTTTATTATGACCTGAAAATTTGAAAAAAAAAACGTTTTCTTGTGTCAGCAAATTTGACTATTGTTTTCAGGAATAATCATAAATTGAAATAATATAAATATTTTTTTAAAGAGTTATGAGAAATGAGTTCTTTTAAATTATTTTTTCATTTTTTGAGTGTTCGAAATGAGCTTTTTTGTGAAGGACCTACCAAATATTTATTGCAAAATTGTACCAACTCAATTTTCTAAAATACTAGGACATATTTACTACACAATTGACCAAATGGTTGGGTGTGAGAAGCTTTGATCCACCTCTCATGAAAAAGACAAATTTTCGCCGATTCAGTTGGAAGCGGGTCAAATTTGAACTGCAGCTGCCTCATAGTTTGCTATTTATTTTTTCCAAAAATCATTTCTAGGTACATAAGGACCTATTTAATCAGAGAAACACCAAAAATATTCCAAGATTCAACCACTAGCTAGGAACGGTCATTCCCGCCGTTTTGACCGCATTTTGAAACGGGCATAAAAAATTCAAAAAAAATCAAAAAATTGGGAAACCTTCGCATTGTGTCATCATATGTGGACAAGTTCCCAGGAAAAATAACAAACTTGTAATACGGCAATTATTATAAAAAGTGTTCTCAAAAACAAGCTATCATGTGTGGAGATCAATGGCTTTCAAGCCAAATGATCAATCTTATGGCCACATCCATGGCATAGTTTGTTGAAATGATCTCATATTGTGCACAAGAGTGTATATTGGAATGGCAAACAATGTTGTCTAAGGAAGTTTTCATTTTCGTTGGACGAAAAAACCATTTTCCATTTTTCAAGTGCCCGAAAGGAGGTTTTTTTGTGAAGGAACTACCAACTAATTGTTGCAAAATTGGACCAAATCATTTTTATAAAATAATAGGCCATATTTAATGCACAATTGAACAAATGGTTGGGTGCAAAAAGTTTCGATCCACCTCTCGTGAAAAAGACAAATTCCCGCCGATTCAGCTGGAAGCGGGTCAAATTTGAACTGCAGCTGCCTCATAGTTTGCTATTTATTTTTTCCAAAAATCATTTCTAGGTACATAAGGACCTATTTAATCAGAGAAACACCAAAAAAATTCCAAGATTCAACCACTAGCTAGGAACGGTCATTCCCGCCGTTTTGACCGCATTTTGAAACGGGCATAAAAAATTCAAAAAAAATCAAAAAATTGAGAAACCTTCGCATTGTGTCATCATATGTGGCCAAGTTCCCAGGAAAAATAACAAACTTGTAATACGACAATTATTATAAAAAAGTGTCCTCAGAAACGAGCTATCATGTGTGGAGATCAATGGCTTTCAAGCCAAATGATCAATCTTATGGCCACATCCATGGCATAGTTTGTTGAAATGATCTCATATTGTGCACAAGAGTGTATATTGGAATGGCAAACATGAATTAGCAGCCAAGTGTTTGATTACTGGTACAGGAAATGTACATGGATAATGGGCGTGAGTTTTGGCTGAGGATGATCAGTTACTAAGAAGACCGTCTTCACAAATTTTCAGCTCAAAAGGAGGAGCCTAGCTGGTACTTTCTTTGCAAACCACCACATTGGACATAAATATGAATTTTGAAGCTCGGCTCAAAATAATGAATGGATTGAGCTGGCATTTGGTGGAGGATGGTTATTTGGGCATAGGAAAGCACTGTAGAAAATGGATACTATTTGGACATGCCAAAGTGGTACTTCCTTCACAAACTGTTACTCTGAACAGAATAGGAAAATGAATATTTTTGAATTAGTTTTGAACTAGGCAAGGAAGGTTTTTACATATTTGACGAAGATATGACCCAAAGAATTTATGAGATTTTTTGGGAATTTTGGGAATGACAGAAATATAGGTTGCTTCACAACCTAGGGCAAAAACTGCCACATGGACATGCCACATAGGCAAAACTGATGAGGTGGCGCCTAGTCATAGCAACCCACCACAATTTACAAGGCTATGACCATCTATATTGGTCGTTAACAACTAGAAATAAGGCAGCGGACTAGCGCTGTTTGCTTTATGACCATTTCGTGTGAGGAAATTACGACCTTTCTGACCAAAATGGTCGCAATGGTTTAGGGTTTGGAGCCCCCCGAACAGCTTTTGACCAATTGGTCTGAAATGGTCATAAATTTATGACCAATTCTTCGAGGGTCACTGACAGAAGGTCATAAGTTGGCATATTTCTTGTAGTGAACACAAAACATGGACAGATTACTAGATGGTTTCATAAGACAGCTAGGGTCATAATAGTAGCTCCAACATATACGTCAAGGCAACGGAGTACCTCAACAGACCGATTAGTGTGCTTATTCTGACCAAAAAGGACATCGGGAACGGAGAGAAAGGATTTGCAAATGCATCAGACTATTTAGAGACCTGGGATGACTCAGACAGCATAACGGCTGTAAATGCTCAAAATTATTTGAGACATCCTGCAAAAATTATGGCATAACCACGCAACACCACAATATCAAGGTTCTGAGATCAACTGTCAACATACTAAAAGTAGTAGAAACTGAACAGGGGCTCGAATCCAACAATCCTATAAGTCTCTATCATAGTAACTCGTCATCCTGATAGATAGATGAGAAGGCCTAGTTCTTAACCCCCGTAGAAAAGAACAGGATGACTCAGATCAGAAGGCCATGAGGTATAAGGAGTAAAAAGAGCCTTACGTTCCCTTCCACAATCAATTCCCTTATATACCTAAAGCATTTCTAGACACAACTTCGACTAGTTTGGCTTGGTAATCCTACAGGCAGTTAGGCTCTGATACTAATGCTGTCAGGACCCCGATCCTAAGTCACACCGATCTATCATGTAACACATCATATCACTTTGCGGCCTCACGCACGGTACTCCCACGGGTGCCACCTTACCTGGCCCGGGACCATTTGCGCCTTTTGGCTCACGTATATGATAGTGTCGCTAGCATCCATATGACAAAGAACCCGGGCCGACATGGCTAGTCATGAACCCAAAGCGGCGCTAACCCATGGGGACAGGCATACATGAATCAACTTCGAGCATGTCGGCCAGCAGCGTTCGAATCCGGGCTGTAGCACTGGGCTAACAGGACTCCGGTAACCCGGGCTGTAGCAGGCTAGGCAGGACTCCGGATGTCACCGCGTGACATTTCCCCGAAGGGACAGACACAGGAACGAAGTGAAACACATGCCGGCCAGTCAAGTGTCCTGAGCAGTAGTGCTGGGCTAGCAGGACTCCGGTGTACCGGGCTGTAGAGGACTACTATCGCTCAGAAGCACGAGACTACATTTCCCCATAAGAGAGGCTGCCAAGGATAAACAACTAGATTGTCGGATCCCACACATACCAAGCATTTCAATCATACACACAATATGCTCGATATGTGTAAATACAACATGGCATCACAACATAACTCTACGACTCAAGTATTAATTCATTAGGCTCCGAGGAGCGAGGTATTACAATCATGGGTCTCATGACCCAACATTCAGAGCATACAAGTCAAAGCACATGCGGAAGCTTAACATGTCTGAATACAGAGAAGCCTGACTATCTACCAGATCCTGCCGAGGGCACAAGATCGTAGCTGAGGTAACAAGCTAAACGTCGAAGTCCACACGGAACTACTAGCGAGACTGACGTCTCTCTGCAAAAACATAAAATAGGCAAACGTGAGTACAAATGTACTCAGCAAGACTTACATCAGAACTAGCTACATATGCATCGGTATCAATAAAGGGGTGGTGGAGTTTAACTGCAGCAAGCCAGCTTTGACCAGGTGGCTATCCTGAACTACGACTGCAAGCAACTCTTTTGAGGTGGCGCACACGAGTCCACACATTCACCATATCAATACACCACTATGGATCCGCTCCCGTCTCCCTACAAGAACGCCATCCATAGCACTCACGCTTATCTTGCGTATTTTAGAGTATCCACTTTCACTTGTCTATGAACTGTTATAGGCAACCCAGAAGTCCATTAGCGCGGACACGGCTATTCGAATAGATCATTTATAACCCTGCAGGGGTGTACTTCTTCACACATGTTTCCACCACTTAGCGTCTGCACACGACATGTGCTCGGCAGACTTCAAGCGAAAGCCGACGTGGGTGTAGACCACGACCTAACTAACCACACAAGTCTCTAGTCCAGGTTTATCGCCTATTCGGGTTCCATCCGCGAGGAGATCCAGCCGGAGTTTCGCTCACAGCCCCAAACGATGTGTGCAGGGTTCCCGGGACACCAAACGGGCACCCGGTACACCGTGCCACGTGCCTACCGCAACACAGCCCACCCCTATGGTCAGCGCTGCGTGCGTCCCCCAGCATACTACAAACACCAAAAACTACTTGCAACTCCTGGACAGAGGACGAGAGGGGTCAGTAAGTCGAGCGGGGTCATATTTCAGGGCCCAACGTGTGGTAGTAGCTGTTTCATGGATCACGAACACAGAACTCAGTTCCTAAGGACGGTTTCAATGAGACAACCCACCATGTACTCCTACATGGCCTCTCACCGCTACCTTTACCAAATCGTGTTCACACACTTAGCTCACACACAGTAGGACATGTTCATCACCATTTCAATTCATCCCCGATGAATCATACCCGACTCAACTCTAAGCAGTAGCAGGCATGACAACAAACATGAATGAGTAGGCACATCAGGGCTCAAACAACTCCTACTCATACTAGTGGGTTTCATCTATTTACTGTGGCAATGACAAGTCATGCAGAGGATAAGGGGTTCAGCTACCGCAGCATGTAACCATTGAATCGTTGTTGTCCTAATGCAGTAAAAGAGAGGAGGAGCGAGAGAGTGGGATTGTATCGGAAGGAGCAAGGGGGTTTGGCTTGCCTTGCACTTCTGAAGATAATATAGTTCTTCATCGGTGTCATCGATCTCATCGTTGAAACCACGTCTATCGAGAGGGGACAATTACCGGCAACAGAGAAAGAACACAATCAATGCAATGCGACAATATGATGCATGGTCATGACATGGCAAAATGAATGTGTTTGAGCTAATGCAACTAGCAGCAGTTTAAATGAAGTTGGTTTGAACACTAGGTTCAATTTCAAACTCCATATGTGCTCTCTTAAATGTCATCTAATTGAATTGTCCTAAACAGAGGGCATAAGTTGCTCTAACATGCATGGAAATGGCATAAACAGATTCTTTGGATTTTTCTGATAATTTTTCATATATAATTTATTTCCATTGGAGTTACGGTTGAATTTCTATGAATTTTTGAAGTTGAAATCATTTTCTGGATTTTCTGGTTATTTAGAATTAAACAAAATGCAGTAAATGATTTACTGTGTCGGCATGACATCACGCTGACGTCAGCGGTCAACGGAGCGGCCCAGGTTAATCTGACCAGTGGTCCCGTGTGTCAGTTACTAACTAACTATCCTGGGTTAATTAGCACTAATACTAGATTAATTAGTAGGGCCGGGCCTGCGTGTCAGTGAGTCAGGGGGAAAGTCAAACTCCTGGTCAACAGGGGCTAACCAGCCGGCGGCTCGTCGCCGGTGGCAATAGGCGCGGCGGAGGGCTCGATTTCGCTCTCCCAGCGCCCAAACGAGCGGCGGAGGGCACCCGCGCGGAGCTGGAGCTATCCCGCATCCAGCATAGCAAGCAGCAGTGGCTAGGGAGGCCGGAGCTCGTCGGAAACGAGCTCGGGGCGGCGGCCGGCGATCGGGCGCAAGTGGCGCGGCGGCTACGGCGTGCGAGAGGAAAAATGGAGGAAGGAAGAAGAGTCAGTGGCTCACGGCGGTTGCGACGGTGGCCTCGGGGAGCTCGGGGAGGGACTGGTGACGGCAGGAGGTCGCCGGCGATCTCGGCGACCCGAGGAAGAAGAAGATGTCGGGGGCGGATCTTCAGTGGTCTTCCAGTCGCGTGGCTCGGTGAGGGGGCTGGCGACGAGGTGCAAGAGCTCGGGAGCAGCTCGGGGCATCGTCGGGACGGCGGTGGTCACGGCAACGACGAATGGCGGCGATGGCCGTGTTCGGTGGCGTCGTATGGAGAGAGCAGAGGAGGGAGAGAGGTCCAGGGAGAGGGGAGAGGGGTGCAGGGGGTGTCCCGAGCGGTGTCGAAGAGGGCTTCGAGGCGCCTCGGTGAGGCAGGCGGGCAGGGAGGAGGCGTGGCGCCTCACGCGCGCGTGCGTTGTCGTGCGTCGGGCACATGCCCTGTCCTACTGTCCCGAGGAGGAAGACGACAGGGAGGCTGTTGGTGGGCTGGGCCGCAGGTGGGCCAGCACAGGAGCTGGGCCGGTTGCTGGCGCCAGGTAAGTTGCACAGGTATTCTCTCTCTCTTTTATTTCTGTTTTCTAATTCTTCTGCAACTTTAGGGCTGTTATTAAAATACTAAAACGTTTGCAAAAATCATGAAACTGCTCCATGTCACTTTTTGGAATATTTCCAACAGTAAACATTTCAGTTTGTGATTATTTGAGCATTTAAAATATTATTAGCAATTAAATGCCTAAATGCAAATACTATATAATTTAATTCAAAAATCAAGGAATAGCCTATAAATATGTTCATCATATTTGGAAGAGGTTTTCACCTTTAACATAAATCATGAACATTTCCAAAGGGCATTCTGGGTTATTGAAAATATTTTTATTGAACCTAGTTAATTTCATTTGGTGCTAGGGTTTCAACAATCCCCATTTCAAATTTCTTTGGAATTTAAACATGATGGCATGATGAACAAGCAAAGGCAAGCAAGGGATGAACCGGGGCTGTGACATAAACATAGAGGCATATGATGGAACAACAGACCCTGGAGTCTGGATAGAGGACTATATCCTCCATATACATATGGCTAGAGGAGATGATCTCCACGCCATCAAATATTTACCACTAAAGCTCAAAGGACCAGCTCGACATTGGCTCAAAAGCCTCCCTGAAAACACAATTGGAAGCTGGGAAGAGCTCGAGGACGCTTTCCGAGCAAATTTTCAAGGGACTTATGTCCGTCCTCCGGATGCTGACGGCCTCAGTCACATAACACAACAGCCCGGAGAATCAGCTCGGCAATTCTAGAATAGATTCCTCACTAAAAAGAATCAGATAGTCGACTGTCCGGACGCCGAAGCCTTAGCAGCTTTCAGGCATAACGTCCGAGACGAATGGCTCGCCAGACACCTCGGCCAAGAGAAGCCAAGAACAATGGCCGCACTAACAAGCCTCATGACCCGCTTTTGTGCAGGAGAGGACAGCTGGTTGGCAAGACGCAGCCCCAGCGACCCAAGTACATCCGAAACTAGGGATGGAAATGGAAAACCGCGACACAACAAGGACCGTCGCCCGACTGAGGAAAAAAGTCCGAAGAGCACGGCAATCAACGCCGGATTCAAAAGCTCACGACAGAATAAGACAAAGCAGACCCTCTAGGATAACATGGACGATCCATCCAACTTAAACAAAATCCTGGACAGGACATGTCAAATACACAGTACTCCTGGGAGGCCGGCTAACCATACCCACAGAGATTGTTGGGTTTTCAAACAATCCGGCAGACTCAACGCCGAACACAAGGGGCTCGAAACACCAAGTGAGGACGAAGACGAACCCCAAAAGCAGAGCACCAGGAAACAAAAGAACTTCCCACAAGAAGTAAAGACAGTAAACTTACTTCACATAAATAAACATGCGGCGCCCATAAAGGTATGCACCACACGACCTATCCCAAAGGGGTCCCGCCACTGGTTGTCAAAACCAATCATCTTCGATCAACGAGACTATTCTAGAAGTATCAGGAACGCAGGCTGGTCTGCCTTGGTACTCGATCCAATAATCGGCGGACTCAAGTTTTTCAAATGTCCTTATGGACGGCGGCAATGGACTAAACCTGATATATCAGGACACAATCCGTCGCATGGGGATAGACCCAACAAGAATCCGTCATAGCAAAACCTCCTTTCAAGGGGTAACGCCAGGTCCGGACACCCGATGCATGGGTTTCCTCCGGCTTGAAGTTACATTCGGCTACCCCGATAACTTCCGTCGCGAAAAGCTAATTTTCCACGTCGTCCCATTCTCAAGTCGCTATCAAGCACCACTAGGACGTGAAGCTTTCGCCGCTTTAACGCAATATCGCATTCTGCATCTCTAACGCTTAAAATGCCCGGTCCACAAGGCATCATCTTTTTAAAGGGGAAGCATTGAGGAGCGCCTCCCCCAAGCGGAGGATTGTGCGGCAGCTTTGACAGCCCCACAATAAAATGGCTTCACCGGCCAAAAACTCCAGAATAGGTCCTTAAAAGAGCACGAGCGCGGATAGACGAGTTCGGTACAAAATTATCATTGATGCAGGCTTAGTGGCCATATACCTCCACACTTTGGCTCCGTACATATAGAATAAGAGACAATAAAGCTCAATTTTATTATTTTACTTTATACTTTGTTTATTTTAAAATCTTGTTCAGCACGACCCATTTTCAACTCAGTTCCTCTCTTTTACAGATGAACGTCGTGCGGCGCCCGTCCAGGATACGACACAACGGAGACCCAGGTGCAGTAGGGACCCGTCCTAAGGATTCTTTTTAGACTAAGACCCTGCGTGAACCTTTTTTACTGTCTCTTGTTGCTACATATCCCCTGGTTTTCTCTACCATAACCAAGGAGGAGGCTGGCGTCTTGGCATGTGGCCACGTCAGAATTTTTGCGCGTACCTGGACACTAGGGGCTTTTTAATAAGGAGTGCCATTTTGCCCGCACTTATAAAGACCGAACACCTTAGGGAGTGTTCGGCGTCGCGAGTTTTGGCATTATATGCATCAGCTCCGAATCATGTCTTTTGTCAAAAGTTGGGTTGCCCGGCTCCTGAGTTCGGCTACCTTACGTTCCGCTCTATCGGCTAAAGTAGCACCAGGAGAACTACTGCGATTGTGCCCCGGTTAGGCCGGGCGAGCACCTCAGTAGAGGAAGCCGAAAAATGACTGTCATGATGTAGCATGAGACTGGCCAGCCACTCGATGACCTACCAGAATCTATCGGATTCCTCCGCTTTAACGAAGGGCCGTTTCCCGGCCAGGCACATATGCGCCCCGAACTCGGGCGAGCGCAGTCGCCACCAAGGGGCTACCTAAATAGTCCCCCTGTCAAGCTCCTATGGCTAAGTAAAAGTGTTAAAGCATTATAGTCCGGTTGCCTAGCCCGCTGCGCTATCACCTCCTTTGTAGGACCAAGACGTTGGATTAAGTGTGAAAATGCGTCTTCTGCGAGCACCCCTGCACTATGTGCGTGGGGGCTGAAGCCAACGACTGCCATCTTTCAGATTTTGTATATATATATTTTAAAATGGCCGCACAGGAGGTGTTCCAATACTTGAAGGCACAAGTATAAAAGGCCACTACAATTTATCAAAATATTGATTTATAATTACATATGCTATCATAACATAGCATCCTTCGAGCACTGCGTCTCTATTACACGAGCGCCCTCAAGGACTTCCTGAAAATAGTGCTTGGAGGGTACTCGGCTTTCGTCCGAATCTCGGGACGCAACAACGGTGGTCTCCATCTCTGCCCAGTATGTCTTGACACAGGCAAGAGCCATCCATGCGCCCTCTATGCATGCTGACCTCTTCATCGCATTAATACGCGGCACCGCGTCTAGGAATTGCTACACCAAGCTGAAATAACTCTTCGGCTCCGATCTCCCCGGCCAAAGATGACCCATGACGTACTTCATGGCAAGTACGGACAACCTATTCAGTTCGGCCTGACGCAGCTCCTCCTTCGCAGATCTCATCGCAGAGCGAGCGTCCTTGGCATCAGCAATGGCTTTCTCCAAGTCCGTCTGCCTTGCCCATTCTTCTTCTTCAAGAAGCTTGCAATGATCAGCAGTGCGCCCTAACTTCACGGTCATCTCGGCCATCTCCTCCTTGCTTCGGCAGTGAGCAGCCTGTTCGGCTCTTAGCTCTTCAAGAGCTTTCTGGGTAGCTGCATCGCTCTTTCGGGCTTGTTCTTTAGCTATGGGCAAGTTCTGCCCTAAGATTCTCCACGGCAGCCGCACCATTTGCATCAAGCACATACACTGTAAGACAATGGCATAAAACTCCTCTTACCCAATGCTGTCCGAGGAATTACATACCTTGAGCCTCATCAAGCCGCTTGTTGACAAGCGCAATGTCGGCATCAACCACGTCCAGTTGCCGCTTTAGTTCGGCAAAATCATCAGTTCGGCTCGATTCCAGACACCTCGCCACCTACATTCAAGGGCGACACCTTAGACCTGGGATTTTGATCCTCTGCGTGCCGTCATTTCTTGACTGCGCGCAGAGTCTCAGGGGCTACTATCTACACAGGGCGCAACTTACTTATGCGCAAGTGACAAAAGTGTACATTATCTAACGTACCTCAAAACCCGTTAGTAAACTTTTGACGGCTTCATGCAATCCGCTTTCTGCGGATGAAATCCTTTCAATCACCGTGCCCATCGATGCACGGTGCTCCTTTGGGATAGAAGCTCGCCTCAGTAGAATCTTTAGATCCTCTGGCCGGACACCAGACGGTGCCGGACTTGTCCTATGGCCTTTTTCGAAGGTAGGACGCGGAGAATCTTGGGGGGCCATATGGCTATATTCCTCCCTTTCCAGATTCGGAGGAACCCTCCGCGATGACACCTTAGCATCGCCCGCCTCGCTAGGCGGTACGGCAGGGGGAGGCATCCCGCTCTCCATCATATCCGGAAGAAGATCCCCCGAAGATGAGCTCTACTAAGAAGGACTGAGGTCCGAGCTACAAGGTAAAATTTCAGTTAATCTTCTTAGATATAAATCATGGATTTCTCTCATCCCTCAAAAGGGAAACCTTTCTCTACTTACGGCTCGCTGGAGGGCTGATCCCTTTGAGGGCGTAGTTCGGCCGAGGAACTCTCCGGCGTCGGACCCTCTGACGAAGATTTTTCCCCCCGCTTCGAGGCCATGGTCTCCGGGTCGTCAGAGGCAGCCCTCTTCTTCCCCTTAGGAGAGGAATTGTCGGTTCCTCCCTCCGAAGCAGCCTCCTTCAAGGAGGCCATAGTTCCCTTGTTCTTCCCCTTACTTCCCTCCAAAGGCATTATCTTCAACATCCTGACAAGCATGGGATCCGGCTTGGTTTCGGGAAGGGGAGCCGGACACCTGATCAGCTTTGCCTTCGCTATCCACTCCTGTTTAAAAGGACAGCTCCTTTAGGGGCAAGTTCATGACAATTGTATGGATAGCGTGTCCGGGCACAAAGTTACTTACTTGAGTATCTGGGCGATTGCAGCTTAGGCCTGCGTCCTTGGTCAAATCCGGACACATCGCTTG
This sequence comes from Aegilops umbellulata, assembly GCA_032464435.1. NCBI lineage: Eukaryota > Viridiplantae > Streptophyta > Magnoliopsida > Poales > Poaceae > Aegilops > Aegilops umbellulata. The sequence goes on along the minus strand of CP136056.1, from coordinate 532,704,814 downwards.
TGATCCGAAGAACAGCTTATACATCTCCGCGGGCGTTGCGCCCATAAAATTCTGGAGAGCCCACGGTCCCTCTGGATTAAACTCCCACATGCAAAGGGAGCGACGTTTGCCGGGCAATATCCGGCGAATCAACATGACCCGCGTCACCTTGACCAAGCTGAGGTCTCCTTCTAAGAGATCTCTAATGCGGCCCTGCAACAAGGGCAAGTCTTTGGGTAACCCCCAATCTAACCCTCTGCTGACCCATGACGTTAGCCGTGGTGGGGGACCCGAGCGAAAGGCAGGAGGCGTCACCCACTTAGTGCCCCTGGGAGCGGTGATATAGAACCACTCTCGTTGCCACAAACCGAGCTCCTCTTGAAAAGAGCCCTCGGGCCATGGAGCATCAGCATTCTTGCTTACGACAGCACCTCCGCACTCTGCGTGCCGTCCCTCGATCATCTTCGGCTCCACTTTAAAAGTCTTGAGCCATAATCCGAAGTGAGGGGTAACATGGAGGAACGCTTCACACATGACGATGAATGAGGAAATGTGGAGGATGGACTCCAGAGCTAAGTCGTGGAATTCCAGCCCGTAATAAAACAGCAGCCCCCTCACAAAGGGATCCATCGGGAAACCTAACCCTCGAAGGAATTGAGACATGAACACCATGCTCTCACCGGGCTGGGGACTGGGAATGGCCTGCCCTTGAACAGGCAACCTATGCGAAATTTCGCCGGTCAGGAACTTAGCCTCTCTCAACTTTAGCACGTCCTCTTCCGCGACGGAGGAGGGCGTCCATCGGTCTTGAAGGTCAGAACCGGACATGGTCGAAGGTCCGAAGCGCCTGGAATCTGGAGCCCAGGGTGTTGGAACTCGAGGCGACGGGCAAGCTCGTTTGAGGTTGGAAAAGGAAGTAAGGCCTTGGTCTCTTTATATAAGAGGTTGAATACCAAGAGCCCCCCCCCCCGTAACCGTTTGGGACTCGCCTTTAATCGAGGAAACATGCTAACAGGCACGATTGGGTTACCCACGTCCGTATTGATGAGAATCCCGTAAAAAGGGGCACACGATCTCTGCTTTGACAGGACGTGCCAAGGAAACCGCCTCACAAAACACGCTGAGGTGGAAGAGTAAAAATGATTCAAGAAAAGGACCTGGCTGTAGTGTGATGTCACACTACGGAATACGTCAGCAGATTAGATTTGTGTTAATATTATTCTCTCTATGGCAATATGTGGAAACTTATTTTGCAGAGCCGGACACTATTCTTGGGGTTTACAAATCTTTTATGAAGAACTTGGAGGAGGAACCCGCCTTGCAATGCCGAAGACAATTTGCGCGCCGGACTCGTCGTCATTGAAGCCTGGTTCAGGGGCTACTGAGGGAGTCCTGGATTAGGGGGTGTTCGGGTAGCCAGACTATACCTTCGGCCAGACTCCCGGACTATGAAGATACAAGATTGAAGACTTCGTCCCGTGTCCGGAAGGGACTTACCTTGGCGTGGAAGGCAAGCTTGGCGATGCGGATATTCGAGATCTCCTACCATTGTAACCGACTTTGTGTAACCCTAACCCTATCCGGTATCTATATAAACCGGAGGGTTCTAGTCCGTAGGACAACCTCATCATACGACAATCATACCGTAGGCTAGCTTCTAGGGTTTAGCCTCCTTGATCTTGTGGTAGATCTACTCTTGTACTGCCTATATCATCAATATTAATCAAGCAGGAGTAGGGTTTTACCTCCATCGAGAGGGCACGAACCTAGGTAAACTTCGTGTCCCTTGTCTCCTGTTACCATCCGGCCTAGACACACAGTTCGGGACCCCCTACCCGAGATCCGCCGGTTTTGACACCGACACCTACCATTGTAACCGACTTTGTGTAACCCTAACCCTCTCCCGTGTCTATATAAACCGGAGGGTCTTAGTCCGTAGGACAACTCCAACATACAATAATCATACCATAGGCTAGCTTCTAGGGTTTAGCCTCCTTGATCTCGTGGTTGATCTACTCTTGTACTACCCATATCATCAATATTAATCAAGCAGGACGTAGGGTTTTACCTCCATCAAGAGGGCCCGAAACTGGGTAAAACATTGTGTTCCCTGTCTCCTATTACCATCCGCCTAGACGCACAGTTCGGGACCCCCTACCTGATTTCCGCCGGTTTTGACACCGACATTGGTGCTTTCATTGAGAGTTCCTCTGTGCCATCGCGATCAGGAAGGATGCCTCTTCCCGTAAATAAAGACGGCGCCGTTATTAAGGGAGCCTTGGCTGTCGGCCAAACTCTCCAGCTAGGTGGTTTTCTTATGACCGCCTATTCGGCTGTTGCGCCGACGGTGACCTCTCGGGTCATCAAAAGCAATCTTCACGTCAGCTCGGAACTCGTCGAGCAGTTGGATCCAATGGATCTCTCCTCCGTAAACGAGCTCTTGGATCGCATCGCTGCCTTGGGGGTCACTACGGATTACGACCAGGTTGGGCTTAAACCCGATCTAAGAGATATTAATTCTCCCCAAGTCACCCATCATGTTGCCGTGGTAGAGGCGCAGTGCGGCGACCCCTCATCTATCTTAAGGACTAGCTACGTCCGGATTCCCGATCCCTCCAAGCCGGATACCCGCGGAGGGGAGGGTGTAACTCAAGACCTGAACTTAGAATCAGGCAACGTGCTAGATTCATTGGACAACATCCAAGAATCCAAACTTCAGAGTTTGGAAACTCCTTGGCCTCTGAGTCTCAGATTGGGTGAGGTTTCAGATTCAATTCCACCCACCCTCCCGAACATAAGCGATCTATCCCAAGTAAGGCAAAAGCCCGAAGAAACAATACATCATTACTGGGCGAGGTTCCTCCTGGTTATGAACAGGATAAAGGACTGCCCCAAGGAAGACGCAATCTCAATCTTCTGCAATAATTGCACGTACAAGGGAATCCTCAACGCCATAAGTCGTCGTGATATTACACGCTTCGCTGACTTGGCGTCCATAGTACAAAAGTACGGTGCGATGGAAAGCGCCTGGAAAACCTAAATAAAATTTTGGGACAATCCGGCCCTGAATAGAGACCTCGTCCGAAATAAAAGGGTGCATCATCGTCAGACACCCGGGTTAAAAACCAAAAAACCAAAACCCTCTACAGGGCATGGAACCGTACTGGAAGGATGGCTTAATGGACCCTGTAAAATTCATAGTACAGAGGACGCCACACCAACTCACAGCCTTAGAGCATGTTGGATACTCCGGCAGGTGGCCAAAATTGGTGAAGATCTCCCAATCCCGGAGGCCGCAGAAAACCACCCCCGGGACCCCAGTACAGTCTTAACAGTCTTTAAGACTTTCACATCAAATAATATGCAAAAAAGAATGCTCCGCAGTCTTGCCGAAGTTTATCAAGTAGCAACAATAAACCCATGGAGTGACACGGCTATTACTTTTAATGCCAGTGACGAACCTAAATTCCGAAAAGCCCGAGCACCAGCTGCATTGGTCCTCAGTCCAATTGTGGAAGGCTTTCGGCTCACCAAGGTACTCATGGATGGAGGCAGCGGATTGAACCTCATTTATGAGGAAACCCTTCAAAAAATGGAAATAGACTGGAACCGCATCGAGCGAAGCAGCACAACCTTTCGAGGAATAATCCCTAGTCGGGAGCGCGCTGTACATGAAAAATAACACTAGATGTGGTGTTCGGCACGCCGGATAATTACAGGTCCGAAGAGATCACGTTCCAGGTGGCCCCATTCAGTAGCGGATACCACGCTCTGCTAGGGCGGGAAGCGTTTACAATCTTCCAAGCAATGCCCCATTACGGGTACATGAAGCTCAAGATGCCCGGACCGAACGGAATTATCACTCTCGCTAGTGATCCGGACATAGCGCTCCGCGCCGAAAACAAGACAGCTGCATTAGCCATCGAGGCACTATCCGAAGCCCTAGCGGCTGAGGAACTGACTACACTTCGCTCCACGGTAAACAGGGACGATGTGATACTCGACAAAAGATCCAAGTCCACCTCCTTTAAACCAGCGGACGAAATAGTCAAATTCCAGGTCCATCCAACGGACCCCAATAAAACAGCTTCCATCGGGGTACAATTGACCCCCATGTAGACGCCGCACTGCGAGAATTCCTACATGAAAATTGGGACATCTTCGCCTGGCACCCTTCAGACATGCCAGGAATCCCACGTAGGCTGGCCGAACATAGCTTAAATATCCTAAAAGGATTCAAACCTGTCAAACAAGCCCTTCGGCGTTTCTCCGAACCCAAGAGACAGGCTATGGGAGAGGAGCTAGCCAAGCTATTGGAGGCCGGATTCATCAGAGATATAAAACATCCGGACTGGCTAGCAAACTTGGTGATGGTACCAAAGAAGGACAAATCCTGGCGCCTGTGCGTCGATTTCAAGGACCTTAACAAGGCCTGCCCAAAGGATCACTTCCCCCTCCGCCGCATCGATCAAATTATCGACGCCACTACAGGACACGATTCGTTGTGTTTCCTCGACGCATACTCCGGCTACCATTAAATCAAGATGGCAGAGTTAGACCAAGCCGCAACAGCATTCATCACACCATACGGCCCATTCTGCTTCAACACAATGCCCTTCGGGCTCAAAAACGTCGGCGCAACATATCAGCGCATGATTCAGACATGTCTGGCAAACCAGATCGACAAAACAGTGGACGCATACGTGGATGATGTGGTCGTAAAAACAAGACACGTCGAATCTCTAGTAGACGACTTGAGACTTACATTCGATAACCTCCGAACATATGACATCAAGCTCAACCCGGAAAAATGCGTTTTCGGCGTTCCAGCCGGAAAGCTCTTGGGTTTCATCGTATCCGGCAGAGGAATTGAAGCAAATCCAGCCAAGATCCGAGCTTTGTCGCAATTGGATATCCCAAAGGACCTAAAACAAATACAAACATTAACCGGATGCGTGGCGGCTCTAAGCCGCTTCATCTCCCGCTTGGGAGAAAAGGCACTACCTCTTTATCGCCTCCTATCGGGTGGTTGGTGCGACATATGCCAACGGGTGGCTTATCTGTGTGGGAGCCAGTAAGACGCCGCCGGTGCCTGGAAGCGGGATAAGGCAAAGACATGCACGCCGACGAATCTTACCCAGCTTCGGGGCTCTCCGTGGAGATAACACCCCTACTGCTGCTCTACGGGGTCTCCGCATGATCACTCGATGAACAAGCAACTACAAGGTGTTCCTCAAGCTGTTTGGCGAGAGGAAGAAGAAGGGCAAGGCTAGCTCTACTCTTGTCTCTATGTGTGTTGTAACCCAGATGAGATCAACCCTTTGCATGGGTGCCCCGGGGGTTTATATAGGCCTACCCCCCGGGGGTCCAATGGTAATCCGGCTGGGAGCGGGTCCCAGCCGTCAGTGTCTATGCTCGCCGACTTCTGCGCCGGCTGCTGGGGCCCGCCGGCTGGTGGGCCCCGCCGGCTGCCGGCATCTTGGTCGACAGGCAGGCCCTACTGCCTAGGGCCCTGTCGGCGGCCGATTACTGTTGCCTCAATCCTGATGATGAGGGCTTTATCGAGGTAAGTGTGGCTACAGCGCCGCCGCCTGGCGGGCGATCGCTGTAGCCTCAGGTCGTCTTGTCTTCTTAATGGGGCGCCTCCTTCGAGGGAAGGAGCAGGCCGGCTTTGGGAAAGCTGGCCGTGTCTTGGGCCGACTGGGGGAGGCCTGGCCGCCTTCTGGTGTCTCTCTGCCCAAAGGGGCCCACCGCCCATGGGCCACGCTGACAGCCCGCAGTGGATGGCGCCATAGTCATCATGGCAACAGTGCCGCGCCGGACGGGTCAGGGCTACCCCGTACGGCGCACTGTGCCAGGCGTGCTCCGGGTTTCGGGGGTGGCAGGCTTTATTGTAGCCACGCCCCGTCCCATCGCCCTTATGTGGGTGCGGGCCTCGAGGGTACGATATTGACCGCGTCGTGGGAGCCGGCTTCTTGGAGTCGGCCTTCTCGAGGCCGGCTTCTCGGAGTCGGCCCTCCCGCGTCTTTCTTCATGAGGATTAAGGCCAGGCCGCCTTCCGACAGTCGGCCTGAGAGGCAGCCGGCAGGGGGAAGGCGGCCCCACGTCTTGGTTTCTTGGAGGCCGGATCGGCTCGTAATTTCTTCTGAACTGCCAAGGGGAGCCGGCTAGGCTACACGTGGTCATTTACCCCGACACCTCCTTCGGCGCACCGAACACTTCGAGTGGACGGACGTCGCCACGGCCGGACTCAACAAAATAAAAGCCATATTGGCAACAAACCCAGTCCTGGCCGCGCCAAATATGGGCGAACCAATGCTATTGTACATTGCAGGAACACACCAAGTTGTTAGCGCAGTGCTCATCGTCGAAAGAGAAACGGACGGACACAAATTCCCCCTTCAAAAGCCGGTCTACTATGTGTCCATTGTCCTCACTCCATGCAAATCACGGTACCCGCATTATCAAAAGATTGCATACGCGGTATTCATGGCATCCCGGAAGCTGCGACACTACTTTCAAGAGTGTTCGATAACAGCAGCCTCTGAAGTACCTCTTAATGATATTATAAACAACCGCGATGCAACGGGCCGGATTGCAAAATGGGCCATCGAGCTCCTCCCATTCGACATAACCTACAAGCCACGACGAGCTATTAAGTCGCAAGTTTTGGCCGACTTCGTCGCAGAATGGACGGAGGCCGAACTCCCTAAAGAGTACGTCACATATTCAAATTGGATCATGCATTTCGACGGCTCCAAAATGTTGGCCGGTCTAGGGGCTGGCGTCGTCTTGACGTCCCCCACAGGAGACACAGTTCAATACGTACTCCAGATTATGTACACAGACTCCAACAATGCAGCCGAATACGAGGCCCTTTTACATGGTCTCCGGATGGCAGTATCCATGGGCATTCAATGCCTAGAGGTGCGCGGGGACTCGAATCTCGCGATATCCCAAATAAATGGAGACTTTGATGCCAAGGATCCAAAAATGGCAGCTTACCACAACGCCGTCTTAAAAATGTCAGATCGGTTCCAAGGGCTCGAATTTCAATATATAGCCCGGGAAAATAATCAGGCGGAGGATGTCTTGGCACGCATCGGCACAAAACGCGATGTAGTCCCCCCAAAGTCTTCTTGGAAAGGCTGTTCAAGCCATCCGTAGCATGGGACGGGGAACCCGGCAATAGCAGCCCGGACCCAACCGCACTGCCCGATACCGAACAATCTGAAACAATTGGAGGCTCTGCCAATGAAACCACACCTTCAGCCCACGCAATAATGGTCATCATCGCCCCGTGGACAGAACCTTTCCTAGCCTTCCTTTCTAAGCAGGAACTCCCAGAGGACCAAAACGAGGCACGCTGCATAGTGCGGCGATCTAAAGCCTACAAAGTCCATGAGGGAGAGCTTTATAAAAAAAGCACTACCGGAGTCCTTCAAAGGTGCATCTCCGAAGAGGAAGGGCGGAACTTGCTGGCTGAAATTCATGCCGGACTCGATGGTCATCACGCTGTAGCTCGATCCCTCGTAAGCAAGGCTTTCCGTGCAGGCTTTTATTGGCCGACGGCCCGGGCAGACGCTCAGGACTTGGTCCAACGATGCGTCGGTTGCCAGCTTTTCGCAAACCAAAGCCACATGCCACCCACCGCCCTCCAAACTATCCCCATTACTTGGCCTTTCGCGGTCTGGGGGCTTGACATGGTTGGTCCCCTTAAAGGCGGAACCCACAAGAAAAAATACTTACTGGTCATGGTGGACAAGTTCACCAAATGGATAGAAGCCAAGCCTGTTAAGACGGCCGAATCCGGACCGGTGATAGACTTCTTATCCGGGGTTGTACACCGTTACGGTGTCCCCCATAGCATCATCACTGATAACGGCAGGAACTTTATGGCCGATGAGGTAAAACTCTGGTGCAAAAACATGGGCATCAAGCTCGATTATGCATCTGTCTATCACCCACAAACTAACGGCCAGGTCGAGCGTGCAAATGGTCTTATTATGAGCGGCATCAAACCTAGATTAGTGCGGTCCCTCAAGGAATCGAACACGCACTGGGTAGAGGAGCTCGACTCCGTACTCTGGGGGCTACGGACCGCGCCGAATCGCACCACCGGATACACACCATTCTTCATGGTGTACGGCGCAGAGGCGGTTTTGCCTTGCGACATCATTCATGACTCACCTCGAGTGCGCATGTACGAAGAAAGAGAAGCCGAAATCGATCCGCAGGACAACTTGGACGCCTCAGAAGATGAGCGAGACGTGGCAAAAGCCCGTTCCGCATTTTATCAACAGCAGGCTCAAAGATATCAAAGCAGAGAAGTACGGGCCAAAAATTACAACGCTGGCGAACTAGTTCTACGCCCGCCGGACAAGAAAAAGGACAAACTGAAGCCCAAGTGGGAAGGTCCCTTTATAATCGACCAAGTCCTGACTGGTGGAGCGTACCGCCTGCAAGATGCGTCGGATAACCAACTCGAGCCGAACCCATGGAACGCAGCCCGTCTCCGAAGATTCTATGCCTAGCGCCGGACTCTGTGTTCGTCTCCTACCTCTGTCTATTTTTATATATTTCCTGTCTTACATTTCTCTCCTTCCCTTAAACACTCATAAAGAGACGCACTACCCGCCCTCACTGTACCTGGGGGCTTCTTTACACAGAAGCTTATTTATACGGGCTTCGCGCCCAACACATGTGTCAAACTTCCGCATGTACCTTTTCTTCACCATTATATGCATCGATATGACTTAAGTTTTGGCCAAGCTGGGTTGCCTGGCTCCTGTGCTTACCCCTACGTTACCGATTGTTCGGCTAGGCGGTAAAGGGAGCACCTCTGCGATTATTACTGCCGGGTCAGCCGGATGTGTACCTCAGACTGGGTGAAGCCAAAAGTTAGCGTTCTTAAGGGAATATCCAGTCGGTGAACTAAAGATGACCTTTTTCACTTATTTATGTGCCCCCGGGCGTTTTTTTTTTCTGCGTTCGCAGTCCGGACATGCACTTTAGGGCATGCCTCCCAGAAAAAGGAACCCCTAACAAAACTATTCTCTCTGTAAGATGTTTCTTACTTACCATGTAATATAACATAACTAGTTGGGCACTTGTCTGATAAAGCACTAATGACCCCTAGGTCTGGTCTCCATGCGTACCCCGGTTCTTATATAACCGCTAGGGTATTCGGACACACTCCGGACCATCAGGTACCGAGGTCGAAGCGAAAAGGTCGGCAACAACAAACGATCTACAATCCGGCTAGAAGGCATTACACATGTCAATTAAAATTACATAGTCACTCTGACTAATTGTATCCCTCTTCAATACCATCTAACAGGCTGTCTAATTTACAGTCCTGCAGGGAATACTTTGCGGCCAATTCTACTTGGCCGTACACTAAGCTTACAGGGATCTCCTTCCCATCGGGCCCCACAGGTCCGACCTCAGCCATGTGGTTTGGGTCAGCCTTTGTGTACCGCGTCTTCACCATGGCCCAGGCCTCCCTAGCTCCCTGACGGCAGGCTGATATCTTCCACAAATGGAAGTGCCGCCGCGCTCCCTTTAGCTTCTCGGCGAGCTCTCTAAGGCCCTCGGGCATGGAGAGGGATGGCCATAAGGCTTGGGCAACGCCTTGCATCGCCTGCCGAACTCGCTCGTGCAGTTGCGAGAGCTCGGGAAGAAGGTCACCCATAGAATCGGGCATCTCCTCTGCAGGACGACCTGTTAGCATACCTACAGACATAATTCTTTTAGTCGACTTCCTCGCCGAACTCCTTTTCGAGAGTTCGTTCAAGCACTTACTAAATATGTCGCGTCGAAGTCGCCGATTCTCCTTAATGGAGTCCGATAGCTGGGCTCGAACATCTTTTAATTCAACACCCAGCTTGCTGTTGGCATCCTGAAGATCATTCTTCTCCCGCCTTACCTTTGTCAAGCACGCTCTCGCCAGCCTTTAGCTGGCGTAGGAGTTGTTGCCTGTCCGGATCTAGTCCGGCGCCATCTGCAATTTCATTTGTCAGATTTGCACACATGTCGCATTTCACACTTATCTTTTTTGAAGCATATGGTACTAGAGGGGGTCTCCTTAGGCTCCCCTATCGCGGCCAGTGCGGCCTCAAGTTGGGCTTGGCACTCTTCTAACTCCTGAGACAACTGGGTATTCTTCTCTGAAAGAACCTGCATATTGCATGATCCTTAAATCAGTTATTCTCACTGCTTCAAGTCTCGGGGGCTACATGTATATATAACCATTAAAATATTATCACCCATATGTCTTTTACATATTGCTCCATGGCTCTGGCTAGACCATTCTGAGCGGCACGGAGACATGCATCTCCCGAATTGAAGGCATCCAACGCCTCCTAGGAGAAACACGCGTCGCGAAGAACTGTCCGGCGATGCCTGTGGTTCATGGCACTTTCCACTTCGGAAGGGGTGGCAGACAGCCTGTCCGCGTCCTCTGTCGAAGGAGTGTCCGGGGCGCGCCTCGCGTTCGCCTCCGGCCCGGGCTTTGGAGCCCGGCTGGTGGAGGCACGATTGGCAACCTCTCCGGATACAGTCCAGCGAGGTCTCATTGTCCTGGACGGAGCACGGTTATTAATATTCCTTGAAGGAATAACACCCTGGAATAAGAGGGTGATGTCTACTACACAACCTTCTTGTTGTAGACGTTGTTGGGCCTGCAAGTGCACAGTTTTGTAGGACAGTAGCAAATTTCCCTCAAGTGGATGACCTAAGATTTATCAATCCGTAGGAGGCGTGAGGATGCAGATGGTCTCTGTCAAGCAACCCTGCAACCAAATAACAAAGAGTCTCTTGTGTCCCCAACACACCCAATACAATGGTAAATTGTATACATGCACTAATTCCGCGAAGAGATGGTGATACAAGTGCAATATGGATAGAAGATATAGGTTTTTGTAAACTGAAAATATAAAAACAGCAAGGTAACAAGTGGTAAAAGTGAGCGTAAACGGTATTGCAATGATAGGAAACAAGGCCTAGGGTTCATACTTTCATAGTGCAAGTTCTCTCAACAATAATAACATAGATAGAACATATGACAAGCCCTCAACATGCAACAAAGAGTCACTCCAAAGCCACTAATAGCGGAGAACAAACATAGAGATTATGGTCGGGTACGAAACCACCACAAAGTTATTCATTCAAATCAATCCGTTGGGCTATTCCTATAAGTGTCACAAACAACCTTGGAGTTTTTACTAGAATAACACCTTAAGATACAAATCAACCAAAACCCTAATGTCACCTTGATACTCCATTGTCACCTCAAGTATCCATGGGCATGATTATACGATATGCATCACACAATCTCTGATTTATCCAACCAACATAAAAGTACTTCAAAGAGCACCCCAAAGTTTCTACCGGAGAATCAAGAACGTGTGCCAACCCCTATGCATAGGTTCCCAATGTCACGAAACCCGCAAGTTGATCACCAAGACGTACATCAAGTGTTCTCATAAAGACTCAATCCGATAAGATTACTTCAAAAGGAGAAACTCAATTCATCACAAAGGAGTACTGGTACATACCCTCAGCCCCAACACAACTACAATATCGTGCCGTAGAGGAACACGAGAGAGAGAGAGAGATCAAACACATAGCTACTCGTACATACCCTCAGCCCCGAGGGTGAACTACTCCCTCCTCGTCATGGAGAGCGCCGGGATGATGAAGATGGCCACCGGAGATGGATCCCCCCTCTGGCAGGGTACCAGAAAGGGGTCCCGATTGGTTTTTGGTGGTTCTGGAGGCTTGCGGCGACGGAACTCCCGATCTATCTTCTGTTCTAGAAGTTTTAGGGTACGACGGTATATATGGGTGAAGGGGGGACGTCAGTGGAGCTACGGGGGGCCCACGAGGTAGGGGGGCGCGCCCAGGGGGGAGGGCGCGCCCTCCACCCTCGTGACCGCCTTGTGGCTCTTCTGATGTGGGGTCCAAGTCCATCAGGTGGGTTTCCTTCCAAAATAACTTCTCCAGTTGATTTCGTTCCGTTTTGACTCCGTCTGGTATTCCTTTTCCTCGAAATACTGAAATAGGCATAAAACAGCAAATCTGGGCTGGGCCTCCGGTTAATAGGTTAGTCCCAAAAATAATGAAAAAGTGGAAAATAAAGCCCAATATAGTCCAAAACAGTAGATAAAGTAGCATGGAGCAATGAAAAATTATAGATACGTTGGAGACGTATCAGAGGGCGCGCTATACCTTTGCACTGGCGCCTCAGTCCGGACTTCACTTCTTTTCGCTCCACGGGGCCCTGTTGCCCCTTGTTGGCTAGCCGCCGCAGGCTCAGCCTCCCGCCTTAAGAATCTTCCCTGCAAAATACGGTTGTTGTCAGGAAACTGAAAACACACAAGGACGGATTCCTTTCGAGGTACAGGGACTCCGGTCTCAGTTACCTGGGAGGCCGGGAGTAGCCCCGGGTAATTGGCCGTAATGGCCACCAGGGCATTGTCCCTGCTCAACTGATGAAACACCACGTCAATCAGCTCCACCGAAATATCCGGATCCTCTTCGTAGGCCGGATCGAGGGACCTTTCAGGATCCTCGGGCTGTGGAGCGCGGCTGTTTATATCCTTCACTTCCTGACACAGTTCCTGCGTAGGAGTCGTTAAGACTATATATTTAATCATGGGAATATAAAATGGATGGGCAAGCAAGATTGTCCGCTTACCCAGCTTGGAGGGTTGTACATAGTAAATCCACCCTGTGGGTTGACGCGGAGGAATTCCTCCTCTTCTCCCTTGTACAAAGAGGACAAGATCTTTAGTAGACTGGCAGCTGAGTCCGGTCCCTTACGGCCATAACGATTGGCGTCATCCTCCCCGTTAAAATCACACATGGGGTGGCTTCTATATTGAAGCGGCTGCACCCCCCGCATGATACATGCGGCCATGACTCCGATCATGGTTAGTTCGGAATGAGCTAGCAGTCTTATCCGGCCCATCAGGTAAAGGATGTCCCTGTCACTTTCTTTCTAAGAGCTCCGTGGACGCCAGCTTAGGCGCTTCTTCAGGGGAGCATTGTTGAACTCAGGGAGGCCGATCTGAACAGGATCCGGTAGCGGGACATCCTCTATATAAAACCATTCCGAAGGCCAGTCCTCGAATGCCTTCTTTGGGGTTTCGGATAAATATCCGGTCCCGGCGATGCGCCATACTTCGGCTCCGCCCACTTGATATACTGACCCCCTCTGAGAGCGGGGCACCAGGCAGAATAGCCTCTTCCACAGCACGAAGTGAGCCTCAACCCCGAAGAACAACTCGCAAAGGGCGACAAAGCCCGCGATATGCAAAATAGATGCAGGCGTGAGGTTGTGCAGCTGGAGGCCGTAGAACTCCAGAAGCCCCTGGAGAAACGGATGAATTGGAAATCCGAGCCCCCTTATTAGATAAGGGACCAGGCATACCCGCTCTCCTTTAGAGGGAGTAGGGACGCTCTCCGCTTGCTCTCCGCCATTATAGGTGGCGAGTCCGTCTCGAACCGGGACCATGTAGGCCGGAGGGAGGAATCCCTTGGTCTGGAGCGACACTAACTTGCTATGTGGGATGGAGCACCTCTCCCAGTCTCCGGGCTTAGGGCTGGAAGGGCGAGAGGAGGAGCTGCGACGGCTCGCCATGGTGGAATGGACCTTTGTCGGATGCGCTCTGATGAACACTTGCGGAAGGGAGAAGGTGTGGTTTGGATCTAAATCCCCATTCCTTTAAATAGGCAGCTCATTTACGCGGCTGGGGGTGTAAATGTAAAAACACCCAGACTTTTCGTATTTGTTTGACACGTGGAAGACGGCCATTATTGGGCGTGCAAGCCAAGGAGCGCTATATTATAAAAACCGGACATTATTCGACAGGTGCATAAAATTTGGAGAAGAACCCGCCTTGCAATGCCGAAGACAATCTGCGCGCCGGACTCGTCGTCATTGAAGCCTGGTTGGGGGGCTACTGAGGGAGTCCTGGATTAGGGGTTGTCCGGGTAGCCAAAATATACCTTCTGCTGGACTCGTGGACTATGAAGATACAAGATTGAAGACTTCGTCCCGTGTCCGGATGGGACTTTCCTTGGCGTCGAAGGCAAGCTAGGCGATTCAGATATTCGGATCTCCTACCATTGTAACCGACTTTGTGTAACCCTAACCCTCTCCGGTGTCTATATAAACCGGAGGGTCTTAGTCCGTAGGACAACTCCAACATACAATAATCATACCATAGGCTAACTTCTAGGGTTTAGCCTCCTTGATCTCGTGGTAGATCTACTCTTGTACTACCCATATCATCAATATTAATCAAGCACGACGTAGGGTTTTACCTCCATCAAGAGGGCCCGAACCTGGGTAAAACATTGTGTTCCCTGTCTCCTGTTACCATCTGCCTAGACGCACAGTTCGAGACCCCCTACCCGAGATCCGCCGGTTTTGACACCAACACCGCTCCCTTCGTCTATGGGAGTTTAATCCGGAAGGACTGCGAGCTCTCCAACACTTTATGGGCGCAACGCCCGCGGAGATGTATAAACTGTTCTTCGGATCACAAGCAATATGTACGGATTTAACCGAGGACGCAGGTCTAAGCTGCAATCGCCCGGATACGCAAGTAAGTAGCCTTGTGCCCGGACTCGCTATCCATATATTTGTCATAAACTTGCCCCTAAAAGAACTGTCCCTTTAAACATGAGTGGATAGCAAAAGCAAAGCTGATAAGGTGTCTGGCCCCCCTCCCTGAGACCAGGCCGGATCCCGTCCTAGTCAAGATGTTGAAGATTGTGCCTTTGAAGGAAAGTGAAGGAGGGGACAAGGGAACTATGGCCTCCTCGAAGGAGGCTGTTTGGAGGGAAGGAACCGAAAATTCCTCTCCTCCGGGGAAGAAAAGGAACGCCTCTGAAGACCTGGAGACCATGGTCTCAAAGCAGGGGGGAAAATCCTTGTCAGAGGGTCCTACGCCGGGGGATACCTCGGCTGAACTATGCCCTCAAGGGGACCAGCCCTCCAGCGAGCCGTAAGTAGAGAAAGATTACATTTTTGAGAGAGAAATCCCTGCTTTATATCTGAGAAGATTAACCGAAATTTTACCTTGTAGTTCAGACCTCAGCCCTTCTCAGCAGAGCTCGTCTTCAGGGGACCTTCTTCCAGAGATGATGGAGAGCGGGACGCCTCCCCTGCCGTACCACCTAGCGAGGCGGGCGACCCTGAGGTGTTGTTGCGGAGGGCTTCTCCGAATCCAGCAGGGGCGGCAGGTAGCCACATGGCCCCCCAAGGTTCTCCGCGTCCGGCCTTCGAAAGAGGCCATAGGACGAATCCGGCACCGTCCGATGCTCGGTCGGAGGAGCTAGAGAATCTGCTAGGGCGAGCTTCTATCTCAGAGGAGCACCGTGCATTGATGGGCACGGTGATTGAAAGGATCTCGTCCGCGGAAAGCGGATTGCACGAGGCTGTCAGAAGTTTACTGACAGGTTTTGAGGTACGTGAAATAATGTACATTTTCTGACAGTTGCGCATAAATAAGATGCGCCCTGTGTAGATAGTAGCCCCTGAGACTCTGTGCGTTGTCAAAAGTGACGGCGCGCAGAGGATCATAATCCCAGGTCTAAGATGTCGCCTTTGAATGTAGGTGGCGAATTGTCCAGAATCCAGCCGGACTGATGATTTTGTCGAGCTAAAGTGACAACTTGACGTGGCAGATGCCGACATCACGCTCGTCAACAAGCGGCTTGATGAGGCTCAAGGTATGTATTTCCTCGAGCGGCACCTGGTAAGAGGAGCTTTATGCCAGATATCTTACAATGTGTGTGCTTGACGCAGATGGTGCAGCCTCCGTGGAGAGTCTTCGGGCGGAACTTGCCCGAGCTAAGGAACAAGCCAGAAAAAGTGATGCGGCTGCCGAGAAGGCCCCTGAAGAGCTAAGAGCCGAACAGGCTGCTCACTACCGAAGCAAGAAAGATATGGCCGAGATGGCCGTGAAGCTAAAGAGCGCTGCTGACCGTTGCAAGCTTCTGGAAAAAGAAGATCAGGCGGAACAGACGGACTTGAAAAAAGCCGTTGCCGATGCCAAGGATGCTCGCTCTGCGATGAGAGCTGTGAGGGAGGAGCTTCGTGAAGCCGGAGAGATCGCGGCTAGAAAGCCATTTATGCTGCGGAGGAAGTTTTGTGATCCTAAGCATGCTCCGTTGGACCGGCTATGGTGTACGACGGACACCTATCTGGATTTGGCGGCAAGTGCTGCTGATGCGACCGAACACTTTCAAGATCAAGGAGATCGCGAAGTGGAGAAACTCTTTTGGTCGCAGTTCCACAATCCAGAGCGTCCACTGTCAGTGGCCGATCGTCTGGCCGAATGGGCCGAGCTGAATAGGTTGTCCGGACTGGCCATGAAGTGCGTCGTGAGTCATTTGTGTCCGGGGAGATCGGAGCCGAAGAGTTATTTCAGCTTGGTGCAGCAACTCCTTGGTGCGGTGCCACGTATCAATGCAATGAAGAGGTCAGCATGCATAGAGGGCGCACAGATGGCTCTTGCCCGTTTCAAGACATACTGGGCGGAGATGGAGACCACCGTTGTTGCATCCCGAGATTCGGACAAAAGCCGAGTACCTGCCGAGCACTATTTTTAGGAAGTTCTGCCAGGCGCTCGTGTAATAAAGTCGCAGTGCTCGAAAGATGCTATGTTCGAATAGCATGTGCCATTGTAAGGCGGTAGTTTGATAAATTGTAGGAACTTTTTATACTTGTGCCTGCAAGTATTGTAACACCTCCTGTGCGGCCGTTTAAAAATATATATTTATAATCTGAAAGATGGCAGTCGTTTGCTTTAGCCCCACTTAATCCAACGTCTTGGTCCTACAAAGGAGGTGATAGCACAACGAGCTAGGCAACTGGACTATAATGCTTTAACACTTTCACTTAGCCATAGGAGCTTGACAGTGAGGCTACTTAGATAGCCCCTGGTGGCAACGGCGCTCGCCCGAGTTCGGGGCGCGTGTATGCCTGGCCGGGAAACGGCCCTTCGTTAATGCGGAGGAATCCTATAGATTCCGGAGAGTCATCGAGTGGCTGACAAGTCTCACGCTATATCATGACAGTCAGTTTTCGGCTTTCTCTACTGAGGTGCTCGCCTTGCCGAACCGGTGCACAATCGTAGTATTTCTCCTAGTGCTGCCTTAGCCGATAGAGCGGAACGTAAGGCGGCCGAACACAGCAGCCGGGCAACCCAACATTTGACTAAAGACATGATTCGGAGCTGATGCATATAGGGCCAAACTCGCGATGCCGAACACTCCCTAAGGTATTCGGTCTTTATGAGAGCGGGCGAAATAACGCTCTTAGGTATAAGCCCCTAGTGTCCTGGTACTCGCAGAAATTCTGACATGGCCACATGCCAAGACGCCAGCCTCCTCCTTGGTTATACTACAGAGAACAAGGGGATGTGTATCAACAAGAGACAGTAAAAAGGTTTATGCATGGTCTTAATCTGAAAAGAATCCTTGTAACGGGTCCCTGCTGCACGTCTGCGCCTGTGTCTCCGTTGTGCCGTATCCTGGACGGGCGCAGCACGATATTCATCTGTAAAAGAGAGGAACTAAGTTGGAAAAAGGTCGTGCCGAAGAAAAGTTATATTAAATAAACAAAGTATAAAGTAAAATATGTAAAGTTGAGCTTTATTGTCTCTTATTTTATATGTGCGGAGCCGCTAGGGCAGGGGTATATGGCCATTAAGCCTTTATCAATGATACTTTTGTGTCGGACTCGTCTATCCGTGTCGATGGTCTTAATGACCTGTTTAGATGTTTTGGCTGGTGAAGCCACTTTATTGTGGGGCTATTAAAGCGGCCGCACAATCCTCCGCTAGGGGGAGGCGCACTCAATGCTTCCCCTTCAAAGAGATGATGCCTCGTGGACCGGGCATCTTAAGCGTAAGAGATGCATAATGTGGTATTGCGTTAAAGCGGGCGAAAGCTTCACGTCCCAAGAGTGCTTGATAGCGACTTGATAATGGGACAATGTGGAAAGTCAGCTTTTCGCGGCGGAAGTTATTGGTTGAGCCGAATATAACTTCGAGTCGGAGAAAACCCATGCGATGGGTGTCCGGACCTGGCGTTACACCTTGAAAGGAGGTTTTGCTGTGGTGAATTCTTGTTGGGTCTACCCCCATGTGGCAGATTGTGTCATGATAAATCAGGTTGAGACCACTGCCGCCGTCCATCAAGACATTTGTAAACTGGAGTCCGCCAATTACTGGATCGAGTACCAAGGCAGTCCAGCCTGCGCTCCTGATACTTCTAGAGTAATCCCGATGATCGAAGATGATTGGTTTTGTGAACCAGTGGTGGGACTCCTTTGGGATAGGCCATATGGCGCGTACCTTTATGGGTGCCGCACGTTTTGTTATGTGAAGTAAGTTTACTGTTTTTACTTCTTTGGAAAATTCTTTTGTTCCCTGGTGCTCTGCTTTTGGGATTCGTCATCGTCTTCACTTGGTGTGTCGAGCCCCTAGTGTTCGGCGTTGAGTTTGCCGGATTGTTTGAAAACCCAACAATCTCTGTGGGTATGGTTAGCAGGCTTCCCAGGAGAACTGTGTATTTGACATATCCTGTCCAAGATTTTGTTTAGGTTGGATAAATCATCTCTGTTATCCTGGTGGGGCGCCTTTTTCTGATTCTATCGTGAGCTTTTGAATCCGGCGTTGACTACCTAGCTCTTCGGACTGTTTTCCTTAGTTCGACGACGGTCCTTGTTGCGTTGCGGTTTTCTGTTTCCATCCCTAGTTTCGGATGTACTTGGGTCGCTGGTGCTACATCTTGCCAACCAGCTGTCCTCTCCTGTGCAAAAGCGGGTCATGAGGCTTGTTAATGCGGCCATTGTTCTTGGCTTTTCTTGGCCGAGGTGTCTGGCTAGCCATTCGTCTCGAATGTTATGCCTAAAAGCTGCTAGGGCTTCGGCGTCCGGATAGTCGACTATCTGATTCTTTTTAGTAAGAAATCTGTTCCAGAATTGCCGAGCTGACTCTCCGGGCTGTTGAGTTATGTGACTGAGATCGTCTGCATCCGGAGGTCGGACATAGGTCCCTTGAAAATTTGCTCGGAAAGCGTCCTCGAGCTCTTCCCAACTTCCAATTGTGTTTTCAGGAAGGCTTTTAAGCCAATGTCGGGCTGGCCCTTTAAGCTTGAGGGGTAAGTATTTGATGGCGTGGAGATCATCTCCTCTAGCCATATGTATGTGGAGGATATAATCCTCGATCCAGACTCCAGGGTCTGTTATTCCGTCGTATGCCTCTATGTTTACGGGTTTGAATCCCGGTGGAAATTCATAATCCAGGACCTCATCGGTGAAACATAGGGGATGTGCGGCGCCCCAGTATTTGGGTGTGCCGGATTCGGATACTGGTTTTATTGCATTGCTTACGAGAGCTTGCTTTCTTGGCCCATAAATGGACCTGGCTGGGCCATCTTTTTGATGTGAATCCTTAAGTGGGTCGCATGCCGGCTTAAGTGCGGCGCCGCTTGCCGCTTCGTGCTGGCCATGGGATCGTCTATCTGACCGGGTGGCTTTCTTACTTTTTGAATGCGAGGGCTCTAAGGCCTCTTCGTCGAATTTAGGCAGTAGGTTTCGCTTCGGATAACTTTTAGTGCAGCGACTGTCGCCGTATTTGCCTGCGGTATTGATTACTTTGCTCCATCTATTTCTGAGTGCATCTTCCGCAGTTTTTAGCTTCCGCTTCTGCTTTTTCAGGCTACGTGCGGTTGCAACGAGCCGTTTGTGGAGGTTCTTCTGCTCCGTGGCCTTATCCGGCGTAAGGTCGTCCGGAATGCCGTTTTTGCCGGGGACGGGTTGTTCGGTTTCTTTATCTGAGTTGCCCTGTTCGGACGGTTGCTCTAAGGCATGCTCGTCGTCTGCCGGCTCGTCCTGCTCTATGGCTGGGTCTGCATCGAGGCGGGGCTTGGGGTGGCGTTTACGCCGCCGCTTTGATTGCTTTTCGAGAGATCGATCCCTCGTTGCATTCCCGTGTTCCTCGTTGTCGCTTCCTCTAGGTGTGTCCACCATGTACACATCATGAGATGAGGTGGCTGTCCCATGCCCTATAGGCGTTGGTTCATATGAGTCTCCTGCATCGTCGTCCATACAGTCGATGTCTTCGGAGTCAAAGTTGAGCACGTCGTTTAAATTATCGACGGTGGCTACCAAATGGGTGGTGGGTGGGCTTTGAAATTCTTCATCGTCCGTATCCCAACCTTGCTGACCGTAGTCCGCCCAGGGCTCTCCTGATAAAGAGAGAGACTTTAGTGACTCCAGAATGTCGCCAAAGGGCGAGTGCTGAAAGATGTCTGCGGTGGTGAACTCCATGATCGGCGCCCAATCGGATCCGATCGGCGGGCGCGCGGAGGGCTCGGAGTCCGGAGAGGAATCCGGTCCCTCGGAGTCACGGGCCTCGCGGGGTGCGGGGCTGGCGTTCGGCTCGATCGCCTTTGAGATCACAGCCCCCGAGGCGGCGACCAACCACTCATCCTCGATCGGCGCAGTAGGCTCCGAATTAAGGGTCGAAACCAATGCACGTGCGGCCTCCAGGACACTGTTAGGCGGCAGAGCTAGATCATGCCCATCGAGACAGTGCGGCGCGCTTGGCTGTGGCTCGAATCCGTCGAAGATCAAGTCCCCGCGGATATCAGCCGTGTAGTTTAAACTTCCAAATCTGACCTGATGGACAGGGGCGTAGCTTTCGATCTGCTCCATGTGGCCAAGCGAATTGGCCCGCAGTTTGAAGCCGCCGAAGACGAAGATCTGTCCGGGGAGAAAAGTCTCACCCTGGACCGCATCATTGTTGATGATCAAAGGAGCCATCGGGCATAAAAGCGACGACACAGGGGAACTCTCAATGAAAGCACCAATGTCGATGTCAAAACCGGCGGATCTCGGGTAGGGGGTCCCGAACTGTGCGTCTAGGCGGATGGTAACAGGAGACGAGGGACACAATGTTTTACCCAGGTTCGGGCCCTCTTGATGGAGGTAAAACCCTACGTCCTGCTTGATTAATATTGATGATTGGGGTAGTACAAGAGTAGATCTACCACGAGATCAAGGACGCTAAACCCTAGAAGCTAGCCTATGGTATGATTGTTGTATATTGGAGTCGTCCTACGGACTAAGCCCTCCGGTTTATATAGACACCGGAGAGGGTTAGGGTTACACAAAGTCGGTTACAATGGTAGGAGATCTGAATATCCGCATCGCCAAGCTTGCCTTCCACGCCAAGGAAATTCCCATCCGGACACGGGACGAAGTCTTCAATCTTGTATCTTCATCGTCCAGGAGTCCGACTGAAGGTATAGTCCGGCTACCCGGACACCCCCTAATCCAGGACTCCCTCACATACAGTATATAAAAATGGACAGAGGAAGGAGACAAACACGGAGTCCGGCGCTAGGCATAGAATCTTCGTAGACGGGCTGCGTTCGATGGGTTCGGCTCGAGTCTGTTATCCGATGCATCTCGCAGGAGGTACGCCCCACCGGTCAGGACTTGGTCAATTATGAAGGGACCTTCCCACTTGGGCTTGAGTTTGTCCTTTTTCTTGTTCGGCAGGCGTAGAACTAAATCGCCAACGTTGTAATTTTTGGCCCGTACTTCTCTGCTTTGGCATCTTCGAGCCTGCTGTTGATAGAATACGGAACGGGCTTTTGCCACGTCACGCTCCTCCTCTAAGGCATCCAAACTGTCCTGCCGATGGAGCTCGGCTTCTCTTTCTTCATAGATGCGCACTCGAGGTGAGTCATGAATTATGTTGCAAGGCAAAACTGCCTCTGCGCTGTACACCATGAAGAATGGTGTGTATCTGGTGGTGCGATTGGGCGTGGTCCGCAGCCCCCAGAGTACAGAGTCGAGCTCCTCTACCCAGTGCATATTAGATTCCTTGAGGGACCGCACTAATCTAGGTTTGATGCTGCACATTATAAGACCATTTGCACGCTCGACCTGGCCGTTAGTTTGTGGGTGATAGACGGAAGCATAATCGAGCTTGATGCCCATGTTTTTGCACCAGAGTTTTACCTCGTCGGCCGTAAAGTTCATGCCGTTATCAGTGATGATGCTGTGGGGGACGCTGTAACGGTGTACAACCCCGGATATGAAGCCTATCACTGGTCCGAATTCAGCCGTCTTAACGGGCTTGGCTTCTATCCATTTGGTGAACTTATCCACCATGACCAGTAAGTATTTTTTCGTGTTGGTTCCGCCTTTAAGGGGTCCAACCATGTCAAGCCCCCAGACCGCGAAGGGCCAAGTTATGGGGATAGTTTGGAGGGCGGTGGGTGGCATGTGGCTTTGGTTTGCGAAAAGATGGCAACCGACGCATCGTTGGACTAAGTCCTGGGCATCTGCTCCGGCCGTCGGCCAATAAAAGCCTGTACGGAAGGCCATGCTTTCAAGGGACCGGGCTGCGGCGTGATGACCACCGAGTCCGGCGTGAATTTCAGCAAGAAGGTTCCGCCCTTCCTCTTCGGAGATGCACCTTTGAAGGACTCTGGTAGTGCTTTTTTTATAAAGCTCTCCCTCATGGACTTTGTAGGCTTTAGATCGCCGCACTATGCAGCGTGCCTCGTTTTGGTCCTCGGGGAGTTCCTGCTTAGAAAGGAAGGCTAGGAAAGGTTCTGTCCACGGGGCGATGACGACGATTATTGCGTGGGCTGAAGGTGTGGTTTCATTGGCAGAGCCTCCAATTGTTTCAGATTGTTCGGTATCGGGCAGTGCGGTTGGGTCCGGGCTGTTATTGCCGGGTTCCCCGTCCCATGCTACGGATGGCTTGAACAGCCTTTCCAAGAAGATGTTGGGGGGACTACATCGCGTTTTGTGCCGATGCGTGCCAAGACATCCTCCGCCTGATTATTTTCCCGGGCTATATGGTGAAATTCGAGCCCTTGGAACCGATCTGACATTTTTAAGACGGCGTTGTGGTAAGCTGCCATTTTTGGATCCTTGGCATCGAAGTCTCCATTTATTTGGGATATCGCGAGATTCGAGTCCCCGAGCACCTCTAGGCGTTGAATGCCCATGGATACTGCCATCCGGAGACCATGTAAAAGGGCCTCATATTCGGCTGCATTGTTGGAGTCTATGTACATAATCTGGAGGACGTATTGAACTGTGTCTCCTGTGGGAGACGTCAAAACGACGCCAGCCCCTAGACCGGCCAACATTTTGGAGTTGTTGAAATGCATGATCCAGTTTGAATATGTGTCGTACTCTTTAGGGAGTTCGGCCTCCGTCCATTCTGCGACGAAGTCAGCCAAAACTTGCGACTTGATAGCTCGCCATGGCTTATAAGTTATGTCGAACGGGAGGAGCTCGATGGCCCATTTTGCAATCCGGCCATGATTACCGCGTACGGGATGGAGCTCGTGGCTTATAAGTTATGTCGAACGGGAGGAGCTCGTGTCGCAGCTTCCGGGATGCCATGAATACCGCGTACGCAATCTTTTGATAATGTGGGTACCGTGATTTGCACGGAGTGAGGACAGTGGACACATAATAGACCGGCTTTTGAAGGGGGAATTTGTGTCCGTCCGTTTCTCGTTCGACGACGAGCACTGCACTTACAACTTGATGGGTTGCTGCAATGTACAATAGCATTGGTTCGCCAATGTTCAACGTGGCCAGGACTGGGTTTGTTGCCAATACGGCTTTTATTTCGTCGAGTCCGGCCGTGGCGGCGTCCGTCCACTCGAAGTGTTCGGTGCGCCGAAGGAGGCGGTAGAGGGGTAGTGCCTTTTCTCCCAAGCGGGAGATAAAGCGGCTTAGAGCCGCCACACATCCGGTTAATTTTTGTATTTGTTTGAGGTCCTTTGGGATATCCAATTGTGCCAGATCTCGGATCTTGGCCGGATTTGCTTCAATTCCTCTACCGGATACAATGAAGCCCAAGAGCTTTCCGGCTGGAATGCCGAAAACACATTTTTCCGGATTGAGCTTGATATCATATGTTCGGAGGTTATCAAATGTGAGCCTCATGTCGTCTACTAGGGACTCGACATGTCTTGTTTTAATGACCACGTCATCCACGTATGCCTCCACTGTTTTGCCGATCTGGTTTGCCAGACATGTCTGAATCATGCGCTGATATGTTGCACCGTCGTTTTTGAGCCCGAAGGGCATTGTGTTGAAGCAGAATGGGTCGTATGGTGTGATGAATGCCGTTGCGGCTTGGTCGGACTCTGCCATCTTTATTTGATGGTAACCGAAATATGTGTCGAGGAAACACAACGAATCGTGTCCTGGGGTAGCGTCGATAATTTGATCGATGCGGGGTAGAGGGAAGGGATCCTTTGGGCAAGCCTTGTTAAGGTCTTTAAAATCAACGCACAGGCGCCAGGATTTGTCATTCATTGGTACCATCACCAGGTTTGCTAGCCAGTCCGGATGTTTTATATCTCTGATGAATCCGACCTCCAATAGCTTGGCTAGCTCCTCTCCCATGGCCTGTCTCTTAGGTTCGGAAAAACGCCGGAGAGCCTCTTTGACGGGTTTGAATCCTTTTAGGATATTTAAGCAGTGTTCGGCCAGCCTGCGTGGGATTCCTGGCATATCTGAAGGGTGCCAGGCAAAAATGTCCCAGTTCTCACGTAGGAACTCTCGCAGTGCGGCGTCTACACCAGGGCTTAATTGTGCCCCGATGGAAGCTGTTTTGTTGGGGTCCGTTGGATGGACCTGGAATTTGACTATTTCGTCCGCTGGTTTAAAGGAGGTGGACTTGGATCTTTTGTTGAGTATCACATCGTCCCTGTTCACCATGGAGCGCAGCGCAGTCAGCTCAGCCGCTAGGGCTTCGCAGAGTGCCTCAAGGGCCAGTGCGGCCGTCTTATTTTCGGCGCGGAGTGCTATGTCCGGATCACTAGCGAGAGTGATAATTTTGTTCGGCCCGGCATCTTGAGCTTCATGTACCCGTAATGGGGTATTGCTTGGAAGATTGTAAACGCTTCCCGCCCTAGCAGAGCGTGGTATCCGCTACTGAACGGGGCCACTTGGAACGTGACCTCTTCGGACATGTAATTATCCGGTGTGCCGAACACCACATCTAGTGTGATTTTTCCTGTGCAGCGCACTTCCCGACTGGGGATTAGTCCTCTAAAGGTTGTGCTGCTTCGCTCAATGCGGTTCCAGTCTATTTCCATTTTTTGAAGGGTTTCCTCGTAAATGAGCTTCAATCCGCTACCTCCGTCCATGAGTACCTTGGTAAGGCGAAAGTCGTCCACTATAGGACTGAGGACCAATGCGGCTGGTGCTTGGGCTGTCCGGAATTTAGGTTCATCACTGGCGTTGAAAGTAATAGCCGTGTCACTCCATGGGTTTATTGTTGCTACTTGGTAGACTTCGGCGAGGCTGCGGAGTGATCTTTTTCGCATATTATTTGATGCGAAAGTCTCAAGGACTGTTAATACCGTACCGGTGTCTCTGGGGTGACTTTCTGTGGCCTCCGGAATTAGGAGATTTTCACCGATTTTGGCCACCTGCCGGAGTATCCAACATGCTCTAAGGCTATGAGTTGGTGTGGCACCCTCTGTACTGTGAATTTTACAGGGTCCATTAAGCCACCCTTCCAGTACGGTTCCATACCCTGTAGAGGGTTTTTGCTTTTTGGTGTTCAACTCGGATGTCTGGCGATGATGCACCCTTTTATTTCGGACTGGGTTTGTATTCAGGGCCGGATTATCCCAAAATTTTACTTTGGTTTTCCAGGCGCTTTCCGCCGCACAGTACTTTCGTACTATGGACACCAAGTCAGCGAAGCGTGTAATATCACGGCGACTTATGGCGTTGCGGATTCCCATGTCCGTGCAATTATTGTAGAAGAATGAGATTCCGTCTTCCTTGCGGTAGTCCTTGATCCTGTTCATAACCAGGAGGAATCTGGCCCAGTAATGATGTACTGTTTCTTCTGGCCTTTGCCTAATTTGGAATAGATCGCATATGTTCGGATGGGTGGGTGGAATTAAATCCGAAACCTCACCCAATCTGAGACTCAGAGGCCAAGGGGTTTCCGAACTCAAGGGTTCGGTTTCTTGGATGTTGTCCAATGAATCTAACCCGTTGCCCGACTCTAAGTTCGGGACTTGAGTGATGTCCTCCCCTCCGTGGATATCCGGCTTGGAGGGATCGGGAACACGGACGTAGCTGGTCCTTAAGATAGATGAAGGGTCGCCTCATTGCCCCTCTACCACGGCAACGTGATGGGTGACCTGGGGAGAGTTGATCTCTCTTAGATCGTGTTTAGGCACGATCTGGTCGTACCCCGTAGCGACTCCCAGGGCGGCGATGCGATCCATAAGCTCGTTTATGGAAGAGAGCTCCATTGGATCTAACTGCTCGGCCAGTCCCGAGCTGACATGAAGATTGCTTTTGATGACCCGAGAGGTCTTCGTCGGCGCAGCGACCGAACAGGCGGTCATAAGAAAACCACCAAGCCGGAGAGTTTGGCCGATAGCCAAAGCTCCCTTAGTGACGGTGCCGTCTTTAAAGACGGGATGAGGCATCCTTCCTCATCGCGACGACACAGAGGAACTCTCAATGAAAGCACCAAACTCTCCAGTTTGCGGCCTCAATGCAACTGGAAGCATCTGCGTCATAATCACGTGGCAGTCATGAGACTTTAGGTTCTGGAACTTTTTCTCTGGCATATTTATGATTCCTTTATATTCGACGGGAAGCCAGTCGGGGCCTTCGTACTGAGCAGGCATTCAAAGAATATTTCCTTCTCTTCTTTGGTAAGAGCATAGCTGGCAGGACCTTCATACAGCTTTGGAGGCATGCCGTCTTTTTCGTGCAAACGTTGCAGGTCCTCCCCTGCCTCTAGTGTATCTTTTGTCTTCCCATACACGCCCAAGAAGCCTAGCAGGTTCACGAAAAGGTTCTTCGTCACGTGCATCACGTCGATTGAAGAGCATATGATGTCTACTACACAACCTTCTTCTTGTAGACGTTGTTGGGCCTCCAAGTGCAGAGGTTTGCAGGACAGTAGCAAATTTCCCTCAAGTGCATGACCTAAGGTTTAACAATCGGTGGGAGGCATAGGATGAAGATGGTATCTCTCAAACAACCCTGCAACCAAATAACAAAGAGTCTCTTGTGTACCCAACACACCCAATACAATGGTAAATTGTATAGGTGCACTAGTTCGGCGAAGAGATGGTGATACAAGTGCAATATGGATGGTAGATATAGGTTTTTGTAAACTGAAAATATAAAAACAGCAAGGTAGCAAGCGGTAAGTGAGCGTAAACGGTATTGCAATGATAGGAAACAAGGCCTAGGGTTCATACTTTCACTAGTGTAAGTCCTCTCAACAATAATAACATAATTGGATCATATAACTATCCCTCAACATGCAACAAAGAGTCACTCCAAAGCCACTAATAGCGGACAACAAACGAAGAGATTATGGTAGGGCACGAAACCACCTCAAAGTTATTCTTTCCAATCAATCCGTTGGGCTATTCCTATAAGTGTCACAAACAGCCCTAGAGTTCGTACTAGAATAACACCTTAAGATACAAATCAACCAAAACCCTAATGTCACCTAGATACTCCAATGTCACCTCAAGTATCCGTGGGTATGATTATACGATATGCATCACACAATCTTAGATTCATCTATTCAACCAACACATAGAACCTCAAAGAGTGCCCAAAGTTTCTACCAGAGAATCACGACGAAAACGTGTGCCAACCCCTATGCATAGGTTCATGGGCGGAACCCGCAAGTTGATCACCAAAACATACATCAAGTGGCACGTGATATCCCATTGTCACCATAGATAAGCACGGCAAGACATATATCAAGTGTTCTCAAATCTTTAAAGACTCAATCCGATAAGATAACTTCAAAGGGAAAACTCAATCCATTACAAGAGAGAAGAGGGGGAGGAGAAACATAAGATCCAACTATAATAGCAATGCTCGCGATACATCAAGATCGTGCCAAATCAAGAACACGAGAGAGAGGGAGAGATCAAACACATAGCTACTGGTACATACCCTCAGCCTCGAGGGTGAACTACTCCCTCCTCGTCATGGAGAGCGCCGAGATGATGAAGATGGCCACCGGTGAGGGTTCCCCCCTCCGGCAGGGTGCCGGCACAGGGTCCCGATTGGGTTTTTGGTGGCTACAGAGGCTTGCGGCGGCGGAACTCCTGATCTAATCTATGTTCTGGAAGTTTTAGGATACGTAGGTATATGTGGGTGCAAGGGGTACGTCGGTGGAGCTTCGGGGGCCCCATGAGGTAAGGGGCGCGCCCTAAGGGGGTGACGCGCCCGCACCCTCGTGGCCAGCTCCCGTATCATCTGACGTAGAGTCCAAGTCTCCAGTTGATTTCGTTCCGTTTTTTACTCCGTCTGATATTCCTTTTCCTCGAAACACTGAAATAGGCATAAAACAGGAAATCTGGGCTGGGCCTCCGGTTAATAGGTTAGTCCCAAAAATAATATAGAAGTGGATAATAAAGCCCAATATTGCCTAAAGCAGTAGATAATATAGCATGGAGCAATCAAAAATTATAGATACGTTGGAGACGTGTCAAGCATCCCCAAGCTTAATTCCAGATCGTCCTCGAGTAGGTAAATGATAAAAAAGATATTTTTTGATGTGGAATGCTAGTTGGCATAATTTCATTGTAATTCTTCTCAATTGTGATATGAATATTCAGATCCGAAAGATTCAAGACAAAAATTCATATTGACATAAAAATAATAATACTTCAAGCATACTAATAAAGCAATTATGTCTTCTCAAAATAACATGGCCAAATAAAGTTATCCCTACAAAATCATATAGTCTGGCTATGCTCCATCTTCACCACACAAAGTATTTAAATCATGCACAACCCCGATGACAAGCCAAGCAATTGTTTCATACTTTAACATTTTCAAAACTTTTTCAATCTTCACGCAATACATGAGCGTGAGCCATGGATATAGCACTACATGTGGAATAGAATGGTGGTTGTGGAGAAGGCAAAAAGAGGGGAAGATAGTCTCATATCAACTAGGCGTATCAACGGGCTATGGAGATGCCCATCATTAGATATCAATGTGAGTGAGTAGGGATTGCCATGCAACGGATGCACTAGAGCTATAAATATATGAAAGCTCAACAAAAGAAACTAAGTGGGTGTGCATCCAACTCGCTTGCTCACGAAGACCTAGGGCATTTTGAGGAAGCCCATCATTGGAACATACAAGCCCAGTTCCATAATGAAAGATTCCCACTAGTATATGAAAGTGATATCATATAAGACTCTCTATCATGAAGATCATGGTGCTAATTTGAAGCACAAGTGTGGTAAAAGGATAGTAACATTGTCCCTTCTCTCTTTTTCTCTCATTTTTTAAATTTTTTTGTTTGGGCCTTCTCTTTATTTTTTTATGGCCTCTTTTTTTTTTTCTTTTTTTTCTTTTTTTTGTCCGGAGTCTCATCCCGACTTGTGGGGGAATCATAGTCTCCATCATCCTTTCCTCACTGGGACAATGCTCTAAAAATGATGATAATCACACTTTTATTTTCTTACAACTCAACAATTACAACCCGATACTTAAAACAAGATATGACTCTATATGAATGCCTCCGGCGGTGTACCGGGATATGCAATGACTCATGAGTGACATGTATGAAAGAATTATGAACGGTGGCTTTGCCACGAATACGATGTCAACTACATGATCATGCTAGCAATATGACAATGATGGAGCGTGTCATAATAAACGGAACTGTGGAAAGTTGCATGGCAATATATCTCGGAATGGCTATGGAAATGCCATGATAGGTAGGTATGGTGGATCTTTTGAGGAAGGTATATGGAGGGTGTATGATACCGGCGAAAAGTGCGAAGTATTAGAGAGACTAGCAATGGTGGAAGGAAGGAAAAGTGTGTATAATCCATGGACTCAACATTAGTCATAAAGAACTCATATACTTATAGCAAAAATCTACAAGTTATCAAAGCAAAGTATTACGCGCATTCTCCTAGGGGGATAGATTGGTAGGAAAAGACCATCGCTCGTCCCCGACCGCCACTCATAAGGAAGACAATCAATAAACACCTCATGCTCCGACTTCGTTACATAACGGTTCACCATACGTGCATGCTTCGGGAATCACAAACTTCAACGCAAATATTCTTTAAATTCACAACTACTCAACTAGCATGACTCTAATATTATCACCTCCATATCTCAAAACAATTATCATGCTTCAATCTTTTCTTAGTATTCAACACACTCATAAGAATTTTTTTTCTTTTATTAGTCTTGTATGCCTAGCATATTAGAATTAAGCACATTACCATGCTATTAAAGACTCTCAAAATAATCTAAGTGAAGCATGCAAGTTCATCTATTTCTTCAAAATACAACTACCACCATGCTCTAAAAGATAAAAGTGAAGCCCCAGAGCAAACAACAAACTACTTCGAAAGATATAGGTGAAGATCAATGAGTAGTCGAATAATTATGCAACTATGTGAAGACTCTCCCATTTAATAATTTCAGATCTTGGTACTTTATTCAAACAGCAAGCAAAGCTAAAGAAAATGACATGACTCTCTAAGCAAAGCACATATCATGTGGTGAACAAAAATATAGATCCAAGTAAAGTTACCGATGAACGAAAACCTACTGTATTCCAACACAAAACTTAGACGCTTGGTTATCCTTGAATATTACGTTGGGGTGCCTTGGGCATCCCCAAGCTTAGACGCTTGGTTATCCTTGAATATTATGTTGGGGTGTCTTGGGCATCCCCAAGCTTAGGCTCTTGCCACTCCTTATTCCGTAGTCCATCGAATCATTACCCAAAACTTGAAAACTTCACAACACAAAACTTAACAGAATACTCGTGAGCTCCGTTAGCGAAAAAAAACAAAACACCACTACAAGGTACTGTAATGAACTCATTATTTATTTATATTGGTGTTAAACCTACTGTATTCCAACTTCTCTATGGTTTATAAAATATTTTACTAGCCATAGATTCATCAAAATAAGCAAACAACACATGAAAAACAGAATCTGTGAAAAACAGAACAGACTGTAGTAATCTGTAACTAACGCAAACTTCTGGAACTCCAAAAATTCTAAAATAAATTGGTGGACCTGAGTAATTTGTCTAGTAATCATATTCAAAAAGAATCAACTAAATAGCACTCTCCAGTAAAAAGTTCTAGGTAATCTCGTGAGCGCTAAAGTTTCTGTTTTTTATAGCATGATCATAAAGACTTCACCCAAGTCTTCCCAAAGGTTCTACTTGGCACAAACACTAATTAAAACACAAAACCACATCTAACCAGAAGCTAGATCGATTATTTATTACTAAACAGAACCAAAAAGCAAGAAACTAAAATAAAATTGGGTTGCCTCCCAACAAGCGCTATCGTTTAACGCCCCTAGCTAGGCATGATGATTTCAATGATGCTCACATAAAAGATAGGAATTGAAACATAAAGAGAGCATCATGAAGAATATGACTAGAACATTGAAGTCTAACCCACTTCCTATGCATAGGGATTTTGTGAGCAAATAACTTATGGGAACAATAATCAACTTGCATAGGAAGGTAAAACAAGCATAACTTCAAAATTTTAAGCACATAGAGAGGAAACTTGATATTATTGCAATTCCTACAAGCATGTGTTCCTCCCTCATAATAATTTTCAGTAGCATCATGAATGATTTCAACAATATAACCATCACCTAAAGCATTCTTTCATGATATACTAGCATAGGAATTTTGTTACTCTCCACATAAGCAAAATTCTTCTCATTTGGAATAGTGGGAGTATCATAAGGGACTTGAATACTATAAATTGTTTCCACATTAAAATAGTAATGTTAAGATAAAGGGTACTCATAACCATGACAAGTTTTATAAATATAATCATCACTACTCTTTATAGCATAAGTTTTATCACAATAATCATCATAAGTAGCAACTTTGTTCTCATCATAATCGATTGAAACCTCTTCCGAAATAGTGGATACATCACTAAATAAGGTCATGACCTCTCCAAATTCACTTTCATAGATATTATAAGATTCAACATCCTCCAATATTGTGGGAACACTACTTCCTAAAGTTGACACTCTTCCAAACCCACTTTCATCAATATATTCATCATAGGTACAAGGCATGCTATCATCATAACTACTTTGCATATCAAAACTTGAGAGGCTAAAAATATTATCATTATTAAACATAGCATCCCCAAGCTGGGGACAAACATTAATTACAGCAAATATATTCTCAAATATGTCATCCTCATCAAACATAGCTTCCCCAAGCTTGGGCCTTTTCGTATCATAAGCATAATCACTCTCATCATTAATAGTATGGATAGCACCAATAGTATAGAAATTATTATATTCTTCCAAGCAAGTGACAAAAAGATTTTCAAGATCATAAGAAGTATCATTATCTTCCCAATCATAATCATCACAACAAGCAATAGGCATAACGAGATCATCATCAAGTGTATCATTTTCATGAGGCATAGCAATAATAGGAGCAACTTTATTTGGGAGAGATACCTTTTTACCTCTCTTCCTTTTTCTTTTCTTCTCCTTCACCACATCATGTGTGGGTTCAATCCTCTTTTTGGAGCTCCTTATTAATGAGATTGGTTGAATAGAAGGCTCCTCCTCGTTACCTGATTCATGTGGGAAGTCTCTTCCCTTTCATTAGTATTCTCTTCATCCTCTATTTGTTTTCTTTTCTTTATGTAATTGGCAATATAAGGATTTTCAATGCAATTCACCGCACAATACATATAAATTTCTTCTAGATCAAAATGAAGAACTCTATCAAGGGCAAATTCTGGAATAATCTTAGTTATACGTTTTATTTCTTCATAACCCAAGAGAAAACTAAGTTCATTATGATGTGCAAGGGAAATCAAGTCATCACAATTTTTGGACACGATACGATCATGAAACAATTTGCATTGGGTACTAAAATGATCATGTTCATTGCAAAGTTCACAAGTATGGCTAATAAAAAATAAATTTTCAGCACATGCATCTAGCCTTTCTTGCAACCATTTAGTTTCTAAGTACTTATGCCTCTTGCAATATCTTCCCTATTTGGTGTGTACTTGCACACCCAATCTACTCCACAAAAATTGTCATGTTTATAGGAGGCATTTTAATCATGACTAGTGCAATCATCATTAGCATCATGGATATTCAAGGGATTCATACTAACAACAATGCAATCATGCACATCATTCAAAGATTTAGTGCCAAACATTTTATAGATTTCTTCTTCTAACACTTTGGCACAATTTTCCTTTCCATCATACTCACGAAAGATATTAAAAAGATGAAGCGTATGAGACAAACTCAATTCCATTTTTTTTGTAATTTTCATTTATAGACTAACTAGTGCTAAAACAAGAAGCAAAAAGATTCGATTGCAAGATCTAAAGATATACCTTCACTTACCTAGCCTCCCCGGCAATGGCGCCAGAAAAGAGCTTGATGTCTACTACACAACCTTCTTCTTGTAGACGTTGTTGGGCCTCCAAGTGCAGAGGTTTGTAGGACAGTAGCAAATTTCCCTCAAGTGGATGACCTAAGGTTTATCAATCCGTGGGAGGCGTAGGATGAAGATGGTCTCTCTCAAACAACCCTGCAACCAAATAGCAAAGAGTCTCTTGTGTCCCCAACACACCCAATACAATGGTAAATTGTATAGGTGCACTAGTTCGGCGAAGAGATGGTGATACAAGTGCAATATGGATGGTAGATATAGGTTTTTGTAAACTGAAAATATAAAAACAGCAAGGTAGCAAGCGGTAAAAGTGAGCGTGAACGGTATTGCAATGATTGGAAACAAGGCCTAGGGTTCATACTTTCACTAGTGTAAGTCCTCTCAACAATAATAACATAATTGGATCATATAACTATCCCTCAACATGCAACAAAGAGTCACTCCAAAGCCACTAATAGCGGACAACAAACAAGAGATTATGGTAGGGTACG
This sequence comes from Aegilops umbellulata, assembly GCA_032464435.1. NCBI lineage: Eukaryota > Viridiplantae > Streptophyta > Magnoliopsida > Poales > Poaceae > Aegilops > Aegilops umbellulata. The sequence goes on along the minus strand of CP136056.1, from coordinate 532,670,811 downwards.
AAACCACCTCAAAGTTATTCTTTCCAATCAATCCGTTGGGCTATTCCTACAAGTGTCACAAACAGCCCTAGAGTTCATACTAGAATAACACCTTAAGATACAAATCAACCAAAACCCTAATGTCACCTAGATACTCCAATGTCACCTCAAGTATCCGTGGGTATGATTATACGATATGCATCACACAATCTCAGATTCATCTATTCAACCAACACATAGAACCTCAAAGAGTGCCCAAAGTTTCTACCGGAGAATCACGACGAAAACGTGTGCCAACCCCTATGCATAGGTTCATGGGCGGAACCCGCAAGTTGATCACCAAAACATACATCAAGTGGCACGTGATATCCCATTGTCACCAGAGATAAGCACGGCAAGACATACATCAAGTGTTCTCAAATCTTTAAAGACTCAATCCGATAAGATAACTTCAAAGGGAAAACTCAATCCATTACAAGAGAGAAGAGGGGGAGGAGAAACATAAGATACAACTATAATAGCAAAGCTCGCGATACATCAAGATCGTGCCAAATCAAGAAGACGAGAGAGAGAGACAGAGAGAGATCAAACACATAGCTACTGGTACATACCCTCAGCCCCGAGGGTGAACTACTCCCTCCTCGTCATGGAGAGCGCCGGGATGATGAAGATAGCCACCGGTGAGGGTTCCCCCCTCCGGCAGGGTGCTAGAACAGGGTCCCGATTTGGTTTTTGGTGGCTACAGAGGCTTGTGGCGGCGGAACTCCTGATCTAATCTCTATTCTGGAAGTTTTAGGATACGTAGGTATATATGGGTGCAAGGGGTATGTCGGTGGAGCTTCGGGGGCCCCACGAGGCAGGGGGGCGCGCCCTAAGGGGGTGGGCGCTCCCCCCACCCTCGTGGCTAGCTCCTGTATCTTCTGACATAGAGTCCATGTCTATCAGGTTGGTTTCCTTCCAAAAATAACTTCTCAAGTTGATTTCGTTCCGTTTTGACTCCGTCTGATATTCCTTTTCCTCGAAACACTGAAATAGGCATAAAACAGCAAATCTGGGATGGGCCTCCGGTTAATAGGTTAGTCCCAAAAATAATATAAAAGTGGATAATAAAGCCCAATATTGCCTAAAACAGTAGATAATATAGCATGGAGCAATCAAAAATTATTGATTGGTTGGAGACGTATCAGCGGACCACTAGGTCTTTTCAGTAGGGTAGGTCCCAAAATATAGATTTCCTCTTCTACATGGATGCGCGTCCCTCAGCGGCATTCAGAACAGATATTCCGCCGGGACCCTTTCCAAAGATTACGTTTAAATCATTGACCATAGCAAGTACGTGATCACTGGTATGCAGGGCGGGCTTCTTCCGGTGATCCGCCTCGCCTTTGAAATGCTTGCCTTTCTTTCGACATTGATGGTTGGTTGGAAGAAATCGAGCTTTGCCTAGGTACACATTCTTCCTGCATTTGTCCAGGTATATACTTTTGGTGTCAGCTAAATAGTGTGTGCATGCGTGGTATCCCTCGTTTGTCTGTCCTGAAAGGTTACTGAGAGTGGGCCAATTGTTGATGGTTACAAACAACAACGCGTGCAGGTTAAATTCCTCCTGTTTGTGCTCATCCCACACACGTACACCGTTTCCATTCCACAGTTGTAAAAGTTCTTCAACTAATGGCCTTAGGTACACATCAATGTCGTTGCCGGGTTGCTTAGGGCCTTGGATGAGAACTGGCATCATAATGAACTTCCGCTTCATGCACATCCAAGGAGGATGGTGATACATACATAGAGTCACATGCCAGGTGCTGTTGGGGATCGTAGCAGAAATTAAAAATTTCCTACACATCACCAAGATCTATCCATGGAGTATTCTAGCAACAAGGGGATAGGAGAGCATCTACATACCACTTGTAGATCGCAATGGAAGCGTTCAAAAAGAACGTGGATGATGGAGTCGTACTCGCCGTGATCCGAATCACCGATGACCTAGTGCCGAACAGACAGCACCTCCGCGTTCAACACACGTACGGTCAGGATGACGTCTCCTCCTTCTTTATCCAGCAAGGGGGAAGGAGAGGTTGATGAAGATCCAGCAGCACGACGGCGTGGTGGTGGATGCAGCAGAATTCCAGCAGGGCTTCGCCAAGCGTCTACGGAGAGAGGGAGAGGTGTAGCAGGGGAGAGGGAGGCGCCAAGGCTGCAGGGTGCGGCTGCCCTCCCTCCCCCCTTTATATAGGCCCCCTAGGGGGGGCGCCGGTCCTGGAGATGCATCTCCAATGGGGGGCGGCGGCCAAGGGGGAAGCCTTGCCCCCCAAGGCAAGTGGGGCGCCCCCTGCCCTAGGGTTTCCAACCCTAGGCGCAGGGGGAGGCCCATGGGGGGTGCACCAGCCCACTATGGGCTGGTTCCCTCCCCACTTCAGCCCACGGGGCCCTCCGGGATGGGTGGCCCCACCCGGTGGACCCCCGGGACCCATCCGGTGGTCCCGGTACAATACCGGTGACCCCCGAATCCTTCCCGATGGCCGAAACGACACTTCCTATATATAATTCTTTACCTACGGACCATTCCGGAACCTCTCGTGAAGTCCGGGATCTCATCCGGGACTCCGAACAACCTTCGGTTTGCTGCATACTAATATCTTTACAACCCTAGTGTCACCGAACCATAAGTGTGTAGACCCTACGGGTTCGGGAGACGAGCAGACATGACCGAGACGATCTCCGGACAATAACCGACAACGGATCTGGATACCCATGTTGTCTCCCACATGCTCCTCGATGATCTCATCGGATGAACCACGATGTCGAGGACTTAATCAATCCTGTACTCAATTCCCTTCGTCTATCGGTACGATACTTGCCCGAGATTCGATCGTCGGTATACCGATACCTTGTTCAATCTCGTTACCGGCAAGTCTCTTTACTCGTTCCCGTAACACATCATCCCGTGAACAACACCTTGATCACATTGAGATCATTATGATGATGTATTACCGAGTGGGCCCAGAGATACCTCTCCGTCATACGGAGTGACAAATCCCAGTCTCGATTCATGCCAACCCAACAAACACTTTCGGAGATACCTGTGGTGCACCTTTATAGTCACCCAGTTACGTTATGACGTTTGATACACCCAAAGCACTCCTACGGCATCCGGGAGTTGCATAATCTCATGGTCTAAGGAATGATACTTGACATTCAGAAAAGCTCTAGCAAACGTACTATACGATCTTTGTGCTATACTTAGGTTTGGGTCTTGTCCATCACATCATTCTCCTAATGATGTGATACCGTTATCAATGACATCCCCATGTCCATAGTCAGGAAACCATGACTATCTATTGATCAACGAGCTAGTCAACTAGAGGCTTACTAGGGACACATTGTGGTCTATGTATTCACACATGTATTATGATTTCCGGACAATACAATTATAGCATGAACAATAGACGATTATCATGAATAAGGAAATATAATAATCCTTTTATTATTGCCTCTAGGGCATATTTCCAATAGTCTCCCACTTGCACTAGAGACAATAGTCTAGTTACATTGTGATGAATCGCACACCCATGGAATTTTGGTGTTGATCATGTTTTGCTCTAGGGAGAGGTTTAGTCAACGGATCTGCCACATTCAGGTCCGTATGTACTTTACAAATCTCTATGTCTCCATTTTGAACACTTTCATGAATGGAGTTGAAGCGACGCTTGATATGCCTGGGCTCCTTCGCAAGGGCAATTGCTCCAGTGTTGTCACAGAAGAGAGTCATCGGGTCCGACGCATTGGGAATGACTCCTAGGTCGGTAATGAACTCCTTCACCCATACTTCTTCTTGTGCTGCCTCCGAGGCTGCCATATACTCTGCTTCACATGTAGATCCCGCCACGACGCTTTGCTTGCAACTGCACCAGCTTACTGCCCCTCCATTCAAAATATACACGTATCCGGTTTGTGACTTGGAGTCATCCAGATCTGTGTCGAAGCTGGCGTCGACGTAACCCTTTACGACGAGCTCTTCGGCACCTCCATAAACGAGAAACATATCCTTAGTCCTTTTCAGGTACTACAGGATGTCTTTGACCGCTGTCCAGTGTTCCTTGCCGGGATTACTTTGGTACCCACCTACCAAACTTACGGCAAGGTTTGCATCGGGTCTGGTACACAGCATGGCATACATAATAGACCCTATGGCTGAGGCATAGGGGATGAGACTCATCTCTTCTATATCTTTTGCCGTGGTCGGGCATTGAGCCGTGCCCAATTGCACACCTTGCAATATAGGCAAGAACCCCTTCTTGGACTGATCCATTTTGAACTTCTTCAAAATCTTGTCAAGGTACGTACTTTGTGAAAGACCGATGAGGCGTCTCGATCTATCTCTATAGATCTTGATGCCTAATATATAAGCAGCTTCTCCAAGGTCCTTCATTGAAAAACACTTGTTCAAATAGGCCTTTATGCTTTCCAAGAATTCTATATCATTTCCCATCAATAGTATGTCATTCACATATAATATGAGAAATGCTACGGAGCTCCCACTTACTTTCTTGTAAACGCAGGCTTCTCCATAAGTCTGCATAAACCCAAACGCTTTGATCATCTCATCAAAGCGAATGTTCCAACTCCGAGATGCTTGCACCAGCCCATAGATAGAGCGCTGGAGCTTGCATACTTTGTTAGCATTCTTAGGATCGACAAAACCTTCCGGCTGCGTCATATACAATTCTTCCTTAAGAAAGTCGTTAAGGAATGCCGTTTTGACCTCCATTTTCCATATCTCATAATCATAGAATGCGGCAATTGCTAACATGATTCGGACAGACTTCAGCTTCGCTACGGGTGAGAAAGTCTCATCGTAGTCAACCCCTTGAACTTGTCGATAACCCTTAGCGACAAGTCGAGCCTTATAGATGGTCACATTACCATCCGCGTCTGTCTTCTTCTTAAAGATCCATTTATTTTCTATGGCTCGCCGATCATCGGGCAAGTCATTCAAAGTCCATACTTTGTTTTCATACATGGATTCTATCTCGGATTTCATGGCTTCTAGCCATTTGTCGGAATCTGGGCCTGCCATCGCTTCTTCATAGTTCGAAGGTTCACTGTTGTCCAGCAACAAGATTTCCAGGACAGGGTTGCCGTACCACTCTGGTGCGAAACGTGTCCTTGTGGACCTACGAAGTTCAGTAGGAGCTTGATCAGAAGTATCTTGATCATCATCATTAACCTCCTCTCTAATCGGTGCAGGCACAACAGGAACATTTTCCTGAGCTGCGGTACTCTGATTTTCAAGAGGTAGTACTTCATCAAGCTCTACTTTCCTCCCACTTACTTCTTTCGCGAGAAACTCTTTCTCTATAAAGGACCCGTTCTTGGCAACAAAGATCTTGCCTTCGGATCTGAGGTAGAAGGTATACCCAACTATTTCTTTGGGATATCCTATGAAGACGCATTTTTCCGATTTGGGTTCGAGCTTTTCTGGTTGAAGTTTCTTGACATAAGCATCGCAACCCCCAACTTTCAGAAACGACAGCTTGGGTTTCTTGCCAAACCATAATTCATACGGTGTCGTCTCAACGGATTTTGACGGAGCCCTATTTAAAGTGAATACGGCAGTATCTAAAGCATAGCCCCAAAATGAGAGCGGTAGATCGGTAAGAGACATCATAGATCGCACCATATCCAATAGAGTGCGATTACGACGTTCGGACACACCGTTACGCTGAGGTGTTCCAGGCGGCGTGAGTTGTGAAACGATTCCACATTTTCTTAAATGTGTGCCAAATTCATGACTTAAATATTCTCCCCCACGATCTGATCGTAAGAACTTTATTTTTCTGTCACGTTGATTCTCGACCTCACTATGAAACTCCTTGAACTTTTCAAAGGTCTTAGACTTGTGTTTCATTAAGTAGACATACCCATATCGACTCAAATCATCAGTGAGAGTGAGAACATAACGATAGCCTCCGCGAGCCTCAACGCTCATTGGACCACACACATCTGTATGTATGATTTCCAACAAGTTGGTTGCTCGCTCCATTGTCCCTGAGAATGGAGTCTTGGTCATTTTGCCCATGAGGCATGGTTCGCATGTGTCAAATGATTCATAATCGAGAGACTCTAAAAGTCCATCAGCATGGAGCTTCTTCATGCGCTTGACACCAATGTGACCAAGGCGGCAGTGCCACAAGTATGTGGGACTATCGTTATTAACTTTACATCTTTTGGTATTCACACTATGAATATGTGTATCATCACGTATGAGATTCATTAAGAATAAACCATTAACCATCGGAGCATGACCATAAAACATATCACTCATATAAATAGAACAACCATTATTCTCAGATTTAAATGAGTAGCCATCTTGAATTAATCGAGATCCAGATACAATGTTCATGCTCAAACTTGGCACTAAATAACAATTATTGAGGTTCAAAACTAATCCCGTAGGTAAATGTAGAGGTAGTGTGCCGACGGCGATCACATCGACCCTGGAACCATTCCCGACGCGCATCGTCACCTCGTCCTTCGCCAGTCTCCGTTTATTCCGCAGCTCCTGCTTTGAGTTACAAATATGAGCAACCGCACTGGTATCAAATACCCAGGAGCTACTACGAGTGCTGGTAAGGTACACATCAATAACATGTATATCACATATACCTTTGGTGTTGCCGGCCTTCTTATCCGCTAAGTACTTTGGGCAATTCCGCTTCCAGTGACCATTTCCCTTGCAATAAAAGCACTCAGTTTCAGGTTTGGGTCCATTCTTTGACTTCTTCCTGGCAACTGATTTACCAGGCGCGGCAACCTCCTTGCCGTCCTTCTTGAAGTTCTTCTTACCCTTGCCTTTCTTGAACTTAGTGGTTTTATTCACCATCAACACTTGATGTTCCTTTTTTATCTCCACCTCCGCAGATTTCAGCATTGAATACAACTCGGGAATGGTCTTTTCCATCCCCTGCATATTGTAGTTCATCACGAAGCTCTTGTAGCTAGGTGGGAGCGACTGAAGGATTCTGTCAATGACCGCCTCATCCGGGAGATTAACTTCCAGCTGAGTCAAGCAGTTGTGCAACCCCGACATCTTGAGTATGTGTTCACTGACAGAGCTATTTTCCTCCATCTTGCAGCTAAAGAACTTGTCAGAGACATCATATCTCTCGACCCGGGCATGAGCTTGGAAAATCAATTTCAGCTCCTCGAACATCTCATATGCTCCGTGTTGCTCAAAACGCTTTTGGAGCCCCGGTTCTAAGCTATAAAGCATGCCGCACTGAACGAGGCAGTAATCATCAGCACGTGACTGATGGGCGTTCATAACGTCCTGGTTTTCTGGGAATGGTGCTTCAACTAGCGGTGCTTCTAGGACATAATCTTTCTTGGCAGCTATGAGGATGATCCTCAGGTTCCGGACCCAGTCCGCATAGTTGCTGCCATCATCTTTCAGCTTGGTTTTCTCTAGGAACGCGTTGAAGTTGAGAGTGACATTAGCTTGGGCCATTTGATCTACAAGACATATTGCAAAGATTTAGACTAAGTTCATGATAATTAAGTTCATCTAATCAAATTAATGAATGAACTCCCACTCAGATTTGACATCCCTCTAGTCATCTAAGTGATACATGATCCAAGTCAACTAGGCCATGTCCGATCATCACGTGAGACGGACTAGTTATCATCGGTGAACATCTCTATGTTGATCGTATCTTCTATACGACTCATGTTCGACCTTTCGGTCCTCCGTGTTCCGAGGCCATGTATGTACATGTTAGGCTCGTCAATCCAACCTAAGTGTATTGCGTGTGTAAATCTGGCTTACACCCGTTGTATGCGAACGTAAGAACCTATCACACCCGATCATCACGTGGTGCTTTGGAACGACGAACCTTAGCAACGGTGCACGGTTAGGGAGAACACATTTTTGATATTTTAATGAGGGATCATCTTATTTATGCTACCGTCGTTCTTAGCAAATAAGATGTAAAAACATGATAAACATCACATGCAATCAAATAGTGATATGATATGGCCAACATCATTTCGCTCCTTTGATCTCCATCTTCGGGGCGCCATGTTCATCGTCGTCACCGGCATGACACCATGATCTCCATCATCATGATCTCCATCATCGTGTCTTTATGAAGTTGTCATGTCAACTATTACTTCTACTACTATGGCTAACGCTTTAGCAATAAAGTAAAGTAATTACATGACAATTTAAGTTGACACAGGTCACAAATAAATAAAGACAACTCCTATGGCTCCTGCCGGTTGTCATACTCATCGACATGCAAGTCGTGATTTCTATTACAATAACAAGATCATCTCATACATCACATACATGATTCATCACAACTTCTGGCCATATCACATCACAAAGCACTTGCTGCAAAAACAAGTTAGACGTCCTCTAATTGTTGTTGCAAGTTTTTACGTGGCTGCTATAGGTTGCTAGCAAGAACGTTTCTTACCTACGTTAAAACCACAACGTGAATTGTCAATCTCTATTTACCCTTCATAAGGACCTTGTTCATCGAATCCGATCCAACTAAAGTGGGAGAGACAGACACCCGCCAGCCACCTTATGCAACTAGTGCATCGAATCCGAACCGGTCTCACGTAAGCGTACGTGTAAGGTTGGTCTGGGCCGCTTCATCCCACAATACTGCTGAATCAAGATAGGACTAGTAACGGCAAGAAGAATTGACAATCCGATGCCCACAACTACTTTGTGTTCTACTCGTGCATAGAAACTACGCATAGACCTAGCTGTGATACCACTGTTGGGGATCGTAGCAGAAATTAAAATTTTCCTACGCATCACCAAGATCTATCCATGGAGTATTCTAGCAACGAGGGGATAGGAGAGCATCTACATACCACTTGTAGATCGCAACGGAAGCGTTCAAGAAGAACGTGGATGATGGAGTCGTACTCGCCGTGATCCGAATCACCGATGACCTAGTGCTGAACGGGCAACACCTCCACGTTCAACACACGTACGGTCGGGATGACGTCTCCTCCTTCTTGATCCAGCAAGGGGGAAGGAGAGGTTGATGAAGATCCAGCAGCACGACGGCGTGGTGGTGGATGCAGCAGAATTCCAGCAGGGCTTCGCCAAGCGTCTACGGAGAGAGGGAGAGGTGTAGCAGGGGAGAGGGAGGCGCCAGGGCTGCAGGGTGCGGCTGCCCTCCCTCCCCCCCTTTATATAGGCCCCCTAGGGGGGCACCGGCCCTGGAGATGCATCACCAAGGGGGGCGGCGGCCAAGGGGGAAGCCTTGCCCCCCAAGGCAAGTGGGGCGCCCCCTGGCCTAGGGTTTCCAACCCTAGGCACAGGGGGGAGGCCCATGGGGGGCGCACCAGCCCACTATGGGCTGGTTCCCTCCCCACTTCAGCCCACGGGGCCCTTCGGGATGGGTGGCCCCACCCGGTGGACCCCCGGGACCCATCCGGTGGTCCCAGTACAATACCGGTGACCCCCGAATCCTTCCCGATGGCCGAAACGGCACTTCCTATATATAATTCTTTACCTCCGGACCATTCCTGAACCTCTCGTGACGTCCGGGACTCCGAATAACCGTTGGTTTGCTTCATACTAATATCTTTACAACCCTAGCGTCACCGAACCTTAAGTGTGTAGACCCTACGGGTTCGGGGGACGTGCAAACATGACCGAGACGATCTCCGGACAATAACCAACAGCGGGATCTGGATACCCATGTTGGCTCCCACATGCTCCTCGATGATCTCATTGGATGAACCACGATGTCGAGGACTTAATCAATCCCGTACTCAATTCCCTTCGTCTATCGGTACGATACCTGCCCGAGATTCGATCGTCTGTATACTGATACCTTGTTCAATCTCGTTACCGGCAAGTCTCTTTACTCGTTCCCGTAACACATCATCCCGTGAACAACACCTTGATCACATTGAGCTCATTATGATGATGTCTTAGCGAGTGGGCCCAGAGATACCTCTCCGTCATACGGAGTGACAAATCCCAGTCTCGATTCATGCCAACCCAACAAACACTTCCGGAGATACCTGTAGTGCACCTTTATAGTCACCCAGTTACGTTGTGACGTTTGATACACCCAAAGCACTGCTACGGCATCCGGGAGTTGCATAATCTCATGGTCTAAGGAATGATACTTGACATTCAGAAAAGCTCTAGCAAACGAACTATACAATCTTTGTGCTATGCTTAGGTTTGGGTCTTGTCCATCACATCATTCTCCTAATGATGTGATCCCGTTATCAATGACATCCCCATGTCCATAGTCAGGAAACCATGACTATATATTGATCAACGAGCTAGTCAACTAGAGGCTTACTAGAGACACATTGTGGTCTATGTATTCACACATGTATTATGATTTCCGGACAATACAATTATAGCATGAACAATAGACGATTATCATGAACAAGGAAATATAATAATCCTTTTATTATTGCCTCTAGGGCATATTTCCAACAGGTGCTGTGATTGTTGCTCTGCTCGAAAGGAGTAATGCCATCCGTGCTTAAACCAAACCATATGTTCCTTGGGTAGCCTGCAAACTCAGCCCAGTACTTTCTCTCGATTTTTCTCCACTGCAATCCGTAGCGGGTGCTCTCAACTTCCCGTCTTTCTTACGGTCCTCTCTGTACCATCGCATCAACTTGGCATGCTCTTCATTTCTGAACAGACGTTTCAACCGTGGTATTATAGGAGCATACCACATCACCTTCACAGGAACCCTCTTCCTAGGGGGCTCGCTGTCAACATCAGGAGGGTCATCTCTTCCTATCGTATACCGCAATGCACCGCATATTGGGCATGCGTTTAAATCCTCGTACGCACCGCATTAGAGAATGCAGTCATTAGGGCATGCATGTATCTTATGTACCTCCAATCCTAGAGGGCATATGACCTTCTTTGCTGCGTACGTACTGTCGGGCAATTTGTTATCCGTTGGAAGCTTCTTCTTCAATATTTTCAGTAGCTTCTCAAATCCTTTGTCAGGCACAGCATTCTCTGCATTCCACTACAGCAATTCCAGTACGATACCGAGCTTTGTGTTGCCATCTTCGCAATTGGGTTACAACCCTTTTTGTGATCCTCTAACATGCGATCGATCTTCACCTTCTCCTTTTGACTTTCGCACTGTCTCCTCGCATCAACAATGACCCGGCGGAGATCATCATCGGGCACAATATCGTCTGGTTCCTCTTCTTCTTCACTGTCTTCCATCATAACCCCTATTTCTCCGTGCCTGGTCCAAACATTATAGTGTGGCATGAAACCCTTATAAAGCAGATGACTGTGAAGGATTTTTCCGGTCAGAGTAATACTTCGTATTCCCACATATATGGCATGGACAACACATAAAACCATTCTGCTTGTTTGCCTCAGCCACTTCGAGGGAATTATGCACGCCCTTAACGTACTCGGAGGTGTGTCTGTCACCATACATCCATTGCCGGTTCATCTGCGTGCACTATATATAATTAAGTGTGTCAAAAACCATTACAGAATATCATGGATAGATAAGTGACCAAATTTATAGAAGTTCATCATCACATTAAAACCAAAGTACATACATAGTTCTCATTGACAAGCAATAAAAAAAGTAAGAAAATTAGACAAGTATCTATCTAAAGTAAGAATTCTTTTCTTTTAAAAAGAAGATAAGAACAAGAGGCTCGCCAGGGTGGTGCCGGCGACGAGATCGGCGCGGGCAACCGACGACGGTGAAGACAGGGACAGGACGTGACGGAACGCTAAACCTATGCAAATCTCGGGGAAAATGGAGCTTGGAGGTCGAGCTTCGAGAGGAGAAAGCTTAACTAGTGTGGCTCGGGCATTTCATCGAACACCTCATGTGCATAGGAGGTGAGCTAGAGCAACCAAATTCCCTCCCCTCGCCGGCCAGAAAAAACAGAGAACTGTGGAGTGCTCTGCTGCGGTGATGGGTATATATAGGCAACTCATTTGTCCCAGTTCGTGGTTGGAACCAGGACTAAAGCCCCCCTTATGTCCCGGTTCGAGCCACGAACCGGGACAAATGTATGTGGGCTAGGAGCGAGGCCTATTAGTCCCGGTTCGTGCCAGGAACCGAGACAAATGAGTCCAGACGAACCGGGACCAATGCCCACGAGGCCTTGGCCGGCCCCCTGGGCTCACGAACCAGGACGTATGCCCCCCATGGGTCCCGGTTCGTGACTGAACCGGGACTAATGGGATGGCCAGGCCCGAACCAAATCCCTATTTTGTACTAGTGAATTGAAACCTTTATGTACACAGGCAAGAAGTGGCTATTTCAGTTACTGGAAACTTTGGACGAAGTGCAATGATCCATGGTGCTATTCACATTCTGGAGAAGTTGGTATATTCGGAATGAAGTAGTGCATAAAAAACCTGCCCCTCATGCTGAAGCAGCATGCAAATTTCTGCAGAGTTACTGGGACTCACTTATTGTGATCCAATCAAATGCACCGGCAGATCCTCGGAACAGGAAAGTGAGTCTATCTTACGAGAGGAGGCTACCGAGTACAACACCTGCTGCAAAAACCTTGGTGGAGTCTCCCTGCTCAAGGATGGCTTAAGTTGAATACTAATGGTTCCTTCGATGTGGACGGTACATCAGGATCTGGGATGATCTTACGCGATGAAGATGGTACCATCATTTTCTCGGCGTGTAGACAATTGTTCTCGTGTCGGGATGTCTTGGAAGCGGAACTAAGTGGATGCATGGGAGGATTGTCGCTAGCTATTTAGAGGAGTGATGCCCCCATTATAATAAAACTGGACTCGCTTATTGCTGTCTCCATGATACAAGAGGTGGAAGAGGATAGATCTGTCTATGCTTCTTTGGTGAAGGAAATTAAGTACCTTCGGAGTCTTAGAGAAACTTGTGTTACTCATGTAAGTCATAATCAGAATAAGCCTGGTGATTTTCTGGCTAGGTTAGCTAGAGTTGATCATAGAACTGTTACTTGGCTCAGTTCGAGCCCTCCTAAGGTTTTGGAGCTGGCACAAGCAGATTGTAATGATACTATGAATGAGTAATACAAGTTTTCTGCCACAAAAAGTACTGTAGCAAGTGAGATAACTGGAACGAAAGCCTTCGCCAAGAATGCCTTTCCGGACACCTCTCATTCCCAACACACACCTATGCGATAATACGCCCTTCATTCTAAATACAAGTCTTTTTAGAGATTTCAACATGGACTACATACGAATGCATATAGACATTCTTTAGAGTGTAGATTCACTCATTTTGGTCCGTATGTAGTTCATGTTGGAATCTCTAAAGACTTATATTTAGGAATGGAGGGAGTACCAAATTAGTAGTGCTAGTGTGGGTGTCTGGTATTCATCTCCTTTGGTAGTCCAGGTGAAAGAGGCTAAGGTTGATAGGAAGGTACACAAGAAGACCACATGCAAGGATAGGAGGCTCATCCATCCTCTATGCTAATTGTATACACTAGTTCCTAATCACCATGATATGGCCCGTGGGGGCGACGCGAGGGCCGACACATTTATTTCTAGTTTAACATTGACAAAGTAAGGGTCTTGCTATCCCCCGAAAACATCACCTTCCATTGAAAGAATAATCTGCATTAATAAGACAGTAAAGTGTCAAACCTGAGTTTTGATCCCTGTTGGGCTTGGGGTTCCATCACCCTCCCAACCGTTCAACCATTAGTTAGTTCTCACTAATCCACCTACTTTGTTAACCATTTTAGTTTACCTTGTTTGTTTACTGAAAGGATAATGCTTATCTCAGTCCAAACACCAAGCCAAGCCCAGGAGCAACTCATCATGTCCACAAGATAGCTTGCAAGCCACTCCATGCCACCACCAAGTACGCTCTGGAGGTGCAATCTATCGGCTAACATATAAGTGAAAGCATGTGTCTTAATATTCTAAATATCTCTGAAGATTGTTTTGTGTACTGGGATATAATTAGCATTGATACTGTCGTGGTAATTAAACATAAGATTTAAGTGCTTTAACATAAAAACAGCCTGTTATTGTGTTTTCCTGCCCCCAGCATATATTAGGACTGGTCCTATATGTCATTGAACAAGTTCAGGCGTTGATGTCAATCAACGGATAGCTGGATCTGATGCCGCTCCTAGCTGTAAAAGAGGTAACTCTCCGGGAAGGCAAGCCTCCATGAAGTATGTCTTTGTTTACACTTCTACTTCCCCTCTCACTAATACTATAGCAAGAGAGGCAACCGGGAGGAAGGCGTTATCGATGTCTATCTTTCCAATAATCTGAACAACTCTCATTCCCAACGCACATTTATTGTGAGCCAAATTAGTTCTACATTTCTACTACTTTTGGGTATATTGACCACCTTCGGTAGGCTTGGTAAATACAACCATGGTATCAATGCAAAATAAAAGCTATGGTAAGTAAGAACACTACAGGCAAGGGTATATATGCGGCAACCACGTATGCAGTAGGCTTTACAAGAGTGGTGTTGATGAAAGGTTAGTGTGCATTTTAATTAGCTCCGATTATTGAAAATATGATATTTCGTACAACCACGTGGTCTTCAAAATGCGAGAAGTAAGATCACAAAATATGTCTTAATTCCAAGTTAAAAAATCTTTTTAGACGAAAACAAACACTCAAATACAATTTTCAAGCATCTAATCTAACAACCTACTCCCTCCATTCCCTTATACAAGGCCACTATGAAAAATACATTTTGCATCTATACAAGGCCACTAACAGTAATCGAGGCAAAAATTAATAATGTTTCCTCGTACTAGCAACTTGTTTAATATTTGCATGTAAGTAGTCATAATGACACTGTGCTACTTCCTTCTCATTCCCTCCTTGCATGCATGTAGGCGTATTAATGATCCCGGTTAACGAAAAGAAAAGTTGGCTTGCAAAGCAGTCATTAAATTTTACCTTGGTACCTGTAATTTGAGTTTGTGGCCTTGTATAAGGGAATGGAGGGAGTATAAAAGATACACATAGTCAAAGTGCCCCCTGCTCCCGTGATTCTAAGAGAAACAATATCATATTCAACCATTGGTTGGGGTGGTTCCTCCTTGTAGATGAGGTGGTCCTTTCAACAGCCACTAACTCCCGCTGGGCCGCCTCACCGCCTTTGCCTTTTCAGAGAACAGTATGATCTTCTTGCAGCCATTTGAACTCGTTTTCAAATCTTCTATGGAAATCTTGGAGGACTTCCTATGGCTTATGGCCTTCCCTTCAATCTCAACAAGACGACAAATTTTTGGTTAGATATTCACCGGAGCATAATCGGTTGGTATCCAATGTCCTCTACCACCACATTGGGGCTTTTACATGCACTACATTGGCTTCCCCTTGACATTCGTAGGCAATGTGTGGATCAGTTCCAAGTTGTGTTGGACAACATTGTAAACATGCCGACCGTAGTGTAGGCCGAAAACACATTCATGATGCTCGAAAGCAAGAGACCATCCACTTGCACCTAATGTAGACCATTTCCAGTGGATTCAACAATGAGCTTTTGGAAGTTCTCAAATACTTCTCTTGTGTATAATTCTAAAGCATGCTAGTCAATATTGTAATTGCAAAAACACCGCTTCAAACAATACCCAACCATTATACATACGCTCCAAGCCCATGCTGCAACTAAAATTGTATGAGCAGGACAATTTTTTATTGATCAAAGATAGCAACTTTCTGAATGGTTGAATGGACTCACCGGCCTCATAGCAGAGACCTTGTTGTCTCACAAGTGAAACCCGGGTTATCCTCACGATCAAGCATCAACTCCTGGCATAACTCAAACTGCTGCAAAAAATTCCAAATCAAGTCGCTAGGGTGGTTCAATGTATTGAAGTATGAATTCAGCCCTTCGGACCAACTAGTTGTGCTTGTGAATGGGAAGAACTACTGCCCGAAGTACACCAGAGCCCATGTCTTTGGGGTAGCCCACATGTTCTTTAGGTTGCCTCAAATTTTTCGATGTTGTCCAACTAATACTACTAGCAACAAGGACTGGCCTACCCTACTCCCCGACAAGACCTTGGGCCCCCTCCTGCTCTATCTATTGGCGATTTTTCACTATCTCATGTACATTGTATAAAATTCAAGCACTAAGTGGTGCATTCACTATTTGTGTTAGCTCACCCACATCATTCAAGAAATATGAATCGCTTTCTGCATAACACAAAGATCATTCATTTCTTCTTGTTTGAACAAGCAAATATTAGTTTTATAGGGTTAATGGAAGACCTACAAGTATTCACTTGTTTAAGCATGACCCTGCCCGCACGAAGGACACATTGCCTCCTTTCCTAGATCAATATATTTTCTCCATTTGTGCATAATTTTTGTGAAAAGCACTTTCTAGTTATCATAATCTAATCAAACTCATGGCACCCAAAACTAGGCAAGGCGGAGAGAAGAAATTTGATGTGTTATGTGCAATATTACTTGGAGTGAGAGACATCCAGGAAATATGTGAATAGTGTCCCGGGGACAACTTTTGGAGAGATGTGTTCACTGTACAGAGGTTTCAATTTATTCCACAAGATATTGAAGTTCACATATGCATGCACAATATATAAACACTAAAAGACCGAATAATTTATTCACTCATGTATGCATTTTACCCGCATCAACAAGTATTTCATTCCTCAATTTATTTTCCTAAATTCAATGCTGTGGTATATTTAAGCCGCAAGTAGATGAGTGTTGAGCTTTGAGATATATTTGGTACTAGAAATATAATCTCAACTGTATATTCAATGTCGATGAACATCTAATGTGCCCATCGCCTTAATATGTGTGTAACCATGACTAGCTTCTATAAAGTCCCACTTTATACAGAGTGCACACTCTACCTTCAAACCTAGCTAAATATACATCAGATTATTGCATCTAGCAATTTAGCTCTTGCCTATTATCATCTCTCCTTACAACGGAAGCACCCTAACATGAATGGGTTTGAACCATCAGGAAAAAAACAATTATAATCGTGAGGAGTTAGACACATTATGGGAGAGAGAGGCATCAGAAAACATAGGGGCTGTGTTGACACGGTGTTTAGGGTAACGACCTGGAGTTTCTTTGTAGTTTTCTTCTCTTATCACATACATTGACCAACATGTGAGCGCTGTCGACAAAGCAGTTTTTAGCATTCATGACAGCGAGCATAAACAATGGAAAACTAGAGTGTATTGGAATAGATAGCTTGATGTACTATTCATCGTGGATTGATTTTACTAAAAACTCCCTCGGCTTTGGCCTACTCTCTTCTCGCATCATTTCAAAAAAAAAGTTTTCCTCTTGGATCCATGCTTAAATCACTTGGTGTTCTTAATTTGAAAGTGTGGTGTTAGGAATGTCACACAAAGACGATGTATGTTGGGTAGGTGGGCCACTCTCATTGGCTACCATAGGCTAAATGAGTATAGGAGAAGGAGCATACATCTATACTAGAGAGGGGGAAGTGACACTAGTAGAAAAATTGCCTAATGTTCAGCTCGTTAGTGCCGGTCTGCATTTGAGTCGGCACTAATGTGACCATTAGTGCCGGTTCCAATGGCTAGGCGGGTGGTGCTCATTAGTACCGGTTCGCGGCAAACCTTTAGTACCTGTTCGTGCCATGAACAGGTACTAAAGAGGTGGTGGCCTTTAGTACGGGTTGGTGGCTCCAACCGGTACTAAAGACCCCCCCCCCCTTTAGTACGGGTTCGTGCCACCAACTGGTACTAAAGGGGTGCGCTGCCACCCGCCGTGCACAATGTTTAGTTCCACCTCGCTAGTTGAGAGGAGCTCGCACCGGTTTATAAGCCCCGCCTCCACTACCATGTCGAGCTCCTCTCTAAGCAGGCCTTTGTGAGCCTATTGCAAGTCTTCTACCCTATGGGTCCTACTGGGCCGTACGGGCCTGCATCCTGGCCCAACTAGAGGTTTTGTTTCTTCTAGTCATATGCAGGCCATGCCGGCCCAGTAGGTGGGCTGTTTTTTCTTTATTTCAAAAAAAATTCAAAAAAATCCTTTAGTACCGGTTGGTGTTACCAACCGGTACTAAAGGGCTCCCCTCCCCCGGCGCTGGCTCATGCCACGTGGTGGCCCGGCGGTTCGTGCAGAACCGGTACTAAAGGGGGGGACCTTTAGTCCCCACCCTTTAGTGCCGGTTACAGAACTGGCACTAAAGGGCCTTACGAACCGGTGCTATAGTCCGGTTATGCACTAGTGTGAGGTGGAAGAACTAACTCATTGAGCTGATCTTCGTGTCCCTTTCATTCACATTCATCTCGAATCCGCTTGTGGTTTATATAGCTTGACCGATACCATCCAAAATTTAGTTGCCATTGATTGAAGCACATGGACAGTGAGATTGGAGTTCTTCTTTTAAACTGGGGAAATAAATGATGTTAGTGTGTGGTAGATGGAAAGCTAATGCATCCACTAACATTCAAGTGTTGAAGCGCAGCACCTCCTCCAACCTTGGCTCGATATATTCTTTCCGCTTGCGTTTCATAGATTTCACCAGACAAGCTTTTTCCCCCATAAAATAGACTATACATCACTATAGAAATGCATGTCTCGAGGAGTTAGATATACACGCAACATGCTTCTTGGAATGGGAGGTGTTAGGAAACACAACAGTTATTAGACCAAAATATATTGAAGTGTGAGTGAACTAGACCAAAATATAAGTTTTAAGCCGCTTCGGGAGCCATGTGATGAGGCACAGCCAGCCGTCAAATTGTTGTCGTGCTTGGTTGTGTGAACACGCGATGAATCACGTGGGACGCTTGGCGCACAATTCACACACGTCACATTCACCACATGTAGTAACAAAGCGAGGAACACACCGTCGCTAGGCTCACAACAGTTCCACAGCGAAGCATCTTTTGAGTAGCTAGTACTCCATTTCCGTTGTTGTGCAAACAAGGCTACGCCGCCAGAAAAAATGCACAAACTGCACCATGGCTAGCTACATGCCTGAGCTCACGACGTTAAACCAGCCTGTCGATCTTTGCAGCATTTTCTACTGCCAAAAATTATGACACATCATAGCGTCAAGGTTCATATATAATTCAGTCAAGCCGCCGATACACATTGAGCCGTCTCAGTATTGCATTTGCCTCACGCATACTCCTTCTAACCAACAACATGGTTGCAACATCCCTCGTGTAGCTCACTAGTACCCACTTCGTAAGAATATCGCAACACCTCCGACAGCCATGCATTGTAATAGCATCAGTCGCCACTCATGTTGTGCTCGGGGGTTGCAACACGCCTCAGTTGCGACCCATGTTTGCAACATGATCCATGTTGCACTCGGGGTTTGCAACATGGCCCATGTTACAACCTCTTTGCAACGTGCCCTCAATTGAGACCCATGGTCTGAAACATGATCCAAAATGCATACCTGGGGTTTGTAACATGGCCCATGTTGCGCTTGCTTTGCAACATGTCTCAGTTGTGATCCACAGTTTGCAAGATGACCCATGTTGTGCTCGAGGGTTGCAACATGAACCATGTTGCGCTCGCATTCCAGCGTGTCTCATCTAGGACCCACCGTTTGCAGCATGATCCATGTTGCGCTTGAAGTTTGCGACATGATGCACATTGGGCTCCCATTGCAAACACTCCTCGGCCATATCTCGATCTGGCCAGTCCACAACACGACCCACATTGCAATGCCCGCTCATTGGGCTTGCAGCATCACCGAGCAGTCTTGCAGCATCGCCCGGGTTTGTAGCATGGTGGAACGACGTCACTCGTCGGCCCTGTAGCGTTGCGCGTCCGGCTTACACCAGCACCAGACAACCTTGTAGCTCTGGGTCTTTGGCTTTGTAGTCATGAGTAGCCTTGTTGCACGAATGAGGTATGATTAAGAGCTATCACTTCACTTAGGGCATCACCAGCCGTTGGCCCCCCAGGAATGGCAAAAAATCGCCCCTTAAGGGTGCGCCGGCGCTAAACCGCGCACTGGGGGCGTGATGCCCCCCAGTCGCGGCGCCCACGTTTATTTAAAAAATTCAAAATAGGCGCAAACACGACGAAATTTTACGCAAACATCGGCGAGTTTGTTCAAACTTAAACATATTTTATAAAAAAGAAAAAAAACTTCCGCGGGCTACCCCCGCCGTCTCCCTCGCCGCCCGCCTCGCCGCCCGCGCACGCGGTTTACATGCCGAGGAGGCTGTAGAACCGCGTGTAGTCACCGCCGCCGCCGTCGTCGTCGTCGTCGTCGCCGCCGCCCCCGCCTGCGCCTCCGCCATCCCTGCTGCATCCCTCCCCCGGTTGGCGCGGCGGGTTGGAAGGTCCGGGGGCGTCGTCGTCGTCGTCGTCGCTGTCGAGGACCACGACGCCGTGCTCGTCCTCGCACCCACGCTTGCGGGCGGCGATCTCCTCCAGGGCCCGGCGCTGCCGGACCATCTCGTCGCGGAGGTAGTCGTCCCGCGCCCACCGCAGGGCGTCCTCGTCGGAGAAGCCGCGCCGGGCTATCTCCTCGTACTCCGCGGGGAGGCCGGGCTCCGGCTTGGCCTCGACGAGGACGAATCGGCTAGTGGGTGGGGAGGCGTTGGCGTCGATGCGGACGCCGGAGCTGCGGGTGCGCGCGCTGACCGACGTGCCCTGTGGCTCCGGTTTGACGGGGCGGAGGCAGGGCGAGCCACCGAACGACGAGGAGGACCCCCCGGTCTCCATGCGCCTCGGGGTCCAGGAGCTTCCCCGGCGGCGTGAGAAGGAAGGGGGGCGGGGTACTCGAGACGCGGCGTGTCGCCGCCCTCGATGTACTCGAGGACGGCCTCCAACGTGTGCCCGGGCACGCCCCACCACCGACGCCGGCCGGCGGAGTTGAGCCTGCCGGAGGGCTCTACATCGTTGGTGGCCTCGAGCTGCTGGGCGTGGCGGCGTCGGAAGTAGGTCTCCCAGAGCGGGTTGTCGGGGACGTACCGAAGTCCCTCCCTCGCCGCCCGCGGCAGGTTTGAGCGGATGCGTGCGATCTCCGCATGCCGCGCCGCGCCGGTGGGTATCGGGGGCACCGGCACGCCGCCGGCGCTGATCCTCCACGCGCCGAGCACCCGCATGTCCGGCGGGACCGGGTACTCGGCCTCGTAAAGGAGGCGAGCCTCGTCCTCGTGGAGATGGCGGCGGCCGAAGCCGTTCGCCGCCGCGCCGTTGCCTGGGAAGCGCTCGGCCATGGGTTCTGGAGACGGCGAGAGAGAGGAGAGGGAGGAACGACGACGGCGGCGAGGGAGAGGAGAGTGGAGACTGTGATCGCCGAGCACGCTGGTGAGTGTCTTATATAGGCCGAGGCGCCGCCCGTACGCGTGGCCGCCGTGTGTACGCGTGGTGGGCGAGGGAGGGCGAGGGACGCGCGTCGTCCGGCCTTCACTGCGCCGCCCCTGAACTATCAATGGCGCAGGCTGACCGGCACGGCAGCGCGGCAGCTTTGGCATTGATTCGCCGCGGGAAATGAGGCGATGAGGACGACGAAGGGGCGAGAAGAGAATCGTGTCGCTGACGCGGCGGGCCCGCGGCTTTTTCGCGCCAAAAAAGTTCGCCCGGGGGCGCCCCCAGCGCGCTGGGTTCGGCCTGGATCCGCCGGCGCTGTTTTCGGCCCAGGCCGGCGAAAATCGGGCTCCTGGGGGCGCGACTGGGCCAATTTTTCGGCGCCACCGCAAAAAAAAAACGCCTGGGGAGGCCTTCCTGGGGGCGCGGCTGGAGATGCCCCTAGCAAACAGGGTTAAGAGCTAGCAGAGGGAAGAGGAGAAGAAGTGCAGTGTGTGCCGGACAATGGCGACTACGATGGATAGTGGCTGTGGCGCCGTGTCCGACATGACAAGCATGGAGTCGTGGACGAGCGACCCCGTCGGCGGCACGGCGAGCAACACCGTCGGCGAACTAGTTGCGGTGCTCGTGCAAAGACAGTGGACAGAGGAGGAGAATGCAGTGCTCGCGCCCTGGTATCGTCAGTGCGGTGGACGAGAGAGGAGGCCGAGATGATCGACGCCGAAAACGACTCCAGTGTAGCGAGAGAGAGGCGGCGCGGCGAACTGCAGTGTGCATGAAGGCAGAGGACACAAAGAAGCAGTGTGCACGCCATTGCAGCGTCAGTGTAGTAGGAGGACAACTGAGAGTAGGCCGAAATGAGCGACGCCAGAAACGACTCTAGTGTAGTAGCACGCGGGCAAGGAGATCAAGGGGAAGGTCTTCGGCGTCGAGAGGGACGAATAAGAGGGCTCTGAGAAGAGGACAAAGGAGCTCGTCATGGCGGCGTCAGTGCAGTAGACTGTTGTTTAAACAGAGATGAAGCTACGATTATCAAAACCAAATACTTACAACATGAATGTTGTGAGGAACTGCGAGATTAGGCTGCTAGTGAAAGGAAATTTCAAATGATCGATCGTGTGTGACGAATCTGACAAAATTTGTCCAGAATAGCTCCAAACGGGAACACGAGATTAAAAACTTACGGCCGACGAAATTACGAACCAATCGCCTGAATGGAACCGTAGCGTCGAGGTGCATCTTTTTCGTATAGAGCTTATCTCGAACCGAAGCACCGTTGTGTAGATCAGAGGGAGGAGATCAGATAGGACCTTACTCAAGGTTAAAGAAGACCTCACTTAATCACCTCACATCTCTCCCGTCCCCACTCTTACAAGGGCCCAGAGGTGCTTTAAGTTTCGTGCTATGCAGGCCCAACAGTAAAACCAATCAACCAAACAGCTCGTTCCCTCTCGCGCTGGCCTGGTTGAGCCTAATGCGAGCAACCAAACACCCCAGAGCTGCCGGCTGGGCGACGCCGTGGTTCTGTTCCGGTGGATGGCATGCGTGCTCGGGGCGTTCGATTCGACCACTCTGGTCATCATGCTGTCTGGGGTAGGGCGTCAAGTGCCGGAGACATGGACCTTGGGAAGCCGTGAAGAGACGCCTCAACACTGAACTGAACCTTCAGAATGCACTCGTGGTCGTGGACATACTCTGGGTATGCAAGAAGTGGTCTAGTTCCTCTGTTATGTTCTCTTTGTCTCACCTAACCTGTCTTCCTCCACAACCCTGAATCGTACCTACCTCGTCGCCACCACTTGTGCCGATCCCCTCTTTGTCGGGTTCGTTACAGTGTCTCCCCCTTTGCTGGCGTCAGTGGCGTGCTGTAAAATGTAGATCCAGATTATGAATGCACACAAACCCTATGTATTCGTGAGCTGAGCATGGGTTACAAATTAGGGGGATGAGAAAAGGCAAAAATATAACTATATAGTTATTATAAGATGAAATTTCTTTTTAATTTCAGTGTATAACTATATATGATTACCAGGCTGTGGTGTTGTTTCGACTGATCTGGACCATCATCTTTGCTTGGTCTCCCTTGCGCGAGCACACTGCTGATATAGCTTTTTCGGCTTCACCCCATATAATTTTTCGGGGCGATGTGTTTCCATATGCCTCCCATTCATATTACATCGATCCAACCCATCATTTATTGTCAATGCACTCTCTCGTTGGGGAGCCTCGCCCATGTTCGTGTTTGTTTGATTTCTAGTACTATCCTAGTAACATAGTTATAGGCCACAAGAAGTAGACTACAACACAGCGCTTCCTCCTTTATAAGTCCTGGTCATACTCTTACATATTTTTTTTCTGGGTTGGTGAGCACATTAGGATTTTTTTCTCATTAATTTTGCTATAAAGTCCTAGAGTTTGCATTGTACCTGGGCCTTAATTTCCCTTTCTCAAAAGAGATTTCTTTACACACGTCTGCTCTGCTCCATTGTCCTCCTGGCCTCTACACCTAACACTGATTTGCCAAGGTGGTGGAAGACGATGTGTTTGGACTTTGAAGCCTGTACCGAAGATGAGAAGCCATACTCGGCGTTTTGGCACCATCTAAACTTGGTGGGAGTTGACTCCCTCGACTGTCATTCCCCTTCCAACTTAAACTTTCATTATCTCCAATGAATCAGTGGTCGTTTAATCTCCTCGCCCCTCCTACTTGGTAAATTCAGAATATGTTTTCTCGCCCCTCAACTCAACATGTCAGACTTATAATATGCCACAGAAAAATGACAAGTACAAATGTTTTTGCTCCCAGCAACATATCTCCTAAATCTGTTTCCATCCCAGACCAAATCTCTGCTACAAAATCCTTAATGCTAGCCTCTCCAACATGCCACCTGCAGACACAGCCGTTGAGAGAACTGTTGGAGTTTTGTCGAATATAGTGTACAAGGTAGGTTACGGTTGGACTTGTAGTTGTAATGTGTTTAGATAGGATATGGGTCGTGTCTTAGTAGGACACTTGTATCCTAGGCCTCTCATATATAGCGGGGGTAGACACACGATGGAACCTATGCCAACATAATAGCACAGGCGCGCAAGGGGGAGCCAGCGGCGTGTGCCAGCGCCCAGGTGGCCAGTGTGCGGTATTGTGACGGTGTCACGGGGAGGAGCGCCCGTAGTTATGCCCCGGGAATGTAGCCATATCGGTGAACCCCGTTAACAAATCTCGATGTCATGGTCGTGTGATTGCTTGGTCCTCGAATGATCAACAGTATGCCTCGAATTTATTTTAACAAGTGGTATCATGAGCAAGGTTCGTTTCGGCGTTTCAGTTATTGATCTAGAGGTGGAGCAGAATTCGTCGAATCGGTCAATGGTCGGAGACGTGCAACCCGAAAAGATCGATGGAAGCGGCGGGAGTTCTGTTCGTGTCGGAAGTAAGAATACAGCAGATCGCATCGAGTGGCGTGAGGCGCGTAGGCACGTGCCCGTCGAGATCGACAGATCGAATCAGATGCGTGTTGGCATGCGAAAACCCTGGGCGGCGGTGCGTACAGGCTGGGTGAGTCAAGGCGGTTCAGGCAGACGCGGGTGTCACGACTTGGGCCAAGGCGGAGCGCTGACGCGGTTTAGAAACGGCTCGGGTCTGACTGATCCTGTGGTGTGCGGACAGCCGCAATTGGACGCGAAGCAAGGCGAAACATGAGTTTGCTAGAGCTGCGCGACCGGGGTTGAGGCAAGCCAGAGGCCAGATGTGCGCGGAGCAGGGTGCAGGCGAATTGATCGGGAGATGTCGGTTTGGTTGAGCAGATGCATCGTGAGATTTGTTGTTAAAAAAAGGAGCACGAGTGTCTAGGCTTCACAATTGAGATACGAGTTTGTGTTTGTGTACGTGGGCAGCTAGGACATGGATTTCTTCAACTCTTTGTTGCTAGAAGTACATGGAGATGCACACACAAATAGCGACGAGGAAAAATAATTGTGCAAAGAATTCTTCGCGTCGGGTTTGCATGGAAGTTTTTTCTGTCAAGTTTGCGAAAAGGGCTCGAAGAATATGTCAAGACAAGGACAGTGTGTCGTGCGGATCATGCATACACAGGGCGTTCAAGCAATGTACGGAGATGTGCGGGGTGGACACGACGCAGGTTGGAGCATGGTTGCAGTCGGATAATTTCGGCTGGGTCGGACTAGGCAGTCTGACGGATCGACTTGCATGTCGGTTGGAACAGAAGACGGTGGTGAAATCGGCGACGAAGACGTAGGAGCGTCATGATGATGGTGACCGACTTCTGGGCGTGGACACACGTGGCGTAGGCCCCGAGGGTTTGTGTGACTTCGACAAGACTATGGCGCGGGGTTGACTCAAGGTGATGTACACACGGAGCTTGAAGTCAACGGGGCACGGGGTGGCACGTACAACCACCATGGAGTCATGTTGAAGGTGGAGCTGATTGAGGGGCTATGGCGTAAGTGCACAGAGAGTCGAAGCCTATTCAACGGGAAAAAGTGAGTGACACGTAGTTCGGACTAGAGCCCAATGGTCTGATGGAAGCTTGAAACTCGTCATCGGTCGGTGATGATCGACGGTACTCTGTAGTGGGGGTTGAGTGGTGTGGGTTCGCGACCCTTGAGACTCTACCGGGACAGCGGAGAATCGACGCGGTAATAGCGGCGAGGCGTGCGGTACGCACGGACATGGAGACGGGCCAGAGCTCTGGTGGTCATACATGTGGTGAGACAACTGCGAATTTGACTCGGGATGACTACAAGCAATGGTGAAATTCCTTCAAGTTTCAGACATGCGGTCAAGAAAGAGCCGTGATGTTGAGTTCAGGTAACTCTTATGTGTGACACCCAATATGTGAGTTGTTCACTTTCACGCAGGTCAGGGATCGGTGTGTGATGGCATTGGATGGATACTCTAAAAGTTGGGAGCACAAACTAGAATAACAAGGAACTTAATTTTGCATAAGTATTGACTGTGATTAAGAAAATCTGTTTCCATCCCAGACCAAATCTCTGCTACAAAATCCTTAATCCTAGCCATATCGGTGAACCCCGTTAACAAATTTCGGTGTCATGGTCGTGTGATTGCTTGGTCCTTGAATTATCGACGGTATGCCTCGAATTTATTCTAACAAGAACTATACCCAGAAACAGTAGAGAAGAATAACTCTTCAGACCCAAAACCTGTGTTGTCCCGCCCCCAGCTCCCACCATGATACGTTCTCCCAACTCCGTCTCAATGCCTGCCGCTCCGCTGGTTCTCTGCCCAGCTTCCCATGTCTGCCCCGCCGACGCACTTTGCCATGCCTGCGTCCACCCGGCTCGCAGCGCCCATGGCCACTCACGTCCTCTGCCGCGACCGCGGTCGTTCCGACACACCTTCAGCCGTCCAGCTCCAACAAAAGCTTCACAAGTGCATGGTCAGGCAAAGTGAGATTTGAGTGGATCTCACAACCAAATCCATTCCACTGCTAAAATTGCTAGTAGCAAAGCTCCACCTCATTTCCTCTTCTTCACTGTCAAGGTGCTAGTACTCTTGAATATGGAATAAGTATGAAACTTTTTGACCGGCTCAATACAGAATACTATATGAAAACAAAGCAACGACGGAAGACAACAAACATTTGCCTGTTGCTCTAGTGGGACAACCGTACCATCCAGATATGGGACAGAGAGACAAGACAACTCCTGCGTAGTAGGAAGAAGATCCTCAACACATCATGTCCGTTTTCTATTAAGATTTCAGATATGCTCGTGACCAATCCCTAGCTCATATAGTTGGGAAAGCTCACAAGTGTTCCTTACAAAACACAAGTGGGAGGTATTGGACGTCCATTAAGGTATACTTTCTGTTTGATCGAACGATTTCAACAGCTAAGCCATCAAATTCGTTTGGTAAATTCAGAATCATGATTCCACATACCTGACGACATGGCATACTATTCTACTATATTCTGAATAATATTTAAACCTTAGTTCAGACTAAAATTAGTCGACAGCCTGATTGTGTATCTCTGACCAAGTCCAGTACCTTGAAATTTTATGATTAAACCATAAACATTGTAATATATTGAAAAGCACCGTCAACGGCAGT
This sequence comes from Aegilops umbellulata, assembly GCA_032464435.1. Taxonomy (NCBI): domain Eukaryota; kingdom Viridiplantae; phylum Streptophyta; class Magnoliopsida; order Poales; family Poaceae; genus Aegilops; species Aegilops umbellulata. The sequence goes on along the minus strand of CP136056.1, from coordinate 532,643,464 downwards.
AAAATTAAGAAAACCTGAATACTCTACCCATGATCTATTTCCGCATCATATGTGTGGCCTGAACTACGAAAATAATTCATGCACGATGGAAAGTGATTTAGTACCGATGATCAATCTAAGAGAAAGGTCCCAATACGAGGTGCGAAATAACCATGGTTTGCAGAATCACATCGGCAAAAAGAACTGCAAAACTATCTTCTTCACCAAACGAAGTTGCAGAAGCTAACTAACACTTGCAAATAATCCAGCTCCATAACTGCGGTGCAAAGCAATCTACATAACAATATCTGAAAATACGCTGCAAGTTTAACCATAGTAAGAATCGAGAAAACATAACATTTCCTATTTCCTGCAGGCATTATAGCACAGAAACATCAATAAGAACACAATCATCTTAAATTCTTAATCCATACTAATATTTTTTTTTGGAAATGGAGGCGTACCACCAGCCTCTGCATCATAATAATGCATGCAGACATCTTATTAAAAAAGTCAAGAAGTAGCACAAAGTCATAGCAGCATTACAGCTCGCAAGCGGAGCGAAACAAAGAAATAAAAATTACATGCTCAAAATCGCAACCGGTAAGGCAATGTAAAGGATAAGCTCCCTAGACTCCTACCTTGTTATGCGACCGCCATCCGAACCGGTTGAATATAACCGTGCTACTATCTCCCACTGGTTGCACCCAGTAACCAAAAGGTTCATTGAAGTCCATAGGAATGAGTAAGAACCACATACGGATCCATGCAGTAGCTCTGAAGATGACCTGCAAGAAAGATAAAGTGTTTGGTCTGTTAAAGATCATATCATTTCTACAATTCCATGTAATGCATCATAATGCATACCAAATAGTTCAATGATTCCGGATAGCTCAAATAGAGAATTCATAGATAGTGGTAATGATGAGTAATACAACACACATTTTACAGGTGTCGGTAAAATCAACACCCGATCACGCGTAATGTACAAAACAGTTTTAACAAACATAAAACCTCAATCACTGTAGGTCACTAGTAGAAAAGGGTGCAACGGTCCAAGCCGGGTCAGCCCACTAGTCCCGGTTCGTGAGCCCAGGGGGCCGCCCAAGCCACGTGGGCCATTGGTCCCGGTTCGTCTGGACCTTTTGGTCCCGGTTGGTGGGACGAACCGGGACCAATGGGCCTGGCTCCTGGCCCACCACCATTGGTCCCGGTTCGTGGCATGAACCGGGACCAAAGGCTCCCCTTTAGTCCCGGTTCATGCCACGAACCGGGACTAAAGGGTTGGCCCAGAGTTTAGTCCCACCTCGCCAACCAAAGGGCGCCCACACCTGTTTATAAGCCCGTCCCTCTCTGTGTTGTTGAGCTCCTCTCAAAGTGAAAATAGATGCACCTATAGAGGAAATTAGACCTAAATTCATAAATAGAAATTAATTATGAATTTATGTTTAATTTTCTCTATAAGTGCATCTATGTTTACTAACAGAGAATTTTTTATTTTTTGTGACCTAAAAGAAAAAAGAAATCACTAAAAAACTATAGGTATTTAGTTCTAAGTAGAAATGAAAAAATAAATAGCAAAAAAGAAAAAAATGCCTATAATATTTGTTATGACTAACTAAAATTACCAAATTGAGTAAAGTTATTCATAAACTAGTGATTCACACAAATTTTAAAAAAATCAAATTTAAACTATTCAAGTTTTAAAACTAATCGCACTAGCAGAAAGTTTATAATTTTTGTGACCTAAAATAAAAAAGAAATCACTACAAAAAAAAAACAAAAAAAAGTGCCACCTACTATTAAATAGCATGAAAAAGATTGACTCAAAAATCAATTTTAACTATTCTACAAAGTGTTTTCACACAAATTTAGTAAACTAGTGATTCACACAAATTTTAAAAAATTCAAATTTAAACTATTCAAATTTTAAAGCTAATGGCACTAACAGAAAGTTTATAATTTTTATGACCTAAAAGAAAAAAGAAATCACTAAAAAACTATAAGTATTTAGTTCTAAGTAGAAATGAAAAAATAATGGCACTAGTAAAGTTAATCACAAACTTGAGATTCACATAAATTTCAAAGAATTCAAATTTTAACTATTCTAATTTGAAAACTAATGGCACTAGTAAAGTTAATCACAAACTTGAGATTCACACAAATTTCAAAGAATTCATATTTCCACTATTCTAATTTGAAAACTAATGGCACTAACAGAAAGTTTATAACTTTTTGTATCTCTGTGTAGAAAGATTGTACATAGTAAATATAATACACAAAGTGTTTTCACACAAATTTAGTAATCTAGTGATTCATAAACTTGAGATTCACACAAATTTTAAAAAATTCAAATTTAAACTATTCAAATTTTAAAGCTAAAGGCACTAACAGAAAGTTTATAATTTTTGTGACCTAAAAAAAAAGAAATCACTAAAAAACTATAAGTATTTAGTTCTAAGTAGAAACGAAAAAATAAATAGAAAAAAAAGAAAAAAATGCCACCTACTGGGCCAGCACGGCCTGAATACGACTAGAAACCCAACCATGGGCCAGGATTCAGGCCCGCAGCAGGCCCAGTAGGCCCACAGGCATTGCAGTGTCCAATTAGGCCCATAAGCCTCCATTTCAGAGGAGTTCGAGAGGGAAGAGGCAGCGGAGTTTATAAACAGGTGCTGGTCACTCTCAACTAGCGAGGTGGGACTAAACTCCCACCACCGCGCCAGCGCAAGGCCATTGGTCCCGGTTGGTGGCACCAACCGGGACTAAAGGGGGGAATTGGTCCCGGTTCGTGACAGAAACCGGGACGACTGCCACCTTTAGTCCCGGTTGGTGCCACCAACCGGAACCAAAGGCCGCCGCTTCCCGCTCTTTGGGCTGCCGAAAAGTGGCCTTTGGTCCCGGTTGGTGGCACCAGGGACTAAAGGGGGCATTCGTCCCGGTTTCTGTCATGAACCGGGACCAATGCTTCGTCTATATAAGTAGCACTTGTGAAATTTTCCATTCAGTTCGTTCTTCCCCGCCCGACGACGCCACCAGGCTGCGCCTCGCCGTCGCCCTGCCTCCAACGCCGTCCCGCGCGGCCGCAGACGCCGTCGCCGCCCCGTGCCCCTGCCTCCTCGACGCCGACGCCGTGCCCCTCACCGTCGCTGTCGCCGCCCCCTGCCTCCTCATCGCCCGTCGCGCCGCGCCCCCTCACCGTCGCCGTCTCCGCGCCTCTCACCGTCGCCGTCGCCGCGCCCCTCACCATCGCCCCCGTGTCCTGCCGGCCTCCTCGTCGATCGTCATACCGGCCCGTTGCGTAATTTCCTAATTTAGATGTGTAGTTAATTTAGATGCGTAATTTAGGATGTAGAGTTAATTGAGTTGTTGTAGTTAATTTAGATGCGTAGTTTAAATGTATAGTTAATTGAATTGTTGTAGTTAATTTAGATGTATAGTTTAGATGCAAAAGTTAGAATTTTTTACTGTTCATACATTTTTTTGTGATATTATTGTTGCATATGCAAAAGTTAGATTTTTTATGATTTTTGTTGTTCATAGAATTATCTTTGACAATTTACGTATATGTTCATATTTAGAACAAAAAGAAGGAGAGAAAAAAGAAAAATAAGAAGAGGAAGAAGGAGAAGAAGAAGAAGAATAAGAAGAAGAGGAGAGGAATAATAGAAGAAATAAATAAGAAGATGAAAAAGAAGAAAAAAAAGAGGAGAAGAAGAAGGAATAGAGGAGGAGAAGAAGAATTCTTCTTCTTCTCCTCTATTATTCCTTCTTCTTTTCCTCTCTTTTTTCTTAGTCTTCCTCTTCTATTCCTTTCTTCTTCTTCTCTCTTTTTTTCTTCTTCTTCCTCTTCTTATTTTTGTTATCGGGTATGTCGTTGTCGATATACCCCCCCTCCCCGATAACTTTTAGTAATTAGTACTACTTAGAAAGTGTTTAATGGAATTAGTTAGAACTATGTAAACTTATTTATTTTTAGTAAGTACAACATTATTCTATTTATAGTAAGTGCTTAGTAGTTGAACTAGTTGATTTAATAAAACTGGTTTATTTTACTATAGAAGTAGTTTATTTTTAGCAAGAAAATTAATAGAACGAGTTTATTTTTTTAGTTAAAGCAATTATTCCCGCATCGACGTGGACGATGCCTATCCCGCATCCTCGTCGTCGAGTCGGCGGAGGACGACACCTGCTTGACCAGATGGGCCATGTCCGGGACTGGGCTCCGCCGGGGTGGTACTGGGAGGCGCTACCTTCCGGGGGGCGTAGCTTGGTGAGGAGCCAGCCCGTCGTTGACCTGATCCTTGTTTGGTGGCGGTCGCGTGGGCCAGTGACGGTGCCGAGGCTTCCGGACACCGCGGAGGTGGTACGTCAACGTGTCAGCGAGGAGGACCAGCACGTCCGTCGCTACATGGTTGCGTTGGAGGGCAGGTTCGAGAATACCTGGCAGGTTCTTCAGGGATCTCAGTAGAGCTATGATCCTGTGATGATTCCTTCCCTTTGGGTGTCCACCGTCCGCGCCGATACCCGTCGGGCGCTACGGTTCTAGCTGTACTGGCGATATGTATGATAGTATTCGACGTGTATTAGTGATAATATTCGATGTACGGACACATGGAGATGATGTAGTTTTTCTTATAATTGAATGCATCCTAATTTGAATACTACTTTATTTTGCGATTTGATTTGTCTTATTGAATGCTCAAATTGGAGAGCACTATGCAAGGCATGTGCATATGATTAGTTGAATAATAATGATCTAATTTAGTCTTTGAATTATGAACGTATATGAAATGTCATCATCGGACGACGGAAGTCTCACGGGGGAGTCCGACTGGTGCCACGACGATCGAGGTCAGTGCGACAGGCCTCACCTGGACGATGGTCGGCGCTTCAGCATTAAGCTCGAGGAGACCTTCGAAGTTGAAACGGTACGCAACGACGACAAGTGTTTTTTTCATAATTAAGCATGACTTCAACTATTTGAACGTGTAATTTTCATCTTTTACAATTCGAGTATAGTTTGTCCCATGCCATGCAAGACGCTATGTCTTGGAGAGGATGGATTTTGAAGACCATGAAAATTTTAAAACAAAGAAAATTCACCTAAGGACCCATCATGATGTGGATTTTGAAGTAAAGTTGTATAATGCTGACAGTGTAACCCATTTTGGTTGCAAAAATTGGGAAGCATTTTGCAAATTGTATGGTTTTGATGAGGGTATGCTTGTCACTATGTATCTTGGTGATCCTGAAATCGAGCAAGACAATATGGACATTTGGGTCCTTGTTGATACGCCTCCAGTTCTACCGCTATGTGATTTTCTCAAACATAGTTAATTATTATCTAATTTATATTGTTCATTTCAAAATAGCTGACAGCTTATTTCCATTGACAGCATATTTTGAAGTATCAAAGAATGTGCAGAAGATGATAGATAGAAGTTACTACACCGATGCCTCTGAGTTAACTTACAAGGAGAAAACTCATCTGGTTGTATTTTGTAATGATCTTGAGAATTACAATATCTACAATCGAACTCCTCAACATTATGGTCAATACGTGCCACTAGTGCACGTGTTGAACAACGATAACTACCTTGGAGATACCCTGGTAAGATTTTTTACTATTACGACATCCGTGCATCTTTTTGCATACTTCTAAAACTAGTACATCATTGCTAACTACGAAGTTATTACTGTGTTTTTCAACAGAGAATCCCAGAGGATTGTGTGCCTCATTTGATGTATCAGAATGGCGGCAGCCTTCGTGTTTTGAACATATATCCAGGTCATCCTACGAATCTCAACTGTCCATACCAGATTTCTAAAAGAAGTGAAGACATGACAATCAAAGAATGGAAAAAATGTATGGACAGTCGTAAGGAGCTTCTTGGAAGCAAAAGGAAGCAAGGCGCAAGAATTGGAGACAAGATGATCTCCATTCTTCATAATGGAGAGTCAGGGTCTATATTGTTTTATGCTATTTTACCTTAAGTGTGTTTAGGTCCTACTCGATACTGATTGTTGGGGTAAATGACCACGGGTAGCCTAGCCGTCTCCCCCTGGCACTTCAGAAAAAATTATGAGCCGATCCGGCCACCAAGGATCCAAGACGTGGGGCCGCCTTCCCCCTGCCGGCTGCCTCACATGCCGACTGTCGTAAGGCGGCCCGGCCTCAACCCTCATGAAGAAAGCCGCGGGAGGGACGGCTCCGAGAAGCCGGCCACGAGAAGGCCGACTCCAAGAAGCCGGCTCCCACGACGCGGTCAAGATCGTACCCTCGAAGTCCGCATCGACGTAACAGCGATGGGACGGAGCGTGGCTACAGTAAAGCCTGCCACCCCCGAAACCCGGAGCACGCCTGGCACAGGGCGCCGTACGGGGTAGCCCTGACCCGTCCGGCGCGTCACTGTTGCCATGATAACTATGACGCCATCCACGACGGGCTGTCAGCATGGTCCACGAGCGGTGGGCCCCCTTGGGCATAGAGACACCCGAAGGCGGCCAGGCCTCCTCTAGTCGGCCGAAGACATGGCCCGCTTCCCCAAGCCGGCTTGCCCCCTCCCTCGAAGGAGGCGCTCCATTAAGGAGACAAGACGACGTGAGGCTACAGCGATCGCCCGCCAGGCGGCGGCGCTGTAGCCACGCTTACGTCGATAAAGCCCTCATCATCAGGATTGAGGCAATAGTAATCAGCCGCCGACACGGCCCTAGGCAGTAGGGCCTGCCTGTCGACCAAGAGGCCGGCAGCCGGCGGGGCACACCAGCCGGCGAGCCCCAGCAGCCGGCGCAGAAGCCGGCAAGCGTAAACACTGACGGCAGGGACCCGCGCCCAGCCGGATTACCATTGTACCCTCGAGGGGTAGGCCTATATAAACCCCCCGGGGCACCCATGCAAAGGGTTGATCTCATCTAGGTTCCAACACACATAGAGAGAAGAGTAGAGCTAGCCTTGCCCTTCTTCTTCCTCTCGCCAAACAGCTCGAGGAGCACCTTGTAGTTACTTGTTCATCGAGTGATCATGCGGAGACCCCGCAGAGCAGCAGTAGGGGTGTTATCTCCACGGAGAGCCCCGAAGCTGGGTAAGATCCGCCGGCGTGCATGTCTTCGCCTCATCCCGCTTCCAGGCACCGGCGACGTCTTACTGGCTCCCACTAAGATAAGCCACCCGTTGGCATATGTCGCACCAACCACCCGACATTTGGCGCCCACCGTGGGGCCAGGTGCACCGTCGTCCGGAGACCTGTTCTGGACGGGAACCCTCTTCCTCCCCAGCGAGCGTAGCCAGCCCGGCACGCCCGATGGCGCTTGCCACGACACGCTGCAAGGCGTCACCAACGCCTGCGCAGCGATCAACCTCGCCGATCCCCTTGGCGAGGCCCTCATCTCCGACGAGCCCGCCTCCGACGCGGGCACCCACCGCCTTGTCGACCTCCTCGGCCAGCTCCACGTCTCCAGCGAGCCTGCTGTGGACAAGGAGTCCGTTGGCTCCACCGATCCGATGCCTGTCGACTCCGACACGGCCTCACCTGATGCCTTCCCCACCAACGTCGTGATCTACGATGACCCGCTTCCCCGAGCCGATGGCTGTAACGGTGCCACCGCCGAGGTGATGGTCATTAGCCACGACGGTGTTTCTGGCGAGAACGCCCACGACGCCCCACGAGCGGTGATCCACGACTTGTCCGTCCCCTTCCCGGCCGACGCCGACGCCGAAGCACTGGAGGCTCGCCGCCTCGCCCTCCTCGCGGAGGGCCGGAAGCTAGCTTCTGTGAGACGCCTCACCGAGGCCCACCAGTGCGAAGTCGACCGCGCCGCCTTCGGCACGCCACCTCCTGGCGGGCCAAGCTGAGCCGGCGTCGTCAGACAGCGCGGCGCTATCATCGCCGACATGTTTGGAGTCGACCGCCCAGTCTATGCCACCCCACTCGAGAACCTGCGTGCCGCCCAGGCGGCCGTAGACGAGCTGGATGGACCGGGGGGCGAAGAGCTCCCCTACATGACCAGACGCATCCAGCAGCTGATTGATGCAGCCGCACAACGGCACGAAGCCGACGCCCGCGCGGAAATCCCTCCACCGCGCCAAGAGCACGGCACGACGTCCCGGACGCCGACTGCGGGTAAAACCCGTGCGCGACACGAGAAAGAGCCGGCTGCCAGCCGAAGCCGAACCCGGATCTCCATCAAGCGAGACACAGAAGGCCGCACTCGAGCCGTGGAGCGGTGGGGCAACCCGCCTCTGCCTCCGCCTCATGGGGAAAGATATCCCACCCCGCCGCTTGTCACACATCCGACTCTCAGCGGCCGACTAGGTCGCCGCGAAGGAGCCGGCGAGAATGATGCTCGCCATCGGATTGACCGCCTAGCGCGATCCCTGGAGCTAGAAGAAGAGGATGATGTCGGCCCGCCTTGTTTCGGCCCCCGCATCCGCGACGAGCCCTTCCCCAAAGGGTTCTCGCTCCCAAGAGACACACCCAAGTACAACGGCTCCGTGAAGCCGGAAGATTGGTTTATTGGCTACTCCACCGCGGTACACATCGCGAACGGCAACAGGCGCGTTGCCGTGAAGTACGTGCCCCTCATGCTCCAAGGCACGGCGCGGACCTGGCTCAACAGCCTCAAGCCATACAGCGTCAACAGCTGGCTAGACTTCACGGAAGCCTTCGTCCGCAACTTCACCAGCACCTACAAGCGGGCTCCCAAGCCCAGACAGCTCTCCTTGTGTGTGCAAGGCCCCGCTGAGTCCACTCGCGACTACCTCACGCGTTGGGACGAGCTCCGCAACTCTTGTGAAGGAGTGCACGAGGTGCAAGCCATCGAATCTTCACAGCTGGGTGCCGAGAGGGCACCCTCCTCAAGCACAAGATCCTCTGCGATGAGCCGACTACCCTCGACGAGCTTCTGGTCTAGCGGACAAGTACGCCACCCCCGACTCCTCTATGAAGAATGAACTCCAGGTAGATGCGTCCGGGAAGGTACTCAACCCGGCGCCGAAGACGCCGGCTGGGGATTCCAGCCGACGCCCGTACCAAAACGACCACAAACGCAAGGGCCCCATGCCGCCTTCCACCAGCCGGCAGGTGGCCACGGTCGAGGGCGAGTAGCCCGAAGGGCGGCCCACGCCCAAGAAGTAGAAAGGCGGCAGGCCGGCTTGGCAGCCGGCCTTCTCCTACGGGCAAACTCTCGACACCCCATGCAAGTTCCACGGCGGCGCGAAGCCGTCCAACCACACAACCCGGAAGTGCCACTGGCTCACCCGAATCTCCAAAGGCGAAGGGCTCGTGCCGCCTCCGCCTGCTGGTCCGCCGCCTCCGGCTCCGCAGCAGCCGCTCGCTCGGCCAGCAGTCGGAGCCGTGAACGACGAGTTCCCCGACGAGCATGCTGCCTATGTCATCTTCACTAGTCAGCCTGAAGACCGGCGCAGCAGGCGCCGAGAGCACCAGGAAGTCAACGCGGTTGCCGCCAACCCCTCCGAGCACATGCACTGGTCAGAAAAACCCATCAACTGGAGCAGGGCCGACCACCCAGAGGTGATGCCATATCCCGGCTCTTATGCGCTGGTTCTGGATGCCATCCTCGCAACAGATAGACGTGCCGCCCATTTCTCCCGCGTGTTGATAGACGGCGGGAGAAGCATCAACATCCTATACCTTGACACCCTAAAGAAGCTCAACGTCAAGACGAAGCAGCTCACGCCTACCTGGACAGTGTTCCACGGCATCGTACCCGGCCTGTCCTGCTCCCCCATTGGAAAGATCAAGATTGATGTCCTCTTTGGGGACAAGGATCATTTCCGCAGGGAGGCCATCTGGTTTGAAGTGGTGGACCTTGAGAGCTCTTACCATGCACTGCTTGGCCGACCTGCGTTGGCTAAGTTCATGGTTGTTCCCCACTATGCTTAGCTCAAGATGAAGATGCCGAGCACCAAGGGCATCATCACCATAGTCGGCGATTACAAGAAATCCTCTGAATGCGCAGCGGCCACCAGCCGGCTGGCCGAGTCCCTTGTGATTGCCGAAGAGAAGAAGATGTTGGACCAGGTCGTGGCCATGGCCGGCAAGCAGCCGGCCCTGTCCCCCGATCCCAAAGAATGTGATGCCCAAGGTTCCTTCCAGCCGGCCAAGGAGACGAAGAAGATACCTCTTGACCCCGAGCACCCGAAAAGGTTTGCTGTCATTGGGGCAAACCTAAGCAGCAAATAGGAAGGCGAGCTCGCCGATTTCCTCCATGAGAATCGGGACATCTTTGCATGGTATCACAAGGACATGCCAGGTGTTTCGAAGGATTTCGCCGAGCACAAACTACACGTCCGAGAAGGTGCAAAACCAGTCAAACAACCCCTCCGCCGACTGTCGGAGGAAAAGAGAAGGATTGTAGGAGAAGAGATAGCCCGGCTTCTGGCTGCCTGCTTCATCATGGAGGTTTTGTTTCCGGAGTGGCTCGCCAACCCGGTCCTCGTGCTGAAGAAGAACAACAAGTGGCGCATGTGTATAGACTACACGAGCCTCAAGAAGGCCTGCCCCAAAGATCCTTTCGCCCTGCCAAGGATAGATCAAGTGATAGACTCCACAGCCGGATGCGAGCTGTTGAGTTTCTTGGATGCTTACTCCGGATACCACCAGATAAAGTTGGACCCGGCCGACCGCCTGAAGACCTCCTTCATCACGCCATTCGGAGCCTTCTGCTACCTGACTATGACATTCGGCTTGAGAAATGCCGGTGCCACTTTTCAGCGTTGCATGCAGAAGTGCCTCCTCAAGCAGCTCGGCAGAAATGCCCACGTCTACATGGACGACATTGTGGTGAAGACGGAGAAGCACGACACCTTGCTGGATGACCTCAAGGAAACATTCGAGAACCTGCGCCGATTCCGGATCAAGCTCAACCCCGAGAAATGCGTGTTCGGAGTGCCAGCCGGCCAGCTCCTAGGCTTCCTGGTCTCCGAACGCGACATCGAATGCAACCCAGTGAAGATCAAGGCCATTGAGAGAATGGCTATTCCCACCAAGCTGCGAGACGTCCAGAAGTTCACTGGATGCTTGGCTGCCCTGAACCGCTTCATCAGCCGGCTCGGAGAGAAGGCTCTCCCCCTCTACCGCCTCATGAAGAAGACCACTCACTTCGAGTGGAATGACCAAGCCGACCAAGCTTTTCACGAGCTGAAGAAAATGCTGACCACGCCGCCTGTCCTAGCGGCGCCGACTGAGAAAGAGCCCATGCTCCTTTACATCGCTACAACCAGCCGGGTGGTCAGCACCGTCATCGTAGTCCAGCGCCCAGAAGTGGGCCGAGCCCAACCGGTCCAGAGGCCGGTGTTCTATTTGAGCGAGGTGTTGTCTTCCTCAAAACAAAACTACCCGCACTACTAGAAGATATGCTACGGCGTGTACTTTGCCGCCAAGAAGCTGGAGCCCTACTTCCAAGAGCACCCTATCATGGTCGTATGCACCGCCCCGCTCGCCGAGATCATAGGCAGCCGGGATGCATCCGGCCGGGTGGCGAAATGGGCCATCGAGCTGGCCCCTTACACGATCTTCTACCAGCCCCACACCGCCATCAAGTCCCAAGCCTTGGCCGACTTCCTCGTCGACTGGGCCGAGACCCAGTACATGCCGCCGGCTCCCGACTCCACTCACTGGCGCCTGCACTTCGACGGGTCCAAGATGCTCACCGGCTTGGGAGCCGGCATCATCCTCACCTCTCCCAAAGGCGACAAGCTCAGATACACGCTACAAATTCACTTCGCCGCCTCCAACAACGTGGCCGAGTATGAGGCGCTCGTACACGGGCTCCTGCTTGCCAAAGAGCTCGGCATACGTCGGGTCCTGTGTTACAGCGACTCAGACTTGATAGTCCAGCAGTCATCCGGCGATTGGGATGCCAAGGACGCAAACATGGAAAGCTACCGCTTCCTCGTCCAGCAGATTAGCAGGTACTTTGAAGGATGCAAGTTCCTCCACGTACCACGAGCCGACAACGGGCCAGCAGATGCCCTGGCTCGAATAGGCTCCACTCGGCAGGCAATACCAACCGGCGTCTCTCTACAACGCCTCCTCAAGCCGTCTATCAAGCCGTCTCCAGAGTTCGATTCCATCTTCGTGCCGCCTAGCCCCGATGCAGCCGGCTCCGGCTTGAAGAGCCAAGCAGGCGGCCCGGGGACTTCGATAGGCGGCGCGGGGACTTCAGTAGGCGGCTCGGCGACTTTCGTAGTCGCACCCAACCCGGGGACTTCTGAACCCGGCTCAGGGACTGTGGTAGTTGGCCCGGGGACTGCACCAGCACCGCAGGCGGCGGCTGGCTCCAGCATTTCACAACCCAGCCCGCCCACCCTGGTTGCAGTAGCCGCGTTGGCAATAGAAGAAGTCACAGCTCCATCATGGGCCCAGCCCATCCTCAACTTCCTGACAAACCAAGAACTGCCGGCTGTCGAGACAGAGGCAAGACAAGTCCAACGCCGAGCCGGAGCATACACAATCGTCAATAGAGAGCTCGTCAGGCGCAACGTCACTGCAGTCTTCCAGCGATGCGTTGAGCAAGAGAAGGGCATAACAATCCTCAGAGACATCCACCAAGGTGAATGCGGCCACCATGCGGCTTCAAGATCACTAGTCGCCAAAGCTTTCCGCCATGGATTCTTTTGGCCGTCTGCTTTGGACAACGCCAAGGAATTAGTCAAACACTACAAAGGGTGATAAGTCTTCAGCTCCAAGCAACACCTGCCGGCTTCGGCACTCAAGACCATTCCCCTCACTTGGCCCTTTGCCGTTTGGGGTTTGGACATGGTGGGCCCATTCAAGACAGCGCGCGGCGGCATGACACATCTGCTTGTCGCCATGGACAAGTTCACCAAGTGGATCGAAGCAAAGCCGATCAAGAAGCTGAATGGGCCGACTGCCGTGACATTCATCGCAGTAACAACTCAGTACGGCGTGCGGCACAACATCATCACCGAGAACGGCACCAATTTTGCCAAGGGGGCATTGGCACATTTCTGCGCGACGCAGGGCATCCGACTGGACTTAGCGTCCGTTGCCCACCCGCAGTCAAATGGCCAAGTCGAGCAAGCCAACAACCTCATCCTTTCCGGCATCAAGCCCCGACTGGTCGTGCCACTGGAGCGTTCGGCCGGCTACTGGCTCGATGAGCTGCCGGCCGTCCTCTGGAGTCTGCGCACTACCCCAAACAGGTCAACCGGCTTTACCCCTTTCTTCCTCGTATATGGTGTCGAGGCAGTCATCCCAACCGACATCGAGTTCGACTCGCCTCGGGTGACCATGTACACGGAGGCGGAGGCCAAGGAAGCACGAGAAGACGGCGTCGACCTGCTGGAAGAAGGCCGGCTGTTAGCCCTCAGCCGGTCCGCCATCTACCAGCATGGTCTGTGTCGCTACCACAGCCGGAAGGTCAAGCCAAGATCCTTCGAAGAGGGCGACCTTGTGCTCCGGCTGATCCAGCGAACAGCCGGCCAGCACAAGCTCTCGGCCCCTTGGGAAGGCCCCTTCGTCATCAGCAGAGCGCTAGGAAACGACTCCTACTACCTGATCGATGCACAAAAGCCGAAGGCATGAAAGAGAGACGACTCCGGCAAGGAGTCGGAACGATCATGGAACGCCAACCTCCTCCGAAGATTTTACAGTTGAAATGCAGTATGTATCACGCTAACTTTTGTACTAAGTACGAGACAATAGGCCCCCCGAGGAGAACTCGGGGACTGCCATCTTTCATCTATGAATGAAAAGTATCATGCTTATGATTATGTCATTACATTCACTTCTCTCGTCCGGCACCGGGTTCGACTAGTCGGCCCGGGGACTGGCCGTCTTGAGTTATGTTAGAAGTCCTACCCGCGGTCAGACAAGTAGTGTGCCACCGCTGACCGACTGTCTGGCTGGCAAGAGCCAAAGGCAGGAAAGGACGCCCACACGAAAAACGGCTAGGGACTAACGGACTAATATAACAAAAGTCGGCTTTTTCCCACCGCTGACCGACTACAAGAGTAGCCGGCCGGCTGGTTTCCATTCACTTCGCTACAATCTAAGAAAGCTCGAGTACTGGCCTTCCCCAAAAAAGATAGCCGAGTCCTTCCTTAGCCACAGACTGTAGAGCAGCTGCCGGCTGGGAAGGCAGCAATCAGGGGAAGGCGGCAAAGGAAACAGCCCAAGGATAAAAAGCATACGAGAATGGAAGCCAAACACATGCATGATTATATTTACACAAAAGGCCTTGAAAAGACCAACATTCAACATAGTTTGAATACACCCCTAGTGGGTGGAACTGCGCAAGCTTAATAAGAATTGTTCAAAGAGTAACAAGCAGGAAAAGCAAGGACGGCAGATCAAGCCAAGGGAACGACTGGCGAGTCGGGCAGGTCGGTGGAGACAGTGGCGCCGGCTGGAGGAGTGGCCGGCTGGTGAACCTCGGCATGATCACCGCCAACCGCAGAGGGCGCGCTAGCACGCCCCTCGTTGCTGGAGGCACGGTCATGCTGAGGCTGACTGGTTGCTTCACCGGCCGGCTCGACGTCTTCGCCCTCCTCCCCTTCTTCGTCTTCACCTTCATCGCTGGAGGCGATCTCCTCCGCCGAATCCTCACCCTCCGCCGGGTTCAGCCCAAACCACTCCTCCGGCTGGGCGACGCCGTTGTCATCCACCTCAGGAACGAAGACACTGGTGTCGGTAAACTCGGCAAGAGCCGTAGCACGCTGGATGATAGCCGGCAGCACCTCCACCAGCTCTTCGTCAGCCTCCTCCCGCCAAGTCCTCAGCTGTTCCAAGCTCAGCCCAGGGTACCAGGCCCGGACGAACTCCAGCGCCCGCCTGGCGCCGGATCGAGCAGCGGAGGCCTTCCAGGCCTCATAGCGGCCAACTGCCACCTCCAGCCAATCGGCAGTCCGGCTCGAGGTGCGGGGAATCGCTTCGCCTGGCCAGAGGGCGGCCAGCACCTGCGCCCCAGCACGCTGGAGGCAGTGGAGCATGCGGTGTGCCGGCTGCAGCCGGGCTTGGATCGCCAAGAGCTGCTCCTCAAGTGTCCGGCTCGCGTCTGGCGTGATCTCAACCCCCGCCTGCCGGCGTGCCTCGCGGTGGGCCTCGATGGCCTGGGTGGCGATGACGAAGTGGCGGGGGAAGTAGTCTGCGCCAAGAGCAAAAGAAGCACAAATCACAAGACGAATCAGAGGGCAAGGGGGCGAGCAAGGAGTGAGGGAGGCGGCTTACCGTCGATCAGATCCTCGATCCGGCTGTAACCCTCGCTCAGCGCTTGTTTCGCCTCAGCCCAGCCCGCCGCTTCGGTCTCGAACTCAGCTTTGAGGGCGGCCTCGCTGTCCTGCACCTACTTCAGGGCCGCCTTGTGGCTCTCCTCCTGGTCGGCCAACTTCTTGGCCAGGCGGTCGCGCTCCTGGACTAAGGCGTTGAGCTCGGCCTCCTTGGCGCGAAGGGCGGTCTGGGCCCCGCCGAGCTGCTCCCTCAAGTCGGCATTGGCCCCTGCAAGCATGAAGACAAAGGAATAAACAATAAGGAAGAAGTCGTTGGGGAAGATCCGACCCGACTGCTCAGCAGTCGGCCCGGATCTCGGGGACTACACCCAGTGGGTGCGCTGACGCGCCCCCACAGGATATGAACAAAACAGAGCACGTACTCCGGCTGTCGGACAGATCCTCGCTCTTCTGGCGCAGCTCCTGAGCCTGGGAGTCGAAGGCGGCTGTGCTCTGGTTATGGTACTCCTGGAAGATCAGACAGGACGTAGGAATAAGACGACTGTCAGGACCTAGTAAGTTCCCAGCCACCTGCTCAGCAGCCGACTCGGAACTCAGGGACTACACCCAGTGGGTGCGCTGACGCGCGCCCACAGAAGAAATCGAAAGAAAGCAAAACAACCAAGGCCAGAAGACTCACCCGGACGACGGCCTGCGTCGCAAGGAAATCTCGGGTATATCGCTGCAGCGCGGTAGCGTGAGCCTGAAGCCGGCTCCGGACCTCCTGGGCCGCCGCGTTCAGCTCGGTCGTCCCCCCGCTGGGTGCCCTCTCGGACGTGTTGGAGCTGGCCGCCTCCAGGGTCTCCGCCGTCCAGCTGGCGCTCGCAGCTCTGTCCGGCTCCGGCACGGGGGCAGCTTCCCCTGCGCGCCGGCGTGATGACGGCTGCACGACCAAGCCGGCTCCTGCTGCCAGCTCGCTCCCAGCAGGCTGCACTGGCACCGCAGCCGGCTGACCGCTCTGGCCCGCCCCAGTCGGCGCCGTCCGCGGCACCTCCTCAAAGACAATCACATCGTCCTCCCTCCGCTCCGCCCCCGACCGGCCGTGGTTGGCTTCCTCTGGCGGAGGCACGGGGACGCCGGGAGCCACGCTGCGGAGAGGAATGACGAGCTATGGAGGCTGGTTGCGCGAGGCCTCCGCCTCCCTCTCCACGGCCGTCGCCTCCGCCTGGGCCTTGGCCGCCGCGCCGGCCTGCTCCTTCGCCGCCTGGGCGGCCCTTCTCTCCGACGCTTCCCGCTCCCCCCCGCGCCTCCTGCGCGTTCCGCTCCGTAGCCTCCATGAGGTCGGCGCGGGGATCCACGCGACGGGAGCTCGAAGACCCTCCGGCTGATTCAATCACGGAGCCGGCAGGACCCCATTCAAGGGAAAGCGGCGCCCTAGCCGGTCAACCAAGAAAGAATGTAGAAGAACTACAATCAAACAGCACGACAAGAATACAAGACGATTAACAGTTACGCCGAAACCGCCTGCGGCCGCTTCACGACCTTCTGGAAGCGGGCCGCCTTCGCGGCCGCCTCATCCCGCTTGGTTGCCACGGCGGTGCCCCTGGGTTTCTTCGGCCGGCTGCCGAAGTAGGTCGACACGGCCCGGCGCTTCGGTGTGGCGCCACGGGCGACCGGCGCAGCAGAAGGGCCCACGCCTTGAAGATCCGGCGCCGGCTGGCGGTGCGGGACGGCTTCGACCTCATCATCGTCCGCCCAGCCCTCGAGGCCAGCTCCGAGCCCCACGCCACCTGCCTCGCCGCCTTCCCCCGCGGCGGCATCTTCCATGGCGGCCGCCCCAAGATCCGGATCATCCACGTCATCCACCGTGCGGTCGGGGAGGAACTGGCGCTCTGCCCCCGCGGCCCCCGCCGCCGGCGGAAGTAGGGGATTCTGTAGAAAAGAAGCCGGCTGATCAGAGGCCGGTCATTTCGAAGCCGGCAACACCAAAGAAAGGAAAGAAGAAATACTTACGGCAGGCGGAGGGTTGGCGCGAGAGTACGGCTCCTTGCCGAATCGTCAATGCTCGGCGAGCTTGTAGTTGGAGATGTAGTTCACCAGGTAGGACACCTCGGCATGAGGCATCTCCCTGGTGCTCAGCCGGCATGGGTCGAAGCGGTCGCTCATCTGGCAGATCATGTGCGGCCGACCTTGGAGCGGAAGTACCCGGCGCTCCACGAAGGCGGCCACCAGGTCGGCTCTGACCAAGCCCTCCGACAGGACCATCACCCGGAGTCGGGCGATGGCGGCGTTCCCGGCCTGGGACAGCGTCCTGGCCCGGTAGCTCCATGAGGGTGGCCTCGCAGCCGGCGGGCCGGCTACGTAAGCCGGCAGGTTGACAAAGACGCCTTGCGGGGCGACGTTCCTCACATATAAGTAGGATTTCTGCCAGAGCTTCACCGACTGGATCAGCGGGACGGACGGCAACAGATTGTTCTCGCCCGTCCGCCTCATGGCGATGAAAGCTCCGCATGGGGCGTGCACGCCCGCGGCGACGGTGCCGAGCTTGCTTTGGAAGAACTCTCCCTAGAGCTTCAGGGTGGGGAGAACGCCAAGAAAACCCTCACAGAGGGTGACGAAGGCCGACAGCAGCATCACGGCGTTGGGGGTGAGATGATGCGGCTGAAGGTGGTAGAATTCGAGGAAGGAGCGAAGGAATCCGCTCGCTGGGAGGCCGAAGCCACGTATGTAGTGCGAGCGGAAGACCACCCGCTCGCCCTCCGCCGGTGCCGGCGAGATCTCCCTCTCCGGCGCACGCCAGACCCTCACATAGTTCTCGCCGGGCAGACGCCGCGTCCGGCGGAGGAACTCGATGTGCTCGTCGAGGACGTTGGATCTGTCCCACGAGCTCGACAGCGCCATTCGAGCGGTGGAGCAAGATGCGGTGGCGGCGGAGGCGCGTGCGACCCCGCTGCAGCGGAGCAACCGCGAACCGGGAGGCCCGACGCCGGAACGGCGCGGCGATGAGGCTCTGCGGCGGCGGAGAAAGCAAGGATGGAAGACGAGAAAGGTTGGAGCGAGGGAGAGCGTGCGAGCCTTTGCCGCTCCCACTCCTCCCCCTACTTATAGACCCTCGCGGCGGAGCCGAGGAGGCGTGGTGTGGGGGACGTGGGATTAACTGCGCTCACTCCCCCACGTCCCGCTATAACTGCGCCTTCACGGCGTGGCGAAACCGCCGCGGGAAGGCAAACAGCCCACCTTGGGCCGCAGAAGATCCGCGTCTGGGCCGAGGCCAGGAGTGGCGGGCCCAGGCCTGCGGCGACGTCCCGTTGCGCACGCGCCATGGCAGGCCTTTTCTGCCACGTGACACGCGGGGAGGCGTGCGGTGAGCGCACAAGTTGGCCCACAATCTCGTTGACGAGACCACGACGCCCACCTAAGGTGGCGCGCATAAGCAGAGCCGGCTCCCAGCTGCCGGCTCCTCAAGATAGGAAGCTGACCGAGCTTCTCGTCCCCCTTGCCGACCTCGAAGCGCGACCAGCTTCGGGGACTACTATCGGGGTAAATAACCACGGGTAGCCTAGCCGGCTCCCCCTGGCACTTCAGAAAAAATTACGAGCCGATCCGGCCTCCAAGGATCCAAGACGTGGGGCCGCCTTCCCCCTGCCGGCTGCCTCACAGGCCGACTGTCGGAAGGCGGCCCGGCCTCAACCCTCATGAAGAAAGCCGCGGGAGGGCCGGCTCCTAGAAGACGGCCACGAGAAGGCCGACTCCAAGAAGCCGGCTCCCACGACGCGGTCAAGATCGTACCCTCGAAGTCCGCATCCACGTAACGGCGATGGGACGGAGCGTGGCTACAGTAAAGCCTGCCACCCCCGAAACCCGGAGCACGCCTGGCACAGTGCATCGTACGGGGTAGCCCTGACCCGTCCGGCGCGGCACTGTTGCCATGATAACTATGACGCCATCCACGGCGGGCTGTCAGCACGGTCCACGGGCGGTGGGCCCCCTTGGGCAGAGAGACACCCGAAGGCGGCCAGGCCTCCTCCAGTCGGCCCAAGACATGGCCGGCTTCCCCAAGCCGGCTTGCCCCCTCCCTCGAAGGAGGCGCTCCATTAAGGAGACAAGACGACATGCGGCTACAACGATCGCCCGCCAGGCGGCGGCGCTGTAGCCACGCTTACCTCGATAAAGCCCTCATCATCAGGATTGAGGCAACAGTAATCAGCCGCCGACAGGGCCCTAGGCAGTAGGGCCCGCCTGTCGACCAAGATGCCGGCAGCCGGCTGGGCCCACCAGCCGGCGGGCCCCAGCAGCCGGCGCAGAAGCCGGCGAGCGTACACACTGACGGCTGGGACCCGCGCCCAGCCGGATTACCATTGTACCCCGGGGGGTAGGCCTATATAAACCCGCCGGGGCACCCATGCAAAGGGTTGATCTCATCTAGGTTCCAACACACATAGGGAGAAGAGTAGAGCTAGCCTTGCCCTTCTTCTTCCTCTCGCCAAACAGCTCGAGGAGCACCTTGTAGTTACTTGTTCATCGAGTGATCATGCGGAGACCCCGCAGAGCAGCAGTAGGGGTGTTATCTCCACGGAGAGCCCCGAAGCTGGGTAAGATCCGCCGGCGTGCATGTCTTCGCCTCATCCCGCTTCCAGGCACCAGCGACGTTTTACTGGCTCCCACTAAGATAAGCCACCCGTTGGCATATGTCGCATCAACCACCCGACATTGATGATCATGTGCTAAGAACAATTATGTAGGGTTGGGTTCGATGACTATGAGGATGATGATCGTATGACTTATTATTAATAACGAGTAGAAGTTGTATGATGATGCTTGATTAGTAGGACTTGTTATTATATATGATGATGTATGATGCGAGCATGCATGAGTTATTATATATCTGCGGGTGAAATGAACATAGCAGTAGCGTTGGTAAACCAAGGATGAATATATAAGAGAGGACACTTCTCTCTATTAGATAGCTAATAACAACCTAAAAGTAACCCCCTTAACCCCTAAAACAGCCACTTTTTTTTAAAAAAAAAAACCTCAGCTCCAGCCAGCTGCTGACGCGTGGAAACATTTTGGTCCCGGTTTATGTCATCAACCGGGATCAAAAGCCCCCCTGCCTGGGCTGCCGGCAGCGGCCACATGGAGCCCCATCTGTCCCGGTTCTGGTTTGAACCGGGACTAAAGGGGGAGGTATTAGTAACGACCCTTTAGTCCCGGTTCATGAACCGGGACTAAAGGCCCTTACGAACCGGGACAAATGCCATGTTTTCTACTAGTGGGTGAAGGCGTGCAGGACGGTCTTCTGCCACACAGCACTGCTTACCTGGTGAGGTCCCTCACCTTCAGCGTGCGTCCGGTGTCCTCCTTGTATCTGTATACCTGTGTACATATGATTCGGGACAGGTGAAGCATACAAAGCTCTTTCCTTGACAATTCAAAATTGGGTATAGGTACGATCAGAAAAGTACAGAAAATGAACAGAACGTATATACCTGTGTTGTTCCGTGATGTAGGGCACGCCCGGCACGGCCTTGCGCAGCTCCTCGCTGCAAGCAACGCTGTTCAGGACAGGTGAAGCATACAAATGATCAGGAAAAGACAGAAAATGAATAGACAAATTCAGAAAACGAAAATAATGCAAATACACGTGCTGTTCCATGATGCAGGGCATGGCCGACACGGGCTTTTGCGGCTCCTTGCTGCCCGCAACGCGACCACGCCCCGACCCTGCTGGGGTTCCGCGATGGCGGCGGCGGCGTCCTCCAACAACCACGCCATCCCTTGAGTCCTGCCCTCACCCGGGGTTTTGCGATGGTGGCGGCGGCGGCGGAGGTCTCGGAGGTCGCCGGAGGAGCGCAAGGAGTGGTGGCCACGCCCTCCGGCGGCGTCCGTGGGGGATCCGCGGCCGCGGTGGCGGTGTCCCTGGGGATCATAGAGAAAAGAGGAGTGGTGGAATGATTTTTTTCGTTTCCTTTTATGATTATTTGTAAAGAGATAAAACCAGTGGAAGGTGGTGCTGGGAGGTGGGACGGAAGAAAAGGACGAAAATAAACCGGGTACCAGGCTACGAACCCCCCTTTAGGAGTAGAGATGCAGGGCACGCCCGGCACGGCCTTGCGCCGCTCCTCGCTGCAAGCAACGCAATTCAGGATAGGTGAAGCATAGAAATGATCAGGAAAATACAGAAAATGAATAGAAATATTCAAAAATCGAACAAAATGTAAATACTTGTGCTGTTCCGTGAAGTAGGGCATGGCCGGCAAGGCCTTTTGCGGCTCATCAATGCCCGCAATACCACCACGCCCTGACCTTGTGGTTCCGCTATGGCGGCGGCGGCATCCTCCAACAATCACACCCTCCCTTGAGTCCTGCCCTCACCAGGGGGTTCGCGATGGCGGCGGTCAAGGAGGTCGGCGGATGACCACAAGGAGCGGTGACCACGCCATGTGGCGATGTCCGTGGTGATCCGTGGTGACGGTGGATCCGTGATGGTGGCGGCGGCGTCCCTGGGGATCCTAGGGAAAAGATCAATGCCAGTGTTGGGAGGACTGGCGGAATGGTTTTTTTTTCGTTTGTGAGTATTTGTGAAGAGATAAGCCAGTGAAAGGTGGTGCCAGGAGGTGGGACGACAAAATGGATGAAAATAAACCGGTACCAGGTTACCAACTCCCCCTTTTGGAGTAGAGATACGTGCGTTGGACGGTTCGTGTGTATGGAATTCTACTCAACTTTTTTTGTGGTAAAACTTTCAATCTATTAATCAACAATCATGATAGTATAACGAATACCAAAAATAATAAAAATTACATCCAAATTCGTAGATCACCTAGCGACGACTACAAGCACTGAAGCAAGCCGAAGGCGCGCTGCCGTGATCGCCCTCCTTCACTGGAGCCGGGAAAAACTTGTTCTAGTAGACAGCCGAGAAGTCATCGTGCTAAGACCCTATAGGACTTGCGCACCAGAACAGCAACCGCCGCCATTGAAGAGAAGCTTAGTTCGGGAAGGTCCATCCTGTAGACACATGGACACAAACGAACAAATACCAGATCCACCGAAGCCAAACACCAACCGAATCCCACGAGATCCACCAGAGACAAACCTCCACTGGCGGAGACAGGGGGACCAGCAGGGGCCCTCGCTCCCCCTAACATCGCTGATTTGTTGCTAGGTAGTAGATGAATAGTGTAGAATTTAGAAAAAACATTTATTAGTATTGTTTAGCCCCTGTTATCAAAAGATTGAGCCTTTTGGCCACCTGATCTTTAATTACTGGATCTACCACTGTAAACCTCCACACGCCCTCCGATGACGCTAGAAGCACCACCTAGACGGGGACCAGGCGGGGAGAACCGTATTTCATCTTCAGAGAGTCACCGCGGCCTCGTCTCTCGGAGCATGACACAAACCCTAAGGAAACTCAGAAAAACATTCAAAACCGAAGCCCTCCGCCTGCAAAGACCGGAATCCACCATGCCTACATGGCCCTAAGGCTACAGGAGATGAGGCAGACCGGCGTCGGCGTCGGTGGGAGGCAGAGGAAACCCTAGCGGCGGCTGGGTAGGAGTGCCCTTTCCTGGCGGCTGGGTACGAATAGTACTCAATTTAGATTTACGCACGATTATGTTTTGTAGTTGCTGCAGATCAAACATCTAGTATATGAACAGCGCGATGTACACGACAGCCATATTATCAATCACCGTAATCATGGGTGTGTTTGTGCCTGTGTAGGCCATGATTTGGTGTAGTGTGTAGGCCATGATTTGGTGTAGAAAAGACATGTGTAAGGTTGTGGTATATAGTGACCATTACAAGTTTAAAGAAAAACAAAGGGGGGGGGGGGGGTGCTCTGCATCGGTTGATGCATGCCGCCTTCCATTGCAATTATTTATGCAACCTACATAGGTAATGGTTCGAGCCAGCACAAGTTACACATTTGTTTGTGTTGACTACAAATGACATGAAAATATCGCAGATCATTATCATAGCACATAACGTGTACTCATTTATGCACTTCCATTAAATATGTTGCACCGGATACACCTAGAAAGAATTTACTACAAACAAGTTGTCCTAGCTGTCATGTACAAACCTCATTCATCTGGAATTAACATATTTGTAGTATTATACGGACAATCAAGGACTAAGTAATATAATGTCTTTTCTTTAATTTTACTTGCCATTAAAAATATTTAGCTTTTTCTATATATAACATCACTTGATACTAGAAAATACAATCCAGAATATTACTTTGGTGTGCATGGATGTCTAAACCGCTCATCAGCCATTCTCATGTGTAATAAGCATGACTATCCTTTGTATAACGGTTGTTATATAAAGGACACACTCTCCCTCCTTATATAGCTAAAATCATATCAGACCACCAGAGTAGCTTGTGCCTATCCTTATCCTCCGGACCAGAGTACCACCCACAAATTAATGTAACATGAATGGAGTCGAGACTTGTGAAAAGAGAGGTAAAACGAAAACCAGGAGGAGCTGCATATACGCAAGATGGGAGTGAGAGGCGCCGGAAAACACAGGGGTTTCCTGAAGGAAATATATTGTAGTGGTCAAAGAACTTGAAGTAGTTTGCAGGACAAGCTACAAGCCTACAATACCAACAGCTTTGCTGGCCCCGGATATTCCTTTGGTACCACTGGTGGATCTCGCTTTGCTCGTCAACATACACTGTAACAGGAACAGAAAAGCCCTTCATGGGAGCACAGCTGAATAACTTGACTCTCCTGCGCTTCGTCCAAACTGCACTTCTTCTTTACGTCGGATATTGATCAAAGCACGACCTTGCTCACTTCTTCTTTCTTTCAATCTGGCCAAGAAAACCAAGCTAGTGATCCAAGCGTATCTTGCACACGTTGCTTGACCAAGAGGAGATCATAGAGTGACCAGTACCCACAACAGTGTGCAAGAAAAATCTATGTAAAATTATCATCTAGAATGACTGAGGTCGCATATAGATTTCCCTGCCGGTGCTTTGAAAATACAAGTAGTGTATCTGTATGGCACTCCGTGGTAGTTGTTTATTTACGAAATAATATAACGATGAAATTCTTCAGTGAACCATGCCAGATTTGGGCTTGTACAAATCTATTAGTATCAATCAATCATGATGATCAGGTGTGCCATGTGTCGGTGCAGACTGTGATCATATTGTTTGTGTAGAGAAGGCTCGTGTGAAGTTTTGTTCCATAGTGAACCGGCCTATGGAACCTACACACCTCCATATGTTATTTTGTTTTCAAAAAGGATGTTAAATCATAAACCTCTGGATCAATAGATGAACGCTGACTTTTTTTTTATTAAAGTAGCATATCAACACCCAAAAAGTTTTACAAAGTAAAGAAAAGGTCCAAAAACAATTAGCCAATAACAAGATTACATGACTCGGACACATAACTTATTATTGGACAGTCATCCAAACCGTTTGAATGTATATTATGCTACCATCCTCCAATGGTTGCACCCAATGGCCATAGGTGCCTGATACTCTGCAAGTTGCAGAGAGCACCACACACACATGACACATCCATCCTCAGCATCTAAAGGTAACCTACCAAAAAATTCCGAGTCGCCAACAGCAAGGCACACTAATCTGCACAGACACGCGCCTTAAGCCCTTAATTTTTGGGTGAACACCGACCAACCTGTTCCGTGCAAACTCGCTAAGCTAGTAGGTGTGGAGGGAGAATAAAATCTACGTGTGTAATTCAACAAAGAATGGCGGCAAACGAGCAGGAAGGAAATATATAACGAAATGTTTTCCTCGTCACAAAATTAACATTTTTACTTCCTTGCCATCTGCCCATACTTTCCTTTGTTAGGATCACTCCTCTGTCTACAGACCACATAACAATATTTTAATTTTCCAAAAATAAATCTTGTACAAATCCACTTGTACCCATTCAGAGCCCGACAAAACTGGATATTTCCAAACTCATCCCTAATACTGAAGCAACAAAACCAACTTTCCATTGCCCGGTATATTCAGGTTCAGATACTGAAATCCTAGTATTTGTCTTAAAGGCAGGTATCATCCCAAAATCTAACTTTATGCCATTACCTACAGAGAAAGAGCCTCTGCTAAATAACTCCGCATTGAACATCATCCAAGCTTTCCAAAACGCAGAGTCTTGTGGCTTTGCCGACACTTGGGACCGGATCTTTCCATGAAGGTATTTTTTGGAAGCAATTCCTGCCAAACACCTTCCACGGTAAGTAATGTGCCCATCTATTTATAGAGCAAGCACTTGTTTGTCACCTTGTGGTCCTCGATCCTAAGACCTCCTTGATCCTTCTAACTACATAGAATTTCCACTTAGCTAACCGAATTTTCATTTATGCCCATCGGATTTCTACTAAAATATTGATATGTAGTGATCCAATCTATTCCACACCGGACTTTTTGGGTATTTAAAAGAAAGATAACATAAGCATCGCTAGACTTATGAGGACAGCATTGATTAGGACCAGACTTCCCCCATGGGACGTCAACTTGCCCTTCCAACTATAACACTTAAAATGTACTAATCTATGCACTTCCATCAAATAGGTTGTGCTGAGTACAATGTGTGGGGATTAATAAAGGGCCCTTCACCTACCACTATGCCACATATGCATAGTGATGAGTTTTTTACAAACAAGTTGTCTTAGTTGACATGCACATGCTCACATTAAACTATGATTTATTATGTGCAATATTATACAAACAATAAAGGACTAAGTAATGTATTTGCTCATTTATTCATTTTACCATACCATTGAAAGTATGCTATTTTGGATGCAACATCATTAATATTTAGCTTCAAAATATATGGTGTTGCACCTTCAGATCTTTTTGTTATTAGAAGTGTAATGTCAAATTTAAGTTTAGTGTCCATGGGTACCTAATGTGCGTACAACTACTTGTTTATAATTGTAGGCATAACTGTCTTTCATATAAAGGCCCTTATATATAGGACACACACACCTCCCGGCGTAGCTAAAAATATATCGGATTGGTGCCTCTAGCATTGTAGCTCGTGCCCATCTTTATCTCTTCAGGCCGGAGTAGTACCCACCAAATCAACACAAATGGAGTAGACTTTAGAAAAGAGAGACACGATGAACACCTACATGAGTTGGACCCATGATGGAAGTAGGAGGCATCCGGAAACTTAGGGGGTTGTTATCTCGAACTCATTGTAGTTGACTACGAACTTGATTGTGTTTGGGTCAAACTAGTTGGAGTGGCATAACCTCGCTAGGCAAGGATGCTCGTCTGGTCCGCCTAACAAGTGCAATTTACTAGCCAGAAGGACATAGCCTCTGATGATGTAATTGAAAAGCTGGAAGGGTTGCGGCTCGTTGTTCCCTATTAATTAGAGACACCTCACATCTTCCATGGATATCTGGCATTACATCATCGACAAGGCCCGACGTCACAAGGGGATTAAGTCCCTCTCGATCCTGTTCTCCTGTGAGATTTGGCTTGAGCAAACCAGACGAATATTGCGCAATCAAATCATGCCAGTTAGAGTGATTATTGCTGCTTCTAGAAGATCTAACGATGCATGGCGCCTCATGGGTGCTAAACATCTGGAAACCCCTATGGAAGATCTGAGGTGATCCTTCGGCCGGAGCTACATGCTCCTTTGTTTCTATTTCTCTTATTTTCTCCTTGTCATATCAGTGACCATGAGTAACTATTATACCGGCTTAATTATTGAAATGCTCACGATCGTTGGATCTTAAAAAAGGAGTTCTCCTTCCTCAACAACATAGCTAACTAGAACAGTAAACTGTCGTGCATAACTTTAAAAAAAAAGGGGTTATCCTTGCTCTATCAAGGAAAGACTTATTTGGCTTCCCCGTTGTGGAAATAAGACATCACTTCGTGCAAACTGTCGTGCATAACTATGATAACGAGCCTTGCTCCTTCGTAGCTATGACCAACAGACCTTTGTTTTCCTACTCTAGCCAGCAAGGAAAGCTAGAAAATCAAAAAATTCTTGCATGTGTCGCTTGACCATGCTAAGATCATAGAGTGCCCAACACCCATAACCACAGCAGTGAGCAAGAAAAAAAACTGTAAAAGTAGTGTGTCTTGTGTAGAATAATATTGTACATGTCCCGCGCATGTCGCTCCCTCACTAGAGAGACAATGGCAGAGACCCAACACCTCCGCCGCGTCCACCCCCGGCCCCTCCCTCTTGCTTCCCCTCGTCGTCAGTAGTGCCTCTGCCAGAAAAGGCTCAGATGGGGTCGGCGAAGACTGGACCTGTTCTTTGCTCCAGTTGGCAGCGCCTACTCTGCGGGTAGGGAGCTTGTGGCGGCGGTCATGATGGTGTGGCCACCATTCGCCTCTGTTCTCCAGCGTGCTCAGCAACAATGTGTGGTGGGGTTCCACCAGTTGATCTGAGGCGGCTTCACGTGAGCTTGGGGGCCATCAGTCCATGCACGATCTGCTCAGTTTGGTAGCGATCTGGCAAATGCTGGTTCCCAATCTACACGTGGCGGCATGTTGAGGCGGTGTTTTTGGTCGGTAAGCAGTCCTCGTGGCAACGACAAGGTGCGGTGGGCGTGTGTGGGTGAAGTGGTGAGGCGGGCCCAGTTTGGGCTTGGGTGGGCCGTGGCTAGAGTGTGCGATGGCAGCGCGGGGCTCCACCAATCGGTGTGGTTGCTGGCCAGAATTCTGGGTCGCAATGGTTGTGGTGATCATCATTGTCTTGAGCTGATCTGCATGGTGCTGTGATGGTTTCAGTATTGCCATGGCAGGCAGACTGAGTTGCAGCTTGTCCTTGTTGGCAGCCACTGGGCTTCCTCACAAGGGTTTGGATCGGTGCAAGGCTCCGGGCGCAAGCTTGATCTTTGACGGTAGTCGATGTTGGCGATGATGCCACATGTTGGTGTCTTTCCCTTTCTTGGAGGCATGGTCAAATATCACTCCCTCTACACTGTGTTGCGATTGGTTGGATTTGGCTAGGTAGTGGATGATTTGCCACGGTCGAATCCTACCTGGTATTCGGCGGAGTGGTGTGGCACAGTTTTGGGCGAAAGACCGAGTGTTCGCCAGGGGTCGATGCCGACGATGATGGCACCCACGTGTGTCATTTCCCTTCTTGGAGATATGTCCAAAGATCTTGCTCTCATAACACTTCGGTTTGCGGTCATGTTTGGAGGTTGAGGGTGGCTTAGATCTGTGGTGTCGTCGTTGTTGCTGTCGTGTTGTCCAGTTGTCTTGTAATTTGTAACTCCTTTTTTTTCTATAGCATAATGAAATGGGCAGAGCACCAGCCTTTCACGTCAAAAAAGTAGTGTCTCTTGGAAATGGTAGCTTAACGTATTCATCCTCGTTTAGGCGACATCTTTAGTTGTAGAAAATTTTAGGACCGTAGTGCTTCACGTCACACGTGTGTTACTTATCATTCGGGGTTTATTTTTTATTTTTTGCGGCATCGTTTTACCTAAAATCAACAAAAAAACAAAAGGAGAGGAACGTGGGGACAAAAAACAAGAGATGAGGCAAACCTGCCAACTCCACTTTTATAGTACAGATTTGTATTGCTCCTAAAGCGCATCTAGGATGCTGGGAAATGCCCCAACGGTCACCCCACCTCCCACGGGAAGCCGTCTTGTCGAACAACTCATATACGGTTTGCTAGTTCTACCATGGTTCGTGTACGGCTAGTTATTTTAATTTTCCGTCGGTTTTGTTCAGCCACTTTTTCCCCCTCTTTTGATGGTTTTCTATTTAAAATACTTTCTAAAATTTCAAATATCAATGTATTTTAACAAATATCTACAAAATTCAAAAAATATTCCTATGTTTTTTTAAATTGGGCATTCAAAAAAGGTTGGATAAATTTACACTATATTGAATTTTAAAATACAAAGACAACGAGAAAACAAACCTAAACTAAAAACTTGAAGAAAATCTAGTAAACCCAGCAAAGGAAAACACAACAAAAGTATAGGAAAACCACTACATGTTTCTATTCATGCCAAAAAAAAAAACTAGTACGTGTTTTTCAAGAAATAAATTGGCAAGAACTACGTGTCTACGAGGGATGATAGGAGCAGGCAGAGGCGGCTGGCACCTGCATGCGTTGCTCTCCGGTTTTACCCCGACTGCGATCTCCGATTCCGCTCGGCCCTAAGCCTCTCCTCCTCCCCCACTTTAATCCATCCACGCACCCAACACTGAATACGAATTGATCCATTAGCGCACTGAATACGAAGAACTTTATAAGAAGGCAATCGATCTGAGCAGGGAGGAAGAACTTGAAGAGGGAGACTTTAAGAACTTGAACTAGGAGTCCATGTTGAGCAGCAAACGAGAATACTTCATCTACGACGCCCGCGCCGCCAAGCTCGACCACCTACCCCACCCCGGCCACCACCACCAGCAACCACCTCGACAGCGATGGCTTCACCCTGCGCCACCATGGAACAGCCTGCCAGGAGCACCACCATTACTGCACCTACGTCGTTGTCGCGCAAGCTCTTCGGTTCGGAGGTCCTGAAACTTCTCACCTCTGCATGTACAACTCTGATACCAAGACCTGGAGCAGGAAGCCGGTGATGGTCAACGGATATCCACACCAGCACTGTGGCCTGGATCGATCTATGGCGAACCATCATCTTCTGCGACGTCCTTGACAAGCAACCCAAGGTCCGTTGCCTCAAGCTGCCGAAGCCCATCACGCCCACCAAGGCAGTAGGGATTGGCGATCCAAGGTTTGTTCGGGACATTGCGGTTGTAGGTAACATCATCAAGTTTGTCGACATGCATGCTCACTTCTACAGCTCCTCTAAAACCTCCCATCATTGGGAGGCTGCCACATGGAGCATCAGGACCGGTAGTTTATCCCTTAAGAATTGGACCAGGGATCACCACGTTAATTCCACCCATATACCGCCTCCATCATCGCTGCATAAGCTCATGGTTGATGCTGGTATCAAGGTTGCCTACCAAACCTTGTCGACTCTTTACGTTGGCCTGCCCAACATTAACCTACAGGATGATGCCATTGTTTATTTCCTTGCCAAGATTGACTACCGCAATTGTTACCACACAGCATGGGTGTTTGCTATTGACATGACGAACAAGACTGTTAAGTGAGCCCATTGGCCGGCAAGAGGACTCTTGGTTTAGGCAGGGGCTATGATGCGAGTAGGATGTAGGGATATCTCAAACCTGCTCTTGGTAGTTCATCATCTTTTTCACCGTGGTCTGTTACTGCCAATACATGCTAATGTACCATATTATTCCTTGTTTTTCCTGCTATCATTATATGACACACATAGTACATGGTTTAATGCTAGCCCATGATACCATTCATCTCAAGATAGGTCTATACACTTGGCACCATTGATTTGGGAGGAACCTGGAGAGGTTTTAAACACATTATATAGATACAACGAAGAGATGGGAGATGCTATGCCTCGAGTACGCTAGTCAAATGCAAGCAGTGTGGGGATTGTAACAGTGAAATTCTCACCAGGACAATTTACACTTCTCGTGTGACATATAATTTATTTATAGAGAGAGTGTTAAATGCTTATCAAGATTGGCCAGGCTAGTTGTTTATGGATCAGTTATTCTTTTCCAAACTATTACTAAAGACACGTGGAATTTGATATGCCAGATTCAAAGCGAATACCGAAACAACCACTACTAGGAAAACCCCTAGTAGTAGCGCAGGGTAATGTGCTAGCAGTAGCGTGGGGGCCCACGCTACTGCTGAGGCACTACAGCTAATTGCAGCAGTAGCGCGGGTCTTACACCACGCTACTACTATTGGTGTTAGCAGTAGCGTGGGTTCAGACCCGCACTAAAGCTAAATAGCAGTAGCGCATGTTATTGCCCCTCGCCGCTACTATTAGTGCGTATTTCATCTCTTAATAATCATAATGTATTTATACACCGTTATACAATGTTTACACAATAGTAGCAACGAAGAGTCCTTCATTCGACACTTGTGTGTCGTCCCAACATCATATCGTCCTACTAATTCAACTTGCTCACTTGGATCCATCCACTTTAATCTAATCCTTGTTAAGATTCAAAGATTTAAAATTGACGTCAATTACCAGGAACTCAACATACAGATCATTATTCAGTATAGGTTGACTTTCGGTCTGTCGGGTCTTCCTTGAAAACTCTAATCTCATGTGGCGTATATGGTGGGCACTCCCTCTCTGATATTGCGACCGTTGGTGATGGTTGCTCCTCCCTTCTTTTCTGAGTGCATTACACCAAAACGTCTAGCACACTGGAAAGAAGGGAGAAGCGACCCTCACGACAATAGTCGGGATTCTTCCTCTCTCTGGTATATCGACTGTCGGTGATGGTCGCATCCCACTTGTCTCGTGCATTTCCAAGGTCTATCACAAGGAGAAGAGGAGGAAGCGACCCCGACGACAACAGTCAGACAACAAACTAAAATTTAACCCATTACATATATCAAGTAATGGCATAAAAAATGGCCTATGTTTTGCCGGAGTGTCGCTTAAGTCCCATTCCGGCAAATCACGGGCACTCAAAATGTCCTACTTTCTAGCACAAGTCATGCCAAAATTCACGAAATTTTTTGGCATGACGTTTGATAAAAACCGGACATACCAAGCGCTTGAAAATTTGCCGGAACGGAAATGAATCAACATTCCGACCAAACATAGGCCACTCGGAGTTTCACTGCAATAGGAAGAGACATATGTGGACATCTTTGGCTCCACATACACAGCAGCTCAAGATCAACATGTCCACATACACATGTCCAAATAGTACAAAGTATCAACATTGAAATGATCTCATACAAACTTTGTATATAAATGTTGGTCATTTTCATGTCTACTTCTAGTGTGTATACTTTGCTGCCATGTCTACCCTATTTATGCTACTGATATGTTGCTATGAAGTAAGCATGACAATGTTATTGTTTTACACACCTCTAATTTTCACTAAGTCCTGAAATCTGTAATAGCACTTTGCATTTTGTGAAAATCATAGTAAATTAACCTTGATGCCTATGAACTTTAACCCTACATAAATTGTGTTGTATTTTAACCTTATTGTAGCTACATGTCAGGTTTATGCATATTTACATCCTGTAGCATGTTGTTTTGTTCCTTGCAAAAAGGTATAACTGTAATATAACAGTGACAAATTTCATTATGTTAAAATACGTATATTTGTAACTCTGCAACTAATGTATGCATGTTTGGTCAAAATGCAATACTAAAATATTATTGTCATCCTTGATTCGAACTAACTTGATTGTATCAATTGTTGAAGATCACATCATCCAATACTGACTTATGTAGCATGAACCATATAAAAACAAAGAAGAAGAGAGATAGAGTAGGGACGCTACCTATGGCGGAGGGGACTAGGAACGGCGCGACGACGGTGGGGATTGAGGATGTCGGAGAGAGGCAGCGGGGCCTAGCATGGCGGGGGGGGGGGCACGGTTGGACCGGCGGCAAGAGGTGCTCCACCATCCACCATAACCAAGGACGACAACGGGCTCCGGGAAGGCGCATTGAGGGACGGCGGCGGTGGAAAGAGCAGACCCGCGTGAGGGAGAGCCGGCGGCGAGAGAGGGTGGAGAGGGAGAGTGAGGGGAGGGTCGGCGGTGAGAGAGTGGAGAGGAAGAGTGAGGGACGACGCGCGCGGAATAGGATAAAGTGATTTAGCAGTAGTGAGCGGGAAAGGGCCCGCACTAATGCTACCGAACTACCTGCAGCAATGGGTAGTAGGCCCGTGCTTCTGGTAAGTGAGGCCACAAGCTGACTATACGTACAGATAGTAGTAGCAATGGGTACAGCACGGGTAGTATTACCCAACGCTGCTACTATGGCTCAACCCAGGGGTACCGTAGGCCCCACTTAGTCGCAGCGTGTGTTATGACTACCCATGCTGTTACTAAGTCGTACCTGTAGCGTGGGCCCTTGACCAACACTACTGCTACTTAATATTGTGTGGGGCTCTTACCCAGCGCTACTACCAAGCATCTACCTATCTATAAGGTATTTCCTAATAGTGGACCCGGGATACCGTTGCTAAAATCCCCTAGCAAACTATTAATTCCCATACTGAGAGATCGAGATCGAGATAGCAAATGTGCTTGGAATGAGGGGCATCCAAGAATATGTCTATTGTTGCTTAGGCATGGGTTTTGACCAGAGCATAGGAAATGGTATAGAGGTTTTGGTTTGGGTCTACATAATACATTCATTGGATGGTTCGAGTGCGTGGAATTCTACTCAACTTAGATTTACACATGATTATTTCTGTAGTTGCTGCAGATGAAACATTTGGTGTGCTATGTGTATATCTAGCAATACATGACAACCCTATTTAACAATCACCGTAATCATGGGTGCATTTGTGTTTGTGTAGGCCATCATAGCATTTTTGTTGTAGAAAAGACGTGTATAAGGTTGTGGTACATAGTGCCCGACGTTGTTTATTTAAGAAAATCAAAGAGGAGGGGGGTGGGGGGGGATCCCGCCGCTACATTGATTGATGCATGCAACCTTCAATATAATTGTTTATGCAACCTACACATGTAATGGTTCGAGCCATTACTAGTTACACATTTGTTTGTGTTGACTGCAAATCACATGAAAATATCGCAGATCATTGTCATAGCACATAACGTGTACTAATGTGTGCACTTCCATTAAATATGTTGCACCGGATACAGTTTACAGTATAAAGGCCCTCACGCCCACCACCATGCCCCATACACCTAGCAAGAATTTACTACAAACAAGATGTCTTAGTTGCTGTACAAGCCTAATTCATCTATAATTAACATATGTAGTATCATACAAACAATCAAGGACCAACTAATATATTTGCTTTATTTTTTATTTTACTTGTCATTAAAAGAAATTTATTTTTTCTGTATAGAGTATCACCTGATACTAGAAAATATAATCCAGAATGTTACATTGGTGTCCATGGATGTCTAGCTAATGCGCCCATCAGCCATTCTGGTGTGTAATTGTAAGCATGACTAGCCTCTGCATAAGGGTCCTCTTATATAAAGGACACATACTCTCTCTCCTTATATAGCTAAAATCATATCTGACGAGAGTAGCTTGTGCCTATGCTTATCCTCGGGACCAGACTACTACCGACAAATTAATGTAACACAAATGGAGTCGACACCGGGAGGAGCTGCACGTACGCATGATGGGAATGAGAGACATCGGAACACGCAGGGGCTCCCTGAAGGAAATACATTGTAATGGACTAAGGACTTGAATTTGTTTGCAGGACAACTTACAAGCCTACAATAATAGTTTTGCGGTGCCAGGATATTCCTTTGGTATCACTGGTGGATCTTGCTTTGCTCGGCAACATAGACTGTAACCGCAATAGAAAAACTGTTCATGGGAATAGAGCTGAATAACATGACTCTCTTGGACGCGGAGTTTCTGCACCCGAGCTCAAATGAGCTCGGGTGAACAGTAAAATCGAAACTAAATCAAAAAAATTCAAAAAAATCCAAATTTTTTTTGGGAGAAACATTGACAAAAGTTCTAAGTGCTTGCAAAAATTCGTCATGAAATCATATTTCTAGAAGGCGTGGCAAAAAAAACAAAATCAGTACTCTGAAAAAGCTACTTTCAAAAGCATTTTGGAGCACTGAATTTGTTTTTTTGCCACGCCTTACAGGAATGTGATTTCGTGATGAATTTTTGCAAGCACTTAGAACTTTTGTCAATGTTTCTCTCAAAAAAATTTGGAATTTTTTGAATTTTTTTTGAATTTTTTTCGATTTTACTGTTCACCCGAGCTCATTTGAGCTCGGGTGCAGAAAGGCACTTTCGGACTCTCTTGTGCTTCTTTTAAGCCGCACATCTTGTTTACACCGGCTATTGATCAAAATCCGACCATGATCATGGTGGCCATGGCAAAGCTAAGCTAGTTTTTTTTCCTAATCTGGACAAACAAACCAAGCTAGCGATCCAAGCGTATCTGCAGGTTCCTTGCATGCATGTTTGACCAAGCGGAGATCAGAGTGACCAGCACCCGGACGGCATGCAAGGAAAATATATGTAAAATTATGAGAAAATTGCACTAGTGATCATTGAACTTGTCTCGCTAGGTCATTTGCCGAAAAAGGCTTTCGCCCCGCTTTATATATAAAGCACGATCTCAACAACCCGGTACATACGCACGCCACCACAACACACACACCCAAGACATGATACATAATCACTGAGCGCGGCAACACCACCCCTAGCACTACCGCCACGAAGAGATGAAGCCGCATATGATGAACCGAGGGCTCCAAGGCGGTGCCTTAAGGAAGGATACGACACTGGAGCGCCGCCTGTTGGTTCAATATCCGGCGTATCTCGTAGTAGGGGTCCTTAGCTAGGTGTCTTGGAGCGATGGTAACATGGACACGGGGTTTTACCCAGCTTCGGGCTCTTTTGATGAGATAATACCCTACATGCTACTTTTGATTGTATTCATATGGGTGTAGTACAGAGTACATGTATCTGCCACGAGATTGTAGCAATGAATATGAGATTTTCTATTGACTAGCCTGGCCTCGGTTTATATAAGACACCGGAGGCCTAGGATTTAGGAGAGTCCTTGTCTTGGGCGCCAAGTCTTGTGGAGTCTTCCTTGTATGCGGCAGGGGTTGTTCGAACTGGCCCATGAGTGTGCGGCCACGGGGTCCACGGCCCAATCTAACTGATCGGGGGACGACATGGTGAGTCCCCCCTAATCCAGGACACCGTCAGCAGCCCCCTGAGCCGGTCTTCAAGTTGGCGACGCTTCTCGATTCTTCCGAACTGTTGTTTCCCCAAGTAAACTTCAGATCTATCGTGCCAACACCATGAACAGAAGCATGCGAGCCATTCCCCATCAGGACGGAACAATCTCGTGCGACCTGGTAGGAAGAAAACAAAGACACATCAGCACACACATGAATATTGGCCGCAGTGTCAGCCCACCAATCGGTGGACTGACAAACTGAAAGTATGGTAAACAGATTACCATACCCAGATGCCGCATCATTATTGCTCAGAGTGACATTCACAGACTTGGAGTCCTGTGCTGGCTTCTTGAACTTGTTTGGGCACTTGTTTGCCCATTGTTCATCTGAACCACAAGTAAAGCAGTCATCTCTCTTTTTGTCTTTCTTCTTACCCTTCTTCTTAGAGGTAGTATTCTGCTGGACAGAGTTCATCCCCTTGAACTTGTGGAAGTTCTTCTGCACCACATTGGCGCTAGAAGAACCCTCTGCCCCTTTCACGTGTGAGTCCTTTTGTAGGATCTAGAAGTGTATGTGTCTAGAGGGGGGGTGATTAGACACTTAGTGCTAAAGTAGCAGTTTTTAAGCCTCTTTGGTTTGAGTGATGTTTTAGGCACAATTTCAACATACACAATACATATCAAGCAAGCATGCAAGGAGTATATAGGCAGCGGAAAGTAAAGCATGCAACTTGCAAGCATGTAAGGGGAAGGGTTTGGAGAATTCAAACGCTATTGGAGACACGGATGTTTTCCCGTGGTTCGGATAGGTGGTGCTATCCTACATCCACGTTAGTGGAGACTTCAACCCACGAAGGGTAATGGTTGCGCGAGTCCACGGAGGGCTCCACCCACGAAGGGTCCACGAAGAAGCAACCTTACTATATCCCACCATGGCCATCGCCCACGAAGGACTTCCCTCACTAGCGGTAGATCTTCACGAAGTAGGCGATCTCCTTGCCCTTACAAACTCCTTGGTTCAACTCCATAATCTTGTCGGAGGCTCCCAAGTGACACCTAGCCAATCTAGGAGACACCACTCTCCAAGAAGTAACAAATGGTGTGTTGATGATGAACTCCTTGCTCTTGTGCTTCAAATGATAGTCTCCCCAACACTCAACTCTCTCTCACAGGATTTGGGTTTGGTGGAAAGAAGATTTGAGTGGAAAGCAACTTGGGGAAGGCTAGAGATCAAGATTCATATGGTAGGAATGGAATATCTTGGTCTCAACACATGAGTAGGTGGTTCCTTCTCAGAACATATGAATTGGAAGTGTAGATGTGTTCTGATGGCTCTCTCCACGAATGAAGAGGAGGTGGAGGGGTATATATAGCCTCCACTCAAAATCCAACCGTTACACACAATCTACCAATCTCGGTGGGACCGAATCAATAAACTCGGTCGGACCGAAATGGTAAACCTAGTGACCGTTAGAGATTTTCGGTGGGACTGACATGCATCTCGGTAGGACCGATGTGGTTAGGGTTTGGGCATAACGTAATTTCGGTGAGACCGATTACACAAACTCGGTGAGACCGATTTGGTAATTAGCTAACCAGAGAGTTGGTCAGGCAAACTCGGTGGGATCGATTTGCTCTTTCGGTGAGACCGGAAAGTTACAAATGGGAAACAGAGAGTTTGCATTGCAATCTCGGTAGTACCGATTGCCTAAACTCGGTAAGACCGATTTCGACAATGGACATACACAGTGAGATTGCAATCCCATCTCGGTGAGACCGAGATCCCTATCGGTAGAACCGATTTGCTAGGATTTTGGCAGTGGCTATGACATATGAAAATCGGTGGCGCCGGATAGAAAGAGTCGGTGGGGCCGAGTTTGGCCTTGGGTTTAGGTCATATGTGGAAGTGGGAAAGTAGTTGAGGATTTTGGAGCATATCATTAAGCACATAGAGCAAAAGGCTCATTAAGCAACACCTCATCCCTTCTTAATAGTATTGGCTTTTCCTATAGACTCAATGTGATCTTGGATCACTAAAAGTGTAAAATGAAGAGTCTTGAGCTTGAAGCTTTAGCCAATCCTTTGTCCTTAGCATCTTGAAGGAGTTCCCACAACCTTTAGTTCATGCCACTCCATTGTTGAACTTATCTGAAATATACTAGATAGAAACATTAGTCCAACAAGAGATATGTTGACATTAATTACCAAAACCACCTGAGGAGCACTTGTGCTTTCAATCTCCCCCTTTTTGGTAATTGATGGCAACATACATCAAAGCTTTAGATAAAGATATAAAGAATAGCAAGTAAAGCTTTGGACGGACATGTAACAAGCATAGGCTCCCCCTACATGTATGCAATCATGTGAATACAGAATATAGAAGCATGTGAGAGCATTGTCATGACAGAGTAGGCAATGTGTTACATGTATCTTGGCCATATGCATCAGAGCAAAAGATTATTATTAAGAGAAATACCTTCATGTTTATGAGTCCTTCTTGCAAACAGTATGTACAAAAGCAAGAATTCATCATACTCATGATTCTGATGCATATACTTACCTTGTAGTCTTAAGTTGGCTTAGGATGGAATGAACCTGCACAAACAAGGTTAGATAACATAGATACATCCACTAGCCAGAGCAAACAAAAGAAACCACAAGAGTACCAAGACTGGGATGACATGTAAAGAGTGAGTACAGAGTACATATTGAATTAGACATGTCCCCAAGAGTAAAGATATGCAATGAATTTGAATGATTTCTTTCCCTTAGGTGTCTTGCTCCCCCTGAATCTGACATGGGATATTGGGAGAAGATAGGGAACAGAAAATCAGAGCTAAAAGATATGAATAGAACTTAATTCAAATGAGTACATATGAACATGTCTTTCCCCCAAAAAGACATGTGGCATCTCTCCTCTTAATCATCAAGCATCTGGGACCCTTGAGTATTCTCTCCCACTGGAGATCTCTTTCTCCCCTTTAATATTTGGGATCCTTGAGTATTCTCTCCCCCTTAGTACTTCCTCTCTTTTTCCCTGATGATAAGCTTTGATGTGATCTCTCTCTCCCCCTTTGACATCAATTTCCAAGAAGGTCTTACTGGAATCTGTCGACAAGGTTTGGTCCTTGAGATTGAGCATAAAGCAATGGTAAAACTGTGATGCTTGTAGAGGATAAGATTCATCGAGTGGAACTGGATCAGAAGAAATATAGAATAAGTGGCAAACTGTTTTCCTGTTGGGAATTCGGTGACACCGAGCGTCAAGTTTCGGTGGTACCGAAAGAATTCGGTTGGTCCAAAAATTTCAGTTCGGTGGAACCGAGTTTACTTCAGAGAAAATACTTGTCACGTCAGCTCATTAGTCAAATAAGATCTCACAAAGATTTGCAATGAATTAACTAAAAGATTTGCAAGGAATTTTATGCATAATATGCAGAACAAAAAGAAGCAAAAAAGAATGAAAGGTTCTAGATGAAGTTTTTTTGTTTAAAAAAGGGAAACAAATATGCAAGGGACAAATGCAATAACACAGAAAAGAACACAAGAGAACTTCACCTAGAATTGGGCGGTGACATAGTCACCTATGTTAGAGTATATTGACTTAGGAGTCAAGTGAGAACACTTGATCATAGGTCATACTCATCGTTTAAGCTCAAAATGGGGTTACCATTTTTCGTTTAAGCATCTTGATGTATGCACATCTTGTGGAGTTGCTTTAACTCATGACTTGGAGTAAAGCTTCTCTAAGATGGAACAACATACCTTGTGTGGTGGTGTGGATCTTGCTCATGTAGTTGAACTTGTGTGGGTGCTCGAGGTTGATGTAGCTCATCAAGAGTTGGGAGCACCACTTAGAGTTTGAGTTCATCTACCTACATGGGTTAGTTCTTGCAAGGAAAAACACTTGTATATCCAAAAATGATAATCATGAAGCTCAATCATAGAATTAGTCAAGGATATGTTTGAGTGGTTTCGTGCTTCCTTGTCGTCAACCACCGTTGTGTAGAGACTTGGTGATGTAGAGATTGCTCAAGATGTGAGTGAGTTGCAATCTCATAGAATTTGATTCAACCAAGTACCTACATGGGTTAGATAACATGCAAGATGCAAATATATCCAAGACATTGGATAGTCATCATAATAGATATATCAAGGATTAGTCATAAGCTCATGTCTTGCATGTATCCAATGGAGTTTCTAGTCCAAGTTCGAAGCATCAATGATGTTCAATTCTCCTCTCAATATGCAAAACACTTTCTCGTCAAGTGGTTTAGTGAATATATCCGCTAATTGCTTATCGGTGCGAACATGCTTAAGATCAATGTCGCCGTTAGCAACATGATCTCGAATGAAATGATGACGAACTTCAATATGCTTAGTTCGAGAATGTTGCACAGGATTATGACGAATTTTGATAGCACTTTCATTGTCACAAAGCAATGGAACATGTTTCACATAGACCCCATAATCTTTAAGAGTTTGGGTCATCCAAAGTAATTGAGCACAACATGAACCACCTGCAATATATTCCGCTTCGGCGGTGGATAAGGATACCGAGTTTTGTTTCTTGGAGGACCAAGACACAAGAGATCTACCAAGAAATTGACATGTACCCGAAGTGGACTTTCTATCAACCTTGTCTCCGGCATAATCCGAGTCGGAATACCCAACAAGATCGAAAGAGGACCTCTTAGGATACCAAATGCCAAAATTTGGTGTATGGATTAAGTATTTCAATATCCTTTTCACGGCCTTAAGATGACATTCTTTAGGAGCAGCTTGATATCGTGCACACATGCACACACTGAGCATAATGTCGGGACGAGAGGCACATAGGTATAACAATGAACCAATCATAGAGCGATAAACCTTTTGATCAACCGGTTCACCATCTTTGGTCAAATCATTATGTCCACTAGTAGGCATGGGTGTAGACATACCTTTGCATTCTTGCATATTGAACTTCTTGAATAGGTCTTTGGTCACTAGTAGAAAAAGGGTCAAACGTGAAGCACATTAGTGCCGGTTTGTATTTGAGCCGACACTAATGTATACATTAGTGCCGGTTCCAACGGCTAGCCGGGCCGCTCTCATTAGTACCGGTTCGTGGAGAACCTTTAGCACCGGTTCGTGCCACGAACCGGTACTAATGAGTGTGGTGGTAGGATGTTGTCAGACTGGGGCCCCTCCAGCCCCTTTAGTACCGGTTCGTGGCACGAACCGGTACTAAAGGTCGCCCTACATAAACCCTTCGTCCACCCGAGCTCGCTCCGTTCTTCCCCTTTCCCCTCTCCTCTCTGTTCTTCCCCTCTCCTCTCGAGCTCATCACACATTTTGCCCAAAATTTGTCAAGATTTGAAGGCCCCCATCCATTCAAATGATCACAAAGGTTAGCAACTTTGTCCTTTCATCTCTCATTGCTAGATTAGCTCTTGCAATGCTTTATATAGTGATTAATTTGTGAGTTTAGTAATTTGGAGGAAATATATATATGTGCTAGTATTTGATTTATATGCAATTTGAGGTCAAAAATCACACTTAGTTTGCATATGTAGGTGTGGTTTACTTATTGCCTTCTAAATCTCCATCGTAACCACCGTCGACCGCCCGCACCGTCCCGTCGCCGGCACCACCTTGTGGTGAGCCTCTTTGTTCATGAAATTTTATATAAAAATTGATGTTTGTGTGATTTGGATATATAGCTAGTTACTCGTATAATTATCTTACCCGTACGTTCTTTGTTATACATATAGTGCCATGGTTTTGATATCCGTCCCCGTCGGCCCTCGTCCTTGTTGTGATTCAGATGTGGTATATATATTCTCTTTTAAAACTAGTTGCATTTCGTGTTTATGACAAATTATGCCCATCATGTTGACATAGGAATTTTTTCTAGGAGGTATGTGAACCGGAAATTCCAACCGACCCTATTGTCGAGAGGTTAAATTTAGTTGAAAGAGAAAACAAGAATTTGAAAGAAAAATTGAAAAGAATTGAGGGGGAGAAGATGGAATTGGAGTTGCATGTTGCCGATGTCGTCGATGATCACAAGATCAAGATGGAGAAAATGCGCTTGAAGATTAGAAAGATTAGAAAATATGCCATCGATAGTGAGGCTTGCTATCATTATGCTGTTGGATCCATTGTTACCTTAGTTGCGATCCTGATCGCATTTTTTGTTGCATTTAAATGCTTTAGCTAGAGAGTTATTTGTTTGTTGCATTTAAGTGTTGTATGAACTTTATGTATGAACTTGTATTAATTTGGTCTATTCGGTGTTGTGTAATGAAGATGAGCCGGCAATGGATGTACGATGACCGATGCTCTCCCGAGTTCATTAATGGCGTGCAAACTTTTCTGCTTGCGGCTGAGGCAAACAAGCGGGCGGATGGTTTTATGCCTTGTCCATGTGCTGTCTGTAAGAATGGTCAAAATTACTCTAAGTCAAGAACCATTCACTTCCACCTGTTTAAGTCTGGTTTCATGCCCCACTATAATGTTTGGACCAAGCACGGAGAAAGAGGGGTTATGATGGAAGACAATGAAGAAGAAGAGGACGACGACAGCTATCCTGGCCATGGGTTCCCTGAATACGATGATACAACAATGGGGGAAGAAGCTGAGCCGGTAATGCGGGAAGAAACTGAGCCGTCGATGCGGGAAGAAGCTGAAGAAGAGGCATCAGATGAGCCCATTGATGATATAGGTCGGGCCATTGCCGATGCAAAGAGAAACTGCGCAAGTGATTTGGAGAAGAAGAAGTTGCAACGCATGTTAGAGGATCACAAAAAATTGTTGTACCCGAATTGCGTAGGTGACAAGAAAAAGTTGGGCACCACACTGGAAATGCTGCAATGGAAGGCAGAGAATGCTGTATCTGACAAGGGATTTGGAAAGTTGCTGGTAATGATAAAGGATATGCTTCCAAAGGACAACGAATTGCCCGAGAGTACGTACGAAGCAAAGAAGGCTGTCTTCCCTCTAGGGTTAGAGGTGCAGAAGATACATGCATGCCCTAATGATTGCATTCTCTAGCGCGGTGAGTACGAGGATTTGAACGCTTGCCCGGTATGTGGTGCATTGCGCTATAAGATCAGCCGCGATGACCCTGGTGATGTCAAGGGCGAGCGCCCCAGGAAGAAGATTCCTGCCAAGGTGATGTGGTATGCTCCTATAATACCACGGTTGAAACGTTTGTTCCAAAACAAAGAGCATGCCAAGGCGATGCGATGGCACAAAGAAGACCGTAAGAAAGACGGAAAGTTGAGAGTACCAGCAGACGGAAGTACGGGAAGGAGTTTGCAGATGACCCAAGGAGCGTATGATTTGGTCTCAGCGCAGATGGCATTAATCCTTTTGGGGAGCAGAGCAGCAACCATAGCACCTGGCCTGTGACTCTACGTTTGTATAACCTTCCTCCTTGGTTGTGCATGAAGCGGAAGTTCATTATGATGCCAGTGCTCATCCAAGGCCCTAAGCAACCCGACAACGACATTGATGTGTACCTAAGGCCATTAGTTGAAGAACTCTTACAACTGTGGAATGGAACAGGTGTACGTGCGTGGGATGAGCACATGGGGGAAGAATTTGACCTAAAGGCGTTGCTGTTCGTGACCATCAATGATTGGCCTGCTCTCAGTAACCTTTCAGGACAGACAAACAAGGGATACCGCGCATGCACGCACTGTTTGAATGATACCGACAGCATATATTTGGCTAATAAGAATGTGTACCTAGGACATCGTCGATTTCTTCCGAGCAGGCATCCCATAAGAAAGAAAGGCAAGCATTTCAAAGGTGAGGCGGATCACCGGACGAAGCCTCGCCACCGTACTGGTGCTGATGTACATGATATGGTCAAGGATTTGAAGGTGGTCTTTGGAAAGGGTCCTGGTGGACAACCTGTTCCGAATGACGCTGACGGACGCGCACCCATGTGGAAGAAGAAATCTATATTTTGGGACCTGCCCTATTGGAAAGACCTCGAGGTCCGCTCCGCAATCGACATGATGCACGTGATGAAGACTCTTTGTGTGACCCTGCTTGGCTTCTTGGGCGTGTATGGGAAGACAAAAGATACACGTGAGGCACGGGAGGACCAGCAACGTATGCACGGAGAAGACGGCATACATCAGGGTCATGCAAGCTACGCTCTTACCAAAGAAGAGAAGGACATCTTCTTTGAATGCCTGCTCAGTATTAAGGTACCGTCTGGCTTCTCGTCGAATATAAAGGGAATAATAAACATGGCAGAGAAAAAG
This sequence comes from Aegilops umbellulata, assembly GCA_032464435.1. Taxonomy (NCBI): domain Eukaryota; kingdom Viridiplantae; phylum Streptophyta; class Magnoliopsida; order Poales; family Poaceae; genus Aegilops; species Aegilops umbellulata. Next base: position 532,599,285 of record CP136056.1, on the reverse strand, counting down.
TTCCAAAACCTAAAGTCATGACTGCCACGTGATTACGACGCAACTGCTTCGGGTTGCATTGAGGGGGCTTCTACCGGAAAACGTTCGATTAGCCATTGTGAAGCTATGTGCATTTCTCAATGCAATCTCTCAGAAGGTAATCGATCCAGAAATCATACCAAGGTTACAGAATGATTTAGTGCAATGTCTTGTCAGTTTCGAGTTGGTGTTCCCACCATCCTTGCTCAACATCATGACGCACGTCCTAGTTTACATATGCGAAGAGATTAACGTTTTGGGTCCTGTATTTCTACACAATATGTTCCCCTTTGAGAGGTTCATGGGAGTCTTAAAGAAATGTGTTCATAACCGTGCTAGGCCAGAAGGAAGCATCTCCAAGGGCTGTCAAAATGAGGAGGTCATTGAGTTTTGTATTGACTTTATTCCTGACCTTAAGCCGATTGGTGTTCCTGAATCGCGGCATAAGGGCAGACTGGATGGAAAAGGCATGCTAGAAGGGGAACAAATAATATGTATGGACGGACATTCTCTCACAGAAGCACACTACACAGTTCTACAGAATTCTGCCTTGGTGGCCCCGTATATGGATGAACACAAGAATTTGCTACGCTCCAAACACCCGGAGCGATCTGATGACTGGATTACATGTGAACAATCCAGGAGTTTCGCCAGCTAGTTGCAAGCACGTACCATGCATGACACGTCTATTGAAGATGACCTGTACTTGCTGTCCCAGTTACCATCTTTGAATATAATGACTTTCAAAGGGTACTAGATAAATGGTAATACATTTTACACGATCGCCCAAGATAAGAAGAGCACCAACCAAAACAGTGGTGTCCGCTTTGATGTAGAATCCAAGACGGGAAAGGAAATATATTATGGTTATATACAGGACATATGGGAACTTGACTAACGACGTGGTTTGAAGGTCCCTTTGTTTCGGTACAAATGGGTCAATATGACACGAGGCGGGGTAACGGAAGACCCGCAGTACGGAATGACAACAGTGGATCTCAACAATCTTGCGTATGCAGACGAACCATTCGTCCTAGCCAATGATGTGGCACAGGTTTTCTATGTGAAGGACATGTCTACCAAGCCAAGAAAAAGAAAAGATAAGGAAGCGAATGCATCGTACGATGAGCCAAAGCGGCACATAGTTCTTTCTGGGAAGAGAAACATCGTGGGAGTGGATGACAAGACAGACAAGTCAGAAGATTATGAAAAGTTTGATGAAATTGCTCCATTCACAGTGAATATTGACCCGAGCATCCCGTTAAATGATAAAGATTTTCCATGGCTACGACGCAAAGGGACACACGCGAAGAAAATGTTTCACACCCAAAGATCTGGGATGTGATCGGCTTAACTATATATCATCACTTTCTTCTGTGTTTCACACCCAGGAGGGATCTCTGTAATAGTTAGGGTAGCTAGTTATGTGTTTTGGCATTTGAAACGCGAAGAAACTTTCAACCTTTTATGTGCAAGCAAATTCTTTCATGCATTTACTGATTTTTTCAGCTAAATGACCCTGAGATTGAAAAGCATTTCAAATGAACTCAGAAAAGGTTGAAAGTTGGCATGGTATCATAATTTCACCCACATAGCATGTGCAAAAAAGAAGAGAGGGTTACCGCAAAAACTAGATGCACTTCGTGTTCAAAATGGACAATCTGTTTCGAAGTATCAGGGTTTCGGACGAAAACTCATCCGTTACAAAGGCATTTCATTTTTTAAATAACCTAAGCATTACCAAATTGAATATAATGATAAAACACACTAATATTAAACATAAGAAAAAAGAATCACTGAAAAATCTATTTTCAAAGTTAAGTTATTCACAAAAATAAATAAAGCAAAAAAATAAGAAAAAAAGCCCACCTACTGGGCCACAGCGGCCTGCAAATGACTAGAAACCCAAATTCAAGTTGGGCCAGGATGTAGGCCCGCTAGCCCAGTAGGCCCAACAGGGCGTCGCAGAATAGGTAGGCCCAGAAGGCCTGCTTAAGAGAGGAGCTCGAGACAACAGCGACGGCGGGGCTTATAAGCAGGTGCGAGTGCCCCTCGGCTAGCGAGGTGGGACTAAACTTTTGTGCCCCTCGCCTGGCAGCGGACCTCCCTTTAGTACCGGTTCGTGGCACCCACCGGTACTAAAGGGGGGGCCTTTAGTACCGGTTAGAGCCACCAACCGGTACTAAATGGGGTGGCTTCCTGCCGCTTGGGCTAGCCAAAACAGACCTTTAGTACCGGTTGGTGGCTCCAACCGGTACTAAAGGTCCATCCTATATATACAACACTTGGAAAAATTTCAGTTTCCCTCTGTTTTTTCCCTCTGTTTCCTCCCTCCGTCGTGCCTGCCCCGATCGACGTCGACGCCGCCGCCCCCGCCCCTCGTCGCCGACCCCAGCCGTGCGCGCCCCTCGTCGCCGCCCCGGCCGTCCCCGTCCCCGTCCTCCCCGCCGTCCCCGTCGCCGCGCCCCGGCCGCCCCGTCGTACGTCGCCGCCCCGCCCCGTCGTCGCCACCCCGCCCCGTCGTTGCCGCCCCGCCCCGTCGTCGCCGCCCCGTCCCTTCGCCCCGTCGTCGCCGCCACGTCCCGTCGCCGCCCCGTCGTCGCCTCGCCGGTGAGCTCGCCCCGGACGCCATGTCCAGTTCCACACACACACACACACACACACACACACAGTATACACACACACACACACACACTACACACACACACAAGTGATTTAAATATTTAGTTATAGAAATATTTAAAAAAATTAGCAATTTTTCTGTTTTGTAGTTATATAAATATTAAAATTGTTATAGAAATGTTAGTTATATAATCAAGAAATTTTAGAATTAGTTTTAGTTATAGAAATAGTTATAAAAAAGTTAGAAATGTTAGAAATTTTTCTGTTGTTTAGTTATATAAATAGTTATAAAAAAGTTAGAAATGTTAGAAATTTTTCTGCTTTTTAGTTATAGAAATAGTTATAAAAAAGTTAGAATTGTTACAAATTTTCCTGTTTTTTGGTTATGGAAATAGTTATAAAAAAGTTAGAATTGTTAGAAATTTTTCTGTTTTTTAGTTATAGAAATAGTTATAAAAAATTTAGAAATTTTTCTTTTTTTTAGTTATAGAAATATTAGAAGTGTTATAGAAATGTTAGTTATTTATAGCATTGTTAGAAATGTTATATAAATGTTAGAAATTTTAGTTATCAAAATCAAATTATTAAAAAAATGTTACTTTTTGCGGGCATATAGCTACTATTTGTTGTCGACGATGCCCGGCCTGCATCCTCGCCGTCGACACGTCCGTGACGACGTCCAGCTGACCCATGTCCGGGACTGGGCTCCGCCGGGCTGGCACTGGGAGGTGCTGCCTGGAGGGGCGCGCCGCTTGATGAGGAACCCGGCCCCGGGTCCCGTCGTCGACCCTGATCTCGTTTGGTGGCGTTCGCGTGGGCCAGTTTCGGTGCGGAGGGAGCCAGCCCCGCTGGAGGTGGTACGTCATCGTGTCAGGGAGGAGGACGAGCACGTCCAGCGCTACATGGTTGCGTTAGAGGGCGGCAGGTTCTGCAATACCTGACAGTTTCTTCAGGGATCTCGCTTCAGCTATGATCCTGTGAGGGTTCCTTCTCTTTGGGTGTCCACCGCCCGCGCCGCAGGAACCGCGAGTGTCCTAGATTTTTCTGTAGTATTCGATCTTTATTAGCTACCTAGCCAGTAATGTATTCGAGATTATATATTCGAGACGATGTATTCGAGATTATATATTATTCGAGATGATGTATTCGAGGTTATATCTGTTATTCGAGACGATGTATTCGAGATTATATCTATTATTCGAGATTATACTAAATTGTTTTATATTTCTTTTGGCATAGTTAAATAAAAGCTATGGCGGACAATACCGACAGAGAGAGAGAGAACAGACCATGTTCGATATGATACGCGGGCAAGATGATGATCGGAATGAAGAAGATTTTGACGGCTCCGAATTTCTAAACAACACCGGAGAGGGTGATATGATATTCGATCGCGATGACCGAATTGATGAAGTCATTAACTACGATTATGACGATGACGAAGAACATGTTGATCCTGAAACAACAAACACCGGCGAGGTATATATATTTATATAAGCAGGAATCTGCTGATCATCACATGTTTTAATAAATGAGTTGAAGATATATTAACGAATCGATCTTTCTTCTTTCAGCCATCCGTATCGAGCAAATCTTCAGGCAAAAGGACGAAACGAGGCCCGAACAAAAAGTTGAAGGAGGGTGTAAAGTACAATATCGAGGCATTCATACCTAATGGCGAACCATTAGCGCCTAAGAAGATTGCGGACAAGTTCGTTCGTCGGTGCGGAGTTCTTGTGAAGGACCAACTCCCGATCTCCCTTCAAGAATGGAGAAAGCCAGCAAAGCCACGTCCAGATGTTACTTTTGTCGACGAGAATCAAAAACAACTGCTTTGGGATACTCTCATGGAACATTTCACCCTACCAGATCATTTCACAGAAGCAGATGTGCAGAAAATCAAGGACGCTGCTTTGAGGAAGATGGCGGTTGCATTCAAGAACTACAAGAGAACGACGTGGGAGAAGTACGTCAAGGATGGAAGGAAGACTCCAGTATTCGAGGGGATACTAGAGAATCAAAGTGCTCATTGGGACGATTTCGTGAAATTCAAGGATTCAGAATTAGCTAAGGAACGGTCAAGAATAAACAAGAAGAATGCCGAAAAAAGGATAAGTTCCATAAGCTGGGGCCAGGTGGCTACGCGGTGGCAATGCCTAAGTGGGATAAGTCTGAGAAAGAGATGGAGGATGCAGGTGTCACTCCGGTTACTAAGAGCTGGCCCCCCAGGTGCAGGAGTTGGTTCTATGCGCATGGGGGGGGAGTTGGACCCGAAGACAGGCAAAGTTTCAACGAAGGCATGTCTGAACGGAGCCGACGATGACATACTTGTTGCAATAGAAGAGGCTCGAACGGGGGTGTTCCAGCTGAACAGAGAGAATGACGAGCTTACATGTGCCCTGAAAAATCCTGAACACCCGGGAAGAACACGAGGCAAGGGCGCTATTCCGTGGTATGTGGTGTTTTCGGAATGGAACGCCGACTACAGAACCCGTGCGAGAAGGTAGATTGCGGAGGAGAAGAAGAGGAAGATGGAGGAGGAGCAGAGGAAGCGGGATTATGAACGCCTTCAAGGCCTTGAAGCAAGTCAAGCGGAATTGGCAGTTAAATTCCAGCGGCAGCAGGAGCAGATCGACTCACTTAGCCAGCAAAGGGGGTCTCAGCAGCTGCAGCAGCTAGCGGATGATCCAGCATTGGATAGCACCGCCCCATCCATGCCGAGAAGCAGCGTGGGTTCCGCCCCGGGCGACGCATTGCTGGATAGATACCCCGTGGATGACATAACGGAGAACACTAACAGCGAGCTACACTTTAAGATGAAGAACATATCCATGAAGGTGGCGGACGCCGTTGCTTTTCCAAATTCCCCCGAGGCAACCTTCCATTGCAACCCGATTCCAGCAGGCTATGCTTGTGTCTTGGTTGATGAGGTGGTGGACCCATATTCGGAGCTTCAGCTTGACATTCCTGGAGGTGACGACGAGCACACATTGGGAGAGGCCATACATCATGTCATCCTATGGAGAAAGGATTGCATCATCTTTCGAAGGCCACCGACACCGCGTCACCCGACTCCTCGTCGAAGTCCGCCACCAATTCAGCAGACTCCCGCTCCTTCAAGTCCACCAACGCGTGAGGTCACTCCTCCTCCTCCAAGTCCGGCAAAGTGTCAGGCCACTCCTCCTCCAAGTCCGACACAGCGTCAGACGTCCACTCCTCCTCCAAGTCCGGCAAAGTGTCAGGCCACTCCTCCTCCAAGTCTGGCACAGCTTCAGGCCACTCCTCCTCATCCAACTCAGCCCCGTCAGCCGTCTCCGCCGCCTCAGCAATCGCAGAAGAGACACCCCACACATATGGTGCGTAGCGGTACCAGTCGAGGTCATAGTACAGGAAGTACAGGTGGAGGCAAGCGATATAAATATGGTCCAAACCTCGATACTCCTCTTCCTGAGAGGGCTTACGACAGGACCAAGGAGCAAACCAATGCCATAATGCGGGCTGAAGTCGACGCCCATTTTGGACCGAAACCGCCACCGCCGCCAAGGGAGAAAGTGCCTGTGGAAGTTATTGACCACTTCATTCATATGGCTGAACCACCAGCTCCTAAGCCTGTTGACTCAGACTATGAGCGCCACATCAGGAAGTTAAATTGACAACGTCTACAGAAGGAGGCGAGCTCGAGCTCAAGCAAACAACAAGCAGCTGTCAAAAAATGCGGGAGAACCGTTGCCCAGCTGGGAGAACAGTGGGCGCAACCGATCCCCCCGCTTGTTGTGCCGCCAATAACACGTGATAGTACGCGCGGCCAATATTATTGTGGCAAGCAGTTTACGTTCCCCAGGTGGGCGATGTGGTAATAACACAACATCATATAACGCAGGCTGAAGAACTCAAGATCACTGTTGGACAACTCCTCGAGATCGAGGACATGCCTGTGCTTACGTAGGAGGAAATAAAACAGAAATATGACCGGGGCCAACCTTTGGTCAAGCCAGAAGATGTCAAGAAGCTCCCAACGAGAATGTATGAATTGCATCAATGGTACATGGACATTACCAAGAGATCCAATCGACAGTCCCTCATGGTGCAAATCAACAAGGATCATTTCTACCATGAGAAACCTGGGACCATTGAGTATTCTGAACTGTTTCAGTTATACAATCAAGACGCACTCGACAAATCTATCATCAATTGCTATTGTCTGTAAGTGATTTCTTTCTGTAATTTAAGTCTGAAGCTAGCTGTATTGATCCTTTTGATCAATCATTACCTGTAAATATCCTCACTATATTCTTTTCTGTGGTACTATGCAGGATGAAGATGTATGAAATGAAAAAAGGTGGACGCTATGGCATTGGGTTCATTGACCCAAACACCGTTAATGAATTCACATGGAATATAAGCGACTATTATAAAAAGCAGGTAGAGGACAGCATGTTCGAGTTCTTGAAGGACCTCAAATACAATGAAGATATACTACTTCCTTACAACTTCAAGTGAGTCACACTTTCTTGTACTACAAATTCTCTGTTTTTGCCTACTAGCTAGCTAGCTACATGTTTTTGCTTACATATATATGCCCGCTTAATTAAGACATGCAAACGTGTGTGCATGCAGATTTCACTGGATCTTGTGTATCATTAAAGTTGACGAAGGAACAGTTGAAATACTGGACTCACTACTCTCAGAAAATAAAGACTATAACATCTTGTTTGGGATAGTCAACAGGTAATATCAATCATTATTAACTATATATCTCAGCCTATTTAGTTCGTCATTTCATGATATGAACTATTTCATAACCCCTTTATTCATTTTCTTTGTCGGCGGGCAGGGCTTGGGCAAGGTTCATCAGCGTCACGGAAGGCGATTGGAAAGGACAGCTGAGATGGCTTCGACCCAGGGTAAGTAATTAAGTAGTGTGGTATCTAGCTGCCATTTTTTTAATATTATCATGCTTGATTAATTATTATCTGAACAAATTAAATTCCATTCTCGTAAAGGCCATAAAGCAGGCGCAGGGGACTGATCTGTGTGCATACTGCGTTTGCGAAAACATTCGCATGATGACGTCCGAAAGGAGCAGATCTCAATGACAGGAATGGGTACGCTTGTCAGAACACTATTCACAATTTGTGCACCACATTATCGATATCTAGTCACACAACTAATACACATGCATATTGATCTCCTTCTTAACAGTTCACAGAGGTGCGGGACAAGCTCCTAGATACGGAGCGCGTAGAAGCACTTCAAGAGGAAATAGCAGGATTTTTGCCCGGCCAGTTCATAAATCCGAAGGGAGAATACTATTACCCGTTACCGCCCCCATCGACCAATTAAGTCATGAACCACTTCCAATTTTTCATGCTGCTCCGAAGGCACCAATTAGGCTAATGCAAACTGGCTCCGAAGGCAACATGCATATGTACGAGAAATTGTATATAGCTATATACATGCATGTGTGTATGTGTGAATTAATATGGTGTGGTTTGTGTGAGACATTGATGATCTATATATATGATTGGTTCTACTAGCTACCATATATATGCATAACGTGTACAATGTGTAGTATCGTAAAATACCAGCAAACGAAAAAGATTTAAAATGGAAAACACAAAATTAAATGAAAAAGAAATCATAAAACCAAAAACCCCCCAAACATTTTAGTACCGGTTGGTATTACCAACCGGTACTAAAGGGCTCCAGGCCCCCGGAGCTGGCTCGTGCCACGTGGTTGCCCTTTAGCACCGGTTCGTGCTGGACCGGTGCTCAAGGGGGGGCCTTTAGTGCCCAAACTTTAGTTCCGGTTATGGAACCGGCACTAAAGGGCCTTACGAACCGGTGCTATTGCCCGGTTCTGCATTAGTGGGTGTACTTCGTTTGAGAGATAAATGTACCTTCCTTAGTTTGCTTGATTTGCAAACCGAGAAAGAATTTGAGTTCACTCATCATAGACATCTCAAACTTCTTTGACATAAGCTTTCCAAACTTTTCACTAAAAAGAGGGTTAGTAGAACCAAATATGATATCATCAACATAAATTTGGCATACAAATAATTATCCATTAACTTTTTTAGTAAAAAGGGTAGAATCAATTTTTCCAATTTCAAAACCACTTGCAATAAGGAAATTATTCAAGCATTTATACCATGCTCTAGGAGCTTGTTTGAGACCGTAAAGTGCTTTGTGAAGTTTGTAAACATGATTAGGTTTCTTAGGATTGACAAAGCCGGGAGGTTGTTTGACATAAACTTCCTCCTCTATTTCACCATTTAGAAAAGCACTTTTAATATCCATTTGGTACAAGGTGATATTGTGGTGATTAGCAAAGGCAAGTAAGATGCGAATGGACTCAAGTCTAGCAACGGGAGCATATGTCTCACCATAGTCCATACCTTTGACTTGTGTATATCCTTGGGCAACGAGACGTGCTTTGTTGCGAACCACTTGTCCATCTTCATCTTGCTTGTGGCGAAACACCCATTTGGTACCGATGATGTTGTGGTTGTTGTCTGGCTTCTCAACCAATGTCCAAACTTGGTTTCTCTCAAAGTTTTGTAGCTCTTCATGCATAGCATTTATCCAATCCGGATCCTTCAATGCTTCTTCAACCTTCATAGGTTCAATGCTAGAGATGAATGAATAGTTTTCACAAAAGTTAGCTAAACGAGTTTTTGAGCGAGTGATTCTCCCGGTTTGGATATCATTGTAGATCTGCTCGACGGGATGATCTTTGGCAATTCTTGCTCGAACTCGTGAAAGCTTTTGCTTGGGCCTTCGTTGAACTTCCTCTTCATCTTGTTCTTCTTCATGATCTTCTCCATTGTTGACGTTGTTGTTCTCTTGTCGTGGTGGAGAAGGAGGTTGTTGATGTTCGTCTTGACGTATTTCCTCGTTTTCTTCATCTTGGTGTGTCCCACTTGTGGATGCTTCCGTGTCAATTCTTGGTTCACCTTGTCGTGAAATAGAAGCTTCCACTTGGACGGACGAGGTATTCTCCTTTACCTCCGTTGGACGAATTTTGCCAATCGACAAGTCTTGAATTGCTTCCGAAGGGTCTTTGTCTCCTACATCAATTGGCAATTGCTCTACTTGCGAGCCATTAGTTTCATCAAACTTCACATCTACCGTTTCTTCAACCTTTCGGGTGAAATTGTTGTAGACACGGTAAGTGTGAGAGTTTGAGCCATAACCAAGTAGGAAACCTTCATGAGACTTAGGAGCAAACTTTGAACGACGATGCTTATCTAGAATGTAGCACTTTGAGCCAAATACTCGAAAGTATCCAACTTGGGGTTTGTTACCGGTGAGGAGCTCGTATGCCATCTTGCCGAGTAGCTTGTGAAGATACAAGCGATTTGTTGCATGACAAGCCGTCTCAACCGCTTCTGCCCAGAAGTGCTTCGGTGTCTTGTAGTCATCAAGCATCGTTCTCGCCATTTCGATGAGTGTCCGGTTCTTCCTCTCAACAACTCCATTTTGTTGAGGTGTGTACGTAGCCGAGAACTCATGTGAAATCCCTTCTTCATCAAGAAAGGTATCCACATTTGCGTTCTTGAACTCCGTTCCGTTGTCGCTTCGAACCTTCTTGATCTTCACGTCAAACTGATTTTGGGCCTTTCTAGCGAAGTTTTTGAAGATCTTTTGGACCTGCGATTTGTCATCAAGAAAGAACACCCACGTAAATCTTGAAAAATCATCAACTATAACTAGACCAAAGGAATTTCCACCGAGACTCTTGTAGGCATTGGGACCAAAGAGATCCATATGAAGTAGCTCATGTGGCCTCCTTGTCGTCATGATGTTCTTCATGGGATACCTTCCTCCAACCTGTTTACCTGCCTGACATGCACTGCAAAGTCTATCCTTATCAAATATGACATCGTTAACTCCAAGGATATGATTTCCTTTAATAAGCTTGTCAAGGTTTCTCATGCCAACATGACCTAGTCGTCTATGCCACAACCAACCTTTTGAGGATTTAGCAATAAAGCAAGTTTTAGGTTGTGCCCTTTTTGAGAAATCGACAATAAAAAGGTCACCTCTAAGTATACCAGTAAAGACCATTTTATGATTTTCTCGTCGAAACACTTGGCAATCTACCTCAGTAAATAGGACATTCAAACCGAAATCAGCAAGTCTAGATACTGAAAGTAAGTTGTACCCAAGAGATTCAACGAGCATGACATTTTGAATGGAGCTATTGTGTGAGATGGCCACCTTACCAAGGCCAACCACCTTACCCTTTGAATTATCACCAAAGGTGACATATTTTCGAGGGTCGTCATTCTCAGCAAGCTCACGGAACATCTCTTCATCTCCGGTCATATGATCGGTACATCCACTGTCGAGAACCCATTCCTTTCCTCCTGACACATATCCTCGAAGATTAGCCATAAGACCAAAGTGTCTCATTGCATCATCAAGATCGGAGTCACTCTCATCATCTTCATCATAGTATCCATGTTCAACATCCTCTTGTAATTGATCATATCCTAGAGAGGGTAATTCATTAGATAAATGATCATCAAAGTGGTCACTTTTATGAATTCTTATGGATTCGGTTATGATATCACCAATGATTCCAATATTTCCTTTAGCACGCATGAGATTAGTAAGCTCAAATAGACAATTACCAAAACTAGGATCACTAGAGTTCATCTTACTCAAGGCAATAGATTTATGGAGAATTTCATCCAAATTTTTCAAGGAATAATTGGGGAATCGTTCCTCAAGAAATTTCCATATAGTATAGGCACATTTAAGAGTGGGTAAACTAGCAATCAAGTATTTGGGCAATCCTCTAATGATGAGCTCAACGGTTCTAAGATTGCGAATCATGTCAATATCTTCATCTAGAGTGGGATGCATAGGATCAACATGAGGAGCACAAGGACTAGTAATATACTTGTTCAAATGGTATTGAGTGAAAATCACAAGCATCTCATTTTTCCATTCATGAAAATACTCTTCATCAAGAATAGGCACTCTATGTCTAAGACTCCCTAAAGTAGACACATCCATCTTCCTCCAAAGGAGATTAAACCAAGGCAATGGAAACAAAAGCTCTGATACCACTTGTAGGATCTAGAAGTGTATGTGTCTAGAGGGAGGGTGATTAGACACTTAGTGCTAAAGTAGCAGTTTTTAAGCCTTTTTGGTTTGAGTGATGTTTTAGGCACAATTTCAACATACACAATACATATCAAGCAAGCATGCAAGGAGTATATAGGCAGCGGAAAGCAAAGCATGCAACTTGCAAGAATGTAAGGGGAAGGGTTTGGAGAATTCAAACGCTATTGGAGACACGGATGTTTTTCCCGTGGTTCGGATAGGTGGTGCTATCCTACATCCACGTTAGTGGAGACTTCAACCCACGAAGGGTAACGGTTGCGCGAGTCCTCGGAGGGCTCCACCCACGAAGGGTCCACGAAGAAGCAACCTTGTCTATCCCACCATGGCCATCGCCCAAGAAGAACTTGCCTCACTAGCGGTAGATCTTCACGAAGTAGGCGATCTCCTTGCCCTTACAAACTCCTTGGTTCAACTCCACAATCTTGTCGGAGGCTCCCAAGTGACACCTAGCCAATCTAGGAGACACCACTCTCCAAGAAGTAACAAATGGTGTGTTGATGATGAACTCCTTGCTGTTGTGCTTCAAATGATAGTCTCCCCAACACTCAACTCTCTCTCACAGGATTTGGATTTGGTGGAAAGAAGATTTGAGTGGAAAGCAACTTGGGGAAGGCTAGAGATCAAGATTCATATGGTAGGAATGGAATATCTTGGTCTCAACACATGAGTAGGTGGTTCCTTCTCAGAACATATGAATTGGAAGTGTAGATGTGCTCTGATGGCTCTCTCCACGAATGAAGAGGAGGTGGAGGGGTATATATAGCCTCCACTTAAAATCCAACCGTTACACACAATCTACCAATCTCGGTGGGACCGAATCAATAAACTCGGTCGGACCGAAATGGTAAACCTAGTGACCGTTAGAGATTTTCGGTGGGACTGACATGCATCTCGGTAGGACCGATGTGGTTAGGGTTTGGGCATAACGTAATCTCGGTGAGACCGATTACACAAACTCGGTGAGACCGATTTGGTAGTTAGCTAACCAGAGAGTTGGTCAGGCAAACTCGGTGGGACCGATTTGCTCTTTCGGTGAGACCGAAAAGTTACAAATGGGAAACAGAGAGTTTGCATTGCAATCTCGGTAGTACCGATTGCATAAACTCGGTAAGACCGATTTCGACAATGGACGTACACAGTGAGATTGCAATCCCATCTCGGTTAGACCGAGAACCCTATGGTAGAACCGATTTGCTAGGGTTTTGGCAGTGGCTATGACATATGAAAATCGGTGGCGCCGGATAGAAAGAGTCGGTGGGGCCGAGTTTGGCTTTGGGTTTAGGTCATATGTGGAAGTGGAAAAGTAGTTGAGGATTTTGGAGCATATCATTAAGCACATAGAGCAAAAGGCTTATTAAGCAACACCTCATCCCTTCTTAATAGTATTGGCTTTTCCTATAGACTCAATGTGATCTTGGATCACTAAAAGTGTAAAATGAAGAGTCTTGAGCTTGAAGCTTTGGCCAATCCTTTGTCCTTAGCATCTTGAAGGAGTTCCCACAACCTTTAGTTCATGCCACTCCATTGTTGAACTTATCTGAAATATACTAGATAGAAACATTAGTCCAACAAGAGATATGTTGACATTAATTACCAAAACCACCTGAGGAGCACTTGTGCTTTCTCCTTTGCTCTCGAGTTCTGCTCAACACGGAGATGACCGATGACATCCTCAACAGAGAATTCACGTCTCAAGTGCTTGAGAGAAGTAGCAAAGTTCCTCCAACTAGGAGGGAGTTTTGCAATAATGCAACCCGCAACAAACTTGTCCGGTAACTCACACTTCAGGAGCTCCAGCTCCTTAGCAATGCACTGTATCTCATGAGCCTGACCCAATACAGAACGGTTATCAACCATCCTGTAATCATGGAACTGCTCCATGGCATACAGCTCACTGCCAGTATCAATTGCGCCGAATTTGACTTCGAGCGCATTCCACAAGTTTTTGGCAACCCCCATATGAATATAGGCGTCAACAAACTTGTATCCAATCACACTCAGAACTTCTGCCAGAAAGATTGTGGTTGCCTCCCTAAACGCCTTCTCCTGTTTAGGAACAATCGTTTCTGTGAGGGACACACCACCAACCCAGAACACGTTCATCGCTGTGAGCCACAAGGTGGTCCTAGTCTGCCAACGCTTAAAATGCGTCTCGGTAAACTTTTTCGGTTTCAGAGTAGCAGCAAAGCCTTGAATCGAAAAGTGCCTAAAATAAGGTTTTTGGATTGTTGGAAATATTAGCACTTTTCCAATTAGACTTATCCACGAGTAAACAGTAAGCATGGCATAAAAGGTATGCACCTCATAGCAATACCTAAGCATACTAGCACATATAGAACATAGAATCGAACCTTCTATGAGCAGCACATATACGGCTAGCATAAGTACGAGTAAACGAGGGATGAACAAATCGTACCCTCCGGTTGGCCAGGCCAACGCGGCGGCGGCAGCAGCAGCCTCAGCATCGTCCGTGGCCTTCTTCTTAGCGGCGGCGTCGTCGGCCATGGTGTCGATGCAGAGGAAGTAGTGGAAGTAGAGGCGAACGGAGTTGGGGACGGATTGGGAGCAGTCGCATCGAGACGCTCCCCAAAAACCTTATTGCCGTTCTCCCGGGCGGGATCTCGAACGACAGGCTTCCGGAGGCACCTGCTCTACCGACCAACCGTGCACGCGGTCGTCGGGATAGGATCGCCAGAGGCAGCACAGTGAGAGAAACAGTAGATAACGACTAGGGTTGTACGAGAGGCAGTGAGTGAACTGAGTTAGGGTTCACTCCACTGGCCAGCGCCTCCTTATATAGGTCGTCAGGTAGATGGGCCTGGGCCTGGCCCACGACCGAGTCCGCGAACAGCCCACGGTCCAACGTCTCGGACAGTGGCCCTCCTGTGTGGTGCGGCCAACGAAGCTCCCGTCACGATGAAGGCTAATATAATTTTCACCAAATAATCAGTATCATTGAATAAAGAATCAATTTTCACCAAACCCTATTTCATGAACAAAAGACATGTGTGACATGTGTTGTTCGCTTAGGCCCTGGGCAAGCGAATGCTCCAGCAAAAGGAAAGCCAGCGAAAAACCAGAGGTATACACCACCTTAACGAAGAGGTCGGATCATATCCACCCGTCGTGGCGGAGAGGGCATAAGGGGCTGAATTTTCAATCTGATTTTATTATTTTATATTCAGACAAATCAACTGGTTTTACTGAAATAATATGAGGGGTAGAACACTGGACAGGTCCTTTGTCCATGAAATAAGGTTTGGAAGCCTCTAGGGCCTAAGCGAACAAGGGACAATCGGTAATTTCAGTGTTGTTGTGATTCCCGGAACATTGTTACTTCCCAATAATAACATTGTTTCGTAACGGGAAGTAACAATGTTCCGGGAAACACAACAATGTTATATTTGACGGAACATTGGTAACGTTCAGCAAACACAACAATGTTATATTTCTCGGAACATTGTTAATTCGCAAGAATAACAATGTTAGCTTGCTCCTGTATGCTCCGGATAAACGTCTCGGACAGTGGCGCTTCCGCAAGCGACTCGTTAATTAATAGGAGATCAATTAACCATTCTGAGCAGTAAAAATAAGCTTCGGCTCATTCCCGTAACCCGCGTCGCGTCGCGTCGTGACGAGGCGAGGCGGGCGGCGGAGGAGGAGTGCGCGTGTACAGCTCCTATTCCCAAGCTCCCAATAGCAAGTGGTAGAGCAGCCCTTATAAAGAGGTCTCACTCTTCTTACTGTAGCAATATGAGACTAAACTTCCCACACTTCCCACCACTTGCCGTACACATGCATGGGCCTTAGAGATTAACTAGGGATTATTGTCTTATATGGGCCTAAGCCCATCCATAATCCATCAGTATATAGTGACCATTACAAGTTAAAAAAACAAAGAGGGGTGGGGGGTGGGGTGGGGGTGCTCTGCATCGGTTGATGCATGCCGCCTTCTATTGCAATTATTTATGCAACCTACACAGGTAATGGTTCGAGCCAGTACAAGTTACACATTTGTTTGTGTTGACTACAAATGACATGAAAATGTCGCAGATCATTATCATAGCACATAACGTGTACTCATGTATGCACTTCCATTAAATATGTTGCACCGGATACACCTAGAAAGAATTTACTACAAACAAGTTGTCCTAGCTGTCATGTACAAACCTCATTCATCTAGAATTAACATATTTGTAGTATTATACGAACAATCAAGGACTAAGTAATATAATGTCTTTTCTTTAATTTTACTTGCCATTAAAAATATTTAGCTTTTTCTATATATAACATCACTTGATACTAGAAAATACAATCCAGAATATTACTTTGGTGTGCATGGATGTCTAAACCGCTCATCAGCCATTCTCATGTGTAATAAGCATGACTATCCTTTGTATAACGGTCGTTATATAAAGGACACACTCTTCGTCCTTACATAGCTAAAATCATATAACCAGAGTAGCTTGTGCCTATCCTTATCGTCCAGACCAGAGTACCACCCACAAATTAATGTAACATGAATGGAGTCGAGACATGTGGAAAGAGAGGTAAAATTAACACCAGGAGGAGCAGCATATGCGCAAGATGGGAGTGAGAGGTATCGGAAAACACAGGGAGTTCCTGAAGGAAATATATTGTAGTGGTCAAAGAACTTGAAGTTGTTTGCAGTTCAAGCTACAAACCTACAATACCAACAGCCTTGCTTGTGCCGGATATTCCTTTGGTACCACTGGTGGATCTCGCTTTGCTCGGCAACATACACTGTAACAGGAACAGAAAAGCCCTTCATGGGAGCACAGCTGAATAACTTGACTCTCCTGCGCTTCGTCCAAACTGCACTTCTTCTTTACGTCGGATATTGATCAAAGCACGACCTTCCTCACTTCTTCTTTCTTTCAATCTGGCCAAGAAAACCAAGCTAGTGATCCAAGCGTATCTTGCACACGTTGCTTGACCAAGAGGAGATCATAGAGTGACCAGTACCCACAACAGTGTGCAAGAAAAATCTATGTAAAATTATCATCTAGAATGAGTGAGGTCGCATATAGATTTCCCTGCCGGTGCTTTGAAAATACAAGTAGTGTATCTGTATGGCACTCCGTGCTAGTTGTTTATTTACGAAATAATATAACGATGAAATTCTTCAGTGAACCATGCCACATTTGGGCTAGTACAAATCTATTAGTATCAATCAATCATGATGATCAGGGGTGCCATGTGTCGGTGTAGACTGTGATCATATTGTTTGTCTGGAGAAGGCTCGTGTGAAGTTTTGTTCCATAGTGAACCGGCTTATGGAACCTACACACCTCCATATGTTATTTTGTTTTCAAAAAGGATGTTAATTCATAAACCTCTGGATCAATAGATGAACGCTGACTTTTTTTTATTAAAGTAGCATATCAACATCCAAAAAGTTTTACAACGTAAAGAAAAGGTCCAAAAACAATTAGCCAATAACAAGATTACACGACTCGGACACATAACTTATTATTGGACAGTCATCCAAACCGTTTCAATGTATATTATGCTACCATCGTCCAATGGTTGCACCCAATGGCCATAGGTGCCTGATATTCTGCAAGTTGCAGAGAGCACCACACACACATGACACATCCATCCTCAGCATCTAAAGGTAATCTACCAAAAAATTCCAAGTCGCCAACAGCAAGGCACACTAATCTGCACAGACACGCACCTTAAGCCCTTAATTTTTGGGTGAACACCGACCAACCTGTTCCGTGCAAACTCGCTAAGCTAGTAGGTGGAGGGAGAATAAACCGGACGGAAATTAACGTTGAAGGGGTTGTGGGAGGTGAGACGAAAATAAACCGGATGGAAATTAACCAGACAAAAAAAAACCATGGACGCAATCCTACCAACTCATACATTAGGAGTAGATATTATTTGTAAAGAGATAAAGCCAGTCGAAGGTGGTGCCCGGAGGTGGGACCCAAAAAAGGACAAGAATAAACGGTACTAGTCTACCAACTTCTTCTTTAGGAGTAGAGATGTAGGGCACGCCTGGCACGGCCTTGCGCCGCTCCTAGCTGCAAGCAACGCAATTCAGGACAGGTGAAGGATTGAAATGATTTGGAAAATACAGAAAATGAATAGAAATATTCAGAAAACAAACAAAATGTAAATACTAGTGCAATTCCGTGATGTAGGGCATGGCCAGCAAGGCCTTTTGCTGCTCCTCAGTGCGGGCAACGCCACCATGCCTTGACCTTGTGATTCCGCGATGGCGGCGGCGGCGTCCTCCAACAATCACACCCTCCCTTGAGTCCTGCCCTCATCAGGGGGTACGCGATGGCGACGGTCAAGGAGGTCGGCGGATGAGCACAATGAGCGGTGACCACACCATGTGGTGGTGTCCATGGTGATCCGTGGTGACGGCGGATCCGCGATGGCTGCAACGGTGTCCCTGGGGATCCTAGAGAAAAGATCAATGCCGGTGGTGGGAGGAGTGGCGGAATGGTTATTTTTGTTTCTGTTTGTGAGTATTTGTAAAGAGATAAAGCCAGTGAAAGGTGGTGGCAGCAGGTGGGACGACAAAAGGGATGAAAATACACCGGTACCAGGTTACCAACTCCCCCTTTTTGAAGTAGAGATAAAAGTGTTGGATGATTTGTGTGTATGGAATTCTACTCAACTTTATTTGTGGTAAAACTTCCAATCTATTCATCAACAATCGTGATAGTATAACGAATACCAGAAATAATAAAAAATACATCCATATCCATAGATCACCTAGCGACGACTACAAGCACTGAAGCAAGCCAAAGGCGCGCTGCCGTCATCGCCCTCCTTCACTAGAGCCGGGCAAAACTTGTTCTAATAGACAGTTGGGAAGTCATCATGTTAAGACCCTATAGGACTAGCGCACCAAAACAACAACCCCCGTCGTTGAAGATAAGCTTAGATCAGGAAGGTCCATCCTGTGCACACATGGACACGAACGAATAAATACCAGATCCACCGAAGACAAACGCCGACCGAATTCCGCGAGATCCACCGGAGACAAACCTCCACTGGCAGAGACAGGGGACCAGTAGGGGCCCTCGCTCCCCCTAAGATCGCTGATTTGATGCTAGTTAGTAGATGAATAGTGCAGAATTTAGAAAAAAGCTACATGTATTAGCATTGTTTAGCCCATGTTATCAAAAGATTGAGTATTTTGGCCCCTGATCTTTAATTCCGGGATCTGCCACCGTAAACCTCCACACGACCTCTGATAACGCTAGAAGCACCACCGAGACGGGGACCAGACAGGGAGAACCTTATTCCATCTTCAGAGAATCACCGCGTCCTCGTCTCTCGGAGCATGACACAAACCCTACGGAAGCTCAGAAAAACATTCAAAACTGAAGCCCTACGCCTGCAAAGACCAGAATCCACCACGCCTCCATGGCCCTAAGGCTACATGAGACATGCCAGACTGGCGTCGGCGCCGGCGGAAGGCAGAAGAAACCCAAGCCACGGCTGGGTACAAATTATACTCAACTTAGATTTACGCACGATTATGTTTTGTAGTTGCTAGATCAAACAGCTGGTATATGAACAACACAATATACCCGACAGCCATATTATCAATCACGGTAATCATGGGTGTAGGCCATGATAACATTTTTGGTGTAGAAAAGGCATGTGTAAGGTTGTGGTATATAGTGACCATTACAGCCATTACAAGGTACACCTAGCAAGAATTTACTACAAACAAGTTGTCTTAGCTGTCATGTACATACCTCATTCATCTAGAATTAACATATTTGTAGTATTATACGAACAATCAAGGACTATATAATTTGTCTTTTCTTTAATTTTACTTGCTATTAAAAATATTTAGCTTTTTCTATATACAACATCACTTGATACTAGAAAATACAATCCAGAATATTACTTTGGTGTGCATGGATGTCTAAAGCGCTCATCAGCCATTCTCATGTGTAATAAGCATGACTAGCCTTTGAATAAGGGTCCTCTTATATATAGGACACACTCTCCCTCCTTATATAACTAAAATCATATCAGACCACCAGAGTAGCTTGTGCCTATCCTTATCCTCCGGACCAGAGTACCACCCACAAATTAATGTAACATGAATGGAGTCGAGACTTGTGAAAAGAGAGGTAATATGAACACCAGGAGGAGCTGCATATACGCAAGATGGGAGTGAGAGGCAGCGGAAAACACAGGGGGTTCCTGAAGGAAATATATTGTAGTGGTCAAAGAACTTGAAGTTGTTTGCAGTCCAAGCTACAAGCCTACAATACCAACAGCTTTGCTGGTCCCGGATATTCCTTTGGTACCACTGGTGGATCTCACTTTGCTCGGCAACATACACTGTAACAGGAACAGAAAAGCCCTTCATGGGAGCACAGCTGAATAACTTGACTCTCATGCGCTTCGTCCAAACTGCACTTCTTCTTTACGTCGGATATTGATCAAAGCACGACCTTGCTCACTTCTTCTTTCTTTCAATCTGGCCAAGAAAACCAAGCTAGTGATCCAAGCGTATCTTGCACACGTTGCTTGACCAAGAGGAGATCGTAGAGTGACGAGCACCCACAACAGTGTGCAAGAAAAATCTATGTAAAATTATCATCTAGAGTGACTGAGTTCGCATATAGATTTTCCTGCCGGTGCTTTGAAAATACAAGTAGTGTATCTGTATGGCACTCCGTGGTAGTTGTTTATTTACGAAATAATATAACGATGAAATTCTTCAGTGAACCATGCCACATTTGGGCTAGTACAAATCTATTAGTATCAATCAATCATGATGATCAGGGGTGCCATGTGTCGGTGCAGACTGTGATCATATTGTTTGTGTAGGGAAGGCTCGTGTGAAGTTTTGTTCCATAGTGAACCGGCTTATGGAACCTACAGACCTCCATATGTTATTTTTTTTCAAGAAGGATGTTAAATCATAAACCTCTGGATCAATAGATGAACGCTGACTTTTTTTTATTAAAGTAGCATATCAACATCCAAAAAGTTTTACAACGTAAAGAAAAGGTCCAAAAACAATTAGCCAATAACAAGATTACATGACTCGGACACATAACTTATTATTGGACAGTCATCCAAACCGTTTGAATGTACATTATGCTACCATCGTCCAATGGTTGCACCCAATGGCCATAGGTGCCTGATATTCTGCAAGTTGCAGAGAGCACCACACACACATGACACATCCATCCTCAGCATCTAAAGGTAACCTACCAAAAAATTCCAAGTCGCCAACAGCAAGGCACACTAATCTGCACAGACACGCACCTTAAGCCCTTAATTTTTGGGTGAACACCGACCAACCTGTTCCGTGCAAACTCGCTAAGCTAGTAGGTGGAGGGAGAATAAACCGGGCGGAAATTAACGTTGAAGGGGTGGTGGGAGGTGAGACGAAAATAAACCGGACGGAAATTAACCAGACAAAAAAAACCATGGACGCAATCCTACCAACTCATACATTAGGAGTAGATATTATTTGTAAAGAGATAAAACCAGTCGAAGGTGGTGCCCGGAGGTGGGACCCAAAAAAGGACAAGAATAAACGGTAGTAGTCTACCAACTTCTTATTTAGGAGTAGAGATGTAGGGCACGCCTGGCACGGCCTTGCGCCGCTCCTCGCTGCAAGCAACGCAATTCAGGACAGGTGAAGGATTGAAATGATTTGGAAAATACAGAAAATGAATAGAAATATTCAGAAAACAAACAAAATGTAAATACTAGTGCTATTCCGTGATGTAGGGCATGGCCAGCAAGGCCTTTTGCTGCTCCTCAGTGCGGGCAACGCCACCGTGCCTTGACCTTGTGATTCCGCGATGGCGGCGGCGGCGTCCTCCAACAATCACACCCTCCCTTGAGTCCTACCCTCATCAGGGGGTTCGCGATGGCGGCGGTCAAGGAGGTCGGCGGATGAGCACAATGAGCGGTGACCACACCATGTGGTGGTGTCCATGGTGATCCGTGGAGGCGGCGGATCCGCGATGGCCGCAACGGCGTCCCTGGGGATCCTAGAGAAAAGATCAATGCCGGTGGTGGGAGGAGTGGCGGAATGGTTATTTTTGTTTCTGTTTGTGAGTATTTGTAAAGAGATAAAGCCAGTGAAAGGTGGTGGCAGCAGGTGGGACGACAAAAGGGATGAAAATACACCGGTACCAGGTTACCAACTCCCCCTTTTTGAAGTAGAGATAAAAGTGTTGGATGATTTGTGTGTATGGAATTCTACTCAACTTTATTTGTGGTAAAACTTCCAATCTATTCATCAACAATCGTGATAGTATAACGAATACCAGAAATAATAAAAAATACGTCCATATCCGTAGATCATCTAGCGACGACTACAAGCACTGAAGCAAGCCAAAGGCGCGCTGCCGTCATCGCCCTCCTTCACTAGAGCCGGGCAAAACTTGTTCTAATAGACAGTTGGGAAGTCATCATGTTAAGACCCTATAGGACTAGCGCACCAAAACAACAACCCCCGTCATTGAAGAGAAGCTTAGATCAGGAAGGTCCATCCTGTGCACACATGGACACGAAGAAACAAATACCAGATCCACCGATGACAAACGCCGATCGAATTCCGCGATATCCGCCGGAGACAAACCTCCACTGGCAGAGACAGGGGACCAGTAAGGGCCCTCGCTCCCCCTAAGATCGCTGATTTGATGCTAGTTAGTAGATGAACAGTGCAGAATTTAGAAAAAAGCTACATGTATTAGCATTGTTTAGCCCATGTTATCAAAAGATTGAGTATTTTGGCCCCTGATCTTTAATTCCTGGATCTGCCACCATAAACCTCCACACGACCTCTGATAACGCTAGAAGCACGACCGAGACGGGGACCAGACAGGGAGAACCTTATTCCATCTTCAGAGAATCACCGCGTCCTCGTCTCTCGGACCATGACACAAACCCTACGGAACCTCAGAAAAACATTCAAAACTGAAGCCCTACGCCTGCAAAGACCAGAATCCACCACGCCTCCATGGCCCTAAGGCTACATGAGACATGCCAGACTGGCGTCGGCGCCGGCGGAAGGCAGAAGAAACCCAAGCCACGGCTGGGTACAAATTATACTCAACTTAGATTTACGCACGATTATGTTTTGTAGTTGCTAGATCAAACAGCTGGTATATGAACAACACAATATACCCGACAGCCATATTATCAATCACCGTAATCATGGGTGTAGGGCATGATAACATTTTTGGTGTAGAAAAGGCATGTGTAAGGTTGTGGTATATAGTGACCATTACAGCCATTACAAGGTACACCTAGCAAGAATTTACTACAAACAAGTTGTCTTAGCTGTCATGTACATACCTCATTCATCTAGAATTAACATATTTGTAGTATTATACGAACAATCAAGGACTATATAATTTGTCTTTTCTTTAATTTTACTTGCTATTAAAAATATTTAGCTTTTTCTATATACAACATCACTTGATACTAGAAAATACAATCCAGAATATTACTTTGGTGTGCATGGATGTCTAAAGCGCTCATCAGCCATTCTCATGTGTAATAAGCATGACTAGCCTTTGAATAAGGGTCCTCTTATATATAGGACACACTCTCCCTCCTTATATAACTAAAATCATATCAGACCACCAGAGTAGCTTGTGCCTATCCTTATCCTCCGGACCAGAGTACCACCCACAAATTAATGTAACATGAATGGAGTCGAGACTTGTGAAAAGAGAGGTAATATGAACACCAGGAGGAGCTGCATATACGCAAGATGGGAGTGAGAGGCAGCGGAAAACACAGGGGGTTCCTGAAGGAAATATATTGTAGTGGTCAAAGAACTTGAAGTTGTTTGCAGTTCAAGCTACAAGCCTACAATACCAACAGCTTTGCTGGTCCCGGATATTCCTTTGGTACCACTGGTGGATCTCGCATTGCTCGGTAACATACACTGTAACAGGAACAGAAAAGCCCTTCATGGGAGCACAGCTGAATAACTTGACTCTCATGCGCTTCGTCCAAACTGCACTTCTTCTTTACGTCGGATATTGATCAAAGCACGACCTTGCTCACTTCTTCTTTCTTTCAATCTGGCCAAGAAAACCAAGCTAGTGATCCAAGCGTATCTTGCACACCTTGCTTGACCAAGAGGAGATCGTAGAGTGACGAGCACCCACAACAGTGTGCAAGAAAAATCTATGTAAAATTATCATCTAGAGTGACTGAGTTCGCATATAGATTTTCCTGCCGGTGCTTTGAAAATACAAGTAGTGTATCTGTATGGCACTCCGTGGTAGTTATTTATTTACGAAATAATATAACGATGAAATTCTTCAGTGAACCATGCCACATTTGGGCTAGTACAAATCTATTAGTATCAATCAATCATGATGATCAGGGGTGCCATGTGTCGGTGCAGACTGTGATCATATTGTTTGTGTAGAGAAGGCTCGTGTGAAGTTTTGTTCCATAGTGAACCGGCTTATGGAACCTACACACCTGCATATGTTATTTTGTTTTCAAAAAGGATGTTAAATAATAAACCTCTGGATCAATAGATGAACGCTGACTTTTTTTTTATTAAAGTAGCATATCAACACCCAAAAAGTTTTATAAAGTAAAGAAAAGGTCCAAAAACAATTAGCCAATAACAAGATTACATGACTCGGACACATAACTTATTATTGGACAGTCATCCAAACCGTTTGAATGTATATTAGGCTACCATCCTCCAATGGTTACACCCAATGGCCATAGGCGCCTGATACTCTGCAAGTTGCAGAGAGCACCACACACACATGACACATCCATCCTCGGCATCTAAAGGTAACCTACCAAAAAATTCCAAGTCGCCAACAGCAAGGCACACTAATCTGCACAGACACGCGCCTTAAGCCCTTAATTTTTGGGTGAATACCGAACAACCTGTTCCGTGCAAACTCGCTATGCTAGTAGGTGGAGGGAGAATAACAGCTACGTGTGTCATTCAACAAAGAATGGCGGCAAACGAGCAGGAAGGAAATATATAATGAAATGTTTTCCTCGTCACAAAATTAACATTTTTACTTCCTTGCCATCTGCGTTTCGCCATACTTTCCTTTGTTAGGATCACTCCTCTCTCTACGGACCACATAACAATATTTTAATTTTATGAAAACAAATCTTGTACAAATCCACTTGTACCCCTTCAGAGCCCGACGAAACTGGATATTCCCAAACTCATCCCTAATACCGAAGCAACAAAACCAACTTTCCATTGCACGATATATACAGGTTCAGATACTGAAATCCTAGTATTTGTCTTAAAGGCAGGTATCATCCCAAAATCTCACGTTATGCCATTATCTACAGAGAAAGAGCCTCTGCTAAATAACTCCGCATTGAACATCATCCAACCTTTCCAAAACGCAGAGTCTTGTGGCTTTGCCGACACTTGGGACCAGATCTTTGCATGGAGGTATTTTTTGGAAGCAATTCCTGCCAAACACATTGCACGGTAAGTAATGTGCCCACTATTTATAGAGCAAGCACTTGTTTGTCACCTTGTGGTCCTCGATCCTAAGACCTCCTTGGTCCTTCTAACTACATAGAATTATCACTTAGCTAACCGATTTTCATCTATGCTCATCGGATTTCTACTAAAATATTGATATGTAGTGATCCAGTCTATTCCACACCGGACCTTTTGGGTATTTAAAAGAAAGATAACATAAGCATCGCTAGACTTATGAGGACAACATTGATTAGGACCAGACTTCCCCCATGCGATGTCAACTTGCCCTTCCAACTATAACACTTAAAATGTACTAATGTATGCACTTCCATCAAATACGTTGTGCTGAGTACAATGTGTGGGGATTAATAAAGGCCCCTTCACCCACCACTATGCCACATATGCATAGTGATAAGTTTTTTACAAACAAGTTGTCTTAGTTGACATGCACATGCTCCCATTAAACTATGATTTATTATGTGCAATATTATACCAACAATAAAGGACTAAGTATGTATTTGCTCATTTATTCATTTTACATACCATTGAAAGTATGCTATTTTGGATGCAACATCATTAATATTTAGCTTGAAAATATATGGTGTTGAACCTTCAGATCTTTTTGTTACTAGAAGTGTAATGTCAAATTTAAGTTTAGTGTCCATGGATACCTAATGTGCGTACAACTACTTGTTTATAATTGTAGGCATAACTGTCTTTCATATAAAGGCCCTTATATACAGGACACACTCACCTCCCGGCGTAGCTAAAAATATATCGGATTGGTGCCTCTAGCATTGTAGCTCGTGCACATATTTATCTCTTCAGGCCGGAGTAGTACCCACCAAATCAACACGGATGGCGTAGACTTTAGAAAAGAGAGACACGATGAACACCAACATGAGTTGGACCCATGATGGGAGTAGGAGGCATCCGGAAACTTAGGGGGTTGTTATCTCGAACTCATCGTAGTTGACCACGAACTTGATTGTGTTTGGACCAAACTAGTTGGAGTGGCAATAACCTCGCTAGGCAAGGATGCTCGTCTGGTCTGCTGAACAAGTGCAATTTACTGGCCAGAAGGACATAGCCTCTGATGATGTAATTGAAAAACTAGTTCTCCTTGCCTGGTGGCGAGGAAAACATTGCGGCGGATGTCAAGCTGGAAGGGTTGCGGATCGTTGTTCCCTATCAACTAGAGACACCTCACATCTTCCATGGATATCTGGCATTACATCATCGACAAGGCCCAACGTCACAAGGGGATTAAGTCCCTCTCGATCCTGTTCTCTTGTGAGATTTGGCTTGATCAAACCAGACGAATATTGCGCAATCAAATCATGCCAGTTAGAGTGATTATTGCTGCTTCTAGAAGATCTAATGATGCATGCCGCCTCATGGGTGCTAAATATCTGGAAACCCCTATGGAAGATCTGAGGTGATCCTTCGGAGCTACATGCAACTTTGTTTCCATTTCTCTTATTTTCTCCATGTCACATCAGTGACCATGGGTAACTATTATACCTGCTTAATTATTGAAATGCTTACGATTGTTGGATCTTAAAAAAGGAGTTCTCCTTCCTCAACAACATAGCTAACTAGAACAGCAAACTTTCATGCATAACTTAAAAAAAAAGGAGTTATCCTTGCTCTATCAAGGAAAGACTGATTTGGCTTCCCAGTTGTGAAAAATAAGACATCACTTCGTGCGAACTGTCGTGCATAACTATTCATCTTGATTAGATAACGAGCCTTGCTCCTTCGTAGGTATGACCAATAGACCTATGTTTTCCTAGTCTAGCCAGCATG
Source organism: Aegilops umbellulata (assembly GCA_032464435.1). Classification (NCBI taxonomy): domain Eukaryota; kingdom Viridiplantae; phylum Streptophyta; class Magnoliopsida; order Poales; family Poaceae; genus Aegilops; species Aegilops umbellulata. Next base: position 532,572,224 of record CP136056.1, on the reverse strand, counting down.
GAAAGCTAGAAAATCAAAAAAATTCTTGCATGTGTCGCTTGACCATGCTAAGATCATAGAGTGCCCAACACCCATAACCAAAAGGGAAAACTTCATTTTTGCCACTCTAGTTTTTGCCAACTTTGCTTATGCCACTCTAGAATTTGACATCTCACTTTTGCCACTCTTAGCTTTTGACAATACATCACAAATGCCATTTAGTGGCAAAAACGATATTTTTCATTTCACTTTTGCCACTCTTAGATTTTGCAATGTATCACAATTGCCACTCTGAAAATTTTGCTTTTGCCACTGAATGGCAAAATTGATATATTGTCAAAAGCTAAGAGTGGTAAAAGTGAATTGTTAAATCCTAGAGTGGCATACGCAAAGTGGGCAAAAGCTAGAGTGGCAAAAACAAAGTTTTCCCTTTAACCAAAACAGTGAGCAAGAAAAAAACTGTAAAAGTAGTGTGTCTTGTGTAGAATAATGTTGTACAAGTCCCGCATGTCGCTCTCTCACTAGGGAGACAATGGCAGCAACACAACACCTCCGCCACGTCGACCCCCGGCCCCTCCCTCCTGCTTCCCCTCGTCGTCAGTACTGCCTCCGCCAGAAAAAGCTTAGATGGAGTCGACGAAGACTGGACCTGTTCTTTGCTCGAGTTGGCAGCGCCTCCTCTGGGAGTAGGGAGCTTGTGGCGGCGGTCATGATGGTGTGGCCGCCAGCCGACTCTGTTCTCCGGCGTGCTCAACAACAATGTGTGGTGGGGTTGCACCGGTTGATCTGAGGCGGCTAATCGTGAGCTTGGGGGCCATCGCTCCATGCACGATCTTCTCAGTTCGGTCGCAATCTGGCAAATGTTGGTTCCCAATCTACACGTGGGGACATGTTGAGGTGATGTTGTTGGTCGGTGAGCAGTCCTGGTGGCAGCGGCAAGGTGCAGTGGGCGTCTGTGGGCGAACTGGTGAGGCTGGCCCAATCTGGCCTTGGGTGGGCCGTGGCTGGAGTGTGGGATGGCAGCGCGGGGCTCCCACAGTCGGTGTGGTTGCTGGCCAGAATTCCGGGTCGCAATGGTTGTGGTGATCATCATTGGCTTGAGCTGATCTCCATGGTGATGTGATGGCCTTCTTAGATCCAGCTAGCTGGTTTTAGTATTGCCATGGCAGGAAGACTGAGTTGCAGCTTGTCCTTGTTGGCAGCCACTGGGCTTCCTCTCGAGGTTTGGATCGGCGCAAGGCTCCGGGTGCAAGCTTCATCTTTGACGGTAGTCGATGTTGGCGATGATGCCACATGTTTGTGTCTTTCCCCTTATTGGAGGCATTGTCAAATATCACTCCCTCTACACTGTGTTGCGATTGGCTGGATTTCGGTAGGTAGTGGATGATTTGCCACGGTCGAATCCTACCTGGTGAACGGCGGAGTGGTGTGCCACAGTTTTTGGCCAAAGACCGGGTGTTCGCCTGGGGTCGATGCCGACGACGATGGCACTCACGTGTGTTATTTCCCTTCTTGTAGATATGTCCAAAGACCTTGCTCCCATAACACTTCGGTTTGCGGTCATGTTTGGAGGTGGAGGATGGCTTAGATATGTAGTGTCGCCGCTGTTGCTGACGCGTTGTCCAGCCGTCTTGTAATTTGTAACTCCTTTTTTTTCTCTAGCATAATGAAATGGGCAGAGCACCAGCCTTTCACGTCAAAAGAATAGTGTCTCTTGGAAATGGTAGCTTATGGTATTCATCCTCGTTTAGGCGACAACTTTAGATGTAGAAAATGTCAAGACCGTAGTGCTTCATGTCACACGTGTGTTACATATCATTTGGGATTTATTTTTTATTTTTTTGCGGCATGGTTTTACCTAAAAATCAACAGAAAACAAAAGGAGAGGGAACGTGGGGACAAAAAACAAGAGATGGGGCAAACCTACCTACCCCACTTTAATAGTACAGATTTGGATTGCTCCTAAAGCGCATCTAGGATGCTGGGAAATGCCCCAACGGTCACCTTTATAGACCGCCCAAGGGAAGCCCTCTTGTCGAACAACCCATATACGGTTTGCTGCAGGTTAGGTAGTCCAACACAATGTCCGCCATGTGCAAATATGTTCCCAGTCCAGCTGCAAATCAGAGTGCAACTGTGTGCTCGTTTGTGTAATGGAGGGAAGACGGAGAGATACAAACAGATATGATTAATGCTGAGTGAGAGTTTCCGAGTTTATGAATGGAAAACCGCAAGAAAACCATCACAACCTGCTGATCAGGCATAGGCACACACAACATACACATCACACACCACTGGGAAGAAAACCTTGTCGAGGTTGCACATTGGCATCATAGCCATGACTTCTTCCCGAACATGTGACTCCAACTTCACCAGTAACGACTGGCAACCAAACCCACATCGCAGAGGCTATGAGAAGCCACACGAAGGTCCACGTGAAGCAATCATCCCGTATTGGCTGACTTCACAACTATGATTCTGATGATGAGGTACGAAGATGAAGTATATAAGGATGTTGATGGTGCGGCGGAAGATCACCGAAATGAGTGCTTGCCAACCGTCATCCTCCCACCTGGACCCCATCATTTAGCTCCGACTTCAAACAAAAAACAACCCAAGATGATCCCGTGGACACACTGAAGAGCTGACTATTGCAACCTTAGTTGCGACCCCGGCCTCTCTCACCCCAGCCATCGTCACTACATATGACACCACCACCAGCACCTTCCACTGGTCGCAACTATAACAGCCGCGAAGACATCCTGCATTGATACATTTTGAGTGTATCTTCTTTTCTGAACACTTGCGCAACTTTTACCCTCTAGATTTGCACAACTTAATGAGAACTAATTGGACTCGCGCCATTTTCAGGAGAATAGCCGTGGAGTTAACTATTTTATGTGAAAAAATAAACTTCGCTGGGAAGTTGCAAAAACAAAGTGATTTTGTAGAGCAAATGAAGCCTATATGTCGTACGTTGGATATGGGGTGCCGCACAGGTCCCACACACTCTGACCTTCAAGCATTGAGGCAGCGTTTGGGGCCCACTAGCACCCCTTTCCTCCATCTTTCGCCCATATGTCTCTTATACCTAAAACCCTCGAGACATTTTTCCATGTATTTTTCCTCGAGGTGGAGACCACCACCACCGCGGTTTTTCATTTTTGAGGGTTGTCTAGTGGAAGATGTTGCCTCTGAGGAGGGAATTTCATCGCCATCGACTCCACCAACCCCAACCCTTCTCCATCATATATGTCATGTATCCCTCACCCATTTGCGAGTAATCTGATACAGACACATGGGATGGGGAATTGGATGACATCCATTACATAAGAGTGTTCACAGTCATCGGGAATTAATACTAATGCTATGATTGTTCTAGAATTGATGTTTCTATGACTTTGCTATGTTTAATATTTCTCACTAGGGCCTGAGTGGTATGATCTCACATCTGAATCAAATTCTTTTTTACAAATATATATGTGTTTTGATTATACCTGCAAGTTATACGCAACCCTTATAATATTGCAAAAGAGAGCTCGAGGGTGATAGACTAGGATATCAATGGGAGTTATGTTCCGAAGATTACATTTGTTCAGAAAGTGTTAATGCTTTGTGCCGCTTACCTTGAAAAATGGCACCTTAATTACCCTTTTTTCAATTTTGATCCCGGTGACATAGGAGGGTAGGACAAAAGATGTTGGACAAGTTCTTAGAAATAAGCACATTCAACAATATGGAATACATGCCTACATGATTAGAGAACATGAGCAAGGTGTAATTTTTTGTGAATTTAACTATTATAGGATTGATCCTATCCATGCATGTTCCACATCCAGCCTTCTTGTCGTGCCACGGTAAGGATCCCCACTACCAATAGCGCTGCTCGGGATTTTCCCAATGGGACCCTCTAATGATGATGATGGGAAGATGGAGAGAGTGGGACCGGAGAGTCGCTAGGTTTGAGGTCCCCTGGTGCCGTTCAAGAGCAACATGGCCTTGGAGTTTCTGGTGAGAGAGTGATGACATAGGCGTGCTTTAGGCATAGTGATATATAAATCGTCCGTGTCCTAACACGCTGGTGTTTTTCAGATCACGGTTACACTCTCACCCGAGGTCTAAATGAGCATTCTCATTTGGCAACTGCTTCCCCTGTGTTTGCCATGCATATTGTAGCTCTCCATGAGGATGTCCCTTCCAGCACTTGTTCTTCCCAACTTACTAATACTGCAGTAAGTGAGGCAACCTGAAGGAGAATTTTGACGAAGGATATCTTTCGGTATACCTTTCATCCCCAACACACACTTGTTCTTTTGATCTCCTTTGGTAGCCCAGGTAAAAGAGGCTAAGGTAGATAATAGGGTATATAAGAAGACTACATGCAAAGAGAGCCTTAGCTTAGTGGTTGGGCATGCGGTTGTGCAGCCTAACGACCTGAGTTCAGTCCCTAGAATTGACAGGTGATGCACAAGGGTTTCGCCCCATTTATTGAGGATCAAGCTTGGTGTGTGGTGGAACCACTCATCAAAAATATCTTGATACTCAATTAAAAAATTCTGAGGACCATGTTTATCTTGGTACTCATACTAAAAGTCTCCGTATGCATCCCTAGTTGGTGCAGAGGCCGGGGAAGTGAAATTCTCCCCCATTTTAGGCGCCGCCCCCGTATCGGGCAACTCGGGCGGCTCTCCAAACCATAGCCGCCAGGGTCACCACCACCTCCATCCCTTCCCTCCGCCGCCGCCAGAGGACACCGATGGGCTAAGTCCGGGGGCCGATGGCGGTGGCGGAGGCTCTCCTCCCTGGGTCGCGTCGGACGGGGTGGGGCGGGACCTCCACGCGCGTGACGGCGCGGCGGCAATCTGATCCATGGTGGCATGTCGACGTGCTTCGGGCGGAGGCCCTGGGCGGCGGCGCGGTTGCCTGGCGGTGAGCCGGCGGCGGCGGCATGAAGAGGGTGCCGTGGAGGTCCGGGCTGGCCAGATCAGGATGTTGGGGCGGTGGCGGTGGGTGAAGCTCAGGATTCCCACGGCGGCATGGTGTGGTGCAGTCCATATACAAGGTGGATCTGCGTCGACGATCTCGTGGTTTTGTCACGGATTGACCAGAGAGGGTGATGAGCGTGTGGTATCCATCTCGGCGGCTCTCGCGATTTGGCGAGGTGGGGTGGGAGTCCTCCTCCCAGGCTCCAGTGGTGGCGCATTCAGGGAGTGGCCGGTGTGCCAGGGCTCCTACGGTGCCACTGCTGTTGCGGTTGGTCGCCGGATCTAGGTGGCTAGATCTGGGGTTTGAAGGCGGTCGAGACAGTGCACAGGTTGTCGGGTGGATTTCTTGGGACGGATCCGAGTGAAAACTTGGTCTTCGGTCGTTGGCCGGAGCCGGTGATGACGATGCCCTTATCAACATTTCCTTCATGAAGGCATCATCGAGGTACAAATCCCAAACCCACCCAATACCTCCGGGGAAAACCCTAGATCAGTTGGATCGGATGACGGCGGCATTCGTGTGTCGTTACCCTCTTGGAGGTGGCATTCTTGGAGATGCACTCGGGCTCGAGGGACCAGCGAATGGCTTCTTCGGTGGAGCAGTGTTTCTTTCTACATATTCATGGCGGCGGCTCTTGGCGGCATAGAGCAGCGGAGGCTTGGCGTCAGATGTGTAGTGATGGACACGCGTAGGAGGTCGACGTTGTCTGGCGTCGTAGTGGCGTCGGCGGTAGCTAGACCGGGCAAGGTAGATGCAGCAGTACAACTCTGAAGATGGATTGGTGGCAGGTGGCTGCGGCGGCCTCATACCCGGGAGGCGTTCTGGTTGAGGAGCACGCCGGACTGGTGGGTGCCCATACCCAGCAGACGTCCTGGTTAGGACCTCAGGTCTTAGATGTTAGGTTTGGCTGCGAAGTCTGTTTGGTATTAGGCCTAGACTATCAGTGCCCCTTCATCAACTGGATAGGAGTAGCGACAGATGTTGCTTAGATGGTTGCTTTGGTCTTATTGTTGTATGACTTTGTAAGGTCTTGTGTTAGTAATTAATAAAATGGTTGTATGCATCGTCCAGATGCAGAGGCCGAGGGTATTCCTCCTTTTCTAAAAAAAAAGGATATATAGAAGGCAGTCATGTGCCGTGGGCTTTATAGGGATGGCAAGAACAGAATGTTGGTGGACGTTTTAATTAGCTCCTATTCTTAACAGTTATTAATTCACATAACTACCTAGTCCCCAATATGTGAAATGTATGTTCATATGCATATGTGAAATCCTATTCATGTAATAAGAGTACTAAAATATGTTTTGAGACGAGTCTACGTAAATATATAATTCTCAAAGTTTAAGCCAGCAACATTTAAATGATACATGTAGTCAAAGTTTAGTAGTATGAGAATCATCCGTTGTTTACATTCCTCCTCTTTATGGTTGTGTTGCAGCATGACCTCCTCTTCCGTGTGGTAGACATGGGGGTCGTCTCACCGGCCTCTGGCTTTTGTTAGGCTGCGTCTATGTCTTTCCCTTTTCAGAGACGATGCTATGCATGATCCTCTTTGAGCCGTTTGAACCCGGAAACAGGGCATGCATGGCCATCTTTGAGTACTTTGGTATTGTTCTATCCTTCACATCAATCTCAACATGTCGTCAACTCTTCTAATCAGATGTTGACTAGAGCGCACCTAATTGGTGTCCGGTGTCCTCCACTGCCTAGTCGGATCATTTCTGTGCACCAGCCTTGGCTTGTCCCTTGGCATCCGCTAGAAATATGTGGTTCAGTTCCAATGCATGTCGGACAAGATCACAAACATGTTGACACTGAGAAGGGCAGAGAATCTATCCAACGGCGGGATGTTAATTTTGGTGAAAATGGTTCTAGTCTTTGTATGTACCAACAAAATTAGTGGAAAGAGTGGACAATATTTGCACATGGCGGACATTCTGTTGGACTACCTAACCTGCCGTGATCCTAGCCCTGCACTCGTGCTGGTTATGTACGCTGGCATGTTGTGGACTTCCTCACCAGCCTGTTATGTGATCAACACGAGGAGAGTATTGTTTGCATCATGGTAGGTTGTGTTCTGCCTCGTCCAGTTTGTTGGCTTGAGGCGTTTGTGCCTTTGGAGCATGTCTATTGGGTTCATACGATAGATGATTCAGCTTAGATTGGTGGTGTTCACGAGCAGCTCCATGGGGACAATGACATGACCTACACATCCTAATCAACCTCGTTGTTGGGGATATTACCTACGACCAGGACCCGGCTCAAGGCGTGACCCGGCAAACTGCCAAGAAGCACTATGGGTCGCCTTATTTACCGGGTCATGGTAATGCGACAAGGAAGGAACTAAAAGCCCGCAGCAAGACCCGGCCAAAGGTCGGCTCATGGAGAGGCCTTGTGGGCCGGATTGATGAGATGAAGAATTTCCTAACTTGGGAGGCAAGATTGATAGGAGTTAGAATAGGATACGGGTTGACAGTACGACCCGGAATCATCTGTAAACCCGGAGGACTCAACCTATTATATATATGGGAGCCCCTAGGGTGAAAAGACTAAGTTGCAATCACTCGAGAGCTAAGTTAGCGAATCCACATCCTTATAATTGAGATCATCATCAATATCAATCAAGCAGGAAGGAGGTCTTTACCTCCACCGTGAGGGGCCGAACCTGGGTAAATTTGTGTCCTTCGTTTCCAATCAACCCCGTTCAAGAAATCAACTAGTTACGATGGCCTTCAGACTTAGCCCTTTTACGAGAACATCTACCGTCACAAAACCAGGATAGTTGGCGCCCACGGTGGGGCCAGCGCACGGTGATGTTGTGTTTTTGGAGGGATCTCTCCCAAGAATCGAGGGATACGTGATCGGCCAGATGAAAAAGAGTCCCCGTGGCAAGCTCTACATCGACGACTCAGGCTGGGGTCCCTAGGCCGAATCAATTGAGTACGGGTACCGGGTCCCCTTCGGCATGATCTATGTATTCATCGGCATACTCGACGAAACTGGTCCTGAGCCGGAAATCTTCACCGACGCCATCGAGCCGGCTCGTCGCGCCAGACCCAGCCTGGCACAAGCCGGCCGGACTCATGCTTTCGTCAATTTCATTCATGGCTTCAACCTGTTAGGTGGTTCCGCATCCGGCGGTGACACGCTGGTCAACTCGTACGGAGAGTCCCCGGTTGGAGACATCGAGTCAATCCTCTCACTTTCTGACGACAGGCTGGGGGGCTACTCCGATGACGAGATCGATCCTTAGGGTTTTGAGCCGCCTCGCCACGCGGCTGTCTATATGGCAGGGAATCAAAACACAGCTGGGACTCCGTTGGCCCAGAACTCCAAGGTGGCATGTGCAGCGGTGGTAGCAGGTGCCCCAACGGTGGCTTCTGATGTGGTCGACTCAAGCCAAACACTAGCTCAAGCCTTGGCAGAGCTGATGACCGCCCTCGAAACTCTCTTGATGGCTCCAGTTACGGCAGAGAACTTGGCTGAACGTAACATAGAGGTGGCAAAGCTCCGGTAACAGATGGCCAAGATCCAGGAGGATATCAATGCAGAAAATACTCGTATTGTGGAGATACAAGATCACATCCTTACTGAAACCGAGCGCTTAAAGGCAGAGGCGTTTCATCTCAATTTTCACCAAAACTAGAATTTTGTAGCACACCAGAGGAGGCGTGTGAGTCGGTTGCCGCCCAGCTTTGAGCCTACATGGTTGTTCGATACACCGCGAGATGCACCCATCCCAGGGGCAGGTACTGGTATGCCCGGTGAGCCTATTATACCCCAATTGACATGGACTATACCTCCAAACACAACTTAGTTGCAATCACCGCCTGCTCAGCAATACCAGCCGACTCAGCAACACTTGTCAGCTCAGCGGCATCAGCCAGGACTGGCCCAACAATAGTCGCTGGTCCAGCACCCACCTCATTGTTTCCAGACTCCAGCAGGTCACTACTCCAACCCGGTTGATAATATGCTAGCGGCGACTCACAATCTTGCTGTGATTGGGAACAACCCGATTGAGATTGAGGCTAGGGACGCCATCGAGATGCTGAAAACAGCGGTTACCCAACAGGCGAACTATTCTTATAACCAGCACCGGCTTCATTCTACTCCGCATCAGAGTCGCAGTGGGAGCCGGTATGCCAAGTCTCCGGCAGTTTCCAGCACTGTACGCCGACAGCACGGACAATGGCAGTAGAACCCACCTCGGTCAGCAGTGTCAGATGCACAGACAATTGTCGATGCTGCCCGCGCTATGAGGGAAGCGGGAGCAGGGAACGTGGGAGTAGCACACGCTCAACCTGTGGTGAAACCCCCACCCACCGCAACTCGGTCGATTCCACCGAGTACCGGTCTAACTTTGTTAGGGTAATCTTGAGTTTGTTAGGTTATCAGTCAGAGTCTTGTACGTAGTAGTTGTCTACGTACTAGTAGTTAATCTGAGTTCGTTTAGGAGTCTGGCCGTGTCCTAGTTTAGGCCAGCTAAGTCCTAGTAGTAATCAGCTATTGGAGTCAAATTGAAGTTGGACGTGGTTTATACGCCCGTGTAGGTTTAGGTATTGTCAGGACGGTGGCTGCTACTTGTATATATATATGCACAGCCCCGTGCAGGTTTTGTAACACCGAGAAAACAGAAAATAAAAAGAGGAGAAACAAAGGGCACGACAAGAGCCCTTGGCTATCAATTATCTTGTGTGCGTCTCCGTCGTAATTTGATATGATCGATCACGTGGGCGAGTTTCAACAATTGGTATCAGAGCAAGGTCGATTTGAAGCCGCGCTTGCCCCGAGGTGGCGATCTGCTAGCGCCTCGGGGCGGGCCATGAAGTCGCTGGATGATGCGGCGCACTACCAGAATCGTGACTAAGCCTGTGAGCCAACATATATTCCCATCGGCCCCGCATAGACTCCCAGGAATATATCGTTTTACTGTGGGCCGAACTCTGGCTGACAGGTTTTTTCTCTATATTCCTGTAGGTTCTGGCCAGGTTCACAGGAAAAGTATATCCCTGTGCGTCGCGGCCCACAGGAATCACGTTCGGCCCTTCGCGCCCGCGGGCTGTCGCTTCGCGCCACGGGATTTTCATTGCGCGCCCATCTTTTCATGGAGGCCCACCCTTTTTTGTCTATTTCCTGTGTGTTTGGGCTCACAGAGTTAGGCCCAATACAAAAGGAAAGGGCAAACACGTACAGCCTCCATCCCCAATTCAGTCGTAGTCTCCAGAATCCTCTCGATCCCCAATCCACTGCGCTTCACCGCCGCCGCCACCATCGTCCGGTCCACAGCCGGAGCCGCCGCCACACCATCCTCCGGTCCACCGCCTCCGCCGCCACGCCATCCTCTGGTCCGCCGGCGCCGCCACCACACCATCCTCCGGTCCACCGCCGCCGCCACACCATCCGCAGGTCCACCGCCGTGGCAGCAGCTACACCATCCTCCCATCTACCGTCGCGGCTGCCTCCCCTCCCTGCGGAAGGCCGTCCTTCCGCCTACATCTTCCTCACCACCTGCGTAGTGCCGGTCTCTGCCTCGCCACCCGCCGGTGCACCAGCATCTGCCCCCCCACCAAGCTCCCGTACGTGTCCCCCCATTCAGATTTACACGTCTTCACCTCCGGCTGGCTGTACTTCTCTACTCGCTGCCTCACAAGTCCCCATTCTCCATATTTCTGGTAATATATTACCTTCTTTTCCTAGATCTACGATTTGTTTGCTCTATTTCTTGTGTAGAGTACAAGCTTCGTTGGAACTAATTTAGGCACATCTGATTAGTATACGGTTGATTTGGATAAGTTCAAGCACCAATTTTTATGGGTTCCAGCGCAAAACTAGTTGTAGATGACCATGTACAGTTCTTTGGTGTGCAAGTTGATTTGGACAGATTAGTTTTGCTAGTTCTTAGACTTAAGTTGGAGCTTCTGTAGCAACATCAGTGAACGGCTAGCATGTAGCTTATGTACATGACCATCTAACTGTTCATTTTTTCTAGGTTGTAGCTTCTGTGACATCTACCTGCTATTTATTTATTTATGTAAAGTGAATTTAAGATCTATAAATCCTAGAATAATCTTATCTCTTCATATTCCAGAAACATCAGTGAACAGCTAGGGGAGTTGGCTGGCCACCCTTTTCGACGCCGTAATTTCCCAGCTTGAACAAGTATATTGGTAAGTTATAGCTTTGAGCTCTTAAATTTATGTCTGAAACAATTGTCTTTTTGCGAATTGTTATTTGTGTTGTTGCCCTTTAGTATGCTATTATTTTTCTGAAATAGCCCCATTTCTGTGAATTTTATATCAGTATGAGTTCTTGGTTAAATAATGGAGAACCGTGATTGGATGTATAGTGGATGGGTGTTTGTTCAAGTCCCTTCTAATACATGGCTTGAAGAAATTGCACGATTTATAGACCGGGCCTTCTCTTCCATAGCTGAAGGTGGTAAAATTAATTGTCCATGCGCCAAATGTCGGAATTATTTTCCGCAAGAAAGGCACATTGTAGAGAAACACTTGTATAAACATGGGTATAAGCCAAATTACAAAACCTGGACAGAACATGGTGAGAGTTTTGTAGCTGCTGCTGATGGATCTGTCCCTTTAGTACATCAAGAGGGCTGTAATGAAACTGATCGAATGGACAATATGTTGGTTGACTTAGGTGGTAGCCATCCTCCACCGGTTCTTGAGGAGCCAACCTCCTCTGCCAAGGCTTTTTATAGGATGGTCAGTAGTGCCGATGAATTGGTACATGAGAACACAAAACACTCACGTCTTTCTGATGTAGCTTGTTTGCTGGCTATGAAATCACAATACAACATGTCCATTGCACATTTTGATGATACCTTAAAAATAATCCATGAACTTCTGCCTCCTGAATCTAATTTGTCCGAAGACTTCTACCAATCCAAGAAACTCTTAGAAGGTCTTGGGATGCCATATGTCAAATTTGTATTCTAATTCTAGTAGGTTCCCTCTGTAATAGATTTGTCTAACATCTGAATTTTTCTTTATAGGAGATGACTGGACTTCGTCATGTCTGTGCCAGGAGCGGATCAGGCAACAATAACTCACAAAGGACAATTTCTAGCAGCACTAACTCTACCAACCTTTTGTCCCAAAAGAGTAATGTGAACTCATCTCACCCTTCATCTGAGAAGCGTTGAGGAAGACGCATGAGAGCTACTGTTGAATTAAGAGTGCCTCCACGTGGTCGCAAAGTTGGCCTTCAACCTAAAGGTGAAAGGTATAAAAAATGATGTATTGTTGCACATGTGTTTCTTGTTTTTCTAGAACATGTCAATTAATATAGTTAAAAAAACTTTCAATTAATAACATTTACTGCATGTAGGCAATTTAAGTATGTACCCTATCATCCCAAGAACTACAAGTACACTACACAACTTGGAGTTCTTCTCAAACGTGAATACCCAGGAAAAATAGAAGAAAAAAATGATGATGGTGTCATCACTAATACGCGCCCGGCTTTGGAGTGGTACGATTAATATCATGATTCGACTCTAGATTTTCAGCAGTGGACAGCCGCAGATCGTGTGAAGGAAGAGTTTTGGGTAAGTATATTTTTTGGAGTAATTGCAATTATACATATCTTTGTATTGTTGTAAAAATCTGATCTGGAAATTTTTGAACATGTAGAACTTGTTTGAGCTGCATGTGGATGACGAGGAAGATGATAGTGCCCGAATCCGAATTGAGCAAGAGGCTAACCGGATTATTGACACCTATGCAAGGAAAAAGGTGAAAGACATGTTGTACCAACTCCGTGTGGATGCTGTGAAGCTTTACTATGAGAATCAAGGAGAGAAGCTTGATGACTCGATGGCTTGTGCAAGAGAACTAGAATATGAGCAATACCTCCAGAGTAGGATACCATGGTGCAAGGAAGTTGCATGGCCTGGACTATGTCGTTATTGGACATCAAAGGGATACAAGACCAACAAGGGGAGGGGACAAGAAGCTCACTTGAAATCTGAGGATATTGCTCAAAACAGAGGCTCACGAACTTTTGCGGAGGCACAACAATATTTGGTATGTCGTGCTTGTTGTACGATTTGCTTCATACTTAGTTTTTCTGTTACATGACGATGCCATGACTTTGCTTGAGTTTCTATGGTCTTGTAGGAAGAGACTCTTGCACCTGAGAAGGCGACGACGCTGAATACATATACTGCAATGAAATGTGGAATGAAGAATGTGAGTAGCAACGGCAACAATGGTGCAATCATTAGCAATGGTGCAATCATGAGCCAGAAGGCACAAAAACGCATTGTATGTCATTGTTTCTACTGACATACTGCTTATAGATTTTGAAGATGTTAATTTACTAGCATGTTGTGAACAAACTATAATTTTTCATTGTTAGGATGACTATACTACATTGGTTAAAGAGAAGTATCCAGATAATTGGGAGGGAAGAGAGTTGGACGGTGAACTGCTGTATGAAGCATCAGGTGGCATTCCTCATGGTCGTGTGTCAATAGGCGATGGGGTTGTTAAGAAAGAAGATATTAAATCAGCAGCTAGGAAAAGGAATGCCAGTGCACCAATTTCGCTCACACTTCGAGAGAAGGAACAACTCAGGCGTGCTAATGAAGAAAATGCAGAACTCAGGCGTGCTAAGGAGATGCTACAGCAGAAAGTAGATATGCATGGGCAGCTCATAACTGTATGTACAAATTAACGCCCAAATTCTAAACCAATGGATCTCAACTTCTCAATTATCAACTCGAGTAACATTTCTTCCTTTTGCAGGCACTTTTCAAGGAGATAGGAAAAGAGTTGCCAGCGCATATACTACATATACTAAGCCATGGAGCTGTTTCGCAACCAGAAGTAAGTGTATGAGAAACTTGAAGTTATCTATATCATATGGATGAATGTGTGATGTCCACTACTCAACTTGAATTTGTGCATTCCTTCTGACCTGTCTACGCTGATGTAGCTGCAATATCAACACTATGTTGCATATGAGATTTTTTTTCATGTTTTATATCAAGATATTTGGTTGTTTTCATCTGTGAGCTTGTCTACTCTCATAAGATTCTTTAGCTGTTATGCCCATTTTTTTTCATGTTTTATATCAAGATATTTGGAACTTCAAAGTAGCCTGGACATGTAAATGAAAAGAAAATCCATTCTTGGTGCTAAACATTAATCAATAAATGGAATTATTTCGTTCTGTTGTCTCCACTTATTATCCAACAAAGCATTGTGTTTTTATTGTTCTAAATCAGATTAAATAACAATTTGGTTACTTGGGCTCGATTCAGGGGACAAATAACTCGTCTCAATCTGGCTCGCAAGCGGTTGATGGCAACAATGATGTCATGGAGTCGAGCGAGGAGAACGACACCACTGGGAATGTCGGTGATCAGATCGTTGACGCAGCAGCCAACCATGGCGGAAACTGATTGCTCAAACAACATGATAACATCAGACTATAGGTGGTCTTCATACGCTCTTTTGTGGACTTGTGTATCCAGTATGGTTTAGGAATGAGAACTAACATCTGGTGGTAGTTGCAAGCCGGCGTATTTTGCTAGTATTGTTGTAGTTGAAAGGTCCTTTTGTGGATGGTACCATTGTAGCCTTGTAGTGTACTTTGTTGATCTATATGTATGGAACTGATAATGATATATGAAGTCTGATGTTGTCATATAAATCTATTCTCACATGGTCTCTGTGAAATAATGTAACATGTGTAGCATCTGGGTTAAGCACATTGCTTTTCCGGTAGGAATATGAAAAAAAAACATCAGCTTCCTAGCACAAATTCCTGTCGGCTGAACCTACAGGTATAAGTTGATAGGAATGCCTCTTAGTACAAATTCCTGTCGGCTGAACCTACAGGTAAAAGTATTTCCTGGCGGCCTTTCCTGACAGGTGGTTGATAGGAATATGTATTTTCCGGGAGGCATAAATCTGACGGAGCATTTCTTTCGTGTGAGCCAACCGTCAGGAATAACCGACAGCAATAATATTCCTGTGGGACGACCGGCAGGCATATTGTTTCATTCCTGGCAGGCTATGGCTGTCGGTTGTTCCTGTCGGTAGGCCGACAGGAATTATATTCCCGACGGCCAGATTTATTTTCCTGACGGCTGTCGGCCCACACGCTTAGTCGCGTTTCTGGTAGTGGCGAAGAGGAGGATTATGCGATCGTCGTTTGATGGAGCGA
The DNA here is from genome assembly GCA_032464435.1 of Aegilops umbellulata. Taxonomy (NCBI): domain Eukaryota; kingdom Viridiplantae; phylum Streptophyta; class Magnoliopsida; order Poales; family Poaceae; genus Aegilops; species Aegilops umbellulata. The sequence continues at coordinate 532,557,062 of CP136056.1, read as the reverse complement.
CAAGGAGGGAGACGGCGGGCTGTCGTCCGCAAGGCGGCGGATGGAGATCGTTGACAGGAGCGGCTATGCGGTGATGCGGTGCCGGAAAGTCGTCAAGATCGTCGTCTGGGAGTTAAGAGTCAAGGAGTCGTGCGAGTTTGCGCGACTGGTCATCGTCGTGTCAGTGAGTCGTCGTCATCATCATATCCAAGTGCTTGTCTCTGTGAGGAGGCGTTGAAGATGAAGTGCCAAGGTCGTCTATATGTCTCGGCGAGAGGATCAAGTTCAACTATGTGGGGGCGGTAAACCAGTGAAGGTGAGTCTCTTCAATGAGGCCATCTCTCTACATGAGGCTGGAGTGGGCGGTGTAGTCCACAGGGTGGTGTGATCCACAAGGAGTCGGCATGTATCTTACTAGGGTGGATGGTGAATTCCACCGGGTGGTGTATTCCACAGGTTACTAGCGAGGCTGGGTAGTCCAAGGCATATTTGAGGTGGTCCGTAAATTCGCCAAGTCAAAATTGAAGGGGAGATTGTTGCAGTCAATGAAGCCTATCAATTTAACTTGTCGCGGTGCGAGGGAATGAGGCGACAAGGGGCGGATCATCAGCGAGTCAAGTCCAGAGGAGCACAGAAGACAAGAGTCAAGATTAGGGAGAGATTGTTAGGGTAATCTTGAGTTTGTTAGGTTATCAGTCAGAGTCTTGTACGTAGTAGTTGTCTACGTACTAGTAGTTAATCTGAGTTCGTTTAGGAGTCTGGCCGTGTCCTAGTTTAGGCCAGTTAAGTCCTAGTAGTAATCAGCTATTGGAGTCAAATTGGAGTTGGATGTGGTTTTATACGCCCGTGTAGGTTTAGGTATTGTTAGGACGGTGGCTGCTACTTGTATATATATATGCACAGCCCCGTGCAGGTTTTGTAACACCGAGAAAACAGAAAATAAAAAGAGGAGAAACAAAGGGCATGACAAGAGCCCTTGGCTATCAATTATCTTGTGTGCGTCTCCGTCGTAATTTGATGTGATCGATCACGTGGGCGAGTTCCAACAAACTTGCAGGCAGGGACGAATCCAAGGGGGGACGAGGGGGGGGGGGCTAGAACCCCCCCCCCCCCCCCCCCCACGATATCATTTTACTCGTTAGCGATTAACAGGCCAGCAGAAAAAAGTCAGTATTTCCTTAATATCGCCCCCCCCCCCCCCCCCCCCCCCCGACCACTTGAAGCCCAACAAACCAAGCCCATCTTTAGCACGCCGGCAGTAGGCCCAGCAAAAGGGATAACATCAGATCAGGATCGTTTATTTTTCTTGCGTACGATCCGTGTAGCTGAGGTCTAGTCGTCTAGTAGTTCTTGACCAGCGCCAACCCTAGAAAAAAGTTCTTCCCCAGCGGCGTTTCAATCTGAGCCTGAGCGGACGATCCTTTTTTGAGATAGCTTGGTCAGAGCGGCCGATCCTTGCGCGCACGAGGTCGTGTGTGCTCATGAGGGGCGAAGGCAATCCTTACGCGGACGCGCGGCCGGCCGGCCGCGACCGGATTGAGAAGTGGCGAGCAAGGAAAAAGGGGTTCAGGTTACTCTCGTTTCCCATTCTCGTTAGTTATTCCTTGCTTGCCTTTCTAAGTCAGATTAATCTTTGGCTTCAGACCTACACAATTCGAACTGTGGTAACTATATAAGAATAACAGATTAATTAGGGAATATATTCCTTTACCCATGAGACAAGGTTTAGCATTGTTTATCACATCATGTGGTGGAAGAAAGATTAAGTTAATTAACACGTGAATTGCCGTCGGCATTTGCTTTATGATAACTTTTGAGAAAAAAATTGAAATTCCTCAGAGAAGACACATGTTAAGATTTAGGCTGTCCCCCTTGAAAAAAAAAAGAAACCATAGACTGTCTCGGTATGTTTTTTGCGAGTCTCTACATCAAAGGCAAAAATTTGTCCGCCCCCCTATGTTTGAATCCTGGCTCCGTCCCTGCTTGCAGGACTATTGGGAAACCATGCTTAGGTACAGCTTTACGCAGCGAGCACATGCTGCGTGATTTCAAATGTCCTCGTAAAGTTCCTAACTACACAGTTGATCTACAGCCAACTAAGTGGATTAAAAGCTACGAGTTGGCCATGGATATGTTGGAAGTTAGTGATTCAGTCTGTGCCAGATATCTGACCACGATGTTGGAAGGGCCAGCTCGCACGTGGTTGAAAAACTTGCCCCCCCCCCCCCCCTCAACTCAATCAGTACTTGGGAAGCACTGAAGGAGCGCTTCATTAAGAATTTCCAAGGAACTTGCAAATGCCCGATAACGATCATTGATCTCAAGCATGGTGTTCAGTGTAACGACGAGTCTGCACATCACCAGTCACGTGGTGTCGCAGAGATTATTCATTCTTCAAATAGCATCACAACTGTTCAAGCTGTTCTTGTTCTAGAGCGAAATTGTCACTTCCAGCCTTTGGTCCTGAAGCTCGGGCATCTGAAAAGGAAGGTTAAAGACATGGGCGATCTTATGGACATTCTTACTAGGTATGTTGAGTCCGATAATACGGAGAACCCAACTTCGGATGATGAGAAATCTGGCAAAGGAAAGAAAAACGTTGGCGGCGGTAAAGGTAACCAGCAGGGTGGCCAGGTTCACAACACCAACAATGGTAACCATAGGCAACAACAGTAATAATAGCAAGCGCAAGAGCACCGAAGGAGGGTCAGATTTCGTTGCCAATACAAATACTGATTTCAAGAATCAGAGGCGGAATAATAGTTCCGGCAGACCCTAGAATGGAAGTCATCCCCGTAATTATGAGGACTCTCTCAAAGGTCCGTGCCCGAAACACTGTGTGGATGGTAAGACGATAAATTGTTCCTGGGAAAACTGTTTCATCATGCATGCAGGAATTTTGCAATCAGGCTTTTTATAACCATCACAATGATGGTGGTAGTGGAACCCTAGGAAACTCTCAAGCCGGCAGCTCAGGAGTCGGCTTCTTGGGAAATTATTCTAGAGCCGGGTTCCAAGGATCAGGCGGTCAGGGGGCGGGTTCCAAGTGTCTGCCAATGGTTGAGGTAATAATCAACGATTTGGTCAAGGCAACCAGAACCTAGGAGGCTAGTCTGGGTTTCAGAGCAATTCAAAGTAGTTGAACAACAGACAGTATCACGTCTTCACAACCAACACTTGTAAGCGTGACCGGAAACTTCATAAACGAGCCGTCAACATGGTTGAGCCGGCAGTTCCGGAGTATTAGAACTGGTCAGAGCAGCCTGTGACTTGGAGTTGGCAGGATCATACTCCCTGGGTTGATAATCCGGATTGCCTTGTTCTGGTGGTGGCACCACAAGTCGGCGGATACAATCTCAGTAAGGTATTCATGCATGGTAGTAGTAGCATCTACATACTCTACTATGATACTTTGCACAGGCGAGAGGGCGGTGGTCGGCGAGGGGCGATCACCGGCAGGAAGGAGCCGCTCGTGGGGAGACTGCCCTTTTTCCGTCGAGGGCAACTCATACGGGCTGAGAAAGCAGAGGGGTTGATCTGTGCGGGGAGTAAAGGATTTCTCGGACGGGTGTTATTGGGCAAATCGAACGGGTGCGCGGTGACCGGGCCGAATTTTTTCTGGCGGACCGGTGCTTTATCACTGCCCAAAACAGAATCCCAGATTATTGTCATGCCTCAGCCCCTAAATTTAATACATCAGCACCGATTGTCAAAGTAGTCGACATATATCGATGTCACACTATCGAGACCCTAAGATTTGCTGCCTCCCCCAACCACGTCGAGCTCCACCTGATCTGGCGTGCACCTCCCTGGCCACACATGGCATGATTGTCTACAAGATCTATCTTGCACCGCCGTGCCCCATACATAAAACAGAGAACAGTCCCCTGAAATGTACAGGTTCCTCCCTTTGATCTCTCTACACACTGGTATTTTCCATGCAAGATTCACACTATCGTCCGCACTGTAAACGACCACTCTCCTTTGGCAACTAGAGTTGTACCTTTGCTTCCCATGGGTACTCTAGCACTACAAGACATGGGCCAGCCAGACAAAAAGCCTCTATGGAGAGTGCCATTCCGAACAGCTATGCTTGAAGACGGAGTAATACTGCAGCGAGTCAGACAACCGGAGGGAAAGCCATGGCCAAGATAGCCTTTCTGCACACCTCTCATTCCCAACGAACACCTATCCGATATAGCAAATTAGGACTGCTAGTGTGGGTGTTTGGTATTCATCTCCTTTGGTAGTCCAGGTAAAAGATACTACTAAGGTAGAAAAGAGGGTACACAAGAAGACTACATCCAAGGATAAGAGGCTGCCATGCATGCTCTGGAATTTATAAGCGTGGCGACACTGAATAGGTTGGTGGCCGTGGTAATTAGCTCCCATCCATATGAAAAGGCAACATTTTAGACAATTACCTGAACTCCAAAATGCAAAATATACAGTCGTACAATAAATATGCCAATTCCTAAATATATACTCCCCGTCCCAAAATAAGTGTCTCAATATTAAAGTTGTACTAAGATTAAGACATTTATTTTGGGACAGAGGGAGTACTTCCTAATCTCCTTCATATCGCCCACGGGGGTGACGCGAGGACCGAAACGTTTATTCATAGTTTAAGATTGACAAAGTAATCACAAGCGCATTTCTCAACGGGAAACATCGCCTCCTATTGAAAAGATAATCTACATTAATGAGACATTAAAGCGTATCCCTAGTGGGTTTAGAGTACCACCACCCTCCTAACCATTCGACCACTAGTTAGTTCTCACTAATCCTGCCCAAAAAATATTAGTTTTCACTAATCCACCTGTTTTGTTAACCATTTTTAGTTTACCTTGTTTGTTCACTGAAAGCTCGGTCGAGGAGGGGAGGGAAGGAGAGGTGTGGCAGGAGAAGAAAAGGAGGAAGGGAAAGGGCGGCGACCGAGTCCCTCCTCACCGGTGAACGGCGGGTGCTGGTGCGGGCCGGTGGCGAGCACATGCGCGCACATGGCGTGGGCGAGCTCTCTCATAGCGGCGCTGATTTAGGACAAAGGGGATTGGAGAGACAAAGTATGAGACAAGAAGACAACTCGGTTGGGTTAAGGATAGCGGTGGGTGGGCTCCATTGGCACACGCGTCATGTATAAAAAAGTGGTCAACAACAACGAAAGGATCCACCGGGGGATTTCAAGCATTTCCCAATTAAAAATTATTCATGTATTTTAACAAATATTTACAAAATTCAAAAAATATTCTCTTATTTTTAAAAATTCCAGGCAATCAAAAAAGGGGCATGCTACGTGTCCGCATGCTAATATCTCTAAAAGTCAGCCGGGTCGCGAGCCGTCAGATCTGCCGCAAGCGAGCCGAGCGCGCCTCCAGAACTGCAACACAGGTCTTGTTGCAAAATTATTTCTGGAGCATAGGACTTGTTGCAGAATTTTTTTGCAACGACAGTTTTGTTGGAAAAAGAAAATTGCAACTAGGGTTTTATTGCAACTTTTTTTTGCAACTGAGGCCTTGTTGCTAAAAGTTTTCACAACAGAGATTTTGTTGTGAAGCTAGACTCATCGTAGACCATTGTAACACCGCATATGTTTCTAAAACATAGCCTCTGTTTTAGAAGCGCGTTCAGCGAAGGACGGTTTGCAAGCCTTCACTTGGATGGGTGTCATGCATGGGAGGTGGCGGACGCAGCCACTGCGATCCACCGGATGATGGTAAGATTTTCCCTTAAAAAATGATTGATAAATTTACAGTATCCTGACCTAATATTTTTATCAATTTAAAAATGAAAACACAACAAAAGAAGAAACCGAAAATAAAAACCAGAAGAAAAACTGGTAACCCCAGCAAAGAAAAACACATCAAAAGTATAGGAAAAACCACTACGTGTTTCTATTCTTGAAAAAAGACTAGTACAGTACGTGTTTCTCATCGAGAAATAAATTGGCAAGAAGAACGTGTCTACGTTGGATGTTAGGAGCCCGACTACAACCTGCAATCTCCGATTCCGCTCGCCCCTAAGCCTCCCCACCTCCCCCACTTTAATCCATCCACGCACCCAAGACGCATCGATCCATCGGCGCACTGAATATGAATAACTTTGTAAGAAGGCAATCGATCTGAGCAGGGACGAAGAACTTGAAGACGGAGACCTTGAAGGTGGTCGATCTGGGATCCATGGACTCAAGTGAAGAGGAATCGGACCGAAGTCACGGCTCGACGGCCAGCGACAGCGAGGAGGAAGTCATGCAGTGGCCCCTGCCTCCTCCTCTCTATGGCTACCCCGACGACGGCGAGTGGCAACCCTTCGTCCTTGTCGAGCGATATGCCTACTTCGCCGACCGCCACAACCACACCACCGCCACCGCCTGCTTCCCGGCAACGTGTTCCCAACTCAAGGGCAACATCAAGGTCACCTTCTGCCCTGTCGCCCCACCGCGTGTTTCTTACTTGTGCTTCCACGCCGCTGACATGGACTACACCGAGTTCGCTTTCGATCCCGAAATCATAACCAGAGAGACCAACGGCGGCCTCGTCCTCCTACGTGCCATCGTGACTAACCGTCCATGGGAGTCCGTGTTGAGCAGCAAACGAGAATACTTCATCTACGACGCCCGCGCCACCAAGCTCGACCACCTACCCCACCCTGGCCGCCAACACGAATTAGACGAGAGGACATGTGCCATCTTGTGCAAGTGCAACAAACACTTCCAACGCACTACGCCCCCATGTACCAGTGGCCAAAACGACATCGGTGACTTCACCCTACGCCCCCATGGAGCATCCCAGGAGCACAACAATGACTGCACCTATGTGGTCGCCGCACAAGCTCTTCGGTTCGGAGGTCCGGAAACTTCTCACCTCTGCATGTACCACTCTGATACCAAGACCTGGAGCAGGAAGCCGGTGGCGGTCAACGGATATCCACACCACCATTTATTAAAATCATTATAACTGCGCATCTTTGGAGCCATCCTAAACCATCAACGTTCACAGCCATCCGATCATCCGCTTTTACCATTTTCGGCCGTCGGATTGGCCTGGGATCACGCTCGCCTCGTTCCCTACAGTTGAGCGCTAATCGTCCAAGGCCGCTGCTCCGGTGACTTTTTTGGGCCTCTGTCGCTAAATTGGGCTTAAATGGGCTTCTACCAGCCTCCCATCCGTGCAGCCGAAGGGGAAAAAAAGAACATGACTCTCGCAACCCTCGTTTGGTTCACACAAGGTCGCAGCCTTCCTCATTCGTGTGGCGGCTCGGCGGCTCCTCGATCCTCGCGACGATGTTGGGATCCGATGGATGCGGGAGCGACGACTCCCATGCCCACCACGCTGGGTTCTGACCGACGCGATGAACGGCCTTGCCGAGCGACGGCACGGGTCCGCTCGGTTGCAATTGCACAGCGCGATGGGACGATGCAGCGAATAGCAGTATGTCGATTGGAGTTCTTTCACCAGCGTTGATTGATTGGTTAATGGCCATTCGAAACAGGTCAGTTTCGTTTGTCCATTCATATATATTTTATGTCATGGGCGCACATATAATCCCAACCTGGCCGCTGCTCCTTCCCCAGTTTCCTCACTTCCCCAAACTATTCTGCGACAACGATTGGTGATGCTTAGAGCATTACTAGTAGTACCCCTAAACCCTCAAACCCTTATAAATAACCGTTTTTTTGCGGGTTGCAACAAAAAAACGCAAAGACTAGAACCCCTAAACCCTCAAACCCTCAAAAAAAGTAAATGTGATGGAATTTGTGATATGTCATATGATGAAATGTGATGAAATGTGTGATATATGAAATGACAGTTTTAAAAGTTGGGGTTGAGGCAAAGACTAGAACCCTCAAACCCAACCCTTAAACTGCTTTAAGGGTTGGGTTTGAGGGTTCTAGTCTTTGCCCCTGTTTTTCAACCCTTAAAAGTGTCAAAAAGTGGCACTTCTCAACCCTTAAAACTGCTACAAGGGTTTGAGGGTTTAGGGGTTCTACTAGTAATGCTCTTAGGTCTCTAATTTATTCTAATCCCTCTCCTTCCTACCCCACCCCTCTTCCCCCAATTCTTCATCCATTTTCAGAATTTGTTTCATTGATGTTGTTCTTTCTGTTCACAAATAACGCAGGTCTGTTCTGCTAGGTTAGCTCATTATGCTGGATTAAACGAATTAAACAGTTTAGAGACATCTACAGATTATCCCTTGTTGCTCGCATTATTCTTTGACCAAGTGCACAGTGCACTTAGGGTAATCATCTGAGTTTTTGAAATTTGCTGCAATGTTATCCCTTTTACGGATGTGTTGGCAAATGATTCGAAATGATTGCAGGTTCTCTAGAAGGACGGATTTCTTTCTTTCTTGCAACTGAATCTGCCAATATCCAGTGGTCAACGGACAGGTTAGTATCAGTATGCTCGTACGATGTTATGCCTCATTTAACTTGTACCCCATCTCACTATCTATGCGTATTATATTTACCTTTCTATTCGTACAATATGATGCCACTCCGTATGTACTGGCTGTTGTTTTGCCCCATGTAGCAGGTTAGTTAGGAAGTTAAAAACACACAAACGAAATAGGAATATTGTTCAAGGTGCTGATGCCTCCAGATCACATTCTGGACATGAACATATTGTGCTTATCAGATCACTTTCACAAAACTTCCGATACAGCAGAATAAGCCATCTGAAACCGAAGTTCAGTCGATTGATCCAGAGAACCTGCTTTAATTTTGAGGGTGCAAAGAATAGCATCGATAAAAAAATCTATAACTCGATGCAGAATTAGGGAAAGAGTGTAGGTAGGAAGGAGGGAACACTTGCAAAAGGCGGGAAGATGAATTATCGACTTAGTGTCAACCATGCCTGCTAGTAAAGGATTTGCGGAAGTAAGGAGGCGAATGAGGAAGGAGAACTGGACGATGGAGCCCATGCAAAATGGATCTATTAACTTCCACGCTACCTGTATGTGTAATTCTACTGGCTTTAGTGCAGCTGACATATTCTTTATCATGCCATTCATTCAACAAATTGTGCAGCGCACAAAAATAAGGTCCTGATCTCAGCCTACAATGTTCTTTTCCTGCAATTTGATGTCAATAGATCCATTTTCATGCTTGCTCTGTTGAAAGTTAGACCATAAAATATAGAGGACTAATTCTCTTAGTAAGTTATCAGATTGTTAGACCTATTAAGGTTTTTCTGTTATTATATATATAGGTACCTTGTGAATTTATGTTCGGAGCTCTCTTAGTAAGTTATCAGATTATTAAACCTATTACTTTTTTTTCTGTTATTATGTATATAGGTACCTTGTGAATTTATGGTCGGAGCTCAGAGGAAGCTGAAAAATAGTAAACATGTCAGCAAAGGTTGGTTTTGATGCATTGCTTGCCGATTTGATACATATCGACATACAGTTCCATGTTTGCTATATCACACTGACGGTCGAGCCGGCCATCGACGCCCGATGACAGTGACAATGGGCAAGAATTTTTTTGGTTAGTCCGCCCATCGTTGATTTATTCTATGTGATAATATGAGTCTGCACTAGGATTTAGGCTGCAGCAATTTCTTGATATAGATGGGATTAGTTAGGGGCAGCAATCTCTTATTTTATCCTCACAAAATGATAGTACAAATTAGACATGACATGCTGATTCTATCATTTTGATTAAATTTGTGACTGATTGTGTTTGTGTTTGTGTAGTTATGAAGAGTAAAAACAATGTATAGATTTTACGAGGTAGTTGGATCAAGCAAACAATGAAGGACCAGAACCATCAAAAGCATTCAACTTATTTGCTATGTATAAGAAATCTTTGTCTTTGTCTTCGTAACAGTCCCTTTGGTTACTACAAACTTGTCCATAGGACTAGCAAGTCTTTGCTTCATGAGAGAATTCCTTCAGATTTAACACTGAAAACTTGTTAGAAAGGGAAGAAAAAAGTTTATGTGTTAATAGGGAAACAAAATTTAATACAACGTTAAATAAACAATTCTTTCTTGTTTCATAGCATTCCACCATTGTTGTCCTCTACAACGAGAAAAGAAAGTATTCTACGATGGCTTTGGCTTTTCCTATACGAAAATTGTCATATAACTATGCTCTTACTGAAGAAGTAAAATATAAATTTGTTTATCTAGACCCATATGATTTTGACAAATAGCATAAGCATATTAACTAATGGCAATGTTCTTCAGACTTGTATGTTACTAAGATGATGCACACTTACCTTATTTGACCTGATTTGTTCTTTTCATTGTGAATTTCTGAATAATCAATTTATAGTTTTTGTAGTGTAGTAGCATCTAAGATGGTATCAAAATAATTGAATTAAAGAAAATATATTTTTCAGTCTCATGTGCTATATTCCCTAACTCTCTCACCCATGCGTGGATTTCAAAAGTTTTCATTCTGCTTGCTAGCACGGCAGTGCCATAATTTGAGACAGGCATAAAAGCCCCTGTCTTCCTAGATGGACTATATGTATGCTCATACTTAGTGTAATGTATAGCGATCCGCATGATTTGTCACGTTTACATAAATTCAAGTTAATATTCAAGGATACATTGCACTTTTTTTCTAACTTGAAAAGTAAATTAATCATATGACCATGTTACTCTGTTTAAGTCTCGACTGATATATGCTATTAGGAGGTATATATCAATCGTCACATATTTTTTGATTTGTAATGTTATTACTAACATTTTTGTTATTTATTTTTCCTCCATGCGCTCAGCTATGTATAATATCTGATTTAACATATGTGATGCTCGCCTGCAACACGTAGCAACAATTACAACATGCTATTTATCACCATCATCACTATGTGCTTTGGTGTTGCTAAGCTATTTTGTTTCCAGAATTTGTCACGGCGATGCGAATTAGCGAGATCATGAAGTAACCATAAGTTCCAGATCTTCAGAAAAAGATTCTCTGCAAGATGATCCATTAGATTTTTGTAGTTAAAGTTATGCCATTTTACCGGTCTGAAATCAAGAGTGTATATACTCATCATGGTGATTGGTAAAAACAAGTGACCCTTATACTTAAGATTTGTGTTTACTTTTGGTAACACATAATAACGTACATTTCTATGTATCCATATATTTCTCAATTCACTATCATTATACTATAAAAATGGACGGGCACGGCAACGCGCGCCATCATGGTCTAGTATAACATCAAAGACACTCACTATCGGAGGAGACAAAGGCACCGTGGCCTGGATCGACCTATGGCGAACCATCATCTTCTGCGGCGTCCTCAACAACCAACCCATGGTCCGTTGCCTGAAGGTGCCGAAGCCCATCAAGCACACCAAGGCAGTAGGGATAGGCGATCCGAGGTCTGTTCGGGACATTACCATTGTTGGTAACTTCATCAAGTTTGTCGACATGCATGTTCACTTCGACAGCTCCTCTAAAACCTCCCATCATTGGGAGGCTGCCACATGGAGCATCAGGACCGGTAGTTTATCCCCTAAGAATTGGACCAGGGATCACCTCGTTAATTCCACCCATATACCGCCTCCATCGTTGCTGCATAAGCTCATGGTTGATGCTGCTATCAAGGCTGCCCACCCAACCTTGTCGACTCTCTACGTTGGCCTTCCCAACATCAGCCTGCAGGATGATGCCATTGTTTACTTCCTCGCCAAGATTGACTACGGTAACAGCTACCACACAGCATGGGTGTTTGCTCTTGACATGAGGAACAAGACTGTTAAGGAAGTGAGCCCGTTTGACGGCAAGAGGACTCTTGGTTTAGGCAGGGGCTACGATGCAAGTAGGATCTCCGCATATCTCAAACCTGCTCTCGGTAACTGATCGTCTTTTTCACCGCTCGTCTGTTACTCCCAACGCATGCTAAATTTCCATATTAATGCATATTTTTCTTGTTATCATCATATACACACATACATAGTGCAGGCGAATAATTTCAATTCAACATAAATAAGATTTGCTAGCCCATGATAACATTCATCTGAAGACATATCTGATAGACACTTGGTACTGCTGATTTGGGAGGAACCTCGAGAGGGTTTAAACACATTATATAGGTGTAAAACAGAGATGGGAGATGGTATGCCGCCAGTATGCATGTCAAATGCAAGTAGTGTGGGGACAGTGAAATTCTCAACAGAACAATTTACACTCATGTGACATAATTTATTTATAGAGCGACTGTTACATGCTTATCAGGAGCGGTCGGCGCTAGTTGTTTATTTTTTTCTTTTCGAAAAGGGGATAGGGCCCCGGCCTCTGCTTCAGAACGATGCATACGGCCATATTATTAAGAATAATCCAAAAGGTTCCACAAAGGTCTTCCGCTCTGAAAAGCAGAAAAACTCAAAAAGAGCAAAAGAACATAACAGGAAAAGCCACAACCGGCAGGCAAAATAGAATAAGATAGGAACTTAAAAACATATCCTATTACATGATCGCCATCCAAACTGGTTGAAAATATCCCGAGCTACCATCTCCCAACGGACAGATCCAGTAACCAAACGCTCCTTGGCCTCCGTCGGAGTGAGTAGCGACCACATACGGATCAGTGTAGTGGCCCGGAAGATAACTGCAAGAAATGAATATTTGTTGTTCTGTTAAAAACCAAATCGTTTCTGCAGTTCCAAACAGCCCATAATAAAGCACATACTCCAACACGTATATGTCTCGTAGTCTCGGAGCCTAACCCATCTAACCACGTCCCAAATAACGTGCTAATGGTATTCAGAGGAGTAATATTAAAGGCTAAGTGCGCCGTCTGCCATAAAATTTTTGCCAAGGGACAATCGAGAAAGAGGTGTTTGATGAACTCATCCTTATCACAGAAACTACATCTTGTAGATCCTGTCCAATTGCGTTTCACCAGATTATCCTTAGTTAGAATGACTTGTTTATGTATAAACCACATAAACACTTTGATTTTTAGAGGCACTTAGATTTTCCACACATGTTCTGAACGAGGAATCACACTAGAGTTGATAACATCCAAATACATAGACTTAACCGAAAACTCTCCATTCTGTGTGAGCTTCCAAATCAACCGGTCTGGTTGTTGGGAAAGCTCGACCTCCATCAGTCGTCGTACTAAGTGTAACCAAGATTCCCAACAATTTCCCTCTAGCGTTCTTCTGAATTGGATATTCAGAGGGTTAGACTGTAATACTATTGCAATATAAGCTTCTATTCGCTGCACAATATTATGGAGAGAGGGATATTGGAGTGCAAGGGGCGTCTCCCCAAGCCAAGTGTCCTCCCAGAACCTCGTGGTAGTACCGTTTCCAACGACAAATTTTGTCCTGTTGAAAAAGGCTGATTTCACTCTCATCAGTCCTTTTCAAAAAGGCGAATCAGTCGGCCTCACTGTCACCTGGGACAATGTTTTGGAGTTAAGGTACTTATTGCGCAATATTTGCGCCCACGTGGCCTCCGTCTCTACAGATAGCTTAAACAACCATTTGCTGAGTAAACATCTATTCTTCACCTCTAAGTTTTCAATACCGAGACCCCCTTGGTCTTTCGGTCTGCAAATGATATCCCATTTCGCGAGTCTGTATTTTCGTTTTAATTCATCACTTTGCGAGAAGAATCGAGATCTATAGAAGTCTAGTCTTTTCCTGACACCCACTGGTATCTCGAAAAAAGACAAAAGAAACATTGGCATACTTGTAAGAACTGAATTAATGAGGATTAATCGGCCTTCGTATGACATAAGCTTGTCCTTCCAGCAACTTAGTTTCTTTTCAAATTGATCTTCGATACACTTCCACTCTTTGTTAGAAATCTTGCGGTGGTGAATTGGTATACCCAAATATGTGAACGATAAAGATCCCAATTCGCATCCGAACAATTGTTTGTAAGCATCTTGTTCCTCTTTGGCCCTTCCAAAACAAAACAATTCACTTTTGTGGAAGTTAATCTTTAACCCGTATAATTGCTCAAACAAAAATAACACAAGCTTCATGTTTCTTGACTTTTCCAAATCATGCTCCATGAAAATGATAGTATCATCAGTGTACTGAAGGATCGACACCCCGCCATCTACTAGATGCGGAACTAGGCCACCTACTTGGCCCGTCTCCTTAGCCCTATCTATCAAGGTTGTCAGCATGTCAACCACAAAGTTGAAAAGAATCGGTGACATTGAGTCCCCTTGCCTTAGACCTTTGTGTGTCTGGAAGTAGTGACTTACGTCATCATTCACTTTAATTGCAACACTCCCTATTTGTGTGAAAGAATCAACCTGGTTCCTCCAGGTCTGCTCAAATCCTTTCATACGCAAAGCCTGTTGAAGAAATGGCCATTTAACTTTATCGTACGCTTTTTCAAAATCCACTTTAAAAATCATCTCATCTAGTTTTTTCTGTGTGGATCTCATGGAGCGTTTCATGCAGAACTATAACCCCTTCTAGGATGTTTCTGTGTGGCATGAAAGCAGTTTGGGAAGGCTGCACCACAGTGTGCGCAATTTGCGTAAGCCTATTCATCCCCACCTTGGTGAAAATTTTGAAGCTGACATTAAGAAGACATATCGGTCGGAATTGCTCGATCTGTACCGCGTCTGTTTTCTTAGGTAGCAAAGTTATTGTTCCGTAATTTAAGTGAGACAACTGTAACTGCCCATAGAATAAATCATGGAACAACGGGATCAAATCCCCATTAATAATGTGCCAGCATTTCTTATAAAACTCCGCCAGAAAACCATCCAGGCCTGGAGCTTTATTATTCTTCATTTGCGATATAGCCTCAAACACCTCTTTCTCCGAAAACGGGGCAGTCAAATTTTCATTTTCGTCTACAGCAAGCTGAGGCACATCCTCTAGCCTGGACTCATCCAAGGACACGAAATTCTCCTCTAGCGGCCCAAACAGCTGCTTATAATAGTTTGTGATATATAGTTTTAAATCTTCCTGCCCTAAAATCGTCCCCTCGTCCTGCTCTAGCTGAAAGATTCTCTTCTTTCGATGTTTGCCATTCGCAATCATGTGGAAAAATTGGGTATTATCGTCCCCTTGTACGATTTTGCGGACTTCCGCACACAATGCCCATTTCAATTGCTCCTCTCGAAGAAGCTCTTTCAGTTGTACTTCCGCCTCCATTTTAGTTTCCCGCTCCGTGGTATCTAAAATAGAGGATCCGGCCTTCAAATCTAGGGCCTGAATAAGATCAAGGAGACGATCCTTTTCGATCTTATAAATCCCACTTAAATGCTTGGCACATCCACGTAAGAATTGCCTCAGGTATCTTATTTTGTTTTGCCATCTCTCAACATTCGACCTCCCACCCGAATCCTTAGCCCATTCTCTGGCTATCAGATCCATAAACCCATCTCTTTCAAACCATGCTACTTCAAAAGCGAAATTGTTCTTGTTTGCCAGATGCGTTGCCTCCCCGAAGTCAACAAGCAATGGTGTATTGTCAGAAATGGCTCGGGATAACGCATGGACCGTTACGAGGGGAAATTTATGTTCCCATTCGACGCTAGCTAGCAAGGACACGATCCAGCTTCTCAAACGTCGGGGTTGGTAATGAATTGTCCCAAGTGAATTTTCTACCCGACAGCTCTATCTCTCTAAGATCCAAGCTTTCGATGACAGTATTAAACATGAATGACCATTTGCCATTGAAGTTATCATTGTTTTTTTCATCCCGTGTATGGATAATATTGAAATCACCGCCAACCAGAATTGGGAGCTGCTCGTTGCCACAAATATGAACTAAATCTGCCAAAAAATCTGGTTTGAGTTCAGGCTGTGTGGCACCATATACTGCCACGAAAACCCATTGAAACCCATCAGTTTTTTATTTGACCCTAAACTTCATCGCAAAATCGCCCATAACAACATTTCGGACTTCTAAAGAATCGCACTTAACCCCAAGTAAAATCCCACCGGATCTTCCCCTTGGAGGCAAACAATGCCAATCAAAGTCCACACCTCCCGACAGGGTACTAAGAAACTGGGGAGTAAAGTTTCCTCTCCCAGTCTCAGAAAGGGCGATAAAGTCCAGCTTGTGTTCCATCGAAGCATCAGCTAGAAACCTTCTTTTAGCCAAGTCCTTAAGACCTCTGCTATTCCCAAAAATTCCTTTCATAGTTCATCATGAAATTTTTTAGTGGTCCGGATCCTAGCACTTCTACGCATAGCCGACGCAGGATATATCTTGCGCTTCCACTTGCGCTTAGGTTTGTTTTGATCCTCTACGTGGTCCTCATGACCAGGCTCAGAGGAGCCAACTACCAGAGAGTCAGCAATAATGGAATCCCTCGGTGAGACATGGCCATCCTCCCCCTCGGATCGGGAAGAGAGGGTGCAAGATCAACACAAAAGCTATCAAGGACCCGGACTCCCAACTCATCTATCTCCGCGTCATTCATGGGCTTAACAGACGCTATGTTACTGATCATTTCTAAAGCACGCTCCGCTTCAAGATCCAGGATATCATTAACGGATTTAGAAGTTTCTATATCATTTTTACCTAGTGACACACCCAACTGAGTTGCATTATGAATAATCTCATCACTAGAAAAATGCAGAATAGAATTGGAAGTATTGACTGACATACCCGTAGTGACCTCAATATCACGGAGCTTGGCCGCCCGCATGGCGCACCGCAGCTGCATGTCATCAACTCCCGGTTGACCCTGGAGACGACCGCTCATCCGTCTACCAGCGGACACAGGATCCTGAATCCCTCCAAAAGCGATGATCTCGTCTCTTGAGAGCCCGTTCGGGGTACGACCACCTGTTGCACCTCCAACAGGGCTAGACGGAGCAGAGACAGCTGGGGAACTACCCCGAGCTGTCGGTGGAACTCTCTGAGTCGCCACCTAACCGTGACCAAGCGTACCCAGGCCAGCCGACCCATGATTATGGATCAGCTCGGGGTAGTTTCTGCACATGATTATGTTTTGTAGTTTCTGCACATCAAACATCTGGTATGTTATGTGTATATGTAGCATAATATACATGACAACCCTATTTATCAATCACTGTAATCATGGGTGTGTTTTTGTCTGTGTAGGCCATCATAACATTTTTGTTGTAGAAAAGACATGTATAAGGCTGTGGTTCATAGCGTCCGACACTGTTTACTTAAAAATCCAAAAAAGGGAGAAAAATCACAGACGCTGCATGAATTGATGCATGCAACCTTCAATAGAATTGTTTGTGCAACCTGCACATGTAATGGCTCGAGCCATTACAAGTTACACATTTGTTTGTGTGGGCTACAAATGACATGAAAATATCGTTGTCATGGCACATAACGTGTACTCATTTATGCACTTCCATTAAATATGTTGCATTGGATACAGTTTACAGTATAAAGGTCCTCACACCCACCACTATGCCCCCTACACCTAGAAGAATTTACTACAAACTAGTTGTCTTAGTTGTTGTACAAACCTTCATTTATAATTAACATATGTAACAATCAATGACCAACTAATATATTTGCCTTATTTTTATTTTACTTGTCACTACAAACAATCAATTATTCGTGTGTAATTGTAAGCATGACTAGCCTTTGTATCAGGGTCCTCTTATGTAAGGGACACACTCTCTCCTTCCTTATATAGCTAAAATCATATCAGACCAGAGTAGCTTGTGCCTAACCTTATCCTCCGGACCATATTACTACCCACAAATTAATGTAACACGAATGGACTGAGACTTGGGAAAAGAAAGATAAAATGAACACCAGGAGGAGCTACACATACGCAAGATGGGAGTGAGAGGCATCGGAAGACGCAGGGGTTCCCTGAAGGAATTATGTTGTAGTGGTCTAAGGACATGAATTTGTTTGCAGGACAAGTTGAAGCCTACAATACCAATAGCTTTGCTGTGCCAGGATATTCGTTTGGTACCACTGGCGGATCTCGCTTTGCTCGGCAACATAGACTGTAACAGCAACAAAAAAACTGTTCATGGGAGCAAAGCTGAATAACATGACTCTTGTGCGTGGTTTAAACCGCACATCTTCTTGTGCTATTGATGAAAACCCGACCTTGCTCATGGTGGCTACGCCAAAGCTAAGCTAGTTTGTTTTCCTAATCTGAACATGCAAACAATGCTAGCGGTCCAAGCATATCTGCAGCTTCCTTTTATGCATAGCTTGACGAAATGGAGATCATAGAGTGACCAGCACCCAGGACGGTGTGCAAGAAAAATATATGTAAAATTAACATCTAGAGGGGCTGAGTTCGTGTATGGATTTTCCGGCCAGTGCTTTGATAATACAAGGAGTGTATCAGTATGGCACTCCGTGGCAATTGTTTATTCATGAAATAAAAAACGACAAAATTCATCAGTAAACCATGCCGCATTAGGGCTTGTACGAATCTGTTGGTATCAATCTATCAATCAATCATCATGATCAGGGCGCCATGTGTCGGTGTAGACCATGATCACATTTTTTGTGTAGCAAGGCTCATGTGATGTTCTGTTCCATATTGAACTGGCTTATGGAACCTACACAACTCCTTTTGTTATTTTCTTTTCAAAAGGGAGATTAAACCCTAAACGTCTGGATCAATAGATGCGCACAGACATCTTTATTATAGAAGCATATAAAAAGTTGAAGAACGCAAAGACAAGGCCCAAAAACAGTTAGCCGATAATAGAGTTACATGACTCAGACACATGCATAACTTACTATAGGACCGCCATCTAAAATGTTTGAATTTATCACTTTCTACCGTCTTCCAACAGCCATAGGTGTGTGATACTCCGCACGTTGCAGAGAGCACCACACACATATCCATCATGAGGATCTATAGGTAACCTTCCAAATAATTAGAAGCTTCTTGTTGTTAAGAGCACAATCATTCCGACAATTTCAAGTCGCACACAGTAAGCCACACAAATCTGCACATCTATATGCCTTAAGTTTTGGGTTAACAACGACCAACCAGTTCCCGAGAGAATTCGTTATGCTAGTATAGGTGGAGGAAGATTAAAATCTACGTGGGTCATTCACCAAAGAATGGCGGCAAATGGATAGGAAAGAAATAGATAATGAATTGTTTCATCCTTGTCACAAAGTCAATACTTTTACTTCCATGCCATCTGTGCTTCGCCCTATTTTCCTTTGTTAGGATCACCCATCTATGTACATACAACATAACTATTTTTGATCTTTAACTGTATTTTAATCTTCCGAAAAATCTTGCAGAAGACTGCCTGGTGTCAAAGACTGGCATACATGTTGACAGAGAAAATACTCGAGATGGGCAACTCCAAACGGTAAGCTGATCGATATAAACCTATATATGTACCAGATAGAACCATGCAATCCACTTGTACCCATTAAGAGCCCGAGAAAACTGGATGTTCTCAAACTCATCCCTAATACTGGAGCAACAATACTCATCCCTAATATTGAAGTAACAAAACCAACTTTCCATTGCACGATACTCCAGTATTATAACGGTTCAAATACTGAAATCCTAGTATTTTGTCTCCTAGCCATATATCATCCCAAAATCTCACGTTATGCCATTACCTACAAAGAAAAAGCCTCTGCTAAATAACTCCGCATTGAAAATCATCGAACCTTTCCAAAATTGTGAGTCGGGCGGCTTTGCCGAAACTTGTGATTAGATCTTCGAATGAAGGTATATGTTTGGAAGCAGTTCTTGCTAAACACCTTCAATGGCAAGTAACTTGTCCATATATTTATCGAGCAAGCACTTTTTCGCCACCTCGAGGTCCTCAATCCCAAGACCTAGCTCCTTGATCATCCAAATATAAAAAATTCTCACTTAGCTAAATTATATTTTCGTTTATGCTCATCGGATTTCTAGAAAAATATTGATATGTATGATCCCATCTTTTCCACACCGGACCCTTTGGGTATTTAAAATAAAGATACAATGTGTGGACATTTATAATGTCCAGTGCATCCACCACTATGTCACATATACATTGTGGTGAGTTTTTTTTTTCCAAAAAAGTTGTCTTAGTTGACATGTAGAAGCTGTCATTCATCCATAATTTATATATGTAGTATCATACCAACAATCAAGGACTAGGTAATTTATTTGCTCATTTATTCATTTTACGCATACCACTGAAAGTATGTTATTTTGGATGCAACATCATTGAATATTTGGACTGAAAGTCGATGGGTGTTGAGACTTCAGATCTTTTTGTTACTATCAATGTAATCTCGAATTTAAGTTTAGTGTCCATGGATACCTAATGTACTCACAGTCTTTCCTTGTTTGTGTTTCTAGGCATAATTGTCCTTCGTATAAAGGCCCTATATAAAGGACACACTCTCCCTCCCGACATAGCTAAAAACATATCAGGTCGGCGCCTCTAGCATTGTAGCTTGTTTATATCTTTATCCCTTCTGATCGGAGTAGTACCCACAAAAATAACATGAATGGAGTAGAGACTTTAGAAAAGAGAGATAGGATGAACAACATCATGAGATGTACCCATGATGGGAGTAGGAGGCATCTGAAACTTAGGGTGTGAATATCTCGCACTCCGTGTAGTTGACTAAGAACTTGAATGTGTTTAGGTGAGGCTAGAATAGCAATAGCCTCGCTAGGCTAGGATAATCGTCTAATCTCGCGAACAAGTGTGGTTTCCTCATCAGCTGGAATAGCCTATGATGATCTAACTGCAAAACGAGTTCTCACTACCCGATGGCGATGAAAATTTTGCAGTGGGTATCGAGCTGAAAGGTTTGCTACTCGTAGGACCCTAACAGCTACAGACACTTCCCTTCTACCATGGATATTTGGCGTTACATCATTAACAAGGCCCAGTGTCACAAGGGGATTAAGTCCCTCTCGATCATGCTGGCGCCTCATGGGCTCAAAATGTCTGGAAAGCCCTATGGAAGATACGAGGTGAACCTTCGGAGCTACATACTCCATTGTTCCCATTTCTCTTATTTTTCTCCTTGTCACATTAATGACCATATGTAACTATTATACCCGCTTAATCATTGAAATGCTCGCAATTTTTTGATTTGTTTTTAAAAAAGGAGTTCTCCTTCCTCAACACCATAGCTAACTACAACAGCAAGTTCTCCATCAAAGAAAGATTGATTTGGCTCCCCCGCTGTCAAAATAAGACATCACTTCGTGCAAACTTTGGTGCATAACTACTCATCTTGATTAGGTAATGAGCCTTGCTCCTTCGTAGCTATGACCAGATGACCTATGTTTTCCTAGTCTAGCTAGTTGGCAAGCTAGAAAATCAAAAAATTCTTGCATGTGTCGCTTGACCATGATAAGATCATAGAGTGTCAACACCCATTACCACAATAGTGAGCAAGAAAAAAAATATAAAAGTAGTGTCTCTTGTGTGTAGAATAATACTCCCCCTTCCTAAATATAAGTCTTTCTAGAGATTTTAATATGGACAACATATGGTGTAAAATGAGTGAATCTACACTCTAAACTACATCTATATTCATCGGTATCTTGTTCATATTGAATTTCTAAAAAGACAAATATTTAGGAACGGAGGAAGTAGTAGAATACAAGTCCCGCATGTCGCTCCCTCACTAAGGAGACACTGGCGGCGACCCAACAGCTCCACCGTGTTCACCCCCGGCCCCTCCCTCCTGCTTCCCCCAGTGGTGCCTCCGCTAGAAAAAGCTCAGATGGAGTCGGCGAAGACTGGACTTGTTCTTTGCTCCAATTTGCACCGCCTCCTCCGTGAGTAGGGAGCACGTGGCGGCGGTCATGGTGTGGCTGCCTTTGTTCTCCGGGGTGCTCAACAGCAATGTGTGGTGGGGTTGCACCGGTTGATCTGAGGCGGCTTCGCTTGAGCTTGGGGACCATTAGTCCGTGCATGATCTGCTCAGTTCGGTAGCGATCTGGCAAATGCTGGTTCCCAATCTACACGTGGCGGCATGCCGAGGTGATGTTGCTTGTCTATTAGAGATATATTTGGTAGTAGAGATTGCCTGGGATTAGATGGAATTATTTCCATTGTATCTCTATGAGGTGTCTCTTAAATCTTCTACACAATATATACTTGTCCTCGAAGCTTAATAATACATCATCGATTCCAGCAATCACTCTCTATCCATTCTACATAGTATTAGCCTAACAAATCCAAACCCTAGCCGCTGCCGTCGCTTTCGCTCCGCGCAGCCCCATGGTGGTCGGTCTCCATGATCACCACCGGGGCCGTGCCGTTTGTATCTAGGGTTCATCTACAGGCCGTGTTGACCGGCTGTCCTAGAGAGTCTTTTTTTCTGATCCTTTGATCCGAATTTTTCTCTATCGCCGGTCGTATTAATCGGCCTTTTTATCCGATTTAGCATCGCCCGCACCGTCCGTCATCTACAACGCACCCGTAGTCGAGTAAATTGCAAAAAACCACCACAATTGAGACAAAGTTTTCAATGCTTCAGAAAAAAACCACCAGAAAACATGCATTTTGGTGGGTGTTTGATGACATTTGCATAATTGTGGTGGTTTTTTGCAATTTACTCCCCGTAGTCCGTCACTGGTTTTGCTGCCGTGTCACCACTTCTGGATGCAAGCGCGTGTATGGGTCTGCTTCCTGTACATCGTGTGTTCCGTTCTGTGGTCGTCTCGTGCATTTTCTAGTACAACGAGTCCCTTCACCAGTCGAGCAACGGGTTGAAGCTGCGTCGTCCCTTCAGACCGCTGGGTTGCCGCTCGGTGGTTCTCCTTGTGACTGCACCGACCCGCGCGCTGCTGCAGTGTCGCCCTTTCAGCCTGTAGTGTCTATTAGGAGTAAGCCACACAACGCTTGGTGATGGCTGAGTCGTCCGCGCGGAGCTGGCAGCCAGCAGCAGCTTCGGCCGATCAGTTAGGCCATGTACAACGCTGTACAATCAGCTGTCTAGAAGGGGTTACAGCTAGGATTTTAGACGACGTGGGGGAGATAATTTGAGGAGAGAGAAAGAGCCCGTCGGTACAATTAACGACGATCTGCAGCGCTCGCTATGGACAGCCTTTCTAGCGTTGTATCGAGTTTGTCGGCAACTGCCTTTTTAGAGAGTAGGAGCGGTGGGGTCGGCCGGAGGTCGATGGAGTTTAAACTCATAGATAATGAACAGATTTACTAACTTTACGGTGTCACCGGTAGTAAGGAAAGGCGTCTATTGTATGAGGTGTTTTTACCGTAGTCTACAGGTGACGTGGAGGATCATTGCAGACAACATGCGCCTAAACTGATGTACATGCCCTTATGTAGCCGTGGTGTGCGGTCATGCATGTATGTATTAGATGGATAAGCTAGCTTGTGTGCCGGACAAATAAGACGCGTGCATGCATGTAAGAGTCAGCAGGTAGTTCGTGGTGGCCGGGTTAGTGGTGTGCGCGCGTCTGTGCTAGTCCGGGTATAAAACCCCGTCCTGTCTACTGATGAAGTGCATCCGTCTGTTGCCGCGCCATGATGACGGTATGTGCCGAACCGAGGGGGAGGGGCCTAAGGAAGATGTAGTCTTTGTCGAGATCGTGGTATGCACCCGGTCGATGTGCGAGTTTTTCTGGGGTTGTGCTGCATGTGTGCGTGTGTACCTCCATGTATGTGTTTGAGTAGTTGAGTTGAATAAAAGCCAACATACAGGCCGTTCGGCAGCCAGGGTGTTCGTCGCCGAAAAATTCTGTTCATATTCTTCTACCTTCGTCCGGCTTTCGTCGTCTGAGTGCTTCTCGGCGTTCGTCGCCGGTGGGTTTGTCCCAACAGTGTCGTGGCCCGCGGTCCATCATCGTCCCGAGGCCGTCTGCTCCAAGTTGTCCCCTAGCTGCATCGACTCTCACGCTGCCGTTGTGTCGCCCCATCAGGCAGTAGCGAGCGTGGCATGAGGTCTTTGCTGCCGCCATGTGTTTCTCCACAACGCTGCACCGACCCATGCGTTGTCGCCGCATCGCCCCTCTGGGCCATAGTGCCGCGGCCCGCAGTCCACCGCCGACCCAAGGTCGTCCGCTCCAGGCCGTCCCTGTGCCTGCGCCGACTCTCGCGCTGCCGGTTCGTCACCCCATCGGGCTGTATGGAGCGTGGCACGCGGTCCCTGCCTCCCCCTGAGGTCTTCCCGGTCGTTGCCCCGACCCGTGCGCTGCCGTGCGTTGCCCCTTCGGGTCGTAGCGCCGCGACACACAATCCACTTCGCCGTCCACACGCGTCAACTTCTGCGTGGTATGCGCCACACTGCCTTCCTAAGCGCGGGTACGCCAACCTCAGCGCCGATCTTCGGCATGTTGTCTGGATTTTCCTCGCCTACTTCGAGCACCGCCACGGTGTCCTAACCTAGCCGCCGCCGCAGCTCTTCTTCCCGTTCCACGGCGACTACCTCGACACTGGCCGCCCTGGCTCGACATCAACCACGGTGTCCCTCACACGGCTACCTCGATCATGGCTACATCACCATACGCTCTCAGCTCCATCGACAATGGTATAAAAGGCTATCACCTCGTTTGTGCAACTCGTCGGCTTCCTCTACAGTCAACGTGTCTGCAACGCGACACCGTCCATGACACACCGGCTAGGACTGCAAAGGGATGTCAGCCCGTCTGTTGTTATCCACTCCAATCTGACCGTCCGCGGCGCTCTTGTTGTTCGCAATGCTACCGCTACGACTGTGAAGGGGTGTTAGAGATATATTTGGCAGTAGAGATTGCCCGGGATTAGATTAATTATTTACATCTTATCTCTTGGAGGCGTCTTGCCCCCAAGTCTTGTACACCATATATACTCACCTTCGAGGCTTAATAATACATCATGAATTCCACAAATCCCTCTCTATCCCTTCTACGTGGTCGGTGAGCAGTGGTGATGGCAGCGGCAAGGTGCGGAGGGCGTGTGTGGGCGAAGTGGTGAGGCGGGCCCAATCTGGGCTTTGGTGGGCCGTGGCTAGAGCGCGCGATGGCAACGCGGGGCTCCAATAGTTGGTGTGGTTGCTAGCTAGAATTCTAGGTCGCAATGGTTCTGGTGATCATCATTGGCTTGAGCCGATCTCCATGGTGTTGTGATGGCCTTCTTAGATCCAGCTAGCTGGATTCAGTATTGCCATGGCAGGCAGACTGGGCTTCCTCTCAAGGGTTCGTATCGGCGCAAGGCTCCGGGCACAAGCTTGGACTTTGATGGTCATCAATGTTGGCGATGATGTTGCATGTTGTTGTCTTTCTCCTTCTTGGAGGCATCGTCAAAGAGCACTCCCTCTACATTGTGCTGGGATTGTTGGATTTGGCTAGGTAGTGGTTGATTTGGCATGGTTGAATCCTATCCAGTGTTCGGCGGAGTGGTGTGTCACTCACGCGTGTCATCTCCCTTCTTGGAGGTGTGTCCGAAGACCTTCATCTCATAGAACTTCGGTTTGCGGTCATGTTTGGAGGTGGAGGGTGGCTTAGATCTTTGGTGTCTTCGGCGTTGCTGACGTGTTGTCCAGCTGTCTTGTAATTTGTAACTCCTTTTTTTTTCTCTAGCATAATGAAATGGGCTGAGCACCTGCCTTTCACGTCAAAAGAGCAGTGTCTCTTGGAAATGGCAGCTTAAGGTATCCATCCTCCTTTCAGTTTTGGTCAAATTTCCCCTTTGTCCACCAGTTCTGTTCTCGCATCCATACCGAATTCACATTGATGTTTAGATAGTGTGGTTGATGACACGAATGTCACGCAAAGCCAAGCTTTGTTGGTATAAGATGGTCCGCTCATGTTAATCCTGCCTGCCCGATTAATTAGCCACAACAAGTGACAAGTACGTATATATTCACGCGCACGTGTGTGTGTTGTGTGCGTGTGTGCACGCACATGTCTTTGGTGTGTTGGTCTGTATGTGTCTGCACATGCATGCATTTCTATTCCAGTGCCACTTAATTGCTCAAATGAACCATTAGACTTGTTGCAATAATATGGGATAGTTGCCTGCCCATGGTAAAGTGAGTTCTCATTCTGGTCACTCAGGGTTTCAAAAGGTGGATAAGTCTTCATCTCATGAAAGGATTAATGATTCTTCCTCCAATAGGCGAAAGCCTATTGCTCCACCTCATATATTGGATCCTGGGCCACCTCCAACAATTACGTTGCAAGCATATGCTAGCAAACAAACATATGTTAACTTGCAAAAATGCGGATTTATCTGCACCCAATACTCAAAATTTTCGCCACAACATCCTGCCATAATAACTAATTTTTTCGTGAAAAATGCATTACCACATGCATAATGTTGCATCACGCAACAAGCTATTTGCTAGCATATTAATCATTAATTCAAGCTGCAGCCAATGTTTTATGCAACACATATAGTTGGACTTTGGACCAAAATACATCAAGCGGGTACTACATGCTATATCCCTGAACATTTTCAAAAAACAAATCACTATGCCCTTTTTTAAATATAAACGAATCTTTTTAGAATAGTGGAAATACATTTTGATTGTAAACACTGAGGTTTAGGGTACCAAAATGAACACTGTACTGGGGATGGGTGGAAAATGCTTGTTCTTTCTGAAATTAAACTTCGTAAATTAAAAAACTATTTGGTGAAGTTTGGAGAAAAACTTTGTTAAATTCCAACGAACTTCGATAAAAAAATGGTGTTCTATTTTACTGGAGGACGCCGATTAAACCAAAACTAAATATTACCGGCTGATGTAGATCATTTCATGAAAGAAAAACTAGTTCTCTAGTCACACAAAACCTAATGAAGTGGATCTCACGCTGACTCGCCACCACTTATTGTCACAACATGTAGTTCTCTTAGGACTGCGAACTCCTGGTGTTCTTTTTTCGTCCCAGAAGAACTTATGTATAATGAGACATGATGCTATATAGTTGTGCACACATAATCTCCTAAGAAGTCCAAGTAGTTAATTAATAGCCACACCGCATTTGTGTCTATTTTCATTTCTACTTTTGTGTGTGTGCTTCACCAAAATTTCAACATTACCTGGACAACACTTTCCTAGTTTCTCTCCCTGTGGCATGGACTCTCCCTCGCATTTAGATGTTGTGCTTTCTATGTAGGTAGCCTGACTGCTCTCACCCATCCCTCACAAATATTGTTCATTGGTCACTTCTCTTCTCTAGTCAACAGAACCAAAGCTCAGAAATTTGGCATTGAACCACTGACAAATGCGGGGGAGGTGTTTCTTGACCCCTCTCATTCCATTGTGCATGTTGTACACCTATAAATGCTCATTGCCATTGTTCTCTTCAGATTCAACCCCGTCTGGGCACGAATGTTAAGGCATGTATTAGGCCTAAGGTAGAAGACTGCGAAGGAAGTAGAGTCACATGCATCTTTATATGGATGGCCGTATTTAAAGCATGGTAAAGTTGGTGGACGCATGAGCTGCCCGTAAAACCTAAATTAAGACCATATATCTCCTACATAGTTGTGTTCTAATTCAATGTTCTCTGACTGTATGAAATTATAAAAGAGATGTCCCCGAAATAACAGAGTAGGTGAGGTAAGAAAAGTTAGAAGATTGCTTAGAATGTGTCTTGTACTTTTATAAGAAGCATCGAACGGCCTAGGACAACACACAAATCTATGGATTAGGCATGCTAGTAACATATACTCCCTTCGTTTCTAAATATAAAGTCTTTTTAGAGATTTCAATGCGCACTACATACGAATGTATATACTCATATTTTAAGATGTGGATTCATTCATTTTGCTCCGTATGTAGTCCTTATTGGAATATCTAAAATATTTATATTTAGGAACGGAGGGAGTACTTCCTATGTCTTGCTAAAATAAAGATAAAATGAAATGAAATAAAGCACCAAATTTTTATTGCCTAAATGGAGAGAAACCAACAACACAAATTGTATTACAAGCACACGACAAAACAATATATGTCATTGGAATGTGGCACAACAAGTAATAGAGCAAACAACCAGAGTTTAGTTGCAACTACATACTCAGAGTTTAGTTACAACCAGAATGTGGTAAATTAAGATAATGCTCTGAGCATTCTTACAAATAAGATACTAGAGGGATTAGCGAGCTTGTCTGCATTAGTGATCGTGGTCTATATGTTGATTGCCTTGATGATCTACCACTCAGCTCTAGTTATACTACGTGTTTAAAGTGTATACAAAAGAACTTCCATTTATTACCAATAGCATCTAGGAAAAGTGAGCAATTGTATATGGGCAGTAATAGGCGCTAGTCGACTGGCCCATCTTTCGGCCGGTCCACCTCCGTGGCATCCAATTGGATAAGTCGCAGCTGGAGGGATCATTGCAAAAGAAAAGGGCCCGCCAGCAAGGTTGCAGCTCCCCCCGACGATTCTCGCAGCGTCCCAACGCCACTCCTCTCCACCTTTATCGGGACCATCCCCCACACTCTTGCTTCGCCGCTGGCTACAACCACCAGGGAAGCCCGCTGAAAAAATGCAGCCCCCCCCCCAAGCAAGGACCATCGCTAGTCAAATCAACTCATCGTCGCGGTTCTAGCCCCACTGTTGTCGCATTTGCAGCACCCTCTCCATTCGCGGTGATCTCGGCTCTCTACCACCTCACTCGTAGATGTGGTGGTTGTTCCAACATCTAACGATGCCAGTTCCATCATCTGGCCCCACTGGTTGCAACATCTGATAGGCTCAGTCGCATGGGTCATAACAATCAAATTCGCCGGTTCCAACATCTGGTGCTGCCAGTTCCAGCATCTCCGGCAGCAGTTGCATCTTTTGCTTCATCTTCGAAGCTTCGCCCATCACAGGTTCAAACTTCTCGGCAACTGCTTCTAGCACCCTGACACCATGGTTCTAGCATAGGACACAACTAGTCACCACAAAAAAATCTCCCGCTTGTCGCTGCTTGTAGCACCTGGCTTCGCTGGTCGCCGGACCAATGGGCGCTGATTCCAACATTACCAAAAACGGTTGTGGCATCTTCGCATGGAGGTTCCAGCATGGCTGCCCCACCCCCATCTGCAGCTTCTCCGCCTGATGGTTCCAGCATGGCCAGTTGACAGTTTCAGCACAACCGACTGCCGGTTGCCGCATTTTAGCCCGCCGGTTCCAGAACGGGTGCACAACCTACAATGTGTGGACGCTCCGCGTTGCACGAGCTACAATGGGATGCACGGTTGCAAGGCCTCCATGCACAGACCAGTCGTAGGCGCGCGGTCCCAGCAAATCTCCTCACTAACGCTGCTTGCAATTTGCCCAAAGCACACGATCCCCCCTCCCCTCTCGTGGTCATGGCGTCGCCGTAGCTAGAAACCGGTTATTGCCTTCACTCCATGTTGTAGTGTGGTTGCTTGCAGCAGCGACAGCATCACGGCTACCATCCATTAGAACTTTTTGTAGTCCACTATGGGGTGGAGGACTAAGGCTATCGCTGCTTGGCTCGGGCCAGTCTTTGACTGGTCTTTTTGCCCGAAGGTGATAGGTATATCTGACCACTTATCCGATGTCGCTACATGATAAACGTGGCTTATCTAGCGAAGAGCTCTTTTTCGTTGATTCCTTGAAGGATGAGTTTCATAGATCAGTCAGATCTCACACTCGTCGGATGATATTCCCGATCGCTTGTTACACAATTCAACACGGTTGAGGAGGTCTTTGATACGTCTCTAACGTATCTATAATATTTGATTGTTCCATGCTATTATATTATCTGTTTTAAATGTTTAATAGGCTTTACTATACACTTTTATATTATTTTTGGGACTAACCTACTAACCAAAGGCCCCGTGTAAATTGCTGTTTTTTGCCTATTTCAATGTTTCGCAGAAAAGGAATATCAAACGGAATCCAAACGGAATGAAACCTTCGGGGGAGTTATTTTTGGAAAAAACGTGATCCAGGAGACTTGGGGTGTACGTCAAGGAAGCAACGAGGCGGCCACGAGGCCGGAAGGCGCGCCCCCATCCTCTCGGGCCCCTCGTGGCTCCGCCGACCTACTTCTTTCCCCTATATATACTCATATACCCCGAAAACAACCGAGAGCACCACGAAACCCTATTTCCACCGCTGCAACCTTCTGTACCCGTGAGATCCCATCTTGGGGCCTTTTCCGGTGCTCCGCCGGAGGGGGAATCGATCACGGAGGGCTTCTACATCAACATCATAGCCTCTCCGATGATGTGTGAGTAGTTTACCACACACCTTCGGGTCCATAGTTATTAGCTAGATGGCTTCTTCTGTCTCTTTGGATCTCAATACAAAGTTCTCCTCGATTATCTTGGAGATCTATTCGATGTAATTCTTTTTGCGGTGTGTTTGCGAGATCCGATGAGTTGTGGGTTTATGATCAAGATTATCTATGAACAATATTTGGTTCTTCTCTGAATTCTTATATTTATGATTTGATATCTTTGCAAGTCTCTTCGAATTATCAGTTTGGTTTGGCCTACTAGATTGATCTTTCTTGCAATGGGAGAAGTGCTTAGCTTTGGGTTCAATCTTGCGGTGTCCTTTCCCACTGACAGCAGGGGCAGCAAGGCACGTATTGTATCGTTGCCATCCAGGATAAAAAGATCGGGTTTATATCATATTGCTTGAGTTTATCCCTCTACATCATGTCATCTTGCCTAATGCGTTACTCTGTTCTTATGAACTTAATACTCTAGATGCATGCTGGATAGCGGTCGATGTGTGGAGTAATAGTAGTAGATGCAGAATCGTTTCGGTCTACTTGCCGCGGACGTGATGCCTACACACATGATCATGCCTAGATATTCTCGTAACTATGCACTTTTCTATCAATTGCTCGATAGTAATTTGTTCACCCACCGTAGATTATGCTATCTTGAGAGAAGCCACTATTGAAACTTATGGCCCCCGGGTCAATTTTCCATCATATAAGTTTCTGATCTATTTTATTTTGTAATCTTTACTTTCCAATCTATTTCATAAAAATACCAAAAATATTTACCTTATTATCTCTATCAGATCTCACTTTTGCAAGTGGCCATGAAGGGATTGAAAACCCCTTTATCGCGTTGGTTGCAGGGTTCTTATTTGTCTGTGTAGGTACGAGGCAACTTGCGTGTATCCTCCTACTGGATTGATACCTTGGTTTTCAAAAACTGAGGGAAATACTTACGCTACTTTTCTGCATCACCCTTTCCTCTTCAAGGGAAAAACAACGCATGCTCAAGAGGTAGTAGTCTTCACCTTGCTACCCGTTTAACCACTAGCAAGCTCTAAGGCTATGAGTTGGGTTTGTGTTCAACATGACAGAGTGGATTGGACATGGTCTGTCCTGGAGAGAGTCCAAGGCAGTTTTAGATCCTGCTATAGTCCTTTTGTCTTTTTTGTGATGGATCTTCAGCCTTAGAGCATTGAAAGCGCTCGTTAGGTTGTGTATGCTTATCCCAGTTTGCTGCTTCTACACGAACTGAATCTCGCTATTCCTTTTAAGCCAACCAAGTGTCCTCCATGATGCAGAATCTGGAAACTAAGCCGCTCGTTCTGCAAACATTTGAACTTCTCGGTGAGCGAGGGCATTCAAGTTGCCCTCATCTTGGCAATTATGCCGTAAAGCTGCCAAAGACTTCTAAGTCACAACAATCTGGGATTTTATTCTTGACAATACAAATCTCATCTAGAATTGCCGAACCGTCTTGCGGGGTTGTTGTTAAACGTAGATTATATTAGATCCCATACATTGAGTGGCCCTGAATTACTTGGGAGGTACTTGATGTCGGGGTGGGTGGGATGAAAAATTTGACCCCGGTCTATTGTGAGCTTGATGCTCCGAGACGTTCCTCTCAAGGTTGTTGCGGCAAAGCTGAATCAGCCGGACTGGCTCTTGTTGGGGAACGTAGCAGAAATTCAAAATTTTCTACGCATCACCAAGATCAATCTATGGAGAGACTAGCAACGAGAGAGAGGGGAGTGCATCTTCATACCCTTGAAGATCGGGATGCGTCAGCATTAAAAGAACGCGGATGAAGGAGTCGTACTCGTAGCGATTCAGATCGCGGTTGATTCCGATCTAAGCGCCGAACAACAGCGCCTCTGCGTTCAACACACGTACAGTCCGGGGACGTCTCCTCCTTCTTGATCCAGCAAGAGGAGAGGAGAAGTTGAGGGAGAGCTCCGGCAGCACGACGGCGTGGTGGTGGAGCTTGCATTTCTCCGGCAGGGCTTCGCCAAGCACTACGGAGGAGGAGGTGTTGGGAGGGAGAGGGCTGCGCCAAGGGAAGGGGTGCCGCTCCCATGCGCCTCCCCACTATATATAGGGATGGAGGGGGATGGTTTCTTGCCCTCCAAGTCCATTGGGGCGTTGGCAAAGGTGGGGGAAAGAAATCCCATCATTTCTCTTCCCCACCAATTGTTATCCCCCTTTTTAGGGATCTTGATCTTATCCCTTCGGGATATGATCTTATTCCTTTTAAGGGGGCATCTTGGTGCGCCTTGACCTGGGGTGTGGGGCCTGGCCCCCACTACCCACGTTCATGTGGGTCCCCCCATGCAGGTGGGCCCCTCTCCGGAACCTTCTAGAACCTTCCCGGTACAATACCGAAATATCCTGAATATTTTCCGGTGGCCAAAATAGGACTTCCCATATATAAATCTTTACCTCTGGACCATTCCGGAACTCCTCATGACGTCCGGGATCTCATCCGGGACTCCGAACAACATTCAGTAACTGCCCACTAATTCCCATGATAACTCTAGCGTCACCGAACCTTAAGTGTGTAGACGCTACGGGTTCGGGAATCATGCAGACATGACCGAGACAGCTCTCTGGCCAATAACCAACAACGGGATCTGGATACCCATGTTGGCTCCCACATGTTCCACGATGATCTCATCGGATGAACCACGATGTCAGGGATTCAATCAACCCCGTATACAATCCCCTTTGTCAATTGGTACGTTACTTGCCCGAAATTCGATCGTCGGTATCCCAATACCTCGTTCAATCTCGTTACCGGCAAGTCACTTTACTCGTACCGTAATGCATGATCCCGTGACCAACTCATTGGTCACATTGAGCTCATTATGATGATGCATTACCGAGTGGGCCCAGAGATACCTCTCCGTCATACGGAGTGACAAATCCCAGTCTCGATTGGTGCCAACCCAACAGACACTTTCGGAGACACCCGTAGTGCACCTTTATAGACACCCAGTTACGTTGTGACGTTTGGCACACCCAAAGCATTCCTACGGTATCCAGGAGTTGCACAATCTCATGGTCTAAGGAAATGGTACTTGACATTAGAAAAGCTTTAGCAAACGAACTACACGATCTTTGTGCTATGCTTAGGTTTGGGTCTTGTCCATCACGTCATTCTCCTAATGATGTGATCCCGTTATCAATGACATCCAATGTCCATGGTTAGGAAACCATAACCATCTATTGATCAACGAGCTAGTCAACTAGAGGCTCACTAGGGACATGTTGTGGTCTATGTATTCACACATGTATTACGGTTTCCAGTCAATACAATTATAGCATGAACAATAGACAACTATCATGAACAAGGAAATACAATAATAAACATTTTATTAATTCCTCTAGGGCATATTTCCAACAGTCTCCCACTTGCACTAGAGTCAATAATCTAGTTCACATCACCATGTGATTGTAATGAATTCAACACCCATGGGGTTTGATCATATCTCGCTTGTGAGTGAGGTTATTAGTCAGCGGGTCTGAATCTTTCAGATCCGTGTGTGCTTTACAAATCTCTATGTCATCTCCTAGATGCAGCTACCACGCTCTATTTGGAGCTATTCCAAATAACTGTTCTACTATATGAATCTAGTTTACTACTCAGAATAATCTGGATTAGTGTCAAAGTTCGCATCAGCGTAACCCTTTACGACGAACTCTTTTACCACCTCCATAATCGAGAAAATTCCTCAGTCCACTAGTTACCAAGGATAACTTTGACCGCTGTCCTGTGATCCATTCCTGGATCACTCTTGTACCCCTTGACTGACTCATGGCAAGGCACACTTCAGGTGCGGTACACAGCATAGCATACTTTAGAGCCTACGTCTAAAGCATAGGGGACGACCTTCGTCCTTTCTCTCTATTCTGCCGTGGTCAGGTTTCGAGTCTTACTCAATAGTCACACCTTATAACACAGCCAAGAACTCCTTCTTTGCCGATCTATTTTGAACTCCTTCAAAATCTTGTCACGGTATGTGTTTGTTTGAAAGTACTATTAAGCGGTTTTTGATCTACCTTTATAGATCTTGATGCTCAATGTTCAAGTAGCTTAATCCAGGTTTTCCATTGAAAAACACTTTTCAAACAACCCTATATGCTTTCCAGAAATTCTACATGATTTCCGATCAACAACATATACTCATCAGAAATTCTATAGTGCTCCTACTCACTTCTTTGGAAATAAAAGTTTCTCATAAACTTTGTATAAACCCAAAATCTTTGATCATCATCAAAGCGTATATTCCAACTCCGAGATGCTTACTCCAGTCCTTAGAAGGATTGCTGGAGCTTTGCATACTTGTTAGCATCTTTCAGGATTGACAAAACCTTCTGGTTGTATCACATACAACCTTTTCTCAAGAAAATTATCGAGGAAAAAATGTTTTGACATCCTATCTGCAAGATTTCATAACTAATGCAGTAAGTACTAATATAATTCCAACAGACTCTTAGCATCGCTACGAGTGAGAAAGTCTCATCGTAGTCAACTCCTTGAACTTGTCGGAAAACATCTTAACGACAAGTCGAGCTTTCTTAATGGTGACACTTACCATCATTGTCCGTCTTCCTTTTAAAATCCATCTGCACCCAACAGTCTTACGACCATCAAATAGTTCTATCAAAGTATATACTTTGTTTTATACATGGATCCTCTCTCGGATTTTATGGCCTCGAGCCATTTGTCCGAATCCGGGCCCACCATCGCTTCTCCATAGCTCTTAGGTTCATTGTTGTCTAGCAACATGACTTCCAAGACAGGATTACGTACCACTCTGAAGTAGAACACATCCTTGTCGACCTATGAGGTTTGGTAGTGACTTGATCCGAAGTTTCATGATCACTATCATAAGCTTTCACTTCAATTGGTGTAGGTGCCACAGGAACAACTTCCAGTGTCCTGCTACACACTAGTTGAAGTGACGGTTCAATAACCTTATCAAGTCTCCACCATCCTCCCACTCAATTCTTTCGAGAGAAACTTTTCCTCGAGAAAGGACCCGTTCCTAGAAACAATCACTTTTGCTTCCGGGTCTGAAATAGGAGGTATACCCAACTATTTTGGGTATTCTATGAAGATGCATTCATCCGCTCTGGGTTCGAGCTTATCAGCCTGAAACCTTTTCACATAAGCGTCGTAGCCCCAAACTTTTAAGAAACGACAGCTTAGGTGTCTGTAAACCATAGTTCATACGGTGTCGTCTCAACGGAATTGTGTGGTGCCTTATTTAAAGTGAATGCGGTTGTCTCTAATGCCTAACCCATAAACAATAGTGGTAACTCGATAAGAGACATCATGGTTTGCACCACATCCAGTAGGGTGCAGCTATGATGTTCGGACACACCATCACACTATGGTGTTCCAAGCGGTATTAGCTGTGAAACAATTTCCACAATGTCTTAATTGTGTGCCAAACTCGTAACTCAGATGTTCATCTCTATGATCATATCATAGACATTTTATCCTCTTATGACGACGATCTTCAACTTCACTCTGAAGTTACTTGAACCTTTCAATAATTCAGACTTGTGTTTCATCAAGTAAATATTCTCAGCATCTACTCAAATCATCTGTGAAGTAAGAGCATAACGATATCCACTGCGTGCCTCAATACTCATTGGATTGCACACATCAAATGTATTACTTCCAAGAAGTTGCTTTCTTGTTCCATCTTACTGAAAACGAGGCCTTTTAGTCATCTTGCCCATGTGGTATGATTTGCATGTCTCAAGTGATTCAAAATCAAGTGAGTCCAAACAATGGAGTTTCTTCATGCGTATAAACCAATAGGCATGGTTCGCATGTCTCAAACTTTTCAAAAACGAGTGAGTCCAAAGATCAATCAACATGGAGCTTCTTCATGTGTTTTATACCAACGTGAATCAAATGGCAGTGCCACAAGTATGTGGTACTATCAGCACTATCTTATATCGTTTGGCATGAACATGTGTATCACTATGATCGAGATTCAATAAACCATTCATTTTAGGTGCAATACCATTGATGGTATTATTCAAATAAACAGAGTAACCATTATTCTCCTTAAATGAATAACTGTATTGTGATAAACATAATCCGATCATGTATATGCAAACACCAAATAACAATTATTTAGGTTTAACACCAATATCGATGGTAGAGGGAGCATGCCATGCTTGATCACATCAACCTTGGAAACACTTCCAACACATACCGTCATCTCACCTTCAGCTAGTCTCCGTATATTCTGTAGCCTTTTATTTCGAGTCACTAACACTTAGCAACTGAACCGGTATTTTAATACCCTGGTGCTACTAGGAGTACTAGTAAAGTACACATTATAATGTATATCCAATATACTTCTGTCGACCTTGCCAACCTTCTCATCTACCGAGTATCTAGGGTAGTTCTGATTCAGTGACCATTCCCCTCATTATAGAAGCACTTAGTCTCGGGTTTGGGTTCAACCTTGGGTTTCTTCACTAGAGCAGCAACTGATTTGCAGTTTCATGAAGTATCCCTTCTTTCCCTTGCCCTTCTTGAAACTAGTGGTTTAACCATCAACAATTGATGCTTCTTCTTGATTTCTACTTTCGCGGTGTCAGACATCACGAGTTGCTCAAGGATCATTATGTCTATCCCTGATATGTTATATTTCATCACGAAGCTCCAATAGCTTGGTGGCAGTGACTATGGAGTACCATCACTATCTCATCTAGAAGATTAACTCCCACTTGATTCAAGCGATTGTTGTACTCAGACAATCTGAGCACATGTTCAACGATTGAGCTTTTCTCCGTTAGTTTGCAGGCTTAAGAAACTTGTTAGAGGTCTCATACCTCTTGACTGTGCCACTAGTCCGAAATTCCAATTTCAATCTTTGGAACATCTCATATGTTCTGCGACGTTTCAAAAACGTCTTTGGTGCCACAATTCTAAACCATTTAGCATTACCCACTGAACTATCATGTAGTCATCAAACCATGTATGTCAGATGTTCGCAACATCCACAACCGACGCTCGAGGTTCAGCTCACTGAGCGGTGCATTAAGGACATAATCCTTGTGCGCAGCAATGAGGACAATCCTCAGTTTACGGACCCAGACCGCATAATTGCTGCTATCAACTTTCAACTAAATTTTCTCTAGGAACATATCTAAAAAAGTAGAACTAAAGCGTAAGCTACGACATAATTTGCAAAGTCCATTTGACTATGTTCATGATAATTAAGTTCATCTGATTAATTAATGAACTCCCACTCAGATAGACATCCCTCTAGTCATCTAAGTGATACATGATCCGAGTCAACTAGGCCATGTCAGATCATCACGTGAGACGGACTAGTCATCATCGGTGAACATCTTCATGTTGATTGTATCCACTATACGACTCATGTTCGACCTTTTGGTCTTCCGTGTTCCGAGGCCATGTCTGTACATGCTAGGCTCGTCAAGTCAACCTAAGTGTTTCGCATGTGTAAATCTGGCTTACACCCGTTGTATGCGAACGTTAGAATCTATCACACCCGATCATCACGTGGTGCTTCGAAACAACGAACCTTCGCAACAGTGCACAGTTAGGGGGAACACTTTCTTGAAATTTTAGCGAGGGATCATCTTATTTATGCTACCGTCGTTCTAAGCAAATAAGATGTAAACATGACAAACATCACATGAAAATCATAAAGTGACATGATATGGCCAATATCATCTTGCGCCTTTTGATCTCCATCTTCGAGGCGCGGCATGATCACCTTCGTCACCGGCATGACACCATGATCTCCACCATCATGATCTCCATCATCGTGTCTTCATGAAGTTGTCTCGCCAACTATTACTTCTACTACTATGGCTAACGGTTAGCAATAAAGTAAAGTAATTACATGGCGTTTTTCTTTGACACGCAGGTCATACAATAAATTAAGACAACTCCTATGGCTCCTTCCGGTTGTCATACTCATCGACATGCAAGTCGTGATTCCTATTACAACAATATGATCAATCTCATACATCACATATATCATTCATCACATCCTTTTGGCCATATCACATCACATGGCATATGCTGCAAGAACAAGTTAGACGTCCTCTAATTGTTGTTGCAAGTTTTTACGTGGCTGCTATAGGTTTCTAGCAAGAACGTTTCTTACCTACGCCAAAACCACAACGTGATATGCCAATTTCTATTTACCCTTCATAAGGACCCTTTTCATCGAATCCGATCCGACTAAAGTGGGAGAGACAGACACCCGCTAGCCACCTTATGCAACTAGTGCATGTCAGTCGGTGGAACCTGTCTCACGTAAGCGTACGTGTAAGGTCGGTCCGGGCCGCTTCATCCCACGATGCCGCCGAATCAAGATAAAACTTGTAACGGCAAGTAAATTGACAAAATCGACGCCCACAACAACTTGTGTTCTACTCGTGCATAGAATCTACGCATAGACCTAGCTCATGATGCCACTATGGGGGAACGTAGCAGAAATTCAAAATTTTCTACGCATCACCAAGATCAATCTATGGAGAGAATAGCAACGAGAGAGAGGGAGTGCATCTTCATACCCTTTAAGATCACGACGCGGAAGCGTTAAAAGAACGCGGATGAAGGAGTCGTACTCGTAGCGATTCATATCGCGGTTGATTCCGATCTAAGCGCCGAACAACAGCGCCTCCGCGTTCAATACACGTACAGCTCGGGGACGTCTCCTCCTTCTTGATCCAGCAAGGGGAGAGGAGAAGTTGAGGGAGAGCTCCGGCAGCACGACGGCGTGGTGGTGGAGCTTGCAGTTCTCCGGCAGGGCTTCGCCAAGCACTATGGAGGAGGAGGTGTTGGGGTGGGAGAGGTCTGCGCCAAGGGAAGGGGTGCCGCTCCCATGCGCCTCCCCACTATATATAGGGGTGGAGGGGGATGGTTTCTTGCCCTCCAAGTCCATTGGGGTGTTAGCAAATGTGGGGGAAAGAAATCCCATCATTTCCCTTCCCCACCGATTGT
Source organism: Aegilops umbellulata (assembly GCA_032464435.1). Classification (NCBI taxonomy): domain Eukaryota; kingdom Viridiplantae; phylum Streptophyta; class Magnoliopsida; order Poales; family Poaceae; genus Aegilops; species Aegilops umbellulata. The sequence goes on along the minus strand of CP136056.1, from coordinate 532,518,025 downwards.
TATCCCCCATTTTTAGGGATCTTGATCTTATCCCTTCGGGATATGATCTTATTCCTTCTAAGGGGGGATCTTGGTGCGCCTTGACCAGGGGTGTGGGGACTTGCCCCCACTACCCACGTTCATGTGGGTCCCCCCATGCAGGTGGGCCCCGCTCCGGAACCTTCTAGAACCTTCCCGGTACAATAGCGAAAAATCCTGAACATTTTCCGGCCGGTGGCCAAAATAGGACTTCCCATATATAAATCTTTACCTCCAGACCATTTCGGAACTCCTCGTGACGTCTGGGATCTCATCCGGGACTCCAAACAACATTCAGTAACTGCCCACTAATTCCCATGACAACTCTACCGTCACCGAACCTTAAGTGTGTAGACCCTACGGGTTCGGGAATCATGCAGACATGACCGAGACAGCTCTCTGGCCAATAACCAACAGCGGGATCTGGATACCCATGTTGGCTCCCACATGTTCCACGATGATCTCATCGGATGAACCACGATGTCGGGGATTCAATCAATCCCGTATACAATTCCCTTTGTCAATCGGTACGTTACTTGCCCGAGATTCGATCGTCGGTATCCCAATACCTCGTTCAATCTCGTTACCGGCAAGTCACTTTACTCGTACCGTAATGCATGATCCTATGACCAAATCATTAGTCACATTGAGCTCATTATGATGATGCATTACTGAGTGGGCCCAGATATACCTATCCGTCATACGGAGTGACAAATCCCAGTCTCGATTCGTGCCAACCCAACAGACACTTTCGGAGATACCCGTAGTGCACCTTTATAGCCACCCAGTTACGTTGTGACGTTTGGCACACCCAAAGCATTCCTACGGTATCCGGGAGTTGCACAATCTCATGGTCTAAGGAAATGATACTTGACATTAGAAAAGCTTTAGCAAACGAACTACACGATCTTTGTGCTATGCTTAGGTTTGGGTCTTGTCCATCACATCATTCTCCTAATGATGTGATCCCGTTATCAATGACATCCAATGTCCATGGTTAGGAAACCATAACCATCTATTGATCAACGAGCTAGTCAACTAGAGGCTCACTAGAGACATGTTGTGGTCTATGTATTCACACATGTATTACGGTTTCCAGTCAATACAATTATAGCATGAACAATAGACAATTGTCATGAACAAGGAAATACAATAATAACCATTTTATTATTGCCTCTAGGGCATATTTCAAACAGCTCTTCCATCCAAGCTCAATGCTCCTTGCCCTTGGCTGTGTTTGCCATCGTCCATCGGGTGGCGCACCGGTTCTTGATTTGCATGTGTGTGTAGATCCTCGGTCAACCTAGGAGAAAAAGTGTGATGCTCAGTTGTAGGTTCTAGATCGTTACACGTCGGCCCTAAAGGAAGAAGGGGTGATCTGATGTGGCTTTTGTCTTCAGTTGATTCGATGACTTGAAGGTCTGGCGTAAGGAACACGCCGTCTTGGGTTTGCTCATTAACCAATATCTCCATTGCTCTGGAGCGACCATACATCGGGACCTACATGGGCCACCAATGTCGGTGCTAGAACAGGTGGATCTTGGGTAGGGGGTGATGAAGTCATGTACCTGGGGTAGGGTCATGGGCCTGCCCAAGGGTACCCTCCCCAATGTCACTTACTAAAAGAGGTTGCTTACCAGTCGACCTGGCAAGCATTCACTCGACTAACATGGAGACACTCGACCATGAAGATTCACTCGACCATCGTAACAACAGGAGCCACTCCGCATCCAAACGGTCTGTAATTAAATAGCCTTTATAACCTTAATAAGCACTTTATGCAGGACGTTTCCAGTAACGCCCTGCCTTAATGTACCTTAAAACCCTTCATTACGTGGGCTGGCTGGGGTCTGGGCGAACTCTATATAAGCCACCCCCCTCCACAGGAAGAAGGGTTCGCATCTTTGTAACACACACGCATATAATCCAGTCGACCGCCTCCGGGCTTCGAGACGTAGGGCTATTACTTCCTCCGAGAAGGGCCTGAACTCGTTAATTCTTTGTGTGCACAACTACTCCAGAGCTAGGATCTTGCCTCCCCATTCCTACCCCCTATTCTACTGTCAGACTTGGAACCACGACAGTTGGCGCCCACCGTGGGGCATGTGTTCTAGCAAATTTCTGGAGAAGTTGGGATTCTTTTGACATCTCCCATCATGTCTTCGAGCGGAATCCTGGTCGAGGGGCGCCAGATCCGTCTCGGCGCTCTCACTTTCGTCGTCGATGATTCTGCTTGGCTCCAGGAGGCTCCACTCGACGTGGACGCGCTCCCCGCCCACGGAGCGACGCACTTCCGCGCGTGCATTCATGGAGTCCTCCTGCGACAACCGTCGGCCCAGTACGGGTCGGTACCCGTTTTGCCCTCGCTCCCTGTTTCCCGCCGGCGCAAGCGCTCTGGTCGGTCGAGACTCCAGCGGTGGGTGAGACATGCATTGGCCCGCCAGTCGGCCATCCCCCAAGTCGCGGCGATTGAACCCGACGAATCACTCTATGCCCTATTCGATCTGTCGACTGGCTCCGCAGAGACTGCGTCCGAGTGCGACAGCAGCGATCCAGCAGCGGAGGTACTCATGGTCGACGGACCGCGCAGTCCTCCCGGTTTTCCCCGCACCGAAGAGGTTGCCGGGGGAGGAGTCCCGACGCGGGGCCATGAAGAGTACAGGCCCGAGCCTCTCACCTCTCTGCAGAGGGAGGAACTTCGTCGCCGGAACATGGACGCGCTTCACACTCCTATTGTTGGAGAAACCCCCGAGGCACGCGCCTTGGAGGAGGCGCGCTTGGCCAACCTGGCTAAACGTACTCGACTGGAGAATCTCCAGAGGGTACTCGACGAGCGCGCTCGACCGCCAGTCGCCGAATCCAGTCGACGCCGCCTCTTCCAGCCACCAACTCAGGTATACCGAACCCCGATTCAGAATTTAGCAGCTGCAGCTCGCATAGCAAAGTCGATCCAACCTTCTCAGTCAGAGGCGGGTAGAGGTCTGATACAGATCAGAGATTTGCTCCGGGCAGCGGGGGATCAGAACTCAGTGGTATCTTAGTCGCGTAATAGGATTCACAGCCGATCCGTCGCTGTGAATTCTGTACAGTCGGCTCACAGTCCAGGATCGCCTCCGAGGCATGGGGAACATAGAGACCAGCGCGATGATCAATATCAAGACCGTGAGCGGTACGAACACCGATTCGATCGCAATGATCGACGTCGAGTGCCCACTCCTCCCCCAAGGGGTGGATCGTACGTTTCTCGGCAGCAAGATAACAGACGCCACCTCAGTGCTGGGCGAAGGTTTCCAGTCGACCCCAGGGAACCAGGCTTTGATGCGAGATCCATTATCGTTCAAGGTCTGGTCGACAGGAATAGAGCTCACAGAGGAGGCCACGACAGAGACGCTCCTTCCAGCAGCAGGCTCGTGTATCAGGACCAGAATGTTTCAGCAGGGCAATCAGAGCCGCAGTAATTCCCCCCAACTTCAGGTTGGCGGCTGGAGTTAGCAAGTTCACCGGCGAGTCCAAGCCTGACACCTGGCTCGAGGATTACCGACTGGCTGTTCAGATTGGGGGCGGCAACGACGAGGTAGCCATGAAGCATTTGCCTCTTATGTTGGAAGGGTCGGCCAGAGCATGGTTGAACCAGTTGGCACCCAGCAGTATTTACACTTGGGAGGATCTTGCCCGAGTGTTTGTCAGGACATTTGAAGGGACTTGCAAGTGACCAGCAGGGTTGACAGAATTGCAGTCGTGTGTTCAGAAGTCGAGTGAAACCCTGAGGGATTATATCCAGAGGTGGATCACTTTACATCACACAGTCGAGAATGTATCTGATCACCAGGCAGTTTGTGCCTTCAAGGAAGGCGTCAGGAACAGAGAACTGAGTTTGAAATTCGGTCGAACCGGAGATATGACATTGAGTCGAATGATGGAAATTGCCACCAAGTATGCAAACGGTGAAGAAGAAGATAGGCTCCGGAGTGGCAAGTATAAAGCAGCCGCTAATGAGACCGGCGGAGGGAACTCCAGTCGGAAGCAAAAGCGCAAAGCCGGACCAGCTGCACCCGGAGAGGCCTTGGCTGTGACCCCGGGAAAGTTTAAGGGGAAACCCAAGGGTCCCTGGAACCCCAAGAAAGTGAAAGACCAGGATGGGAACGATGTGATGGACTTACCGTGTCACATTCACACGAAGAAAGACGAGGAGGGTAAACTCATTTACCCAAAGCATACCACTCGACAATGTCGACTCCTGATGCAGCAATTTCAAGGGAAACAGGACAAAGACAAAGAGAAAGAGTCAGACAAGATTGAGGACAAGGAAGACAGCGGTGAGGAATACCCCCAGGTCAATTCCACCTTGATGATTTTTGCTGACCTCGAGAGCAAAAGTCCATTGAAGGTCATCAATCGAGAGGTGAACATGGTCGCTCCAGCGACACCTAATTATCTGAAATGGTCCCAGACTGCCATCACCTTCGACCAGTCCGACCACCCGACTCACATTGCTACCCAAAGTTGGTGGTCGACCCAGTCATTGAAGGCACTCGACTAACCAAAGTTCTGATGGATGGTGGCAGTGGTTTGAACTTGTTGTACGCAGAGACACTGAAAGGGATGGGCATTCCGATGTCCAGACTCAGCACCAGTAACATGAGCTTTCACGGAGTCATTCCTGGAAAGAAGGCTGAGTCACTCGGCCAAATCTCTCTCGATGTAGTTTTGGTGACGCGAAGAATTTCCGGAAGGAAAAGTTAACCTTTGAGGTCGTCGATTTTCAGAGTGCATACCACGCCATCCTTGGAAGGCCAGCGTACGCTCGTTTCATGGCCCGACCATGCTACGTGTATCTCAAATTGAAGATGCCCGGTCCCAAAGGTGTGATCACCATCACGGGTAATCGGAAGAAGGTAGAAGAGTGCTTCCAGAAAGGCTCCAAAATTGATGACGCTCAGATGGCCGAAATGGAATTACAGGAGTACCAGAAGACTGCAGACCCGAGTGATTTGTTACGAGCCAAGAAGCCCGCCACAGAGTCAGCATTTCAGTCGTCCGGTGAGACAAAACAGGTTCACATCCACCCGACTGACCCCAATGCGGCTCCGGCCAATATCTCCACTACACTCGACTCTAAATAGGAAGAAGCGCTCATCCAGTTCCTCCGTGAGAACTGGGACATCTTTGCATGGAAGCCTGCTGACATGCCGGGGGTTCCCAGGGGACTGGCTGAGCACCGCATTCGAGTCGACCCAAAGGTCAAACCAGTTAAGGAACATCTTCGACGGTCCGCCGTACAGAAGAGAAAGGCCATTGGCGAAGAGGTGGCTCGACTCTTAGCGGGAGGTTTCATTCGCGAGATTTTCCAGTCCGAGTGGCTCGCCAACGTTGTAATGGTCCCGAAGAAGGACAAGTCGTTGCACATGTGCATCGATTTCAAACATGTCAATCGGGCCTGCCCGAAAGATCATTTTCCTCTTCCTCGCATCGACCAAATAGTCGACTCGACTGCAGGATGCGAGAGGTTGTCTTTTTTAGATGCTTACTACGGATACCATCAGATCCGTCTGTATGGACCCGATGAAATAAAAACAGCTTTCATCACCCCGTTCGGGTGTTTCTGTTATGTCACCATGCCCTTCGGCCTCAAGAATGCTGGAGCTACATTCATGAGAATGATTCAGAAGTGCCTGATCACACAAATCAGTCGGAATGTAGAAGCATACATGGATGATATAGTGGTCAAGTCGCGAAAAGGTTCTGACCTGTTGACTGACCTAACTGAAACATTTGCCAATCTCAGGAGGTATGATATCAAGCTTAATCCGTCGAAATGCACGTTCGGGGTCCCTGGAGGAAAGTTACTCGGTTTTCTCGTTTCCGAACGAGGAATCGATGCTAACCCTGAAAAAGTTGGCACTATACTCCGAATGAAACGCCCTGTGCGTGTGCACGACGTCCAGAAACTTACTGGATGCTTGGCCGCTTTAAGTCGATTCATCTCCAGGCTCGGTGAAAAGGCACTGCCTCTTTACCGACTGATGAAGAAGTCAGACAAGTTCGAGTGGACTCCAGAAGCTGATGCAGCGTTTGCAGAGCTAAAAGCCCTGCTCTCCACCCAGCCGGTGCTTGCTGCCCCTATCAGCAAAGAGCCATTGTTGCTTTACATTGCAGCCACTGGACAAGTCGTTAGTACCGTTCTTACGGTCGAGCGGGAAGAGGAAGGGAAAGCCTTCAAAGTTCAGCGCCCAGTTTATTACCTTTCTGAAGTCCTGACCCCGTCAAAGCAAAGATACCCTCACTATCAGAAGCTTGTTTACGGGATTTACATGACCACGAAGAAGGTTGTTCATTATTTCTCTGATCACTCCATTACAGTCGTCAGCGACGCCCCGTTATCAGAGATTCTTCATAACAGAGATGCAACCGGTCGAGTGGCAAAATGGGCAATTGAACTTCTTCCTCTCGATATCAAGTTCGAGGCAAAGAAAGCTATCAAGTCCCAAGCAATAGCTAATTTCCTCGCCGAGTGGACTGAACAACAACTTCCGACTCAAGTTCACTCGGAACACTGGACTATGTTTTTTGATGGCTCCAAGATGTTGAATGTGTCCGGTGCGGGGGTTGTACTTGTTTCCCCCCGAGGAGATAAGCTCAAATATGTCCTTCAGATTCACTTTGATTCCTCCAACAATGAGGCAGAATATGAAGCACTCCTATATGGATTACGTATGGCCATTTCACTCGGCGTCCGTCGCCTTATGGTCTATGGCGACTCAGATCTGGTTGTTAATCAAGTGATGAAAGAGTGGGATGTCCGAAGCCCAGCTATGACGGGATATTGCAATGCGGTGAGAAAGTTGGAAAAGAGATTTGAGGGGTTAGAGCTCCATCATATACCCCGACTGAAAAACCAAGCTGCAGATGACTTGGCAAAAATTGGGTCCAAGAGAGAAGCCATCCCAAGTGACGTGTGTTTAGAGCACATCCGTGTGCCATCGATACAGGAAGATCCTTTCACAGAAGAACCTCCGCAGCCAATGAGCGCCAACGATCCGACTGAAGTGGAGATTCCAGCCATGGTCGACCTGATTATGGAAGTTGTAGTCATCACTCCCGACTGGACAACGCCTTACATCGCGTATATTACGAGGAAAGAGCTCCTAGAAGATGAAGAAGAGGCTCGACAGATCGTCCGTCGATCCAAGGCCTTTACAGTAATCAAAGGGCAGTTGTACAGAGAAAGCGTGACTGGAGTTGGCCAGAAGTGCATCACACCAGAAGAAGGTCAGGTAATTCTTGAGGATATCCACTCGGGGACCTGTGGCCATCATGCGTCCTCTAGGACTATTGTGGCTAAAGCATACCGAGCGGGATTTTACTGGCCGAGGGCGAATGAAATGGCAAAAGACATAGTCGACAAGTGCGAAGGGTGTCAATTTTATTCCAACATGTCACACAAGCCCGCCTCTGCTCTGAAGACCATTCCACTTGTCTGGCCCTTCGCTGTTTGGGGACTAGACATGATCGGACCGCTGAGAACTGGTAGAAGCGGCTTCACTCACTTACTGGTCGCAGTCGACAAGTTCACCAAGTGGATAGAAGCTAAACCCATCAAGAACCTCGATGCAAGCACTGCTATCAGTTTCATCAGGGAGCTGATATTCAGATATGGGGTTCCACATAGTATCATCACGGACAATGGATCAAACTTTGATAACGACAGATTCAAAGCCTTTTGCGCCTCCCAGGGCACACGAGTCGACTATGCCTCAGTTGCCCATCCTCAGTTGAATGGGTAGGCAGAGCGTGCGAATGGCCTCATCCTCAAAGGTCTGAAACCTCGATTGATGCATGATCTCAAGCATGCGGCAGGAGCTTGGGTCGACGAACATCCATCAGTTCTTCGGGGATTAAGGACCACTGCTAATCGATCGACTGGAAGAACGCCATTCTTTCTGGTCTACGGGGCTGAAGCGGTTCTTCCGAGTGATCTGCTCCTCAACGCACCTCGGGTCGAACTATACTCTGAAGCAGAAGCGGAACAAGCTCGGCAAGATGCAGTCGACCTCTTGGAAGAAGAGAGGGAGATGGCCCTAATCCGCTCGACTATCTACCAGCAGGACTTACGTCGGTTCCACGCGAGAAACGTGAAGAGTCGAGCCTTTCAGGAAGGAGACTTGGTCCTCCGAGTGGATCAGCAAAAACCTCACAAGCTCGCTCCAACTTGGGAAGGCCCCTTCATCGTCACCAAAGTCCTCCACAACGGAGCATATCACCTCTACAACGTTGATCGCCGGATCGACGAGCCTCGAGCTTGGAACGCGGAGTTGTTCCGTCCTTTTTACACTTGAAAAAAGAAACTCACTCGACTGAGATGTAATAAAAGTACCTCTGTAGTTCTTTTATCTAAAGCAAGAATCTTATAATTTTCACAGAAGATTGGTATTTCTTTTTCGAAATTTCCCCCAGTGGGTGGCTTAGCCGCGAATCCGTTTCGCCTAAGTTTGTAAAAATCCCACCGAGTGGAGAGCCGGCCTCCCACTCGGGGGCTTAGCCGCGAACCCGTTTGGCCTAAGTATTCAAAAATCCTACCAAGTGGAGAGCCAGCCTCCCACTCGGGGGCTTAGCTGCAGTCCAAGTACTCGCCTAAGTATTCAAAAATCCTACCGAGTGGAGAGCCAGCCTCCCACTCGGGGGCTTAGCTGCAGTCCAAGTACTCGCCTAAGTATTCAAAAATCCTGCCGAGTGGAGAGCCAGCCTCCCACTCGGGGGCTTAGTTGCAGTCCAAGTACTCGCCTAAGTATTCAAAAATCCTACCGAGTGGCGAGCCGGCCTCCCCACTCGGGGGCTTAGCTGCAGCCCAGTGCTCGCCTAAGTAATTAAAAATCCTACCAAGTGGAGTGCAGACCTCCCACTTGGTAGGATTGCTTAATCCCACCGAGTGGAGAGCCGGCCTCCCACTCGGGGGCTTAGCCGCGAACCCGTTTCGCCTAAGTATTCAAAAATCCTACCGAGTGGAGAGCCAGCCTCCCACTCGGGGGCTTAGCTGCAGTCCAAGTACTCGCCTAAGTATTCAAAAATCCTACCGAGTGGAGAGCCAGCCTCCCACTCGGGGGCTTAGCTGCAGTCCAAGTACTCGCCTAAGTATTCAAAAATCCTGCCGAGTGGAGAGCCAGCCTCCCACTCGGGGGCTTAGCTGCATTCCAAGTACTCGCCTAAGTATTCAAAAATCCTACCGAGTGGCGAGCCGGCCTCCCCACTCGGGGGCTTAGCTGCAGCCCAGTGCTCGCCTAAGTAATTAAAAATCCTACCAAGTGGAGAGTAGACCTCCCACTCGGAGGCTTAACTGCAACCCAGTGTTCGCCTAAGTAATTAAAAATCCTACCGAGTGGAGAGCGGACCTCCCACTCGGAGGCTTAGCTGCAGCCCAGTGTTCGCCTAAGTAATCAAAAATCCTACCAAGTGGAGAGCAGACCTCCCACTCGGAGGCTTAGCTGCAGCCCAGCGCTCGCCTAAGTAATTCAAAATCCTACCAAGTGGAGAGCAGACCTCCCACTCGGAGGCTTAGCTGCAACCCAGTGTTCACCTAAGTAATTAAAAATCCTACCGAGTGGAGAGCAGACCTCCCACTCGGAGGCTTAGCTGCAGCCCAGCGCTCGCCTAAGTAATTCAAAATCCTACCAAGTGGAGAGCAGACCTCTCACTCGGAGGCTTAGCTGCAACCCAGTGTTCGCCTAAGTAATTAAAAATCCTACCGAGTGGAGAGCGGACCTCCCACTCGGAGGCTTAGCTGCAGCCCAGTGTTCGCCTAAGTAATCAAAAATCCTACCAAGTGGAGAGCAGACCTCCCACTCAGAGGCTTAGCTGCAGCCTAGTGCTCGCCTAAGTAATTAAAATCCTCCCACTCGGAGGCTTAGATGCAGCCCTGTGCTCGTCAAAGTCATTTTGAGTGAAGATCAAGTCTCACTCAACGGACAAACCACGAAGGTATTCAACGATAAATCAAGTTCGGATAAGATAAAAAGGTCCTAGATCGCAAATAAAAAGTACTCGAGCCTCCAAGCTCGACAGAGTTTATCGGTTACATAAACCACTCGGCATTCCGAGGCAAATTTAAAGCGAGACAAAGCAGTTTTTTACTCCTCCGGTGGAGGACTGGATGGTGCAACAAACACGTCCAAATCAATCCCGTCTGAGATGCGAGTGGCAGAAGCAATGAAGATCTCCATGAAGTCCTGGAAATTATGCTTCCTGGTATTGGCAACTTGGAGGGCGGTCAGCTTCTCTTCTCGCGCCTCCTTGCAGTGGACACGAACCAGCGACAGAGCAACATCGGCACCACACCTGGCAGAAGATTTTTTCCATTCTTGCACTCGACTTGGAACTTCATTCAGTCGAGTGACCAAGGATTCAAGGTCATTCTGAAGCGTCTGTTTGGGCCAGAGCGCGGAGTCGATCCGCGACACTGCAGCCTTTAGTCGAGCAAGATAGTCCACCACGCCAGCAACGCGAGACTCCAACCGGAGAACGTTCATGGCAGCTTCGTCCTTCACAGGAGAGTTGATGGGGTCCAGACTGGTCTCCACTCGACCAGTTTCTTCCTCGAAGTTCTGACAGAATTCTGAAAGAAGTTTTGACGGTCCAAAATTATAATTGAATGATGAGTCGGCAACAACAAGTTAATCGAGCAAAGAGGATTACCTTCGAGCATAAGGAATAATTTCTTGGCAAGATCGCCGAGATAAACCTCCAGATCATGGCGCTTCCCCGCCATCTGGCCGACCTTGTCAGTCAGAGCAATCTTGTCATTTTTCAGTCGACTTGCTTCCTTGTTGGCCGCATCAAGGGCAGACTTCAGCCTGGCATTCTCATCTTCGAGCCGACCAACTGAGGCAAGCTTCCCCTCAGCGAGCTTCATCTTCTCCGAAGCCGCCTTCTGTGCTTCCGCAAGGTCAAGATCCTTCTTCCTCAGAGCCTCCTCCAGTTGGTCTGCAAAACAATAATGAGGACAGGGTTGAGAATAGGCAGAAAAACAGAGGCAGCCGTCGAATCCTCACCAGCCATACCTTTCGCGTCATCCTTCGCCTTCTGCAAGTTTTCCTGGGCAAACTGTAAGTCGAGGTTAAGCTGGACTTGTTTCTCCTTGAAATCAGCAAACTGAGCAACAAGCTCGCAAGACTTCTGCAAAGAGACAATCGACAAAAGACATCAAAGACAAGTTATTTCCGAGTGACTAAAGGAAAGGATGTGACATTTCTAAGACTACAGCCGAATCAAAACATTCGACAGTAGCCTCGGGGACTACACCCAGTGGGTGCACTCAGCGTGCCCCCACCGGTATTTTTCGAAAATTCTGCTCGATCCCATAAAAAAAAGAGGAAGAAGAGAGCATAAAATTCTTTAGACTATAGTCGACCGCCAGCAGTCGACCATAGCCTCGGGGACTACACCCAGTGGGTGCACTCAGCATGCCCCCACGGGTTTTCTTGATACCACTCGACTTGATCTGACCAGCCCGAGTGAAGAAGTTTGAAAGCATAAAGACTATAGTCGACTGCCAGCAGTCGACCATAGCCTCGGGGACAACACCCAGTGGGTGCACTCAGCGTGCCCCCCACAGAAATTCAATCGACACACACACCCCAGTGGGTGTATAAACAGCAAAAATCTTCAGAAAGAAGCAGTTTTCGGGTGACATTTCACGACGAGACAGACAAGTCGACTTACCTGAACATTGCTCTGAAGAGCTGAGCTAGCATTATAAGCCGCTTGACCGGCCTCTCGAACCATCTTCACTTGTTCCATCATAACCCCTGCTTGGCGTATGGCTTCCTTAGCAGCGCTCACTGGGTCTTCCGGGACGCGGTGGATAACAAAAAGAGATGGTGGAACAGCAATCGACGAAGTAGGTTGAGCACTCGTAAGCGGTTCAGCAAAAGTCACGAAAGTCCGAGCAACGCCACCCCCATCCCGAGCCACGACCTCAGACGTTGGAGTAGCTTGTGGAGTCTGGCCAGCCAGAGCCTTCTTGTTCCTCCCCGCCCCCAGCGGCACTTCATCGTCGTCATCAGGGAGGTCAATGACATGAGGAGGAGCTGCAAGAAAAGTCCAACCGACCAGATTTACAAGAAATAGTCAGTCGACCAATGACAGAACATCAGTAACTGTACCTAGGTTGGAAGTAACAGCGTCTTCCATCTCTTGGTCTCTGTCCTTGGCAGAGGTCTCAGAAGTAGCAGCACTACAAATGTCGGAAGTCAGTCAGTTGGTTCAATGAATCGACCGAGGATCCGTCCACAGTCGACAAAGGGAAATAAGTATCGTTATTACCCAGAAATGGTGGGGACAGTCATCTTCATCTTGGGCAGAGCCTTGGGCGGCTTGTATGGCGTCGCGCGTTGGTGCTTGGGAGCCTTCTCAGTCGGCGTAGGAGAAGAGGTCCGAGGGCGTTTCGACGACTGCCCAACAGGAGCAGTCGCCTTACCACGTTCCCTCGCGGGATCGTGTGTAAGCTTGGATCGCCTCTCCGTGCGGGGAGGTTCATCTTCCTCCTCCTCCTCTTCGCTGGAGTCGACGTCGTCGTCTCCTTCCCCTCCGCCATCGGATTCCCACTCGCCGTGCTCATCTCCGCTTTCACCTCCGCTCGCCTCCCCTTCTTCGGTTGGCTCCTGTGCCCCGTTGGGCGTCGAGTACATCTCAGTAATTTCCTGAAGAACAACAAACAAGAGAAAGATCAATCGACTGTCTCGGAAGATTGAATATTACAGATCAGTCGGAGAAAGCTATTCGCACCTTGTCTGGCTGACGAGACTGGTCGAATGGGAGAACTCTCCTGGCGCCTCGAGGATTGTCCTTGTTCCCAGTAATGGCAGTCATCCACCTCTCCAATGTGGCCTCGTCGACCTCTTCTGGATCAATCCGAGTGGTGTCGTCGGTACCAGAGTACATCCACATCGGATGGCCTCGGTATTGCAGTGGTTGAATTCGCCGTCGAAGGAAAACTTCCAGGAGGTCCACGCCAGTCACTCCGTCGCGGATAAGCTGGACTAAGCGCTCCATCAACAACTTCACTTGGGCCTTCTCCTCAGGTAACACTTTCAGAGAGGCTGGCTTGTCTACTCGACTCATGGAGAAAGGGGGAGCCCAGTCGACTGCCCAGGCATCGACTGGTCTTGGCAGTAGAACCAGGTCGACTGCCACCCTCTAACCGAGTCAGGCAGAGTCATCGCTGGAAAGGCGCTCTTGCCCCTCATCTGGACTCCGAGTCCTCCACACATCTGGACCACTTGGGTTTTCTCGTCATCTGGATTTGTTCTCTTCACTGACTGAGAGCGGCAAGTGAATATGTGCTTGAAAAGCCCCCAGTGCGGCCGGCAGCCCAAGAAATTTTCACACAGCGAAACAAAGGCAGCGAGGAAGACGATGGAATTGGGAGTGAAATGATGGAGTTGCGCCCCAAAGAAGATCAGAAACCCTCGAAAGAAATGACTCGGCGGCAGAGAAAACCCGCGATCTAGATGAGTGGCCAGAAGAACACACTCACCCTCCTTAGGTTGCGGTTGCGACTCCATTCCCGGGAGCCTCGCTGACCCGTGAGGGATCAATCCCTTGTCGGCCAGATCAGCAAGGTCCTTCTCGTTGATGGTCGAGCGGATCCAATCCCCTTGGACCCAACCCTGCGGCAACTTGGACCGCGACGAGGATCCGCCCCGGCTTGACGCCCTCCCCTTCGCCGTCGCCGTTGCCTTCTTCGCCCGCTCCAAAGCCGCGGTCTTCGCCTTCCCCATCGTCGCCGGCGAGACTGGTGTGAAGCGGCGGCGCGGAGAAAGCTGCAGGCGCTACGGAGAGATTTGGAAGCGAAGGGAGACGAAGATTGTGTTGGCACTGTTCAAAATGCGCCCGCCCGGCGCCTTAAATGAGGCTGCTTCCGAGTGGCTGACTGGTAGGCCCAGGCAATCTGTTAAATCCCGCAACAGGCGCGCGAGCAATACGTGGCGAAAAAGGCGGCGTGAAGATCGAGGCGTCATCGTCTCGTCCCATCCGAGTGCCGCGGTTTTCTCCGCTTCGCGCGCTTCCCAAAATTCGGATCCCGTGAAATCCGCTAACCGCAGAGCAACCAACCTGACAACGGTCTCCGCCGATCTGTCACTCGGAGATCCTCAAGGCTACGAAGTTCACTCGACAAAACGCAAAGAATGGATCAAGGCGACTGAAAGAGAATTTGAAGCCATCACTGCAAGGCCCTTAATCCAGGGCAAGACACACTTTCAACACGAGAAGCAGGTCGGAAGACTATCAACTCCTTCCTCACTCAAACCTCGATCCATTCGGGGGCTAATGATGAAGTCATGTACCTGGGGTAGGGTCATGGGCCTGCCCAAGGGTACCCTCCCCAAGGTCACTTACTAAAAGAGGCTGCTTACCAGTCGACCTGGCAAGCATTCACTCGACTAACATGGAGACACTCGACCATGAAGATTCACTCGACCATCGTAAGAACAGGAGCCACTCCGCATCCAAACGGTCTGTAATTAAATAGCCTTTATAACCTTAATAAGCACTTTATGCAGGACGTTTCCAGTAACGTCCTGCCTTAATGTACCTTAAAACCCTTCATTACGTGGGCTGGCTGGGGTCCGGGCGAACTCTATATAAGCCACCCCCCTCCACAGGAAGAAGGGTTCGCATCTTTGTAACACACACGCATATAATCCAGTCGACCGCCTCCGGGCTCCGAGACGTAGGGCTATTACTTCCTCCGAGAAGGGCCTGAACTCGTTAATTCTTTGCGTGCACAACTACTCCAGAGCTAGGATCTTGCCTCTCCATTCCTACCCCCCATTCTACTGTCAGACTTAGAACCACGACAGGGGGCTCCGAGCTGTGAGTCTCGAAACAACGGTAATGGTAGACGAGGGAGATGATGTTTAGCCAGGTTCAGGTCGTCTTGAAGAGGTAAAACCCTACGTCCTCCTTTGCTTTTATTAACTCGATGAACTACAAAGTACAAGATGATCTACCACGAGATCGGATGATTGTGTTCTAAACCCTAAAGCTTATGTTTGTATCCTTATAAGGACTAAAACCCCTCGACGCACCGGTGGTACCAAGGTTACACATATGGTCGGTTGTCAATTCGGAATAAACACGGCAGCTATCAGCACCTTCCTTGAAGTACACGCCAAGTTTTCAGAGGTTTCCATCCAGCTCACACAGAGGGCCATAGCTTCGGTAGTCCTTTCTCCGGTGATCGGCAGGTCATCAACTCGGCCAATAGACAGCAGGCCGTACAGGTTGGCACCCCTTAATCCAGGACAACCTCAGAGGGGCGGTGGAAGAGGATAAGGAAGGAAAGAGATGTTACCCGGCGGAGTTCCTAGTCGGCCGATTGGAAGTGATCCTTTTTCACTCTATATAATGAGAGCACAAAAAAAAAATATTTGTTGACAGGAATAGCAGCTATGTGTAAAAGAGAAAGGTGCTCATTCTAATTACATTCAACTAACTACTCCCTCCTTTGCCAAATGTAGGATGCTTTCAACATTTCAATATAGACTACATACGGCCTGATATGAATGAATAAATACACTCAAATGTGTCTATATACATCCGATTGACAAAAAAATTAGAACATTTTGTATTTGTAAACGGATGGTGTAGTAAATTATTCGTGTTTAATGCTGACTGATGTGTCCTACATATGTTTACTACATTATAGTAAACAACCAATGTGATGTTAGGTTATGTACAGGTTATTTAGCTTGTGCCCGCCGGCACTCTGTTGCGGGGCTTCAGAACCTAACATTTTTCCTCACCCTCTGTTTTTTTTTAAGGATTTCCTCACCCTCTCTTGGTGTATACCGATGTTTGCTTTGTCATAAGATCTATACTTCTTTCGTTCACAAATAGAAGTACAAGATATTCTAACTTTTTTGCACGTAAAAGAAAAAGATATTCTAACTTTTTTGTAAATCTGATGTACATCGACACGTTTTAGTGTATTTTCCTTTTTCGAATTAAATCCACATCGTTCCTACACTTCAAGACCATTGCACCAATAATCCTTGCGGAGAATGCTCGACCAGCAAATCCACACAGTTTCTGCAGTTGGGTGACAGACATGTACGACAGTCCGCTCTTAGTCCCACATGTCAGCGGCCTACTGTGTCCTACAGCAGGTCTCGGCCATGCCCGCGCTCGCGACATGCACCCGCTGCTGCTGCCGAATAAGTTTTTTTACCGGAGACGGGATGTACCGGTGGAGAATCCACCATCCATCAATTTTCTCAAGATGCGTGTTGTTCACTCCGTATAAATTTGTAAATTGATTCCTCTACTATACCCAGTTAATACAACAGACAAAACTGACACTGCATGTCTTTTCAGCCTTTTCACAGAGGAGAGAGTGAGTGAGAGTGAAGATGAATCACGCATGCATGCAGCCCCTCCATCCATACACTCACATGGATTAATTTTGATCCTCATATTTTTGAATACTTGATATGTTTTGAACCAAATGTTCATTTTTGAAACTTTTTATATATTCGAGCCCAGGACGATAAGACATTTCAAACAAGACCAATCTTGGATACATTTTGACTAGTTTGAATTTTATGTATCATACTTCAATATTATTGTATTTGATTATTTCACTCATCTCAAACCATATTACACTCATTCAATTGAAATACTCTACTATATTTCACTTGTTTTAAAAAAGTGATTTCACTCGTTACAAAAGATAGATTTCACTCATTTCACTAGTATCAAAAAACATATTACACTCATTCAATTCAAATACTATATTTCACTTGTTCTAAAAAAGTGATTTCACTCGTTACAAAAGAAAGATTTCACTAGTTCAGAAAACATATTACACTCATTTAATTGAAATACTAAATTTCACTTCTTTCAAAAAAGTGCTTTCGCTCGTTACAAAAGATAGATTTCACCCATTTCACTAGTTTCAGAAAACATATTACACTCATTCAATTGAAATACTATATTTCACTTGTTTCAAAAAAGTGATTTCACTTGTTACAAAAGATAGATTTCACTCATTTCATTAGTTTCAGAAAATATATTACACTCATTCAATTGAAATACTATATTTCACTTGTTTGTAAAAAGTGATATCACTCTCTACAAAATATATGTTTCGATTCTTTGAAATAATTTATATCTATGAACTTAGCGAAATTTAGTTTATGAACTACGTGAAATCTATGAAACAAGATATTTTTTGAAGACTATGAAACATGTTATTTTGAAATCTAATTTAAAAATATTCCAGATTGATCTTGTTCTGAAGATCATGTTGCAAGGAATTTGAATATATAAAAAAATCTATAATGAAATTTTAATGTGAAATACGATGATCATCTAAAATTGTAAGCAAAAATAAAAAGATGGATTTGTTTGGGAGCGGGGAGAGAGGAAAAAGGTTGCATGCATGCTGGGCTCACAGAGCTGACATACTAGTACAAATAGTGGGTCATCCTAGTGACATACTACAGTGATATACTAGAGGTGGGTTATAAAAATACAATGCTATATAAAAGATGGGCCATGACGACGCACGAATCACAAACCCAGCGAACGGCGGATCCTTTGCCGGTACATCCCTGAACCGGTAAAAGAGACTTTGTCCTGCTGCTGCGACGCGCATGAGCCCGGCCAGCCAGCGCCGCCACCCAACCCGATTGGATTCGTCGCGCGCTACGCTTCAGCTGCGGTGTCGCCGTCAGTCCATCTCCGCCGGGCCCGTCCGACGTCCTTCCGCCACCGATGGACGCACAGTGCGCACGACCGCGACCCCTTTGGACGCACGTGGAGACCAACCGACGAAACGATGCCTCAACAATGTACAACCGTCAACCGGCCACCGGCGGCCGGCCGGCCGGCTGGCTGGCTGGCAGCGAGTAACTGAGCAGCAGTGCGACCGGCGCGGCACATCAATGCGATCGAGCATCGCGCAGCAGTATAATCGAGTCAGCAGCCAACAAACGGTGTCCTTCTGAAAAACAGTGCCCTGCCCATCCATGCATCCATTCCATCGCCCCAACCACATTTGCGCCCTCTTTAACTCCGGCCCCGCCGCGCGCCGCCGTCCCGATCACCAACCGAGCTTAGCCGACGTGACAGCCGATCCGTAGCACTAGCACACGCAACTCCGGTAAACTGAGCTATACCACGTTCACGCTCGAGTACGAGCTGAATTTAGCTGGCTCACGCAAAGATCATGTGCGGGTTCGTTTCACGTAGCTACGCTCGCTGCATGCCTGTCCCGTACATGGACAGAACTGGCCGGCCGGTGGTGTCGATCTTGCCAGCCATGGTTGATGGTGGCTCCCGGCTACGGTCGGCAATGCGACGTTGTCACGGACCCATGGGCCATGGCGTACACGGCGACGTGTAAGGCCCGCGACATCAGATCACTAGCTACTAGTAGAGTGGTAGTACACGTTTGGTTGAGCCATCATTCATCACCGGCCACAGCCACCAGCCCTGGCTTAGCTTAATTAGCTACGTACACTCTCTGCTTCTTCACTTCTTCTTCTTCCACCCTCTGTCTGTCCAGCCATACCGCCGTCCTCCTCCCACATCACCATGAGCAGCTTCGCGTACCAAAAGCTAAAGAAGCTCCCGCCCCCACCGCCTCCCAGCACCGATCAGGAGGACGCGCACTACGCCGTCGCCGCCGCGCAGGACCACTACTACCGCCACGCAGCGGCCGCGATCATCGCCAGCAGGAGGACGTGGCGGAGCCGCCGGTCATCCTCAGGCACCGGGCCGCGCCGGCGCGGCAGGCCTCTGAGGATCTCGAGCCTGGCGCGGGCGCTGCGTCGGAGGGCGGCGGCCGTGGGTGGCAGGGTGCGGGCATCGGTGGCCCGGGTGGTGACTAGGCTCAAGGAGGGCGGGCCCTGCGTGGCCGACCTCTTCGCCGGCAACTACATGTTCCTGCAGGTCACGCCGTCGATGGCCACGCCCGCCGTGACCGGGGTCGGCAGGGGGGGCTTCCTGCCATACTACCTCGCCGTCAAGGGCAAGGCCGCCGGCGCCGGCGCCGTGCACGGCTTGATCCGCGCCTAATTCTACTTGTACAGAGCGAGTTGTTTGCTTTTGTTCTGTCTTGTGCATGATTTAATTATAAGCAAGTGGGTTTGCTTTGTGTAACTGGGAGATGTGGATCAGACCTGCTGTGTCCAAAATAATCTGTAAAAGGAAACTAAATTACTTTTCGCTAGTGCTTTCTATAATAAATAATGTGTAAAGGGAATCTAAATTACTTTTCACTAGTGCTTAGTATAGGAATTTGTACGTAGCTCGATTACCCTGTGTTAATTACAGCGAAAATCCTACACCTACGAAGAGAACGTACGCGAGGTTACGAAACCTTCTCTCTAATCTAAACATCCCCCTATTTTCAGGGGGTGGGCCCCAGCCTCACCCAAAGGCAAATCCTAATTATACACGTCAGTTAATACGTAGATTACGTAGCTAGCTTTACGTAAGTCTAGCATTGCTCTAATTACAGTTAGTTTTTGAATGAATGGTTGACGCTGAGAGCTGAGTAACTACTAGCAGTTGAGCTATGTATGCATGCGTGCATTTGGTATTTGGTAGGTCACATGGGATTGCTTTGCGCAGTATTACTTGAGTACATATATTTGACTGCATTTGGTACTTGGTAGGTCACTCAGAAGCTCTTAGGTGATCCATTAGATTAATATATTTTGGATGGTACTTACGTACGTAGCTGTACCTTCTTCGTCAGCTACGTCAGCTATATAGAGTTGCTACGTCAGCTATAGTCAACTAATAGCCCAGTATGTAAATCTTGGCCCTTTTTCTTCTCTTTAATTCTCCAAATTTGAGAAGTATATTAACTACATCATCTATGCTTCGCAATTACTTAAACGAGTTATCTCCAACAATCTAGATACCAAGGCAAATTCCGATATTCTTGGATGGTGGGAGTATCAAGCATCAACAAATTAGTGCTCTTAATTTACTTATTTAGGAGTACCGTACCATCACATCAAGGAAGTGGCGGTGTCCCCCTTTCAGCATCGATCATCAATAATCGATCACGAACAGTGATCAGTTGGCTGGACCGCTGGAGTAGCTAGATTGATGGAGAATGATTCGTGATGGATCTAGCTAATCAGTTTCTCCACATTGATGTTGGCAGGTGAGAGTGAGAGTGAGACGCGCCTCTCCACCAAATTCTCTTAAGTGGACAGGACAAAATTGTCGCTGACAGAAAGAAAATTGCCCAGTTGTTGCCAAACTTTTGTAGGCCCGATCGCTTCCCTATGCTGGCCCAGTAGCTATTTTGCACCCTCCAGGAAGCAAGACAGCATCCCGCCCGAATTTTACGTGCTCCCGTTTCAAATGCATCAAAAATACTTTCTCTAGCACTAAAAAGAAACTCTATCCATTTGGGAATCTCGTCACCCTTGGCCTCCGGAACTAACTATCAAGCGTTGGACTCCAGTAAAAACTAGTAAGATGGATTATTAATCTATGACAAATCAAATGATATCATCTCAATGTAATAAATTACTCACTCCGTCTGGGTTTAAAGGACGTGCATGAGCTTTTAGGTCTTCAATTTTGAGCAATTTTTTCAGTTATGTGGCAGAAGAGGTGCTGCATTCTGAGACATCCTTCAAATACATTTCTGACGGTCGAAAAAAAAACTAACAATAAGCTCATGTCCTACAATTTGTTGAGTTAAACTTCATTTAGCATTTCCGTCAAATCATCTAATGACTCCTCAAAATTTTGGAGGAGTTACTCCTCAAAAAGAGCCATTCCTCCTCAAATTTTCGTGTCGATGGCAACGCCTTCTGAAGCACATCTCCTCCCCACCCTTGGCTTCGATGCCGCAAGTGGTGATGTCAAAGCCGCTATGAGAGAAGTTGTGCAAGAACACAAATATGTGGTAGTTGGCTATGGCGGCATTTGTGGTGCCGACGTTAGTGAGTTTGAGGGCGTGGGAGTCCTTTGCCGCCTTGATGCTCCATCCTCGGAGCACCATCCTGGCACTGTGCCAGGCCAGCGCACAAGTCGACTCTTCACCGATCCCCTATGTGGAACCGATGTCAATTCTGGTGATGTAGCTGAGCTTGCTAGCGGTGACAGTAACCTCCTCGGCGGTGGCACGCGAGTCGTTGGAGCCCACAAACACTGCCAAGTAACTCAACTATCTCTCTAGGGTGCTCATGGAGAAAGAAGGGAGAAATTATACAGACCGTGGAGACCCCACGTGCCTTGGGGTGTAGAAAGCTTAGAGCTAAATAATAAGGAAATGTTTTATGGACAAAGGATGGATTTTATTGGTTCAAAATGAAGCATTAAGATGATAGAAACAACAAAAGCCACCCGACATTTGCATAAATAAGATACACACACCAACACCAACACACATAAAAACACGTCGGTAACAAGCAAAGTCGTATAACACAAATGTGTAAGGAGAACAAAAACTAAAGTGATCAGATCCGCGATCGGCAATGACCATATTCACACTAACCATATTCTGACAACAGACAGACAACAAAGTTCTTCAAAAGTAACGCCTTCAGAAAGGGAGCGACCCCCAATTGCCATCGTCACCAGATCCAACCGCCAAGGTCTGTATCTAGGTTCTCACCGTGAAGAATTAGTCGCATATCTGAGCAATGTCTTCAACAAAGTAATGATGTAAAAAATCGCCATTTCCAGATATATCCAATTTGGATTAGACCTAGGTACTCACCTCGGAGGTCTATAGCGAGTGCACGTAGAACCATCAAAGCCACTCATGTATTGTCCCCACCATTTTCCCCTGATCCCAGCAACTACATGTGATTAGAACCCATTGCCGCTGCTCAACCATCCCTCTGTGTCAAGCCAACATGCATAGTTTGCATCTCACTGCCGAAGTCCACCATCGGATCTGGTTAGATGAACCGTCCTGAAGACCTTTTGGTGAGAACCGTCATGAAGTCACGGGAGATCGCTGCTGCAGAATTTGCAACCACAACCCAGCTAAACCGGGTCTGGATCACCCCCGCCAGGCTATCCCGATCTGAATCAGAGCAACCACTCCGGGTCGACCTTGGACGGTGCCGAAGTTGTGGCAGCTCGGCATCATATATGACCGTCACGGCATCCGCATGGCCACACACAGTCCCCGCCACCAATAAGACCATGGGACGCCGCCAGGTTCGAAGGTTCCACCGTTTGCGCACGACATAGCTGGAGGATAACCAACACCATGGCAGAGGCCGTCGACCGTGGTGGCAGCGAGGTCAATGCGTACGGACCGTGGTGCCTGCACTTACCATGCGTGCGTCTCCACGCCTTCCTGCCATGCAGGCAGTGTCGGCTAGACGCTGCCGTGACCCAAACAAATGCCTGGTGAAGTTGCCGCATGCAGCCCGCCATGCTAGTGAGGGAGGGAGGGAACGCTGATGCCATGCGGGCTTTGCCACGCAACGCGTGCTGACGATAGCAGAGGAGTTGGGGTTGGGGTCCCGTGGCTGTTAGACTAGCCACAATGGGTAGTAACATAGAGTAGTAACATAGAGTAGTAACATGCCCATGTTATTACTTTATCTTACTATCTCTATAGTGGGGAGTAACATATGTGTGGTAACATGCAACACTTTATTTATTAGGCTATAGACTCATCTTGCCTTGATATGTATGATGTTACTCATACTAGTAGTAACTAGCTATGTTACCACATGCCTCTCTTTCTTTATTTATTGCTTGCCACATCATTTATTGTATCTAGATATGTGTGTTGTTACTAGCTATGTTACTCCCATTATGGGTAGTCTTAGTATTTTTGCCCGAATCGCTACCAGTGGTGGGTGGAGGGGGGGGGGTATCCTGAAAAGTTAGTTCCACCATTTCGATGATCCATGCCCCAGGTAATGTACAAACTTTTAACTCCTCCAAATTTGAGGGTTACATTTTTAGGTGGAGTATGAGGAGTTGAAGTTTAGAGCAAGAGAGCTACCGATGTTGTGACATCTGAAGTTGGCATGACGATCTTTCAACAATATTGGTAGAACCATATTTCCTTGGATATGGTAGCTAATAATTTGGAGAATATATTAATAAAGTTTTGAGCCACTTGTAAATGACGTGCAAAGGAAAAAATCAACTACTTTTCTCTAGTGCTTAAGAATTTATACATACCTGATCTCCTTATGCTAATTACAATTAGTCATAAATGAATGAAAGGCTATTTTTTTCTCTTTTGAAATTGGAAAAAGGCTGATATTGAGAATAGTAGCTAGCAGTTGGGCTATGCATGCATTCAGGCATAGGAGAAATGTGTTCTAGCCCTAAAGAAAGGTCAGCTAATCATGGATTTGTTCGTTTTCTTACCTGTCTTGGACAATTTTTTTATACAAGTCAGTATTCCAACATTGCTTAATGCCAAAAAGATGTTTTACGATATACCAAAATTAGTATAATCTATTTATTATCGTCAATCCAATAGTCCGTACAACATAGTACTCCCTCCGTTTCGGTGCAAAGGGCGTGCGCGTGGTTGTAGGTCACTGATGATTTGGATAACTAAAAATATGGTATATGTCATCAAAAGCATGTCATTGGGTTCGTAGACAAATGCAGTTTCTAAATATATTTTTATCACATATCATACATATTTGGATGGTTAAATGGATCATCTAGAACTACGCACATGCCCTATGTCAAACTCCCTGAAATAATTACACTACTAGGAAAATGCTAATTAGTGGCGCACATATTTTTTGCCATTAATGACGCATTATAGATGCGCCACTATTACCATGCCACTAGTAACAAATAGTAATGACGCACCTCTGGTGCGCCATTACTATGCCTAGAAGGTGCGTCATTACTATCTTACCTAGTAATGGCGCACCACATAGAAGTGCGCCATTACTAACAAATTTTTTAAAAAAAATCAGAATTTTCTTTTTCCATTTTTTTTTAAAAAAATTCAATTTTTTTTATTTTTTTCTTAACCTCAGGTCACTATGGCTTAATCTCAGGTCAATATGCACCTAGTAATGGCGCACCACATAGAAGTGCGCCATTACTAACAATTTTTTTTAAAAAAATTTCAGAATTTCTTTTTCCAATTTTTTTTGTTTTTTTCTTAATCTCAGGTCACTATGGGTTAATCTCAGGTCAATATGCTTAATCTCAAGTCAAATCGCACTCCGTGGTCAAACTTTCCGGAAGTTCACCCATCCTCACACTACTCCAGCCCAAGCACGCTTAACTTCGCAGTTCTATCCAACCCCAGCACCAGCTCACTTAACAGACACTTGTTGATATATCTATCATATCAATCCTATTAAACCTTGTTGATATTTAGGACTTTGTTCATGTTCATGAGTGTGATGAAATTTTGAAAAAATATTTCAAACTTCCCGGTCATATTACGTATCATATTTTGAAAAAAAATTGCAAAAAAAAAATCGAAACCAATTTTTTTCTGTTACTAGTGGCGCACCTAGCAAATGGTTCGCTACTAGTAAGTTTGATTTTTTTCATTTCCCCCCTCTAGATCTTAAAAGCATCGTATCTTTTGTTCTGTTAGGTTTTTGGGGATTCTGAACATCTTCAACGGGGTTCCCCCCAGTTGAATTCGGATGTAACATTTCGAATAGATGATTTTTCATATAAAAAACTTTTTAATTCGAGTTCGTATGCAAAAGTTATGCCCATTTTACTAAATTCCAGAGAGATTTTGCAAATAAAGTCAAAATTCATATTTGTAAATTTTCCCAACAACTAGACCACATATCACATGGGAAACTTATTTTCTTTTATTTTTTTGACATTTCCATCATTTTCTTTTAACTTTCTAAACTGAAAAGGCAGTCGGGGGGGGGGGGGGAGGTGCATTTGGTTATAGTAATGGCGCACCTGTACAATGTGTATGACTTGGTCAAACTTTGGTCAAAGTTAGTAATGTCGCATTTTGGGTAGGTGCGTCATTACTAAGTTTGACATAGTAATGGCGCACCTATGCAAAGTGCGTCATTACTAAGTTTGACCCAGTCATACACATAGTAATGACGCACTTTGTACAGGTGCGCCATTACTATGTCAACTAGTAATGGTGCACTATCCTCTGGTGCGCCACTGCTAACAAATGTTTTTTTTTTCAAAACTAGTAATGGCGCACCACACACCAGGTGAGTCATTAGTAAAATGTCAATAATGGCGCACCTGTATCTGATGCGCCACTGCTATATAGCAACGGCGCACCACATATATGGTGCGCCATCAATGTTCATATTAGCTATAACCCTTTTCCTAGTAGTGTTACTCATGTAGCCTAATTCTATTGTCAACCACCATGCAATGCATCAAAATGACAACTTGTGTAATATCAATCTTGCTTTTAAGGTAAAAATACCAACTTGTATAATAACAATCTTGCATCAACACTAACAATCTTCTGAATTGAGCGGGAAGAGAACCTTAACGGGTGAGCGCATCCCCTTGATTTTGTTTTCGTGCGCAATCTTGTGCCTTGGTTTCCATGGGTATCTGGACGGCTTCGGTATCACAAGGTGGCGTTTCCTGGACACTTTCTTGATATACAGTTATACGTTTGAGACCCATGGCTACTTCCATGACACTCCAAATGTAGCTAATGAACTTCTCTTCTGATTGAAACCCATAGATCCCGAGCACGACCAAATTGTGGTGCTTGAATCCAGATGCATATTATGCGTCCAGCTCTAATCCCTCGTCCTTCTTCTCCTCAATAAAAGAGTACATCTTCCTCTCCTACGGATCCGTAAACATTTCACATAAATGATCCCGCACCTGCATTCTATAGGATATTTTTTATTTTATTTTGCTAGGGTAAGATTAAACATTTTTCCTAATTATGTACTTAAGCATAACTCTCTCCATTTCATAATGTAGTGCACATTAGGTTTTCAAAAGTCAAATGTATCTATGTTTGACCAAGTTTCTAAAATAACCTATCAACATCTAAAATGCTAAACAAATAAAATATAAAAATACACAATGAATATAATGATGATACTAATTTTGTATTGTGGATGTTGATATAGTTTCCTTAAACTTGGTCACACATAGACTTGTTTTACTTTTAGAAAACAAAATATGCATTATATTTTGGAGTAGAGGGAGTACAATTTGGTGTAGAAAGAGAGACTGCATGCAAGCAATAAATGAATAAAATATTGTGTTAGCAGTAGAGGACGAGTGATTTTATATGCAGCAATAGATGGGGTGAGAAGAAAAAACTGAAACGAGCAAACGAAACAAGGAGCTTCATGAGTGAGCCCATGAAGGAACGACATGGGTGGCCCAGCTGTATCGTTCGCAAGCGATACATATCACGACTCTAATCTACCACGTACCACATAGTGAAATCCCGTGTTATAGTATTGTAAATATCTCTAACGAGGGTTATGTATTCCGTGATATGCTTTGCATAAAACATTATTGTGGAAAATAAAATTGAAGATATATAAGTGCTTTAATGAAAAAAAACATCCCCATTATTATTTTTTGACGAAAATGCTGAAAGCGCAGCTTTTCATTGATATTGGGGGGTAGAAGTACAGGGGATCTACAAGTTATATGGAAGGCACACACCCACGGCAAAATATTGCCACACTACAGTATAGCTCTATGTCGAACTCAGTCAGGTTCCCTGGGTCTATTTAACAATTCAAGCACCTTCGTTTTACCAGCCGCATGCCACAATTTGGCTTCCTCGATGATGCGCAGGACAGTGTCTGTCGGCCCCGTGCTTTCGTTGCGGAAAATACGGGCGTTCCTTTCCTTCCAAATGTTCCACCATAGGATCTGCACGAAGGATCTCCAAGCCTTGCGTGTCTCCCGCGTCACCTTGGTGCTGCCGTTGTTGCAGAAATCCCATAGCGATGCAGTTCCTGATGTCGGCACCATTGCCGGGGGCAGCGCACAGCGTGTCAAGGCGAGACGCCATATGATGCGGAGCATCCCTCGACTACACGCACCGACACTCCATCACCACCGCAAGAATCAAGTGGGCCAATGACGAGAGCACGCACACGCAACATCGAGAACGAGGTCACTTCTTTCCTCTCCGAGTTTTGTTCGGTTTCACATGAGAATGGGATTCTACCTCAAAGAGATACGCTATGCATCCTTAGGTACATCGAAGATGCTCGTGGGAAGGAGAAGACGGAGATGCGAGCATCCAAGGAGCAAGAGAAGGAAGGAGAGGCCAAGGAGAAGGATGGGAAGAAGCCCCTGGACACCCCGGGTGCCCGGACGGAAGGACCCCGGGTGCCTGGGCTCGAAGACAAGGGGAGGGCCGAACCCCCTGGACACCCCGGGTGCCCGGCCACCTCGGCCCCGGGTGCCCGACCCCAAAGCCCCGGGTGGCCGGCCCCTACACGCCCAACCGGCCCCGGGTGCCCGGCCAACCAGCCCCGGGTGCCCGGCCTCCACTTGGCCCGCGCCCAACCGGCCCCGGGTGCCTGGTCCACACCGCCCAGGCCGCCCTCAGCCACCCCGGGTGCTCAGGCCTTGGACCCTGGGTGCCCGGTCCTCCCTCCGCCGGTGCCCCTGACCGGTCCGGGTGCCCGGCCGGTTCCACCCCGGGTGCCCGGACCCTTTCCCCGTGGCTATGCATTTTAGGGACATTTTAGTCCTTTGTACCCCTCTCTCCCTAAGTTTCGTCCCTAGCCTTTATATACTCATTTCCTAAGTCATTTGGGGGATAGCAAAGTATTTTAGAACACAAAGAGGGCTTTGCTCATCTTCCTCCTCTTGGAGATCAAGACCTCCTCTAGGAGTAGCTCATGTTGGAGATCAAGCCCTCCTTCTTGGGGAAGATCCTCTTGGATTTCAAGACCTCACCTAGTGGGAAGAACCTTATCCTAGTGCTATTTTCCTTGAATTGTTCATGTAATCTTGTGGATCTCTTGTATGCTACTCTAGTGGATGAGATATTGGGTTTGTTTGAGAGATTTGTGCCTTGTGTTCTTGTTGTTCTTCCTCCTTTTCCCACTTCAAGTGTGAAAAGATCCCCTCTAGGGTTTCACCCTACAACATCTTGGTATCATGAGCAAGGTTGATTCACATCTTGGAGTCCCATCCCCCCATTTGCTAGCTTGATTTTGGTGTTTTTCGTCCAAATCCGAAAATTCCCCACAAAAATAGCCCCGAAAAATTTTCTTGCAATTTGTTGGATCTTGTGAGATTTGGTTTTTTTGGTCCATGGATTTGATGTTTGGCAAGTGGATCTAGCCCCTCCCCAACAATCCCCACCCTCCCCACCGTGAAATCCACGAAATCTTGCATTTCCCCCAAATTTTCCGCCCAAATCGACGACCACCGGGTGCCCGCACCTCGAACAACCGGGCACCCGCACCCCCGGGCCATTTTCCCCTAACCACCCCGGGCACCCGCACTCTCCACCCCCGAGTGCCCGCACCCCCCCCCCCCCGAATCAGCCCAACTACACCACTAATTTGGCCATAACTTCCACTTCCCAAGTCCGTTTTTTGTGTTCTTTAGCTCGTTTGTAAGCTCTTGACATCCCCCATCCACATGTATCATTACCACCACCATTAGCCACCATCCAAAAATCATCACAAAAACACCCACCTTCCACATTTGACCGATTTTGAGTTCCGATTTGCGTTTCCTAAGGTGTTTCGGCTACTTAGGAGCGTGTGACATTCATCATCACCTCGGAGTCATCTTCACCGCTAACCGTAAGGAAGGACGGTAACCTCGACGACACTTACTCCTTACCTTGCTTTTGCATTGATAGCCCGAGCCTTTTGTGATGCTTACCCATCGAGACTAGCGAGTTGAGAATTGCCGGGCCACGCTATTGTGCACCGTAGTGATCTTGTTATCATCTTAGTGCCATAAGTCTCTCCCGTGCATATCTTACATACTTGTCTCATATCATACTTGGCTCGAGCATCAAGCATAGTGAAGAAAAAAAAGACATGCTTTTAAGCAAAAAGAGGAGACACAAAGAGCTTATAAGCAATAGCATTGAGCCATTTTGCATATCATCTTGGTCACCACATACGTAGCATAGTTGGGATTGAAGACGGCACGTTTCTCTTATAGGTTGGTGCTCATGCGTATCTAGCCCATTTGAGCAATCGAGCTAGCGTCTCTCTATCATTCACACAACAAGAGCATTATCCGTGGTTGCACATTTTGAGCTCACCCCTTGGTTGTGCGGATCCCATCTATCTAACGTGTGTGTGTTCCTAGTGATACTCTTGGCTTTCATCTATTTGCCTTACTTGCATTTTTGTGAACTTTCTCAACCTTATCGATATCTTGACTAACATTTTCTTGAAATTCTTTACACCATCCTAACCAAGCTCCCCCAAAAGCCTTTTACTTGTAGGTGTGAGAAACAAACCCGGTTCCAATTCTACTATTGAGGCATTACATTGAGTGACACTTGTTACATCCTCAATCCTCGGAAAAGGTAACTTCGGTATTGTTCTCTCACTTTGCTACTCACCCCCTTGGTTATGATGGATAGGCCAAGTTCGTCGGCGAACCCGCTTTTCGTGGAGCAAGATGGTGATAACGACTTCGTCACCATGAACCACTTCTTCAATGCGCAAAGATCTCTCCATCAAGAAAATGTGGACTTGGGTGAACGACTCGACCGGCTTGCCGCCGACGTTCGTCAAGCGGAAGCAAGGAACCGCGACTACATCGACGACAAGTTCACTACACAAATGGAAGAGATCCGCAACATGATCGTGCGACGCCCGCCTTCCTCATCTACTTCAACAAGACGGCACCACTCAAGCCACCGGTCAAGTCGACACTCTTCGGACTACTCATCTTATGATACAAGTCCTCCCCGAGCTCGAGTCCCGCGACGTGATGCTTCCCAAGATCGCCATGCTCAATAAAATCCATTCCATGGCAATGGTTTACAAGACCGAGTTCGAGCACGTGAAAGGTCAAGACACAAAGCGCATGAAGCAATGGAGCAAGAACAAATACCTCCAGAAGGGCCTCATCAAGACCCTCAAGACGGTGAGGCACTTCGACACGCACAAGAGCGCCATCAAGCACAAGCCCTCGAATGTGAAGCGCAAGAACTCGAAGCACAACGCGCACTCCGCGACACCACTCGAGCCGTTGAAGAGCGCAACCGCCAAGTGCGAGAACAAGAGGAAGCTCTTCGTCGCGAGATACAAGAAGAAGCTTCGCGTCGCGAAGAGCAACAAGAAAGGCGCAACCAAGCGCATATCCCTCGTCCTCCTCCAAGACAAGAACGTCACCAAGCGGAACAAGTGCTTCAAGACCCTCCACGCCAAGAGCGACATCTCGAGGAACGAGCATTTGAGGACCTTCATCCACGGCAAGAGCGACATCAAAACCTCTACTTCGATGAAGAACTCTGATATGGCAAGCTCAAGTTCACCATGCCCAAGTTCTCAGCAAGCAATGATCCCGAAGAGTATCTCTCATGGGCCTTGAAGGTGGACAAAATCTTACGTCTTCACAACTACGACGAGGAGAAGAAAATTGCCATGGCTTCCCTCGAGTTCCAAGACTACGTTCTCATTTGGTGGGAACAAGTGCTTGAGCAACGACGTACAAGAGGCGAACCACCAATCACAACTTGGACGGCCATGAAGGATGTCTTGAGAGCTCGATTAGTGCCTACACACTACACCCGTGATCTCTTCAAGAAGTTGCAACTCCTCAAACAAGGCACGAAGACGGTGGAAGAATACTACCAAGAAATGGAGATTTCCATGATACGAGCCATGTCAAGGAAGACGACGAGCAAACAATGGCACGCTTCTTGAACGGCCTCAACCACCCAATCAAGCGGATTGCCGATTTCCAACCATACTCAAACCTTCTCGAGCTAGTTCATCAAGCGACCAAGGCCGAGCGACAAGTCCAAGATGACTTCAAGTACGCCAAGTACTCGTCCAAGACCTACGGCTCCTACTCTCAAGCTCCCGCGACTTCGGCACCTCCTACCTCAACTAGATCATCACCAAGTACCGGCGACAAGTCAAGTTCCAAGCAAGCGACGCCCTCCTCAACTCGTCCTCCGGCAAGCACCTACAAGCCCAAGTCTTCCTCATCTTCAGCGCCACCAACCGACACCGTCAAGACAAGTTCACTCAAGTGCTTCACATGTGGTGGCCGAGGACACAAGTCCTTCGAATGCACCAACAAGCGTACAATGATCTTCAACGATGATGGCACATACGACTCGATGAGTGAAGAAGAAATGGAAGCCATTGAGCACGTGGCCATGCATCGGCGTCTGAACGAAGATGAAAATGACCAAGTGTTTTGCGACAACGATTCAAGTCCATCTCTCGTGGTCTCCAAGGTCTTGACGCTTCAACACCACCAAGACAAAGACCAACGGTGCCACATCTTTCACACAAAGGCCGACATCAATGGGCGTTCCGTCAAAGTCATCATCGACGGAGGAAGTTGTCACAACTTGGCAAGTGAAGAGCTATGCTCCAAGCTGCAATTGGTCAAGAAGAAGCACACTCGCCCCTACAAAGTGCAATGGTTAAGCGACTCTGGCACTATTCAAGTGGAGCATACGGTGCAAGTTTCTTTCAAGATCGGCACCTACGAGGACACCTTGGAGTGCGACGTGGTCCCGATGTCCGTGTGCCATCTCCTCTTGGGGAGGCCGTGGCAATTCGACCGCGGAGTCATACACAACGGAAGAACCAACCACTATAGCTTCAAGATGAAAGGCAAGGAATATGTGGTTCGACCAATGTCACCAAGCCAAGTGATCGCCGATAAGCAAGCTTCCACCCATCGAGGAGATCCTAGAGAGAGAGTGAACCACCAAAAAGAAAGTGAGTGAAACAAGCCAAAATTGAGCGCCTCTTCGCCAAGAGAGAAAAACTTAGTCCTCCTAGCCACAAAAAGAGAGATGAGAGAAGTGTGTGAGAACCCATCGAGTGTCATCCACTTTGTCCTCCAATGCAAGGATGAGGTGACAAAAACTAACAATCCTAATCCTCTTCCTCTAGTGTTTTCAAACTTGTTGCAGGAATTCGAGGATGTCATTCCCGATGAGCTACCTCTCGGTCTTCCTCCTCTACGTGGCATTGAACATAGGATCGACCTCATCCCCGGCTCTCCTCTTCCAAACAAAGCTCCATACCGCGTGAACCCCGAAGAAACAAAGGTGATCCAACGGCAAGTACAACAACTCATCGACAACGGTCATGTACGTGAAAGCTTAAGCCCTTGTGTCGTTCCGGTTATACTTGTGCCCAAGCAAGATGGTACTTTTCACATGTGCTCCGATTGTAGACCCATCAATGCTATCACCGTTCATTATAGGCATCCCATTCCTCGCTTACATGATATGCTAGATGAACTTAGCGGTGCCACTATTTTCTCAAAAATTGATCTTAAAAGTGGTTACTATCAAATTCGCATACAAGAGGGTGATGAATGGAAAACCGCTTTCAAAACCAAATTTGGCTTGTACGAGTGGTTGGTTATGCCTATGGGTTTATCGGAAGCTCCCGGTACTTTCATGCGTCTTATGCATTTTGTGCTTCGTCCTTACATTGGACATTTTGTTGTGGTCTACTTCGATGACATACTTGTTTTTAGCAAATCCATCAAAGAACATCTAAAACATGTTAGGGCTGTTTTGCAAACTCTTCGCAAGGAACGTCTTTATGCAAACATGAAAAAGTGCACTTTTGGTGTTGACAAGCTTGTTTTCTTGGGTTTTGTTGTTTCCTCAAAGTGTGTCCATGTTGAGGAGTCTAAAATTGAAGCAATTAAGACTTGGCCACAACCCACCAATTTGCAACAAGTGCGAAGTTTTCTTGGCCTTGCGGGTTTCTATCGTCGCTTTGTGAAAGATTTTAGCACTATTGCCACACCGTTGCATGCCTCGAGTAAGAAAAATGCTCCTTTTGTTTGGGGACCCTCGCAATCCACCGCTTTTGATGAGCTCAAATCCTTTCTTACTCATGCTCCGATTCTTGCTTTGCCCAACTGTGACAAAACTTTTGAGGTTCATTGTGATGCTAGTGGTAATGGAATTGGTGGAGTTTTGATGCAAGAAAAGCGAGCTATTGCATACTTTAGTGAAAAATTATCCGGTGCTCAACTTAACTACCCCCATCTATGATAAAGAATTGTATGCTCTCGTGCGTGTGTTACATACTTGGGAATATTATCTTAGACCGCATGAGTTTGTCATACATACCGATTATGAGACACTTAAGACCTTAAAGGCCAAACCAAGTTGAATAAACGACATGCTAAATGGAGTGAATTTATTGAATCTTTCCCCTATGAGATCAAGTACATTAAGGGTAAAGAGAATATTGTGGCGGATGCCCTTTCCCGCAAATGCATGTTACTTACTCAACTTGAATTGAATGTTGTTGGATTTGATCATATCAAAGATTTATATGAGCACGATGTGCATTTTGCTACTCCTTATGCTAAGTGTCTGACGAATACTTCTTGGGAAGGATACTATATCAAAGATGGTTATCTTATGAGAGCTAACAAACTATGCATTCCCGAGTCCTCTCTTCGTTTGTTACTTTTGCAAGAGGCTCATGGATGTGGACTCATGGGACACTTTGGACGCGACAAGACTTATGCCACGATCTCCAAGAACTACTTTTGGCCCAAGATGTTTCGCGATGTCGCCCGTTTCACCAACCGTTGCACTACATGTTGCAAAGCTAAGTCACAATCTCAATCTCATGGTTTACATATGCCTTTACCTATTCCACACCAACCTTGGGAAGATATTAGCATGGACTTTGTGCTTGGCTTACCTAGGACACAAAATGGCAAAGACTCCGTGTTTGTTGTTGTGGACCGATTCTCTAAAATGGCTCATTTTATCCCATGCAATAAGATAGACGATGCTTCACATGTTGCAAATCTCTTTTGTAGGGAAATCTTGAGGTTGCACGGTGTGCCAAAGACAATTGTGTCGGATCGGGAAGTCAAGTTCTTAAGCTACTTTTGGAAGACGCTATGCGCCAAGCTCAGAATCAAGCTACTCTTCTCCACGGCGTACCACCCTCAAACCGATGGCCAAACGGAAGTCACCAACCGGACGCTCACAACTCTCCTACGCGTGTTGATAAAGAAGAACATCAAGGAGTGGGAGGAGTGACTACCCATTGCTGAGTACGCCTACAACCGCGCAAGACATTCTACAACCGGCAAGTCCCCCTTCGAGGTTGTCTACGGCTTCAACCCTTTGTCACCATTGGACATCCTCCCTCTACCGCTTCAAGAACGAGCTAACATGAACGCAAGCACAAGAGCCACGTACCTCAAGAAGATGCATGAAGAAACACGTTCCACGATCGAGCGCCAAGTACAACGACTAGCCTCCAAGCTCAACATCAACAAGTCTCCAATGGTGTTCCAACCGGGTGATCAAGTATGGATACATCTCCGCAAGGACCGCTTCCCCAAGGAACGCAAGTCGAAGCTACTACCAAGAGCCGACGGCCCATTCAAGGTGCTAGCACGCTACAACGACAACGCCTACAAGGTGGACATCCCACGTGACAAGTACAACGTAAGTGACATCTTCAACGTCAAGGACTTGGCCAAGTATCATGATGATGAAGAGCACGGTCCGTGGGCGGATCTCTCCCAAGGGGGGGGAGATGATGCGGAGCATCCCTCGACTACATGCACCGACACTCCATCACCACCGCAAGCACCAAGTGGACCAATGACAAGAGCACTCACACGCAACATCGAGAACGAGGTCACTTCCTTCCTCTCCGAGTTTCGTTCGGTTTCACATGAGAATGGGATTCTACCTCAAAGAGATACGCTATGCATCCTTAGGTACATCGAAGATGCTCGTGGGAAGGAGAAGACGGAGATGCGAGCATCCAAGGAGCAAGAGAAGGAAGGAGAGGCCAAGGATAAGGATGGCAAGAAGCCCATGGACACCCCGGGTGCCCGGACAGAAGGACCCCGGGTGCCCGGGCTCAAAGACAAGGGGAGGGCCGAACTCCCTGGACACCCTGGGTGCCCGGCCACCTCGGCCCCGGGTGCTCGGCCTTTGCCTGGGAAGCGGCCCAGCCGGCCCCGGGTGCCCGGCCCCTACACGCCCAGCCAGCCCCGGGTGCCCGGCCTCCACTTGGCCCACGCCCAGCCAGCCCCGGGTGCCCGGTCCACACCGCCCAGGCCGCCCTCAGCCACCCCGGGTGCCCGGTCCTCCCTCCGCCGGTGCCCCTGACTGGTCCGGGTGCCCGACCGGTTCCACCCCGGGTGCCCGGACCCTTTCCCCGTGGCTATGCATTTAGGGACATTTTAGTCCTTTGTACCCCTCTCTCCCTTAGTTTTGTCCCTAGCCTTTATATACTCATTTCCTAAGTCATTTGTGGGATAGCAAAGTATTTTAGAACACAAAGAGGGCTTTGCTCATCTTCCTCCTCTTGGAGATCAAGACCTCCTCTAGGAGTAGCTCCTCTTGGAGATCAAGCCCTCCTTCTTGGGGAAGATCCTCTTGGATTTTGAGACCTCACCTAGTGGGAAGAACCTCATCCTAGTGCTATTTTCCTTGAATTGTTCATGTAATCTTGTGGATCTCTTGTATGCTACTCTAGTGGATGTGATATTGGGTTTGTTTGAGAGATTTGTGCCATGTGTTCTTGTTGTTCTTCCTCCTTTTCCCCCTCCAAGTGTGAAAAGATCCCCTAACATATACAACCCTAACATATATTTAGTTAACTACTTAAGCATATACAAATTTGTCCTAAAAATTATATTTAAATAACTACTTAGGCATATACAAATTTGTCATAAAAATTATATTTAGTCAAGTACATTGGGTGCACAACGACTATACAACTACTTAAGCATCTACAAGTACTAGCTAATTAGATGAACCCTAGCTAATTAGATGAACCCTAGCTAATTCGATGAACCCTAGGAACCCTAGCTAGGTAGAGGTAGGGGAGGAGGAGGGGGTGTAGGCGTGCTCACCTTGGGCGCCGGCGGATTTAGGGAGCAGGAGGAGGCAGAGCGGCCTAGGGAGGGGGCGTGCAGCGTCGAGGTTGAGGTCGGGGCTCGGGCGCGCGGTGAGGGCGGGCACCAGATGGCTACCGAGGGGCAGCAGACGGCGTGCAGAGGGCGACGGGAGGGCGCGTGGAGGCCGACGGCAATGTAGGGCGACGACAGCGACAACAGAGGTGGATTGGGGGGGAAGGAAAACCACGCGGGGGTTATGTCAAAAATAGTGGTAGCACTTGTCCGGAAAAGCGCTATAGCTAACTTAGCTATAGCGCTGGCTACCAGAACGCGCTACTGCTATAGGCAGTAGCTATTTATTTACCTTTTTCTTTTCTTTTTTTATTTTTCCTTTTCCTTTTCTTGTTTACTTTTCTTTTTCCTTTCTCCTTTATTTAAGGAACTTATCTATAGCGAGGGTATACAGAACGCGCTACTCCTATATTAGCTATAGCGCTTGTTGTGTACACATGCTACTGTTATGCCTTTTCCTTTATTTTGATTTTTCTATTATTTCCTTTTACATTTTCTTTTTTCATTTCTCCTTTTTTTTGTTTCTTTTATTTTCATTTACTTTTTTATTTGTTTTTCATTTTATTTTATTTTTATTAGCAGTAACGCTTTCCCAGAAAACGTGCTGGTACAACCAACTTAGCGGTAGCGCGTTTTCCCTAAGATCGCTACTACTATTCCTTGCCTGCCGAGAACAGTGTAGGAATTATAGTAGTAGTGCCTTTTCTTGCAGAAGTGCTACTGCCGCCAACCTTTGTTGGCGAGTACGTCCGCCGTGTTGCACCGCCCAAGAATGGCAAGCCAGCAGAAAATCTTGCATTTGCCCGGCGCGTCTGACTTCCAGACAAAATCAGCGAATTCAACACGCTTCGATCCCTCGAATTGTGCCAGATATACCAATTTGGTGGTAAACACTCCGTCTGCCGTCCATCGCCCGGAAACCGTGTCATCTTCATTATTAAGTATGATAGCGCTCATAGTAGTCCAAAGTGCAGCGAACTCCCTTATGGCCTCATGTGACAACACGCGCTTTAGGTGCCTGATCCACCGCTGGTCCGTCAAGGCTTGAGCCACTGTCAGGTTTTTCCTGGTGCAGTGTTCAAAGAGGGAAGGGTAAGTCGATGCCAGGTCTGCTCCATTGTGCTAGGGCTCCTTCCGGAAAGCAATCTTCTTGCCGTTCCCCATGTGGAAGATGGTCGAGGCGTTGAACAATGCTCGAACTTTGTGGTTAATGGGTAGTTCTAGCCCTTGCCATGGCTTGTTGTTGTACATCCAGCTTTGCCAAAGCCGCCGTGTCCTCAGTGCCGTGCTCGTGGTCAGCAGGTTAGGGATGCCTAGGCCACCGAATTCCTTAGGTCTGCAGATCGCCCTCCAGTTCACAAGGCACTTCCCTCCTGCTGCAATCTCCTTGCCCTCCCAGAGGAATCCCCTTCTGATCTTGTCGAAGAATTTTATCAGCCAGATTGGCATGTGCATGGCAATCATCTGGAATATTGGCATGGCCGACAGGACGTGCTTGACCAGTGTTAGTCGCCCGTCCATGTTGAAGAAAGCCAGTTCCCATCCCTTCACCTTGTTCATAGCCTTGTCGCACACCGGCTGTAGCGCCTCCTTGTTGAGCTTCCTGTCCGACAGCGGCATGCCGAGGTAGGTACACGGGAATTGCTTGGTAGTGCAGCCCATCTCCGGCAGAACTGTGTCCAGTCCGATGTCTAGCCAGTTCATCGGCGTCACCGACGACTTAGCTAGATTAGTCTTGAGTCCGGTGGCTTCCCCAAAGAGATGTAGTATTGCTTTGACTGTCGTCGTTTCTTTGCTCATCGGGTTGATGAAGAGGATCGCGTCGTCGGCATACAGCGATGTACGGAAGGGCAGATTTTGCTGTCCAATGGGCCCCAGGATTCCATCGTTGGCTGCCCGGTCCATAAGAGCAGCGAGGCAATCCATGACTAAGACGAACAGAAGTGGGGAGAGGGGGTCTCCCTGCCGCAGGCCCCGGCAGTGTTCGATTAGATCTGATAGCTCTCCATTGACAAGTATCTTGGTCGATGCAGAGAGAAGGAGCGCCTCAACCCATCTTCTGAATTTGATGCCGAATCCCCTTGCTTAAAGAAGGTCGACGAGGAATTCCCATGACACCGTGTCGAAGGCCCTCTTGATATCTAGCTTGAGCATGATGGCTGGGGTTTTTGTCTTCCGCAAGGCCCTTGCAATGCCGCTGACATAGCTGTAGTTGTCATGAATTGTTCTCCCTTTTGTGAAGGCGTTTTGACATGGTCGCACAAGCTCTTGCATCTTCTTCTGCAGTCTTGAAGCCAGTACTTTGGCAATCAACTTGGCGAAACTGCAGATCAGGTTGATTGGCCTATAGTCAGCCGGTGTCGCCGCATCACACTTTTTAGGTAGAAGGATCATAGTCGCCTGATTTAAGCGGTTCAGGTGTGAAGTTGCATTATCCTAAACCAACATCTCTTGTAAAACAAGCCTGTGAAACCGTCCGGGCCGGGCGCCCGATTGTTGTCGATCTCATTGATGATCGCAATAACCTCCTCTTCCGTGATTGGCGCATCCAGGTCATGCAGATCAATACGTCCGTACCCGAGCGCCGCGAGGTTGAGGGTGTTAGTTCTCTCTCCTTTGACCCCAAGGATAGGTTGAAAGAAATCGAACATGGATTGCACCTTGTAAGTTTGTTCAGTAATAACGGTCCCCTGGACGAGCTGTCGGTGAATGTGATTCTTCCGTCGCCACGCAGATGCCTTGGCGTGGAAGAAACGCGTGTTTGCGTCGCCCTCCCTGATCCATGTGACGCGTGATCGCTGCCTCCAAATCGTTCTTTCTAGTGCGGCCATCCCCATTATTTGTCCTTTTTCCACCCCTCAATATATGAGGAATGGTGCTCGACGTCGTCAATGAAGTTGGTCCGTCGATTTTCAGTTTGCAGACTGCCGGATGTTGTGCTTCTCTCAGAAGCCACGCTCTGTAAAATAGTTTGGGAATCGTAGAACCCTTTGTCTCGGGCCGCGTGTATATATTGAGGCAAAGCCTTGGTTGACAGGTTACAGAGAGGATCGAACAAGAGAGGAGATCGAGAGAGGAGGAGATCGACCAGGAGAGGTCGTTACATGAGATATACGGGATAAGGAGAAGAAGTGATAGATACAAGTTTAAACACCTCTCCTATCCCTATACAATAATTCTAACACTCCCCCTCAATCTAAACCTCAAGCCT
Organism: Aegilops umbellulata; assembly: GCA_032464435.1. Taxonomy (NCBI): domain Eukaryota; kingdom Viridiplantae; phylum Streptophyta; class Magnoliopsida; order Poales; family Poaceae; genus Aegilops; species Aegilops umbellulata. The sequence goes on along the minus strand of CP136056.1, from coordinate 532,478,721 downwards.
TGCTAAGGTTGAGATTGTACTTGAACTCATCCAATCTTCTCTCAGTCAATGGTTTAGTGAACCCATCTGCAAGTTGATCCCCTGTAGGAATGAATCGTATCTCAAGTAGCTTTCGAGCTACTCTTTCTCTGACAAAATGAAAATCCACCTCAATGTGTTTTGTTCGTGCATGGAAGACATGATTTGCTGAAAGGTAAGTTGCACCAATATTGTCACACCATAACCGTGCAGCCTTCGGAGCTTTAATTCCAAGCTCATAGAGTAATGTTTGTATCCACATTACTTCAGCTGTGGCATTTGCTAATGACTTATATTCAGCCTCTGTACTTGATCGTGAGACAGTAGCTTGCTTCCTTGCACTCCATGATACAAGATTAGATCCTAAAAACACAGCAAAACCACCAGTAGATCTTCTATCATCAGCACACCCTGCCCAGTCTGCATCAGAATATGCAGTAACAAGCAAGGAAGAGGACTTGACGATCTGAAGTCCAAGCCCTTGAGAATACTGAAGATACCTTAGGATTCTCTTGATTGTTGTCCAATGAGTAGTTCTAGGCGCATGCAAATATTGACATACCTTATTCACTGAGTAAGAAGTATCTGGACGTGGAAGTGTTAAATATTGCAAAGCACCAACAAAACTTCTATAATTTGTTGCATCTTCTGGACCAAGAACTTCTCCACTATCAATTGTAAGTTTCTCTGAGGTGGAAATCGGTGTGCTAAATGGTTTGCAATTCTCCAATCCCACCCTCTTAAGAACATCAGCTGTATATTTTTCCTGTGAGAGAAGTATGCCATCTCTGACTTGCTTTACTTCTATGCCAAGAAAATAGTGAAGGTCACCTAGATCCTTGAGAGCAAATTCAAGTTTTAAATCCTTAAGCACACAAGTTGTGGCCTCTTGACTTGAACTAGCAACAATTATATCATCAACATAAACAAGCACAAACACAGTGATATTGCCTTTGCTATAAAAGAACAAAGATGTATCTGCTTTGGATGGTATGAACCCAAGATGTTGTAACTGCATGCTCAACCTAGAATACCATGCTCTTGGAGCCTGCTTAAGTCCATATAATGTTTTATCCAACTTACATACATAATGTGGTGTGCTATGATTTTCATAACCTGGTGGTTGCCGCATGAACACTTCTTCCTCAAGAACACCATGAAGAAACGCGTTCTGAACATCTAGCTGTCGTAAGCTCCATTCTCTAGAAATAGCAATGGTTAAAATAAGGCGAATGGTAGTTGCTTTAACGACAGGACTAAAGGTGTCATCATAATCAATTCCAAACCTTTGCTTAAAACCTTTTGCAACCAACCTTGCCTTGTACCTGTCTATACTACCATCAGATTTCCTTTTTATCTTGTATACCCACTTGCAATCAATTATGTTAGCACCACGTTGCGGTGGTACTAGACGCCAGGTCTGATTTTTCATGAGTGCATCATACTCACTATCCATGGCTTCCTTCCAATCCTTACTAGCAAGTGCATCATGCAAGTTAATAGGTTCACCAGTAGTGGCAAGAAAAGCACGCTTAGTAGGATTATACTTTATTGTACCATCACTGTATTTTTTCTTTGACGATACCTGACCGAGACCTGGTGTGTCGACGGGGAGACGAAGGAGCCACAGAAACATCTGCTGTTGATTGTGGCACAGGAGATCCAGCAGCTGCAGCGTCAGCCATAGAAGATCCAGGTTGGTGTGGCTCCAGACCCGAGGAAAATGCGCGCAGCTCCTCATCCTGGCGGTGCATCGGACCGGCCAGCAGTTCCCCAAACGACCTGGTAGTTGGGGAGTCGTTCCCCCAGCGCCGCGCTCGACAGCCGCATCGGAGCGCACAGGCGAGGATGGGCGGGACGCACCGTGAGTGGCGCCAGGGCCCGCGCCTGTATCTGGTCCGCCGGGACCCGCCCGGTCGGCTTGGCGTGACGCGCCTGGACCCGCGCCGGAACCCGCGTGGCCCACCTAGTCGGCTTGGCGTGGCGCGCCCTAGCCCGCGTCTGGACCCGCAGCGGGGCTGCTGTCGCTGTCGCCCGCCAGGAGCGAATCTGCACGGGATCGCGGGCTGCCCTGTGCTGCATGCTGCCGCGGATGTGCCTGGGATCGCGCGCTGTCAGCCGGGTCAGCCTTAGATTCCGCGCCTGGTTTGTCCTGTGTACACATAAAATGACGAGTAGAATCTGTACAGGAGCCATTAGATATGCAGTTTTCTGTGGATTTTTGCACATGATCATGATCATTTAGTTCACCCCCGTGATCAGGATGGACAGAATAGTCTAGTAGGAGTGCAATTTCTGCACGAAGCAAGGCGCCAGCATTGGGATGAAGGAGGGAAAAGGGGAATAAAGTTTCATCAAAGATAACATCACGGAAGATATATATACGTCCAGTAGACTGTTCAAGGCATTTATATCCTTTATGAAGGTTACTGTACCCAATAAACACACATTGTGTGGAGCGAAACTCTAGTTTATGACGATTGTATGGACGTAAGTTGGGGTAGCAAGCACACCCAAAAAATTTGAGAGAGGTGTAATCTGGCTTTTGATGATACAATCGTTCTAAAGGAGTGGAATTGCCAATGACCTTACAGGGAAGACGGTTGATAAGATATGTAGCCGTGATAAAAGCCTCATCCCAATACTTGAGAGGCATAGATGCATGAGCTAGAAGGGATATACCAACTTCAACGATGTGACGGTGTTTGCGTTCAGCAGAACCGTTTTGCTGATGAGCATGAGGGCAAGACACATAATGAGTAATCCCAATGCTCCGAAAGAAGGAGTTGAGTTTTCATACTCCCCTCCCCAGTCACTTTGGACTGAAATAATTTTTCGATCAAAGTGTCGCTCAACTAGCTTCTGAAACTCTTGGAAGATGGAAAAAACTTCAGATTTATATTTAAGCAAATAAATCCATGTGAACTTGCTATAATCATCAATGAAGCTAACATAATATTTTTTTCGACCAAAAGAATCTCGAGCATGACCCCATACATCAGTGAAGATCAATTGTAATGGGGCATGAGACACACTAGTAGACTTAGGATAGGGAAGTTGATGGCTCTTGACACATTGACATGCCTCGCAGACAGACTCATTATTTGAACTATGTGACAAAGGAAGTTTGTCTTTATTGACTACTTGCCTAACTATGACGGAGGAGGGATGTCCTATTCTTTGATGCCACCGCTCGAAAGAGGGCTTGATGACGGAGTAGACTCGACGATGCTTGTTGCTAAGAGCGCCGGAGGGGACGGGGTAGACGCCGCCAACGCATCTACTGTGATAGAGAGCTGCCCTCGTTGCCCGATCCTTAACGAAAAAATAGCGAGGGTGAGTTTCAAAGAAAACATCATTATCAGTGGCTAAACGAGACATAGAGGCAAGGTTTTTGTCAGCTTGAGGAACATGGAGAACATCCTTAAGAACAAGATCACGTTGAAGGGTAGGGGAACTAAGCGATACTTGACCAATGTGACAAATATCCATACCTTTACCGCTGGCTATGTGGATCTGGTCATTGCCGTGATACGTCTCGCGCAGGGCAAGTTGCTCTAGCTCATTGGTGACGTGATCAGTAGCACCGGAATCAACGTACCAGACGCCGTCCCCGCCTTGCTCACGCATAGCCGCTGCAACCAGTTTGGAGTCAGGGACAAAGTTTTCATCGTACCGATGCCAGCAGTCGATGACCTCATGAGCGGCTTTCTTGCATAGTTGGCACCGGGGGCGAGGACGAGAACAGGAGGTGCGGCGGCCATTGTTGGAGTTGAAGCCGCCACCCCCCTGGTTGTTTCCATAGCCCCCGTCGTAGTTGTGGCCGTAGCCACCACCAGAGCGTGCACTGTCGCCCGAGGAGGAGCCACGGCCGTGTCCGCCACCGCGGTTGGTGCCCTGGTGACCACGGCCACGGCCGCGACCCCGGGAAGCGGAGTATGCAGAGGATTGCCGAAGATCGCCGCCGTGGAGGAGGGTGAGGCGGGCGTCGAAGCTGAGCAGCTGGCTGTGTAGCTCCGGGACCGTGATCGGTTCCACTCGTGCCGCCAATGCAGAGACCACGGGATTATATTCCATGTCGAGGCCGGCCAGAATTTTGGAGATGATCTCCGGGTCGGAGAGCGCCGAAGCGGTGCAAGCAACCTCATCCGTGAGGGTTTTGATCTTGCCCAGGTACTCTGCCATGGACATATTACCTTTCTTAAGGTTGGTGAGCTCGATCCGGGTGTTGATCTCCTGCACCTGGCTCTGGGCAACAAACATGGTGTTGATGGCGCGCCACACCTCGGCCCGCGTCTGGAGCGTGGCCACCTGGGACAGAATCTCGCGGGAAAAGGAACCCATCAAGAACCCTTGAAGTTGTTGTTGTTGAGCATACCAGAGGGTGCGGGCGTAGTTGACGACTTGCTCTTCTTTAGCATCCTTGGTGATGGTGAGGGTGGCCGGCGGCGGCGGGCTCGTGGCGTCAAGGTGGTGCTCCATCTGGGCACCCTTGATCTGAGGAAGCACGATGGCTTTCCAGAGAAGGAAATTCCCTCTCGTCAGCTTCTCCTGTGGTGGCGATCCGAGGAAAGTGTTGGTGGTTGTGGAGGAGGAGGCAAAGGTGGAGGCGGAGGAGGTGGTGGTGAACGCGCCCATGGTGCTAGGTGACATGGAGGCGGAGGTGGTGGACATGACTCGGTCGCGAAGGTAGCTAGATGCGATCTCTCTTGATCTGATGAGCAAGAGGCTCTGTTACCATGTAAAATAGTTTGGTAAGCGTAGAACCCTTTGTCTCGGGCCGCGTGTATATATTGAGGCTAAGCCTTGGTTGACAAGTTACAGAGAGGATCGAATAAGAGAGGAGATCGAGAGAGGAGGAGATCGACCAGGAGAGGTCGTTACATGAGATATACGCGATAAGGAGAAGAAGAGATAGATACAAGTTTAAACACCTCTCTTATCCCTATACAATAATTCTAACACGCTCCACATGGAGTTTCGCCTAATGTGGCACCTCCCCGACCTGACATGGTGAGATCATCTGCAAGATCTCGCGCCTTCGTCGCAATTGCCTCAGTATCGAAATCCTCGCACTAGTTCCCTACATAGCTATAAATCACCGTGCAATAGTGTGCTCACTAATGTAATTGGAGAGAAAAATGAAATGTGGAAAATGATGTGCCCAACACGGGGTGTAATGGGGAGAAAATGGAAAGATGGAAGGAGGTGGCTTTAATGCAGGATGAGAAAGAGAAGACACATGGACGGGCTTTGTGGTTTAAATGCTGCTCCTGTTCCAACACACCCGTATTTTCCACATAATGCTCACACTCTTGCACGCACTCTATACATAGGAAAACAAAACTGTATCACTAGTTCACTACACGGCACGGGCGTTCCACATGAAAAAATACAAGACATCGGCGAATCAGAAGGTCGGCCTGCACCGAGGATGTCTTTCCAAACACTTTCACCCTCCACACTGATACCAAAACAAGTGAGGCAACCGGTAGGCAAGCCTCGTCAAAGGATATATTTCCGAACACCTCTCATTCCCAACGCACACTTATGCAATACCAGATTGAGATATTGATTTCCTTGGGTAGGCTTGGTGAAGAAAGCTATGGTGGGTAAGAAGACTACATACAAAGATAAGAGGCTGCCATGTTTGCAGTGGGCTTTATTATGGCGGAGCTAACGAAAGGCGGTTGGTGGGCAGTTATGCATGCAGCCGGCTTTATAAGGCAATCTACAACTCTGTGAGGCTGGTCATAGTGGGGAGTAACTTAGACTAGTAACATACATATGTTACTAGTCTATGTTATCACCTCCATAGTGGGGAGTAACATGTATGTAGTATCATGCAAACCATTATTTATTAAGATGTAGACTCATTTTGCTTTGGGATGTGTTATGTTACAGTAAACTATCTCTCTCCTCATTAAATACATGCCATGTAAGCAAATTTTTCTTTGGATGTGTTATGTTACTTGCTATGTTACTCCCACTATGGACAGCCTGAGATAGTGTAGGGTGCCAGGATTGATTTTTTGGTTGATGGGTAGCTGGGCCATCCAATCCTGATGTCAAGTATGGCATCGACGCAATAAGGCTGGTCATAGTGGGGAGTAACTTAGACTAGTAACATGCATATGTTACTACCTCTATAGTGGGTAGTAACATATGTGTAGTGTCATGCATCATCTTATTTATTGCTTTGTAGACTCATTTTGCATTGGAAACCGCTATGTGATGGTAACATATTATGTTACTCTATTTGCCTCTCTCTTCATTAATTATGTGACACATCATCTTTTTTGCTTATGTGGCATGTATGTTACTACCTATGTTACTCCCACTATGACCAGCCTAAAAGGAATCGAGCACTTGTGCAGTTTTTTCGTATGAGATGCAACAACGTGTGACGCAGCCGGTTTCCTTAGCGCCCTATAATTAGCATTCAACATTGAAACGGTAAGTGCTTGGATGGGTTTTTTATTTTACAAGACTTGTTTTATTTCCCTAAGTGTCTATCTTGACGTCTTGCATTAAAGATGGCCCAAGGAGCTAACGAAAGGTTGGTGGGCATTCTAATTAGCTCCAACTTCTTCTTCTTTTTCTTGATGAAAGGTTATATTTCAGACAACTAATTGGTTATATTTCAGACTACTAGTTTGGATTTAGAGTTAAATAATAGGGAAATGATTAGATGTACAAACTTTTAACTCCCTAAAATTTAAGGGGTTGCTATTTCACGGGGTTATTTGATGAGTTAAAGTTTAGAGCAAAAACTAGAGATATTGTGACATCTGATTAGTTGGGATGATGGAAATCTTTAAGCAAAATGGTAGAACCATATTTTGGTAAAGTAAAAGAACCTTCTTATGTTCTTTGAGAAATGAAGCGCTTAACCTTTACCAGAACTACCAGGTACTCGAATGCATGCTTTAGAAGTATCACAATACTGTAAAAGAGCTCAACCTCTAAAATAATTTAAGAGGGGTTACAAAAACTATCTCAAAGGGAAATGTAGTACTATGTCACGCTCCCAAAAAGAGTTACTCATGCAACATAATTCTACTGCCAGCCACCATGCCATGCATCAAAAGGACAACTTAATTATATACTTAAGTATAACTATCTCCATTCCTTAATGTAGTGCATATTAGATTTCTAAACGTCAAACATATCTATGTTTGACAAAGTTTCTAGAATAAAATATCAACATCTAAAATGCTAAATTAATAAATATAAAATATACATAATCAATATAATAGTACTAATTTTGTATTGTGGATGTTGATATAGTTTCCTTAAACTTGGTCAAGCATATACTTGTTTTACTTTTGAAAAACAAAATATGCACTATATTTTGGAATAAAGGGAGTACAAGTTGGTCTAGAAATCTTAAGCTTCTAAATGAGATTTCACACATTGCGACTTTAACACATGATGTGACCATCCATGTAGTGGAAACGGTGAGCAGCGTGAGCCCCACCCTCTCGAAGTCGCAGTCGAAGATCTCGAGCTCGCCGAGCCGCGGGTGGTTCACCTCCAGCACAGACAGACGCCCCGCGTCGCAGTTGTACAGCCTGATAAACTCCAGCCGCTTGCACGTGCTCAGGATCTTGGGCAAGCCGGCTGATTCACCAGGTAGCCTCAGATTTTGCAGCTTGAGGCGCGCGAGGCTGCCGAATGCACTCGGACAAGCGCCGACGAACAACCGGAGCTGCCTCCCGTGTGCCAGCAGATCCCTGTTGCTGCATTGCCAGAACTCCTTTATGGTCCAGATCGTGAACTCGGCCAGATTGACCTTGTGCATCGCCATGGCGTCGGCCATGGTGCGGCCAATGGGAATATTTGACCAAAAAATACCACATTTGACGAAAACGTGACGAAAAACTACCACTCTATGATTTTGTGCGAAAAACTACCAAATTTGTCCTAAACTATAGCAAAAAAATACCAACTCACGAAATCGCTCGCTTCGGCCGCGCTAACCCCGAATCTGACCGGTTGGGCCCGCGAATCAGTTGTCACGCCGGTGAACGGACGGCCGCTGCGTGTTGACGGCCGTTAACGGCCCGTCCGCGGTCGGAACGGCGGTTGTCGGTCGGGTGCGGGTCAAGATCTGATCCGTTCCCCTCTCGCTTTACTCTCTCCCTCCTCTCCCTCTCTCTGAACTAGGTGGCGGCCGCCATGTCGTCATTGATTCCGGAGGGTGGCGGCACCAGCGGCGACGGTGAGACAAGTTTGGACGCTGCGGGCTCAGTCGATAATTGGTTGGGGAGCACCAGTTTCTCGATGCAGGCCGGCTCGCAGCAGCCGGAGGCACCGCTCTCCCAGTCATCGCCAATGTGTTGCAGGTATGGAAGTATCATCTGCTGGGCCTTTGGTTAGAGCTTCAATCTGGCAAATTAGTAAGATGTGATTGTTTCTGTTTGTTGGACATATGTAGTAAATTGTATTGCACTTGTAGCTCAGTGAATTTCAATTCAATTCATGAGCACTTATTTGTGCAGTTTGGCTGACCAGAAGTGGGATATATGGTTTCATTTAGAAGGAAGAAACCCTGTGGAAAGGGGTATATTTGAGTCAGATATTTCTTTGCTTACTCTACAATCACTCGTTGCTAGTGAAGGGTATGGGGACAGTGATTACATTTACTATGTGAAGGAGGAGGAAATTGGATCTGAAAGAGTAAAGTATTTAGGTAATGAAGCTAGTGTTCATGAAATGTTGGAGTTTTTTCATCATGTCAAGCTAGTGAACATAAAGATTGTGAGAAATGTTGAACTTGGAATTAGTACACAGGCTAATGAGAATTACATGAACACTCAAGAGAGCTGTTGTGTGAAAAAAGTTGTGGAGTAATCTGAGCTTCAGAATCAGATAGATGATAGAAATGCTCAGCTTGAGAGGTGCAGGATTCAAAGAGAGGCAGATTTGAACCACTTTCAAGTGTCTGAATTTTGTTCTGAGGATTCAGTTCATTCAGATGGGAGTGCTGAAGTTGTTCAATAAATGGAAATAGAGTGTGCCTCTGAAGAGGATACAACATTGCAAACTACTTCTATTGTCAAACATGTGAAGAATCCTGGTCCAACTAGCAGATGTCACAATGAGGTAGAGAAAAAATGTTTTGAAGATTGGTTTCCTGAAGCAGATGAGTTTTGTTTTGCTGGTGATGTAGGCATAAGTGATGAGGAAGAAGAAGATGAAGTTGAACTACCATACCTCATGAAGAAGCCAAAGACAAAGAGTAGTAAGAAAAAGATGAAGGAAAGGGTATATTTTGACCCCACAATTCCCAATTCACATTTACTCTTGTGCAAGAGCTTGTGTTTTGATACTGTTTACCAGTTCAGAGAAGCATTAAGAGATTTTCATATAAGGACTCTGAGGTCTTTTCACTACCACAGGAACGCTCCAACAAGAATTATTGTTTGGTGTTCACAGAGAGAGCATGGATGTGAATTTTACATGTGTGCCTCCAGAATAGCTCATGAAAGAACATTTTGCATTAATAAGTGTAACATGGAGCACACTTGTCCAGCATCAGCAGAGAACACAAAGATTACTACTAAGTGGCTTTCCAAAGTAGTTGAACCTTCTCTTAGAGCAGATCCTAGAGCACCTGTGGGTCCACTTATTAAAAACAGCAAAGTCAAGTTTTCAGTTGATGTATCAAAGAGTGTGGCCTATAGGGCAAGGAGGAAGGCTATTAAGGTTGTACAAGGTGATCAGAAGGAGCAGTACTATAGACTGAGGGACTACCAATAAGCAGTTTTTGACACAAACCCTAGTAGCAGGTGTATAGTTACAAACTTTGAGGACCCAGAAAACCCTGCCCCAACTCCTAGATTTAACTACATGTTCTACTGCTTGCACGCAGCAAAGCAATGATTTCTCAATGGTTGCAGGCCCTTTATAGGTAAATCTGTAACTGCATTATGTTCAAAATATCTTGTTGTAAATTTATGGTAGCTAATTTGGGTATGGATGCAGGGCTTGATGGTTGCTTCATCAAGCTAACCACTGGAGAACAAATTCTTGCAGCCACAGGAAGAGATGGCAACAACAACATCTATCCCATAGCCTTTGGTGTGGTTGATAAGGAAGATTCAGAGAGTTGGACATGGTTCCTAACCCAGGTAAGATGTTGCATTGGAAGTGGAAGCAAATTTGGAACCTACACCATTATTTCTAACAGGCAAAAGGTATGTTCATGACCATGGTTATTACTAGCTTCATTTCTTTATGTTCATGACCATGGTTATTAATTGTTATTACTATCTTTATTTATTTTTGTTTCCGACCATGGTTATTAATTTACAATCAGGGTCTTCTTAAGGCTATAAATGAGGTGTTCCCCGATTCCCCTCAGAGATACTACCTCAGGCACATATATGCAAATTTTCAGTCAACTGGTTTCAGAGAAGCAGAACTAAAGAAGATAGTAGATCAGGCTAGCTACTCATTCACCAAACATGGCCATGAATTAGCAATGGCAGAGCTTAAAGCAGAGTGTGAGGATGCCTGGAAGCGGCTTAAAAAATTCCAAAGGAGACTTGGTTTAGGTCTGTAATGGATTACAATTGCAAAAAATGATCTTGTTGTGAACAATCTTACTGAGATTTTCAACAAAATGATCCTTGATGTTAGGGCCAAACCAATTAGGACTATGTTTGAAGAAATTAGGACTAAGCAGATGATCAAAAGGCAGAAGACTAGGGAAAAAATAGAGAACAGCAGGTGGATGATCACACCCAACTATTTAGAGAAACTAGAGGAGAATAAGAAGTATGCCAAATTTTGTGATGCATATAAGGCAGGTCCTGACATTTGGCAAGTGTCTAGTAAGGAAAATCAGTACTGTGTGAACCTAGCTACTAAATCATGTGACTGCAGGAGGTGAGACATGACGGGTGTGACATGCAGTCATGCAATAGCAGGAATGAGCAAGATTCACATGCACCCAGAGGACTATGTGCATGAATTTTTCAAAGCACTATATATTGAAGCATACAAAGACATAGTGTACCCTGTCCCTCGTCCTGAATTCTGGCCTGACACCAATACTCAGGATATTGAGCCCCCAGTGTTCAAAGAAAAAGCAGGCAAGAAAAGACGGCTAGGAGAAAGGGCCAGTTTGAGGTGTCTGCACCAAAGGACACAAGCAGGATGGGAACAATTACATGCAGCAATTGTGGTCTACAAGGCCACAGATATACAAACTGTGGGAAAGCTCTAAAACCTAGTCTTGAGATGAGAAAGAACTTACACCAGGTCATTAAAAAATGTTGCATTCTTTGTTTAATTATTTTAGGTCTGGTCTATTTATTAACTGATTTAATTTTGTCATGCAGGAGAATAGAGAAATTTTTAGGGGTTCCTCTAGTGCTACACATCCACCTCCACAACCACCACCTCAACACCAAACTTCACAGATGCCAGCATCATCTGCTCCACCTCCTAAAGCAATGAGGAACAGAAAAACAACAGCAAATAAGAGAGGTTCAACATCAACAGTTTCAGCAGGAGCAGCCAGGTCTTCACCAGCACCTGCAACAGGATCAGCATCAATAAGAGCTCCAAGAGGATCAGCATCAACAAGAACATTCAATGCACCAAGAACATCCACTGGAGAACCAAGGATATTGGCAGGCAAGAGGAAGAGGAAACCTCCTAGCAAGTTTGCATCCTATTTCAATGCTAGTAGAAACTATTGAAACTCTGTATCTAAGTTTGTGTTTTGCTACTTAGTTTGATTATATGGTACTAAGTTTGTGTTCTACTACTAAATGTGTGTTGTGCTACTAGCCTGCTTAAATTCAGACATGTGCTACTGATTTGAATGTATGGTACTTATTTGTGCCCAATACCAATGGGCTAAGTGCTACTAATTTGTTTTATTTGCTTTACTTTGCCATTTGTACAGTTTAGGTGATGTTTTAACTGGTTCAATTTGTTTTATTTGTTTTACATTGCCATTTCTACAGTTCAGAATTTACTGCCAAATTCATTTTAGAAGAAAAAATTCTGCACAAAAAAAAAGTCTGGCCTGGGGCTAGAACCCATGACTAGTTGGTTGTAACCATGCGTTCAATACGAATGGGCTAGTGCTGGTGATTTGTTTGACTAGCATCGGCCAAACCTATTATATGTTGTTAGCCACGTCGTCTGTTCAGTGTGCGTTGCGGTCGGCAGCGTGGTGAGCGTGCGTTGAGTAAAACCCACCGTTTTGGATTCTAGGCCTTTAATACGTGTCCACCCACCACGCTCTCTGCTCACTCGCCCACTCCCCCCCCCCCCCCCCCCCGCACCGCCCACTCCACTTCCCCCTCTCTCCTATCGAAATCGCCGCCGACAACCACTGCCACCGCCGTCGCCATGGACTGGCAGCTGGCCATCGAAGCTCTCGCCGGCAACAACCAGAAGATGCGCGCGCACTACAGGGAGATCGCGCGCTGGTTCGCCAGTATGGAGATGATGAGGAACCACGCCCGCGGCCACGTGAAGGTGATGACAACTGTTGAAAAGCAGCACGCCTTCCTTGCCGGCCGCACCATCCCGCGGCCGACCATTCTGCTGTGGGCGATGCGCGAGGTGTAGCGCTCCCCCGACCCCAGGCAGCGCGCCCGATGGTGGATGTACCGCTCATCCACCACGCCGCCGGCCGCCGCGGACCACGTCACCGACGCCGTCCTCGCTCTCCCAGCCCCAATCAACAACGCCTACTGGGAGAGGCGCAATCCATGGGTCCTTGGGCCCTCTGACGACTCTGACAGCGAGTCTTCTGACGATGAGTCCAGTCACGATGATGAGGACGAGTCCTCTGACAACTCTGACGACGAGGTGGATGAGGTCGTCGTCCTCTCTGACGACGAGCCTGAAGTGCAACTGTTGGCTCCCGTCCTCGACGCCGTGGAGGGGGACAGGAACCTCCAATCCACGTGGATGCGCTGCCGGAGGTCGCCGATCTCCCAGACGGCGTCATCGTGAAACAAGAACAAGATGGCGGCGAGGAAGATGTGGTGGAGCCGGTGCTAGGCAAGAAGAAGAGGGCGACCGTGACTGCGGTGCGCTACTCCCAGCACCTGAAGATGCTGAAGAAGGAGGAGTGAAGTGTTGCCTTCAGTTACTTCAGTGCAAAAAATATTCAGTTTCGTCAGTACTAAACTTTTGTAAGTTTAGTAAGTTCCTAGGTTCAGTTTCGTCAGGCACTATCTACTACTAGTTTCTATCGATGTCAGGCACTATCTACTACTAGTTGATATCTATGTCAGACTATGAATGGCAGTACTATCTATCTATGTTAGACTATCTATATATGTTACTTGCTACTTTATACATATGTTAAGTTATTTGTGAGACCATCTAAGCTACTTGCTATATATGTTACTTACTACTTGCTACTTCCAACTATGTCACTACTGTCAGTTATCCACACATGATATATGCAGACTAAAACAACCTCATCATAGATAAAACATTCTTACTTACTTAACTTAGCATGAGTACTCACTTAGCATAGTAGGTCTTAACATAAAAGTCATTACATCATAGATAAAACCAACTAGTTCTTAAACCATAACAGTACCTCCCTCCCTCATACCATTCTGAAAGCACATGAAACTTTCCCAAAATATACACCTAACATGCCTTACATTCCAAGGCCAGCTATATATATAGGCCTACTAATTACTTAACCCACACACCAAGCACTTCACTCATTCATAATTGCCTTGATCCTCTGCAGCTTATCTTTGCTGGCACGCCCAGCATTGAGCATATCAGCAATAAGATACTCCAGCTTCTTCTTCTCTTGCTTAAGTAGGTCCATGTCCCCCTCCACTTCCTTCATGGCCTTCCTCATGTTCTGAATGATATCTGCTTGGCTTTGAAGAATGCACCTTTGCTCCTTGGCAAGCTTCAGCTTTTCCATACTTACCTCAATCTTTGCCTGATCCTCAAGTTGTTTCTTCTTCTCATTTAGTTCATTGATTGCCTGACTGCTATAGTCCATGTCATGAGACATCTTGCCATCTTGATAGTCAAAAAGCTTGGATACATCTTCCACCAACTGGCTGTAGTTGTTTGACAGGAAATCAATTTCCTTCTGTAGCTTGGCGACCTCTTTCTCATGGGCTTGTTTGTCGTTCACCCTCCCCAAGTTCTGCTCATGGTACATGTCCCAAATCCTTGTTAGGCACCTTTGTAGAATCTCTGGCCAAGGACCATCCACCCACTCCACAACCCCACAGTTCACACCTACATTCTACAGAAGCAATTATTTATAATTAAGCACAAAGCACTTAGTAACAAACTTAGTACAAATAACTAAAGTCATTTCATTTAACTGAAACCCTTTGTTTACATCAATATGCTCTCTGAATTATGCAAACATAATTCTTTCATAGTAAGCACCCAGCACCTGAATTAGCATCAGAGATAAATTCAGTTAACATCATCATTTAGCAGTAGATATAAATTCATTTAACTCTGTTCTTTTTCAGTTAACAACTATATTCAGTTAACACCTAACAAATACATTAAGTTCACAGTACACTAAAGATCTCTGCAAGTAGGTGTTCAGTCATGTATTGAATTCAGTTAAGTAAAGTTCTACTTTCACATATAGCTTCCATATGTATGGCACTTTCAAGTTTCAGTTCTAAACTACAGCACACATCTGTTTGCATCACACATCTCTCCACCACATGCTGCACCACACATCTCCAGCAGCAAAACACATCACACATCTCCATCAGCAAAACAAGTTAGCGTGCAAGATTTAATACCTGCTGCATAGGACAACCCAGGAATTGCCTTCCAGTCAAAGAACCTTCAAAAGCCACCATCTTCTTCGGCCTCTGATGATGCATCATGCACGTCGGCTCAGATTCAGTGTAAGAACCACAGAAAGATGGTTATACCACACTGTTAGGGGTTTCCTGCAAAAGAAACTTCGAATCAAACCGAAAGCAACTTGGTATCTCCAATTTGGATGAACTAACCCTAACCCTAACTGTGTTCCACCATTATGCACTTACAAAGAGCTGAGGATCCATTGAAACCATGTTGATGTCCTCGTCCGAGCTCTCCTCGTCATTCCAGGATGGCATCCTCAACTTCTACAGGCAGCAATGGCCGTGGCGGCGACGACGATAGGCTGAGCTCGCTCAGAGCACCAGGGAGAGGGAGAGGATGAGGACGAGTGAGAGCGAGCGAGGAGGAAGAGAACGAGCGAGTGGCTGAGCTCGCTCTGACTTATTGGCCCACCGACAGCCGCCGTTCCGACCGTGCACGGGCCGTTAACGGCCATCAACGCGCGGGGGCCGTCCATTCGCCAGCGTGGCAACTGATTCGCGGGCCCAACAGGTCAGATTCGGGGTTAGCGCGGCCGAAGCGAGCCATTTCGCGAGTTGGTAGTGTTTTGCCACGGTTTAGGACAATTTTGGTAGTTTTTCGCACAAAATCGTAGAGTGATAGTTTTTCGTCACGTTTTCATCAAATGTGGTAGTTTTTTGTTAAATACTCGGCCAATGGAGACGGAGTCGTCTCCCAGTCCCAGGTAGAACTTCAAGCGCAGGACGTCGATGGCGTACATGCTTCTGGTCTTATTCCTTCCGAGCAAGCTCCTGGCTGCTTCGATCATGATGGCATTGGCCCAAGCAGCTCCGACCATGGCGGCTTTGGCCCGAGCCGCTTCGATCTTGGCGGCATTAGCCCGTTCTGCGTACTCATGGCGCGACTCCCAAATGCGGTGGTGCTTCGGTGTGAAGGAAACTACAGACATGACGATGTTTGGGAGCATAGCGGGGATCCGCCTCCACCGCGTGGACATGACGCCGGTCCGCGCGGCGTCGGCGATGTCATCGAGGCGGCCGACGATGTTGACCAGAACCGTGTTGGGCAGCTTGCTGATCTGATCGTCTCCATCCTCCTGCATTGATTAATTTGGCATGCATGGAAAACAAATTAACCAGACCAGGTTTGTTGTTTGTCGATATATGATGTTTCCACGAGCAAGTGGCTCACCAGCATGGCTAGGAGGACAATCGGTTGGAAGACCCCGAGAAGGATGGTTTATGAAAATGGGTTTTCCCCCGCTTTATATTATAAAACACGAACCACAACAACAAACATCCGATACAAACGCATCAGCTAGGTTACGCCGATGCCGCAGGTCCCTCGCGCCGCCGCCCGATCCTCTCTCCGCGTAGCCGCCGCTTCCGCTTGCTGCTTCATGTATGAGATTAATCCAGCCAGAGGAATCCATCCAGCTGCTTGCTAGCTAGCTAGCTAGCTTTGCCTGTACGCTGCGCCGCTTCCGATCGCTGCTCCCGCGCGTGTCATCTTCCGCGCCGCCGCCGCATCTTGCCTCAGCCGCCGCCGCGTGACGTTCTTCTCCACGCCGCCGCAGCGATGTCTTCTTCCGCCCTCTCCACCGGCCAAACTGCCCGCGCCCTCGTCTCGTCCTCCATCACCACGATCCCCGCCGCGCTCACCGTCCCGACGATCTCCGTCCGCCTCGGTCGTCACAACTTCATGCTTTGGGAAGGCATCACCAGCACTGTCCTTGCCGGTGCCAACCTCCACGGACACCTCGATGGCACCAAGGCGGCACCGGCCAAAACACTCGTTGTCGGCACCGGCGACGCTGCTACCGCCGTCGACAACCCGGAGTACCACCAATGGTGGGTTCAAGATCAGCGCGTCAAGGGGCTCCTTCTCACCTCCATGGATGAGGATATTGCATGCCAACTCATTGGCTACGAGTCGGCGCATGCGGTGTGGACAGCCGTCGCCGCCATGTTCGGCGCCCAGAGCCGCGCCAACGTCCGTCACATCCGGCGCTTCAGTCGCTGAGGAAGGACGATCTCTCCGCCGTGGAATACATGCACAAGATGAAGGCGCTTGCCGACACTATGGCCGCCGCCGGCTCCCCGGTCTGCGATGATGAGCTTATCGATCACATCCTCACCGGCCTCAGCTCCGCCTACAACTCCATCGCCGCCTCCTTGGGTGTGAGTAATGCACCCATGCCCTACTCCAGCTTTTACTCATTGGTTCTATCCTTCGAGGCGCTGCTGGCACAACAGAGTGCGGTGGAGGGGTGGACTTCCTCGGCTAACGTCGTGACTCGCTCTGGCCCCTTCGGACATGGTGGACGCGCTCCCTACTCGGAGCCCTACCCCTCCCAGGGTGGGGGTCGCCCGGCCGATGGCAACGGCCAGCCCGGGCAAGGCCATCAAGGCGGCAACGGCGGCCCCAACGGTGGCCGCGACCGAAACTCCTCCTACGCCGGCAATGGTCGGCAAGGTGGCGGGGGTAACGGCGGCAACAACGATGGTGGTGGCCGTCGCAACAACCGCTGGCGCCCCCGGTGTCAAATTTGCAAAAGCTGGGGGCATGAGGCCGATGATTGCCGCAAGCGTTATGACCAGGACCACAACTCCCGCTCCGCCAACTCGGCCTCCACCAACACCGTCGACTATCCTTGGGTGCTGGACACCGGGGCTACGGATCACCTGACGAGTGATCTTGAACGCCTCCAGGTTCATGAGCGCTATGATGGCAAGGACCAGGTTCAGGTGGCCAATGGTGCAGGTTTGTCTATTTCACACATTGGTCATTCCCGTTTACCCGGTTCATCTCTCAAACTGCGCAACATCCTTCACGTTCCACACATCAGAGAGCATCTTCTTTCTGTCTATCGCCTTGTTTGTGATAATGACGTGTTTGTTGAATTTCACCGTCGTTTTTTCTTTGTTAAGGACAAAGCAACCATGCGCGTCATTCTTCAAGGTAGCAGTCGAGGGGGGGTCTATCCGATTCCCTTTACTCGTGCTTCGTCATCTCGCCATGCTTCATCCAGTGTCCGTGTTTCGTCGTCGCAATGGCATCAACGTCTAGGTCAGCCTACAAATAATGTGGTCACCTCCATTGTTCGGAGTCATGATCTTCCCTGCTCTAGTTCAAATACTTCACCATTAGTGTGTGATGCATGTCAGCGTGCTAAGAGTCATCAGCTACCGTATTCCACGTCTTATCATGTCACTACTGTACCTCTTGAATTAATACATTCAGATGTTTGGGGTCCCGCTATTGCGTCTTCGGGGGGGGGGGGGGGTACAAGTATTATGTCAGTTTTGTTGATGATTACACGCGCTTCACTTGGATTTATTTGCTTAAACATAGGTCTGATGTTGAGCAAGTCTTCTATAACTTTCAGGCTCATGTCGAACGCCTCTTGGATTGCAAAATCAAGGATGTTCAGTCCGACTGGGGTGGTGAATACCACAAGCTCCATCGCTATTTTCAACGCACGAGCATCTCTCACCGTGTGTCATGTCCACATACATCTCAGCAGAACGGTATTGCCGAGCGCAAACACCGTCATTTGGTCGAGACCGGTCTTGCCTTACTGGCACACTCGTCTCTCCCACTCCGGTTTTGGGATGAGGCCTTTCTTACGGCGTGTTATCTCATCAACCGTATGCCCACTCCGGTTCTCAACAAAGACACGCCTCTGTTCCGCCTGTTTCATGTTCAACCCAATTATTCCTCTCTCAGGATTTTTGGGTGTGCTTGCTGGCCTAGTCTCCGCAAGTATAATGCTCACAAGCTGGAGTACCGTTCGAAGATGTGGGTCTTCCTTGGCTATAGCCCTCTGCATAAGGGCTATAAGTGTCTTGATCGCATCTCGGGTAGGATCTACATCTCTCGTGATGTTGTTTTTGACGAGTCAGTTTTCCCTTACTCCAGCCCGGGTGTCTCGGTTGACATTGCCTCCATTGAGCATGCTCTGATACCATGACATTGACACAGAAGAAGATCAAGTGCATACTTCTTCTGTGTCAATGTCATGCCCCCTGAATGAAAGGACGCTTCCAATCCAAGAAAGTACTCCAGCCTGCCCAAGTCTTTGATGGGAAACCTCGCAGACAAGGACTGCACAACGCGATCCACCACATGAGGTGTAGAACCGGCAATCACAATATCATCAACATACACCAGCATGTAGATCTGAATAGCACCATGTGAAAATATGAACAAGGACGCATCCGCCTTGGAAGGAACAAAGCCAAGCTGTGAAAGACGCTGACTCAACCGAGCATACCAGGCACGCGGCGACTGTTTGAGCCCGTAGATGGACCTCTGGAGTTTGCAGACATGCGAGGGATGATGAGCATCCTCAAAGCCATGGGGGTTGCTGCATGTAGACATCTTCGGCCAAAAATCCGTGAAGAAAAGCATTACTCACATCAATCTGGCGAAGACACCACCCGCGGGAGATGGCGAGAGAGAGGACCAGACGAACCGTGGTAGGCTTCACCACGGGGCTGAAAGTATCTCCATAGTCTATCCCTTGCTGTTGAGTAAAACCGCGAGCAACGAGGCGAGCTTTGTGCTTGTCAACAGAACCATCCGGACGATGTTTGGTCTTAAAGATCCACTTGCAACCCACAATATTAACACCAGGAGGCCGAGGCACCAACACATTGAGATTGATTTCCATTTTGTGAGGGAACGGGTAGCTGTTGGTAAACTGGAAGTCGGGTTTATATCAACTAATGATCAGTTAGCGGATGTATTTACTAAACCCACTACTCGACAGATGCTAGACCGTTTTAGAACCAATCTGAATCGTGTATGTAGTTCAGATTGAGGGGGCATGTAAAATAGGGTCTAGCATATTGTACATGTACACGTATTTGTATATGAATGTAATTGTATTCTGATCATCTATATATTGAGACGTGAGGCTGGATGTTAGCCACCCACGCAAAACCCTAAACCCTGTGTTTCAACTACGCACATCACACACCCAAGGCAAGATACATGAATGCCGGGCATCGACACACAACCACATCGACTACAAAGCACCTAAAAGATGAACAAAACGAATCCGCTTAGAGCCGACGAAGAACACCACCACGAGGAGCGATCGTCCGGGAGGATGTGTAACAGACATGCCGGACCAAGGACTCCAAGACGGTTCCTCCAGGAAGGGCACGACCATGAACGTCGCCACCGTCCGATCCGAGGATCGAGTTTTCACCCGGAGTAAGATGGAAGGGGTAGAAGAACGACGACAGAGCCTGCATGGAGGACACAATGTCCACGGACGCCGTCACCGCCGACCAGTACATAGACTGGGTAGGTGATGTACCCCGGTGCTTCAACTCTTCCACCGCCCCGGTCCGTCAACACACGCAGCCATGCCGCCGAAGCGGCCATGGTTGCCTGCCCGCATCCGAACCGCGCAGCCCGCCCACGACGAACGCACGACTCCCAACGCCAGGGCCGCCGCCCCGCCATGAGACCACCCTGTAGCAACCAAAGGCCACGGCTTTGGTCAGATTTGCAACCCCAACCAACTCCAGAATCGCCGGCGGCCAGCCTGCCTCGGGAAGGGCCGAGACCATACATTGATCGGGGGAAGGGGAAGGTGGATAAGTGGCCCATGGCCACGACCGACACCTTGCCGGCTCCAGCTCCCCCCCCCCCCCCCCGAAACCGAGTTCCGCCCCCGCGTCGAAGGCCCAGGGCACCAGGAGGCATCGGCTGCCACCAGAGGCCGGAGAGGGAGGGTGGCCGAGCTGTCGCCGCTGCCGCCAAGAGACGCCACCATGGGGACCCGCCCAAGCCGAGCACCGCCACCCAGCCGCTAGGGCCCTACTTGGAGGGAGCAGCTCACCACCTCCGCTGTAGTGCCGCCCCCCACCAGAGACCACGGCGAGAGGCCGCCCGCGACCCGCTCAGCCGCAACCCGCGGCGCCGGAAGCAACGCCGAGACGCTGCCGGAAACACCGCCATCGACGCCACACCAGCCCGCACCACCGCCATGCCATCCGCCGCGCGACGCCACGCCACCATCGCTGGCCTGCTCCGGGGCGCCGCCACGCCTGACAACCGAGCGTGGCGCCCCGCCCGCGAGATCGGATCCACACCAAACCCCCACGCGCGGGGACGAGAAGGCCCCGCCGTCGCCGGCGATGGCTGGGCTTCGCCCGGCTGCGCCCTTTGGCGGCGGCAAGGGAGGAGGGAGGAGGCGGAGGGGAGTTCGGCAGCGGAGATTTGGGGCCCTCCCCGGCGCCTCATGGGTGGCCGCAGGGGAGGGACGGGGAGAACCCTAGGGGAGCAGTCTGTCTTCTGTGTCCTTCGAGAAGGATGGTTTCGCCATCGCTGGGGATAATGGGGGAGGTAGCCGTCGCCGGAGATGCGGAAGATGCACACGGACGGACTCCGCAATGTCTAGTTTGAGTAGGATCCGGAAAGCTTGATATCATAGCCCTCGACGACTTGTAGCTCAAGGACTCCGTACCTTTTGTTTTTGGAAAACTCGAGGACTTGTGTTATGGACACCTACTGTGTGACAAGTGATTTTTTTTTTTTGAAAAACGAAGGCTTAAGAAGAGATAGAGTTGCCTCCTTATTTTTAACTAAGAAAAGATTGAAACTCATCACAACAGCACACGTCATCATATAGCAACACCGACCGACTTGCTACCCATCCAAAGACACACACGTCGCTGAGAACAAAAGCAATTGCTATCAGCGTCATCGTCATCACTCTTCATCTAGCCAGTGACTCTGACTTCATCATTGATGACCACAAATGGAGGATAACAGTGATGCTTGATAACAACCTCGTCGACCCTTTTCTTCTCAACAAAAAAAAAGTAAAAAGATAGTAGTGGTACTAGCAACTTGGCCCGGTACGTTATTCCCAACAATCCCGATCAGATACCAAGCCAAAGTTGGGGAGGTAACTTGTATACTTGGAGTGCCATCACGTGTGTGACAGTGCCATCCTGTTGTTAGTGTCGAACTGTCGATCCTCAGTAATCACGACCAGTTTGCCCGATCGGAGGAAGATAATTAACAGTGACTTCTGGCTGATCAATATCTCTCGATGCTCTGCTGGGATTGGGAACCTACATTCTTTTGGCATCTCACTACACTAAACTAAGTGCTCCAGATGTAAATGTACTGTAGGAGGGTGTGGAATTTAGGTTTCGTAATCGGCTAACTGTGGCTTCTACAAGTGAGCTGACATGTTTGAACTCGTTATTGGAGTAGATCAGGCGGGCGGCGTTAGCGCGATTCTGGTTGTCGTAGCTGCCGTGGCCGCCACATGACCACCGCCACCATAGCCTCCATTATATCCGTCGTTGAAGCTACCATAGCTGCTGCCATTGTATTCGCCGGTGGAGCTACCATCGCTGCCTCCACGAGGCCCACCACTACTCTTGTTGCGAGTAGAATCATGATAGCCCTTGGGAGCGCCGTTGCAGCCTTGACTAGCGCCGTTGCGGCCTTAACTAGTGTCGTTAGCTGCAATTACAAGGAATTGATCACTGTAGCAGGATCTTTTTTTATGTGTGTGTTTTAGGTTGCATGCGTCCGTAATGTCTTTAGAATATTTCGTTGTTGCAGAGGTTGGGTGTAATTGGTATCTCTGCGATATGAATATGTTCCCTTTGTCAAAAAAGACAAGGGCCACATTGGTTTATATTGATTCTATGGGTCTTATCCAATCGTGCGCATACATGAGTTGTTACATGACGTGATACTCGCGAAAGATTAGAAACAGGGACATTAATTGAAATGAAGAGATAAACACAATCCTAAGAACCCATGATGTACTTATAGGCATCTTCATAGAATATACTCCACCATCAGCAGCTTGACTGCCTCTCAATCACTCCCGACAAAGGTAGTTGCGCCGCTTCTGTTCTGCAGCCAATGCAGCTACAGGATCCAGCGAGGCATTGAGCTATTGACAAGTTCATGGGAAGTGTTTCTTGATCCCTCTCGTTCCCAATATGCATGTTGTACGCGTATGAACACTCCTAGTTACCAATGTTTTCTTTGGATGCTCAATTGCATTCGATCATGAAGAGTTAGCACATGTATGAGGCTTTAGGTAGAAAACTGCAAAGGTAATATGGTGCCTACTTTATAATGGAGGGCCATATTTAAACGTAGGTACTTTGGGTCGATACATGAGCTACCCATCAATCACAAATTAAGACCATATCTTCTAGTAAAAAGGGGAATATCTCAAGCCTTAATACATGCTGGAGGTGCTGCAGCATACGAATTTCAGTCCTCGATGGCGAGACTGGATCACACTCCTCCTCGCTATGTCTTCATCTTCCTTCCTGTTGAATCACGTTTCCCATCGCCGGGGCTTGCGCCAGGGCAACTCTTTCTCGGCCTTCTTGTTCATCCTAGTGATCGATCCCATGCATCACATCCTCGAAGCTACCTTGACTAGGGGCCTCCTGCAGGCACCACCTGGTGGGCACATTAGGCTGTGGGTGAGCCTCTGCACTAATGATGTCATCGTCTTTGGCAACCCGGTGCATGAAGAAATCGATACCCTCCTTTCCATTTTGAAATAATTCTGGGACTCTATGGGTCTACATGTAAACCTGCAAAAATCAACGTCCCTTGATGATAAACATCACGATGCTCTAGAAGATAATCATTGATAGTGTGCTGCCAGTGCATAAGAAGGGAATCAAATCGATCCAAGCTCATTCTCAGAGCCTGGGAAATTTGGTGCGAGAGAAACAGCCGTGTCTTCCAGCAAAGGATCTCTCCGGCATGATATGTTGTGGCTGCAATCAGGCATGCCGTGCAGCAATCACGCATGAATGTCGCGGTTTACGGCCCTTTTAGGGACATTGTTGTGAGGGGTTAAATGTCTGGCCTTTGTTTTCCCCTGTTTCTATTTATTTTAGCCTTTTATCTTTCCTTGGGCGATTTTTGGTCGTCTTGATACAATCCTTTCTGCTACCTGCCATTGAACATATAAAGGTCAAGGGATGTACTAGGCAGAACCAAGCCATCCACATCGCCCTTGCGTCGCTATGAATAGTGCGAGCGGGCAGCGTGGGCCGGCCAGAGCGGGCAGCGGCAGGGAAAGAAAAAGGGCGTCGAGGGCAAAATATCTCCCTCTTCAGCTCTCCCACCTCTCTTCCTGCCCCCCTCCTCTTCCCCATGCTGCAGCCGCCACCACTTTCCCCTCCCTCCTGGCCGCCTCGTCTCCTCCACCTCCTCCTTCACCCCTCCTCCTCCCTTGCCTCCTAACCCGGCTAGCATGGCCCGACCATGCGGTGTGGATGAGGAGGCGACGGCTCGGGATGCAAGCAAGACGAACCAGGTTGTTCTCCTTCCATGGCTGCGCCCCGACCTGCCGAATCTTCCTCGTCGTCAGCTCTATGGAGAGGAGTGGCAGATCCGCCTCCTCTTGGGCGTCTCAGCCAGAGAAGGGTTTTTTCAGCTAGGCCGGCGGATGGGGAATGACGGCGTCCCAGCGGCTCCCGGCCCGTGGCGCCCCTCTCACGCCGCCCGTCTCCGCCCCCTCCCCCGTGTCCTTGCCGCCACCGCGGCCTCTGCACACCATCGCCTTCGACCACCCCGTGGTCTCTCTCTCTCTCTCTCTCTCTCTCTCTCTCTCTCTCTCTCTCTCTCTCTCTCTCTCTCTCTATCTCTATCTCTCTCTCTCTCTCTCTCTCTCTCTCTCTCTCTCTCTTCGAAAGCTTCCGGACAGGATTTGGACTTGTGTAAGGATGCTTTCTGCCTGCTTGATGAAATGCCCCTATGAACTGATGCATGAATATATTTTATTTTGCTATTTCAGAGAAGGTAGGTTGTGGTCTCATTTTCTCCCGACCACGCGGTGTGGATGAGGAGGCGACGGCTCGGGATGCAGGCAAGAGGAACCAGGCGGTTCTCCTTCCATGGCAGCGCCCCGACCTACCGAATCTTCCTCGTCATCAGCCCGACGGAGAGGAGTGGCGGATCCGCCTCCTTTTGGGCGTCTCAGCCAGAGAAGGGTTTTTTCAGCTAGGACGGCGGATGGGGAATGATGGCGTCCCAGCGGCTCTCGGCCCACGGCGCCGCTCTCACGCCGCCTGTCTCTACCCCCTCCCCCGCGTCCTTGCCGCCACCGCGGCCTCTGCGCACCAGTGCCTTCGACCTCCCCGTGATCTCTCTCTCTCTCTCTCTCTCTCTCTCTCTCTCTCTCTCTCTCTCTCTCTCTCTCTCTCTCTCTCTCTCTCTCTCTCTCTCTCTCTCTCTCTCTCTCTCTCTCTCTCTCTCTCTCTCTCTCTCTCTCTCTCTCTCTCTCTCTCTCTCTCTCTCTCTCTCTCTCTCTCTCTCTCTCTCTCTCTCTCTCCGGAAGCTTTTGGCCAGGATTTGGACTTGTGTAAGGATGCTTTCTGCCTGCTTGATGAAATGCCCCTATGAACTGATGCATGCATATATTTTCTTTTGCTATTTCAGAGAAGGTAGATTGTGGTCTCATTTTCTCCCGACCATGCGGTGTGGATGAGGAGGCGACGGCTCGGGATGCAGGCAAGAGGAACCAGGCGGTTCTCCTTCCATGGTAGCGCCCTGACCTACTAAATCTTCCTCGTCATCAGCCCGACGGAGAGGAGTGGCGGATCCGCCTCCTCTTGGGCGTCTCGGCCAGAGAAGGGTTTTTTCAGCTAGGCTGGCGGATGGGGAATGACGGCATCCCAGCGGCTCCCGGCCCGCGGCGCCCCTCTCATGCCGCCTGTCTCTGCCCCCTCCCCTCGCGTCCTTGCCGCAACCACGGCCTCTGCGCACCATCGCCTTCGACCTCCCCCGTGATCTCTCTCTCTCTCTCTCTCTCTCTCTCTCTCTCTCTCTCTCTCTCTCTCTCTCTCTCTCTCTCTCTCTCTCTCTCTCTCTCTCTCTCTCTCTCTCTCTCTCTCTCTCTTCGAAAGCTTTCGGAAGCTTACGACCAGGATTTGGACTTGTGTAAGGATGCTTTCTGCCTGTTTGATGAAATGCCCTACGAACTGATGCATAAATATATTTTCTTTTGCAAATTCAGAGAAGGTAAGTTGTAGTCTCATTTTCTCCCGACCACGCGGTGTGGATGAGGCGACGGCTCAGGATGCAGGCAAGAGGAACCAGGCGGTTCTCCTTCCATGGCAGCGCCCCGACCTGCCGAATCTTCCTCGTCATCAGCCCGACAGAGAGGAGTGGCGGATCCGCCTCCTCTTCGGCGTCTCAGCCAGAGAAGGGTTTTTTCAGCTAGGCCGGCGGATGGGAAATGACGGCGTCCCAGCGGATCCCTGCCCGCGGCGCCCCTCTCACGCCGCCTCTCTGCCCCCTCCCCCGCGTCCTTGCCGCCACCGCGGCCTCTGCGCACCATCGCCTTCGACCTCCTGGTGATCTCTCTCTCTCTCTCTCTCTCTCTCTCTCTCTCTCTCTCTCTCTCTCTCTCTCTCTCTCTCTCTCTCTCTCTCTCTCTCTCTCTCTCTCTCTCTCTCTCTCTCTCTCTCTCTCTCTCTCTCTCTCTCTCACATCGGAAGCTTATGGCCAGGATTTGCACTTGTGTAAGGATGCTTTCTGCCTGCTTGATGAAATATCCTATGAACTGATGCATACATATATTTTCTTTTGCAAATTCAGAGAAGGTAAGTTGTGGTCTTATTTTCTCCCGACCACGCGGTGTGGATGAGGATGGCGACGGCTCGGGATGCAGGCAAGAGGAACCAAGCGGTTCTCCTTCCATGGCAGCACCCCGACCTGCCGAATCTTCGTCGTCATCAGCCCGACAGAGAGGAGTGGCGGATCCGCCTCCTCTTCGGCGTCCCAGTTCTTGCTATATAATGGCGCACCAGTTCTTGCTATATAATGGCGCACTATAGGTGCGCCACTATTAACACGCCACTAGTAACAAATAGTAATGGCGCACCTCTGGTGCGCCATTCGTATCCCAGATAATAGTGGCGCACCATATAGTGCGCCGTTACTATGCCTATAAGTGCGCCATTACTAACAAATTTTGATTTAGCTTTCCGGGATTGCAAGTTCAAGGTTTGATTTAGCTTTCGTCTATAAGTTTAAGGTTTATTTTGGACTTTTTCCAACTTGTTAATGTCTAGGAATTTGTTCATGTTCATGAGTGTGTCAAACTTTCCGGTCATATTACATATCATATTTTGAATATTTTTTCCAAAAAAACAAAAAAAAATTGTTACTAGTGGCGCACCTAGCAAATGGTGCGCCGTTACTAAGTTTGAATTTTTTTCCATCCCCTCCTAGATCTTAAAAGCCCCGTATCTTTTATTCTGTTAGGTTTTTGGGGATTCTAAAAATCTTCAACAAAGGTTACCCATGTTGAATTCGGATGTAACTTTTCGAGTAGATGATTTTTCATATAAAAAACTTTTTAATTCAAGTTCGTATGCAAAAGTTATACCCATTTTACTAAATTCCAGAAAGATTTTGCAAATAAAGTCGAAATTCATATTTGTAAATTTTCCCAACAATAGACCACATATCACATGACAAACTTATTTTCTTTTACTTTTTTGACATTTCCATCATTTTCTTTTATTTTTTTTAAACTGAAAAGGCGGTCGGGGGTGCATTTAGTAATGGCGCACCTTCACAAAGTGCGTCATTACTATGTGTATGACTTTTTATAGGTGCGCCATTACTAAGTTTGACATAGTAATGGCGCACCTATGCAAAGTGTGTCATTACTAAGTTTGACCAAGGTTTGACACAGTGATACACATAGTTATGGCGCATTTTGTAAAGGTGCGCCATTACTATGTCAACTTAGTAATGTCGCACCTATACAAAGTGCGTCATTACTATGTGTATGATTGGGTCAAACCTTGGTCAAACTTAGTAATGACGCACTTTTCACCTGGTGCGCCATTACTGTTTTGGTTACTAATGGCACACTATACATGTGGTGCACCCAACGCACGCACACACACACGCCCTACTCCTCGGACCCGACGCGCACAGCAGGTCCAGTGCGCGCCCATACCCGCACTCGACGTGCCCGGCTACGTCGCCGTGGCTTATTCGCCCATCATTCACGCCCTAAGTCGCGGCTCAGAGCAGCCCGGCGTCCTCGACGTCGGCGTCCACCATCAGCGCACACCCCGCGGCCGGCTCCTTCCGCACCAGAGGGCACTCGCGCTTGAAGTGTCCTCTAACGCCGCACTTGTAGCACTTCCCGCGACGGTTGTCCCCGCCGCCCGATGCCGTGCTCGTCGTGCCGTCGTCGTCGTCTTCTCCACGTGCACCACCCCGACGCCGCTCGCGCGCACGCCACTGTGCCGCGGTGTATAGCAGCTGCTCGCCGTCCGCCCGCCCGACGCTTGTCTGCCCGCGCCGACGCAGCCGTTCATCGAACGCCTTCAGGCGCCCGAGCGTGTCCTCGAAGAGCAGCGTCGAGAGGTCGCAGAACTGCTCCATCCTGGCGACCGCCGCGTACAGGCGATCCGGGACGCAGTCTAGCAGTTTCTTCACCATCGTCGCGTCCTCCAGCTCCGATCCCAGCCCGGCGTAGCTCGCCGCCATGCTGCTGATTTTGCCGGGGAAGTCATCCAGTGTCTCGCCGCTTCCCATCCGCGGCATCTCGAAGTCGCTCCGCAGCGTCGCCAGCCGCGCCGCCCTGACGCGATCAGCCCCGACGAAATGCGCCTTGAGGCTGGCCCAGACCTGCGCCGCCGTCTTCTTCGACGCCACCTGCAGGAGCAGGTTTTCCGCGAGCGCCCCGAGCAAGTACGCCCTCGCCGGGTTGTCCTTCTTGGCGATCACGGCCGCCGCCGCGTCCTCCGGCACGACCACCGCCTCCCACAGCCCGGCCGCGTCGAGGTTCGCCTCCATCTTGATCGCCCATGCCGTTTAGTTGTCGCCGGTGAGCTGCGGCACCGCCTGCGGCAGCGATCCGCCCGTACCGCCGCCGTAGGGAACGATCGACATCGCCGGCGAGCTCCCTCCTCCACGTGGCTCTGATGCCAAATGTTGGAATCGTCAGTCCCTCGCCTCGCTCCGCCTAGCTCTCTCTGTCGGCGTCGCTCAAGCTCACCAGAGAAGAAAGGAAAGGAGAAGAATGAACACGAGGACACGGTGGTTTTACCCGGCGCACGAACGCCCCTTGTTTACCTCGAGCTCGAACTCGATCGTGTCAACCCATTACAACGTCACCACGCGGCTATATAGCCCCAAGCCGGCGCCCTGGGCACGCACCCACGCCTCCGCTCGCCCGCGATCATCTCCACGTTCTGCATACTCTGGCCGCGCGCGCTACGCACCTTCGCGCGCCCGCGTCTCGCGGTGAGCACCACCCGAACGACCCCGATCGCCCCGCGTGGCTCGCCAACGACCCCGACACGCTACCCTGGTGCATGGACACGCCCATGCACCCAACGCACGCACACACGCACATCCTACTCCTCGGACCCGACGCGCCCAGCAGGTCCAGTGCGCGCCCATACCCGCACTCGACGTGCCCGGCTACGTCGCCGTGGCTTATTCGCCCATCAGTTCCCTGCCTAGCCGCACGTCGCCGTGCAACCATGTGCTCACTGGTGCAACGGAGAGATGGAAAGAGGTTCGCTTAATGTGGGGTTGAGAGAAATGCAGGGGCAAACTTTAGTGCAAGCAATGGACCTAGTCCTCGTGTCTCAGTCCATGACTGGTGCCTTGCAAATGACAAGCAAACTCCGTCCCGCACTGTAAACGACGGCTCACCTTTGGCAACTAGCATTGTTCCTCATCTCCCCGTGCATGTTGTGGATCTACAACACGAGGGTCAGCCAGAAGGAAAGCCTCCATGAAGGGTTCCATCTCGTAACCCAGTAATACTGAAATGAGTGAAGCAATTGGAATGAAGGCCTCGGCCAAGAATGTCTTTCTGCACACCTCTCATTCCCAACATACACATGTCCAGTACCAGATTAGTACTACTAGTTACGTTTCTGATTCATTTCCTTTGGCACCCCCTCCGGTTGTGAATATAAGTCGGGCATGGGAATTTTGGTCATCAATTTAACTAGCTGGGGTAAAAGATGCTAAGGTGCAGAAGAGGGTGAACAAGACAATATACATGCAAACGAGGTGAGTCGGCCATGGGCAGTGGACTTTATAAGTGAGGCGCTGCACAAAGGTTGGTGTGCGTGTTAATTAGCTTTGATTCATGAGAAGGTAATATTTCAGAAATTCGAAATGTGTGATCAGACAATAAATGTTACAAATCCCAAATATATGAACCATCTGCTTTGTTATACAAAGCAACCACAAAATCTGAAAATTCCCATATACAAGGCCAATGACAAATCCTTACCGCCACACTGTTTTCCCAGTTATTGCCTTATACACATGCACAGCTCCGAACCATTCCCGGGGAGTACACTCACAATGCAATTAAGACATGATATACTTCTAGTTCTATCCTTAACACTGAGATCAATCAGAGCATGGTTAATAATGTAGTGGGCTGCTGGTGATAGAGAGATGCCGTGTTATCTAAAGCCTTCATGAAAAATACTCATATAATAGGTTGGCTCTTAGATTGGCCATTAGGTTGGCTCTAAACATTTAATTTTTGCACGGACGGCGCGGCGGCTGCTGCTGCTCATTCCCTTCCCCGCTGCTGCTTGCGGCCCGAGCTGGTGCTCTCGCCCAAGCACGGCCGGCGCAGCGTTGCCCGTGCGCGGCCGGCGCGGCTGCTGCTTGTGCCCGTCGCGGCCGGCGCTGCTGCTGCCCGTGCGCACCTCGGCCTCCACCACATGGAGCTCCGAGCTGACCAGCAGCATACCCGCATCACCGGGGCCGCCGCAGCTCGCGCCTGGCCGACGCGGCTGGTGCTCGCACCCGTCGCGGCCGGCGCTGCTGCTGCCCATGCGCACGTCGGCCTCCACCGCTCTGAGCTGACCCTACGGCCTCGGCCCGCACGCCGGCGCGCTCGTCCTTCACCGGCTCGGACATCAGTTAACGGCGGCGGCAGCGGGGGGAGTGGATAGGCCGGCTGGGCAGTGGACTAACGATGACAGCACTTACATGCAGGTCAGGCCTGTCATAATTGCGTTTAAAATGGACGAATTGATCGATTTCGCGACATGGTAGTTTTTAGTCAAAGATTAGAGAAAAAGTGGTAGTTTTCGGCATAAATTTGTAAAGTGGTAGTTTCTGGGCATGTTTCCATGAATTGTGGTAGTTTTTTGTTAAATACTCCCTTTCTTCTCACTCCTTCAAGTAGGATTCTTATGACATGACAAGTCTTATAGTTAGCAGACTAGGCATTATTAGACCCACTAAAAAAAATAGCGCGCTATAGCGCCGCTAATAGCACGCTATAGCACGTAAAGAATTGCCTCACTAAATTAATTTGTGTACAATGTCTCGCTAATAGCACGTTGTAGCGCGTTATAGCACGTTAATAGCATATTTTCAGGGGCCGCGCTATTTTCTGTAGCGCGCTATTTTTTTCATTGACCTGCTCTGATGGTGTTTCTTCTGCTCGAAGACTATACATCGCTTATAGCAAGTGTGGCTTCCGTGTCTCCTCGTGTGAAGGTTTTTTGTTCCCCCGTCGTAACTGGGTTGGCCTATTTCATTGTTTTTTTTTTTGGATAGCTGAGTTGTAATCTTCGCACGGTCGACATACTGAATTTCAGAGTACGCGCCTTTCATGAGTGTTTGGTGTAATGGGATATACTTCGGGTTGATTATTATTGTGGTAGTAATTATACAAGTGCTTTTAGAATCTCTAGGTCTAATACATCTGCACCGCCATGTATGTCGTCGAAGAAGTCGGGATGTTGATGTCAGTGTGCAGACCATCACATTTGCTGCCTCTCCTCACGACCACGTCTAGCTCTGCCTGATCTGGCGCTTACCCGACCAGGCATGGCATGATTGTCTACAAGATCTTGCACGGTCGCGCCTCATACCGAAATCATGACGATAATTCCCTGCCTAGCTCCAAACCGCCTCGCAAGTGTGCTCGCTACTGTTTTCAGAGCTGTACAGATTCCTTCATTGTGTTTTCCAGGCAAAATTCACTCTCTCGTCAGCACTGCAAACAACCACTCTCTGGCAACCAGCGTTGTCCCTTTGCTTCCCATGGATATTGTGGCGCTACAAGACGTGGGCCAACCAGAAGGAAATCCTCCATGGAGAGTGTCCTTCCGAACAACTATTCTTACAAACGCAGTACTGCTGCAGCAACTAAGACAACTGGAAGGAAAATCTCTTCCAAGAAAGTCTTTCCGCACACCTCTCATTTCCAACGCACATTTATCCGCGATACCAAATTAGTACCGCTAGTGTGGGTATCTGATATTCATCTCCTTCGGTAGGTAAAAGAGGCTAAGGTGGATAGGAGCGTACAGAAGAAGACTGCATGCAAGGATAAGAGGCTGCCATGTATGCTCTGGGCTTTATAGGTGTGGGGATACCCATAGGTTGGTTCCCGTGATAATTAGCTTCGATCCATATGAAAACGCAATATTTCAGACAATAACCATCTCTCCAAAATGTGAAATATATGGTCATACAATAAATGTGCCAATTCCTAAATATATACTCCCTCCGTCCTAAAATAAATGTCTCAACCAAGGTTTTGGATTTCGGTTTGTATTTTTTACCGGACCAGAACGAGATGGATGAAATTCGGTATTTTGGGACTTTTTCAGAAAAAGATTGGACGGAAAGCAGACACTAAATTTTGAAATCTAGAACGAAAAATACCCGAAATATGAACGAAAACTGACCGAATTTTGCTCCAAAATTTTAAGTTAAGTACAACTAAAATTGTAGAAGAACATAATCAATACAAGAAAAATTGCAGCACAATTCTTCAGCAGAATCAATGCATCCCCAATATATAGAGGAATTAACGAAGCAGAACACAGTATACAATCTGAATCTTTAATTGGCATCAAGCGAAAGAACACGATACAATGGATCGGAGTAAGGCCCGATGAAAGTGGTGCTCGAAGTAGGAGAACGGGGATGACGATTGGGTTGTGCGAGGAGGAGGATGCAAGGAGGCACTGCTGCCCCAGCTCCCCTCGCTTGTGTTGCCAGCAGCCGCCGTTGCGCCGTTGCGCCGTACAGAGGAGTGAGGATCCGCAAATAACAATTAGGGTTGGGAAGCTTTGGTAGGTACTTTTATACTGCTGAACGCTATTCGTGGGC
The DNA here is from genome assembly GCA_032464435.1 of Aegilops umbellulata. Classification (NCBI taxonomy): domain Eukaryota; kingdom Viridiplantae; phylum Streptophyta; class Magnoliopsida; order Poales; family Poaceae; genus Aegilops; species Aegilops umbellulata. The sequence goes on along the minus strand of CP136056.1, from coordinate 532,445,709 downwards.
TACTTGGGACCATGGGCTTCGCCCTAAGTTCAAAGATGTCCGAGATTATTGGGACGTGTAATACTTATACCGTGCCCAAACGAAATGGACTAATTTCGTTGAAATTTCATAAATTCCGGCCGAAACCCAAATCTCAACTTTGTACTAAATTTGAGGCACCTCCCATTCAAAGAATAATCTCCATTAATGATACATGAAGGTGTCTTAATGATACATGAAGGTGTCAAACCTGAGCTTTGATCCCTGGTGGGCTCGGGGTACCACCACCCTCCTGACCAATCAACCACTAGTTAGTTCTCACTAATCCACTTGCTTTGTTAACCTTTTTAGTGTACCTTCTTTGTTTATTGAAAGGATAATGTTTATCTCGGTCCAAACACGAAGCCAGGCCCATGAGCAACTCATATTCACAAGATAGCTCGCAAAGCCCATGCATGCCACCACCAAGTACGCTCTTGAGGTGCAATCTATCAGCTACATATAAGTGAAATCATGTGTCTTAGTTTTCTAAATATCCCTAACGATTGTTTTGTGTTTTAGGTTATACTTAGCATTGAATATTGTGATAGTAATGAAAAATAAGGATATATAAGTGCTTTAATGTAAAAGAAACCTATTATTGTCTTTTTCCTGCCGCTGTTACATCAGGACTGGTCCTGGACGTTGGCAAACAAGTAGGGGCGTCTATGTCAGTCTATACACAACCGGATCTGGTGCCTCTCCCGGCAAGCACGTCGAGATTCATATGATTTTACGCCTCCCGGTTAGACATGGTCACATCATTTGCCAAATCTTGTGGCTCTGCGGCAAATTGCCTAATATCAAAAGGGAAACGTTTATACACGGTCGACCGGCTGAGTTTTCGGCCGGTCCGCACCGCTCACGCACGCAAATACTCGTCGGCAGGTGGGCCATGCACGGAACGACCCCACATCCCCTTTCCCTTATCTCTTCAGGGACGATGAGATCCACTCATTTCTTCCTCACGAACGAACACATCTGCAGGTGGTAGTTTGTGCTCCGCTTCCTCTCTCCCCTTCCATCTGCAGGTGCTTACTCTCCACCACCGGCGACAAGCGTCGGCCAGCCATGGTAGCTCGTCGAGTAGCTGGTGCTCCTCCGCCATGGCAGCTCGTCAGCCCCAGACCAAGTGGGCGGACGAGATGCTGGAACCGGCCTCAGCAAGAGCTACAATCAGCAGCAATTTTTGCTACAAGTGGGTTTTGTTTTGCTGGAATCAGAAACTTTTCTCTAGGATCTGAAATTGAGGGTGTTGTTTGCTGCAACCAATTTTAATTTTTGCTACCACCGTATATGCTTTTTGCTACCACCATAGATGTTCTTTGCTACTACCGTCTTTTCAATTTTTTACCATTTTGCTGGACCCATCTCTTTTTGCTGAAACCAATTCCAATTTTTTTGCTACCATTATCCTTGTTTTTTGCTGCCACTATCTTTGATTTTTGCTACCAACTCCTCTCTTTGATATTTTGCTGGATCCATCTTTTTGCTGGAACCAGCGAATTATTTTGCTACATCCGGCATTTAGTTTTGCTGGAACCAGTCGTCCATTTGCTACGAACGCCGGCGCGACAGAGCTGCAAAAAGGGTGAAAAAATGATACAACTGGTATATAAATTTGCTACTGGTAGCATTTTTATTTGCTGGAACTAGTCGAGCGTCAACGCGACAGAGCTGCATCCAGCATCTTTTTTTTGTTGGATCAGGCACCAACGTCGGATGGCCACATGACACCATCGGATTCACTACCACGGGCAGCTCGGGATGCTGCAACCGGCGGCCAAGGTTGCCATGACCACGTCAACGACGCTACAAACGACCACATGATGCTTAGGACGACGACGTCTCAGTACTGCATCGGAGGCAGCAGGCCTGCTTGCGACGACGGCGACCCGTTGAAGGACGAGAGCGGGTGGCCGGGGCAACGAGCGCGGGTGCGCCGTTGGCCGGCAAGCACGGGCAGCCAAGGACGAGCACCGGCAGCGGCGAGCGCAGAGTCCGCCATGGATGGGAGTTGCTGGTCAACGCAGAGCCAGATGTGAAGGGGAAAAGATTATGCGGGGAAATTAACGGTTAGAGATGGCCTAATCCTAGGGCTGGGGGCCGACCGGCCGAAATTTTCGGCCGGCGCGCCGGCGCCTAGCAGTCGCCATATCAAAATCATCACGCTGGTTCCTGCGTACTAGTAAATCGTCATGCAACCATGTGTTAGCCAGTGCAATAAAGAGAAAATGCAGAGATGGAAAGAGATGTGGGCGTCTAATGCAGGATGATAGATATAACACGAGCATGCTTTAGTGCAAGTGTTTAATTGACAAGTTTCTTTTGTGTGTGCACACTGGTATTTTCTGGATAATGGTCCACTCGCACACCTAGTCTCAAGGAGGGCTATCCTTTGGCAACACGCTTTTCCTCTCCTCCCCATGCAAACTGTAGCTGTACAGGTGGTGACTCTCTCGGAAGGCAAGCCTCCACGGAGTATGTCTTCTTGTACACTTCTACTTCCACGCTCACTAATATTGTAGCAACCAGGAGGAAAGCCTTAGCGAAGGGTATCTTTCCAATTATTCTGAACACCTCTCATTCCCAACGCACATTTATCGTAAACCAAATTAGTTCTACAGTTCTACTACTTTTGGGTATATATGATATTGACCACCTTCGATAGGCTTGGTAAAGACAGCCATGGTATTGATGCAAAAATAAAAAAGCTATGGTAAGTAAGAAGACTACTAGAAAGGATATATATAGTAGGCAACCAGATATGCAGTAGGCTTTATAAGGATGGTGCTGGCGAAAGGTTGTGGTGTGCGTTTTAATTAGCTCTGATTCTTGAAAAGCTAATATTTCATACAACCACGTGGTCTTCAAAATGGGAGAAGTAAGATCACACAATGTGTGTTAATTCCGAGATAATATATCTTTTTAGACGAACCAACATTCACATACAATTTTCAAGCATCTAATCCAACAACGTTTAAAACATACACGTAACCCGCCCCTCCTGTGATTCTAAGAACAAAATTACAATATCGGACTAAATCATTGTTTGGGTGGTTCCTCCTTGTAGATGAGGTGGTCCTCTTAACAGCCACTAGCTCCCGTTGGGCCGCCTCATCGTCTTTGCTTTTTTAGAGAACATTATGATCTTCTTGAAGCCATTTGACCTCATTTTCAAATCTTGTGTTGCCATCTTGGAGGACTTTTTATGGCTTATGGCCTTCCCTTCAATCTCAACAAGACAACATTTTTTTGTCAGATGTTCACCATAGCATACCCGGTTGGTATCCAATATCGTCTACCACCACATTGGGGCTCTGACATGCACCTACCTTGGCTTCCCGTTGACATCCATGGGCACATCAGTTCCAAGTTGTCTTGGACAACATTGCAAACAAGCCAACGTAGTGTAGGCCGACAACACGATCACGATGCTCAAAAGCAAGAGACCATCCACTTGCACCTAATATAGACCAATTCCAGTGGATTCAACAATGAGCTTTTGGAACTTGTCAAATACCTCTCCTGTGTATAATTCTGAAGCATGCTTTTCAATGTTGTAAATGCAAAAACATTGTTTCAAACAATACCCAACCATTATACATAGGCTGCAAGCACATCCTGCAACTAAAATTGTATGTGCAAGACTGTTTTTTTATCAAACTTAGCAACTTTCTGAACGGTTGAGTGGACTCACCCGCCTCATTGTGGCGACCTTGTTTTCTCACAAGTGAAACCCGTGTTGTCCTCATCATCAAGCATCAACTCCCGGCACAACTCAAACTGCTGCAAAAATAATCCAAATCGAGTCACTTGGATTATTCATTGTATTGAAGTATGAATTCAGCCGTTCAAGCCGACTAGTTGTCCTTGTGAATGGGAAGAACTTTTGTTTGATGTACACCAGAGTCCATGTCCTTAGGTGGCCTCAAATTTTTCGATGGTGTCCGACTCATACTACTAGCAACGAGCACTGGCCTACCCTACTCCCGACGAGACCTTGGGCCCATCTTGCTCCATCGATTGGCAAATCCTCCACTGTCTCATGTACACTATTTAAAATTCAAGCACTAAGTGGTGCATTCACTATTTGTGTTAGCTCACCCATACCATTCAAGAAATATGAATCGGTTTCTACATAACACAAAGATCATTCATTTTTTCTTGTTTGAACATGCATATATTATCTTATTATAGGGTCAATGGAAGACCTACAAGTATTCCCTTGTTTAAGCATGACCCTGCCCACACGAAGGACACACTGCCTCCTTCCCTAGATCGATATATTTTCCCTATTCGTGCGTAGTTTTTCTGACAAAACCTTCTAGTTGTCATAACTCTCATCAAACTCGTGGCACCCAAAACTAGGCAAGGGGGGAGACAAAATTTGATGTGTCATATGTGCAATATTTCTTGTAATGAGAGGCATTCAGGAACATGTGAACCATGTCCCGCGAACTCGTAGCACCCAAAAAAGGCGCCTTGAAGGGGGAGCGCTATTCAAGATCTGGCGAGACTTTAGGTGGCCCGCTGGCGAGAGCTGGTAACGCGCCTATGGCATTGAGGAAATTCTAATCACAGATTGGTGAGTCCGTCGACACTTGGCGATCCAAAAGCGATCTCTCAATGAAAGCACCAATGTCGGTGTCAAAACCGGCAGACCTCGGGTAGGGGGGTGCGAGCTGTTAGATCGGATCGACAGGTAACAAGAGAAAGAACACCCATCGTTTACCCAGGTTCGGGCCCTCTCGATGGAGGTAAAACTCTTGGTCCTGCCCTTGCTTATATTGAAGATGTATCAAAGTATAGATATCTACCTCAAGATCGTGAGTTGTGGTCTAAACCCTAGGGGTATGATGATGAATGTATGAGCGGGGGTTTCTACGAACTAAACACTCTGGCTTATATAGGCGCCAGGGGTGTCTAGGCTTACACATGGTCGGTTGCCATCCAAGGAATTACACGCCAATCCTAATCATATATACTTGAAGTACATGCCAGGTCTTTGGCTGCCTCATATGGAAGGCCTCCGGAGTCCTCCCTACTTGATGGGTTGGCAATCTGGCCCATACTTAGTCAGGCCGAGCTAGGACGACCTAGTCCAGGACACCATCACTCGGCTAAGAATGTCTTTCCGCACACCTCTCATTCCCAACATACACTTATCCAATATAGTACCAAATTAGTACTACTAGTTGGATATCGGTTATTCATTTCCTTTGGTACTCCCTCCGGATGGGAATATAAGTCGGGCATGGGTACTTAGGTCGTCAATTTAACTAGCCGGGTAAAATATGCTAAGGTATATAAGGGGCGTATACAAGACAATACATGCAAAGGAGATCAGGCAGCCATGGGTAGTGGGCTTTATAAGTGTTGAGGTGCAGAAAGGTTGTTGGGCATGTTATTTAGCTTTGATACGTGAAAAGGTGATAGTTTAGACAACTATCTGGTCTTGAAAATTTGATATGTGTGATCATACAATAAATGTTACAGATCTGAATTATATAAACCCTCCGCTCTGTTATACAAAGCAACCACAAAATCTGCAAATTCCCATATACAAGGCCAACGACAAATCCCTACCGCCACACTATTTTCCCAGTTATTGCCTTAGACACATGCGCAGCTCTGATCCATTCCTGCGGAGTACAGTCACAGTGCAATTTAGACATGACATACTTCTAGTCCTATCGTTCACACTGAGATCAATGAGAGCACGGTTAGTAATGTAGCGGGCTGCTAGCGATAGAGAGATACCATGTTATCTAAAATCTTCATGAAAAATACTCATATAATAGGTTGTTTTTAGATTGGACATTTGGTTGGCTCTAAACATTTAATATTTTCTTGAGCAATGCATATGATTGAAAGACAATTGTAGGCATACTACTTTCTTCAATCCATGTGCTATACTCAGACTCTAGAATAAGAGCCTAATCCACTCTCTCTCTCTCTTCTCTTCGCACTCCTCAAAGTAGGATTTTTATGACATGAGAAGTCTTATAGCCAGCAGACTAGGCATTATTAGACTTGCTCTGATGGTGGCACTTCTGCTCGAACACTAGCTTATAGCAAGTGTGCCTTTCGTCTCGCCTTGCGTGAAGGTTTTTTGTTCCCCGTCATAACTAGGTCAGCCCATTTCATTGTTTTTTTATCGCTAGTTGTAGTCTTCGCACGGTCGACATACTGATTTGGTCCCTTTATTTCGTTTTTATTTTCTTTCATTTCTTCATTCAGTTTTCTTTGTTTTCTTCACAGTTTTCTGTTTTTGTTTGTTTTCACCGGTTTTCTTTGTTTCGTTCACGATTTTTACTGCTTTTTTCTTCTTTCTTTTTCTTCTTTTTATTTTTTTCCTTCTCAGTCTTCACTTTTTTTAATTCTTTTTATTTATTTTTCAGTTTTGTTCGTTTATCTTCGTTTCTTCTCGGTTTCATTCCTTTTTTCTTAATTGATTTTCTTATATTTTTTGGTTTTCATTGGTTTATTTATTCTCTTGTTTCTTTGTCAGTTGTTCATTAGTTACTTCTTTGTTTAACGCATGTCTACTTTTTTGGGTACACAATGTATATTTTTACTGTACACGTGAAACGTTTTGTTGATACACATTGAACATTTTTTAGATACATGATGTAAAAAAATCTGAAATAAATGTTTTGAACACTTTATTGAAAATTTGGTCAACATTTTTTCAGATACATGGTAAACTTTTTTTTTTGCATGCAATGTACATTTTTCGTATATATCAGGAATATTGTTATAGACGTTAATATTTTAAAATACATGAAACATTTTTATTATACATCTAAAACATTTTTGTATATAGTGAACATATTTTAAATATTTCATTAAAATTTGTTTTCAAATATATGTTTTTCATGTCTAGTTTTGACACGATGCAAATTATTCGTATGCATGAGGAACATTTTTATATACATGTTTAACATTTTTCAAAATTCAGAATTAACACTTTTTTACAATACTTGCTGTAGTGTCTACTTTTTATACACGTTATACATTTGTCGTAAACATTTGGAACCAGTATTTTTACGTGTTGAACATTTTACTAAATAAATGGTTAGCATTTTTTAATATATTTTTTGTATACATCAGACTCACATTTTTTTGTACACATTTAACATTTTTTAAATGTTTGATTAACATCTTTCAAAAATTTATCTAAAATGGTATATATATATTCTGATCACGGGATCAGAATAATATTCTGATCACAACCTGACATGCCCCGCTAGTAGTACGTTCAACTTATCTGTGAACTAGGTTGAACTTTCGCCAACATTGCCCAAACGAGGCTTGCGATATACCGTTGGAAAGCTATGGACACCAGTATCATGATCCAATTTAAATTTTTGGCAAAATATAAGCGGTTTAAGAGCAGTTTTGAAAAGCGATTTTTCCTTGCACAAAAAACGTGAATCGTATTTTCGATCGCATTTCTAAACCGTTTATCGGAATGAGGCCTATAATATGGCGTTGGAAAGCTGCTGCAAAACCGCTCCTTCCACATGTTTAAAGTTTTCTCTAATTCTCTATGGTTAAAGAGTAATTTGAGAAAACGTAAAATTTTGTAAACCGAACAGCTGAGTTCGTTTTTTCGATGTCATTTCTAAACGGCTAATCCAATGGAGGCATATGATACGGCGTTGGAAAGCTTATGAAAATGCGCTACTTTTTCATTTTGAAAGTTTTTTTTCTAATTTTGAATGGTTTAAGAGTAATTTAGAAAATGGTCCAAGTCCTACCGAGTTCGTATTTTTGAGCTAATTTTTTAACCGTGCGTCCGAATGCAGCAAATGATATGGCGTTGGAAAGCTTGAACAAATGCGAAACTTTTTGGTATCTATTGTTTCTCCCAATTCTTTACGGTTTTAAGTCGGTTTCGAAAATGGTGAAAAACGTATTTTCGCCGTAATTTCTACAAGCTTTATCGGAATGTGGCAAATAATATACCGCTGAAAAGCTACGGAAAATGCGAAACTTTTTCGTGTTGATGGTTTTCTCTGGTTCGTAGCCGTTTTCAAGTAATTTCGAAAACGGCGGGATCATGCGTTCTGCCTATATCGCGAAACAGATTTTCGAAAATGCACCCCGTGAAGAACCTGAACTTCTCGGCGCGTGTACCTGAACTTCACTCTGTTTTTCACGTGATTTTTTTGCTCGTAGGTCTCCATCCACTCACCGGAACACTCACCGGAATTGAGCAAGTAATATACCGGTGGAAAGCTAATGTAAACACGCAACTTTCCCGTGTTGATCGTTTTTTCATACTCGCGACTATTTTAAAAGTTTTTCATTTCAAATTCATTCACTATAGTAGTCGAACTTCCTGCTATTTTCACGTTGAACTTCTGTAACATATTTTCGTTTGTAATTTTCTCATCCATTTCGTCAGTGTTACCCAAATGATATTCTTTTTGTACAAACCTCTCTCACATTGTTTTCTTTTTACTTTCTCCGACCGAGGACTTGAACTTATACAAATTATATTCGTGTCATTTTGAAGTAAATTAGATAAATGATGAGATCATGATTTCTGCCTTCATTGCGAATGGAAACGCACTGCGTAAAGTAGTTGAACTTCTCAGGCATGTCTGTTTGAACCTCACTCTGTTTTTGACGTGTTGTTTTCTGCGCTGCGTGAAGTAGTTGAACTTCTGGGGCATGTCTGTTTGAACTTCACTCTGTTTCATTTTATTGTTTTTTTTTCTTATATGAAATGCAACACCGTGTATTACGTGAACTTCTGGTTATTATCACTTTGAACTTCTCTTTGGTTTGAGAGAATTATTTTAAAACACAAAAGACAACATTTTTTATGTATTTTAGACATCTAAATACACGGTGAACCTCTCTCGCAAATTTTTTTTAAACTTTTCCTCACCGAGCACTTGAACTTCTAGCAACCATTTTTTTTTCATTTATGAGTTGTTTTTAAAAGTGCAAAAAATGCCGTTGTGTTTTTTATTTTTTGAACAGGTAAATCCTAGGTTTTAATAAACTCCAAACTTCTCTGTTATCTCAATTTGAACTTCACCTTTTTTATTTTTGAGTAAAGAATTGTATTCAATTTTTATACGGAAAAAATCGAACATGGAAATACAAGGTGAACCTCTCTCGCAAGAATTTTTGAACTACCCCGGACAGAGCACTTCAACTTTTTCAACAAACCTTTTAAGGTTTTATTTTTCTATATATTTTATTCTCACCTGAAATGCATTCCTTGCAGTAGTTGAACTTCTCGTTGTTTTCACCTTGAACTTCTGTCACGTATTTTTGTTCAACTTCTCTCACAATTTTTTTAACTTTCTCGGGCCGAGCACTTGAACTTCTAGCAACAAAACTTTAGGCTTTGCATTTTCATTCTTTTTTAATACAAAATGCAGACCGTGTAGTACGTGAACTTCTGGCAATTATCAATCGAACTTCTCTCGGTTACGTGAAAATATCTGAGTTTTTTATAAATAATTATCTGAACTTCTTAATCTTTTTTTATGAATTTTGAAGCGCTCTATTTTTAAAATTTGAACTTCCTGTTATTTTATTTTTAACTTCTTGTTTTCACTCTTTAATAACAAGAAAAATCTGAGTTTACTCTAATCATCGAACTTCTCTTTTAATATGGACTTCCTATTTTGTTTATTAATCTTTTTATGAATTTTGAGGCGCTCTATTTATAAAAGTTGAACTTCTTGTTATTTTACCTTTGAACTTCTTCTTTCCATAATACCGAGGAAAATCTGAGTTTTCTATAATCATCAAACTTCTGCATCTTTTTAATTTGGACTTCCTTGTTTTATTTCTTTTTTTTTCTATGAAATTTTGAAGCGCTCTATTTTTAAAAGTTGAACTTCTTATTATTTTATTTTTGAACTTCTTGTTTCCATTTTTTAATAATGAGGGAAATCTGAGTTTTCTATAATCATTGAACTTCTGCATCTTTTTGATTTGGACTTCCTGATTATTTTTCTTAATCTTTTTCTATTGGCGTTGTGGGTGTGAGTCACGTCCCGTCGGCGTAGGGAGGTTCATTAATTTTTGTACATGAACTTCTACACGGTTTTTTCTTCAAAATTCTAATGTTGTTGTTGAGAAATGTCAAAATACATACAGGTAGTAATATATGAACTTTTGGGGAAACAATAAATGAACTTCTAAAACACAATTTTGTTTTCTCACATAAACAAAATAAGAAACACAAGTCAGGGTAAAGCTAGTGTCGATTTCTACACCCAAAATTTTCCCTTTTTGTGTGTGCAACCTCTCATCTGAACATATGCAAACCTCTGGTCAAATTACAGTGTAGCAAATCCCAAAGAAATCACGAAGCTTTGAACATTACAGGGAGCAACAGGATCAATTTTTGTGGAAAAAATTGACCATCAGACGAAATGGGAGGAGGAAGTGGGGAGAAGAGAGAAGGAGGAACATGGAGTGAGTAGGCAGGAGGAAGTTGTTCGGGGGAGGGAGGGTGGGGATGGAGCTGTGGAGGAGGAGTAGGAGGCCGACGCCGGACCAAAGGGCAGGCCGCGCCGGAAGGGAGGGAAGGTCGCGGCGGCATAGCAGGAAGTTCACGCCGGACGCACGCCTGAGGCAGATAGGGGGATTGGGAGGGCGGGGCTCGCCGGCCCTAGGCGGATCCGCGCCCATGGACGGCCTTGGTTACCGGATCCGCGTCCATGGAGGGCGGCGGCGGCGCGGGATCCTGGACCGCACCGGTTGCTCGGGTGGTGGTGTTGGGGAGCCGCGGTGAAGACGGGGATCCACGGCGGCGGCGGTGGACGGAGGCGACGGGGAACTGCGGCGGCGGTGGGTGGACTTGCTGGGGAGGCGCGGTGGCCGTGGAAGATGGTGGGAGTCTGCGCTGGTGGGAGAAGGTGGCTGGAGCGCGGCGGCTGGCGAAGGTGCGTGGTGGCCGTGGCGGAGGACATCCTTGGGGGCTCGCCGGCGACGGAGGACAGCCGTGGGGGCCGGGGTGGCCGCGCGCCGGAGCCAGGGGCGGCGGCGGTTGCCCCGGATGGGTGGGGCGAGGCGCCGGATCGGGGAGGGGAAGTGGTGGGCGTGGGGCATTGCTATATATGTGTATATATATATATATATATATATATATATATATATATATATATATATATATATATATATATATATATATATATATATATATATATATATACCGCATCCGCTTTTTCAGATCAGCTAATTAACCCGAACCGTTACTGGACGAAAGAAACCCCACCCCACCAATACGACCTACGCCCGATCCCCGATCTTCATGTCTCGGCGCGGCTTGCCCCCACCTTCTCCCCGCTCCCGGCGCCGCCCGCTCTCCTCCACCTCCCCGTCTCCCTGCGCCGCCCGTTGATAACCCACAAGTATAGGGGATCGCAACAGCTTTCCAGGGTAGAGTATTCAACCCAAATTTATTGATTCGACACAAGGGGAGCCAAAGAATATTTTCAAGTATTAGCAGCTGAGTTGTCAATTCAACAACATCTGGAAACTTAGTATCTGCAGCAAAGTGTTTAGTAGCAAAGTAATATGATAGTTGTGGTAACGGTAACAAAAGAGTAATGAAAGCAAAGTAATATTTTTGGTATTTTGCAGTGATTGTAACAATAGCAACGAGAAAGTAAATAAGCGTAAACCAGTATATGGAAAGCTCGTAGGCATCGGATCAGTGATGGATAATTATGCCGGATGCGGTTCAACATGTAACAGTCATAACATAGGGTGACACAGAACTAGCTCCAATTCGTCAATGTAATATAGGCATGTATTCCGAATATAGTCATACGTGCTTATAGAAAAGAACTTGCATGACATCTTTTGTCCTACCCTCCCGTGGCAGCGGGGTCCTAATGGAATCTAAGGGATATTAAGGCCTCCTTTTAATAGAGAACCGGAACAAAGCATTAGCACATAGTGAATACATGAACTCCTCAAACTATGTCATCACCGGGAGTGGTCCTGATTATTTTCACTTCGGGGTTGCCGGATCATAACACATAGTAGGTGACTATAGACTTGCAAGATAGGATCAAGAACTCACACATATTCATGAAAACATAATAGGTTCAGATCTGAAATCATGGCACTCGGGCCCTAGTGACAAGCATAAAACATAGCAAAGTCATAGCAACATCAATCTCAGAACATAGTGGATACTAGGGATCAAACCCTAACAAAACTAACTCGATTACATGATAAATCTCATCCAACCCATCACCGTCCAGCAAGCCTATGATGGAATTACTCACGCACGGCGGTGAGCATCATGAAATTGGTGATGGAGGATGGTTGATGATGACGACGGCGACGAATCCCCCTCTACGAAGCCCCGAACGAGCTCCAGATCAGCCCTCCCGAGAGGTTTTAGGGCTTGGCGGCGGCTCCGTATCGTAAAACGCGATGATTTCTTCTCCTCTATTTTTTTCTTCCCGAAAGCAAATATATAGAGTTGGAGTTGGCGTCGGAAGGTCTCCAGGGGGCCCACGAGGTAGGGGGCACCCTAGGGGGCGGGCGCGCCCCCCACCCTCGTGGACAGGGTGTGGGCCCCCTGGTCTTCATCTTTGGTGAGGATTTTTTATTATTTATTGTAAGATATTCCGTGGAGTTTCAGGTCATTCCGAAAACTTTTGTTTTCTGCACATAAAACAACATCATGGCAGTTCTGCTGAAAACAGCGTTAGTCCGGGTTAGTTCCATTCAAATCATACAAGTTAAAGTCCAAAATAAGGGCAAAAGTGTTTGGAAAAGTAGATACGACGGAGACGTATCAACTCCCCCAAGCTTAAACCCTTGCTTGTCCTCAAGCAATTCAGTTGACAAACTGAAAGAAATAAAGAAAAACTTTTACAAACTCTGTTTGCTCTTTTTGTTGTAAATATGTCAAGCCAGCATTCAAGTTTTCAGCAAAGATTATAACTAACCACATTTGCAATAATTCTCAGGTCTCATAATTACTCATATCAATAGCATAATCAACTAGCGAGTCATAATAATAAATCTCGGATGACAACACTTTCTCAAAACAATCATAATATGATATAACAAGATGGTATCTCGCTAGCCCTTTCTGAGACCGCAAAACATAAATGCAGAGCACCTTTAAAGATCAAGGACTGACTAGACATTGTAATTCATGGTAAAAGAGATCCAGTCATAGTCATACCCAATATAGATTAATAGTGATGAATGCAAATGGCAGCTGTGCTCTCCAGCTAGTGCTTTTTAATAAGAGGGTGATGGCTCAACATTAAAGTAAATAGATAGGACCTTCGCAGAGGGAAGCAGGGATTTGTAGAGGTGCCAGAGCTCGGTTTTGAAATAGAGATAAATAATATTTTGAGCGGCGTACTTTCATTTTCAACATAACAACTAAGAGATGGCGATATCTTCCATGTCACACACATTATAGGCGGTTCCCAAACAGAATGGTAAAGTTTATACTCCCTCTCCACCAACAAGCATCAATCCATGACTTGCTCGAAACAACGAGTGTCTCCAACTAGCAACAGTCCCAAGGGGAGTTTTGTTTGCAATTAATTTTGATTTAGTTTGCATAAAGCATGGGACTGGGCATCCCGGTGACCAGCCATTTTCTCGTGAGTGAGGAGCGGAGTCTACTCCTCTTGAGAATAACGCCTAACATGGAAGATAAGGGCAGCCTTGGTTGATACATGAGCTATTCGAGCATACAAAACAGCATGTTTATTTGAAGGTTTAGAGTTTGGCACATACAAATTTACTTGGATCGGCAGGTAGACACCGCATATAGGAAGGTATAGTGGACTCATCTGGAATAACTTTGGGGTTTAAGGGATTGGATGCACAAGCAGTATTCCCGCTTAGTACAGGTGAAGGCTAGCAAAAGACTGGGAAGCGACCAACTAGAGAGCGACAACAATCATGTACATGCATTAAAATTAATAAACATTGGATGCAAGCATGAGTAGTATATAATCCACCATGAACATAAATATCGTGAAGGCTATGTTGATTTGTTTCAACTACATGCGTAAACATGTGCCAAGTCAAGTCACTTAAATCATTCAAAGGAGGATACCACCCCATCATACCACATCATAACCATTTCGATAGCATGTTGGCACCCAAGGTAAACCATTATAACTCATAGCTAATCAAGCATAGCATAAGCAACTATGATCTCTAATTGTCATTGCAAACATGGTTATTCATAATAAGCTGAATCAAGAACGATGAACTCATCATATTTACAAAAACAAAAGAGGTCGAGTTCATACCAGCTTTTCTCATCTCAGTCGGTCCATCATATATCATCATAATTGCCTTTCACTTGCACGACGGAACAATGTGAATAATAATAAGAGTGCACGTGCATTGGACTAAGCTGAAATCTAAGAGCATTCAATAAACAAGAGAAGACAAGGCAATATGGGATCTGGGTTAAATCAATAATAATGCATATAAGAGCCACTTCAACAATTTAATCATGGTCTTCTCCTATCGACCCCCAAAGAAAAGAAAAGAAATAAAAACTATTTACACGGGAAAGCTCCCAACAAGCAAAAGAAGAATGGGAAATATTTTTGGTTTTTTATTTTTTAATTATTACTACAGCAGAAAAGTAAACTACTACTAATTTTTTTTCTTAAGGTTTATCAAACACAGAAGAAGAAAGCAGGAAAAATAAAATAAACTAGCATGGATATTACAGTGAAAGAGTATGAGCACCGACATCTAGCAATGAGTGTGTGTGAATATAAATGTAATGTCAGTGAGAAATACGTACTCCCCCAAGCTTAGGCTTTTGGCCTAAGTTGGTTTATTGCCAGGGATAGCCTGGCGGATACCCGTAGGTGTAGCTGGGGTCGTACTGCGACGAAGAATAGTTGGGGTTATACTGTGATGCAGCGGCTATTGCCTCCTGAGCTGGAGCGTGGAGTCGGGCTACCTCCGCTCTCCTCTCGTACTCATCTGCCTCCTCCCTGGTAATAGTATATCTTCCTTTTGCCTGGTAATCAAAGAAGGCAGGAGCAGGGAGAGTAATACGGACAACATGTCATTTGTTAAAGATTATCGATACTGGAGAGGTGATTCGGTCCTCTCGACAAACTGGTGAGAAACCATAGAATCAAAATCTAAATAAGCAGGAGGCAACTCCATGTCTCCTTGTCGGGTGGTTGGGGCGACATATGCCAACGGATGGCTTATCATTGTGGGAGCCAATAAAATGTCGTCGGTGCCTGAAAACGGGATGAGGCGAAGACATGCATGCCGGCGAATCTTACCCAGCTTCGGGGCTCTCCGTGGAGATAACACACCTACTGCTGCTCTGCGGGGTCTCCGCATGATCACTAGGTTGGCGAGTAGCTACAAGAGGCTCCTTGAGCTGTTCAGAGGGAAGAAGAAGAAGGGCAAGGCTAGGTTTCTTATCCCCTCGATGTGTTGTCTAATACTCCTAAAAAAGATCTCCCTCTGCATGGGCGCCCTGGGGGGTTTATATAGGCCTACCCCCCAGGGGTACAAGGGTAATCCAGCTGGGCATGGGCCCTAGCTGTCTGCGTCTACACTTGTCGGCTTCTCCGCCGGCCGATGGGGCCCGCCGACTGGTGGGCCCGCCGGTTGCCGGCTTCCTAACCGACAGGCTGGTCCCACCGCTCGGGGGTCTTGTCGGGGGCTGGTTATTGTTGCCCACCTTGGGTGACGAGTGCTTCGTCGTGGTAAGCATGGCTACGATGCCGTCGTGGGGCGGCATATCACTGTAGCCTTACCATGTCTTGTCTTCTTAATGAGGCGTGTCCCTCGAGGGGAGGGACTAGCCGGATACTGGGACTCGGATACCTCCAGGCCGACTACGGGAGGTCTGGCCGCCTTCGGGCGTACCCTCGGCTGATGGGGCCTGCAGCCCTGGGGTCGTACTGGCAGCTCGCCGTGGGTGACGTCACGGTCAACATGGCAACAGTGCTGCGCCGGACATGGGATGGCCACCCTGTACGGCGCACTGTGGCCATGCGCGTCCCGGGATTCGGGGGTGGCAGGCCTCATTGTACCCACGCTCCGTCTCATCGCCGTTATGTGGGTGCAGACTTTGAGGGCACGATCTTGGCCGCTGGTTGGGGGCCGGCTTATGGGAGTCGGCCCTCTCATGGCCGGCTTCTTGGAGTCGGCCCTCTCGTGGCCGGCTTCTTTGAGCCGGCCCTCTTGTGGTTTCCTTTGGGGGGTCTTGAGGCAGGGCCGCCTTCGTGCAGCCGCTCTGAGAGGTAGCCGGCTGGAGGAAGGCGGCCCCACGCCTTGGATCTTGAAGGCTGGAATGGCTTGTAATTTTTCTGAAGTGACAGGGGGAGCCGGCTGGGCTACCCATGGTCATTTACTCCGATAGTAGTCCCCGAAGCTGGCCGATCGCCGCCTACGCGCCACATGGTGCCCGATGGCTGGAAGGGCCTTGGTCCATGCGCGGATCCTCTACGGCCCGGACGGACTGCACGTCTGCCCGCAACGGTTACCGCACGCTGTTTAAGGCGCTATAATCGCGGGACGTGGGGGAGTGGGCGCAGTTAATCCTACGCTCCCCCACGCCTCGTCTCCTCGGCTTCGCCGCACGAGGCTATAAGTAGGGGGGAGGAGGGGGAGTGGCAGACGCTCGCACGCTCGCCCTCGCTCCGTCCCCTACCTTTCCTTCTTCCTCCCTGCCGCCGCAGCTTCCTGCCGCCGCTCGGCTCTTCCGCCAATCTTTTTGGCTCGTCATTGCTCCGTTGCAGCGGGGTCGCGCGCATCTCTGCCGCTGCACCTCGCTCACCAACGCGCCGTTCCCATGGCATTGTCGAGCTCTTGGGACGGCTCCAACGTCCTTGAAGACCATGTCGACTTCCTCCGCCGGACGCGGCGTCTGCCAAGCGCGAACTACGTGCGGGTCCGTCGCGCGCCGGCGAGGGAGATCTCACCGGCACCGGAGGAGGGCGAGCGGGTAATCTTCCGCTCGCACTGCCTGCGCGACTTCGGCCTTCCGGCGTGCTGGTTTCTCCGTTCTTTCCTCGAATTTTACCGCCTCCAGCCGCATCACCTCACTCCAAACGCGGTGATGCTGCTGTCGGCCTTCGTTACCCTGTGTGAGGGCTTTCTCGGTGTTCTCCCCACTCTCGAGCTCTGGGGAGAATTCTTCCAGTGCAAGATCGGCACTGTCGTCGCGGGCGTGCCCGCCCCATGCGGAGCCTTCATCGCCATGAGGCGGGCGGGCGAGAACAATCAGTTCCCGTCCATCCCGCTGATCCAGTCGGTGAAGCTTTGGCAAAAGTCGTACTTCTATGTGAAGAAGGTCGCCCCGCAAGGCGACTTCGTCAACTGGCCGGCTTACGTAGCCGCCCCGCCAGCTGGGAGGCAACCCTCATGGAGCTATCGGGCCAGGTCGCTGTCTAAGGCCGGGAACGCCGCCGTTGCCCGGCTCCGGGTGATGATTCAGTCGTAGGGTTTGACCGGAGCCGACCTGGTGGCCGCCTTCATGGAGCGTCGGGTGCTTCCGCTCCAGGGCCGGCCTCACATGATCTGCCAGATGAGCGGCCGATTCGACCCATGCCGACTAAGCACCAGGGAGATGGCGCATGTCGAGGTGTCCTACATGGTGAACTACATCTCCAACTGCAAGCTCGCCGAGGAGTGGCGGTATGGCACGGAGCCGTATTCTCGCGCCAACCCTCCGCATGCGGTAAGTCTCTCTTCTCTTCTTCTTTTCTTATAGCCGGGCTCATGATGGCCGACTTCTGATCAGCCGACTTTTTTTAGCAGAACCCCCTTCTTCCGCCGGCGGCCGGGGCTACAGGGATAGAGCGCCAGCTCCTCCCTGACCGCACGGTGGACGACGTTGATGACCCGGACCTGGGGGCGGCCTCCATGGAAGACACCGTCACAGGGGAAGGCGACGAGGCAGGCGGCGCGGGGCTCGGGGCCGCCCTTGAGGATTGGGCGGACGATGACGAGGTTGAAGTCGTTCCGCGCCGCCAGCCGGTGCTCGATCATCAAGGTGCGGGCCTATCTGCCGCGCCGGCTGCCCGTGGCGGCGCACAGACACGCCGGGCCGCGTCGACATACTTCGGCAGTCGGCCGAAAAAACCCAAGGGCACCGCAGCGGCGACCAAGCGGGATGAAGCGGCCGCGAAGACGGCTCGCTTCCGCAAGTTGGTGAAGCAGGCGAAGGCGGTTTCGGCGTAAGTATTGTTTCTCTTACGCCTCTTCTTTTTTCTCTATGTTGAAATTCTTCTAAGTCTTCCTCCTGACTCATCGAACAGGGCCCCGCTCTCTCTCGAGCGGGCCTCTGTCGCCTCCATAATCGGGACTGCGGGAGGGTCTTCGAGCTCCCGCCATGTGGATCCCCGCGCCGACCTCTTAGAGGCTACGGAGCGGAATTTGCGGGAGGCGCGGGTGAAAGTGCAACTATCCCTGGGTGGTTTTGGTAATTCCTAACAACATATAGCTCATTGAGCTAACATTATTCCAAGATGAATATTTCAGAAAATCTCAATGGATGGCATGGCTTGGATGAGGAAAGTGGACCCCTCAAAATTATAAGGACAAGGGATTGGCTCAAGCTTCAAGAACAAGACTCTACATTTTATATGTTAGTGATCCAAGATCACATTGAGCCCATAGGAAAAGCCAATACTATTAAGGAGGGATGAGGTGTTGCTTAATGAGCCTCTTGCTTCATGTGCTTAGTGATATGCTCCAAAATCCTCAACTACCTTTCCATATCCACATATGACCCAAACCTAAAGTCAAACTCGGCCCCACCGATTCTTTCTATCCGGAGCCACCAAGTTTCACTTGTCATAGCCACTGCCACAAACCCTAGCAAATCGGTCTCACTGATAGGGATCTCGGTCTCACCGAGATGGGATTGCAATTTCTCTGTTTCCCTTCGTAACGTTTCGGTCCAACCGAAGTGAGCGATCGGTCCCACCGATATTGCAATGTAAACTCACTGTTTCCCTTTGTAACATTTCGGTCTCACCGAAAAGAGCGAATCGGTCCCACCGAGTTTACCTGACCAACTCTCTGGTTAGCTTATTACCAAAATCGGTCTCACCGAGTTTGTGTAATCGGTCACACCGAGATTACGTTATGACCTAACCCTAACCATATCGGTCCTACCGAGTTGCATCTCAGTCCCACCGAAAATCCTAACGGTCACTAGGTTTGCTGAATCGGTCCGTCCGAGTTTAACGATTCGGTCCCACCGAGTTTAGCAGATTGTGTGTAACGGTTAGATTTTGTGTGGAGGCTATATAAACCCCTCCACCCACTCTTCATTCATGGAGAGAGCCATCAGAACAGATCTTCACTTCCAATACACATTTTCTGAGAGAGAACCACCTACACTTGTGTTGAGCTCAAGATATTCCATTCCTACCATATGAATCTTGATCTCTAGCCTTCCCCAAGTTGCTTTCCACTCAAATCTTCTTTCCACCAAATCCAAATCCTGTGAGAGAGAGTTGAGTGTTGGGGAGACTATCATTTGAAGCACAAGAGCAAGAGGTTCATCATCAACATACCATTTGTTACTTCTTGGAGAGTGGTGTCTCCTAGATTGGCTAGGTGTCACTTGGGAGCCTCCGACAAGATTGTGGAGTTGAACCAAGAAGTTTGTAAGGGCAAGGAGATCGCCTACTTCGTGAAGATCTACCGCTAGTGAGGCAAGTCCTTCGTGGGCGACGGCCGTGACGGAATAGACAAGGTTGCTTCTTCGTGGACCCTTCGTGGGTGGAGCCCTCCGTGGACTCGCGCAACCGTTACCCTCCGTGGGTTGAAGTCTCCATCAACGTGGATGTACGATAGCACCACCTATCGGAACCACGCCAAAAACATCCGTGTCTCCAATTGCGTTTGAATCCTCCAAACCCTTCCCTTTACATTCTTGCAAGTTGTATGCTTTACTTTCCGCTGCTCATATACTCTTTTGCATGCTTGCTTGAATCGTGTGAGATTGCTTGACTTGTGTTAAAATTGCTAAAATCTGACAAGAACTAAAATTGGTAAAAGGATAGATTTTTATTTGGTCAAGTAGTCTAATCACCCCCCCCCCTCTAGACATACTTCCGATCCTACAGCGGGAGGAGCGGGAGGCGGAGGAGCAGAGGGCGGTCCGAGAGGTGAGGGAGAAGTCGGCGGAGTCGCGGGCCGATGCGGCCGCCAAGGCCCAAGCGGAGGCCACGGCCGAGGAGACAGAGGCGGAAGCCTTGTGGAACCAGCCTCCGCAGCTCGTCATCCCCCTTCGCGCCGCGGCCCCCGACATCCCCGTGCCTCCGTCGGAGGAGGCCGACCGTGACCAGCCGGTGATGGAGAGGGAGGCGGTGCCATCGCCGCCGACCGGAACGGCTCAAGGGAGCCAGCCTGAGGCGCCGCCCATGCAGCCGGCTGGGGGCGAGCCGACCGTGGGGGCGGATCTTGTGGTTTCGTCGCCGTCTCATCGGCGCGTGGAGAGGGCGACTTTAGTGCCGGGGCCGCAGAAGCTTGCCTTCCACGCCAAGGAAAGTCCCATCCGGACACGGGACGAAGTCTTGAATCTTGTATCTTCATAGTCCAGGAGTCCGGCTGAAGGTATAGTCCAGCCATCCGGACACCCCCTAATCCAGGACTCCCTCAACGGGCGACGCCGACGGTCGTAGACTGTCTCCCACCGGCAACAAGGAGAACGTCGACAAAATGCTTTCCGGTAGGCCGGTGCAGAGACAGTTATGGCCTGGCGTGGTGGTGGTTGGGATGACCCTGGTGGAAGACTATGCGGCCGGGGGTGGTGGTGGCGGCGGCAATGTCGGGGCGCGGAGGGAGTTGGCCTAAATGCCGGATTTAGGCAAATCCTTTAACCCGCGCACACCCTCCTCTCCGCCTTAGGCCAGCCCACTTCACATTTTTATTATAGTTCAAAAAAGATGTGACCAACAAGTTTTGATTTTGGCAAATCCACTAACCGGCGCACACCCTCCTCTCCGCCTTGGGCCAGCCCACTTCACCTTTTTTTTTCTCTATTCTATTAAAGTTCAAAAAAGATGCGCCCAACAAGTTTCAAAATCGAGATCTCTAGGTAACGTACAGATAGAGGCAACCAACAGACTACAATAGGACTAGTGATGATTTTGGGCATGTCTTTATTCTTAGTTAAAAACGCAGTGGTTTTTCTCTTTTGTTTTTTTTCTTATTTGTTTTGGCCTGTTTTTCTTCTTTTTTTCTCTTTCTCTTTCTTTTTCCTTTTCTTTTCTTTTTTAAAACATGCTAACTTTTCTTAAATTCACAAAAAAAAAATTCAAATTCGTGATTTTTACCTTTCTGCTAAATGCGTGAAGATTTTTCTTCAAATTGGTGATTTTTTTATTTAAAATTGATGAACTTTTCTTCAAGATCGATGAACTTTTTTTGAAATTCTATGAAATTTTTCATATTTGATGAACTTTTGTTTGGAACCAACGAACTTTTTTTAAATTTGATGAACTTTTCTTAGACTTGATGAACTTTGTTTCAAACTCGATTAACTTTCCTCAAATTCGATGTTTTTTAATTCGATGAATTTTTTTTAGATTCGATGACCTTTTCGCGGAATGGATGGACTTTTTTCAAATCCAATGAACTTTTTTGAAAAAGATGGATGAACTTTTTCCAAATTTGGTAAACTTTTTTCAAATCGATGAACTTTTTTCAAATCGATGAACTTTTTTTGAAACATCAATGAACTGTCTTTATGAAATTCGTAAAAAAAAATTCGAAATTTGATGAACTCTTTTTCATAAAAAAATCAAATTTGTCAAATTGTTTTCAAATAATGCACAAATCTAATAAATAGAGCCGATACATTGGTTCTTAAACTTTTCGCGACCCTAGTAGTCAAGTGGCGCTAACCGACTGTAGTGTTTAAGAAAACTTTTCTTGTATTGTGGCGCGAGTTCGAGTCCCTCCGCCTGCCCTTTTTTGCGTGGTTTTTTCGTGACACATTTTTCCTTCTACTGCGCGTGGTGGGCCGGCCTATGAGATGCGGCGTGTGGGCGCCAGCTACCTGTTCGGACGCTTAAGGCGCCGAACAATACATTTCGATGAAACAAACCAAAACTTTAGATTAGTTAAACACTACTAGGAAAAGGGCTACTAATGGCGCACCAGTTTTGCCTACTAATGGCGCATCACTGGTGCGCCATTAGTATCACGCCACTAGTATTTTTTACTAATGGTGCAGCACTGGTGCGCCATTAGTATCTGGTATATTAATGGCGCATCACTGGTGCGCCATTAGTATAGGCCACGGTGCGCCATTAGTATAGGTCACTGGTGCGCCATTAGTATTTTTGAATTTTGAAGGCGGGAAAATAGTAGTGACGCACCGTCTAACCCCCACCATGCGCCATTGATTTTTTTGAATTTTGAATTTGGATATGGATCGTGATTTTTTTGCCCATTTTCTGCTCATTTTTTTGCTCGTTTTTTGGCACGATATTATTTCAAATTTTGTTCCTGTTTTTGGATCTTGTATGTTCTTTTGTCATGTTCTTTTGCCGGAGAGGAGTTCGCCAGAGAGGAGGAGGAGGAGGTCACCGGAGAGGCGCTCGCCTACATCGCCGGAGAGGAGGAGGAGGTCGCCTGAGAGAAGTTCACCGGAGCATCGGAGAGGAGGAAGGAGAAACCATGAGGGGATGGGAGGAGAGGAGGGAGGAGGAGCTCACCGGAGAGGAGGGAGAAGGAGCTCACCGGAGAGGAGGAGGAGGTCGCCGGAGAGGAGGAGGAGGTCGCCGGAGAGGAGGAGGAGGTCGCCGGAGAGGAGGAGGGTAGTATGGTGGAGGAGAGAAGGGAAGATGGAGTGGAGGAGAGGAGGAGATGGAGTGGAGGAGAGGTGGAGTGAAGGAGAAGAATGAAGAGGTAAGGAGGAGAGGACCACGCCCAGCCATATATACGGCATAGTAATGGCGCACCGCGGGCAGTGCGCCATTACTAACTTTTTTTTTGATTTATTTTGAATTTTGAAGGCGGGAAGATACTAATGGCGCACCACGAGCAGGTGCGCCATTAGTAACTTTTTTTTTATTTTTTTGACTTATTTTGAATTTTGAAGGCGGGAAGATAGTAATGGCGCACCATGAGTAGGTGCGCCATTAGTAACTTTTTATTTTTATTTTTTTTGATTTATTTTGAATTTTGAAGGCGGGAAGATAGTAGAGAAGATAGTAATGGCGCACCATGGGCAGGTGCGCCATTAGTAAGTTTGACTTTTTTTTTTAATTTTTTTGCCTCCCCAGATTTGGTAAACTTTTTTTGGAACCAACGAACTTTTTTTAAATTTGATGAACTTTTCTTAGACTTGATGAACTTTGTTTCAAACTCAACTTTCCTCAAATTTGATGTTTTTTAATTCAATGAACTTTTTTTAGATTCGATGACCTTTTCGCAGAATGGATGAACTTTTTTCAAATCCAATGAACTTTTTTGAAAAAGATGGATGAACTTTTTCCAAATTTGATAAACTTTTTTCAAATCGATGAACTTTTTTTGAAACATCAATGAACTGTCTTTATGAAATTCGTAAACTCTATTTCGAAATTTGATGAACTCTTTTTCATAAAAAAATCAAATTTGCCAAATTGTTTTCAAATAATGCACAAATCTAATAAATAGAGCCGATAGACTGGTTCTTAAACTTTTCGCGACCCTAGTAGTCAATTGGCGCTAACCGACTGTAGTGGTTAAGAAAACTTTTCTTGTATTGTGGCGCGAGTTCGAGTCCCTCTGCCTGCCCTTTTTTGCGTGGTTTTTTCGCGACACATTTTTCCTTCTACTGCGCGTGGTGGGCCGGCCTACGAGATGCGGCGTGTGGGCGCCAGCTACCTGTTCGGACGCTTAAGGCGCCGAACAATTCATTTCGATGAAACAAACCAAAACTTCAGATTAGTTATTAAAACCAAAACTTCAGACTACACAAGACATTTTTCCTTCTACTGCGCGTGGTGGGCCGGCCTATGAGGTGCGGCGCGTGGGCACCAGCTCGATGAAACAAAACCAAAACTTCAGACTAGTAGCACTGGGGCTGGGATTCGCCGAGTTTAAGTCAGGTGACTTAGGCCCACATGTTAGTGACTCCTAAGTCACCTGACTTAAAAGTCTGCAAATCTGAACCGGTAGCACTGGCATCTGAATAATTGCAATGCCAACCTTCTAAAGAAGACATTACCAAAATCATGTTTCCATGGAGATGGTAGCAAATGACTCGGAAAAACAGACCAAGAAAGTTCAGAGCCATTTGCCATGAGATGAAGTAAATAATTGAATGAATCTGACTTCTGATGTATACAGGGGGTCTGACGCTAACGCTAAGCTGAGATAATAAAATTACACAATGCAACAAATTTTCTTAAGATTGTCAACTGAACTTAGAAGATACATGGCGCTCCCCGGCAGATTCCCTGGGCGGCGCAGCGCGGCGCGCAGGGCCAAGTGGGGAAACAATCAGCGTCACGGTCATCTATCTGACAAATATGTACCGGGAACAAGACCGCATGGGCATCACAGATGATTTTTGTCAAAAAGGTTTACTGTGCTTGTTGTTGTCTCTCTTGAGTTGTACTTTGAGTTTCTTGCCACCTAGCTGGAAACCGTTCATCATGGCGATGGCCGACTGCGCGGACACAGGGTTGTCATAGCTTACAAAACCTGCACCAAAGGTTATAAGAAATGGATTAAGAGAGATCATGTGAACGATGCACAAGAGAGTGTGTCTGCTAGTGAGAGATTTTATTACCGAAGCATTTGCTGGAACCCGTTGCTTTGTCAACAAACACCTTGGCACTTATTACTCTACCGAACCTCTGGAAGGCATCGGACAGTTCCTGGTCACCAAATTCTTGTGGGATATGGTAGATAAATAGATTGGCTCCAGGAGGTCCTGAAACATGTACATAGGTTTTACTACAATGCAACAGACATGATAATAGAAAACCATGTCAAAAGGGTTTTGCATAATACGATATTGATTACTGTAGTTGGTAGAATTAATCAGTACACCAACTATCAGAGTTGCCAACCAGTGTTAAATATTGACGCTGGATGAGAGTACAACTTTGGATAGCCTTATATGCATGTTGCTACCAAATGTAAAGTTGTTCATTTTTGTGTTCATCGCCAATGCACAAGGCATTTGCAGGAAATTCATGCTAACTAATGGGCACGGCTACTGTCAGAAGAGTATGGTATTTCCCCTTGCACAATAAGTAAAGATAAGAATAGAATGCGGCTAACCTTCTGTTTGTGTTTGGCCACCACCATTGCTACGGGGACTATATGCGATAGAATTGACATTTGCACTTGGAACTTTAAGGGGATTGTGAGGATTCCCAAAAGGACGATTGTTCATCGGACCACCGGGGTAGGATCCAGGGTACTGCATACCAGGTACTGCTGGATACGGGCTGCCTAAGTGCATTGGGTTAAATGATCTAGGACCTGAGTTGGGGGACAGTTCAGGGTTGACTCCTCGTATCGAGTTGCCTTGGTTAACAGGCTGACCCATATTCTGAAAGGGGCCTTGATTTTGCATGGGAGATAAAGGGTACTGCATAAGTCCATATGTCCCTGGAGGCTGCGCACAAATATATCACAGTTATATTCTGTATCAGATATGTGCATGTAAAAATGTTGATTTGTCAAGACTCAAGACACATATTTCAACCTCTTGAAAAGCTCCACATATATACATGGGTATTTAAAGTACCAGTAGCTTTTTCAGGAGTAAATCTGACAAATTATGACAGTTTGAATGAATATTCTTTTTCTAATGCATAGATAAAAAAACACATGTTCTGTTTGCAGCTACAAAACAATCAGGGCCACAACAGATACATAAGTTTTGAGAAATTACATTTGGTATGCAAATAATATAGCAAATGGCATATTCTGGACAACAAATTTATAAAGAACACTATACTGAAAACAAAATAGGGCCAGAACATTTAAGGTATTATATGAAGTTTCCTGTGATATGGTAGTGTGTGGTGCAAACAAGGTTTAGAGAACAGCACAAATCACCTGATAACTAAATCCATTATACTGAGGCATATATCCCATCTGTAAAGCTCCAAATACTGAAGATTGTGGCATTGGGCGTCCATTCGGCATATTAGGTGATTGCAGTTGAGCTTTCTGTGCTTTCCGGGCCTGCCTTTCCTTTTCTGTATCAGCCCATTTAACAACCAACGGCACACTAGAACCCTAACAAATAGATCAGAACATAAGAAATTGTATACAAAGCACTAACAATCAGATTTGAGAAGAGATCCAGATGATTAATATAATGCAACTCCAAGGTAAGAGTAGGCTAAAAGGGCAATAAGTTAGTGCCATATGTGGAATATACTAGCAATGACAACCATCAAGTGATCATTCGAGTCAAGTTGTGCATTATAATTAGATACGAAAACATATAATCAAACTATCTGAAATATTCAGGAAAAAATAAAAGTTGGGCGCCAACTGTATGCACCATCAACCTGGAAACAACTGATTTCAAAACCTAATAGAGGTAATATTGTTTATAACTGCCGGTACGAGTGATTGAACAGTTTGTTGTTTGTAACGTCTGGAAAAAAAAGTGCATAGTGCATTGAGAATCATGATATATATATATATACTATACACAATGTTAACCAGCATAAATGCAATAATAAGTAAAAGTTCCCTTGCTGTCCTAGTTCATGTTAGCAAACCTCTATCTTGTGCTTCCCATTTAGATCCTCAATTGCTGCCACTGCTTGCTCCTTCATTTCATATTTAATGAAGGCGCATCCAGCTGCAATAACCAAAGTTCATTAACAAATATACATTATAGACATTTCAGCGTCGAGCGATGTTTATGCTTCTATTAACAGGAAAGTAACTTCTCCGCAATAACTTACCTTTACTTGTTTGCTGTGAACCTCTCAAAATTTGCAAATCCTTGATATTTCCGTATTTGGAAAACAAATCAGTCAATTCAGTATCTGCTACATTTTTTGGAAGCATCCCAATGAAAAGCTTGTGTTCTGAAAGTCATAGCAAATGCAGATGTGAATGTCCTGTTCAATGTCAACAGAAAATAGGGACAAAATATCTTGAGCAAAGATTCTGTGCTAAACAACTGCAAATTATGACCATACCCAGCCTCTCCAACTCTCCATCAGCATATTTTACTTGCAAAGGACTTGCCGCCTGTATTACACAGAGAAAGAAAATGTCATCAGCGAGTCAAGGGAAGCAGCAACAGGCCTACAAAAACTGTACTTTTGGGAGTCTTGAAGAGAAAGCCTGTCAACAATACCCAAATAAGGCATCAAAAGAGTAGCAATAACACTAAAACAAAATACTAGCCACGTGCATGTGTCTGACTGGCTCCACAATTCAGTGATTACCAACTACCATGAACTGAACCATTTCTACTTTTGTCCACATTATAATATGGGTCCTTAATTGCCAGGACAACAATAACAAACGCATACCATTATGCCATCATGGTATGCATTGTATCACATCTGGTGAACTTTTTCCTTTGATTAGACAATTATGCAACATTACATCATGTTTCAATAATACCCATCTCAGTGGGTGATTAGATACTCAGTGTCTCAATCTCACTTTATGTGCTTATTTCATGAAAACATCTCAAGAATCAAAGACCATCGACTGCAAATTAGGTCTAGTGCAATGATGAAGATCCTTATGATTCTGAAGAAAGGAAGTCTGGCCCACCATAACAAATGTACATTATCTGCAGATCTTTTTGGACCAAAGCATGCAAGACATCGACCAAAAGGAACTTTAGTTGCAACTCAAGCTTACTTGAGGGCAAAGCATGCACTTTCATGAGATTTTGCATTTAGTCCAAGAGAACCAACTGTTTCATCTACATAAACATTTTGGCTGTGTTTGATAGGAGCCAGGTCACAACTATCCACACTTGGGAGTTAGGTTTGGCGGGACCTCAGGTAGGTGTGACACAAAACTGAAGCTACAATCAGTTCATGACAAAAGGGCAAGCGTAGTGGCTAAATTGTTGAGCAAACTTTTGTTAGGTGTGTCACTCAGGGACAAGCCTAGTCTGCTGTCTGGTTGGCAGCCACAAGTCAAAATTTACCATGGTTCAAATTACTTGCTGTAAAACATGACGCACCCACTATTTACACCATCATGTGGTAACATCAGCATTCTGGCTCTTGCCAAAGGTTAACTGTAACCTTATTTCTCCTCTAATAAAATACTACTGTAGATCTTTTCTCCGGTTGGCCCAAATGTTTTGACAATTCCCGAGCTGACAGAAGGTACACATGTCTTTTCCCTCTTAATACCTGATTATGCTTATAAAGATATACAACTTGCAAGTTGTAACTACAACCTTAACGAACTATCACACTGCATCAACATCCCACAGGTTACAATTCATCAACATCCCACAGGTTACAATTGGCTAATTAGCAATGAAAGGAAACCTCCTTCACTGTTACTCTACTGTCCTCAAGAGTAAAGATCCATGAAGGTTACAAGTATGATTAGTTGTATTGCACTGTCTAGCAAGAATGCTCTAGCATGCATAGCGAAGTCGTGCAATGTAAGAAAAAGGGAAATCGCTGGAGTTATGAGAAATAAAGCAACCCTGGGAAGGGCATAAATTTCACAGGGAACCACCAATCATGACTACATCAGAAATAAAGCCTGACAGCCAATGGCACCACCAATTCTGGAAACATGAATTTCAGGTTTCAACTGTTCAAGTCCTAAAATAGTTTACGCGACCCATTGGCAGACTAAAAACGGTTATCCTCATAAAATCCGATGGAACCCACAGGTGTTCAATGCAAACAGTTGTAAATTTCAGAATACCCATAAAGTGACTATATTAAAATTTCCCAAAATGCCCCACAAAGATTTTAGAGTACACAGACAGCTGAAGACAGCTCCCAGTGCGTCCCTGCCAGCCAAATCATGGAACACTCATGAACCACATCATGATTCGCCACCCGGAAAGAGCTAACGAATCCTACTGAATTTGTAACAATTCCACCTAGGCACATGGCAAAGATAGGAATGCTCACATACCCCCGGGAGCGTGTGCTTGTTGTGATACGCATTCACCGCCTTGTCGGCCTCGTCCCTCGAGGGGCATATGAGGAAGCAGCACCCTGCATCAAAAGGTCAGATTATGAGGAAGAAGGATGTAAATGAAGCATCAAGCAGCAGAGAAACACTGCTGTATCAGGCTGCAGTGCCGCAAAGCTGAAGAAACAAGCGCAAATCTGGCTTGTCAACGTCTGGGGTACCACTACCAGCAAACAACTTCCCTGAAAAGCATGGGAAGGTTCCTAAACTTTGGGCAGCCGCTACACTAACCACGTGTAGCAGGACAAAAATTACTTATGGTGTATCGCACTTAATTTGTAGCTCCAATCTACAAAAATACCCCCAAAATATTAAGCAAATGTGGCACATTTGTAGCTGCATTGTTCCCAATCCAAACAGTATCAAGCCCCCAAAAAAAGTCCCTCCTAAAAAAAGAAAGGAAAAAACAGAACTTCCGGAAAAAAATTAAACGGCAAAATTGCCGGCGGCATTGGAGCAAATCTAGCAAGCTAAAGGCGACTCCGGCCGGGCAGAGCTCAGATTAGAGCTCGAAACCGCAGCGCCCGGACGATTCGACGCGAGATCTCCCTGGAGCGCGGCAGAGCGAACCCAAAAAAGCCACAAATTCGAACACCTCCGTCCCTCCGGCGGCAGGCATTGCGCCGGAGAGCCGCCGCGAATCACGGGACGGAGGAGGAACCGCCCCGAGAAAAGATTCGAAAACTTTTGGCGCGAGGGAACAGCGCGGAGCGGGAAAGAAGGCCCGAATTCCCCCCCGGCGGCATTGCGGCGGCCGGGGCGCCAGATCCGGGCGGGCGGTCGGATCCGCGGCGCACGCACCTCGGGAGGCCTTGGTGGCCTTGTCCTTGATGACGGTGACCTCGTCGACGAGGGCCACGTCCTTGAACATGGCGGCCAGCTCCGCCTCCGTCATGTGCTTGGGCACCTGCCCCACGAACAGCTTCACGCTCTGCTCCTCGCGCTCCTGCTCCGCCTCCGCCCCTACACCCGCTCCACCGGCTCCAACTCCCACTCCCACCGCCGCCGCCTTCTCGCCGTCCTCCGCCATTGGCCGCCCGCCGGAAGCAACCGCCGCTGCTCTGCTCGCTCCGGCCAACTAAACTGGCGTCGTCGCTCCGCCGGGAGGAGCAAGGAGTGTATTTTGTTGGTTTGTTTTTTGGGGGCGGGGGGCGGGGGTGGTGGTGGTGGAGGTGATGGAGGGAGGGAGGGAGGAGTTGGCGTCCGGAGCAATTAATAATTGGCAATGGCAGTGGATATGCACGTAGTCCGTCTCTCAGATGTGTGTAGGAGTTGTTGCAGTTGTGGCCAGCGGCAGTGTGACTGACTATGATATTGATGCGAGTGGGGAGAGGGAGAGAGCAGTTGGGTCCTTGTGATCTCAATTTGTTTTTCCTTGCTATCCCAACGGTTTTCTTGCACCCTCCTCCTCTTTCCCTGGTTCCAAAATCTGTTGGGGAATTTGTTTCCTTTTCATTTCCTTTTTATTTGTGAGTGAGGAGAGCCCCGGGCTCGGCATTAAAATAGATCTAGAAACTATGGTGTACCCCTGAAAAACCAGAAATTTGTGAGAAGGACCTTGGGGATCCTTGGTCCCGTGCGCTTTGACGAACCAAGCCGGTGGCGCGCCGCTCTGGTGGTGCTGAGGCCGGCCGAGCCTTGTATCTAGCGGTCAGGAAGTCGTCGAGGTTACGTTTCCGGAACGCCCCAGAGGGGAAGGCGTCATTGTGACAGTTGGTGCGGTAGAGGAACACGTATGTTGGATTGTTTTTATGTGATGGTTTTTATTGTGACATTGTTGTCAATCCCTAGCCGTTTTGAAATTTTCGTCGCCCAGGATTGTAAGACTGAAATTCGATCATAGAAAATTACAGCCATGACCCAAGGTGGGACCCCATGTCTTCTATATCTGGGATGGGCTGGCCGCACACCGCGCAAGCCGGGCAAATCTTATATCTAGCAAGACTTTATGTTGGATTGTTTTGGTGTGATGGTTTTTATTGTGACATTGTCGTTAATCCTGGGCTGTTTTTAAATTTTCGTCGCCTAGGATTGTAAGCCTGAAATTCGATCATCAAGTTACAGCCATGACCCCAAGGTGTGATTCCCGTGTCTTCTATATCTGGGATGGGCTGACCGTGCGCCGTGCAAGCCGGACAAATCTTGTATTTAGCGGCTGGAAAGTCGTTGAAGCTTCCAAAACGCACCAAAAAAGAAGGTGTCGCCACGATGTTTGATCTGGTAGATAAAGAAATATATCGGATTGCTTTTAATGTGATGATTTTTACTATAACAGTCTTGTTAATCCACCCGACTGCTTTGAAAATTTCGTAAGCTTAAAATGTTGCTACACTTCCTTAATAAGGTTATATGTCAAGCGAGAACATACACAAGTTTGGTAAGATGCCTGAGATTTTTGTGAGCATATTTTGAAAAAAGAATTAGATTTTATGATTTTCTATATATTTTTTACCTTTTGATTAGCGTTACAGATGGCACTACTTTTGCTTGTTAATATCCTGTACTTAGGATTATGTGATAGCTTCTTATGTCTTTGTCATTGGAGAAGATAACGATCAACTCTGTGGTGACAATAAAAAAACTTACGTGGTGACAAAGTTAGGTTTGGATGACTAGTTATGCGTGCTGGACTTGACTAACACAGGATAGTGCAGATCAAATCAACCTACGAACAGTGGATTTTCTTTTAGGTTTTCACCCTTTGCATGGCATAGAGTAGTGATGCATTTCTCATTCCCGTGCACGTCATAGACCATAATACTCATTCTGAGGTAACTGCCATTTTTGTGAAGCTATATAGGTAATTACTTTGGTTTCTAAACCAGTTATTAATGTTTTAACTAAGAAAAAAGACAATTGCCCAGATAATTATGAGACATCAAAGCTAAAACCGATACAACCTTTCACACCAGCCTCGGAGGTATCGCCGGCCGATCTAACACATGATAGAAAATGTCATGCACATCGTACCATTATCGTCATCACTCTCCACGAGCAACAAGCTCAGGCTTTGCCACAGGCGACCACCCCACCACCCACAACAACAACATTGCGGTTACTCCTCCAGAAGCGAGACTGCACTGACTTTGCCACATACGACCACCCCCATCACCCCCCCCCCCTCCAAAAAAAATCCCCGCCGCCCACAACAACAACATCGTGGTTACTCCTCCAGAAGCGAGACTGCACAGACTTTGCCATATACGACCACCCCCATCACCCCTCCCCCTAATCCCCACCGTCCACATCAACAACATCATGGTTACTCCTCCACAAGCAAGACGTCACTGACTTTGCCACATACGAACCCCCCCCCCCCCCCCGGCGCGCGCACACGTGACACACACAACAACGTCATCATCATTACTCCTCCACAAACGAGATTTCTCTGACTTCGCCACAAATGACCAACTGCCCGCCGCGCGCAACAAATGTGTAAAGCCACAACAACGCCATCGTCATTACTCCTCCACAAGCGTGACTGTTCTGACTTTGCCGCATACGACCAACCCGTCGCCGCACACAACAAATGTGGAAAGTCACAACAGCGTCATTGTTATTACTCATTCACAAGCGAAACTGCTTTGACTTTTTCGCACACAACCAAACCCTCCTATGTGTGCAACAAACGTGTGAAGCCACAACAACGTCGTCAGCATTACTCCTCCACGAGCGAGGTTGCTCTGGCTTTGGCACAAATGCCCCGTGATGTGCGTAACAAATGTGTGAAGCCACAATAATGTAATTGCCATTACTCCTCTACAGGAGACATTGCTCTAATGTCGCACCGACGACCACCAGTGACCCCCTCCCCACGGCACTGCGCAACAAATGGTGAAGGCACAATAATGTCATCATCATTGCTCCTATAAAAGTGGGGCTGCTTTGACTTCGCATCCATGACCACTAGTAACCCTCCCCCTCGGGGGGGGGGGGGGGGATGGGTGTGCCGCACGCAACAAATATGTGAAGCCACAGTAACACCATTGTCATTATTACTCCTCCACAAAAAGAGAGGCTCGACCTTAATCACAAACAACCACCGATGATGCCCTTCCTACAACGGATGTGTGAAGCCACTCAAAATCCACACAACCAGACAACACCAACCCCGAGGGTAATTACATATCAAGGAGAGGTAGTCAATAATACTACCTCCGTCTAGGTGAATATATAAGTCATTCGCGTAGTTCTAGGTCATCGATTTAAGGAATTAAATATGTGTTATATGTCATGAAAAGTATATCACTAGATTTCTACACCGATGTAGTTTCAAAATATATATTTTTTATCACATATAATACATATTTAGATAGTTAAATCATCGACCTAGAACTACGCGAATGACTTATTCACCGAGATGGAGGTAGTAGAAAGGTTTGCTCCTCGCTCAACCACGCTAAGATAAAATATAACTAAAAAATGGGTGCCATATGTTGGAATGAATTTGATTTTTTTGTTAAACAATGGCCCCTACCAATGAACTTCCCAACACCATGAGGCACCAAGGAATGACGGAGACAAGGACATAAATGGATTCATCACTGCAAGACACACACTAGAGAAACTAAAACTTCCGTTGACATTTGCCAGTCCTCCCCGAAGAGAGTTGTCGTATGGGCTCTCATATTTTAACTTCCAAAGCAGATGAACAACTTGCTTAATTGAACTTGTGGAACCTCTGCATATATAAACAATGTGGAATTAGAACCCTAGTTTTGCTCAGCTATCCACTGAAACACTACACGTCAAACATGTGCAACTTCACATGGGTAAGAAGATGTCGATCATGTGGTATTACCTCCAAAAGAGAAAGGAACCAAATTAACATTTGGAGCTATGCTTGCTAGGCTCTTGATCTGATTTTAATAATGGTACATAGGATGTGTCCCAATGATTTGAGGCACTCTGCTACATGGTACATACCTACTTACTTTTTGGAAACTAATTGTCGTGGATGAAGATAAATTTACATAAGGATCAATTCACGTGGTGACAGAATTAGGTTTGGATGACTAATTATGTGGTGGGCTTGACTAACACAAGTCAGTGGAGATTATATCAACCTACGAACACTTGAAAAGACAACAGGTTTTCACCCTTTGCATGGCACAGACTAACGATGATACAGTTCCCATTTCCACGGATGTCATACCTAGACAATAATACTTATTATGTCGACTTATTCATACAAGTAATTACATTTTCTATGAAGGTATAAAGGTAATTGCTTACTTTTTGGATCGCACAAAAAATACTTATTTCTTGGAAACCAATTATCATTGTATTATTTTTTGGAATTATTGGGCTTTTAGGCCATTTCTTATTTCCAGTCATTCTTGAAAATCTTAGAGGCCCATATGGCCCATTTACTCGACAAGAGAGTGTGAAAAGTTTAATCCCACCTCGATTGTGGAGGGTGAGTTGGACCAACATATAAGGTGGGCTCATCCACACATCACTAAGAGCATGAGAAGAGGGCACATAAACGCCTGCTTCTCCTCCTTGGCCCGCCTATGCCACGTGTACAGGGAATTACAATCCGATGAGTTATAGTGGAGTGAGGAATGAAAATATTACAAGAATTGTTTTGGGAATAAAAGGACTAGTTTCAAGAGAAACCGGAAGCGTTTCGGGTAACACTAGTAGAAAAAGGGCCTAATTATATAAGAACTCAGCTTCAACATGGTATTCTCCGGCTTTATTGATGACGTGGTCAAGAAAGAATCCGGCCAATTCCTCTTGAATTGCTTTCATGCGATCTTCTAGTAGGAGTTCATTCCGCATCTGCCACGTCTAATTTGAAGAAGGGGGTTAATACATATATATGAATGAAACTCAACAGAAATGATGGTGTAATAAAATGAAATTGTGAATATTATTGCTTACGCACTTCATATTATCTATTAGAGTAGCCCCGCTTATCTTTGCAAGTCGCATTGTAGATGAACTCGCACACGCAGTATTCATAGTAATCATTCCCTTGTTCCTACCACAAGCACTTTACGAGAAATAGAGGTCAATCAAACTGATAATGAAGCATTATAAATGGCATTGATGAAAGTAACTAGAATCAACGGGAGATGCGCGGAAGTAGCTAGCTAGTAGTACTTACTTTCGGGTATTTATATCACAGCTCCCTCGGCAGTCCCGGAGCTTGTGCGGTGAACTTTTTCCAAACCCTACAAGACAAAGAAAATAATTATTACTTGAGATATCACGAAATGAACAAAAAGTTGCCGATATGGTGCGATAATGATCGATTGAACTTACTTGTTGAGAATTTTAGTCATGTCCGCATATGTATCGGGATCTTTTCGTCTTGAGTCTAAGACGATTACTAGTCTCTGCTCAAGCTTAATCTCCAAGAGAATATAGTGGAAGTTGCGCACGCATGCATAACTCATCATTTAAGTACATTACTATAACCTCGAGTAATAAAGGAAACCGAATATGCACAAGACAGTAACACTCACTTGAAGTTGTAAGGAAAGAGTATTTTATCTTCGTTTCAATTTATTAGCAACGATTTGAGCAAGTTGGCCTTGGTGTCTTTGGCATTCTTTTTAACCGTAAATTCATCTATGAGATTTGTGTTAATGAACCCAATATCATACATTTCTGATTTTCCGCACTCGACGATCTTCAATCTGCATAATATAGTGAGGATAATTATAAATACATGCAATGAAAGAGCTGAGCTATATAGAGAGACTTAATGACAGAAGTAGTAATTATAGACAGTAGCAAGTGACTGTTAATTTATCGAGGGCCTTTTGATTGTAAAACTGGAAGAACTCCTCAAATGGAATAGACAACAGATCAATTCCAACGAGGTTGTGCTCCTCTTTAACTCTCAGCGTCAAAGTATTCGTCCCCCCAGACTCTCTGCAGGTTTCCATGTACCAATCATGCAATCTTCGCATCATCGTTGTTAGAGATCTTTCATCTTTGACGAGAGGTGAGGGAGTCCTGGATTAGGGGGTGTCTGGATGGCCGGACTATACCTTCAACCGGACTCCTGGACTATGAAGATACAAGATTGAAGACTTCATCCCGTGTCCGGATGGGACTTTCCTTGGCGTGGAAGGCAAGCTTGGCGATGCGGATATTCAGATCTCCTACCATTGTAACCGACTTTGTGTAACCCTAACCCTCTCCGGTGTCTATATAAACCGAAGGGTTTTAGTCCGTAGGACAAGAATCTCAACATACAACAATCATCCCATAGGCTAGCTTTTAGGGTTTAGCCTCCTTGATCTCGTGGTAGATCTACTCTTGTACTATCCATATCATCAATATTAATCAAGGAGGACGTAGGGTTTTACCTCCGTCGAGAGGGCCCGAACCTGGGTAAAACTTCGTGTCCCTTGTCTCCTGTTACCATCCGCCTAGACGCACGGTTCGGGACCCCCTACCCGAGATCCGCCGGTTTTGACACCGACATTGGTGCTTTCATTGAGAGTTTCTCTGTGTCGTCACTTTTAGGCCCGATGACTCCTTTGATCATCAACGACGATGCGGGCCAGGGTGAGACTTTTCTCCTCGGACAGATCTTCGTCTTTGGCGGCTTCGCACTGCGGGCCAATTCGCTTGGCCGCCTGGAGCAGATCGAAAGCTACGCCCCTGGCCATCAGGTCAGGTTTGGAAGTTTGAACTACACAGCTGACATCCGCGGGGACTTGATCTTCGACGGATTCGAGCCACAGCCAAGCGCGCCGCACTGTCTCAATGGGCATGATCTAGCTCTGCCGCCGAACAGTGTCCTGGAGGCCGCACGCGCGACGGTTTCGACCCTTAATTCGGAGCTTGCTGCGCCGATCGAGGACGAGCGGTTGGACGCCACCTCGAGGGCTGCGATCTCAAAGGCGATCAAGCCGAACACCAGCCCCGCACTCTGCATGGCCCGTGACTCCGAGGAGCCGGATTCCTCTCCGGACTCCGAGCCCCCCGCGCCCCTGCCGATCGAATCCAATTGGGCGTCGATAATGGAGTTCACCGTCACGGACATCTTTCAGCACTCGCCCTTCGGCGACATCCTGAATTCGCTAAAGTCTCTCTCTTTATCAAGAGAGCCCTGGCCGGACTACGGTCAGCAAGGTTGGGATACGGACGATGAAGAAATTCAAAGCCCACCCACCACCCACTTCGTAGCCGCTGTCGACGATTTAACCGACATGCTCGACTTCGACTCCGAAGACATCGACGGTATGGACGATGATGAAGGAGACGAACAAGAACCAACACCTATAGGGCGCTGGAAGGCCACCTCGTCATATGACATATATATGGTGGACACTCGAAAAGATGGAGAAGGCGATGGAACAGTGGGGGATGACACCTCTAAGAAACATCCCAAGCGTCGGCGTCAGCGACGCCGCTCTAAATCCCGCCAAAGCAAAAACGGTGATTCCGGCATGGGAGATAATACTACTCCGGAGAGTGCCGAAGAACACCCCCTCCAGCAAGATTCGGCACAGGAGGATGGAGAAGCCATCCCTCATGAGAGAGCGGCAGACCGAGAGGTTGAGGATGACAATTATATGCCTCCCTCCGAAGACGAGGAAAGCCTCGACGACGACGAATTCGTCGTGCAATCAGATCCCGCCGAACAAGAGCGTTTTAAACGCAGGCTTTTAGCCACGGCAAGCAGCCTCAAGAAAAAGCAGCAACAGCTTAGAGCTGATCAAGATTTGCTAGCTGACAGATGGACTGAAGTCCTTGCGGCCGAAGAGTATGAACTCGAACGCCCCTCCAAGCGTTACCCAAAACGCAGGCTGCTACCCCGATTAGAGGAGGAAGAACCTACATCACCAGCGCATGACATGGCCGACCGGCCACCTCATGGCCGTGACAGAGAGGCCTCTAGGCCCTCCACTCAAGCCATGCCCCGACGCCGCTCAAAACATGCTAAGGCACGGGAAAATGCGCCAGACCTGCAAGATATACTGGAGGACAAGGCAAGGCAAACAAGATCGATCTACGGATCACGCGGGCGCCCCACGACACGTGACGGTGATCGTTACTCCGGATACAATAAATCCGGCCGGGCCGAACACAATAGACAAAGCTCCTTTGAGCTGCGTCGTGATATAGCCCAGTACAGAGGCGCCGCACACCCACTATGCTTCACAGATGAAGTAATGGATCATAAAATCCCTGAGGGCTTCAAACCCGTAAACATTGAATCATAAGATGTCACAACAGATCCTGCGGTATGGATCGAGGATTATCTCCTTCACATCTACATGGCCCGCGGCGATGATCTACACGCCATCAAATACCTCCCGCTCAAACTTAAGGGACCGACCCGACATTGGCTTAACAGATTGCCAGTAGATTCAATCGGTTCTTGGGAGGACCTGGAAGCCGCATTCCTCGACAACTTCCAGGGTACCTATATGCGACCACCGGACGCCGATGACCTAAGCCACATAATTCAGCAGCCAGAGGAATCGGCCAGGCAATTCTGGACTCGGTTCCTAACAAAGAAAAACCAAATAGTCGATTGTCCGGACGCAGAGGCCCTAGAGGCCTTCAAGCATAATATCCGTGACGAGTGGCTCGCCCGACACCTGGGACAGGAAAAGCCGAAATCTATGGCAGCCCTTACGACACTCATGACCCGCTTTTGCGCGGGAGAAGATACCTGGCTAGCTCGCAGCAACAACTTAACCAAGAGCCCTGGTAATTCAGATACCAAGGACAAAAGCGGCAGGTCGCGCCGGAACAAGTAAAAGCGCCGCGTTAACAGCGACAGCAACGAGGATACGGCAGTAAATGCCGGATTCCGAGGCTACAAATCCGGTCAGCGGAAAAAGCCATTCAAAAGAAACACTCAGGGCCCGTCTAGTTTGGACCGAATACTCGACCGCTTGTGCCAGATACATGGCACCCCCGAAAGGCCAGCCAATCACACCAACATGGATTGTTGGGTGTTCAAGCAGGCAGGCAAGTTAAATGCCGAAAACAGAGACAAGGGGCTGCATAGCGACGACGAGGAGGAGCCCAGGCCGCCGAACAACAACGACATAAGGGTTTTCCCCCACAAGTGCGGACGGTGAACATGATATACGTAACCCACATCCCTAAAAGGGAGCGAAAGTGTGCATTACGGGACGTATACGCGTTGGAGCCAGTCGCCCCAAAGTTCAACCCATGGTCCTCCTGCCCGATCACCTTTGACCGAAGGGACCACCCCACTAGCATCCGTCATGGCGGGTTCGCCGCATTGGTTCTTGACCCAATCATTGACGGATTTCATCTCACAAGAGTCC
The DNA here is from genome assembly GCA_032464435.1 of Aegilops umbellulata. Lineage (NCBI taxonomy): Eukaryota > Viridiplantae > Streptophyta > Magnoliopsida > Poales > Poaceae > Aegilops > Aegilops umbellulata. Next base: position 532,406,263 of record CP136056.1, on the reverse strand, counting down.
TTATGGACGGCGGCAGCAGCCTGAACCTGCTTTACCAGGATACAGTGCGGAAAATGGGCATAGATCCCTCGAGGATCAAGCCCACCAAAACGATCTTTAAAGGCGTCATACCAGGTGTAGAGGCCAACTGTATAGGTTCGGTCACACTTGAAGTGGTCTTCGGATCTCCGGATAACTTCCGAAGCGAGGAGTTAATCTTCAACATAGCCCCGTTCCGCAGTGGCTATCACGCACTGCTCGGGTGAACCGCATTCGCAAAGTTCAATGCGGTACCGGACTATGCATACCTCAAGCTCAAGAAGCCAGGCCCTCGAGGAGTAATCACGATCAACGGAAACACCGAACGCTCCCTCCGAATGGAGGAGCACATAGCAGCGCTCGCAGTAGAAGTACAAATCAGCCTCTCTAGGCAGTTCTCCAGTCCGGCCCTTAAAAAGCTGGACACTGTCAAGCGCGCCCAGAGTAACCTACAACAAGATCGCCTGGTACGTTCCGAGCTAGCGTAGCAATGCGGCCCCAACCCTAGCCCTCGCGATATAGCAAAACCAGTGCTTCGCGTACATAAGTATGCTCTTGAAATACCATGGGCACAAGGGGAGGGGCACCATCACATCAGGCCCAAAACACGGCTTAAACCGTACTAGGGGCTGCCAGATTCTTTTTTAATTTTCTCTTACTTTCAGGACTCCATACTTCGGACGACCTGTTCGACAATTCAACTGCCGCACAAACGATGCAAGATCCAGGAAAGCAGACAAGCCATGCCGCATTATGGAACTCCTAGGTGGTCTCTATTACGAGCAGTATACCTGTTTTGAATACAATTCCGCGGCCTTCCCCTGGCCAGGACATGTTAAATAGTCCAATTTATTTTGCTTATCGCACTATTTGTATCGTTCTGCTTTGATAGCAACCTTTCTATAAACAATTCATAGCTTTTGTCTATTTTCTGCATTACCCTCTTTTTATATATATGTTTATTAATAAAATGTTGCACCCGTACATCGTGGTACGGCAAATACGCCAGGGGCTTCAGTACCCCTTAATATGGTGTAAGAAGACCGAACACTTTCACAAGTGCGGCACCCCGAACTTATAGCACTATATGCATCGGCTACGAATCATGATTTGGGTCAATAGTTGGGTTTGCCCGGCTCCTATGTTTTGGTGCCTTACGTTCCGCTATATCGGCTAAGGTAGCACTAGGAGAACTACTGCGATTGTGCCCCAGTTGAGCTGGGCTGAGCACCTCAGTAGAGAAAGCTAAAACTGACTGTCATGATGAGGCGAGAGACCGGTCGCTGTTCGAGAGGTTTTTCGAGTCCTTAAAGACTTATGCCGCTTCGAGCGAGGAACCGGCTTCGTCCGGCCAAGGCGTGGATAGCGCCCCGAACTCGGTCTTCCGAATACTAGGGGCTTCACCAAAATTTAAAATTATAGAGTTCTGTGGCTAAGTGAGAGTGTTCAAGCATTATAGTCCGATTGCCTTGTTCGTTGTGCTGAGCGCCTCCCTCGACGGACCCAATCATGGGAAAAAGAGCGCTCAGGTTTATCCCGAACACCCCAGCACTAGTGGCATGGGGGCAGAAGCCGACGACTGGCCATCTCTCAATTTTTGATAAACGGTCGCACAGAAAGTAATATTTTAAATTCAACAAGCATTGCTTAGCGCATATGAACAAGTTTTCAGCGCACAGGATAACACGAGCGAGTTTATTCAAAAATTACATCCTTGGTACATTCATCCGCCATAAGGCGGGCACCAGCAAGAACATCCTTGTAATAGTTCTCGGGCTTGCGATGCTCCTTCCCCGGCGGCGGCCCGTCCCTCACAAGCTTCTCACCGTCCAGCTTACCCCAGTGTACCTTTGCACGGGCAAGGGCCCTACGAGCACCTTCGATGCAGACGGAGCGCTTGATGACCTCGAGCCGTGGACAGGCCTCCACCAGCCGCCGCACCAGTCCGAAGTAGCTCCGAGGCAGGGCCTCTCCAGGCCACAGCCGAACCATGAAGCCCTTCATGGCCTGTTCGGCCGCCTTGTGGAGCTCGACCAGCTGCTTCAGCTGGTCGCTCAAGGGCACAGGGTGTCTGGCCTCAGCATGCTGAGACCATAACACCTTCTCCGCCGAGCCGCCTTCCTCGGCTCGGTAGAATGCGGCGGCATCGGATATGCTGCGGGGAAGATCTGCGAATGCCCCTGGAGAACTCCGGATTCGGGTAAGTAACAAGTAGTTTACTTTTATATGTCTGCTTTGCATAAAGAATGCCTTACCCACCGCTATCTTTTTCACCGCCTCCAACTCTTGGAGGGCCTTCTGGGATTCGTCCTTGGCAGACTTGGCAGTTTCAAGGGCCGCCGCGAGCTCGGACGCTTGCTTCTTCGAGTCAGGCTCCAAACTCTCATGTTTTTTCATGAGAGCCTGAAGCTCTTGCTGCACCTCGCCGACCCGGGCCTCAAATTTCTCTCGCTCGGTGCGCTCCATGGCCGCTCTCTTCTCGGCCTCGGACAGCGCCTGCTTGAGGGTCGCCACCTCAGTCATGGCCCCTATAATAAGCAGCACAATCCTGTTATTTTTTATAATTGCATCTTTTTTGGTATATATTTTTCTATAAGGTATCTCTTACCATCCTTCTCCTCGAGCTGCCGTTTGGCAAGGTCGAGCACTTGCTCGGTCCGCTCGAGGCCCTTCTTGAGGGAACCCACCTCCGCAGTTAGTGCGGCGGTGGCTAGCAGCGAAGCCTGCATACGCATATTGACTCTTTTTATGTTAGACTCCTGCGAAATTTAATAGATCCTCTATTCGGCTTTTCTTTCCGAACGCCAAACAGAGCATCAGGGGATACTGTCTATGCGGTAATATTTTTACATATTTTTACTTACCTCGAAGTCTGTTAGAAGGCTGGCACAAGCTTCAGTCAGTCCGCTCTTGGCAGACTGAACCTTCTGGACCACCGTACTCATAATAGTACGGTGCTCCTCGTTGATGGAGGCGCCGTTAAGCACCTCCAGCAGATTGTCCGGCTGGACGGAGGCTGCCGGCTCAGAAGGCTTGCTCCTCTTAGAAGGAGTTCGCCTACCGCGGTCAGGAACTGTTGAGGATTCCGGCACGGTGTCCGGCTCAAAGCCTGACTTGGAGCCCTGGGGGGTCTTGTCCCCTTTACTCCTGGAGTCCGGGAGGTCGCCTCGCGGCTCCTCCAGGACCACCTCCTCTTGCCCCGGAGCTTGTCGCGACGCCACTTCGGCGTCGTCCGCAGTGCGGGGGGAGACAGTGGGTGGGACTGAGTTCACGTCCGACGAATCCAGGGAGCCGCTCGACGACTCGTCGAGCCCGGCCCGGGGCGGGCTGCATAATTATATTCGACATTAGGGAAAAGTTGTGCAACAACAGGGATATTATGAGTTACTCTGGTATCCGAATACTTACGATTTCGCCGGACGCTTGGCCCTGTTCGGCCACCCCTCTTCGTCCTCGTCGGCGTCGGGGGAGTAGTCCGGTGGAGGGGTCTTCCTTTTCTTGGACCCTTCGGCCTCCCCTGCTGGGGCGGCCTTCCTCTTCTTTCCTCCCCCCGCTGGAGGGGGAGAGGTTTCTTCTTCCTCCTCCTCGTCTTCATGGGAGAAGAGCGTCTCGGATCCGTCGGACGATGAATCCGACACCACCACATGACGGGAACTCTTTCGAGTCCCCGTGGCCTTCTTCTTCTTGGCCTTCTTCTCCGGCACCATGTAAGGCGCCGGAGCCAGCAGCTTCGATAAACGAGCGTCTGCTGGGTCTTGGGGCAAGGGAGCCGGACAGTTAATTGGTCCGGACTTCACCTGCCATTCCTGTCAAAGGTAAGGGAGTTTAGATCCCGCATAGAGTCAAACTATGAGAAACAAATGTCCTGTAAAAGGTAAAGATAACTCACCGCACTTGCTTGACACTGCATGCTGCATCCGCGATCCTCGGATGCGGATGCGGGAGCCTTGGCGCCTTTGAAAAGCACCTTCCAGGCGTCTTCGTACGTCGTATCGAAGAGCCTATTCAGGGTTTGGTGCTGCGTCGGGTCGAACTCCCACAGATTGAAGTCCCGTTGTTGACACGGGAGGATCCGGCGGACGAGCATAACCTGGACTACATTGACAAGCTTGAGTCGCTTGTTCACAAGGGACTGGATGCATGTTTGCGATCCGGTCACCTCTCCCTCGTCGCCCCATGACAGGCCCGTCTCTTTCCAGGACGTGAGCCGCATAGGGGGTCCGGACCGGAACTCAGGGGCTGCGATCCATTTCGGATCGCGCGGCTCGGTGATGTAAAACCACCCTGACTGCCACCCCTTCAAGGTCTCCACAAAGGAGCCCTCGAGCCATAGGACGTTGGCCATCTTGCCTGGATGGCGCCTCCGCACTCTGCTTGGCTGCCGCGCACCACCTTCGGCTTGACGTTGAGAGTCTTGAGCCAAAGGCCGAAATGGGGGCGGATGCGGAGGAAGGCCTCGCACACGACGATAAACGCCGAGATGTTGAGGATGAAGTTCGGGGCCAGATCGTGGAAATCCAGGCCATAGTAGAACATGAGCCCCCGGACAAATGGGTGGAGAGGAAAGCCCAGTCCGCGGAGGAAGTGGGGAAGGAATACACCCTCTCATGGGGCTCTGGGGTGGGGAGAAGCTGCCCCTTTTCAGGGAGCCAGTGCGCGATGTCTTTGGACAAGTATCCGGCCTTCCTCAGCTTTTTGACATGGCCCTCCATGACGGAGGAGACCATCCACTTGCCTCCCGCTCCGGACATTGCTGGAGAAGCTTGAGGTGGGAAGTGCGGGCTTGGGCGCTGGAGCTCGGGTGCGCAGAAGATGGATAGGCAAAGGAGGAAGAAGGCGTAGGTAAAAAGGTGGATCCTTATCCCCTTATCTGGGCGGATGCGGCTATGCGTCCCCACCAGCCTAGTAAAACTCGCTTGCCTCCCAAGCGCCGTGATAAATGGCGCGGTTGGGTTACCCACGTCCGTATTGATGAGAATCCCGTAAATGGGGGACACGATCTCTGCTTTGACAAGACGTGCCAAGGAAACCGCCTCGTAAAACGCGCTGAGGTGGAGAATTGAAAACAATTCGAATAAAGGCTTGGCCGTAGTGTGATGTGACGCCACGGAATACGTCAGCAGATTAGATTTGTGTTAATTCTATTCTCTTTATGGCAATATGTGGAAACTTATTTTGCAGAGCCGGACACTATCCTTGGTGTTTAAAATCTTTTATGAAGAACTTGGAGGAGGAACCCGCCTTGCAATGCCGAAGACAATCTGCGCGCCGGACTCGTCGTCATTGAAGCCTGGTTCAGGGGCTACTGAGGGAGTCCTGGATTAGGGGGTGTCCGGATGGCCGGACTATACCTTCAGCCGGACTCCTGGACTATGAAGATACAAGATTGAAGACTTCGTCCGGTGTCCGGATGGGACTTTTCTTGGCGTGGAAGGCAAGCTTGGCGATGCGGATATTCAGATCTCCTACCATTGTAACCGACTTTGTGTAACCCTAACCCTCTCCGGTGTCTATATAAACCGGAGGGTTTTAGTCCGTAGGACAAGAATCTCAACATACAACAATCATACCATAGGCTAGCTTCTAGGGTTTAGCCTCCTTGATCTCGTGGTAGATCTACTCTTGTACTACCCATATCATCAATATTAATCAAGCAGGACGTAGGGTTTTACCTCCGTCGAGAGGGCCCGAACCTGGGTAAAACTTCGTGTCCCTTGTCTCCTGTTACCATCCGCCTAGACGCACAGTTCAGGACCCCCTACCCGAGATCCGCCGGTTTTGACACTGACAAGAGGCTTCCCGTAATGGTATCTGTGTTCGTCCACTTCCAAGAAATCATAATGCACTTCGTCGGGTAGGTAATCTCCAAGATTGGTATAACCAGGCACCATCCTCGGATCGTTAGCAACGATATCGCTAGACACCTTGAGCGGGGGGCACGATTGGTTCACTTGTTCGCCGAGCTGGGCAATTTTTTCCCAGCTCGTCGTTCTGCTAACCTTCGATCGCTGATAGTACTTCCCGAACGCTCCGCTTTGATATATACCTTGTCAGTAATGCGCTCATAGTTGGTTTTCGGCGGAGACTTTGGTGGTTTCCTCAGGGCATCCAAAGTGCGCTTCACTTTCACTGGATCTACCTTCTCCTCCGTAGGTGGATGTTTCTTTGCTTTCACCCCTTCAAAGAAGTTCGTCACTTTGGCTCGCACGATCTTCGCATTTTCCTCCGGGGTCCTCTCGTATGGTAACTTCTCTCGAATCTTCAGAGAAGGACCGAATCTGTATTGGCTCCCGCGTCTGGCTGTATTGCTAGACGCCGGAGCAGACGGAGCGGTTGCGGCTGTCTTCTTTTCTTGCTTACGAGGCAGAGGAGAAGGACTATGACGCGCCGGACCAGCCGGAGCGGCGGCGGGTCTCTTCCGCCCTTGTTGGCGAGGCGGAGAAGGAGGAGGCTGGCTGCTCGAGCGCGCCGGCGCAGGCGGAGAAGGAGGAGGAGTGCCGCCACGCGCCGGAGAAGGAGGCTGAGTGCCTGATCACTCGCCGGAGGAGGAGGAGGAGTGCCCTGAATCACCAGAGGAGGAGGAGAAGGCGGAGGCGTCCAGTTCGGAAGGTTGATGAGCTCCTTCCGCCATAGGCATGGAGTCTTCAGAGAAGAACCCAGCCGAGTCTCCCCTTCACCGGTAGGGTGGTCAAGCTCGAGGTCCTCAAATCCCTCTGTTATTTCGTCCACCGTCACCCTAGCATATCCTTCTGGAATCGGACGGCAGTGAAAAGTTGCGCCGGGTTCAGGAGGTCGAACAGAGCCGACATCCGCCTTGACTTTGAAGTTCTGTCATTGCGTCATAAGGTGGAAATGTTGAGACTTCGTGATAGCATCCACGGGGTAGCTAGCAGGAGCCGTCAAGACATGCTCCAGCTGAAGCAGCTCGGTGGAAGCCATGCGGCTTCTCCGCTGAGATGGCGGGGTAGCTTCGGGGGAAGCTTCGGCAGGTCATTTGCTGCGATTTGCTTATCGTTCCTCTATCGCTTGTACCCTTGCATGCAACGCCTGCAGTTGGGTATGCTCCACTTTCTTCCTCCTCTCATGGCATTTGTAACCGCCTGCGTCCGGAAACCCAGCCTTCCATGGAACGGAGTCTGGCGTGCCTCGTGTCCGTCCAGGGTGCTCAGGATCCCCGAGGGCCATTGTGAGCTCATCGTTCTCTCTGTATGGAACGAACGTCCCTTGCTGCGCTGCCTCGATATACTCCTGAAGCCTCATGACGGGTATTCGCAGTTGCTCGTTCATCCAAACGCACTTCCCTGATACAGGGTCCAAGGTTCCGCCAACCCCGAAGAACCAAGTCCGGCAACGGTCTGGCCAGTTCAATGTCTCTGGTTCGACCCCTTTATCAATCAGGTCATTCTCAGCCTTGGCCCACAACGGCCGGGCTTTGAGGTAGCCACCTGACCCCGTGCAATGGTGATGCTTCTTCTTTGCATCATTTTTCTTGTTTCTCGCTGACATCTTCTTACTCTTGTCCGATGTCTTGTGGGCCACAAATGCGGGCCAGTGATCTCTGATCTTCTCATACCGGCCGGTGAATTCTGGTGTCTTTTCTTTGTCGACAAACGATGTTTTCAGCTCATTCTTCCACCTCCAGAATAGTTCTGCCATCTTCTTAAGAGCATGAGACTTGATCAATTTCTCTTTAACTAGCTTCTCCGGATCCTCCTCTGGCGGTAGGGTGAAATTTGCCTTCAGCGCGGTCCAAAGATCATCTTTCTGCATATCGTCGACATAAGACACCTCAGGTTCTTCCTTCTTAGGCTTTAACCATTGGTGGATACTGATCGGGATCTTGTCCCTAACAAGAACCCCGCACTGAGCAGCAAATGCTTCCTTTGTCCGAATGGGTTCAATCGGCATGCCATCACGCACGATTGCTGTGATCTCAAACCTTTCATCCGAGCGCAACTTTTTCTTCGGTCCTCGTCTCTTTACCGAAGTTGTGCTCGATCCGGAGGGCTAGAAAGAAGAAGAAAGACGAGAGTTAATTAATATGTGTACATACCAAAACAATGAATGCATCAATTAGCTAGTCAGCACAGGCTTAACTAATATATATACCTGGCCGGACTCGGTTCGGTCACTGGAGCCGTCATCACGGTCTCCTTCTTGCACTGGCATTGGTTCACCGGAGCCGCCATCACGGTCTCCTTCTTGCATCAGCATTGGGTCACCGGAGCCATCATAATCATAGCCTGCTTCTTCACCATGTCCTTCCAGACCATCAGTGTCACTGAGAAATGATAAGACGACATCACTTCCTTGTGCGATTATGTCCCCCAACACCACTTCTGTTGCTTCGTCTCGGGGGTGCTCCATAGTCTCTGCAAATATTTACAACATGGCAATTATTATTCAAACATGACAGCTGGATATATTAGTGGCAAACATAGAACTAGCTAGCTAATCACAATAAGGAATCATATTAGTGGCCTCGGCGCTGCTTCTCTAGGGTGTGGGACCAGATAAGTGGTGCGCCATTAGTATATACTAATGGCGCACCACCTTCTGATACGCCATTAGTGTTGAAACTACTAATGGCGCACCAGGCCTAGGATGCGCCATTAGTATCAAATTTTTTTTTGAACTAGCGCGCCTGTCCAAACATACTAATGGCGCATCCAGACACAGTGCGCCATTACTAGTTGTAAATAGTAATGGCGCACTAGTCCCAGAGTGCGCCACTAATGTTGTTTTTTAATTATATTTTTTATTCCTTTTGTCGCAAAACTACTAATGGCGCACTCTTCCACCGTGCGCCATTACTAGTTCAAACTAGTAATGGCGCACTCTGTATCAGTGCGCCATTAGTATTTTTTTTGCAAAACTACTAATGGCGCATCAGACGTTGGTGCGCCATTAGTAACTTGGATTACTAATGGCGCATTTGTTGTTGGTGCGCCATTAGTAAGTGGGCAACAACAAGATATTTTGGGCAGTCTCTCCTTCCCACACTCACTTTCTCCCCACTTCATTCTCTCCACCTCCTCCTTGTCTCGGGTGCCTCCTCTTTTTCACCTCATTTCCACCATAGATTCATTCAAATTAAGTGGTTAAATTACCTTGTTTTGATAGGTAAGTAAGGGGGGAAGCTATATTTATGTTGTTCTCCCTACAACAATGTGCACATGCACTTTTTATGGCCTAGCTAGATCTATGTATGTTCATGGTGTTGCATATGTTTGTGGTGTTGCATATGTGTTTGTGTTTGGAGGTGTACCGGTATTTGAAATGCGATAGTTGCCAATATTTTGCCGGAATGTTGATTCATTTCCGTTTCGGCGATAATTTTGGCATTAAGCATTCTTTTTGGTCCTATTTTTAGGGAAAGTCATGCCAAATTTTTTCTTGGTTCTAAAATATCGTTTTGCTCTACCCCGCAGGCGACCATGGTCCGCACGATGACCGAAGGCATCGTGAATAGGTTTTTGAGGTCCGCGAAGGCCGAGATGCTTCAAAAGAACGAGACGGAGATAAGATGTCCGTGTCGAAGATGCAAGCTGGAGAGCCTTATTGCGGACCCGAATTCCGGGCAGGTGCGGGACCACCTGCTCTTGCGTGGTTTCATGGATGGCTATCGGTGGCAAGGTGATGAAGATGACTACGAAGTCGTCCATGGGGGCCGGACAAGAAATGAGGAAGGGCAGCAGCAAGACAACTACCGCGGCTCGGGCGGGCGAGAAGACGAAGAATCCCCAGGAGATGATCACGTAGACGACGGGCATGATGATGAGGAAGATGCCGGAGCAGACGACGGGCATGACCATGAAGATGATGATGCCGGCGGAGCAGACGATGGTGGACCATCGATGGGCTGGGTGCAGGACCCTTATATTCAAGAGCTGCTTCTCAAGCAGACGGATAACGCAAGAGCTGCCGCCCGAGAGAAAGCCAAGGTGGATCAACTTGAGTTAGACGCGGTTACTCCATTGTATGAAGGATGCAGGCCCGAGGATACCCGCCTGAAAGTAACGCTCATGGCTCTGGAGATGAAGGTAAAACACAAAATGACAGACGCATGCTTCGACGAGAACATGTCATTCTGGCACGAACGTCTTCCAAAGGGGAACAAGTGCCCGCCCAGTTTGGAGGAGGCGAAGAAAATCGTGTGTCCTCTGGATTTACCGCACGTGAAATACCATGTGTGCATGAACAATTGCATCATTTATCGGGACGAGCACGCGGAGTCTACCATATGTCCGGTGTGCGGTGTCACTCGATACGAGAAGAGGAAGAAAGCTCCGTGAAAAGTGGTGTGGTACTTTCCGATCACTCCTCGTCTGCAGCGTTATTTCGCGGATCCTAAGGTAGCAAAGCTCCTGCGTTGGCACGCGGATAGGGAGGAGAAGAAGCGAGAAGATGACGCAAATGATCTGGAGATAGATAAAAAAGACAAGATGCTGAGTCACCCTAAGGATGTGAGCCAGTGGCAAGCGTTGAATTTTGAATACCCAGAATTTAGGAAGGATCCAAGGAACATCGTGCTGGGCGCGAGCACCGATGGAGTAAATCCGTTTGGCAGCCAGAGAAGCACACATAGCACCTGGCCTGTGTTTGTGTGGATGTACAAACTTCCCCCCTGGTTGTGCATGAAGAGGAAGTACATTCACATGAGTATGCTAATTGAAGGGCCGAAACAACCAGGGAATGACATCAATCTATATCTGGGGCTGCTGAAGGAGGAGCTAGACACGCTGTGGAAAACGCCAGCCAATACGTGGGACGCCGCAGAGAAAGAATATTTCCCTATGAGAGCCGCACTGCTCACGACGGTGCACGACTATCTCGGTTACGGATATCTCGCGGGGCAGGTAGTCCACGGATTTTCTGGATGCGTAAGGTGCATGGATGACACAACGTATCGCCAGCTAGATAGAGATCCCGGGTCTTCTAAAACCGTGTTCATGGGACATCGAAGGTGGCTTCGCGACGATGACCCGTGGAGGAAACGCAAGGATCTGTTCGATGGTGAAACCGAACCCCGAAAACGCCCGTGTACGAGGAGCGGCGAGGAAATAGACAAGCTGTTGAAAAATTGGAAAGACTGCCCACTGTCGGGAAAGAAGCAAAAGGCGCCAGAGCCGAGAAAGAAGCGAAAGGCGCCAGAGCCGCTGCTGAAGGTATGGAAAACGAGGTCTGTTTTCTGGGACTTGCCGTACTGGAAGATCCACCGTGTGCCTCACAGCCTTGATGTCATGCATATCACGAAGAACGTGTGCGAGAGTCTGCTTGGTACCCTGCTCAACATGCCAGAGAGGACCAAAGATGGGCCGAAAGCAAGGGCAGACGTGAAATCAATGGGCATCAGGCAGGAGCTTCACGCTATATATGATGATGATGATGATGATGATGATGATGATGATGATGATGATGATGATGATGATGATGAGGCGAAGCAGGACACAGAAAGTCGTCGCAAAGGCAAAAAGGCCAAGAAGACTGGAAAGGACTACCCTCCCGCGTGCTTCACTCTAAGTCAGGAGGAGATTGAGCAGTTTTTCACCTGCCTCCTAGGAGTAAAACCTCCTTACGGTTACGCGGGGAAGATAAGCAGATACCTAGACCCAGCGAAGCAGAAGTTCAGCGGGATGAAGTCTCACGACTGTCACGTGCTGATGACGCAGATACTTCCAGTTGCAATCCGTGGGATCATGGACGCGCACGTCCGTGAAACGCTATTTGGCCTATGCAACTTCTTCGACATCATCTCTCGGAAGTCGATTGGCGTGAGGCAACTCAGAAGGCTACAGGAAGAGATCGTGGTCATACTATGCGAGCTTGAGATGTACTTCCCGCCCGCATTCTTCGACGTTATGGTGCATCTGCTGGTCCATATAGTGGAGGATATCATCCAACTCGGGCCGACGTTCCTGCACAGCATGATGCCGTTCGAAAGGATGAATGGTGTCATCAAAGGATACGTTCGCAACATGTCACGTCCAGAGGGAAGCACAGCCAGGGGCTTTCTGACCGAAGAGTGCATCTCCTACTGCACAAATTATCTAGGCATCGAGAACCCCGTTGGTCTGCCCGTCAACAGGCACCTCGGCAGGCTCGCTGGATGGGGTCACCGTGAGGGTCGCCGCAAAATGCATGTCGAATTCGAGGGTCGACTCGCCGACTTTGAAAGAGCAAACCTAGTCGCGCTACAACACATAGACGTGGTCGATCCTTGGGTTGTAGAGCACAAAACCTTTATTAAGAAGACGTACAATGACCGAGGCCAACAGAGGACGGACGGAGATATACTCAAAGAGCACAACTCATGTTTCACGCGTTGGTTCAAGCTGAAGCTTCTGTCATACCCTTTACATGAGGATTCTTCCACGGAAGAACAACTCATATTCGCCTTGTCACAGGGCGCCGAGCACAACCTGATGACCTATGAGGCGTACGATATCAACGGCTACACATTCTACACCGAGGCCAAGGACATGAAGAGCGATGGTTATCAGAACTCCGGGGTAACGATGGAATCCTACACCGGTAACGACAAGGACAGATACTACGGAAGGATCGAGGAGATCTGGGAGCTGAGCTACGCTGGAGAGAAGGTCCCGATGTTCCGTGTCAGATGGGCCAAGAGCGTCCTAAAAGAAGACCGGTATTTCACCACCATGGTTATACCCGAAGCCAAATCCAAGACCGCGGGCGCAAACGTCACCGCGAAAAATGAGCCATGGGTACTGGCTTCCCAAGTGGACCAATGCTTCTTCATTACCGACCCGTCAAAGACCAGTCGTGTTGTCGTGAGGAGAGGCAAAAGGAAGATCATCGGAATGGATGGAGTAGCCAATGAGCAAGACTCCGACAAGTACGACGACCCGAGGATCGAACATGACGACGATGATGAAGTAGCAGCATACACCACAAGAAGAAGCAGGACCACCCTACCTAAAGGACGTCCTTCCACAGAAGAACTCCATTTGCGAAAAAGAAGGGCAAGAAGATTGTATTTAATTAAATCGTAGCCTTCATTTCTCGATTGTATTTCATGGGCACTTTTTGAACTATCATGAATATTTTTAAATTTCATGGACACTCGATCTCGATCCCCCTCCATCTCGATCGCTATCCCACCTCGCCAGATCCGGTCCCACTCACCGCCGAGCACCCCCCGGTCCATCGGCCGCCGCCGCCGACCCCCGCACCCTCGATTCCCCTACTGAACTGCCGCCGCCGACCCCCCGCACCCCTCCCCTACTCAACCGCCGCCGCCGACCCCCTGCACCCTCCCCCGCTCCACCGGCATTACTGTTTCATGATATTTTTTAAAAAATTATTACTGTCTTATAAAAAATATATTACTGTTATGATTTAAACAAGTTTGAACATATTTAAACACAAGTAAGTATCAAACAACATTTTAAATGCATAAAAAAAATTGTGGAGCCTGGGAATCGAACCCAGGACCTCCTGGTGTGAGAACTGGCTGCTGACCAGTCTAGCTAGTAGAGGAACTTGTTGTGGATTAGGTTAGGTGGGAGATAAACCTGTTGGCTCGAGCAGAAAAAAATACTAATGGCGCACCAGGGTGGGGTGCGCCATTAGTATGGGTGTACTTATGGCGCACCGAGGGGTGGTGCGCCATTAGTATTATGCCGCCCCATCCATACTTCCTCCCGGGCCCACACCTATCCCCTCTCTCTCCCTCGCCCTCGCCCTCGATCCCCTTCTCCTCTCCTCTCCCGACGCCGCCGCCCCGCCGCCTCGACGCCGCCCCGCCGCCTTGCCCCTGCGCCCACCGCCGCCTGAGGCCCCGACGTCGGCGCCGCTCTCCCCGCGGGACTCCACCCTCGTGCCCTCCGAACGGGATCGGCCGAGCGCGCGGCGCCCGCTCCTCTCCTCTCCTCCTCCCTCCGACGAGCGAGGGCCTCCTCCGGCCCCTGCAGTAGCCGGCGAGTGCGGCCCCGACACACCCACCTCTCCGCTCCCCCTCATCGACCGACGCCACCGCCCCTCCTCCTCCTCCTCCTCCTCTCCGCCGCGTGCTGCCTACGGTACGTCTCGCGTCTTCTCTCCCCCTCTCGGTCCAGCCCGCCCCACCCCGCCCGAACCGCTCGCCTGCATTTCGCATCAAATGTTCAGAGCAGGGCAGTAGATGCAGATAGCAGTTGTAATAGTAACAAAAAAAGCTCCCATTTTTAACTGGTAACTGCTGCCGCCAGTTTTGGTGTTGATTAGTGTTACTTTCAAGTTAAGTGTGTGCTCTGCTCACCCAGTTGTTAACTGCTGCTGCTGCTTGACACTGTCAAAAAAAATTACATCTGCTTGAGTACTACTGTATGTTATGTTGTGTTCACTGGATGCAGCAGATCTGCCACCATTTGCTTAATTACTCTAGTCTAGTCTGTATGTATGTATGTATGATCCAGATCTACATTTGGCTCCCCTTATCTTCCTTTTAATTACTTATAATTTTTTTGATTAGTCTAAGCTCACTGCAGTGCTAATTAGGCCAGGGCTTGGCTGTTCAGTGTGTCTCCGTAGCTAACCACCTATGGTATGGTAGGCCTAACCTGCTGATGGGTATGTCTCGTCTGGTGCACTGCCTAGCTCACTCATGAATCCCAGTTTACCATACTGTAAATAAATGTGGAATTTTGCCAAATCTCAGATTGTCTTGCTGATTTGATAACAAATCTTTCCCTGGTAACTATAAGACTGGTTTTGTTTGCTCACATTTCTTTAATCTAAATCATGTTACTCTTCCAGTGAGAAACAAGAGTGAAGATATCCTAACCTAACTCTGCTAAGGAAAATTAAGATGATCATGCTAGGAAATTACCACTATGTGTGCTAATCATTCACTCTCAGTTTAGAAAGATCATTGCTGTATCTCTTGAATGGAATGATTAATACAGCTGGTAGCTTGTTAATCAACTGTGTTTGAATTGCACAACTGTTGCCATCTTTCTGCTCATTTTGGTTTTCCTCCATTTGTTGGGCATGACATTACCTGTAAGTTATAACTTGTAAGCACCAAAGATGCCCTGTGCTTTGCTAGTAGTAGATACTGACTTATTCTCATTTGTTGCTTCCTAATCTAAACTAGATTAATGATGGCAAGAGAGAATTTTGTGTTTTTTTCTTCCAAGTACAATTTGACCAGCCACATGACCAGATCAGTTAGAAGATTGTTAGGCTTATCTTATGAATTAATCCACTGTAGACATCACATGAATGACATGGCCAATTCTCAACAGTTTATTTTCAAAGTACAATTTGACCATATTATGTACAGTAATTATATGACTTTTACTGTAATTATCTTTTTACCAGATGATTGGTTTAGTGGAGCTGATATAAGTGAGAGAAAAAAATTTGTTCCATGTATAACCATTGATTATACCTTTGAGGCAGTTAGTTAACCTCTCACCTATGTTCATGCAGGTATATTATTCTTGGAAAAGCCACTGCTGGTGACGGAATAGAAAGATAAGCAGGTACCTATCTTCAGTCCCAATCTAACAGGGTAGTCCATGGATTCAAACTAGCTAAAGGAGATTCAAACTGCCGAACCTTTAGGTTAACAACTCAACACAAACCAATCACACTAGTTTGATCATATGGAAAGATATTATGAAAGCATGCACTATTTCCACATTTCCACTTGGCCCAAATAACAGCAGTAATTCCAACAGCAATAATACCTCTCAACCTGCCTGGGAAGTTGAAAATCCAAGTACAAAGGTCAATAACTGATTTCAAGTTAATCCTAATCCCAAAGGCTACTAACCACTTTTTTAAGCTTACTTAGCTAGCAAGCAATGAATAAATTAATGATATATACTTTCTTTACAGTCACATAATCTACATTTTCACTACCCTCCCAACCCCTCTTAAGCAAATTATCATTAGTCACAGAATCTACATATATTATTAATAAATATATGTTGTAGGAAATGTTATTAAATAAGTATGAATGGGCATGAAGAACCTTGGTGGTGTTATCACATGCTTGGGAGCATACCTCTGATTGACTATCTAGAAGTGCTGATGACACTTGAGTATATTTTCTGATAACATCTCCATGTCTCTGATGGTAGATGACAGTTGACAAAACACTCGAGAGTTTGTGTTTGGGGTTTGTAACTTACAGGTGAACCACTGCTGTTTAGAATGATATTTTGGTATAATAGCCATCTCTATATATGTCAGATAACCTGAACTACTGCTGTTTAGCATGATATTTTGGTACAATAGCCATATCTCTGTATGTCAGATGACTTGACTGACAGTTGTTGCAATGCTAACAGCAGTTAGCCTAGCTGAGTAATAGCTTAGATTGTGCTTACTGGAAGACATACCCTGTGAATTGCAACCATTTACAGCCTCAGCCACTGCTCGCCGTCAATGAAGCTCCTGTTGATATTTTAGGCTTTTTTTGGAGGAGTGTGTTTCATGCTGGCCTACAGTGATGAATTAGTCAGAATTGTGTATGATTGTGCCTAAAGTAGATAATCTAAAGATATAGACAAAATAATTAGGGGAGCATGTGTGAATCTATGTTTAGCTATATTTGTGTAATGCACAAAATCCATGCTTCTGTTCAACATAACACTATTTAGCTATATTTGTGTAATGCACAAACCAGACTTTGTGTACAAGCCCTGCAGTGCAGATATATTTCTGGTTGTTAGACTGATCAGCTATGCAGAGTGAAATGCAAGTTCAGCATATCGATAATGATTTTGGCAGCAGTGTGCGGCACAATTCCTTCATTGGATAATGATTTTGCAGGTACCCCAAGAGGCCCTTGAGTTTGCCGGAATGTCGATTAACTTCCGTTCCGGCAAATTCGGGTACTCCATATGTCCTATTTTCAGCAAAGGTCATGCTGAAATTTTCCATGAATTTTAGCATGACTTTGCTAAAAATAGGACATATGGGGTACTTGTGACTAATGCATGGGCCGGGGTATCTTAGTAGTTAATTAAGTAGGATCAAGTGCCCCGGCGTACTTGTGACTAATGCATGGCTTTTAGGGTGCCTCGGTGTCGATAAAAACCGAAATGATGAAAGCTTAGGCTTTTAGGGTGCCTCGGCGTCGAAAAACCCTCAATGATAAAAGCTTAGATTTTAGGATGCCTCGGTGTCGACAAACCCTAAATGATGAGACCATGATCTTGTTCCTTGACAATAACCAACTTTTTGACCAAACTTTGTTTCTATTTAGAGAGAAACATGGCCCACAACGATGAGGTCGGCGGTTCGGGCGGCAAGGCATTCTGGGAGCTGTCCCAGGAGATGGAGGAACAACCTCACTTGTATGAGGACGCCGCCTTCCCCACCGACCCAGAGACCACTGATGGTGCCGCCGAGGATGACCCCACTAATGCCACCACTGATGGTGCCGCCGAGGATGCCACCACTGATGATGGCGGCGCACGCACAGATGGCAGCCAGAAGAGGCAACGGAAGGACCGGCGCCCGACCGTGCTCCGCACCCTCAAGGAGGGAGTTACTGAAGTGGACTCCGACGGGAATCCAACGGCGCCCGAACGAATAGTCAAGGGGTACTCGCTTCAGCTCGGGTGCATTCTCCGGAGCACCGTCTCGATCAACACCGAGAACCTAAGGCATCCTGACCGAGGGAATTTGCGCAACCTCCTCTTCACGAAGCTGCACGTACGATACAAGTTCCCCACTGAATTTGAAAATACAAGCCTCAAAGGGAATAAAGTGAACAATGCTGCCCTCACGAAGATGAGCAAGGCCCTGTCTACTTGGAAAAGCAATGTGAAGAGAATGATCGAGAAAGGTGAGAGTTGTGAGAAGATCAAGGAGAAAAATCCTTCGATCACCGAAGACGACTACAACGACTTCAAGATCAATTGCTCGAGCACCGCACACTCCGAATCAAGTAAGTGGGGGAAAGAAATGCGGGAGCTGAACTTAGGGGAACACACACTCGGTCCCAGCGGTTACAGAGTGGCGGAGCCTATATGGGACAAGGAGGAGGCGGACCGTGCTGAGCAAGGCCTACCGCCCCTCTTCGATAAATACGGTGACAAGCAGACCAGGAACTATGTCAGGGCCCGGTACAAGAAGGACCCAAAAACAAAGGAGCTTACCACGGATCCGAAGACCAGGGCGCTTGAGCTTGTTCTGGTAAGGAATACACCCCCGCGTAATTAGCTCCATATGGTTGCATTCTAATTAATGAAGCCAAATTTCTAAATGGTTCACATTCCTTCCATAGGCGACAGAAAGCAGTAGCGCGGGGTCGACTAAGAGCAACCCTTGGGACACCACTCTAAATAGGGCATTGAATGTAATGAAGAACAAGGATAAGCTCAGTAAGCCGACGTCAGCTGGTCGTGTGGCCGGCAAATGCTTGTAGACAAAATGGGGGTCATACTATAACACTGGTGGACGAAAGGAGAGAAAGACCAGCTCGGAAAGCCAGGCGCGCGAGGTTCAAGAACTCAAGGCACAGGTGGCGCGGATTCCGGAGATTGTCCAAGAGCAAGTGCAACAACAACTCGGAGCGACGATCACCGCCATTGTGCCTACCTTGATCCAGGGGTTGAGTGCGTGGATTGCGGGCGGCCAACAGGGGCCGCCCCCGATTCCTAGCTTCACGGCCAGCAACTCGCAGAACGCGATGGCGGGGCCATTGGTGTCTCCGACGGAGGCGGCATTGGTGTCTCCGATGCCGGCACGGGAGCTTAATGCACCCGGGTGTACGCCGGCCGGCACCTCTGCAGCAAGCGGCCCCTCCGTCAACTGCACGCCCGCCGTTGGCGGTGCCTCGACATTAGCCGAGCTCGACGCCATCATCACGGTAACTAATTAAGCCTCTCTCGGCCGAGGACTTCATCTCCTTGCCTTTGACTGGGCATCCCTGACGCCCTACATGTTTTCGCAGGGCGCCGCCGATGTTCCGTGCACTCTCCTGCACTTCGTGAACAATGAGTTGGTCGATGTCGCCAAGGGCAAAATCGTTCAACAGGGCAACCCCTTGTTCCACGGTACCCAGATGCCACCCAACTCGTTCAGGGTTCAACTGGTTCGGGTGCTGCCAGGCTGCGACGAGTTGTTACCTCCGATTCGACCCGTCGGGGCCGATGATGATGACGTGATGACCCTCAGCGCCTGCCTGAGCTGGCCCCTGCTTTGGCCGAAGAGCCAGATTCGTTTGGGGGCGGGGGACACCACCCCAAAGACAACACCGCCAGTCGTGCCGGCGCCAAGTCGGCCCCATGGCAAGACCGCCGTAACGGTGCCGGACATCCCTATGCCACTGGATCCAGACATGCATATGGCATAGGATCAGAACGACGACGACGACAATACATTTGCCAACGTCGATCGGTACTTTGCCGATCTTGGGTACGATGGCGACTTCATGGGGCCTCCTTCTCAAGAACCCAACCCAACAAAAGACGTGCGCGATCTAGCTGGTACCGCGGAGAAGCCAAGTTGCAACAGGCGTCGTCTGCCGTTCAGCTCTCAGGAGACGCCTCCAGCTGCCGACTTCACCGAGCCTCAGATAGGCGAGGTGCGAAATATTCTCAGCCCCAACACACTCAAGAAGGCGGTCTGTGAGCAGAACTCGGTCCCATTACAGGAGAAGAAGAAGGCACGCAAAAGAAAGACTAACAAGGGTGCGGGTCAGCCGGCACCGAGTACGATCCGTGCTCAGGACGGGCCACCTTCACCTGAGGATTTAATGAGGAGGGTGCATGTGGCGGGTAGGCCGATGCTACCGAGAAATATGCTCGATGTTGCAGCCGGTGCTATGCGGAGTCTGCATGACAGTGTTCTTTCTTTGGAGAAGCGGCGTCTCAGAGAGAAGGATGTGGCATACCCGGTTTTCGTGGCCAAGGTGCCAGAGGGCAAGGGCTTTGTGGATAACTCCATCGGGGGTACAATCGTCCTGCGGTTTGATGACATCCACGCTATGTTGAACCTTCATCCGCTGCACTACACCTTCGTTCGGCTAATTTCGCTGAGTATGGAGATGCGGATCATTCGCGACAAGACCCCGGACATCGTGATAGTCGACCCCTTCTACATGCGTACCAAGATCTTGGGCAGCGCTGGGGACCGGCAAGTCGCGAGTTCTTACCTCGAAGGCGTCATTCTGGCAAACCCAGATAAGGATAACTTCCTCGTGCCTTACTTTCCCGAGTAAGTCCTCCCCTCAACCGCCTCGTAACATACGAATTCTTAGATTTCGATCGTTTTTCTTTTAACATTCTGTGTTTTCTGCAGTGACACACATTGCACGCTCATCCTCCTAAGCCCCAAATATTCCATGGCCACGTATTTCGACCCGGACCGTCAGTCGAACGTAGACTACACAAATGTCAAGAAGGTTCTTGATGATGTTCTCCCCGGCTACGCCCAATCTGGAGGCACCTTCAACAGGCCTATTCGTAAGTACGGCAAGCATGTGTTCTCCCACAATACGACGTTCTGCTGCATCAAGCAGCCACCTGGCGGTCAGAAGGGTGCCTACTACGCCATCCATCACATGCGGGTGATCGTACGGGACCATCATCAACTTCTGCTACCGAGTAAACTCAAAGATTGGGTCGCGAGCGTGTCGGCAATCCAGGACGTGGACATCAGACAAGAATTCTTTCGCATCCAGTCGGAGTTTGCGGAAATCATCCATCAAGATGTCCTTCGTACCTCGGGGCAGTTCTACCTCAGATATCAACCGTCCAACAGTGAGATAGACGGAATGCTACAAATGCAGGCTGACAACGCCCGTAATTTCATGACTCCCACGATAGACGGCGGCTTCATCCACACTCCGGTCCCTTGAGTCGAGTCGAAAGCAGTGATGCTGTGTCTAGTTCTGAAACATCGATTGGCTCATGTTGTAATTAAACTTTAATGAACTTGTAGTATGTCTCTTTGGTTTCGAGAGTCGTTCAACTTAGATGTAATTGATGCTATTAATGTCTTGCTTTTCTCTTCCGATCGTTCTGTTGCATACTTATATATTGCTTATGTATTGTCTGTGAATTGGTACTAACGTTTCATTTGGCTAGTGCATAGCGATGCCGTCGTATGTCGTGTACAAGGGTAAGGTTCCCGGAGTCTACGACGACTGGGAGGAGTGTCGGAGACAGGTTCACCGATTCAGCGGTAACAGTTACAAAGGGTACACCACTAGGGCCGAGGCCGAATCTAGATACGCCCGCTATCTAGCGGGAGAGGGGAGGGAGCGTTGGAGGAACCGGATGAAGACGAGTTTCATCGTGATGATGCTCATCGTGATGACCGCAGCTCTCTTCTATGTGATGGTAGTTTAGATGATCGATATCGACTTGTAATGTGAAGACAAATCGCTACTCGCGGTCTCGAGACTTGTAATATAATGTTCTATCTTTGTTCGGTCTTTCCAATTCGGAGACTAATATGATGAATTTTATTCGGAGACTAATATGATCAATTGTATTCAGAGACTAATCTTGTATTGTATTCGATGAATCTGTTGTTGATGTGTGCTGTCTATATTTTGTCCAATTATACATTTCGTAACCTGTGCAAAAAAACAGAAAATTAAAAAATTAAAAAAAACCTAATATTCATACTAATGGCGCATCACATAACAGTGCGCCATTAGTATGCCAGAGGATACTAATGGCGCATCCTTAAGCAGTGCGCCATTAGTATGCTGAGGTTACTAATGGCGCATCCTCTTGTCGTGCGCCATTAGTATGCCAAAGCACCTGGCTATACATGGCCCCTGAGAGGCATATTAATGGCGCACCGTGCCCTATAATAATGGCGCACCAGTGGTGCGCCATTAGTAAATATTACTAATGGCGTGCTAGTAATGGCGCACCACTAATGCGCCATTAATGGCCAAATTAGGTGTGCCATTAGTAGCCCTTTTTCTAGTAGTGCCTCGTCGCCCCATGACAGGCCCGTCTCTTTCCAGGACATGAGCCGCATAGGGGGTCCGGACCGGAACTCAGGGGCTGCGATCCATTCCGGATCGCGCGGCTCGGTGATGTAAAACCACCCTGACTGCCACCCCTTCAAGGTCTTCACAAAGGAGCCCTCGAGCCATAGGACGTTGGCCATCTTGCCCGGATGGCGCCTCCGCACTCTGCTTGGCTGCCGCGCACCACCTTCGGCTTGACGTTGAAAGTCTTGAGCCAAAGGCCGAAATGGGGGCGGATGCGGAGGAAGGCCTCGCACACGACGATAAACGCCGAGATGTTGAGGATGAAGTTCGGGGCCAGATCGTGGAAATCCAGGCCATAGTAGAACATGAGCCCCCGGACAAATGGGTGGAGAGGAAAGCCCAGTCCGCGGAGGAAGTGGGGAAGGAATACACCCTCTCATGGGGCTCTGGGGTGGGGAGAAGCTGCCCCTTTTTAGGGAGCCGGTGCGCGATGTCTTTGGACAAGTATCCGCCCTTCCTCAGCTTTTTGACATGGCCCTCCGTGACGGAGGAGACCATCCACTTGCCTCCCGCTCCGGACATTGCTGGAGAAGCTTGAGGTGGGAAGTGCGGGCTTGGGCGCTGGAGCTCGGGTGCGCAGAAGATGGATAGGCAAAGGAGGAAGAAGGCGTAGGTAAAAAGGTGGATCCTTATCCCCTTATCTGGGCGGATGCGGCTATGCGTCCCCACCAGCCTAGTAAAACTCGCTTGCCTCCCAAGCGCCGTGATAAATGGCGCGGTTGGGTTACCCACGTCCGTATTGATGAGAATCCCGTAAATGGGGGACACGATCTCTGCTTTAACAAGACGTGCCAAGGAAACCGCCTCGTAAAACGCGCTGAGGTGGAGAATTGAAAACGATTCGAATAAAGGCTTGGCCGTAGTGTGATGTCACGCCACGGAATACGTCAGCAGATTAGATTTGTGTTAATTTTATTCTCTTTATGGCAATATGTGGAAACTTATTTTGCAGAGCCGGACACTATCCTTGGTGTTTAAAATCTTTTATGAAGAACTTGGAGGAGGAACCCGCCTTGCAATGCCGAAGACAATCTGCGCGCCGGACTCGTCGTCATTGAAGCCTGGTTCAGGGGCTACTGAGGGAGTCCTGGATTAGGGGGTGTCCGGATGGCCGGACTATACCTTCAGCCGGACTCCTGGACTATGAAGATACAAGATTGAAGACTTCGTCCGGTGTCCGGATGGGACTTTTCTTGGCGTGGAAGGCAAGCTTGGCGATGCGGATATTCAGATCTCCTACCATTGTAACCAACTTTGTGTAACCCTAACCCTCTCCGGTGTCTATATAAACCGGAGGGTTTTAGTCTGTAGGACAAGAATCTCAACATACAACAATCATACCATAGGCTAGCTTCTAGGGTTTAGCCTCCTTGATCTCGTGGTAGATCTACTCTTGTACTACCCATATCATCAATATTAATCAAGCAGGACGTAGGGTTTTACCTCCATCAAGAGGGCCGAGCTGGGCAATTTTTTTCCCAGCTCGTCGTTCTGCTAACCTTCGATCGCTGATAGTACTTCCCGACCGCTCCGCTTTGATATATACCTTGTCAGTAATGCGCTCATAGTTGGTTTTCGGCGGAGACTTTGGTGGTTTCCTCAGGGCATCCAAAGTGCGCTTCGCTTTCACTGGATCTACCTTCTCCTCCGTAGGTGGATGTTTCTTTGCTTTCACCCCTTCAAAGAAGTTCGTCACTTCGGCTCGCACGATCTTCGCATTTTCCTCCGGGGTCCTCTCGTATGGTAACTTCTCTCGAATCTTCAGAGAAGGACCGAATCTATATTGGCTCCCGCGTCTGGCTGTACTGCTAGACGCCGGAGCAGACGGAGCGGTTGCGGCTGTCTTCTTTTCTTGCTTACGAGGCAGAGGAGAAGGACTACGACGCGCCGGAGCAGCCGGAGCGGTGGCGGGTCTCTTCCGCCCTTGTTGGCGAGGCGGAGAAGGAGGAGGCTGGCT